>CM072549.1:28824738-31224738 GCA_036898215.1 Platycarya strobilacea | reverse complement strand
GAAGATAAGATGGCGATGGGTCGACCTCCTTTGAGACGAATGGATGCCCCAATTCAAAGTCCTCCTAGGGTGACTTCCTCAAGGACTGATGAGCAAGGAATACAAACCCCACCATTAGAAGAAGGGCAGACTATGTCAAACTTCCCTTTGGAAGGAGGACAAGCAATAGCTGAAGCTATACGACAAATGACGGAAGTAGTGAAAAATCAAATGGAGCAAAGTCGTTGTCCTCAGCACAACGAAAATAGGGGAGAAATTCAAGGATGTCCGTTTGAAAAATTTTTGGTTTATCGATACCCATATTTTCTGGGAACTGAAGGAGCTCTAAAGGCCGATAAGTAGATTGTAGATTTAGAGCATTGTAGATTTAGAACGTATTTTTGAAATCAGTGGGTGTACTGAGATCCAAAAGGTGCAGTATGCAGAAAACCTGCTTCAAGGTGAAGCCGGGTTATGGTGGGACACAAAGAGAAAGTTGTTAAAATTAGAACTGGATGAAAATGTAGTACCTACCTGGGAACGATTTAAGAAAGAGTTTGATGATCGATTCTTTCAGGAGTCAGTAAAGCGGCAAAAAAAATTTGGAATTTGCTATGTTGATACAAAGTGATATGACAGTAGAACGGTATGCAACCCGATTTATGGAGTTAGCAAGGTTTGCCCCACACCTAGTATCTACCGAGAAGATGAGGGCACAAAAATTTCAAGAGGTGTTGCAGCTGCGCATTCGAGTTCAGGTGGCATGCTTGCAAATAGAAAACTTTCAGGAATTGGTAAATGTAGCGGCTATTGCAGAAGTCGAACAAAAGAGCCTAATGATACAAGCTCAAGTATCAGGAAAAAACAGACCTCCTGGTTCCTCTGAAAGGAATCTTCCTCATATCAATAATAGAAAGGAAAGGATAGTCGGTCAAGAAGCATTTATTATGCCACAATCATGCAGAAGATGTGGAAAGAAGCATACTGGTGAATGTCAATTAGCCACAGGAGCCTGTTTTAAGTGTGGAAAATGGGGTCACATGAATCAGAATTATCCACAAAATACCTCTAGAGTAGTTAAAACACCAGAAGGAAAAACAAAAATGCCCACGAAGGCTAAAGTCTATGCGATCACACCAGGAGAAATGAACGCTAATGCAAACGAGGCAAACAATGCCGGGGTCGATAAATTGTAATTACCCACTTATGATCAATATGTGAACTTTTTTGTGGATATGTAAGTAATGGTAGGGTAACTTTTCGACAAGTTTGAGCTGACGTAATGTATGACTGGTATCATATTTAACTCTAGAGTAATGAAATCTTATATTTCATATGACTATGACTAAAGGCTTGTATTTGGCAATGATGTTTAATTTTCTGGAAAAATTTAAAGATTATGTTTTAGCGATTTCGAGGACGAAATCTTTATTTTAGGGGGGGGAGAATGTAATAGCCCAAATTTTTAGGATATAATATTTCCTAGAAATTTGTTGGAAATAATATTTCATAGAAAAAGAATAGGAGACTTAGATGCATTCTAAGGTAAATGTTGGATGGACTTTTGGGAATTTTACCAATGTATCAACTAGAGAAATTCAATTTAGACCTAGAAAGAGATAAATTTTTGAAATTTGAGAAAGAAATTTAAAGGGAAGTGAAAGAACAAAACATCAAACACTTGGTGTGCCAAAACGGATTCTCGGACTGGATCGTCGAATTTTGGTGTAATAATCATAACTTTTTCATATGAGGTCCAAATAAGGTAATTCCAATTTTTATAGAACCATAAGAGAGAGATCTAAAACTTATATGTTTTGGGTTTTTGAAGATAAGGAATTTATCAAGGACTAAATCTAGTGTGAAGTGGACGGACAGAGATAGGAGTCAACTGGTAACCGACTTAAATGAGTTGTCTTAGGTTCAACCATGTGACGAAAATTAAGATTAGCTACCATATTTTCTAAAGTTTTGACATGTGTGGGAACATGTGGCAAGTTGATAAGAATTCATCTAGAAGCTTTGGTAGGTAAGAAAACCAAGGAAAACAAATGGAGAATTCGGATTGGATATTCTCGGGTAAGTTTTGACGTATTTTAGTAAACTGATCATATCTCTCTCATATGATATCGGAATAAGGGGATTCAAAATCCTGTAGAACTCTAAGAGAATTATCTTAAACTTTTATGTTTTGAGTTTTGGAAGAATCGAATTTTATCATTGACGTATTAGGGCTAGAACGTGGCTAATCCCTTAGAGAGGCCAAGTGGCCAGATGCACCCCTTAAAAGATTTCCTATGATGGTATTTTGTTCTCACCCCCATGTGTGGGAACTCTTTGATCCTTTGATCAAGATCATTTTATAGGTGTATTAATCTCAACCATGGGATTAAAATATCAGCAAATCCCCATAGGATTAGGGGTGATCATGAAACCACAAGTAGAGGTCACCTCACCTATGCAGCCAAATGGAGTTGCTGAAATGCCCAAGCCCTCTTCCCTTGCACCCCACGCCTATTATGCCTATAAATAGATGCATGGGCTTCTCTTCTTTCTCCATGAGAGATACCAGTAGGCCATAGTGAGAAATACCCAAGAGAAATACACAAAAACCCACTCACATCACTTAAGTGTCAAAAGAGAGTTAAGTAAGGACTTTGGAGAAAAGTGTGGTGCAAAACCAACTCAAGACTAATCATTTAGCTTTGGAAAAATTTTTAAGTGCATATATTAACTTAGTCTTGGCATACAATAAGTGATTTCATGATTGGATTATGTTTGATATTTATTTGAGCCTAATCTTTGTTTATGTGTTAAATTGAAGCCTATTGAGTTTTGGAGTGATTTTTGCTATGATAAAATGCTAGAAAAATTATGAGATCTTAGAAACATATTTTATGATGATATATTAAGAGGATTATATGAAAATATGAGGTCTTTATTTGAAAAACAATTGATAGATCAATCCTAGCAACTTTCAGATTTAAAATGGATTAAGTTGACAGATTTAACATCCTATGGTAAAATGGTCATGACTTGTTAGTGTGACATTGTAATTGAATGATTCAAGAGGCTATGGAAAGCTATGATAGAGATATACAAATTTTATGTTTTAAGTTTTACGAGATAAGAAATAAATAAAAGACAAAATCTAGATTTAGTTAACAGAATGAGATTTAGGCAGAAATTTGGCTCAACCCTTGATCAACGTTTGGCTCGAGCAAAATACCCTATTATGTTTAATTTTGAGATTTTTATTAATTGAAGAGTTTATGATTCAAGTAAAGGAAAATAAGATGTTGAATTTATAAAGTGATTGGTTATCCATGATTTTATGATAATTTGTTATTCAAGTATTATTTGTTATATTAAGACACTATGAGATGATGATAAGATTAAGGATATGATAAATGAAACAAGAAAAGATAAGGCATGGCCCTTCCATAGGTAATAATAATGGTATGGCCCAACCACGGGTAATAATAATGGCATGACCCTTACTCGGGTAATAATAGTAACATGGCCCTTCCACGGGTAATAATAGTGGCATGGCCCTTCCACGAGTAATAAGAATAGCAAGGCCCGACCACGGGTAATAACAGTGGCATGATCCAACTACGGGTAATAACAGTGGCATGGCCCAACCACGGGTAATAATAGTGGATTATAATAAAAAGATATGAAAATGATATGGCTAAGAATAAAAAGTCAATGTATGATACAAGTTTATGTACAAGTTTATGTAAGTCCACATAAGAGATAAGTTTAATTCATACATAAGTCACATGGATCATGTCATAAACATATACTTTGATTCTTATATGTGACTATTTCACGATGTCTGTGCTTTTATTAAGTTAAATGTGTACTTACTGAGATTTTCCTAGAAATCTCATTCTTGTATGGTTCCTTTTCTTTTGGAATATAATTTTCACTGCAGGTAGGGGTGTAAATGGTCCGGTCCGGTCCGGGAAATTTGTGGACCGATTTCATTCGGTCCAAGAATTCTCTCACCCTGGACCGGACCGAACAGGAGTTCGGTCCATACCGGTCCGGTCCAATTCGGTCCAGGGGCGGTCCGGTCCGGTCCAGGGGTGCCCCATATGATTTAATGGGCTAAATTTAATATATAATTCTACAATAATCAAATATTTTTTTGGTCCAAATTTAATTACTATAAATTATAATATGTTAATATTTTAAAAGTATATATTATATATTAATATGTTAGTATATATTATATATTAAGTATGTTAGTAAATTATAACTAATAGTCTAATAGTCTAATAACATTTTCACATTAGTATATGTTAATAAACTATAACTAATAAGTAATAACATTATTACAATTTACATTAGTATATTATATATTTATATGTTAGTAAATAGTGATAAATTATTAATAATATATTAAATAATAATAATACACTTATTATTTATATATTAATATATAAGAGTATATATTATCTATTAATATATTAGTTAATATTAAATATTAAGTATATTAGTAAACTATAACTAATAATCTAATAGTCTAATAATATTATTACATTAGTATATGTTAATAAACTATAACTAATAAGTAATAACATTATTACAATTTACATTAGTATATTATATATTTATATATTAGTAAATAGTAATAAATTAGTAATAATATATTAAATAATAATAATACACTTATTATTTATATGTTAATATTATAAGAGTATATATTATATATTAATATCTATTAATATTAATATTAAAATTTATATATTATTATTTATATATACATATATTTAAAAAAAAAATTTTAAAAATAGGGATTCGGTCCGGTCCGGTCCGGTCCAGGGGGATGAACTCCCTGAACCGGGACCAGACCGGAATTTTCCGGTCCATATATTTTTTGGACCGGACCGGACCGAACTCCAACCGGTCCGGTCAGGTCCGGTCCGGTCCGCCGGTCCGGTTCGGTCTTTTTACACCCCTAACTGCAGGGTTGGATGACGGTCATGGACTAGACCCTAGTTACTCGAGAGACCTAGAGATATCCTGAGGGTTCCCCGGAGTACTTTCTCTCCATAAAAATTTATGACTAGTTGGTAGTAATAAGGACCAGCGCGGGTATGAAGAAAGAATTTCCCGAAGTAAAGAAGAAGAAGCTTAGGCTGCTTTAAGACAAAAGTTTTGATAAATTTGTATTTCGACTAAGAAAACTAACTGGGTTATGCATGTAATGATACAATGATATTTTAAGAATGAATGATATGAATACTAAGGTTTTGCGTAACCATGTAATCTCTAGAATTTTTATTTTTACTTTTTTGCTGCGATTTGCCTCACATTTCAATAAATACGGGGGTGAGTAACCAAGTGTTACTGACCCTGACACTTCAATTTGCATTAAATTACGAACGTAAATTGGGGGCATCACACAATAGCTTCTACGTATAGGCATTTAATCACATACATAAAATTACATACTTGGGGTGTGATAAGAGGGGCTACCAACAAGGGCTCATACGTATTTATACTTTAACACTTATACTTAGTATCTTTTCATAAAGTATGACATCATTTTCATAAGCATCGTAAAGAGAAGCATTTTTAGTTTTTTTTTTCATTTCTTTCTTACTTTTTGAAAAGCTCTAAAAGCGTATGAATATAATACTTACTTAGACTTCTTGTTATTCTCATATCATGCAGTCCAGTCACATGCATGTTAGATAGTAATCAACATACATGCATACACATAATTAGAATCAATATATATCTAGTAACTATGTTACTATACTAAGAAAGGATCTACATTTCACTTAGAATACTCTCATGCTATCCACATATTCTAGGTCTTCACTTACTATGCTAAAAATATCGGGGACCGACTTATGAACACTGGGACACTTCCCATCTATCCTTGGACTCTCATGTGACCCTTACGATGTTTCACTTTCGGGAATCAGCTTACGAACAATACTTATTCCAAATTAAACTTCCTTGAATGCTTATCCACTAGAGTGAATCCTATGATTCACCTTAGAAACAGGACACTAGGACCTATACCTTACTCTTTCAATTAATCCCATCCTGATGCATGACTTAAACCGACCAAGTCACACATCTCAATGCTAGACGATACACACAACACAACTGCATTCAAGCACATGCTTTATCATCATCCTCATTCTCATCTATGCATACCATGCGACTTAAGCAAACTCTAGGGCTAAAACATCGAATAACCTTGCTGAGGATAGATTATCCATCACATATGGCAAACCCGTCCAATATATGTATCTCAACAGATACACGTGTACCCTACTTCTTTATCACCTAAGATCAACATATAATACGTTGATCACCTACTTTTGTAACTAAACACCATACATCAATAGCAACATGTTCTATATCAGTTTGCAGGACTTCTACTGCTTCTCAGTCCCTTTACGAGTTCATCTTAACTCTTGACATGGCAAGGTCGTTCTTAACTGTACTTTTGTTACGTCATGTAGTTCGAGATTACTATCGAGCTATATCATTATCCACCACTTCACATGTCATTATGTCACGTTACTTATACGTCAACTTCTGACTCAACATAAGTACGGTTCCTCACGTACTCTTGTCACATCATGATATATTGTCACACTGCCTCTACATCACTTCACACGTACTCTAAGACATAATACAACTATACAGTAACACACATCACTAAGATTATTGGTCACATCACAACTGCTACGGGATACTATTCCACAATTCTCGACACTTCATGTGTACAACAGCTATAATACTGCTACACGATGACTCCCATCACTATGACCATATGGTCACATCACAATTACTATGAGACATTGTTCCACAATTTTTGACACTTCAAATGTACATTAGATATAAAACGGTTACACGATGATTCCTATCACTATGACCACACAGTCACATCATAATTATTTCGAGATACTATTCCACAAATTTTGACACTTCACACACTCTACACTCCTCAACTACGCAAACATCCAATTTTCGTGACATGCTTTTTAATGCATCACAACTATATCACATAGAGTACACTCTACGTGTACTCTTTTCCATCCATACTATGCTACGTAGAGCACAGTCCACATGTACTCTTTCCACAACACACTACGCTACATTACCATATGATACACGTTACACGCTGCATCGCTTTATCCCAAGGAGTATACTCCACATGTACATTACAATATGCTATGCTACATCACCATACGATACACGCCACACAATGTATCACTTTATCCCGCAAAGTACACTCTATATATACTCCCTTTACAACACGCTACACCATATAATGCATCGCTTTACCTCATGGAGTACACTCCACGTGTACTCCAAACAAACCACATTGTGCCACATCATCACTAACATGCCACGACCACACTTTACAACACAGTCCACAACACTACTACACAACACAATTTCTAACACTACTACACAGCACAGTTTTCAACACTTCAGTACACAATCACAACCATCACAATATAGCCAATCCACCAACTACATAGCAAATTGTACAATACTAATAATACAACCAACCAATCAACTAACAACTAACATCATAAATACAAGAGAGAAAGAGAGAGAATTATACCATTGCAGGATAAACTTGTACATTGCTCGCTTCTTGGCAAAGTCAGTGGAATTGAAAGCCACTAGCTTGAATGGTAATCACTCTATTGTGGTCAATACCGTGACCTCGAAATGGGACTATCTTGGGATTTGGATTTAGGATTTCGGCTACTATATTTGGGTCATGTGAGGGTGTTTAACATGGTGGAGAGTTTGTGCATAACTGTGGAAGGGTCATACATTACAGCGTTACATTGCGGCTAACGCCATGTACAGTGGCAGTTGACCATGCACCATAGCGGTTTGGGCTATACGGTGACTGTTTGGACATTGGGCTAGGCTATTGGTGGACTTAGGTAGTTTGTGGTGGTGTAAGAAGGCAAATAATGGCAACTGCAATGTACAGTGCATCTGAGAGAGTGAGGGAGAGTGTTGTAGCTAAGGTGCTCAATTTGTCATTGGGGGCTAGATGGAGGCTCACCGGATGAAGGGGAAGCTCATGGTGGTGGAGGTGAGGTGGTACAACGGCCATACTGCGGCAGATCTAGTTGCGCGATATTGTTTCCATGGGAGGAAATCCATTTCGGAAAAGGGGAACTAGGGGCAGTGTGAGTCAAGGGGGAGGAAGAGGGTAGCTAGGGGATCACGTTAGTGGCTAGAGCCACTCATAGCGGTGGTAGGATCTAGATGGGTGAAACCTATCCTTGAGACCCATTTCAACATTGACTTGCATGGGAAAAGGTGGCTACGAGTTTAAGGCTGCCGAAGGTAGGAAGGGGTCGTCGGGGAGTGTCAATGAGGGGGTGCTGACACCATAGGGTGGCACACGGTGGCACGACGTGGCTTGAAGGAGGAAGAAACCCATTTCAGGTAGGAGGCTTCACATGGTTGAAGGAAAGGCTCGTGGGGTTTACTAGTGGTGGGTTTGGTTTGCCGATGAATGGAGGTATAGCTGGTGAGGTGTCAGCGTCAGGGGGTGGCCGATGATGGTCTAAGTGAGCTAGAGAAGAAGGATAGGCCAAAGGGGAGGGGGAACCCGCGTGAGAGAGCACTAAGGGAGAGAGAGAGAGAGAGAGAGAGAGAGAGAGAGAGAAACAGTGATACGGCCTAAGGTTTTTCATTTGGGTATTTATAGGCTCTATATCTTGGGGTTTTCAAACGGACAAATGATGAATTTTAAATACTGACTTAAAAATGCGTATTCGCTAACTTAATGTGAAATATAGAAGAATTAATATAAAATATTATTTTAACTTAATTTTAATTTATAAAATAATATTCCTTCATCATTAATGAGATAATGAAGCCTTACTAATTATTTTTAAGAGAATAAAGCCATATATTCAAATCAGAATTTAAACATATTTAAATCTCATAATATTTTAAATAAAGAAAATCATGTTAATAAAATGATTTTGTACAATTATAATATTTCAAAACTCTTCAAAATATTATTATTGTATTTTTCTTAAAATTAGTCTTGGGTTCAAAAACACTGGAAATACCCTTATAAAATATTTTCAGGATATTTAAAATATTCGAGAGCATGAAAATACTGGATATACTTTAAAATCAACTATTATATTTTAAAACACATCATTCGGATTTGACACATACATCAAGACTCGTACCAATTAGAAAGAAGGAGAAGCGGGCTGGCACATTATCTCCAACTTACAACAAATTCCATCCTCAAAATTTGTGCAACACTAAATAGAAGAAGGGCGAGTGTTATACCTTCATATGTCTAGAGTGGGAGTTGAGAGGCAAGAAAAGAGTTCACTAAAGAATGCAAATGGAGGGTAGGGAATGACATATCAATTAATATTTGAAATGACAGATGCGTTCCTGGCTATAGCAACTTGAACTTTGAGAAGTGTACACTGAAAAAAGGAGAATATAGTCTAACAGTGGATATTCTCATTAATAAAAGTATAAAGTGATGGGATGTTGAAAGAGTTAGAGCTTTATTCAACCCACAAATTTTTATGGAGATTCTAAATATTGTTATAAGTCCTCGAGGGTAGAAAGATAAGTTGATGTGGGCATAGGAGAAAGTTGGAAGACTAAGGGTTAAGAGCTGATAGGTTTTTCAAAACTATTCAGAGAAATGGTTTTGAAGGGTTCAAAGCAAGCCAACAAGCCTTATGGAAAGAGTTATGGAAATTTAAGGTACCTTGCAAACAAAATATTTGCTTAGAGAGTATGTAAGGACTACTTGCCAACACAACACAATTTGAAAAGAAGAAAGGTTCTCTTTGAGAAAAAATGATGCTTCTACCAAGTTGAAATGGATGGCATAACACATGCTCTTATCTTTGCCCTAACATAAAAGCCTTCTCTCCTTTTTGATAATATCTAAGGGTACCTAGCCTTTTGTGGATATAGCCAGACAAGTGCAAAAAGCTGGTAATAAGACAGAGATGAAAACTTCCTTTCTGATATGTTGGGGCGTATGATTTACAAGAAATAAAATGATGCATGGCATGAGACGAAATGCTTAGATTCGGGGCAGATAGTTGAACATGCTTTATTATTGCAAAAAGCTCACTAGGAGATTAAGACCCATCCAATACAAAATGTTCACTTTTATTGCTACTAGGAGAAACCTCCATCAGTTATCTTGAAATTGAATGTAGATGGAGCTATATTCTATGATCAACATAAAGTTATCCTTGACATTCTATTCTCAAAGATGAAAGTGAAGAAGTTGTGATGGTAGCCAGTAAAATAGAACATGAGGTAAATGCATCAAAGGTGTTTGAACTGCCATCCTTGTTTAGAGGACTACGACTATGTGTGAAAATGGGAATCTTGGAGTTTATTCTAGAAAGCTATTCTTTATTGATGGTTAAAGAATTACAAGCAATTGAGGAGTCAATGTCTTTTGCTGGTGTAGAGGATTCCAGTAAATCATCCATTGATTTATGGAATCTCCCTTAATCTTTCCCTCCTTGATTCTAGGAGATGTGATTTTATTTCTTGTGATTGTTCTCCTTTTTTTGTTATAGACACTCTTTGTATCCAACTATACTATGCTTGTACACATTATTATAAATGGAAAACTCTCCACCCCAAAGATGTGTGGTGGTTCACAAACACTGTTATGATATTATCCTTTTAGATTAACATCCATCAATCCACTCATGGTCGATTCTTCTTTCTTTTTCAACACTAAGATCCACATAATCACCATCAAACTTTATTCCACAAATTATCTTCTCGGGAGGAATAAACTCCTTCCTTTTCTTAAATGTCAAAATCTTCTTGGTAATGTTGATGGCTCCATATCCATGCCTTCCCCCACTATAGATTCTGGTTCTACCTCCCAACCGAATCCTAAGTATCTAGAATGGTAGCTTCAAGATTAACACCTTCTCATCCTCCTTTTCTCTTCTTTGATCAAAGAAGCCATGTCAGGGGTCATTGGTCTTACCACCTCTCTTGATGTCTGTCTTGTCTTGGAAAATTCTTTCAACTATATTTCCAAGACTTGTGAACTTTGCATCAAGGATGACTTGCAGCTCACCAAACGTGGCACCTGAAGTGTCACCCAATATTCTTACACCTTCAAGGCTTTATGTGATCAACTCACTGCAATGGACCACTCAATTGATGACACAAACAAGGCTCATTGGTACCTTAGAGGTTTGGGCACTAAATTTGCTAATTTCTCTACTTCCCAAATGTCCCTCACCCCATTGTCGACTTTCAAAGACTTGGTTCCCAAAGCTAAAAGTTTTGAAATCTTCCAAAAGTTGCTTAAGTCCTCTTCTACTCAATATACTGCCTTCACTACCACCAAAGGATCTTTCTCTCATTCTCAAGGAGGCGATAACTCCTAGCAGAGCCGTTCTAGAGGCAGCAACAATAGAAGCCACGATAATGTGCATGGCAAACGTGGCTCCTACACTCTTCAGTGTTAGATAGGGTTGCACAGTGTCGGTGTCAGTGGCAAAACCGCCACCGACCGACACCCCACCGATCAATTTAATGGTCTGATCTGCCGACCACCACCGACCTCAAAGTGTTGGTGGCGTGTCGACACCGGTCGGTTGGTCGGATCAGGCCATCAGTTTGGGCCTCTTTTGGGCTAGCCGCTAGCCTTTTTTTTAAATATCTTTATTAGTCAATTATCAATATTATTTTATTCACAACATCAATTGATAATTATCAATATTCTATTAGTCAATTATCAACATCTATCTTAAAAGATAACTACTAACTAATAATTTAATAACTACTAAGTAAATAATAAAAATGTCCACTACATGAGTCAATATATAATACAAATTACAATTACACATAAAATTACAAATACAAACCAACATAGATGTGATAAATACAAAATTCCAAATGCTCAATCTTCAATACTTGTGATGCATGTTTGTTCTCCAACTGTATAAAAAAAAGGTTAATAAACTTGGATAATAAAAAAAATTAAATGAATTAGGCGTGTGGGTTTGGGTCTCTTCCAAATTAGTCATTCCCTCATCATTATTAAGATCAATTGGAGTTGATGACGAATCCATCTACTGATCTAAGTATAGAAAATATTGTCAAGATCAATATTCACTAAACAAAACCCAATCAAATTAAACAATACCCATATAAAATTAAACAATACCCAAATTAAAATTTAATTGATATGGTGGCCAATTGCTGTGTCCCAACAAACCCAACCACTACCATCACAATCAAAGGCAATCCATGCCAAAGTAGACTGGTTTGTGCTCAAAATTTATTAAAAAAAAAAAAACCCGTAAATAGACCCAAAACTAAATTAAACATTACCCAATCAATACCCAAACTCGATTAAACATTACCTAATTAATACCCAAATTAAACATTACCCAATAAATACCTAAACTCGACTAAACATTACACAATCAATACCCAAATTAAACAAACCCTAAACATTACCCACTAACTTATTTATGCTCGATATTCAGCAATTCACCATTCGGTAAGGTAGATTCACAAAAAATAAATGAAATGGACAAAATAAAATACCTGGAGAGAGAGTATGACGCTGAACGGGGCCTTGGAAGATGGAACTTGACATATCGCCAACGTTGGGGGGGGGGGGGAAGAAAACAAATCCTAGAAATGGCGCCGGGGGGGGGGGGGAGGTGAAGAAGGAAATGAAGAAATTGGGGCTGTAGGGTTTTACCCTGTGGGTGTAAGAAATGGCACCGTTTTGTTTTATGTGAAACGGCGTCCTGGGTGGAAGAAAAATAGCGTGGCCTTGTGTAAGAAACGGCATTGTTTCATTTTGTTTTAATTGAAACGGCGTCGTTTATATATATATATATATATATATATATAAGAAATACTATCGGTCGGTTCAACGGTTTGACATGGGGTCGAATAGCTACCGACGCCAACCGACGCAATTGAAAAGTTTTTTGTACTGCCAACCAATTGGTCCTTTGTCGGCAGCGACCGGTTGCAGTGTTGGCGATCGATTTTTAGCGGTTCCAGTCGGTTGGGTGATTTTTTGTACAACCCTAGTGCCAGATTTGTAAGATTCATGGATACACTACTGATCATTGTCGATAAGAGTGATCATTGCCTTATCGGGGGTGGGATACCCCTACCCTGCCATCACCTACAAATTAAAAAATATTAATCTATTAAATACTAAGTAATAATTATTACTAAAGTCTAAAATCATTTTTTTGTAAAACATCAGTAAAAGTTTGAAAGTAAAGACTAGTCTGTAGTCACTACGCTATTACAATTTACAAATTTACAATAGCATAAATTAATCCTACAAATTATAAATTGTACTATTAATTATTAACATTACAATTTACAAAATCATAAGATTCATAATTTTATAACATTGGACATTGGTGATTGGATTTTGTCACTTTGAAGATTTTTAATGCAAACTTGGGTGGGGTCGTTGGGCCTTGGCAATACTTTAACTACTGTGAGTCACTGAATCTGTGACTGTGAGAATGGAAGTGATAAAACCTTAAGGCTTAACCTGCAATAATAAGTTTAAAAAAATTAGAGTTACAAATATAAAGCTATAAGACTATAAGTTATAAACATAACATATATATATATATATATTAAATTGGGGCATTAGGTTGGATTCTGGAAGATGGGCATTGAAGAATTCACGTCTTGACACACAAAATGATACTTTCATACACAAAGAAAAATGAGAATATAAAAGTTAGAAAATGTCAGAACTCATAAACAAAAAATACAAAATAATCAAAATCTTAGATGCTAAAATTACAAATATTATAAAATTATAAAAACAAACAACAATTAAGAGAGAAATTGGGTAAAGTGCAAACCATGGTGATGGACTAGTAGGTCATACTGCAGCAGAGGTAGCTGTTGAAGCTGTTATAGGTGTTGGCGTCGTAGTTGTTACAAGTTACAACAATTAAATATAAAATTAACACCAATTAATTTTAATTAAATAAATACAAAATAATATAAATAGATTTCAAGTTACAATTTACTAGAACCAGACTAATCAGCACCCTCATCCTTGACCTTGACTGGATCATAATCAAGAACCTCTGAAATATGAATTTCAGCACCCGTGATCCAATTCTGTGTGCAAATCAGTGACTTAACAGTGATAGGATCTAATAAGCTTCGGAAGGGATCCAATACACGCCCTCCAATGCTAAAGGCCAACTCTGAGGCTACTATACTAATCGAGATGGCAAGATACTGCGGGCAACCTTTAAAAGTACGGAATATTTGGAGACATTCATCTTCCACCAAGCTAATATATCAAAATCTCGTACAAATGGATGAAGATCCAATGCCAATATTTGTTTATCCTTTACTGGACATCTGTGGTGGAACCCATAAAGGCCAAAGGGGTCGTCTCCATCTTGTCACCCCTGTCTGTTTTACGTTTTTTTCTACGCCCAACATCTACAACTGGTGGGGGGGTAGCTGTCTCCATCGAGATGCAACAGACGATGCATAATCCTTGCCAATGGCATCAGTTAACCTAAATAACATGCATTTCACCTTAAACCATGAGTTAAGGACACATGCAACATATAACAAGATATTGGCTTTATCAAACTCTTCTTTCCAATACTTATCAAATTTCTTCATCATCATTCTAGACATCTCCCAAAATGTGGTGTTACTACTCGCTATAATATCATCCAATTTTTCTTTCACATTGGAAATTTGTTAACAAAATTGATGTGCTATGGGATATAAAGAACCATATATAACTTTGGTAACATCATAAAAAATTCGCAAAAACTTTACAAAAATAGATACAACCTTTCAATCATCAAACATAGAGTGTCCCAAATTTTCATCAAAATACTTGACATATTGTATGTCTTCATTATCCAATGTGTGATAACCCAAAATTTTAAATTGTTCATTTTTGGCATGATTATGTTTCTTTAAGATTCTTTTAGAAAACTTTTAGAATTTTGAATATATGTATATTTTATTGGTATTGGAGGAAAAATCTTGGGAAACACTAAATATGATGAGAAGATATGGTTTTTGAATATTCAATAAAATATTGTATAGAAATTGAAAAAAATTTACAAAGGAAGTCAAGTGGTATAAGTAAGGGATATACCTTATGATATTTTCGGATTATGCTAAATTAGACAGTTTCAGCATCCTTTAGTAATATGGACATAACTTACTCATTTTATGTTGGATTAAGATGATTCAAGATGATTTAAAAATCTAAGAGGAATATATAAAATTATTATGTTTTGTATTTTGAGAGATATGGATTTAATAAAATATGAAATTGAGATTGAAGTGGCAGATCTGAATTGGATATTAGGTATTGCTTTGGAGTTGACTAGTGACTTTGATTAAAATTAAGCCTTTGATATATTTTCTCAATTTTTCTAAAATCTTAACAAGTGTATAGAAATATGTCAAATGAGAATATTTTATTTAGTAAGTTTAGTGTGAAATAAGAGGATTCATTTATCAAATACTTGGTATGCTCGGATTGGTGTTCTCGGACTTATCTGTTGATTTTTAGTAAAAGAATCAAAACTTGATCATATAAACTCCGAATGAAGTAATTCCAATTCATATAGAATATTAAGAAGGAGATATAGAACTTTTATGTTTAGGTTTTGTGAAGATAAGGAATGGTTCAAGGATAAAATCTGGTGTGAAGTGGACAGACAGGAATAAAAGTCAACTGGTAACCGACTTAGATGAGTTATCTTATGTTTGGCCAGGTGACAAAAATTGTAAATGGCTACCAAACTTTATGATGTCTTGAAATGTGTGGGAACATGTGGCAATTTGATAAGAATTTATCTAGAAGCCTTGGTGGGTAAGAAAACAAAGGAAAACAAATGGAGAACTCGAATTGGGTGTTCTCCAGTAGTTTTGACATGTTTAGGTAAATTAATCATATCTCTCTTATCTGATCACTGAATAAGGTGATTAAAAATCATATGGATCACTAAGATAATTATCTGAAACTTTTATATTTTAAGTTTTTGGAAAATCAAAGTGGATCAATGAGATATTTGGGCTAGAAGTGAACTGATCTGAATTGAGTGTAAACTGAAACCCAAAAATGAATCACACCACCGACCTACTTTAGAAGCTTGTGTTTAATGGCTCTCTACATTTCTATCTTTTAGATATGTGTAAAAAGGTTTGTAATTTATAGTGAAAGAGTTTATAGAAGGAAAATTTGTCTATAACTATGGGAGAAGTAGGAACAAATTTGATTGGTGTAGAACTAACCAAATTAACCAAGTTGCCCATTTATTCTTAACCAATAGCCAACCAAGTCTTAAGGAAATTCTTTTAAAATATTCTAAGAGTGTCTAGGAGGGCTGGAACATGTAGCAAAATGTGAAGAAATGGTCTAGAGTAGGTAAGGACTTAAAAATAGTGTTTTTCATTTATTCTAACTTTTAGTGAATTATTTGATTGACTTTTTTTAACAAGTACGGTAAGTTTAGGAATCTCAATATACTAAGAGGATTTTTAGGAATTATTATGCTAAAAATATAAAATAAAATAATAAAATTGTATATACATGAGAAATGTTCAAACAATAAAAATGCTTAAGTTATGTGATTATGAAAGATTTTGACTTAAGTTAAATAAACTAAATAGATAAATAATTAAAATGAATTTCCATGAAAATTCGGCCAACCCTATTTAAATAAAACTTTAATATTTTATTTAGTTGCATACATATTATTTGTTAAGTCTTGATGTTACCAAATTAGGTTACGTATGTACATGTAGGTTTTTGTGATATGCTTTTATATGTCATATGATTTATGAAAACAGGAAATATGCATGTCATAAGTCTAAATTTATACGTATGTTACATTTCGTTACATATATATATCGCCATAAGTCATGACGTCTATTTTAAGAAAATATGTTAAAAAGGCTATAAGATTATGATAAGACTAAAATCACGTCATGATGGAGACGGCGATACGTAACGCTCGTATGACTGACATGCCGATAGGGACGGTGATACGTAACGCCCATCGTAAAAGTAAGAGTCGTATCATGACGGGGACGACGATATGTAACACCTAGATGACTGACATCACTAGCGGGGACAGTGATACGTAACGTCTGCTATTTTAAATATTTTTCTATGTTACGATGGAGATGGCGATACGTAGCGTCCGTAAGACTGACACAAGACTCATCACGACGGGATGGTGATACGTAACACATGGACGATTGATGAGTTATATGTATGGATAAGTTAATGCATCATGTTAAGTAAGTCGATGGGGACGACAATACGTAACGTCCATCAATGATAAGAAATAAGTATGACCACAACATTAAAAAATAAGATGAAATGTATTAGTTTTAAGTATAAGGTGGTGGGTCCAAGTAAGGTCTAAGTTGTATGGGAAAAATGGTCATTTTCATGCATAAGTCTGATAAAGCATTTTCATAAATTGTATGTCGTTAATCATTGCTATGTATGATGTTATCTATGCCATATTTCGTTAACTGCATACTTATTGAGACTTCTTAGAAGTCTCACTCTTTTAAATTTTATCTATCATTCTATAAGAAATGATAGATGTTGTTACATGATTAGATAAATTGCAATGAGACTCAGACAGCACAAGAGATTCTGAGGTACCTTGAGGGTCCTATAGAATACTCATCTTCGATTGAAATGATCTCTTATGTACGTGATCAAGTGGAATAGTAAGATTACTGGATGAAGGTGGGATACGATATTTTGTTTTAAAAAAACTAACTAGGTTATATAGGTCTTGGATACAATATGTTTTTGTATATGTGGAGTTATGAAGGTTATAGTTTTAC
Source organism: Platycarya strobilacea (assembly GCA_036898215.1). Taxonomy (NCBI): domain Eukaryota; kingdom Viridiplantae; phylum Streptophyta; class Magnoliopsida; order Fagales; family Juglandaceae; genus Platycarya; species Platycarya strobilacea. The sequence continues at coordinate 31,206,855 of CM072549.1, read as the reverse complement.
CATGCCATGTGATCTATTTATGTAAGAGTTGGATCTCTTTGTATGTACTGGAGATTTACCTCTTTCTGCTGTGTTTCGCATTGCATTTAATTAGTAAACTTAGATGCATGCATGTTATTCTTTACGTTTATGTAGGATACGTAGCCTTGTGTTACTTGTCCGTATACCTCGATTTACATCTTAATCGAGGCAAAAAATCGAGGTGTTACACAATGTATCAAATGCCAACTTATACTCCTAGGCCACCTCCAAAGTAAAAAACGGTTGAATTCCACCTTGTAGACAAATCAGTGTAAAGACTTTTTTACATGTTATGCCCACAGTAGTTACAATAACTTTGAACCTAGGCAATCTAGCAGGAGAAGATCTGACCCATCTCACAACAATGTTGACCTGAACAACCGAGTATTAAACTTATTCAAGCCGTCACCCACAATCAAATTAAAAATATGTGCTGCACATTGCATATGCAAATAATTTCCACTCAAAATCGTTCTAATCGCGTTATTTATGAGCGTTGTAAGATGTCTCATTTGCAACATCATTAGCCCCAACATTATCAACTGTGCAAGTCTGAATCCGTGTCAATCCCTACTCTTTTATAGCAGCTTCTAAGGCATTCCCTATTGTTTCACCTTTATGATCAGTGGTTTGACAAAATTTGAGTATCTTTTATGATCAGTCATACACATAAAATTAATATTATTACAAGAAGTCCAATAATCAGTTGTGAGGCAAACTGTCTCCCCTGCCAATAAACCCCTTAACTTTTCTTTTTCTGAGTGGTAAAATTTTCTAACATCTCTTGCCACCGTGTGGCAAGAAGGAATATTGAATCTTGATTCCAATTACCTAGAATTGGCTTGGAACCCTTTCCCATATACCACTTGGAAGGGCATCTCATCCATAACTACCATACGAGCTAAGTGTGTCCTAACCTCGTCAAGATCGTACTCGGTGTACCCCTTCATTGCCAACGCACCACTACTCCTCTCACCCATTTTTTCAAGCCTAGATTGACTATTCTCTACCAAAGATTTCAAAATTGGGGATATCTTGCATCGCTCCTCCAAGTGCAACTTTATTTGAAAAGTGTCATGTCTCTCATAGTGGCACCCATATATTTTGCCGCAATAGTTGCACTTAAATTTTGGGTTATTCGAGTCATCACCATCTATTTTGGTGACATGAACCCAAGTTATGGATGAGTCTTTTTTGGTAGCTTGCTTGGGGGCCTCGACCGGAGTGGGAGTAGAGTTAGGGGTAGTGGTAGTGGTATTGGTAGTGATGGTGGTTAGGGTAAGGTTAGGGCTAGGATTAGGATCGGGGGTAGCCAAGGCCCCTTCTAGAGAGCTCGCACTAGAATTCTCTAGACTTTCTATTTACAACAAATTTGGAATTATAGCAAAATGCAAACAAATGATCATACAAAATTTAAAATCAAGATAAGCATGAGACCCACTTTTTTTTTATTAAAAAAAAAGTGAAACTCATCTCAAGTTCTCAACCTACTAATTCATACATTTTAACTTAAAAAGTTAAACTAACCTCACCTTAAAAAAGTTATATTCATTTCAATTACTCATAAATTAGTATTATTCAAAACTTAATTCAGATTTCAACTCATCTCAATATTCAAAGTTAATAAAAATTATTGCTAGATAATTTTTTCCTTGCATTTGTCCTTGATTATGACAAGAATTGAGAATAAAAATGAGGATGCATTTTTTGGTAAGCTACTAAGTATCCATAAAAATGATGATAGTTGTTGCTACTTGCTAGTAAGCTGATTCTTGCATTTGAGAATCAAAATGATGGATACTTTTCAAAAAAGAGAATTGAGACCAACTTTATACAAGCCTATTATTTTTTCTTTCAATTCTTTCAAAATTTTGGTATTATATACTATACTATTATACAATACTATAATATTATACTATTATACAAGTAATATTATATACTCTACTATTATTTAGGCCATTAGGGTTCTCGGATCAGACATTGAAACCAATTTAAATTACTTAATCACAAGAAAATCAAATTTAAATTAATTGATCAACATGAGACTAATTTAATCATAGGAAAAAATTTATTGAAAATAGTAAATACAATCAACAGATTCAACATAATCGGACAATCCAAAGATCCATCACAGTTCAAACTTCACACACATGACAATCAATCTCCACAGCACATAGTTCACAAACAGCAAACCTATCATTCATCAATCATCTCCATTAATCACCCCATCCTCCATTTCCATATATTTTAAAAATGAAAAAATTAGGAGATTAGGGTTCTCGAATTTACCTTTGGCGAGAGGGAGAAATAGAAAAAAAGGGGCAATGATGACAACGAGATGCGGTGGCGCGATGCAATTTAGGGGCTAGGGTTCATTCAATTGGGGATTTGGGGAATCGGAGACACCGAGAGAGAGAAGAGTAATGAGAGTTCGATTTTCGGGGCAGGGGGGGTTAATTAATTTACGTTACTTATATAAAACGGCGTCGTTTTATATGAGTAACATAAATAAATAAAAAAACCCAAACGTTAGAATGACATCACTCCCATTTGTCTACAAGGTGATCTCGCTCAAGCAGTGATCTTGCTCGATAGTTACTTGAGCGAAATTCATACAGAGACTTCGTTCGACACTCGCTCAACCCTCGCTTGACATCTCGCTTCAGTGAGTATCGTGACAAATCAAATTTTCTAGGTATTAATTTTTTTAAATATATTATATAATATATTTAACTGATATATAATTAATTATTTAATATATTTTTCAATAAGCGTGGGCGGGGCGGGGTATATGCGAGATGGGATTGGCCCCTTACTGCCCCCACCCCCGCTTTCAACATTTAAGGTGGGCGGGGACCCCGCCCACCTATTGTCGGGCAGAGTGTACCGCACCTGCTATGTAGGGTGGTGCGGAATGCGAGCAGGGTAGTGGGTGGAGGTACCTAGGGGTGGAATCAGAATTTTGTGTTTGGGGGGCGATCGATAAAATATGCAATAAATGTAAATTTTATAAGGATGATCATCAGTGATAAAAATGTCATGTTTTGTTATTACCAATCTCTCTAAATGTATATTAATTTTCGAATTGTTTACGTCTTTTTTTTAAATCATTTATTTTTATGATTTAAGAAAAATTTATAGATTAAGAAAAATTTTGAGAATTTTCTAATAAGTAATGATGTAATACTGTTAAATTTTTAACAAAATATATCTCATAATCATACAAGTTAGACTGAAATTAAATAAGTGAGTATAATCAATCAATTTTACAAACACATAAATTTATAATCAATTTTTTTTATTATAGTTAGACTGTTAATTAAGTAACTGTGAGATTATGTGAATTAAAATTTGAGTTTAAATGAAATTAAAAGTTAGAATATAAATGGATATATATTAAGATTTAGATGAATAATTTTAGTAAAAAAAATTTGAGGGGGACAATTTTTATTTATTTTTAATTTGAGAGAGAATTTTAATTATATATATTTATATAATTATATATAATTATATTATAAATTAATTTTTAAAAAACTTTGGGGGGGGGGGGGCGGTAGCCCCTCCAACCAATAAGCTAGGTCCGCCCCTGGGGGTACCCACTGCCCACCCCTAGCTATTGAAGCCCTTATGAACGTGCTGAACCTACTGCTCAGCTAGCTGAAGCCTTCACCAGTGCATGCTCCCTTTCTAATGGCTCGGAGTCTGATTGGTTCACTGCACTAATGCTTCCACTCACATGACACCCGACTCCTCCCAATTAAATAAGGTTGAGCCCTAACATAGTAAGGACTACGTAATAGTGGGGAATGGTGCTTCTCTTTCTATTACCCACACCAACACTTTTAAATGTCTTTGTTATCCCTCGTCTTACCAAAGATTTGTTGTCTATCAGCAAATTAAACTCTAATTTTCATTTCTCTGTATTTTTTGTAATGATCATTTTTGTTGTATAGAATCGAGTAACAGGAAAGGAGGTGGCAACCAAGAGAAGGTGGACTTTATGGAACATGACAATTCGGCATTTGCTTCTGTCCTTAGAAATAAAGCTTTACATGCTTTTTTTGAATTATGACATGCACGACTTGGCCATGTCAATCACTTTGTTATTTCTTTCTTGAACGAAAAGGACTGTTATTTCTTACTTCTTTTTTGCCTAATCCGTCTCTTTGCTCTACTTGTCAACTTACTAAAAGTTATCGCTTGCCATTTTCATCATATGCTAATAGATCTAACGTTGTTTTAATCTCATTCATTGTGATATTTCGGGCCCCGCTCCCGTTAAATATAATTTGGGATTTGTCTACTATGTGTTATTCATAGGCGATTATTCTCACTTTACTTGACTTTTTCCCGTGAAGTTCTAATTTTTTTTTTTATATTTTCCTCCAATTTTAGTGATTAGTTGAAATCCAACACTCCACAAAGATCAAGATTTTCCAAAGTGATGGTGGTGCTGAATTTACAAGCAATTAGTTCCAATCTCATCTTCAAAATTTTGGCATTCACTATCAAATGTCTTGCCCTTATATTCCTTCCCAAAATGGAAGAGCTGAATGCAAACAACGTCATGTGACTGAAATTGGTCTTGCCCTCTTTTTCCACTCACATGTTCCTCATTAGTATTGGGTTGACACTTTCAGCTCAACGACTTACATTATCAACCAGTTGTCTATGCCTGTTCTTGGCGGTCTTGCGCCCTTTAAGGTCTTGCATGGTAAGTATCCAAATTATGAAAATTTTCACCCATTTGGTTGTCATGTCTATTCTTGCTTACAAGATTATGCACTCCATAAGTTTGCTTCCCATAGTTTATCGTGCATTTTTCTTTGTTATAGTTCCTCACATAAAGCATTTCGTTGTTTTGACATTGCCACTTCTTAGGTCCATAGTACACATCTGATGAGAGCTATTTTCCTTTTTTGAGCACTTAACGTGCTACTTCTCCCACTGACATTGTTTTTTCAAATTTTTTGGAGCCATGCTATCTTGAACTGCCTCATAGCACCTCATCTTCCATTATTACACAGCCTAGTAATCACTATTGTGTCGATCCTTGCTATTAAGTCCTTGCAGGTTCCTTTCTTTGCCACGAAGTCAGTTTCTCTTGATCATCAACCTGATTTTGTTGCTACAGATTCCATGGCCTGCTCAGGTCCCTCTTCTCTAGCACCAGCTCAGACAGCTCCTCCTATCTCTCATCCCATAGTTACTCATACCAAATCTAGTATTTTCATGACCCAAGACCCAACACATCTTAATTTTGTGCAGTCTTCACTACTGCTTCATGCCTTGCTTGCCACCTCTAAGCTTAAAGGGTTCAAATCTACTGCCAAAAAATCCAGCTTGGCTTGTTTCCATGGATGAAGAGATGAAGGCACTTCAAACAAACCACACTTAGGATCTTGTTCCTTAGCCATCCAACACTAATATTGTTGGTTCCAAATGGAATTTTCAGACCAAATTTCTTTCCGATGGATCCGTTGATCACTTCAAAGCACTTCTAGTTGCAAATGACTACACTTAACTTCCCAACCTTGACTACATTGACACTTTTAGTCCTGTGGTCAAAGCTTCCATAGTTCGTGTTGTTCTCTCCCTAGTTGTGTCTCATAAGCGGTCATTATGTCAACTTGACATGAAAAATGTCTTCTTCAATGGCATCCTTGATGAAGATGTTTACATGGAGCAACTTCCGAGCTATGTTGGTCCTCGATATCCTCTCAATGTTTGCAAATTGAAGAAAACTCTCTATGGTTTGAAACAAGCCCCACATGCTTGGTTTCAACGCTTTAATTCTTTTCTCTTAAAACTTGGTTTTTCTTGTAGCCAAGTGAACCCTTCTCTCTTTATCTTTCATCAGAAGGATAACCTTATCTATTTGCTTCTATATTTTGATAACATCAATATCATAGGGAATAATTCTTCTCTTTTCAACCGACTTATTCATCAGTTGCACTCGAAGTTTGCCATCAAAGATTTAGGCTTCCCGAATTACTTTCTTAGACTCGAGGTTTCTTCCACCATAGGCAGCATTTTTCTTAGCCAGAACAAGTATGCTACTAACATCTTGGCACAAGCTCAATTGCTTGAGCAAACCGGTTCATATGCCCATTTGCAAATCCTACTCTATATCGCTCCTTGGTTGGTGCCTTGTAGTACTTGACGTTTACCCGTTTTGACATTGCTCATTCTATCAACTTTGTAAGTCAATTTTTTCATGCGCCAACTTACGATCATTTCAGGCGGTTAAGCATAATCTTTTTTATGTCAAAGGTGCACTTCATTTTGGTCTGAGGTTCATCTTGTCTTCCTCTATGACCTTAGTTGCCTATTTGGATGCATATTGGGTTGGGTGCCCTGACGCTAGATGTTCCACCTCTGGATACTTGACCTATCTTGGTGATAAACTTGTATCCTAGAGTGCCAAGAAACAACCAACTATTTCTCGCTACAACTATGAATCCGAGTACCGCACCCTCGCCCTCACTGCTATTAAAGTTCTATGGCTCACTCATGTTCTATGTGATCTTCGAGTCACCTTAACTCACTAGGCTCTCCTATTTTGGGACAACAAAAGTGCCATTTTTTTAGCTCAAATCCAATGTCTCACAAGCGTGCTAACTACATTAACCTTGACTATCATTTTCTATATGAGCTTGTTATTGTGACGACTTCAATTTACATACGGGATTTAACGTAATCAAGGTGTCAGGATAAGTAACACTAGGCTACTCATTTTCATACGTATCAAGAACTTAGTGAATATATTACATATGATATAATATTTACAGCGGATGAGGTCCCAAATATAAAAATTTCTAAAGATCACATGGAGAAAAGTATACTAATAACATCACACCATTCATTCATTACTAAACATTGTATTGTTATATATACAAACCCAACTTATTATCAGAGTTAATAAAATACTTATAACATTTCAGAAGACCATCCTTATAGCCACTTGGGTTTCTTCTTAACTTCAGGAAATTCTCTCCCATTGCGAAACATATCTAAGTTAAGACAATGGTCTCGCTGGAGATATTGTCCATGTGATGTCGTGTAGACCCCACATATGGATAGGGAACCATCTAACCCTAAAGTCAAGCAGCATCCTGTGCGTTGCTCCTCCTCAGAAAAAGTGGATGCGTCATTCTTCCAAAATCACATCGACTGATCATAGATAGGAGGTCCCAAGGAAGCAAAAATGAAATCTAAATAGGGACTATAACTAGAGGGTCCCTTAAGACTCCTTAGAGTCTCCTGCATCATCAAGGCCTTCCCCTTATTGGTCATCTAACCCTGTGTATAGTTTATATGTACAGGAAATAAATATAAAATCATAAAAGAGTGAGATTTCCTTAGAAATCTCAGTAAGTACACAATTAATTTAATAGAGCATAGACAAGGCAACCACTAACACCCTTAGATAATCTATAAGAAGACTTAATTTAAAATATATATATTTCATATGACTTATGCATAACTTATCATTAACTTAAACATGTATGTATTCTTATGATAACTTATCACCTTTCTTAAAAATATTCACTTATTAAAGCTTATTTATTTCTTATGTTTGATGGGCGTTACGTATCGTCTTCCCCATCGCATATAACTCATCAGTCATCCGGACGTTACGTATTGTTGTCTCCGTTGTGATGAGTCTCGTGTAAGTTTTCCGGAAGTTACGTATTGTCATCCCCCTCTTGACACAAAACATATTTAGCATAGCGGACGTTACATCTCACCGTCCCCGCTAATCATATCATTCTCACGGGCGTTACGTATCGTCATCCCCATGATGACAATAACCATTCTTATTATATGATAAGCGTTACGTATCGCCGTCCTTGTCGGCACGTCGATCATCCGGGCGTTATGTCTCGTTGTCCCCGTCCCGACATGTCTAACTTATTCATAGTTCTTATTTTTAGTTGCTCATTTCTTATTCTTATAAATATTTCTTATTCTCATATATACATGTTATGCCTCTGTTAAAAAAACTTATCACGTAATTTCTCATGCATGTATTGAAATTCCACACATGTATCATACAAGCTATATGCTTAGATAACCAGTATAATTCTCCTTTACTAAAACATCAACTTTTGTCCAAGTAAAAGCCCTGAATTTAAACAAATAGGGTATCTTGCTTGAGCAGGATATAGAACGAACATCAAATGAAGTCTCAGGTTGTCACTCACTCAAGCAAGATATCGAGTGAGCTAGATATAGAGCGAACATCAAGCGAAATCTCAGGTTGTCACTCGCTCGAGTAGGATATCGAGCGAGTGTCAAGCGATGGGTTATAGTTGTTATTCACTCGATCCATAGGTTGAGCGAGGTCACAATTCATAGGGTTTTTCAACTTAAATCATGTCATTCTTTTACATAAACCTTATCTTTACTTGTTAAAATATAAATTTAGGTTCTTCTAATTTTATTTAACACTTTACCATAATAAAATCCATGCATACTTCAACCACTAAAATAAATCATTTCCATGCTAAAGTTTAGCTAGAATGTGGACTTATTTCTCCAAAACTTGTTAGAAATGATCAAACCAATCCTTGCAAGTTTTCTTCTCAAGATCACTTGCTTAGCTCATTTAAGGGATGTGTGGAAATTTAGGAACTTAAGGAGAGTTTTTCCTTTGGATTTCTTCAAGTGGGACGTGTGTTATGCTTCCAAAGGGAGTTAGAAACACCTATTTATAGGGAAGTGATCGACCCACATGATCGAAAGAAGAGAGGAAGGGGATGTGTGTAACCTACTACCTATTGGTGCATGAGGTGTCCATCCTCAAAAATCTCATGATTAACTTAATCTTCTAAGATTTTAGGTTTTGCAGCTAAAATGATCATCCAATGACTAACATTTGAGATATTTTTGCAGCCAATTTGATCAATAATTGAGAATAGAGCTGATTAGATAAGGGATGAGGTGGCATTTTACCTAACCATGCATAAACCTATCATTTCCAGCCTTCTCCTGGAGTGCAATGCCCCCCCCCCCCCAGCTGCCTTCTCCTAACCTATTTGGTTACTTGATAATCCTCCCAAAACTCCATTTGACATATTCTAGAAGGCCCCTTTCTAGTTTAGTTAGGATACAACCAAATTTTGACTCACCTTGTTCCTTACTAACAGATTTTGGTTGCCTTGTGTTCCCATCATAAAATAAGCTAACTAAACTTCTAAATCAACTCCTTATCACTTGCCAACTGTTCTTACACATATCAAGATATCTGAAAGCTTCAAAACCAAATACATATTTTGTCACATGCCTTGATTTAATCTATTTCATCTAACTCGAGTTCCACTTGCGCTCAATCCAGAACAGTCTACTTGTTTCCCAAATAAATCATTGATCCGTACAAATATTCAAAAACTTAAAACATAACAATTCTAGAGTTGTCTCTTAGGATTCTATAAGAATTAAAATCACCTCATTTGGACTTCATATGAGTAATTTATGCTCATTATACTAAAACTTGACAGACTAATCCAATAATACCTATTTCGGACACCAAATGTTTGATCTTTGATTCTATCACTTCCTCTTACTTTTATACCCTAATTTTTGAAAATTCAACTCCTTCTAAGTTCAAAATTAAATTTCTCTAGTTGATACCGTGTTCCAAGTCTCAAAGGTCATCCATAATATTTCCTAAAATGCATTATTTCACCTTGTCTTAACTTATAATTCTCATTTAAGTTTTCAACTCTATTTTTCTAGAAAATATATCTCTAACAAATTCCTTTAAAAAGAAATTCAAGAAAAATTTCATCTTAGAAATTTTGAGTTATTACAGTTGTTGCTGGCATTCTTCGCACACAGCATGTTCCATCCCACTTGCGTGTTGCCGACATCTTCACCAAGAGTGTTTCATGGGCCCTTTATGTTTTTTTACGTTCCAAGCTTCGGGTTTGTGTTAATTCCACCCTTAACTTGTGCAAGGGAAAGGGTAGGGCTGCAACTCGACAACACCCAATCAATCTAGGCTCGACCCAACCCGACTAGCCATGATATCAATGCGAACTCGACCCGACCCAACCTGAACAACATGGGTCAGTCGGGTCAAGTCAGTTTCTTTTTTTATTTTTAAAGCCCCTAGAGACAACTTAGTTGAAAGTTCCAAGCACGACAAATGGATTCTCTTCCACATATTCATTCAAGCACGATTTTTTTGATGGGTTTTACATTCACAAATCCATTTGCTTTCTATAGAAAATAAACTAACCTAATTCCACAACATAAATATTTTTCTTCTTTTCAATTCTCAACATAAATATCTCGACGCTAAAAATTTCCATGACTACAAAATTGAAAATCCTGAACGTGTGAATAAAAAAACCTCCAAAATTTGCTCTTCAAGCTGCTTTGTGGGTTTCCTAATCGGACGTGCTTTTCCTTGCTTTATTCTCCTACATTCCTCTCATGCATAATAACTTTTTTGGTTGATATCAATCTTTCGACTTCAGTGGCTCTACTCATCTCAACATCAGGTTTTTGCAATGAAATCTAGGACTTTTGTGGGATTAGGATTTGTGGAAGAGAATTTTCCTTATTCCCAAAGTAGCTTGATTAATTTTTCAAATTAATCAATCCCATTATTGGTGCAATACTCACTGAGAAAGAAGAGGGACCAACTACAATGATGGGTCTGGGTGGTTGGAAGTGACTAGGGGCGATTTATGTGTTCTGACTTTTTCTAAGGTAGTTGATAGTGGTAGAATGAAATACTTGGTGTTATTTGATTATCTAGGGCAGAGGGAGGGGGAAAACGATGTAGGTGAGAAGGGTTTACCGATGGTGTCCTCTGATATTTTTGATGAGGTTTCTGGCAGGGTGGCTGTGAGGTCTCATAATTTTATTTCCTTTGTATTTTAAATATTTTATGTGTATTGCTTGTTAATCTAAATATTGGATATTATGTGTTAGTTTGCAATTATTATCTTTTAGATTATTTCTATATTTAAATAGTGACTTAAATTATTTTCTCTTATTATTTTATTATGATACGTTTATTTTAATGCTTGAATTTAATCTCCTTATTTTATTGTTTTGTATTTTATTTTATTTATTGTATTTCCGGTTGGGCTTTCATATATAGATAAGTTGTTGTTGAGTTGATTTTTTTTAAATGTATTTGTTTAACTTGGTTTTGGTCTTGGAAGCCTGGCCCGTGAGGCATGAACCCAGCCCCTTCATTTGCTTCAAACGATGCCGTTCAACGTTTAGTATGTTGGAAACCTGACCTTCTTCTTCGCTTGCATCCAACCCGTTTCTCCTTCTTCCTTTCTTCTTCTTCTTCTTTCTTTCTTTTCTTCCCATGTTTCGTCATTGCAAACCTGTGACCCAAGCTCAAATTTTTACAACTCACTTCTTCTTCCCTTCAACCACCCATTGCTCTTTCAGATGCCTTGTAAATTGCTAAATATTTCCCCTCCGATTTTGTCGTAGATACGTGCTTCACGTGCTTGAAAAATTCATTGTTTTCCTGCGAAATCGTAAGCCAACCATGGTTTTTCTTCCCTTATTTTGGTCTTCAAAAATCAAACCCTGGTCTTGGCAGCACATCTCCGTTCTCATCAAGTTTTAGAGTGACACTTGGTATCCATTTTCGCACCACTTCGTGATCCAATTGCTTCACTTTCAAGCTCTAAGTAGGTTGTGCTTTTCATTTCGAAAATCATCTCAAAACTGCATTTTACCTCCCATAGTGTTAGAATCGTGTATACCCATCTCAAAATCAAGTTCCCTTCTTCCTCCTAACTTAAATTTAGTTTCTTACTTGAAATTCTCCAATGTCCGAATTTTGATGGTCCCTTTTAGTTGCTATTTTCTCACTTTTTAGTCACCATTTTCATAGCTTTGTGTTACCCTCGGTAAGCCATTTAACAAAAGTCTTTGGTTATTTAAATATTATTTTCATTTTATTATATTATATTTCCATTTAATTTAATGTTTTAATTATTTTGTTAATAATATTTGTTATTATTAACGGTTTTGTTTTATTTATGTTGTTATTTTGTTTACGTTGGTGCTATGGGTGCGGTTTAGCAGTGTGCTTGTTGGATGAGGCATAGAGTTACATTTCGACATTTTCACGATCTTCTAGAATTTCTACCGAACATGTAGTAAGTAGTAGTCATTTGTGATTTGATTTGATTTAATATTTATGTGAGAACTTTCTTTGGCAGCTTGAAGTGTTAATTAGTTAATTAATATTAATAATAAGATTTGTGAGTAGGTTGGTTGGGCCCAAGGCTATTAAATGGAGGATGTGATTGAATTTTTGGAAATTATTTGTTGGATATATAATTATTTAATTGAATGATTTTTACTTGTTACATGATAATGCCATGCCATTCAATAACTATCTATCATGCATATATTATTTCTTGTCGTTCCAATGATTGTCATTTGTGAGGTGTTATGTTGATGGGTATTTTGGGTGGTTCTTGGTTTGGTCTGGTCATAGGTTGTGGGTGTGTTTGTATATCACGACCCCAAGTCGAGAGGGGACATTATCTCGGTAAAGCTCCTTTGGTCACTCAGGAACGGAATATACTGATGTGACGTCCTCTGAGTTGTCACTGGGTGACAATGGGATTGGGGGAGATCGTAACGCTCTCGTGCCGACTCCATGGCTCTTCTGTTAGCGGGGGCTAGTGGGTGCCTAGTCATGGTACTACTGGGTGCGGAGCTGGGCATCACAACTCGTTACGAAATCACACTCATGATCGGTACCCGTGGTATGACGAAGAGAGTCGGGATGTACGGATGGTCCCTACGGGAGACCATAGTGTAGAGTTAATAAGTAAAACTGAATCATGTTGTGAGCCAAAAACTGGGTTTTTGACAGATTTGTGGATGGGTTCCTTTCTGGGAAAGGACAATCCGTTGATGAATTCCTTTCTGAGAAAGTATGAATTGTTGATAAGTTCCTTTTTGGAAAAGGACGGTTAGTGTGTACATGTGAGATTCCTTTTTAGGAAAGGTAGTTTGTGTGTGAATTTAAATTGCTTGGTTGAAAACTTTATGCATATTGGTGTATTGTAATTATTTGTTTGTGTGCTAGCTGTTGTTTACTGAGATTTACATTTCATATAGTGTATCTAGTCTACCTACGGTTCCATATTATGTAATCGTAGTGTTTGATGCAAAAAACGAGGATGAGTCTGAGGGGTAGGCTCCGCCGGAGGAGTAGTCTTGTGTGATGACAATGAGCGAAATTATGATTCCGAATATTGTTATTTATCTTTATCACTTTTTCTTTTGGATGACTGTATAATCTCCTCAAGGAGAATTATTTTCAGTTGATTTGTAAACTTTAAATTTCTGGTACTAGAATGGAGGACTTTTTAATTTTTCGCTGCGATTATTTTAATTGTACACTTTATGCATATTGCACACTCTCTTGGAGCACTAAACGATGGGTGATTGACCCGTGTGATCATCATCTCGGTGTCACGAATACCTTTAAATCTCAAGGGGGAGTCGTGGGTGCCACAGTGGCTTCTGGTTGGCTAAAGGAATGCTACGATGGCTATTGTTTTAAACGTGGGGAGACTTGCAGAATGACGTGAGAATCGGTTGCGACTCTTAATGGATTTGAGATTTAAGGAGCAGTAACGAAAGCGAATTGCAACAGCAAATGACACTAGCTAGGGTTTGGCAGAGGGGACTCAGGAGAAGAGACGAAATAGTAGAGGTATGAAAAATGCAGTGAGTTCATTGGTTTTGTCAGCCTTGAATTGGTTTTGACTCGACAAATCTATTTTGGCCCAATGAACCTGACTATATTAGGTCGAGCCAGTCAAGTCGGACGAGTTCGTTGGCCCATTGGGTATTTTGCATAGGCCTAAGGGAGGGTGAGGGAGGGAGGGAGGGAGGGGGGTGTGTAGAGGATTCCAATAAAGTAGTCATAGATTTACGGAATCTCCCTAATATTTTTTCTTCTTGATTCTAGGAAATGTGATTTTATTTCTTATGATTGTTTTCCTTTTTTCGGTGTAAATATTCTCTATACCCAACTGTACCATGCTTGTACACATATTGTTATAAATGGAAAACTATCCACCCCAAAGATGTGGGGTTAAAAGTTTCATTAAGTTTTAGACAATCTAATGAAAGTTCTCAATCGTTGGATAATCTAATAGTACTCTCATTAGATTGTCTAAATGCAAAATCTATTTGTTATTTAGCCAATATGCTTTAAAATAGGCCATATTGGATTGGCCAGTATTGTCAAAGTTTTATCAATCTTTGGCAATTATTTTACATTAACTAAGTATTTATTTTATTAATTTATTCTCTCTCAAATATATATTTTATTAATTTCTTTGATAGTCATTGTACATGCAGCAAATATCTATATTCATGCAAATATTTATTTTAAAATTAGTAATTTAATTTAAATAGATATGATTACTAATTAATTTTTTAAACTCATAATTAGAATATGATTATTAATTAATATATAATAGGTAGAATGATAAAATGTGATAAATAAAATAAATTATTAATTACAAAAAAATGAAATATTTTTTAATTTTAATTATTCATTATTATATAATGAATAAATGGATAATTCAATATAAAAATTTAATGTCAATAGTTAAAGATAAATTATTCTTATATTATTTTATTATTATATAATAATAAATAATTAATCTAATATGAAAACTTATATAAATAAAATATTAAAAACTAAATTCCTCTTACATTAATTAAAGTTGTCCTTTAATTTTAAAAAAATCTAATAAGAAGGCTCTAATACAAGTGACAAGATCCATGCAAAACTTCTGAAGCCGAAGTACCACACGTTATTTGTGGTGCGATAATACTCCATATATTTGTATTTTTGAATCGATAAACTGTTGTAAGACCTTTTTTTTGAGCAACTATTGTAAGACTTTGCTTATTCATAAAATTTATGTTATATAACATATATATAATCAGTCATAATTGTTATGAAAGTCAAGGAAGGGGGACAATGTGTGCCCCCTTTCTTTTCTTATCTCTTCAATAAGTGTGAATGATCATTCATTTTAGTAATGAATAGTCACATACACCTCAAATTCTCTATAAATAGAGAGTTTGAGAATATTTAAATACACAAATATCAGAAAAGTAAGAGAGAGAAAAAAATAAAGAAAGAGAGAGAAAATTCAGTTCTTGAAAAATAAAGAGTTTTAAATATTTTTTTTTGCAATAATAATTATTAATTTAATTTTATAATACGGTATTAGCACGAAGTTCTATTAATATTGAAGTTAGTGATCTTCTACTTCAAGTAAGTTCTTTAATATATTATTTGCAGTCTTTGAGATGAATATAAAAGTTGATATTGCTGAATATTACTTGATAAAATTCTACATTTATTCTCATGATTAAGTGAATATATTTCTTGAATCCACATATTTATTTTTGTAATTCATATATATAAAAAATGTCAAATCTTATAAAATTGAGATTTATTATTATTGACATTTCTGAAAAAATTTATTTATCCAGGATCCTTGATAATCCATTTGAATATAATGAATATGAGAGATACAATCAAAAAAGAAAATCACGTGTCCCTATATGACCGTGCTGTGTATCTCACGGTGAAAAATTTTCTTATTGTGTAAAATAATTTAAAGGAAAAATGCACCAGAATATGTAATCCTCCCAAAAGATTATTATGACTTATTACACCTGAAGTTGCAAGATTTTAAGAGTGATAGTAGATATAATTCTACACTCTTTAAAATCAGCTCAATATTTAAATTATGCAGTGAGAAAGTCAATGATGATATTATTTTAAAAGAAGACATATATTATTTTTTATATCTCGAATGTATTCCTGCAGCAGCATTATCGAGAGCAAAAATTCAACAAATATCCTGAATTTTTATTTTATCTTCTGGTGATTGAGTTAAATAATGAAAAGTTGATACCTGAAACACGACAAGAAATTACTTTGGCTAATAAAATCCTGTATAAATTTGATCCTCTTATAAATGAATGTGAACCAGAAGTTTGGAATATTATTTATTTGTAAAAGTGCTGTAAATCAATTACTGGATGTATTTACTGATACTAAAAATGTGGTAAAATCATATATTACTGTTGTTAATGCTTAAGAAAAAATTGAAGTCCCTGAATGACAAAATATTAAAATAGCAATAGATAAGTCTAAGACACACTTGAAGTGTTAAAAACCTATTGGTCCAAAAAGAAAATTAAATCGGTGCTCCTGAAGTGATTATACTACAAAACAAGTAATAAGAACTATCCAAACTTTCTGTACAGAAAAAGGAAACTTTTGAAAAGTATAAACCTATTGAAGAGGAAATTCCTACAGAGTACGAACCTCCTGAAGAGGAACATCCTGAAAAGAAAACTTTCGAAAAAGTGTTCCATGAAATATTTTTCCCTAGAGAGGAACAGGTACCTGAAAATAATGAGATCTCAATACATTTCATAAATACTGGAAAAATTATGGATAGAAATAAAACTGTTATTGATAACATATTTTCATATATGATGGCCTTTGACATTACCAGAAGTAATGAAAAACAATTGAGTAAAAAATCGTCGAAGCATATCGACATAGAAATGATTGGCCAAAATGGAAATCAGCTATTGAAGTTTAATTAAACTCGATAGTAAAGCGAGATGTATTTGGACTTATTGTCCAAACACCAAAGGGTGTAATACCTGTCAGATATAAGTGAGTATTTACGAAAGCGTAATGAGAAAAATAAAATTGTGCGGTACAAAGCACGATTTGTTGCAAAAGATTTCCTGCAGAAACCCGATATTAGTTATATGGAAACATATTTCTTCGTTATGAATGCAATCACATTCAGATTTTTAATTGGATTGGTTATTACAAAAGGATTAGATATGCGGTTGATGAATGTGGTCACTACATATTTATAAGGATCATTAAATCATGACTTATAATGCTTGAATCATCTAATCTAAGTACATTTAGGAGTATATACTTTATAAAATTTCAAAAATTTTTATATGAGTTAAATCAATCTGGATACATATGATATAGTTGACTCAACGAGTATCTATTGAAAAAAAGATTTGAAAATAATCATATATGCCCATTTGTTTTTATTAAAACTCGAATTTGCCATTATTGTAGTTTATGTTGATAATTTACCTTGTTAGAACTTCTGAAGAAATCACAATGACTACTATAAATTCAAAAAATGCATTTGAAAAAAAAAATCTTATTATTCAAGTGCTAGATGAGTTATAAAAATTTGAAACTTCTTGCCTCATCTCTCAAATACATTTACTTTTTATAAAGCAACATATCATGCTTATTTAAAGGATTAAACAATCGAAATGAAAAGGCAAGTAAGGATTTTAAATTCTTATTCTTTTACTTTAAATCTACTATTTTTCCATTAGACTCTTGAATGAGTTTTTGAAGTATGGAAATCTTCTGGTTAAGCTCCTCAATTTCAAGATTTTTGGATTGTAATCGATCGGAAAATCTAACAATAGAAGAAAAGTATCGAGTGCCGAGAGTTATCAGTTCATAAATGGCTTCACAATCTTACTTATTAGCCAGATCATTTACTTGCTGTAACATGACACCTACGGAAGATGCAGAAACAACTTGTAACTGAGGTAAATGATATCTCATATATTGATCGTGAGGAATATTGAAAGGAAAATGATGAGCCATTGAAAATTTGTAAAATAAGAATGCAGATGCAGATGAATTATAAATATGAGAAAAAAATTTGATACGAACTAAATGAAACTAAAGATGATTATTATAGAAATGGAAATAAGAACAAGACAAACCATCATCTCTGCATATCTCACTTAGTCAAAATTACAAGATATGCTGGATGCATAATTTCAAAAGCTAGCGAGATTAATTGTAGTTATCCCTATTTTCTTGAAAACGCCGAACCTCTGACATTAGCTGCTGTTGTTGACTTTGTATTTGAGGTTTCTCTTGTTTTAGTTCTTCTATTCGTGTTTTCATGTCATGAGAATACCAGTATACAAATTTCTTCAGCTCATTGTTTTTTTGTCTTAAATTTTTTTTTTTTCTATCTTTAGTTGCAAACGTTTGATGCAACTCAAATATTTGAATTTTAAGATGGTCAACTTTACTCGTTCTCGCCATTAGCTCTAAGACATGGTTGTAAGAGAGACAGCATATTGAGTTTTTAATGTTGGAACAATTTTAGAATCAGTTTTACTATAAAGATATATCTCTACTTCTATCATGGTGTTTACAGTTTCAGGAGAAAATATGAGTGGTTGAGGAATAAAAGGTTCATAATTCAAATCTGGGACATTATAATTTCTATCAAACATAATATCGTTCTGGATGAATAAAAACTAGATTTATGAAAAATGTGTAATTTTTTTTTATTGGAGTAAACCAATAGTAAAATGGTTATATTTAAATAGCAATCTGAAACTTTCAAATCTCTTCAAGATTTCGTTTGTCAAGCAGATTTAATTTTTCGCCGAACAGATAAAATTAGACCTCAAGCTTTTACAGCTTTTATCATATATGGATGGTTTCCAATACTCTTTCCTCCGTACATAAACAAACTCTCCCTAATAACGCCGAATGAGGGTGAGAAAATTTTAGAAGAGAATATTATCATGTTCTCTCTAATATATTATTTAGATGAAAATTATGCTTGAATTCTTAATCCTATTATATATGTTGAAATCATGTTTGTTTATTGAAAGAATACTAACGCATATTCTCAATGAGAGTTTAAAATATTACTGAAAGTATTAGATTTCTACTAAGTCTATTAAGCAAACACCATCTATCACATATTCAAATTATTCAAAAGTAATTACAATTCACGAAACAAATTTAGAGTAAATTTGACTGAAATTAGTGATTCTACATATTCAAGAAAAGTGCGGTCTTCCCGTCATCAATGACAGCCCAATAATTTTTTATGAAGATAATAATACTACTTATATCAAAGGGGGATATATTAAAGATACGATTAAGTGACAATCTGTCAAATCACAAAAACATTATCAACTGTGACATTCAAGAAAATTGTGCAAAACATTAGTCTTAAAGATTTATCATCATGTACTTTTCAGGGAGAGTAAATGTCTTAAAAACTTGTACTGATTGTACTATTTTTCTTTTGCTAAGGTTTTGTCCCACCGAATTTTCCTTTGCAAGATTATAATGATGCAATCTTAAAGTACTGAAGGTACATAAGAATACTATACTTTTTTTTCTTTCGCTATTAATTTTTCTTCCTACTTCGTTTTTCCTTGACAAGATTTGAACGAGATAAAGTTTTAATGGATGGTCATTTAAAGAAGAGTGTTATGAAAATTAAGAAAGGGAGGTAACATGTGCCCCCATTTTCTCCTCTTGTCTCTCCGATAAGTTTGAATAACCATCTATTTCAATAATTGATTGTCACAAATACCTTAAGTTTGGTTTAAATACACAAGTATCAAAAAAGTAAGAAGAAAAAGAAAAAAAAAAGAAAGAAATAAAGAAATAAAGAGAGAGAAAATTTAATTTTTAAAAAATAAAGAATTCTAAATATTTTCTTTTATAATAACTATTTTTATTTTAATTTTATATCAATAATCTAATTCTCGAATTTGTTATTACAAGAGAAAGAACATGACGGATGAAATTATGGAGAACGTTGGACATGTTTGAAAATAAAGTAAATAACAAAAGCAATTAGGTTGTGAGTTAATTACCTTAAATTTGATTAACAAATAATGGGTTGCAACTAAAAACTGAAAATTACTCAAAATGCACGAGAGGAGCCAGCCAAGCGGGCCCACTGGCGTGTCTCTTGAATGCAAAATACGCAGACCCATGTACATAAATATCTGCCCCAAAAATATTACACCACTGCACGGCCTCGCACATAATTTCTTCCTTCCAGAATCCAAACCCTAGAACAGCGCTATCCAAACCCCTCCGGATCTCTCTCTATCCTGCACTTTCTGCATTTCCGGCGATGAGACGCTGAAGAAACTCGGAGTTTTCAGTTTGGAACGCATTAATAAGTATTGGAAATGGCTTCGGCATGCATCAATAGTATCGGGATGTCGCCGGAGAACTTCCTCGACTGCTCCCTGGCAACGTACCCTGCGTACGGCTGGCTCAGTCCTCGCATCTCCTTAAGCCGGGATGAAGATTCGTCGAAGCTTACCGGGACCAAACCTCGATCTCCGGCCGCTGAGGACTCATCGGAAAAGCCAGATCTAGACATTCCAGCTGGAGATTTCGAGTTTAGGCTCGAAAATCCTGTCACCATGCTTCCCGCTGACGAGCTCTTCTCCGGCGGAAAGCTCGTTCCGCTGCAGATCTCATCGGTCAAACAATCGGTCGACGAACCCACCACCTCGTCGGATATCAGGATCTCGGAGTCGGCTAAGTTCGGCCGAATAACCGAAATATCCTGTGCAGAATCTTATCTGTTCTCTCCCAAAGCCCCGAGGTGTTCAAGTCGTTGGAAGGAGCTTCTGGGTCTGAAGAAGCTCTACCAGAACACTAGCACCAAAACTGAAACCAACAAGACGTCTTCGAGCACTAACCCTAAGTATCTAAAGCATTTTCTCCATAGAAGCTCAAAATCAACGTCTTCTCCTTCTGACGCTTCTCTGAGCGTCCCATTGTTAAAGGAGTCGGACTGCGAGTCCGTTTCAATATCCTCACGTCTATCTCTCTCGTCCTCATCCTCGGGCCAAGAACACGAAGACCTTCCTAGGCTCTCACTTGATTCGGACAAACCGATCCCAAACGCAAACCCTAATCCGATATTCCTTCACCGGAATCCCAACAACCCACCCAGGATGAGAATGGTGAAGCCGAGGGAGATATCGTCGGATAATAGTCCAAATCTGACTCCAGTGACGAGGGTGGGAAGAAGCCCGATGAGAAGGGCAACAGGAGAGCCATCCGGTGGAGTGGGTTCTACGGGGGTTTCAGTGGAGAGCCCGAGAATGAACTCGTCGGGAAAGATAGTGTTTCAGAGCTTGGAGCGGAGCTCAAGCAGTCCTAGTAGCTTCAATGGCGGGCACAGAACATTCAAGCATAGGGGAATGGAGCGCTCCTACTCCGCCAACGTGAGGGTCACTCCGGTTCTCAATGTTCCGGTATGTTCGCTTCGTGGGTCCTCCAAGTCCGTCTCCGTGTTCGCATTCGGTCAACTATTCTCATCACCGCAGAAGAGAGATGGTAACGGGACTGGATGGAGCAGTAAGGGCTCGCATATCAAGTCCAAAAACCGTACCGATCGAACATGATGGAACCCTGTAGAGGCAAAGAAAGGGGAGAGGGTAACATCTTAAAACTGGTTTCACAATGGCTCCTTAACTTTTTCCTCTTCTTCGTTCTTATTTTCTTTTCAAAGCAAACACCTCATGACATTGTTGGCTTTTTGGTGTAGTCAGTTAATTTGCATTTCTTTATCTTTAACGTTTGACCAATTTTTAGACCATGTAAATTTGAAGGGTCTTTAAAACTTGTTTTCCGCGGATTGTGTTTGTGATTCTACATATTGTTCTAACTTTTAACGGTAAATGCTAAGCTATCGAGTTAGCAAATTTCCAGGTTCTCTGTAGGCATTGTTCTCGTTCTTGTTCTGGTTCTGGTCTTCTTGATCTGGAAGATAAGGATTCTGTATGTCTTTTTCCGGGTTTCATTTCTGTTCATGAGTCCTGAGACAGCGATGGGAAATCTGTTTGTTGTGCACGCGCTTTAAGAGATTCGGACTGAAATGGGCCAGAGATTCGTTTTGAAAGATACTAGTCCACGTACCTATAAAGAGACGTGTCGTGACTTTGTTTTTTTTCGGATGTGTAACGTGCTGTGCTTATCCAATCTGTCTCTTTCCATATATTTTACTTCACTTTAATTTTGGTGCCTTGTTGTTTAGCGCGGAGGAGTCATGGGAAATGATGCCAAGATTCAAACTGTTGATCAGCGGCCCCAGCCGCTCTGCTGAATGGTAATTTTGCACGGCAATCTGATCTCCAAGCTCCTCCTTTTAATTTTTTATTGAAAAATGATACAATGACAACTATATTATCTCCTTCTAGTTGATTTCAGATATTACACCATTAATGATTAAGATTAGGATTGGATAGGTAGGTGATTTCAGATTCTTTTAGAATACTAGTAATAAAGTAACAAAAAATAATAATAGAAGAGGACTGTTACGTATAAAAAGAAATTACAAAAATATAATTTTACAAATTGATTTAGTTTTATTTGATACGTTAAATTTATTTTATAATAACAAAATTCTATAATTTGATAAATTATATTAAATTATATTAGTTTGTAGGATTATTTTTGTGGAATTATTTTTGTGGTTAAGAGTATTTTTCATAATAGAATATTGAATTAATAAAAAAAAGAAATAATAATAAAAAATAGATAAAATGTATTAATAAAAGAATGACTAATTATAGAGTATTCTGAGATTATTCTACCGTCCAAACCTAATCTAAATGATTATTATTTTTCATGTATGTTAAATTTTCGGGGGGTAATGGTCTTGAATTAAAGTGAAAATAATAATTTTTTAATATAAAGTTGTAGATAAATTGTAGATTAATGCTCGTTTTATTCTTTTTAGTTGAGTTAAGATAAAAGTTTAATATTGAATAAAATATTATTAAAATATATATTTTTAATATTATTTTTGTTTTGAGATTTAAAAAGTTTTAAATTGTTTAATTTATTTTGTGGGAGAATTTTAAAAAATTTAAATAATTAGATCAGATGAACTGCGTTGAGATGAACAAACCAGGCATAATTGATATTGTATCATGGTCTTTCTTTCTTTTCCTTTAAAAACATACTAAGGTTTGGATTTATAGACGAAATGAATTTGTCTTTAGCTTATTTTAAATTTATTATTATATTTTTTTAAATTTAAATAAAACAAAAATTCTAATATAGTTTGTTTAAATTTTAATATATTTATTTTAAATCTTAATTTAATTTTTTTAAATTTTAAAATAATAATAATATTAAAAATGAAATGAAATTTATCTCAATTTATTTTATTTTTTAATTTAAAATGGATTTAAGTCTCCGGTGGATAGTGATATGAGATAGTTTTATATAAAAGTTGAAATTTGAATAAAATGTTATTTTATAATTATTATAATTTTAAATTTGAAAATTTTGAAAAATTTATTATATTTTATATGATAATTTAAAATAAAATGAAATTACTTCTGCATCCAATTTGACTATACTTGAGTGGTGGAAATGGTTTCTATTCTGTCTTCCCCCACCATCTCGAATTGCTGAATGAGCCCTTGCTAGAATACTCGCGCATGGTAGGCTGGAAATTGGGCAGTTCAGTAATTTTCACCAATCTGGTCGAGAAATTTGCTTAATTGGTCGGTAGCAGTTAAAACGTAGTCCGTCTTCATCTGATGGTAGCAGTCAAAACCGATATATAAATTGGTCGTTGTCTACGAGAATATATGTCCCGTCCCGCATCCGGCGCATGCCAAGTGAACAGGCCTTGACGCTTCCAATAAAAGGAACGATCGGTTAAAGC
Organism: Platycarya strobilacea; assembly: GCA_036898215.1. NCBI lineage: Eukaryota > Viridiplantae > Streptophyta > Magnoliopsida > Fagales > Juglandaceae > Platycarya > Platycarya strobilacea. The sequence continues at coordinate 31,183,252 of CM072549.1, read as the reverse complement.
ATCAGCACACTAGCAATGAGCATTTCTCAAAACGATTAGGTCGTGAGTTCATTAAAAAAGGTCATGCAACATGTGCCGGTAATCGGTAGCGCTAGCAATAGCGAAACCGATAACTAATTCCGTATTTGTTTTCCAATAATAATTTCCAATTAGAATTTGAGATTTTTAAGAGGTTTATGATTGAAAGACGTCGATTATTACTGATTCTTTCAATAGACCGTATGAGATTAAAGTGATGTAGGGAGCAGACGACAGAATGTTGTGAAAATATACTGAAAATTCAATTATCTGTGTCAGCTCTTACTATAAAGTGTTGACGTGTTATCGTGTCAATCAATTCTCTTAAAGTATTAGCAATGAATTGGTTATAATTTATTATAAAATTAAAAAGAATTGAGTTGAATTTAATTTATTTTTTAATATTATTATTATTTTAAAATTAAAAAATATATATTAGAATTTTAAAAAGTTGTATTGAAATTTGTGTTTTATATAAAAATTTGAAAAAATATAATAATGAGTTTGAAATGAATTGAGACGAGTTTACGAATCTAAACCAACCTTTAGAGGAAAAGAGCCACATTAAATTGGCTATTGAGCCTCCATCTAAGATTTGATGAATTTTAGATTGAGGCTCAAACATAAAGATATTGTTCACCTGTCGTTCATTTCTTTTATTCTAATTTAATCCATCTAAGATTTGATACAATAATTGTGCTAGTGTTTGAGAGAAGATATAATTATAAAAAAATTATTTCTTATGTCTAATTAATATTTTCATATATTCCGTGCATTTGCAAAATTAAGAAAATAATTTATTTTTACTAAAATTAATATTTAATATATTAAGTAGATTTGCAAATTCTTTTTTTTTTTAAATATTAAAATATATAATATTATATTATTATTTAGATTTTGTTTTAGTTAGACCAATATGGAGCCCTTGACTAAACTATATAGATTATAGTTAAAAGAGTAAAATTGAATTTAAATTTGGACTTAACTTTAACAAGACCATTGCTAATGTTCTTAAAAATGCATATGGAAATAGGTAATGATACCCTTATAGTTTCATCATTACAAATTTATTATTTATAGGGTTTTTTTTATTATTATTATTTTTAAGTGACTTTTTAATATCCTTTATCATTAAGAAAAAATCTAAAAAATATATAATTTTACTAATAGTTGTTTTCTTTAATTATTAAGTAAAAACTTAAAAATTAAAAAGAAATAATAGTAAAGAGGTTGTAGAAGATGTGTAAAGGAATCATTTTCCTTTGGAAATTCAAGGTTTTGATCAAAGTTGCTTTCTTCTACTATTTGGTGTCAGTTGGGAAGATTTTAACAACGAATAATTTGAGGAAACGAGGTATAATATATCTGGATTAATGTTATTTGTACAAAAAAAAAAAAAGATGGGAAGCTGGTTAATCATTTGATATTGCATTGTGAGGTCACAAAGACCTTGTAGAATGAGATTCTCAGCATGTCAGTATTGCTTAAGTGATGTCCAAGAGAGTGATGGATATATTGGCTTGTTGGAAAGGCTTTATGAACAGCCATAACATTGTTGGTATTTGGAAGATAATATATATCCCATGTTATTAAAGAATTTAATGAATTTTTGGATGGTTAATATTATTAGTTTAAAGCAAATACAAATCAGATTCAAGTTCAGGATTTAGTACGTACGTTTCAAATGTATATAGATATTTAGTACTAAATATCTACCCTTGATAGTAAAGCGATAGGAGCTCTCTCTCTCTCTCTCTCTCTCTCTCTCTCTCTCAAAAATCCTAGGTAATCTTAAAAAAGAAGCGTTGCACCTAGGGCTGCAAACGATCCGATAAAAAACGAGTTCGAGTCGAGTCGAGTCGAGCTGGACTAAAATAATTCGAGTTCGAGTTCGAGTCGAGTTGAGAGTTTGCCGAGTCAAGTCGAATTCGAGCCGATCAAAGACGAGCTCGAGTCGAATCGAGTTATTTATCGATCTTTGTTTTTACTCTCTAACGAACGAGCCGAACTTAGTCGAGTAATTACTCGAGTTTCTTACTCTTTATAAATATTTGACTCAATAATTTTTTTGTGAACTTAATAAATTATTATTGTAAAGAAATAAAATGCTACTTCTACATAAAGTAACAAAATATATTACTTATACAAAATATCAAAAATAATATATATAACACAGAAAATATATATATAATAAAAAAATATATGTAAGAATATATGCAAGATTATATATATGTATATAGAAATATTACGAGTATTGTTACGAGCTCAAAACGAGTAGAATCGAGTTTATACGAATCTTGTTCACGAACACAAACCGAGTTTATACGAATCGAGTCGAGATTATACGAGTTTAGCTCGTTTAATATTCGAACCAATATTAGTGTTCACGAACAACTCATTTATTAAACGAATCGAGTTCGAATCGAGTTTATACGAGTCGAGCTCAAATTGTTCACGAGCAGCTCTATTTGTTTGCAGCCCTAGTTGCACCCCTTATCCTCCCCTTCTTTCCTCCCTTTTTTCCACTTCCTCACTCCTTCTTTGGTTTTTTGTTTTTCGTTGTTTCTTTTTTTATTGTTTTGATTTTTCTTTTTCGTTTTTCTTTCTCCCAGCCTCTTGTCTCTCTCCTTTTATTTTTGTTGTTTCTCTTTTTGTTGTCCTTCTTTATTGTTTTTGTATTTCAGGAACACTGGTGATGATTTTGGATCTTTGGTATTTCAATGGCGAACAATAGATCCAAAACTCTTCGACATCCAGGACACCAAACGCGCTCCACCGTAGATCTCTTATGGCGCCGATCTCTTAGTCAGGAGAGGAATCACACTGAACAGAGCAGGGCGTGAACTACATTAGCGCTCCGAAGCGGGAACCTGCTTTCCACCTACCATCTTCAAGGATGGCTTTCTGTTTCCATGTGCGGTGTCGCTAGGAATAGGGCCACTAGCCATTTCGAACCTGGCCATCCGCTATTTTCTAGGGGCTATGCGTGTTTTCCACGAGATACTTACACCACGATGTTTAATATTTTTTTAGATTTCCTTCAAGATTAAAAATTGGATCCATGTCCCTATGATGTGTTTCGGTGTTTCTATGTATTTTTATTTTCTGTTTTGTATCTTTAAGTATAATAAAAATAAAAATAAACATATTGTCCCTAAGACCTTTAGTCCGTAAAGTGAGTTTTTAAGACATTTTATCTGAAGAGTGTGTTTCTCCTATTATGTCTTAGAACATGATAATGTTTGATTTAACTCTCTTTGGAACATAATTGTGCTATCTCTCATACGATGATTTGGAGAGATTTGCAACAAGAGCTAGATTATGCCAGTTTTATTAAAAATAAAAAAAGTAGTAAAACGATAGATCACTTAAGAGAGAACACAATACAAAAGATAAGTCTTTTTCAATCTTATTAGTTTCACATTTTTTTAGAAGAAACTTTCTTTTGTTAGACTAGTTTGTTTTTATAGATAATATGTAATAAAATTTAAAAATTGAATAAAATATTATTATAATATATTTTTAATATTAGTTTTGTTTTGAAATTTGAAAAATTATTTTGGAATTTGAAAAAATTAAAATTTTTTATTTTATTTTTTATGAGAACTTGAGAAAATAGTAATGATAAGATGAGATAAGATATGATGAAATGAGATAAAATTATTTGTGAAAATATACCAGACTATGTAAAGGAAAAAAAAGGATGGAAAAACAAAATTCTCATGTTTTACGTAAGTTCATGCTCATGTTATACTGTAAATGGCTTGAAAAGAAGATTTATGTGATAAAATCATAGTTTCAATAAGTGACTAACACACACATATAAATCTTTTTTCTTATAATAAGTGGCTATTTTACGGTCGCTTAACAGATTTTTTTTTATTATTTTTCATTAATTTTTTTTTTGTTTTTTCGTTAGATTTAACTACATCCGCTCGTCCATCTAAAGTTTGAACTAATGTGATTCTTGAGATTTAGTCTCCTGATTCAAACTTTTAAATCAAACACTTCAAATACAATTCTAATCATATTCAAAACTTTTATCCTTACAAAAATTATTATCCGAAACTCTCATTCAATTCGAATTCATTTAGATTATATCTCAGTTACAGTTTGAATTATTTTTAAAAGGGAAATGTTTTATACCCCGTTTGGTGCACGTCGTTGGTGTGCACCATTGTCCTTTATTATTATTATTTTTAATTTTTTTTAAACTTAAAGATTAAGTATATATTATATAAGAATATTTTGATTTTTAATTTTTTTTAAATATATAAGTATATTTAAAAAATGATATAAAGATAAAATGAAAAAACAAAAAAATAAAATAAAATAAAATGGCCTAACGGGACCTAGAATGGGTCCCAAATGACGGTGTCTGTAGCACCGTCCTTTCTAAAATTGAAAACAACACCCAATTTTAAACTCAACTAAATCTCTTTATAATTGATGCTACCTTTCTCCCATCATCTGTAAAACCCACATAAGATTTAGATTAAACAAATCAATTATATATAATTTATATAACATACAAATTATAAATTACTAATCTCTTATTACTAATATTTTATTAGTAATAAATTATATAAAATAAAAATTATAATATAACATTATTATATATATATTTATTTATATTTATGATTTAAAATTTTTATTCATTATTTATATATAAAAAAAGAAAAATGTAAAATAATTAAGCTTAAATCTATTTGCTAACTACATTTGCGAATATAATTATTTGAATAAAATATTATTTATTTTTCAATTTAAATTCATTATAAAACATTTTAATTCAAATAAAATTATTTTATAAATAAAATTATAATAATTATTAAATGGTTATCCTTTATTATTTAATATCAGTTTATGATTTACTTTTATATAGTTTTTACAATATTAAGATATTTTTCTTTTATCATCCATCAAATAATTGTTAGAACTTACAGTTTCTTTTTCTATACATTACACTATTGATCGAAATTTATTTATATTTTTATAAAAATCATATTATTTTTTAAAAATAACCATTTCATTAAATTAAAAAAAGTATTTTGCACCTTACTCTTCCTTAATGTGTATATAGTGTATATATACATACACACACACACATACATATATATATACAATCAATTCATATCAAGTCGAAGTCTTAGATCCCTTAAATTTCCTGTACATTAGAAAATTAATTATTAAAGAAATATTTGAGATAAATCACATTGGTATCTTTTGGATATAAAAATAGTTTCATCTTATCTCTTCTTATCAATATAATTTTTGTAAAATTTTATATAAAATATAATAAATAATTCAACTATTTCAAATTCAAAAACAATAATAATAATAAAAACTAATATACTAATAATATTTTATTCAATTTTTATTTAAAATCCTCTCATCTCATAAAAAAAAAAAAAATAATCCGTTATATATAATGTCATCTACCAGCAAATAAAAAGTGTTGAGGCCAAGAAATAAGAATACATTTATTGGGAAAAGAAAGGGTGGTTAATACAGCCACCAACCATCAACTAGCCATCCAACGCCGGCCTACCATCACCAAAAAGCCCCCCAACGCCAATTGTCACTGTACTCTGTATCTCACGTACTTCAAACATAAGACAACTTACATAAAAAGAAAAAACAATTGATTGCTCGCCATTTATAAAACTATTTAATAAGATATTTATTATTTTAATTTTACTTTGATTTTTATGTAGTGGTTGAATTAAAGAAACTCATGTTATTTTATTATAGAATTATGAATAAGTTCATGTATTCTAGCACTTATATATAAATAAATAAGACAAATGCAAACTTATTAAGTTATTGCGGCACGCCCTATATATCCAATTCTTTCCTAACGTCAATAAATTATGGTGGAGGTTATAGCTGATCAGAGAAAAGAACCACCGAATTAATCTTTATTTCTTAGCCTATATTGTATAACGTCCTTCTATCTCCTTTGTAGCATATTTAGACAATTAGTTAATTGTTATTATGACATAATTAAACATGCGTACATTTTCTGGCTAGACTATACAATACTATGCTTATTTTTCTAGATATTTATTTGTGGAGTAGACAAGCATTGCATAATTATTTTAAAAGTTAGTGAATAATTAAATACGAAATCTATATAGAAAAAATTAATTTCTTAACAGTAAATTTCATTTTTTTAAAAGAATTATATAATATCTATGTGCTCTACAATATAAAGTGTTTGGACAATGCTAGAGATCTCTACTTGTCCCAATTTTAAGTTTTTTTTTAGTTTTTTATATATTTTATATACATGATTTTTTTAACATCTTAAAATATTTTAAAAAAAATCACAATATTATTTAAAAACGTCGCTTATATAAAAATCATGTAAAAAAATAAATAAAAGAAAAAAAAACTTAAAATTGGGACAAGTACTACGTAGGAATCTCAAAAGTAAAAATTTCTAATATTTTCCTATAGTGTTGTATCTAACATTATTCTTAATTTTCACTATCTTAATTGCATGTGGTAGGTACATGATCAGCACACCACCTTAATTTATTCAGTACCCTAGCTATATCAATAATCCGCACACAAGTGCATTAATAATGCGCCCGAAAATTTTAAAAACTATTTAGTTTTTACTGCCTGGATCCATTTTTGTAATTGTTTAAAACTCATATAACAAGCAAATTTATGGTCAATTAAGGTAAGAAAGATGTTGCTAAAGATTTAGAGCTTGTTTAGATAGTGAGATGATGAGATGACTTTATATACAAGTAGTTAAAAGTATAATAAAATATTATATATTAGAGTACTATTTTTTAATGTTATTATTATTTTGAAATTTGAAAAAATTAATTTTTTTTTTTGTAGAAATTTGTAAAAATTATAATGAGTGAGATGAATTAAGTTGAGATGATTTTGATATTCAAATAATGGTTAATGATGCTATTTAAAATAAGATTGAATGGATGACATTACTCTAAAGAATCAGAGCTATTCATTCGTTGTTATAATAAAATGGAAAATAATTTAATAATAAAAGACTTACATAAAAATAAATTTATAAATTAATATGATTTAATGTGGTATATAAAATTATAAAATTATTTTTATTATTAAATATATCTAATAAATTTTATGAAACTAGAACATTAATTTACGAGTTTACTTTTTGTATTCTTTATAGCTATAACATTTCTCATAGCTAGTTATAGTTATCGGCCGCCGTTTACGTCTCTTCATTTACTATAGATGGTGCACCGTTCTTTGACTAGTTAATTGTGAGCTAAGAGTACACCAAAATCAACTTCATTTATTATTTCTTGTTCCTATTCTAGTTCCCTAATAAAAAAGAATATATTTATTCTTAAAGTATGACTATATATACGCATATTTCAATTAATATTGCCCTATAAATAACTTAGCAATTATATTAATGAAGCAGTAACCAGTTCATATATGCTCCAAAATGGCAAACGGTATGAGTGATGTTCCTAAATTACATATCGAAGCTGTGCAGACGGTGTCTCCAATGATGGTGACCGATGAGCGACAAGCACGAAAAGTGGTGGCCATGGAGGCCGACCCTCTCGTATCCGGAATTATTTTCAATAATCGTCTTCACGTACTTCTTTATTACAACAATGCAAACGAGGATGATTCCGGCTGGTTTTTTGCTGGTTGGTCAAGGGAATCACTCGCTCGAGCATTGTCAGAGCAGCAGCCATTGCTTGCCGGAAGGCTCCGGCGTGTGGAGGATGGCGATCATGGAGAGTTAGAAATTGTGTCCAATGATAGTGGCGTTAGGCTCATTGAGGCACGCACTCCTATGACTTTGTCAAGCTTTCTTGAATTGAAGGGAAAGGAAAGGGAAGAAGTAGAAGCTCAGCTTGTTTCTTGGAAGGATGTTGACCAACAAAATCCTCAGTTCTCTCCACTGTTTTACATTCAGGTAAGTAAAGCAGCTTACATACGTTGTATTAGTATGTCTTGATTATTTTGGCAGTTTATCTTATCTATTAGATACACTAGTAATTTTATAATCTAACGAAGGACATTAAACTATATTAATTTATGGGATTACTGTTACTCCTTTGTAGCTAGAATACTTTCCTTTTCATAATACATATGTTAAAGTGAGCTTCGACCTGCAATTAGAGGTGTGATTGTATTTGGGGCTCTCTATTTTAAAATTTTTGTTTTTTTAAGAAAAATCTGAGTAATTGTGGAATTTTAACAGGTGACAAACTTCCAGTGTCGGGGATACTCAATTGGGATTAGTTGTAGCCTTCTTCTGGCAGACCTATTGGTGGCGGAGAACTTCCTCAGTAGTTGGGCAATCATACACCGCAATATTATTTCGAACATTAATGCATCAAAAAAACCCTTATTTTACGTCCCAAATCTGAAAAGAATGCATCTTTCTTCCCCGACCACCATAATTAACTCCATCCCCATAAAATGTTGTCGACAAACTTTGCATAACTTTAGAGTTACTGCCGAAAATGCAAGTTTGGACAGATCAGAAATGTACAACTCACTTCCATTGCTTTGTGTTGAAGAAAGCGAGAGCAGGCTTGCTATCAAAATGGCCTCAGAGTTCTATTTGTTTCTCAAAGAAAAATTTGAGGTTATCAAAGTGGAAAAGTGCACAAATCGTCGACTTATCAGGCAACAATTGAGCCTCAAGAGTAAAATAACTTGTGTCGATTGGGTTGATCTAGGGGCCAAGAAATTAGCATTTTGTGATGGGAATAAGCCTCTACATGTTTCGTATTGGATGGGGTCAACTTGCCCTATTGGAGTGGTTATGGCAATAAAATCTCCTAATCAAGCCACGCATGGAATCAACATTTTGGTCTCCATACCTAATGCCAATACTGAACTTTAAAACGGTTGCTATTTTCAGAATTTATATTCATCCTACATTTTTATAAGAAAATTCTCCGTCCAACTATGCTATCCATAACTTTATTTGGCCAGAATTTCATGTGAATGCTTAGTGATTAGTAAAATACTGTTGTAATTTATATTTTGAGTTAGTTAAGGGGTTGATTCTCACCTTGAATAATGAAAGACTTTAGTTTTTTTGATTGGGTATTGGGAAACCCACTTAATTGATCCGATCTTGTTCTACTAGAGTCTAGGTTCGTAAACTTCTAATTGGTATTATCATAGATTGTCTCATATATTGACAATGAGGGCCGGGTGACCCAGATTATGTCCTCCATTAGTGCACATCCGACCCAAGGATAATTATGTATACTTGGATCTGGTGCATAATTCTTCTATAACTTGTTGGTGTCCTTTTGGATTGAGTTGGTCAACACGAGAGGATACATAAAAGCCATCACTTGTCGGCCCTTCCCATTTTATAGACATTCGTCATTCTTATACATTTTAAGAGCACTTCCAATAGAGTAGTTAGTTTTCATCTATTTTAAAGAGTTAAAATTTCAATTTTTTTTCATTTTAACTATTTACTTTTACATTTTATTATCCATCAACATTTTTATTTTTTCTTTACATCTTTTAAAATATTTATATTTTATTTTAAAAAAATAGTCGTCCGAGATAGAAGATTTGCGTGGGAGACGACGGCTGGCTCGTCGGAGATGGGATTTTTAGGAGATGGTCGCCGGAGTAAGACGATGCAGGTGATACCGGCGGTGGGTCCAAGGCCGCCGTTGATGCTTGAGACCCATTTTCAAAGTGCGAACGAAATCTACTACAAGTTTGAAACCCACGTTGCCGAACGAAGATAGGCAGATAAAAATAATAATAAAATAATATTTGAAAGATGAACAGTATTGCGCTACATATAGTATAATCACGATTCATCTTCAATTTTTTTTTTTTCCATTTTAAAGAGTCCATTGGAGCAAGTTTTTTGTTTTTTTGTATTTTTAAGCTAAATTTTACAATAAAGTTGTGTTTAGCTATTCCATTGGGAGTGCTCTAACATTGGAAAAGCAAGAGACCCAAGCATGGGTGCCATGTGGCATCATGGCCGAAACCCTTCATCTTCCTCATTTTAGTATTGCTTTAAGAAAATCAAAGAGTGACTTTGACAAGTGGCATGTGAAACCCCTATCACCTGAAATCCTAGTTTTCAAAAGTAACCTCCCCGCTCCCCCCCCCTAGCACCCATGCAAGAGACCCAAGCGTGGGTGCCATGTGATATCATGGCCAAAACCCTTCATCCATCTTCCTCATTTTGGTGTTGCTTTAAGAAAATCAAAGAGTCTCTTTGACAAGTGGCATGTGAAACCCCTTTCATCCAAAATCCCAGTTTTCAAAAGTACCCCCCTATGCATTTAGGTTCAATGAATCTGATGGCAAAAATGGTCAAAGTATATAACCCTAAATCATCCTTAGAATATAGGATGAACCTGTGCATGCTTGCCACTTGGCAAGTGGCATGTGTGTGTGTGTGACCTCTTTCTCTTCTCTAGATTTAGGTGGCATGTAGTGTTGATTCCCTAGGCAAGTGACATGTGGCGAGTGGGTTTATCCCTAGCCATCCACCTATTTCTCTTCCTCTCACAAAGATTCTTCTACAATCTTGATATATGTGTGGGAGTGTGGCTTCTACACGCACCTCTTCCTTTTTCATGGCGTCTTTTTTAGAAAGTCTAATACTTTCCTTCCATGCAAGACAAATGTCGAAGGAGTGGTTGGCTTCTCCACGGTTGGTGTGCAAACCCTATGGCTGAAGCCTTAGAAGTCTCTTAGAGATTTGTGTCTCTGATTTGAAGTGTCCCCATGCGCCCTTCCCTTCCTCAAATTATTGCACCTTGGAACTTACCAAAATTCTATAGGTGGCATGTGGATCCTTTGGATTTTTCAAAATCCTAATTTTTCTCACTCCCTTACCCACTTTTTTACGTCCAAATTGAAGTAATCTAGAGGTGAGTTGTGCATATGAGACAAGTAGAATGTGGTTGTTGGTTGTATATAGCTAGGCATATAATCTTCTTCTTCCACTTCCATGTCCAGGTTTAATGTACCCTAGTGTTGGTTTGCATGTTGACCACGTGGCATCACTGTGCTATCCAATGTGTTTCTTTCCTAGGTTCCTAATGATGGAGATTCTATGGAAAGCTAAAAGCTTTTCCCCTTTTCCAAGTGAATGTCTCCAATGCCAAAACCTTAGTTAGAGTTTTTCCTAAACCTAAGGTCCTTGGTGGCCAATTTTCATTAGCCCATTTTGAGCCCCTTAGTGGGCTTGGGTGCCTTTTCCCTAAGATAGGTAAGGCCCTTCTTGCATTCTAGATTTTCTACATGCCATATCTTGGACAGATAACTAAGTGGGCTAATACAAAACATAATAAAAGTGGTAGACAAGGACTTGACTAAGTCCTTATCACATACCTTGTTCCATCAGCCATTTGATTTATTCAAATCTAGAGGAAAAATGGAAGGTCAAGATCAAAGATATCTCATTCAAGCATACAAGGAGTAAAAAGAATGCTAGGGATGTGATTGAAAGCCCCATTGTATATAAAGATATTTGGAGGGACTCAATATTGCACTTTTGAAATTTGTAAAGTAGTTACTCTTTCTTCCTTTCGGACTTCCCAATAAAGAAAGTGACTTCAGAACTTGCAGCAAAAGGATCGTTACCAGCATAATCGTAGTGTTAAAAATATTTGCCATGTAGGTTAACTTCTACGCTATACTGGGAATGTGGGATAAATGTTTGTGAGTTTGTTATAAGATTAGGGTTTCTCATGTTCTGTATCTCACCCATTTCTTACATAAAAGTGAATTTTCCTTTATTATGTTTATTGGAAATCTTTACGTTACGGTTTTGAGATGATGAACTTATAATGATGCGAATTGAGATGACGTGAATTTCGAGTCTTATTGTGTCTAATCATCATGGATGGGTTGAGGAGTCCTTATGCCATTCATACGGCATGTTACCACGAGTTTCATACGGGTATAGGGATTCCCCATGATAATTGGGATCAGATAGAATATATTCTTGTTGACCTCACTTGATAACACGAGTAAAGAGAGTCCTAGAGTTGACCATGCATAGTGTCCTTTGTGTGTGTGTGTGTGTGTTTTGATAGGATAGAGTGATTTCCCAAGTTGGCTAGGTCGATTATGGTGAATGAGTTTATGCATTGATTGAGTAGAGAGTTTTTCCATGTCAAATAGGCGGAGTCCCAACTGATACTTTTATATGATGAGCTATGGTGAGCTTTATGTGTTTTTATAAGAGGGTGATACCTTGTCATAATAATGAGTATGAACATATAAAACTTTCTTAGAGGATCATTCGTTGCCATGCTAATTTTAACCTATTAGGATTCTTTAGAAATGGTGGTCCCACTTGCAATTTCGTTCACCAGAATTCTAGACATTGATGTAGACTTAGTTCAGGAAGATTTTCCAAAGGAAGAAGGCCCAACTTAGGCTGGTGTAGTAGTTATGGAGTCTTGTATTCGATTAGCAATTATATATATTATAAAATGTATATTTTAGTTAGGCAATGAACTAATGATGGTGCAATAATATTATTTGAGAAGAAGTGATAATAACATGTGAATATTACTATTGAATGAGTATTTTCTTAGTACATATGTTTGACACATCAAATATTAGTCACTGACTAATCCATTTACATATTCTGTTGCTTAGTAAAGTATGTATTTAATCCATAGCCTTATTTTGGTTAGAGTCCATTAGATATATGTATATGTATTGGGGAGTCCTTGTGAGAGGATCATCTGAAGATTGAAATAATCTAAAAGCATTGTAACCTGTAACTTTTGGGAGGAAGGAGGAACTCGAATCCCTCTTGCATGACTCCGCACCCATCCATTTAAATTTTCATTCAAACATATCTCTTGCATCATCTCTATATTTCCATTACACAGATTCATTTTACTTGCTACATAACATATACAATTATGGGAACCATAATAGAACAACAGAACCACCACACAATGTCGATGAATCTTGTGATAGTTCAGGTTTGATTTTCTGCCTTTATTCTCTATTTCTTTTATCTGCCTAAGTGAAGTTTCCTATCTCTCTCTCCCAAAACTCTAATCCACTGTTATGATCTCTAAGTTTTCAATCTCCCACAAAGACACTGCACTTACTCCATCGACGTTGATGTTCATCACCCTTCCCAAAACATTTGCTTGGTTGATGTTCTCTATCGATAGCTAGGGTAAAATAACTTGTTGGTTGTTGGTTGCATGATAATGGATTTTGTAATGAATTTTAATACATGGAATTTGTATGGTATGTATATAATGTAATGGAATGTGGAATTGATTTTGAGAAAATCTTCTCAAACGGATTGATCAATTTTTTTTTGTATTACACTCATATATATTTAGATATATATTCATGTAATGGAATGGAATGACATTGATTTTGATACATAGAATTTGTATTATAGATAACTTTCTGTATGTTGAACTAGTTTGAGACGACTTTATGAAATTAGTTGATGTTCAATTTTAAGTTTATGAAATTGGTGTTAGCAGCAGTACTGTAATCACTTTAAGTTGATGAAAATAGTGGATACTTGTTGTTGTTCAATTTTAAGAGAACACAAATGGTGTATATTTGTGAATCTTATGTAGTGGGTTTTGATTATAAATATATAAAAAAAAAATTAAATTTAAGAAAAAATTGTAATAACAATGAAATAATATTTTTTAATTATTTAATTTAAAAATACATAATTTAATGTGATCTTTTTTAAATACAAAGATAACTTCCGAAGTATATGATTTCACAATTACATTTTAGTTACACCATTGCAAACGCTATATAAACATTCGCATGGCAAAAGCATATCAAGCTAGCCATCATGAATGCATCCTGGCAGCTTTGAGAAATAGCCGTTCAACATAAATGCGAGATAAAAGTAACCAGCCATTCTTATTTTATATTAATATTCTATACAGTATATACGCCAAATGATGTAATTATTATCGGATTATATTGCACTTCAATCTCGTTTATTTTCATAATTTTTTTTAAAAATTTATCTTATTTTATTTTATCTCATCTATTATTATTATATTTCTAAATTTTCTTATAAAATAAAATAAATAATTCAACTTTTTTAAATTTTTAAATAAAAATAATATTAAAAAAATATTTTAACAATATTTTATTTAATTTTTAACTTTAATCTCAACTTATTTCATCTTATTTATAAAAATAAACAAGGCCGTCTATTATTTTTTCTCTACCATATACAACATATGCATTATTTTCTTTAAACAGATCAAATGCTAAATTAATTTTGATCTGATTGGATAAAATCATCATGTTTTGTTGTTGACTATAATTTTATTCTGATGTAAACTTCTAATATTGTAATTTTAATCTTTTTAAAAAACATAGGTAGATGTTTGTTTGTTTTTTTTTTGTTTTTATAAATACTTGTGTTTTTGGATCCCAAGTTATTAAAATTTATAGTTATGTAAATCTGAAATTAATACAATCATTGCGTTTATAATGAATACAAATAATAATCATTAAAATCAGATTCTTGCTTGCAAATAATTACTAAAAATATAAGAAAAAATTAATTAAGATGAATGATATAACCATTATATTTTAAAAGGAAAAGTTATTGAAAAATTGTACATTAGATATTATTATAATTAAAATAAATATATTTTTATTTGATTAAAAACAAAATAAAATCCTAGATTTGTAAACTATGACATAAAAATTCTAGGAAAATAATGAAAATGTTAAAAATAAATAATAGAGTTTAGACAAATAATTTGATTTGTGATTAGGTTTTGGAATGAGATAAACAAAAGATAAAAAAGTGTGACATTATTTAAAATTTGACTGATGGAATGGTCAATCCATGCTCTAACTTTGTTCGCAGATTTAAAATCAAAATAAAGACCGTTGATCTCTCGAGAAACGGCACTACTTGTAACGCCACGCACGTAACACCAAAGAGCCTTACAATATTTTAGACATTAAAAAAAAAAAAAAATTCTAAAACCGAAAATTAATATATATATTTTTTCTCAGCAAAAAATGGAGATGAGGGCAACTAATATAGCTATTTTCCCTGAGCGTGACTACAAGAGTCTCCTCATTTAGAATGTTTAATTTGAACTATAACTAGTTCTCGAAGGACGAGTTTATCACCACAATCCCATCAAGATGTTAGTTGATCCAAAATCCATTTCATAAACTTTTGATTCAAGCATTACTTTTATAAGCGACTTCAAATTACATTTGATTTGAACTCCTGATCTAGAGATTATGAAGTACTAATTCATACCAACTGAGCTACTATTGTAATGGTCGAAAACTAATACTTAACTTATAGTAAATGAAGACAAAAAAGGTTTATCAAGATTCTCCTCTTTATAATTCTCTACGTTTAAGGTGTAAATTTTAGAGTTCATTTGACTCTTTGGATGTTAAAATAAAAAGAAATAAAATAAAAATTTAAATATTATTAAAATAGTTTTTTAATAATTGTAAAATAGTTTGAATTAAAATATTTTTTAATATATTAAAAAAAAGAGAAAAGTTAAGTAAAAATATTATAAAATTAAAATATTTTTATAATATAATTTGTTCAATATAGTTTTTATTTAAGAATTTGAAAATTTTAAATTATTTTTTATAGTTTATTTGGAAGTTTGAAAAATTCTAATTATTAGATAATAATTATTAATTAGATAAAGAAATTAAAAATTAAAAAAATTATATTTATATTTTTTTAAATATTAAGATAAAATAATATGAAATGAGATGAATTTAAATAAGATTTAATGGAGCCCAATGTTGTGAAGACCAAAACCCTATCAAACCGAACTCATGGGAGACAACTCATGGGAATTTGACTTCAATGGTACACCCCTGGACATTTTGTTAGGAGCTTACTACTTAGGTACAACTGATTCCTCAACGACCATATGGTAGCACGGACATCTCCGGGATGTTCTTCCAATGTCCTCTGTACATAATGTCTCAGAGCGAGCGAGAGTCAGGAAAGTTGCAGACAAAGATAGCTAGTAGCTTTAGCTTTTAGAAATAGAAAAAGTCTCAAAGGTAGAAGAAGATTGTTCAAGAATGGAGGCTTCGAGTAGTACCACTTACAGTACTATTGATGGTAACAATAGCGTAGTGCCGAATCAGAGAAAGGCAAAAGAGTTTCAGGGATTCCGAGTAGAGAATCCGTTTACTTTCAAAGTCGGTCAAGTATTCACTGGCTTTGGCGTCGGCTGTGGTATTGGTATCGGCGTTGGCCGCCCCATAAATCTAGGTAACACCCGACGTCCCCCAACTCCTCCTCACTTTTTTCCTGATATTTTGCATCTTAAATTCTAAATTATTTGGAGGATGGACTTGGGAAAGCTCTTCAAACCGAAAGATGGTGAAACCCGTTTATTAGCGTCTAAGAATCCACGTAGGTTCATTTTATGTTACCTTATTTTGCTTTTTTTTCCCCTTTTTTATTGATGTTTATTTGTTGTTGTTGGAGAGAATGATAATGGCTAATCTAATTCCTGTTTCTTGGGTGTGTTACTTAGAGCTAATCCAAATAATAGAAGAAAGTACTTCAACAATGAAGAGAAAAAAAAAGGAGTGAAGAATGCATTGTTGTGGATGTGTTCTGTAAAATTTTGTTTTTATGGAGGCATGCTTAATGTTCCATTAAAAACCATTGCTTTATATAAGTCTCAGTCTTCTTTTGCCGATAATCTATTATTGAAACTGATGCAAAGTAAATAATTGTTTCATCAAAGACCCAAAATGTTGTCATGTCATGCATTTTTCTTGTAAGTAAGAAATCTTTATTGAAAGGCACAAAAGGTGCAACCCAATTACACTAGATGCATAGAAGTGATCAGTTTTTTTAAAGTGATCCCATTGTATCGTTCTTTGTAATCTGTTATGGGCTTATTCTTTATTATTGTTCTCTAGCAATAAATACTCTTTCACATTGATTAAATTGCATTGGGCATCCTTATAGGATCCAAGTCTTATTTTATAATTAAGTTCAATGCATTTGTTTTATTGACCATCTTTTAGGACACATGTATTTTCATAGATGAGATGAGATAAGTTAAAAGTAAAGTTACAAGTGGAAAAAATATTGTTAGAATATATTTTTATAATATTATTTTTGTTTTGGAATTTGAAAAAGTTGAATTGTTTATTTTATTTTGTGCGAGAATTTGAGAAATTTGTAATAATTAGACAAGATAAGATGAGATGAGTTAAGAGGAGTTGTGAAAACAAACGAGGCTTTAGTTGATGATTTATACACCCTCAACATTTTTAAAAATGTATAAAGATCTCGTTTAAGTTCTGCTAGTCTATTATATAAGGTATTATTTTAACAAAAAAGGAAAAAAATGCATTCTTGGTGTATGATGCAGTTCTATAGGGTTTACAGCTTGAAAAAATTTAATAATTGAGCTTTAGTTTGGATTGAATTATTTGTTGAACCAATAATGATAGTAGGACAAATTAACCATAAGCAACAAGATAATGTAGAGCCATGTGAACAATACTTAAGAACCAAGTGAGCATCCAATATCCCAAAGGATGTGCAACCCTGGGTGTGGGCTTCTATTTTTCCTTGGCATTCTACTTATCATAAAAAAAAAAAAAAATTCCTTGGTATTCACTTTGTGCTTCATATTCATTGTCAAGGTGGCAGTCAAATTAGATACATGCTTAAAAAAGGTGGGCACACCTGGGACCCACATGAAAAAACCTATTTTTTCACGGTGGCCTCACTTTTTTTTCAAAGGGACTGCATGGACTTGCACACCCTTGGATTGTATCTAGCATGACTCTAAATTTTCTGGGATGCTGCGACTGAGAAATTTGGAATTAATTTTCAACTTCAAAGATCAGAATCTTGTTTGATGAGACACAATTCTTGTCATATTCAATTTGGTGATAGTTACATTTCCCCCCTACTTCACAAACTACTGCACCATTGTGATTTACCTGATAAACTTTGAGCGAGTGTAACATGGACTCTCATTCTAGTTTAGTGTTAGTCCCCCCCTCCTTCAAATCATTATCAGCGTTAATGAAATATATAGTCAGATGAAATTACCCTTTATCTTAGTGAAAGGCTTTATTTTAATATTAAGGTTAATTTTGTACATTTGCACATATTTCATTAAGTTAATGGTGATTTATACATATTTACCATGGGGTGTAACTAAAAACTAAAAACTGGGAACTTTATTCTACAGGGGTGCAGCAAGTTGAAGTTTGGGGGGTGGGGTATGGTTCTTTCAGGGGAGGACATAATTAACCCTTATAATATAATTCTCTAACATCTGAGATAGAATGTAACTAGTGGATGTTAGTTAACTCTTTCCTTGTTGCTAACTTGACTGTGAGTACTTAATGGAAACGTTGTTCATGAGTTCTTGTCTGTCTTTACAGTCCATAGAATGTAACTAGGCGTTTCTGTTGTATGCTCCCTATGTACACGGGCTATGCCTCTTTCATTCTTATTAATAAAATTATCTCGTGCTTATCAAAAAAAAAAAAAATTGACTGTGGTCTCACTGATGATTAAAATGAATTGATTATTGCTTGATTCCTTAACCCCCTTCCCACCGAAAGCTTCCTCCTGGACATGGAATTGCTGTGCTAAAAAGCTACAATTCTTTTAATTATTTGAACTTTTAATTTTCTTCTCATTAATCATGCAATTTCATTATCGTACCAAGTTCCGTCTTGTTTTCTAGTTTTTCTATCCCGTTAGTCATCTTCAGCATTGTAATACTTCTTTAAATGGACATTCATTTGATCTTGCTTAAAAGTAGGATAAGGAATGGGTCCTCAAAATCTGTGACGAAATGAATGATTTTTTTTTTTGGGGGCACAACTCGTTGTGTATTGTTGAATGGTAATACTCTTGAGTAGGTGCTTTATTGGTTGTTTATTTACCTTATTAGTGGGATACTGGTTTCTGAGGAAATTTGATTTGACCTAATCTCAGGTGCATTACCAATGCTGGGTCAAGTTATGAGTGCCACCAGAGGGGCAACTGATGCTTTTTCTGGTGTTAGCAGACATGTGAATGAATCTGTAAGTCAAAATTGATCTTTCTATTTGTTTTCTACTATTTACTTAACATGGTTATATAGCAAAATACATTTTTTTAACAAGAGTTTATCTGTCTCTCCTTTTTTAGCTAAGGAAGTTGGGAGCTAAGAATATTGAAGCAGGCGTCGGTTGTGGTGTTGGCTTCGGCCATGGTTTTGGAGTTGGTATGACACACTGAACTCTCAAGGGAAGATATTGGTCCTATGTTTTTTTAATCTATTCATGGGTAGGACTAGATTGTAAAGAAATAAGGGCATGGTCCATGAGCCTTTTCCATCTAGCCACCATTCACTCAAACATTTCGTAAGTGGACAGAAATGTATGAGGTCCAAATGTGGCTTTATGTCAAGGGATGCACATTATGGCATTTTATAATGGTAAAATAGATTTAAAAATCATAGTTTCTTTGACAAAATGAATATTTAATGAAAGGGAAATACTTTAGACGCAAATGGATTATACAAAAGTTAACCCATAAACTAATGTGTTTTGATGTGGTTCGTCAAATTGTAAAGTCACTTTTATTGTAAAATAGATCTAATGAATCCTATAAAAGTTCATCTATTAGTAGGTTTACTTTTGTAAAATCTTTGTGTGTATGTAACAGTTCTCTTAATAAAATGGTGAATATTCAATCAAGTCGAACTTATAATATATGTTGCTAAATGTTTAAAAATTGATGCCACATCCAATTGAATAATTGATAAAATTAGTCGTAAATGCTTAATGTAGGTCATAATTGGCAGTTTTGTTATTTAGCATCAGGGTTTGGCAGTTGGATTGTGTATCTAGGGTTTATGCCCCAATGGTAGGTTTGAAGGGCCTACTTGGGTGAAGTCCCACGTTATAAAAAAAGTTATCATAGAAATGATATTTCCGAACGACTATTGTTCATTGGGGCCCATGTGGGACTTACCATGTGAGAGGTGCTGGTGTGGAATTTTCAAAAACTGGTGCTAACATAGTCCTTCACCCTTTACAACGTTAGAAATTTAGTTCTTTTTTATTCTTTAATCAACTTCCTTTCTTCTTCTATTATTTTTACATAATGAGCCTATTGAGTTCGTGCACAACAGAGTCTCATATAAATAATAGATCATGAGTATTCCAATATCTTTATTGTACAAGGGTAGGGGTGAGCACCGACTTAATCGGAGTTCTAAAATCCGACTCAGACTTGTGAGGCTCCGTTCGAACTTCGACTTGTCTGAGCAGAGTCGGATTTGGGCTTTCAGCTTTGGGCTTTGTTTTCTTAGCTTCATATTTAGCCCATTTTAAAAAGGAATTCTTTTGTGTGCTTTCAAATTTCTATTTTTTCAAAAAATTAAAAACTAAGTCATTCGCTGCTTTTAATTCTATACTAATATCTAACTTATTTTTATACTAGAATTGTACTATAGTGTCTAAGTATATGTTATCATACTATAGTATTACATATGGAAATACCTGTGGTCTGGTCGGGCTGTATTGAGTTAAGATACAGCCCTCCAATTATATGAAGACATGTCATCATTTACCACCAAAAGCCTATGTATCCGTCCACACCAAATCGAAATGCATTTCCTTCCATCAAACCCTTTCTTTTCTCATCGTGCTTCAGCCCCAAGTCGTGAAATCAGCCCTTCGACCACACCCAGACCTCATTCTGTCGCACTCGGGCCTCTCCACTGCAAAGTCCAACGCTGAGCATCCCACTACTCCCGTGAGTTGAAACGGTTTCAGCTCACTCATTCTGTCGCACTAGCTCATTTATTCCCACACACTACGAAACTATTTGTCCAATTGAACTCAACGAGATAAGAGTTGGTGTTTATTGCAGTTTGTTTGCAAGAGTTTTGACAAAATGTTTGGGATTTTCAATATGGAAATGCTCGGTCATTTTAGTTGATTTGTTGATCATGTTATTGTTCTCCGAAATGAAGCTGAAGTGAAAGGTTTTGATGGAAGGGCTGACTCGCGACTTGGGGCTGAAGCATGGTGGGAAGAAAGGGTTTGATGGAAGGGAAATGCATTTCGATTTGGTGTGGACAGTTGCATTGGCTTTTGGTGGTAAATGGGGACGTGTCTTCATATTATTGGAGGGCCGTATTTTAACTCAATACAGCCCGATTGGACCATAGCGCCACCCATTACATATTATTTTGAGTGTCTAATTACATTTAATTATATTATACTAGTGTCTTAACTTATTTATAACTACCTAGTGTCTAATTCCATGTTATTAAACTTTAGAAAATTATTATTACGTGTTATTAACTTATTATACTAGACTTAATAGTTATTTCTTTACTAGTTTCTAACTTATTTCTATATAAGACTTGCTATAATTACATGTTATTATACATTAGCAATGCATGTTATGTTACAAATATCTAACTTATTTCGAACTTAGTTATATACTAGACTTTGTAGTGTCTAATTATATGTTATTATACTTTAGTAAATTAGTATATGTGTTATTAACTTGTTTTTTTGATAAGTATTGTGTTATTAACTTGTTATATTAGACTTAATTAGATATTAGTGTCTTAACTTATTTCTATACCTGATTATGTATGGTAGTATACTATAATATTTACATATTACTAGCATATTATTGTTTATAACTATATAAGTTCTAGTTTTATAACTATTCTAGTATACATGATAAATATATAGATAAATACACATTTTATTAACATATGTCAGAGTTGGAGTCGGTCTGGTGACACCTCCAACTCCAACTGAAATTAAAAAATATTCGACTCTGACTCTGTTTTGTTGGAGTCAAAGTGGAATTGGATTCAGAGTTGGATTTTCAGATTTTTTCTCAGCCCTATACGGTATAAAAAATTTGAGGATATTGGAGCAGGAAATTATTATCTTTTATTTAGGTAAAAATTTGTTAGTACCAATAAGCATAGCCTAGTAAGCTGAATGTATAGAAGAGAACATCTCGCTAGGAGGCAGAAATAGATACAAGGAAATTGTGAACATTAAGCCCATTATAGGGAATTGATTTGAAGAAATCCCAAGAGGGATGGATTAGAAACCTCCTCAATCTAGACCAAGTCCGATTGAATGACAATGTGAATGATCCTCCAACCTCATGCTCGGGACAAAGACGCTCCTCCCCCGATCTCCCATTTGGGAACGGGGTAATGTTAAGCCACCACCAATGCACCAAGATATGTCCCACCAATCTAGGTTTGGCCCATAAGCTCCTACAATGGCCCACTTGAAATCATATTCCACCTTATTTAAAAAGGCAAGTCGTTGTAAATTCCCCAACACAATGCTCTCCTCCACCCTTATATCCCACATAACTAATACTCAATCTGAAGCTCCCTTAGAAGCTAAATAGGACCATCCTACGTATTGGGAACTGCACAAACTCCAAACGACTCTAAAAGAAATACATTCCATTTTTTGTTTCTTGAAAACACACAATATCAACTTTCCATGAACAGAGCAAGTTTTTAATTTGGAAACATTTGTTAAACTCGTTTAATCCCCGAACATTCCAATTTAAAATCTTGGGCTTCATAATATAACTGGTTCTGCCCTCACTGTAGTCCTCCCTCGACTTGGACTATCTCCCACAAGAGTTGTAGTTGATTTCTCAATTTAGACGCTTTGACTCTTTGCTCTTCTTAGATCTTGATTTTGTTCCAAGTAAATGACCTGCCTCAATTGCAGTGAGTAGTGCTGTGGATTGATCCTCATATCCTCCACGTCTAATCCCCATGCAGTGCTGCGTCTCATTAACCTTTTGCAAAACCCAAGCCGATAATGAACTAGCTATATTGTTGATTGGTGGAAGAGATATCAAGAGGACATCATCTTGCACAGACTCAGCTCCAAACTATACATTAGACCCTAAATCTTCCTCCTCACAAGGCACCAACAACAACCCCATCATTTCCTCATCATCTCCTTCATATAAATTATTATAGACGTGTGAATTATTGGAGATACATCAAGTCTCGTTAATGACAATTGGGCACCTCTGGGATGAATGTTGGTAAAATGACTGATATCATGCCAGCATGTATGCTGGAGATAGGTTGCAAAGTGCCTGTGATCAGTGGCTTATCTGGTTTAGCAAGTTTTGGGCTGCTCTCTCCTCCATGTCCAATAACAAGTCTATTCAATTGGTCCACCCCTTGGGGTGTAAATTCAAATGGTGTAGCAGCATCATTGTAAGTTCAGTGGTGTAGCAGCATCGGTGTTTGCCTTATAATAGTAGTTTAGCTTAGTTCCTTGTGGGTAGAGTTGGGAAGTAGATCTCTTTGGAGATGGAGGCCCCCTGGGGTAGGGTGGGGGGCAGCATGGGCAATATTTATTGTGAGATTGTTGTCGTTGGCAAAGCTGGTTCAGGGAGTAGTAGAGTGATTCATCTGGTTTGGAGATCTTGGCTATTGTAGATAAGCCAATTTGCTTGAGCACATGCTTTCTGAGAGATTCTGAAGTAAATTTGGCATGGATAGATCTAGTTTGGTAATGAAAACGAAAAGAAATCCAAGCATTTTGTGGATTGATCGTGAGAGAGGTGAAGATTAACTGATGGCTATGCTTATGTTATTGAAGCAGGCCACTCTTATCAGGGATCGACTTCTACCCTCAAGCAAGGTGAAAAAAATAGAGAATTGGAAAAAATTTCGTGGGTAATGGCACTTTCTTATGAATGTCAAATGCCTTGAAATAAAAAATCTCCTTCCGCAAGGGATAGATACCATATGTTTGTTGGAAACAGTTACTAGAAGATGTGTACAAAGCTTTTTACCATCAAATGGACCGGTTTATTTAGCCCCCTCAAGGGGGTGCTAGTAGAATATTACTAGTGTGGGACAAAAGGGTGGTGGAGTAAGTGGAGGACTGTGGGGAATATGCATTCTAAGGATGCTTCTGTATTGAAGATATCTAGTAATAATCCCACCAGTGGAATGTGAGATTTATTAGAGCCGCTCATGGTTAGGAGATAGAAGCCTTTACTGCATTTTATAATTTGCTAAGCTTAATTGTTTTTACAATCATGATACTTGATATCTGAAACAGTGAGTTTTTATTGCAGGCCTTGCTGTCAAACCATTTGTGTTGAATAAAATGCAATCTTCTCTTGTAGTATGTATTTTTCCGTCATAACTATTGCAATGCATAAATTGTTGCAGCTTCGTCCGTCTAACATTTTAGTTTGTTGATTTTCTAGCAAGCAATGACAAAGATGATGCTGAAGTTTGGAATTGCTCCGAATTTACCCATTGGACAAGGTGCCCTTCCAGTGTCTTTGCAGGGTGGCATGAGCATGATCAATCAGTCCTTAGGTCAAAACCCAACAGGAAGTATTATGCAGCTGGGAACCAAGGGACCTGAAGACACACGTCAAGGTCTGTCGGGATATGAAAATATTGTTTCAGGTTCAACTTACGAGAGTTTTGCATCAAAAGGCACTCCAACTGACTCATCTTTCAGCAGTCGGACAGAAGAAGTTATCAGCAGCTTTCTGCAGAACCCCGTTTTGAAAGGGGATGATACTGAACTGAATAACATGGTAAGCACCAATGGAACTTGTCTAGTTTTACATTTGAATGCAAACCTTTTTTTCCTTTTCCTAGGCACTGTAACCTTCTTGGATATAGCTTTATCCTACTTATCAAAAAAGGAAAAGAGAAGAAAAGCGATATGACTTTTTGCTGTCAAACTAGGCTCTGTTTTGAATTAGTAGCGTCTTGGATCCACCTAAGTAACAGTTGTTAAAGGGCCTCAGAAAAGGGCCCCAATTGTAACATTATCAGACCTGATTAACTGCCTGTTGACTGTTTAAAATGCAATGTAACTTGATCCTAAATTTATTTTTGGAATTATCATACATTGAGAAAGTTACACCTGGTGTAATCTATAACAATGTTAGTTTACTCAACTAATTATTCAATCAATATTATTCTAAGCCGACATCTGGATACATTTTCTCTACACATTCATCATCCTTACAATATCAAGATGAATGGACATTAAAATATCTCTCCTGTACAATATGTTTGAAAGAAAAGTTTCCTTAAATTTTAAAAATATGCCAAGTGTATGAGTTTTGGATTCGACAGTAATAATCAAGTGAAATTTGGGATGCATGAATAGGTATAAAACACCGTATAATCTGACATTCAACTCGTCAAAATTTTTATCTAACAAAAGGTTATCGAGTAGGGAGATATTTGAGTTACACCATGTATGACTTTAATATGTTCCCTATGTATAGCCTCTACACATATATGCCTTCTCACGTACTTGCATTTTAATTCCTGGATTTACCTTTGTAGGCTGGACGTTTGCGGTCAGAAAACAACTTGCTTCAAATGGTAATGTTAAAATTACTGGTATTTTCAAATATATCAAGTCGTGATTATTTCATAAGAAAATACTGGCATCCAGTGAGATAACTCCTTGTTTTCACTAGAAAGAACGGTTTGCATGACATCATGATCCAGCTAGATACTGCTGCAACTGTTAAATGTTGCGGTGAAGCAGAAAACAAAACCTAAAGAGTACAAAGGGAATCAAACTAGTTTTTTCTCAATGCACCCTGCCTTTGATTTTCATTATCATTGTCTAGAGAATAATAGACTAACTTAATTTAGTGCTCTTAGGCATTCTAGATAGGCATTGGCTACTTCCATAGATACAAGCTTAAGACTACAATGATTTTGACCAGACTAATTGCATTTAAGGTTCCTAAAACATGGGAATTAAAGACTGATTACCAAACCTCATTGCAAGTAACTGTACACTGTATTGATATTTCTACTGATGCTTTCGAGCTGGCTATCGTGTCAGATTTTGGCCGAAGTACCTCAAATGAGGTGTTTCTTTCTCATTAAATAAACACAAGTTCTTGGGTTACATAGATAAAGTTGAGATTCAATTTGAATCTCCCACAAACTACCAAACTTATCTTATCTAAAATATGTACAAGATTAATTTAAATACAAGATAATATAAACTGCCACATCATAATAAAGAAAACCCTAATTTCCTTTGATATATCTATCTCCCTAGTTGCACTCTTTCTAACCCTACCTACACACTCTTTATCCTTATTTTCTTTACCTATAGGTGTGGAAACCATATCGAAAAGATTTTTCATGCTTTTTTGTGGGGGGAATTGGCAATAAGGCTACGTTTCGTCTTGTTAATTGGTATAAGGTTTATGCCCCAATCTTTAGCAAAGCGTTGGGGGTTTGCAAGTCGAGGATTCTTAACAAGTCTCTTCTTGGGAAGTGGTTATGCAGTATCATCAAGAAAGGGAGACGTTTTGGAGGATTGTAATTGATTTTAAGTTTGAGGGTGCTTGGAGGTTGGTGCTTGAATAAAATGAGAGGAGCCTTGGTGTGAGATTGTGGGGAATAGATGGGGGGTTTATGCAAGTCACTTAAGATTTGTGGTTGGCAAGGAATCCAGGGTCAAATTTTAGCATGATATTTGGTGTGGCAAAAGGGCTCTCAAGATTGCATTTCTTGCCCTCTTTTGGATTATTGCACATGGCCTGGAGGCCTTGGTGGCAGATCTATTGGATAGTTCTAGTAAAGAGTCTTACAATGGAATGCTAGTTTTACTTGAGTGGCTCAAGATTGGGAAGGTGGGGCTACTGATAAAAAAAGATTGGGAAGATGGGGCTATTTCCAGACTTTTCAACTTGATGCACGCATAGAGAATTGGTAGCAACAAGGTGGATAAGATGGTTTTGTTTCATTCAGGGAGTAGAAGTTTGCTATTCAATCCTCCTTGGAAGTGCATATGTAGGAGCAAGGTGCCTCCCAAGGTTGCTTTCTTTGTTTGGAATGCTGCTCTTGGGAAAATCTGAACCATGGACAATCTGGCTTGTTGTTATGAATTGGTGCTATATGTGCTAAAAACAAAGTGTTGAAATTGTGGTATTACTTCACTCTGAGGTGGCTGGGGCCTTATAAAATGAGGTTTTTAGGGGCTTACTTGGGTAATGCGTAGGAGGATGGTAGATTTCCTTACTAGTTGGAGAGGCCTTTAGTATAATAACCAAATTGCTACAGTGTGGCATATGATTCTCTTATGTCTCATGTGGTGTGTTTAGCTAGAAAGAAGTGGTTGGAACTTTGAAGATGGAGAATGTTTTTTATTTTTATTCTTATATATTGGCACCAGTTGTCTAAGACAGTCTCGACTAATTCCGGTGGTGCATAGGCCCATAGAGAATGCTCTTTTGATGATCATAGACGTTTCTGCTTCCACATTTTATTCTTGTGGGCTTCTGTCTTTGTCCTCAATGGGCCTAGCTTCCATGATTTTCTTGTACCCATCTCCAGCTCCAAACTTGTAATTAGGTGCTCTCTCTCTCTCTACACACACACACACACTTTTCCTATGTACTTGGACTGAGCTTCTCATATTTACTTGATTTAATAAAATAAGGATTTTACCTTTCAAAAACATTATCTTACTTTGCTTAGAGAATCACTGTCGAGATGTTAATGCTGATAGTGTATAAGAAAAGAGTTGAAGCATGTACATCCAAGCAAGCATTACTACTTGACTCCTGTTCAATAGGGTCGCTTTTCCATTAATTAAATTATTAATTTGTTTTACGCAAATAATTAATTCTGTTAGCATTTCCTTTTGAATTTTACCCAAAATAATGATACTTAACTCTATTTTTCTTAAATATCCTCCATTTAAAACAAAGTTGTAAAAAGGTTGTAAAAACTTTTCCCCACAAGATCGTTGTGACTTGAAGAAAAACTTGTTTGAAAACTCACAGCCACCTTTTGTAGATCCCATATACCAGTCAATAACATTTGAGGTGAAGTTTACATTGTCTTTTCAAAGATCCATCAATCATGAAGAGGCCATTGTTCCAAAATTTTGAATTTCGTGGAAGGGATGTTCACACTCCCCCATCGAGTTGAGCCCAACTCGTTTGTGGGAGGCCTAGTGACCAAAGCATAGTCGGCCTAGGATAAGAGGAAGGAGGCCCAAGGCCAGCGCAGGAAGAGGGTCAACGTGGAATGATGGGATGACAACCTCTTTAACATGACCTTGCACACGCATGTAGTAGCAAAGCCAACCGCATTAAAGGCCAAATACAAAACATAGACAAAGGTCACGGCAAGGCCCCTGTCCTTGATAGAATGCATAGAAGGTGGCCGCACTCACCAACCTGCCACAAAGGACATGATCAGGGGAGTCACGTCGCATTAAAGGCGACAACGAGGTACCTTGTATAGAGGATGAGTGCCTCTGACACAAGAAACGGGGGACCCCCTCGGGGGGGGGGGGGGGATAAAATCCAAATCCCATGTTAGAATACATTCTTACGTTCTCTCACATACTAAATTCTCTCTGAGGATCAATGAACTAATTTAGGCATCAAAGGTGACTCATCAACCTTGAGCCCTCACCTTCCTTATGTTGCAGGAGACTGAGTCTAGTGACCGTTGGGTGAAAATGTCATTCACATTCTGTTTCATACTTAAAAAAAATTCTGTTCCGATGATTTTTCCGATTGGGACCGGAATATTTTAGTACCAGTATATTTCGGTATATTGTTTTGGGATAGATGTTATATGAATAAATTAATTATATATCTATAATTGGAATATATATGTAATATAGTTTCTGAAATGTGAATATATATATATACACATTGATAAAAGTGTAGTTGCTGAAATTGGCTCCATGAACCAAAAGATTCCTATCATATCACACAACCCCTGAGCATTTCATCATTGACATCACTCTTACCAAAAAGGACAACCTTGTCATATCACATGATCCATGAGCTAGGCTCTTGAAACGAAACGGTCACCAACAACTAGAACGGTCATATTAGTGATATCACTCACTCTGGTTCAACCGATACCACAATGGAACGCTCACAGCAGTTGGGCACCCATCATGACTAATTTTTGACCAAATTATTGGAATCTGGCCAGAATGCACCGAAACAGGCCGGAATTCTCGCGGAAATGAAACACCTCACATATCTGTGCCGGTTACTGTTTCGGCATGAAAAATTCCTGCCATTTTGGATGGAATGGAATGAAAAACAAAAGATTGCGTTGTAGTCAAAACTTTAGTACCAATGATCAAATGGTTGTGGAGGAATCATGAAGAAGGGGATGCTGTTTGGAGGATCGTTATTGATGCCAAGTATGGGAATTCTTGGGATGGTTGGTGCTCCAACAAAGTAAGAGGGGCATGTGGTGTGGGAGTGTGGAAATTCATTCATAATGGACGGGGGAAGTTCTTTAGAAACTTCAGATTTGAGGTGGGTAGGGGAAATCGGATCAGTTTTTGGCATGACTTGTATTGTGGGGATGAGGCCTTGAAGAATGTTTTCCCCTCTTCAGAATTGCTTCAAATTAAGGTGCTTCCATGGCCAATTACATGCAATGATCAGTAGCTTTATTAGGGATGTCCAAAATTGGGAAGTGGAGGACATTTCTGATATTTGTGGCTTGCTTTATGCTTTAAACATAAACTCGAGGGGGGAGGATAGATTACTTTGGGATCAGTTTGGCAATAAGAAATTCTTGGTTAGATCTTTATACAAGGTCTGGCATCACATTTTTCTATTGCACCTTTTTTCCTTGGAAAAATATTTGGAGATGCAAGGCGTCTCTTAAGGTGGTTTTCTTCAGGTGGTTGGCTTCTCATGAGAAAATTCTCACTATTGTTAAGTTAAGAAAGTGTGGTATTATTGCAATGGATTGGTGCTTTATGTACAAAAGATGTGGTGAATCAGCGGAGCATATTTTCTTCATTGTGATATGTTGAAGGCTTTGTGGGACGAGATCTTTGGTAAGGTAATGCTTGGGTGATTCCCAGGAGGGTGGTGAACCTCTTGTTGTGTTGGAGCGGCATTCTAGGAAATTTTCAAATAGCAACTGTTTGGAAGATGGTAACTCTATCTTATGTGGTGTATTTGGAATGAGAGGAATGGGCTGTTTTGAGAATAGAGAACGATTGGTGGAAGGGATTAGAACTTTCCTTTTTCATACTTTGCTCCTTTGGGCTTTGGTTATTGTATTGGATGCGAATAGTCTTTTTAATTATTCAATTCTGCCTCTTCCTTGTAAGAAACAAGCCTCTAACTCAGCAAGTCTTTTGTACATGACATAAGTTGAAACTTAATATCCTGGTATTGCAATCTCTTTTGATGCGAGACCAAGGACATATTTCTGCTTTGATGCCTCCTGATTATGTTAGATTATACTGCAATAACTAGAAGTTGCTTTGGATTGCTAACAAATCTTAAGGAATGTAGAAAGAGATTATTTTAAGTAATAAAATTGTGTTTCTCATAAAGTAGCATGAGATTTTCGTTCTTAATTTGATAAAGCCTAGGTGTACCTTCGATGTAGTATTCTTTGACAATCTAGGCACCCAATACATAGAAATAAATGACTGGTTACTAAACCCAACATATATACACTATTACAGTTTTGATGGCTGATTTTTATGGGGAAGTTGGACAAGCTCTCGGTGCATGTTCTCTGGATTATCTGATTTCTGGGCAGCAAAATCACTAGTAAACAAGAGTAATATATTGGAAATTGTTGCTTGAAATTTCCGTATATGTGTCTAATCTGGAGTTGATGCTTGAAATTTGAATTACACATTCATAAAAATAAATCAAATGATACTGAATATAGTTTTGAGTATTCTTTTTTTTTTTTGGTGAAGAACTTGTTTAAATGGTCGAATTAACGGAGTTGCCATGCATTCTAGGTACTGAAACACCAGCTAGTGATTGAGGAGCTCTTGGAGGAAAATGAAAAGCTTCGCCAGATACTAAAGGAAGATCTGAAAATACCAGCCAGCAAGTTTCAAGCTACTTATTCAACTAGAGATAAGTCTCTGTGCACTGATTGCTTTGATTGCCGAAGAAAGCAAAGAAAAAAGTAGATTTGAATGCTATTTTACCATATATAAGTGGTTTACCTAATACTTTCAACTTATACCCTTATCAAAAAATAAAAATAAACAAATCAACTTGTACCCTTTAACCCTGGGGTTTGAACTTTGGTTCGGCTTTGCACGGTGCAGAATCATTTTCGACGACCAAAGAAAGTAGAAATTTAATTTTTCATCAGCAGAGTAGAAATCTACATTACCACACAAGTGTACTAAATAGATTTAAGAATTATGTACTGGAAGAGTTGAACTACCGATCACAGGGGCAGTCTTTTCTCCTTTTGTTGATAAGATCGCAGGCCAATTATTCTCCGTTTGGATGAGATGATTTTAATTCATTTCATCTTATTTTATTTTATTATTATAATTTTTTAAAATTCTTATATAAAATATAATTAATAATTCAAGTTTTTTCAAATTTCAAAATAATAATATTTTAATAATATTTTATTTAAATTTCATTTTAATTTATCTCATCTCAATTCACTATTTAAATCATAATTTTCTTGCCAGGTGGTTCATTTTATTATTTGCCGTTCCTTTAAATTTGCAAAAAAAAAAAAGTGCATACTTGTTATTGATTTGAAGTAAACTCATTCATCAACTTTGTAAGCAAGTGCATTTTTAAGGTTATGTTTGGGTAATGAAGTGATTTCAAATATTTTTTGAATAATAGTTAACTTAAAAAAAAAAAAGAAATAGTGATAGAATATTAAATAATAGTGAATAATTATGAATAATTATGAAAAATATAAAAAAATATAATAATACAATAATGAATAATATTATGAGAATATTTCACTATCGACGCTAGTCCTAAATCAAATTTAGAATATGAGTGATGCTAGAGTGAATTCACACTCAGCACACTCACAAAGCACTATTCACGTGAACAGTGCTCTGTGAGTGTGAGTGTGCTGAGTGTGGATTCACCCAATAATTTTTCTTAGAATATATAGGCAATACGGATTAAAAAGATATTTCAAACTTTCAAGAATTCATTAAGTTAAAAAAAAAAAATCTTTTTTTTTTTTTGTTTTTTAAGAAAAAGACGATGTTATATATAGTCCATTTTTATAGATTCCTTTATAGTTCAAGCAATAAACAGATAGAAAAATCTTAAATTTAAAATAAAATTAATTTAAATATCTTTATTTACAAATCAAAAATTTTTTAAATCTAAAAATTTATTTATTTATCTATAGAATTGAAATATTTCACTTGGGCTTGCAATGTAGTCCATAAATATGGAATGCATGAAGAATTAATTTTTTTAAAAATAGCCAAATTTAATTCTCATATATCATAATTCTTTTCTTTAATCACTTTAAGCAAATTCTTAAAATACTTTGCATTTAGAATTTTGGCCAAACACTTTTGTGTGCAATCTTTTGTTCATTTCAAACAAAAGATAAATAAAAATATGCGAGTGTGAGATTTTGATATTCAAGACGAGTGACTCTACTAGGGCAGAAGTTTGGTCGGTGTGGACCGAAAAAATCGATCGAATTGGCCTTTGGACCAGATTAAGATTGGGTTTGTCAATCTCGATCTAAATAACTGTGGAGTTACCGAATTTGGATTCCTATAATTATAAATTTTTTATATATATTTTTAAAATACTCCTAAACGTTTGAAAAAATAATAAAATTCATAATATCAACAAAAAAATATTTATTTAATTACTAAATTGAAAACAAAATAGAAGATATCAAGACAAATAGTGGGAAACCATTATCTAAATTTCAAGCATTTCAATTTTTTCGAAGTTGAACCTAACTCAACATCAATTTGTAAAATCAAATCGCAAACCCTCTGGATTAAGGATCCTTCTTTCGTGAGCGAAGGTAAGGTTTCTTTTTAGGTTTCTTGCAAACCTAGTACATCCTTTGGAATTCTAGTCTATGGAGGCAATTGGGATGGAGGGGGATTTGTCCGTTCTATGTGAAAGGCTGAGGCTAACTGAGGATGAACAACAAGAGTGACTATTGGGAAGGAGGAGATTCTCTTGTTGATAGAGAAAAGCAAGCTATGTATAGCCTTTTGTGTAATTTTGGATCGTGAAGTTAACAAAGGTGCCTTGAAGAGCACAATGTTAAGGGTATGGCAAGTGGAAGGGAAGGCAATCATCAAAGAAGTGGGTTGAAACAAATTCCTCATTGAACTAAAGAGGATCGATGACAAGAAAAGAATTCTGAAGGGCAGACCTTGGTCCATTGATAAACATTTACTTTGTCTGCAAGATTGTGAGGGTGTTGAATCCATTGAACAACTTCTTTTCCATACTGAGGCTGTTTGGGTTCAATGCCATGATCTCCCCTTTGCAGGGATGAATCACAAAACGGGAGAATAATATTGGCTCGCTTCTAGGGGAAGTGCTTCACGTAGACACAGACAGTAGTGGAATATGTTGGGGAGAATTCTTACGAATCGAAGTATTAATGGATATCACTAAGCCGCTTGCAAGGGGAGGAATTCTCACCATTACGGGCACTAAACATTGGATACTTTTCAAGTATGAAAGGCTTTTATTTCTGTATCATTGGGGTCTGCTGAAACACCATACAAGACGTTATGAAAAGAAAGAACAAGGAACAACCATTGGCGACAGATTCGAGCAGCAATATAATGCCTGGTTGAAAGCAAATGGAAAGAAATCAGAAACTGTTTCACAGCATGTGGGGAGTGAACATGTACGGGATGATCAATCGAAGAAAGTTTGGCAGGAGGTTTCCGGCCATGCTCAGAGTAACACAGTCATTAATGGAAAGGGTAATCACGTGGAGAAGAATCCACAGTAGTTACGAAATCAGTTTCCAAAAATAAGGAGCAGATCTCGAGGTATCGTGTAAGAGAAACATAATCGGAAATTTTGAATATCCAAGTGGATGTTACGGTTACTACAGAATACGTGGTGGTTTACGTGACTAATACCAATAAGGAAACCATCTATGCCATGCAAAACTCTCGCTTTCAATTGAATTCAACTTCTCATGTTCGGTAAATAGTCAAATAGAGCCAACTATCGAGAGCCTTACTAGTATAAATTCTTCTGGTACTAGGAAGAGACCAACCTAAGGAAAGACATGGAAAAAAGGGGCTAGAGTAGGCCCATCTTTGACAAGTGAACGGACGACAAAGAATGCAAATAATAGACTGAAGAGTACATATTGTAAAGGCACACAGGGTTGTAAAGGAAGAACCCTTGAAGAGAGGTAAACAACTAGTAGATGAAGAGGATGACCTAGAAATGGCAGAGGCTGCTGAGCAGTCCTGCCAACCATCATGAGTCTCTTATGTTGGAACTGTCGAGGGTTTGGAAACCCTCAGATAGTTTGGGAGCTTCACTTGTTGGTGAAGGAGAAGTTTCCAAATATAATCTTTCTCTTTGAGACTAAACTTAGAAAAGACAAGGTGAAGAGGCTGAGATCAAAGTTGAGATTTGATAATAGCTTCCTAGTAGATTGTATTGGCAGAAGTGGAGGCTTAGTGATGCTTTGGACTGATGAGGTCAATGCAGCATTAATCAATTACTCAATAAGCCTTATTTCTCTGAAAATTAGCAATGACTTTGGCTGTTCAACGTGGGTTCTTTCTGGTTTTTACGACCATCTAGTAACAGAAAGAAGAAAGGAGAGTTGGAAGCTTATGCGAATGTTGAATCCTGAAAGTATATCTCTGTGGTTGATCATGGTGGATTTCAATGAAATCCTCCATCTAGATGAGAAGTTCAGCGAAGAAACACGATCATTTGCTCAAATGGACAACTTTAGAAAGGCACAAGATGACTACGAGTTTAGTGATATGGGTTTTTTGGTTCTAAATACACTTGGTACAATAATTGGGAGGGGAGAAACTTTACCAAGGAAAGATTGGATAGGGTATGCGGGAATGCTTTTTTCTCGTTACTCTATAGTAACTGTGAAGTGCAGGTATTGCCAGTGTTAAACTTAGATCATAATCCGCTCTTGATAACATGTGACAATAATGAGGAAGCTTGTCCCAAATCTCAAAAATTATTCCGTTACGAAGCTGTCTGATCGACGAGACAGTAATGTAGAGCAATTATTGAAAATGCCTAGTTGGTACCTGGAGATTGTAGCAACTCTTTAGGCCTATTCAAAGCAAGGCTAGCATGTTGCCGAGAGAAATTTCAGATATGGGCAAGGTCCAATGCAGGAAATAACAGGAAAATCATCAAAGCTAAAATAGATTTTTTACAAGAGTTACAAAGATCCAATATGGGCGAATTTAATGATAGCTCGACCATAGGGAGATTTGTTTCGTGTTTGTTTTTCTTTAAACCCCCAATCCACTCAGGAATGGACGGCTACATAAGTCTATGCTCCAGTATCAGTTTCTCACAAGCATGCCCTATAGAATGAGCTCAGATTCATCCATATTGTTTCCAACCTACCTTAGTGCATTAGTGGAACTCAAATGAATACCTTCTGCAATCAAATATGAAAGGGGTTCTTACTGGCCAGAGAAGAGGTATTGAAGATTTTGCGGATCACGTTGCTGATTGTGATTTGGTTGACCTCCCACTCTATGGCGCTTATTTCACTTGTTCTAACATGAGAAAAGGGAAGGAAATGGAAATCCGATATAGACTGGATCTTTTCCTAATCTACTCGAATTGGGAAGACCATCTGCAGGATACTATTCAAAAAGCGGGGACCACATTCGCTTTCGATGATGACCTCATTCTTCATTTCTATTTTGAACAACTTCCTGCCATGGTACTGTTCTCTTTCGAACCCCAAAAGCAAGTGGATGTTTTGCTCGAGGATGAAGAGATTAA
Organism: Platycarya strobilacea; assembly: GCA_036898215.1. NCBI lineage: Eukaryota > Viridiplantae > Streptophyta > Magnoliopsida > Fagales > Juglandaceae > Platycarya > Platycarya strobilacea. The sequence continues at coordinate 31,147,416 of CM072549.1, read as the reverse complement.
ATTGAGGCAACGGTCTAAGTAGGTTTGGCTTAAGGGAGGGGATAAGAATTCATCCTATTTTCACAAGTGTGCGTCCCAATGGAAGAAACAGAACACCATCAAGAGGATTTTGAGTGACAAGGGCGAATATGTTACTAAACAGAAAGACATTAGCGGATTGTTTCAAAACTTTTATCACCGCCTCTTTATGTCATCCAACCTGAGAGGCATTGAAGAGGTAATTCAAGATGTTGAGCCCAAAGTTACAAGAGACATGAATGAGTAGCTAGAGAAAGAATGCACTGATGAGGAAGTGAGGCAAGCTGTATTCGAAATGGATCCAATGAGCTCTCCAGGACTTGACGTTTTCTCTGCTGGCTTTTATCAAGACAATTGGAAAGATGTTGGTAATGACATTTGTGCTGCTGTCAAAGAACTCTTATCAACAAAGAGGGGGCTCAAAGAGATTAACGATACTTTTATTGTTTTAATTCCAAAGAAAAAGAGTCCCGTATCTGTTTCTAATTTTAGACCTATAAGTTTTTGTAATGTTCTTTATAAAGTTGTATCGAAAGTATTGGCTAATAGGCTTAAATTTATTTTGTCTTCACATATTTCTCGAGCTCAAAGTACCTTTGTTCCAGGGCATTTAATCTCTTATAACATTATTGTGGCCTATGAGACAACGCTTTCTATGAAGCACCGACTCAAGGGGAAGAAAGAAGGCTATATGGCATTAAAACTGGATATGAACAAGGCTTATGATTGTATCAAATGGAGGTTCTTAGAAGCGATCTTGAGGAAGCTAGGCTTTGGTGAAGTGTGAATTTCTCTTATTATGCAATGTGTCCAAACTGTGAGATATTCTTTGATTATCAATGGAGAGCCTAAAAGCCAGATTCAACCAACAAGAGGGTTAAGGTAAGGGGATTCTCTTTTTCCCGTACCTTTCATCCTATGCTTAGAAGTTCTTGGAAACACGTTGGATAAAGCTGAGACCAAAGAACTCATTTCTGGCTTCCCGTTTGCAAGGGGCAGTCTTCTAGTTAATCACTTATTTTTTGTGGATGACAACTTGATCTTCTGCAAGGCGGATGTTTCGAAATGGTGGAGATTATCTAATTTGCTGCACTACTTTGAACAAGCCTCAGGCCCAATATGAACATGGACAAGACGTCAATTTATTTTAGCCATGACATCAGACCTGAAATTAAGCACGCAATTATTCTTGCAGCTCAAGCCAGGGAGGCAAAATCATTTGAAAAATATTTTGGGCCTACCTGCTTATGTAAGAAGAAATAAACACGCCACCTTCAAACCTGTGTTAGACTCGATTAGAAGTAGAATGAACAACTGGAAAGTGAAGTTTTATCTTCCAAGAAGGAAAAGAGGTTCTTCTCAAGTCGATTGTCCAAGATGTTCCTACTTATTGCATGAGTATATTCAAGCTTCCTAAGGCCATCTTGAAAGCAATAAATAGACAAGTTAAAAATTTTTGGTGGGGATATAAAGGTGACAAAACAAAGACCCAGTGGCTCCCATGGAATTTGTTAGGTACATCAAAATTAGTTGGCGGGCTCGGATATAGAGATTTTGAGCTTTTTTATCATAGTGTTATTGGCAAAGCAGGGGTGGCGTCTTATCCATAACCCTCACTCTCTGGAATCGAGGGTCCTTAAAGCTAAATATTATAGCAGAACAGATTTCTTGAGTAGCAAAAATGGCAGCAATGTTTCCTATTTATGGAAAAGCTTTTCGGAAGCAAAAGAGGTGTTGAAAGAAGGTTTATTTTGGAGGATTGGAAATGGGGAATCAGTTGTTATTAGCAAGGATGGCTTCCTCAACCATCTTATTTTCTTGTGTAATCCTGGAATTTAAGCTTGTTGGCGGAGAGTTTTTTGAAAACTGAAGCTTCCTTTATAAGCAGAATCCAAATTAGTTGGTGTAGCAGTTCGAATAAGCTAATTTGGAGAAGTATGAAAGATGGAAAATTCACAGTTAAAAGTGCTTACCATCTACTCAGCCAGATGAAGCAAGATTCTTTTGGCCAATGCTCAACAAACAATCGGCAGAATGAGGTTTGGCACCATATTTGGAAAATCAATTCACCAAATGCTAGTAAGATGCTACTATGGAGAGCTACTCATGAATCACTACCTACTAATTTTGATTTAAACAGGAGGAAGATAAGGGAGTCCCCTTTATGCCCTATATGCCAGCCGGAGTCTGAGTCTGTAATTCATGCCTTGTGGTCGTGTGTTTCCTCTCAAGACATATGGGGATCTAGCTTGAGGAAATTACAGAAACGAACAATTATGCCTTCCTGTTTCAAAGAGTTGGCATGCCATATGTTTAAGGAACTATCTGAGGAAGAAATGGAGGTGTTTACAGCCACTGTGTACCTGATTTGGAAGAGGAGGAATCTATTTGTGTTTGAAAATAAATTCGATGGTCCTAAGGCTATATCAAAGGCAGTTCCACTGCGTATAAAGATGCGAACTGTAAGCCGAAACAGAGAAGGAACAGAGAAGTTTCAACTCTTCAGCTATGGAGCCCGCCTCCCCGGAATAAGCTCAAAGTTAACTAGGACGCAGCTGTAGATTCAGTGAACTGCCGAGTGGGAAATCAGAGTGGTAATCAAATATTGGAGAGGAAATGAGAAAGCTTCGATGATGTCGCAGAGAGATGCATTTCCAGATGCTTTCTTGGCCGAGTCTATCACTCTCATGAAAGCAATGTTACTATGCAAACATCTTGATCTGCAGTCGATTATGCTGGAAGGTGATGCGTTGAACGTTGTGAACGGGATTAAAGGTAATTCGGAGAATTGGAGCACACCAGGGTTATTGTTGCAAGACCCAAAGGAAATGCTAAATCACTTCCAATCCTGGTCTGTGAAACATGTCCTAAGAAATGTTAATGCCATTGCTCATGTATTAGTTAAGGAAGCACTCAAACTCTCTGAGGAGAGCGTAGTGTTGGAGGAAATTCCTCCTTGTATCCATCATTTTGATAAGTTGAAGATGAATGAAAGTATGTTCTTCTAAAAAAAATGGCAAAACCTCTTCAATTTGGAACAAATTCTCGAAACAAAACTAAAGACTAACACGTGGCATTAGTTTGCCTTGTTATCATAATACACTCATAGATGAATAAAATGAAACAATATAATGTAAATTATATCTTTATAAAACAGAATAAGTGAAAAGGCTCAATACTAAAAAAGAAAGATTAAGAGCTTTTGATGAATGTTTTTTAAAGAGCTTGTAATTGTTGTATTTAAGAAAATTTCAAATGGGTTATTTATACAGATATGAGAAAGCTTGTTTCCAGTATAAGATTCATTTTCAAGTTTTCAATTTTAATGTGAAAAACTCCTTTCTTTTTAACCAATGTAAATTTCAGAAAGGATATTTCGTTCTTCAAAATTTTCATGCAAATGTAGAAAGGTTTCATTCCTTTCTGAAAATATTACTCTTTCATTTTCAAAATTTATCATGCAAATGCCAAAAACCTTATCATTTTCAAAAATACTATTTGTATACGATTTGTGTATCTTTTACGTATATATCGTACAAAAATATTATTTTTATGTAAATTTTAATCTAACTATTCATTTTTTTAATTTTTATTTTAATTATTATGTTTTTATCTTTTTTTTAATATTTCGGCTAACGTGACAATAATGTCACATCACCGATTTTACAAAAAGTACGCAAAGTCGTATATCCCTAATATTATTCTTCCTTTTTGCATATGTAAAGAAATAAAGCATATTTCATTTTTTAAATTTATCATGCAAATATCAAGAAGTTTCTTCCAATTTTCAAAATGTAAGTCATGCAAATAAGATTATCATGAGTTTAGAAATATGTTTGAGCTTTAGAAGTTTTTGAAATTAAAAAGAACTGTACACAAAAAAATTCCTACACTTCATTGGTAAACTTTTTGTTTGTTTGTTTTTGTTTTTTTTTTTTTTGGTGCATGGTTGATTTATTGATGTTTTTTTTAAACCAATATCATTAAACAAACAACTTGAGATTCCCCTCATGCTTGAATTTGAGTTTATTCATTTCTGTACCCATTGTTTAAATAGCTTGAAATTAATTCAAAAGATTAGGTGCCTTATTCAGAAAGGTTCATCCGTCCAGGCCTTGCGTTAGTTCTATGACAAAAAATAATCAACGTAACGTATCTACCAAGTCATAGCAAATGGTAAGAGGACATATGTCACAATTCTTCTACTCATCATCCCTACATTACATACCTAATAAGAAAAAAATAAAAAGATAAAAAATAAAAACATGTGTGCGGTATAAAAATGATTAGTATAATTTTCAATATTCATATTGTTAATGCCTCAATTTGTACAACAGATCGGAATGGATGAAAGAATTCTCCCGACTCACGATGGTAATTTAAACTTTGATACTGTGCTATCCATAAGTTGTTTGGGAACGAAATCTATTATAATGGATGATTTTATAATTTTTCATGGCCTCACATATCTCACAATATATTGAAAAAATTTATGAAGATCCTTTGGAGTCGTTATGTGTGATGGAGTTTGGGATAAGGAGCTTCTATGGACTCCGTCAGATTTGTGGGAGATTTCCTTCTTATATAAAAACTTGTTTTCTTAGAGTGATTGAATATAACTTGCTTTAAGAGTCCATTTTCTTTTAAAAGTTTGGGTCTCTTTCTTTTTAGGAGTCTGAATCTCTTTGCATTTAGGAGTCTGGGTCTTTTTCCTTTCCTAGATTGACTTTATCTCTGGTCTAGATTCTCAATTTTATCTCTTCCCTTGTTTTTACCAATGGGCTGGACTCTATCAATTCTATCTCAACAATTGCCTACGATTCTTAAAGTCGGTTTTCTCAATAAGAAGGATTTGAGAATCTTCAAATTAATAATCTTCCGAATAAATTTTGAGAACTAATTCTTGGTTTTCTGTTGGTTTAGTGTGAAGCGATGAAGAGCTCAACTTGGAGAGATTGGCATGGAGAGATAGGCAGGAGAGAGCATAGAGCTCTTCTTTGGTAAGGGATGTACTTGACTGCATTAGGTGTGAGCATGGAGTTCTGCTTAGGCAGGAGATGTACTCAACCATGGTAGTGGCAAATGCGAAACTCGGCTTGGGTGGGAGATGTACACGACTGCATTAAAAGCAAGCACGAAGCTCGACTTGAGTTTGTTTATTTGTGTGGATGTTTGCTTCAAAGATTGTTTATTGTCAATGAAGATTGCATGTTTCCATTTTGGGCTTGATCTTAGAGTTTGTTGTAGTAATCCACACTCAAGTGGTCAAGAAGCCTGTTGACTCCCTGAGTCTATCTTAGACCGTTGACGAGCTCATTGACTCATTCCCAAAGGGAAGCGCGCAATGTGATTGTGGCATGAGTCAAAACACTCAGCATTTGTTGGAGAAGATGTGGGTTGGTGTGATGCCTCCAGATTTTTACTTGGGATCGAACAAATATCTGAAGTGTCTGGACATATAATACAAGGTTATCTGCACTCTTTCATGATAGATAAAGATCTAATGCACTTAGCATGCATCTAACAATATGTAATATTGACAGTGGACAATTTTTCCTTGAGCAATACTATGCACTAAACTAAAGATATCCCAAATATTTCAAACATAATCTATACATATTGAAATGCTAAACATCAATGATTACAATACGTGTTCATAACCAGAAGAGTCCTGGAAACCAAGCGCCTTTAGTACAAGTAGAAACTAAAACAACTACTAGGCTAATCTATTGAGTAGCCTGCCCAACTCAGTCAAGGATCCATGATATTAAAGATAAATCAGAGCATTGAGGTTATCAACTCTACGTCGTGTTGTCATCGCCTATTCGACCATCTCCATTCAATCAATCTCTGGTGTTCCTCTTGATTCTGACACATGGTCTACCATTTTGAAAAGAATGGTAGTTGAGACTACCACGATGAGATTTGATTACAAATATCAACCAGTTAACATATTACTTAGCATAGAGGTGAAAGCCGCATGGATGTAGTAAAAGCATGAATGTATATAAGATCACAAATAAGCTTGACATGACTAAGAAAATAAATTATATAATAGCGCAGTATTCCGTGATAGAATATAATATGTGTAACAGATAAGCATGTAGCGACATGGTATATATGATAATATACATATATAAATTGTAGTTCTCTTATCCATCATACATATACAGTAATCTGATAATAAGTTAATAGTTAACTTGTAGTGATTCTCGTATTACGAGAATTAAATACGAAATACTAAAACTGTAATTAGAGATTCTAAAAATTAACACTAATAATTAAAAACATAAAAAATGCTTACTTAGATAAAAATTATCATTTTATGCTCTGCATATGGAAAAATGACCATTTTGAATTCTAATTCTAAAAATCACTAAAATTTACATTCCTCAAATAAATTTTGCCCTAAACTCAAATATCAACTTAGTGAAATTTAAAAACAAACACAACTATGTAAGACATCATAGGGTTGAAAGTATTTCACCAGAAACCAAGTAGGTTGATGTAATACAAATTACAAATTTGAGGTTTGTAAACCAGAGTCATTCTGCTAAAGAGTGGTGAAGGCTAGTAGTGAGACCCAAGCGGTGCTCGTGGGCAACATGCTTTGGAATTGATGAAGGCCTAGGATGCTCGCAGTATCGAATGGTCTATATATTCTGTTGACACCAAACTGAGATATCCAAGCAATGTCCGAGATGGGCTTTGTAGTTAGTGACTTAGTGTTTTGTATCACACTAGCAATTTTCTACGAAATATATTCCCTGAGTGTGTAGCCACTCAGATTCTAGTGACCGGGTGAGGAACTCATTGTCTTCCCATCGCAAGGAATTCATAGCCCACCACGAAGGCTGCGAACTGGCTTTTCGTGCATGCAATTTTCCCAAATTTGTTTCCTTGCTAGAGTGGTGAGCTAGCTTACTAGACACATAATGGGTCAAGGAACTTGTTGCCCATCACAACGGGGTGAGTGACTCATTTTGCTTTAATCGATACGTACTGATCGTGGTGAGCAAACTCAAGGTGGCAGGCCAAGCTTCTGTGCCAAGTGCTTCCAATCGTCTCTGCCTGTCTGCCCACCGTGGGGGCAAAAGTGTTTCTATGTATCACTATGAGTAGTTGATTCCCATCGATCTTTGACTCCTGACGATGAGCAGTGTACCTTATCATGGCCATGTGTGGAGTAGTCTCTAGAGGATGATCTAGCAAGCGGTAGGTTCTGTATTCGTCCACTCCTATTGTAAAGCTCCATTAAGTGCAGTACCTATAAGAGTTTTATTTAAACTCTGTGTCCCACACACCCATTTTATCATTTTGAATAGTTCAAAATCTTATCGATTAATATTTGAGTTATAAAAGGATAATAATTACTCTTAAGAGATAATATTAAAAGTCTGTATCTCTAACTATAGTTAGACACAAACTCTTAAATTTCTTGATGGTCGGAAGTCTATAAATAGCACTGGGAGGTTCAAGGGTTCTCACCTATAACATTAGAGTGTCTCTACCATCGGGAGACACTTGTAAGGTAAAGTTGCTAGGGCGATTCTTCTCCCATAGTCAGATCAATTTTTCATCGATCAGATGGAGAAATGTATGTTTCTCATATAATTATTATTATTATTGTGGATCATAGAAAATCAAAGATCCGTTTATTAATATCATGTTAAAATATTTAATATGTAGTATCAGAGCGTTAGGTTGTAGATTTTTTATGATCTCAATAAAATATGAATAAATGATCATTTTGTTAGTACTGGAATTTGTATGTTTATGTTTTGCGTGTACGTATGATTTTATGTTGCAAAAGAATGAAAAATATGTCTTACGAATTGACATATATATTTAATGCATTGACATTCATTCAATGCATTTTATTTTTTCAATTAATTTATCCTTTACATGGGTAGATGTACAGTCCGTGCAACTAATATCGTGAAAGACTAGACATATTATTTTACGATTTGAGAAGAAAAAAAAAACTCTTATAATTATAATGGTGTTTTCCTTTACATCCATTATGTGTTTGCTGCATTGTGTTTGTGAAAGATGAAGATAAAGTCTTTGAAAATTATTCACTGATTCCATCAAACACATAAACATCTTTTTGAAGCAAATAATACTTGGATTTTATTTTCACTTGCCTCTATTGTGTTTTGCAATTGTTTTAATTTAAAGTTCCCTTTGCATTGTGTTGCGATGGGAGAACGGGAAAAACCATGTGATCAACCGCTGCGTATTTGTGTGCCTATGTATTGAGAAAGCCGCTGGCTTTGGGCAGAGCGCCATGTGAATGGTGGACGACGGCTCAACTGTGGCAGTGTAAAAGGGTGGTTTTGAGGTGTGGTGCAAAGGGGCTATAAAGCCTGAATGGGTGCTGTCGTTGCCTATGCATGGTTCTCATCAGCTTCGTATTATGAGGTTGGTGCTAGGAGGAGGAATAGACCTTCTCTCCGGCATCTCTGTAATGGCGGCAGTGGGTTGTTAAGCCCACTGGCAGTGGCTGTTTTGGAAATAAAATTCAAAAAAAAAAAAAAGATCGAAAAGGTGAGTTGAAGGTCGTCGGTGGAAGGAGATCGACATCTTCTCATCTCCGGCGAAGCTCGTAGCCACGCTGATATCTGGAAAGTAAGGATCGGCGGCTGCTTAATGTCCAAATGTTGAAGAAGGAACCTTAGGGTTCTTATTAATGCAGGTGGGCCGTGGGCTTTGGCCCAATATAAGAAAGAAAAGATATAAAGAATGAACGGGCTGTGGGCTTTGGCCAGGGTTTGGACTTAAGGCTCGACCCAGTTCAACTAAGGGTTGACCAATTATAATCCGGGGTCTTGACCCGATTTCCTAACCTGACCCAGACCAGGTTAAATAATATTAATTTATTATTATAATATTATTTCCAATATATATATATTAAAGTTTTATTATATGCATACCTTAATGTTATATGCATGCATTTAAATATGTACATGTTATTACAATCATCTACATGTATGTATGAAATGTTTATTTAAATACATGTTATTATTGTGATTTTCTTGTAAAATCAACTTTGGTTAAACATGAAAATTATTTTTCTTTTATGAATTTTGCTGTGGGAGTGTGAATGTGTGCAAACTAAGGCGATTCTGTCTAGAAGATTGAAAATTTTAAGTGTGTCCGTTGTGACCCTCCAATCTTTCCTGGAAATCTTGAAATTCTGTTTAGGAAAGAATAATATTTCCTGAGAACTTACTTAGTAAGTATTATTCATACTTGTAGTAAAATTCATAAAACCTTTTATTTCATGTATATTATTGTTATCCATAATTGTATATATATTATTATTGTGAACTGTCTATTTTGGCTCTTATTGTCATGTCATGTATATCCAATGTGGGACAAATGATTTACACAAAACCAAGAAAAGATTGGTTGCCCAAAGGTATAAAATTTTCTTAATTTTGTTGTCAAATCGTTAAACTCATAATAAGGTGGATATAATGGAGGGAACACCTATTGTGTCAAGATTTATTCCTAAAGAAGGGCTTTAATAACACTACTAGTTTATCCATCAAAGTAAGGTTGGAGGGAAACTTTGTATGTCAGAGTTTACTCCCAAAGGAGAATTCTAATAATACAGCTAGTTCATCCACATAATTTAATATTGGAGGGAATACCTTGTGTATCAAGATCTGTTCCCAAAGGAGGGTCTTGATGACACTACAAGTTCATCCATAAAAGTACAGTTGGAGGGAATACTTTGTATGTCAAAGTTTACTTCCAAAGGAGAATTATGATGATACAGCTAGTTCATCCATAGAATTTAATACTGAAGGGAACACTTAGTGTGTTAAGATCTACTTCCAAAGGAGGGTTTTGATGATACTACTAGTTCATCCATAATTGTTTAAATTCTAATTACAGTATATAAATGTCTAACTCAAAGTATTATATGATAAATATTATTGCCAGATTACAAACCCTGGAAATGAAAGTAGAGAAGTCATTCGTTGTTTAATTTATTCTGAACTCATTGCCACCTCAGTATGGTTTATTCCAGATGCATTACAATGCTAATAAAGATTTATGAAATGTGAATGAGTTGGCAAATAATGTAGTTTAGGGAAGACTAAGTTGAAACAACAAGAACATTAATATGTTAATTGTGTGAATAAAGAAGCTGAAAAGAAAATGCACCATTATGGTAAAAAGAAACGAACTAGACTATTGAAAAGAAAGAAACCTGTGAAAGTCAATCAAGTTCAGCATAATAGTAGCAAATGATAAATTTGTGGGAACTATTGGACACATGAAAGCTAATTGTCATAAATGCAAGGCTTGATTTGAAAAGAAGGGTAAGCCACTTACCTTTGTAAGTTTTGAATCAAACATTGTAAATTTTCCCACTAATTCTTGGTGGCTAGATTTAGGTATTAATGTTCATATTTTCATAACTATGAAAGATACTTTACAAGCCAAACACAAAACTCCAATGAGCATTTATCTTTAAAGAAAATAAAAATAAGGTTGAAGTTTTAGCCATTAGAGATTTTCATTTAATTTTGAGTACCGGTCAATCTTAAACCTTCATAAATGTGCTTTTAGTGAGGCATGGTTTGATTCAGACTAGAACTGATGGTTATTCATTTTCGTTCCATGATAGTAGTCTAAGTTTATTTTAAACTTTTTTTGGGTTCTGAGTTTTTATCTGATGGTTTTTGTCGATTCTGTCTCGATAGTACATTCATTAAAATTCTTATACTTAACACCATGAAACTTTTTTTTTTGGAACTAAAAGAAATTTGATGACTTGTGGCACAAAAATTCTTATACTTAACACCATGAACTCTTCCGCATATTGATCCTACTAATCTTAAAGTGTGTGGATTACATGAAAGAAAAGCAAACTAAATATACTAAGAAAGACGCCACAAGAAGTAAAGAGTTTCTTGAAATAAATCACACATATATATGTGGACCATTCTCTACAGAATGTTTTGGTGGAGAAAAGTATTTCATCATCCTTATAGATGATTTTTTCACATTTTGGAGAAATCTATCTGTTACATGAGAAATCTCAAGCTGTATTGGTGCTTGAGGCATTTCTCATGGAGGTGGAAATATAGTTAGATAGAAATGTGAAAATCATCAGGTCGGATACAAGTGGTGAATACTATAGAAAGTATGATAGATCGGGCCGTAATCCGGACCCATTCGCCAAACTTCTTGAACAGCGTGACATTGTTGCACAATACACGATGCCCGAAATGCCATAACAGAATGGAATTGCTGAAAGGCATAATCGGACCTTATTGGATATGATCAGAAGTGTAGTAAGTAATTCTAACTTACCCAAATCATTGTGGGGGTGAAGTTATTAAGACGGTAATGTATATTTTAAACCGAGTTTCTAGTACAGCAATTCCAAAAACTCCTTTCGCGTTATGGACTGGCCAAAAACCAAGTTTGAGACATATGCATGGTTGGGATTGCCTAGCCGAAGTTAGACTTTACAATCCATATGAAAATAAATTGGATCCTAAAACAGTAAGCGAGTACTTCATTAGTTACCCAGAGAGATCCAAAGGGTATAGGTTTTACTGTCCTAATCATAGTCCGAGAATGGTGGAAACTGGAAATGCCAAATTCATTGAACTTGGCAAGATCAGTGGGAGAATTGAACCTAGAGATGTGATCATTGAGGAAATATAGGTAGATGTCCCTGTACCTACATCCTCAGAAAAGATAATGGTTCCTTTAATCGATCATCACGATGATACTGTAAAACAAGTAAATGATCACCCATCTCAGAATGATAATACCATTGATGAACCAAGTTTAGAGTCACCTAAATAAATTGTCTTGTGTAGATCTCAAAGAGATCGGAGACCTATTATTTCGACAGATTATGTAGTGTATATCCAAGAATCTGAATTTGACATTTGGATAAGTAAAGATCCACTAACGTTTTTACAAGCCAGAGGGAAGTAATTCTAGTAAATGGATTGATGCCATGAAAGAAGAGTTGAAATCCATGGATCATGGATCAAAATCAAGTCTGGGATCTTGTTAAGTTGCCTGAAGTAAGTAAAAGAGTTGGGTGTAAATGAGTCTTTAAGATCAAACACAACTCAAAAGGCAACATCGAACGATATAAAACTAGACTTGTTGCTAAACGTTTTACTTAGAAAGAAGGTATTGATTACAAAGAGACATTTTCTTCAATATCTAAAAATAACTCGTTTATAATCATTATGGCATTGGTGGCTCATTTGGTACTTAAAGTTCAACGATAGAATTACTGCCTTTGTTTTTAAAGAAAACATCGTTGATCGGTGTATATACCTAAAGGTTAGTGGGAATAAGTTCATAATTTCGATCCTTTATGTTGATGTTATCTTGTTGGCTAATAGTGATCTTAGCTTACTTTATGAAACCAAGGGTTTTCTCTTTAAGAACTTTGAAATGAAAGATATATATATGAGGCATTCTTTGTGATCGGAATAGAAATCCTTCGGAATCGAAAACAAAGATTGTCAGAATTGTCTCAGAAAAGTTATATAGAAAGAGTTCTTGTGAAATTTGGTATGAAAATTTGTTCATCGCTAGAAAAACAGTAGAGATGATATGATACCTGTAAGGAATTAAAGATTATTAGCTTACCTTCAAGAGAACTGATAGTTTGGGGGTAAATAGATACTCAGACTCTGAGTTTGTGGCATGTTTTGAGGTCACATTATATGGTTTATGGTTGAGGAAATTTATTTTAGGACTTGGAATTGTTGACTTATAACCAAGCCGCTAAGAATGCATGTCCTCAGAGTATTTTTTTTTTTGAATGATAAGTATTTAATGAAATTTTAAATACCTAAATGTTAAAGACAAAGTACAGAAACAAATATGTTCATAACACTTGTATATTATTGATTACACTTTAAAATGACACATTGAAAATATGGGTTATATGTTTATACCCATAATATGAACATGACGAAGTGATAATTGATATAATGAGTGTTTAGTTATTCTATTATAGTTACTTCTGTTTTCTTGTATTTCTACTTAATATTTACATTGAAAGGCGTAGATGAATGATGACAAGCTAATGTCTACAATATACATAAATTGGAACCCAAAGGCATTACAGTATTAACCTTAATTATTTCAATTAAAGATCGTGTATTAAATATAATTACTGGTGTTGTGGTACATAGAACATAATCTATTGATTATATAATAAAGGACCGCCATGACTCGTATTGGTAATTAATTTGATATTGATATTATGGAACTCATGAAATGTGTTTTGAGTTATGAAAAGTTTAGGAAATAAATTTGCGCAGTATGATTAATTTCCTGTGATAAGCCTATAAGCAAAAAGTATTATTTTAGAGGCGTATGGGCCAAGTGGGAGAATGTAAGAGTTTTATTTAAACTTTGTGTCCCACACACATCTTATCAGTTTAAATAGTTCAAAATATTATCAGTTAATATTTGAGTTATAAAAAGATAAGAATTACTCCTAAGAGATAAGATTAAAAGTCTATATCTCTAATTATAGTCAGACACAAACTCTTAGGTTTCTTGATGGTCGGAAATCTATACAACACTGGGAGGTTCAAGGGTTCTCACCTACAACATTAGAGTGCCTCTAGCCACCGGGAGACACTTGTGAGGCAAATTTGTTAGGGCGATTCTTCTCTCATAGTCAAATCAATTCTTCATCAATCAGATGAAGAAAGGTATCTTTCTCATATAATTATTATTATTATTATTATAGATCATGGAAAATCAAAGATCCGTTTATTAATGTCATGTTAAAATATATAACAATGCCTTCTTTGCATTGAGGTAGTTTTTTTTGGGCCATGGGACTCGTTGTTCTAAGAGTGATCTATTAGATCCCATAGATAGAGTCAAATTGTTGATGCATTTTTCGATGGTGCCAAAGCCCAAAAACACAATTTAGTGGTCGATGATGATGGTTAGGGCATTGATAAATGGTAATCAAGCATATAAACAATAAACCGTAAATAAAGAAACAATATAAAACTTATATCAATGGGTCGTTTAGGGAAAACAATCCACGAATTGAAAAATACTGTAGACAATATGGTTGAGCAGCAGTTGAAAAAGATGTCATCATTGTAAAAATCTAAAGAGAGAGAGAGAGAGAGACAATAATCTCTTGATTTGTAGAGTTTCTCCATTTTATAAAGGCCTATTTCGTTTTCTGGAATAGTTCAGTCATGCTTACCTTGTGTCACTTTCATCAATTAATTTTGTTTTTTGTCTTTTATCTTTTTCATTTATTCCTAGTAATGGGTTTCTAATGGGTTGAATCCTAATTCATTTCATATCCAACATCTATAATAATCGTAGAGCTTCTACAACTTAGAAGTTTTGGAAGGACTCCTATTATCTAAAGCTATCTTGTAATTAATAAATTAGGAAATTGGATCCGTGCTCCATGAATATTTTGGTTGGATTAATTAGAACTCAAAGTGTAACAATACTCATTTAATACACCTGCATGGAGATTTAGCTAAATCTAAGATATATGTATGGATATAGGTGTTTCCGACCGACCCAAGTCGAAAAATCTCATTTTTGACCCGACCCAAAGTTTTCACATACCGTTTAACCGATAACCTGAATAGCCGATTACCCGATTTCTTTATTCTCAATTTTTTTTTTCATGAGATTCTGAATCTCACTAACCCCGTTCCCTAGTTCAAGGTGAGGGTGCATAAAAAATCATATGATAAATTAAAATCAGGGAGCTCTAAGGCAATGTACCTTTTAGACTTTAGTCAATCAAAAATGGCTTCTACAGCTGCAAACGCATTTTGAGTGGTCGATTCATCATGCGTATTCATCATGTGAAGATGCAGATGAGGCTCTAGAATTGGTAAGGTTGGAAAAGCTGTGGATTTGAGGTGGTGCAAGGGGAGAGAGAGAGAGAGAGAGAGAGAGAGATGGGATTGAAAATGAAATTGAGAACAACGAGAAGCCAGAAGAGGTTTAAATCGAGAGACAAAAATTGAAATGAAATAGAGAAGCCAGAAGAAGGTTAAATCGGGTAACGTTTTCGATTTTAGCCGAAATCAAGTCAATTTTTTGGGTCGGAATATTTCAGTGAAACTATTCGGGTTGAGTTCTTGGGTTTTGTGTGCAGTCTTATGTACGGATTTTACAAATATTGCTTTCATATCATGTCTTGCAAGACAAAGATCCATAAGGATAAAAAGAAGATCATAACTTTAAGGATAATAGCCAGGAGGTGAAAGCTGCACCTGACTTACTTAAAGAGGAAACAAGTTCCACCAAGTTCACGCCAACCCATAAATGGTCAAAAGCAAATCAACATCCAGCCAACTCAGAATTTGTTCCCACAACATACATTGCATAGGCAATTCCGCCAAATGCAACAGAGGATAGCAAACCTGGACAGAGGATCAACAAGAAATCTTCAAAAAACAACAAAACCTATCTTGTAGGACAGGTGTCCATTTATCCTTGAATCTCTAGACACCTACAAACCTTGTATATTGTCTATAAATACCTTGTAAAGACATGGCACAATGGTGTGGGAAAAACAACAGTTTAATACAAAATCTCTTAAGAGCATTTAACCGAGCACTTGATATTCATCTTAAGTCACAAACTCAATATGGTATCACAGAGCCACATCTGACCAATGTCAACTCCTCTTCTTCCTGATATTTTTTTTGTTATCTTCCTTCCTCATTTGTTTC
The DNA here is from genome assembly GCA_036898215.1 of Platycarya strobilacea. Lineage (NCBI taxonomy): Eukaryota > Viridiplantae > Streptophyta > Magnoliopsida > Fagales > Juglandaceae > Platycarya > Platycarya strobilacea. The sequence goes on along the minus strand of CM072549.1, from coordinate 31,131,658 downwards.
TTTGTTACTGATACTGCTTCCCCTAAACTTCACCTCATAGAATGGCCACCAATGATTCTTCCCCCAACTCAACCTGTAGCCTCTTCTCCATCTCTTCACTCAGCAAATCATTTTGTCACTATAAAACTTACAAATGAAAGTTTTTTACTCTGGAAGGCGCAAATGGTATCTTATCTTAAGGGTCATCAAGTCTATGAGCATGTGGATAGCAGTTCCACAATGCCTCCCCTCATGCTCGACGAGGCTCCAAATCTGGCTCATTCACTATGGGTGTTGCGTGATCAACTCATCATATAAGCAATAAATCTGTCCCTCTCTCCTCAAGTGTTAGCCTAGGTTCTTGACCACAACACTGCTAATAAAACCTAGACCACACTTCAGACCCTCTACTCATCTCAATCTTTGGCCATTGTAATGTAGACTTAATATCAACTGGCCACTTTCAAGAAGGGCACTGAGTCCATTACTGATTATTTCCATAGGGACAAAGGCTTGTCTGCCTCCCTAGGCGCAGCTGGCCAACCTCTCTCTCCATCCGAATTTGTTATCTATTTGCTAGCGGGACTAGGAACAGACTATGATTCCTTAGTCACCTCTTTAACAACTTGAGCAGACCCTCTTTCTCCACAGCAAATCTATAGCTTCTTGCTAGCACATGAGTCTCGTTTATCTCTTCAATCTCAAACTATGCTCGCCACACACTCCCTAGCTGCTCACAACACTCATGCAAAGCCACCAAACTCTTTTAACACAAATCGGGGCAGAGGCTCTAGACCTCACCGTGGGCGTCGTGGGGGAGGAAGGCCCAATAATGACTCATTCTCCTCTCAGCCTGAAAATAGACCTCACTGTCAAGTGTGTAACAAGCCAGGCCACATTGCCTTGGCTTGCTACTATCGCTTTGATCATGGTTACCAAGCTCCTCCGCCCTCTTCGCTGTCAACAAATGTTACTATTGTGCCTCCCACTTCACAACTTGTTAACTCATGGTTTCCTAACACTACAGCTACAAATCACTTTACCTCTGAGTTTAGAAACCTTAATTTGGATGTTTCCCCTTATCAGGGTACGGATCAAGTCAGCATCAGTGATGGTTCTACAATGCCTATCCTTCACACGAGTTCTACTCAAATGTACACCTCCTCTGGCAACTTTCTTCTCTCTCAACTTCTTCATATTCCTTACATTACAAAAAATTTGTTATCTGTTCGTCAATTTTGCCATGATACCTCCGTTTATTTTGAGTTTCATTTCAATTATTTTCTTGTGAATGATTTGCAAACCCAAGGAGTTCTACTTCAGGGACTCGTTAAAAATGGCTTGTATGTCTTACCTGTAGGTGCCACCATCCCTCCATCACCCACGACCTCACCTCAAGCTCACATGGGTGAACGCACTTCATCACATCAATGGCACCTCAGACTTGGACATCCATCTCCGAAAATCACTTCTTTTGTAATCAGTCAATTTAATCTTCCAACAAACAATCACACTAAGGTCTCACATTGTTCAGCTTGCTATCAAGACAAAGCCCATGCTTTATCACACCCTCCATCACCATCTAGGTCCACACATACTTTTGAGTTACTTTTTCTAGATGTTTGGGGTCCGACTCCCATGTTATCTTCTAATGGTTGTCGTTTTTATTTTGTTGTTGTTGATGATTACTCTAAATATATTTGGTGTTTTCCAATTCAATTCAAATCGTATGTCTCCTCAAACGGACCGTGGCAGTGAATTTCAACCATTTACAAAAATGCTTCAATCCTTTGGCATTATTTACCGTCTCACTTATTCCTATTCACATACTCAAAACAGACGGTTGAACGTCATCATCATCACATTGTTGAAACGGGACTCTCCCTTTTGTCACAAGCATCTATGCCTTCTAAATATTGGTCTGAGGCATTCCTCACTTCAGTTTTTCTTATAAATAGGATGCCCACACCAATTTTGAAAAACAAGTCCCCTTTCCAAATTCTTTTAAAAAAGATTTCGGATTACAAGTTTCTTCAGACCTTTGGCTCAGCTTGTTGGCCAAATTTATGTCCTTACAATCGTCATAAATTGGACTTTTGTTCAACCCTTTGTGTATTTATAGGCAATAACCCGGATCATAAAGGGTATCGATGTCTTCATCTTCCATCGAGCTAGATCTAGATTTCAAGAGATGTAGCTTTCAATGAAGATAATTTTCCCTTGAAAACTCAAAACTTTACTCCCCACCAGCATGAGCCCAGTCCATATTTTTCCCCTACCTTCCACTTTCGGCCAATACCCCTACCAGCCCAACCTTACAACTTTGGCCCACCAAACCCTCTGCCAACCCCATCTCACTCGGACATTGGCCATCTCTCCCATATGGCCCACGCAAATAACCGACAAACTCTCATTCAACCTTTACCCATTTACTCAAATACCCAGCCTTCGGCCCCCTCTCCTGATGCATTCACAGACTCATCCTCTCCCATTCAATCCCTAAATTCCCAAAATGTCGAATCCCCTCTCCCTGTCTCACACATGCTCTTGACTCCACCAACCTCCGCTTTAACACCTCCATCAAACTCTCATCCGATAGTCACACAAACAAAGGTAAACTCTCACCATCCCCTCACATGCACCCATTCCATGGCCCATCCGAAAACCTTCCATGGCACTCTCAATCACCACACACACGGTTCCAGAATAACCCACTTCATACACAGAGGCCTCAAAATATCTTGAATGGCGTGAGGCCATGAAAACTAAATTTTCAAGCCCTTTTACACAATCAAATATGGGATTTGGTCCCTGCCTCAGCTTCTCGTAATATTTTAAGCCCCAAGTGGATCCTTAAAATGAAAAGGAAAGCTGATGGTTCCTTGGAAAGACATAAGGCACGTCTTGTTGCCAAATGCTTTCATCAACAAGCCGGCATTGACTACACAGAAACATTTTCACCTGTAGTTAAACATACCACCATTCGCACCATACTATCACTTGCTGTCACCTTTAATTGGCCACTTCAACAGTTAGACATACTAAATGCATTTTTACATATTGATCTGGATGAGGTGGTTTATATGAGGCAACTCCCTGGTTTTGTGCATTCAAAATTTCCTCATCATGTGTGAGAATTAAAGAAGGTTATTTATGGTCTTAAACAGGCCCCTTGGGCCTGATTCTCGAAGCTCAATAACAAACTTCTATCTCTAGGTTTTCAAGAATCACAATTGGACCCTTCCTTGTTTGTGTATCATAATGCATCTCATCTCATGTTTGTACTTATTTATGTAGATGACATTATTGTTACTGGGTCTGATTCTACATTACTAACTAACTTCATTTCAGCACTCGGGTTGTCCTTCCCTGTGAAGGACTTGGGATCGTTACATTTTTTTTTTCTAGGCATTGAAATTTGTCAGGATGAAAAATGATTGTACTTAAGTCAATCCAAATACATTTCAGATCTCCTTCATTACACAAATATGCACAATGTAAAACCCGTTTCAACCCCCATGTCATCTTCCATAAAACTCTCGGCATTAGAGGGAAATTTATTTTAGGATCTCCATTTGTATCGTAGTGTAGTTGGCAGCTTGCAATACTTATCGTTTACTCGTCCTGACATATCGTTTCCTATAAATAAAGTTTGTCAGTACATGCGTAATCCATATGTTTCCCATTGGCAAGCTGTCAAACGCATCCTTAGGTACCTTAGACATACTCCTTATCTTGGTCTTTTCTATCCCCGATCCTCAAAACCATCTCTCTCTGCCTTCTCCGATGCTGACTGGGCCGGTTACCCTGATGATAGAAAATCTACAGATGGGTTTTGTATCTTCTTTGGCTCACACCTTATCTCCTGGGGTTCCAAAAAACAACCCACCATTGCTAGATCTTCTACTGAAGTTGAGTATAAGGTTGTAGTTAATACCACTTGTGAATTTTTGTGGCTACAATCTCTTTTAAAGGAACTTGGATTTTTTTGAACGATCCACCAATCTTGTCATGTGACAACTTAGGGACTATATATTTATCTATAAATCCAATTTTACATGCACGAGCCAAGCATATAGAACTAGATTATTACTTTGTAAGGTGTGACGACCCAAAATTTCTTACCTTAATTTAATCGATTAATTGATTATTAAAAAGGGTAAGCTTAGTGATCTAATTTAGTAAGCCCTTGAGGTTGGGTTTAGAATTGAAACTTTGAGAGCATAACCTAAGTTAGTAGGCCAAGAAAAGAATGACAAGCCCACAAGCCCATAGAATTGACCCATAGTCTACCAAGCCCACATGAGGGGCAGATTTCATCCTTAGAAAAACTCTAGTGAGTTTTTAAAGATGATAAGAAGAGAAAAATGCTAGTAGTTGGAGAGTTGACTGGTGGTTTTCTTGAAAGATGAAGTGTGAGAATCAAGGTGGGATTTTCTCACCATTTGGATAACTTGGGAAGTGTGAAGGAAGAAGAGATATTCCATTTTAGTCTTCCTAGGAACATACCATATCTAGGAGGGTGACACATGTTGCATGTGATGAGAAATAGAAGTGAGGAGGAAGGAGAGCTTCGGTGGAAGCCTTGGCCTAACCCTTCAATTGATTTTTCCATGCAAGCTCTTCCAAGTCTAGATGAATGACCATTGATAGATCTCATAAATAGAAGTTGACAATGAGATTGACAAGTGATGGAAGGATGTGGTATCATTAGAGAGAGGAAAAATATATGAAAAGAAAACAAAGGGGATTCGGGTAAGCATTGTCGAGGGCCTTATTTTTGGTCTTCCTAGAGTTTTGACAAATCTAGGTGAAGGGAGATAGGGGATTTGTGTAAGAGTGTAAAGGACATGTGTGTAAGAGTGTAGGAATGAGTGGTAACATGACAAATTGATTGATAAATGTTTGAGAAGAGAGAAAACTATAGGAGAAAAGAAGGGTATTCAGTGGAAGCGAGGGGAGGCCTTGGCCAACTACTCCATGGTTCATTCTCCTAAGGAGCATCTCCAGATCCTAGTGAATTGACATGTGATGTGAGTGGTGATGGTGTAAAGAGTGATGTGAAAGAGTAAGAGTGGTTAGAAACCAAAGGGGGCGCCGGCCATAGGAAGGAAGAAGGGAAGAGTTTCAACTCAAAGTGCAACCTAGTGTTAGGATTGATCATACCCTATTGATAGAAGTCAATCTAAGGGTCTTTCAACCCATCAAATGTCACTCCAAGTTTAAGTAAATGAGTGCCTAAGGCACCAAGGAATCCCATGACTGAATGGCCTTATGTGTGCCCTATCTCCCTTGCTTGTTTCACTTTCTCACAAATACACACACACCCATACCTCTCGACCACACTCTCTCCCACTCCACTCTCATTTTTCTTCACCTTATTTTACCTTCTAAACACAAGATTATCCTAAGTCTAATGGAGCTAGAACAAGAATCCTTGAGTGGGAACACCTTTGAAGAGGTAAGATAAGTTTTAAGCCATTTTAAGTGTAGATATTCTAGGTTAAATTACATACACACACCAAAACTTATATCTTTGAGATTTTCTTTCCAACTTCATGCTTATAAAATATTTTAATGGAGTATTTTTATATATTTTCATAACATCTTTCTCTACTTGGAATATTGTAAGTGTATTTTCATCTTCTCTTTAGCATTTCATGTATATATTTTAGTGAATGTGCTTGTATTGGTTGTTGGGTGTATAAAAATGCTAGATTAGGTTTGCTTGATGAGATAGCTTTGTGTTTTTAAATGAAAAAATCCATGCTTGAAACATGTGTTACCTTAGACTTGAAATTCTATTTTTATTGATGGATTTAGCTAAGTAGTAGTAAAGAAAAATGAAAGCATGAGGATACAATATATATATATATATATATATATATGGTTATGATGGTAAGGCATGCATGACTAAGATGATATTTTCGGATATTGGTGATGCTAGGGTAGATTACTTGAGGAAATACCTTGCATATTAAGCTCAAAAATCCTTGCTTGATTAATGTATTATTCTAGGGTTAATTTTTTATTAAATTGGTGGATTTATTCATTTGTTGCAAAGAATGATGGAAGTATGAATAATATATATTTTGTGGTGACAAATGCATGCTTATTAGCATAAGTTTTAAAGTTGGAAAAAGGACGAATGATGACATAGGATTTTCGGGTTCTATGGTATCCAAGGTTGAGTTAATAATTAAGTTATTTTTCTTTTCTTTATATAATAACTTAGTCTTAGGCTTTTGGAAAGGATTGGCAGTATGAAAATTTCAAGGAGCTAATGACAAAATTTTAATTATAGGATTGGATATATATTAACTTTAGTTGAGAGAAAAGTGGGCGAAACACTCATCTAAAAGGCTATAGGATTTTGGTCAACCCCTTTTAGTGAAGCTAAAAGAATATATATATATATATATTTTAATATATTAATTAAGGCTTGGTAAGTATGCGGAAGGGAATAGAAGGAAGAAAACCCTATGTAGAACCAAAAAGGGTCTTGGCAAAACCATAGTGGTGGAGGTTGAGCACCCCACTCAACCCATTAGACCCAATTATGTGCTTATGCATGAGTGGTAAGTTGAATGATGTGATGTTTGACTTGTGAAAGAAGATGGTTAAGTGTGCACTTGGATTCGTCTCAAGTTTTTGCATGATTAGCATTAAGGGTTTTTCATGTTCCATACATATGGCATAAAAACCGTATTTTTGAGTTAAACATATTTTTAAAAGAAAATAATTAAAGTTTTATAAGAACCACAAAAGCTGGGATGGGGAAATGTCCCACTAAAACTCCATGTTCACTCAGGAGTGGATAAAGTCGAGTGAAAGTCTCTAGATCGATGAAGAACAGTCGATAGACCATGTATGGCTCCAAAAGGTGTCTGAAGCGTGGTCGCACCTAAAACTAGTAGGTGCTCATGGACAGTGTTGCCTTTTGCCTTACTGTTATAAGAATAAGGATGTAGTCGCTCAGTTTGAGTAGTCACCGAGTGATGAAGAGCGGATAACGTAGTTGCCCCAACTCGGATAGTTTGCGGATGTTGTGGTAACGCGTAACGTAGTTACTTAAGCTTGAGTGGTCGCCAGGTGCTACGGTAACTAGCAAGGAACACATGGTGTATAGGAGAGCCGTGAGGTGTCCAATAAGATGAAGTCATAACAAGATCGGCTTTCGAGCCCCAAGAAAATGATATGTATACGTAAATGGCGCCTAAAATAAGAAAGAATGAAAGGCATGAAAAGTTTTAAGAAAAAGGTTTTTAAAGCATGAGTCAAAAGAATTTCGTTATACAATGAACCCTTTCATGTAAAGCAAGCATGTAAATCAAGATTGAAAGAAGTTACATTTTTATGAGAGTCTTGATGAGCATGTGCATGTGTTAAGTCATTTGTTGCATATGCATTAAGTATAAATAGTTTGCTGTTCGCTTATCTGTATGCTTGAAATGTTTAAGTTAATATGCATGTATACTTATTGAGATTTCTCGAAATTTCATTCCTCTATATTTTTCACTATCATTTCGTATTGGGGCGATAGAAGTGGTTACAGGAGATGACGTCTACGAGACTGACCCTGGAGAGTCTCCAGCCCACTGACGGGTTAGTGACATCTTCTCCTTTTGATGTGGTAACCCCCGAGTTGTATGAGTGATTCATTTCTGACATTTGTGATATGGCATTCATGGAGTCCGCCGGCCATCAATATGTAGGGAACTGTCTTACTCTGAGGACTGACGGCTCCTTGTTCATGGATCGCGTCTACTTCTTAGAGAAGGAAAATTGTGTCCTGAGTTGCGGAGATCGGTTGGACTTAGGGCAATTTCTTTTTGGCTAGGGATTAGGGTGGTAAAGGAAGAGCCCCTGAGTTAGTGGATGGTGGCAAGATCAGCACATGTTTTATGTTATCTGATTTACTTATGTATTTATCTTTTGATTGGTTCCCATGTTTTGGGAAGATGCTACTTTATGGAATTTAAAACAATTGGCATAATTGTGAATATGATTTTGGGAATGTTAGTTTAATATACCATGTGACATGTGGAAAACTTTAAAAAAAAAATTAAGTTCTTGCCAAATTTAGAACGGCTTGACCTATTCCGCTGTGAACTTTTGAAGTCCCTAGTTTTTATTTCAATGAATACCCGAATTAAGTTAAGAACGATGGGCAAATGTCCTTGTGATGTTTATTTTCGATGCCTCAGTTTGCGTCTGATTCCTAGCGTGAACGGGAGGCGTCGACATAAGGGATCGTGTTGCTGCCAAGACTCTCACTATTTCCTTTGTGCCAAGCAAAGATCAAGTGGTAGATATTTTCACCAAACCATTATAAGCTTCACAGTTTCTCCTTCTTTGATCAAGTCTCACTGTTTCACAAGTGTCGCTTAGATCGAGAGGGGCTATTAAGGATAATAGCTAGGAGGTGAAAGCTGCACCTAACTTACCTAAAGAGGAAACAAGTTCCACCAGGTTCACGCCAACCCACAAATGGTCAAAAGCAGATCAACATCTAGCCAACTCAGAAGCTGTTCCCATAGCATACATTGCAAAGGCAATTCTGCCGAATGCAACAGATGACAGCAAACCTGGACAGATGATCAATAAGAAATCTTCACAAAACAACAAAACCTATCTTGTAGGACATATGTCCATTTATCCTTGAATCTCTAGACACCTACAAAACCTTGTATATTGTCTATAAATACCTTATAAACATACGGCACAATGGTGTGGGAAAAACAACAGTTTAATACAAAATCTCTTAAGAGCATATGACCAAGCACTTGATATTCATCTTAAGTCACAATTTCAATAATAACATACTTAATTTGGATTTTTTAAAAAGGATCCAATGCTTTTATGAACATTTGGACCTGTAATATTGTGTATATATATATTGTGGTATATATATTTACACACAATCTTTTTGCGCAAATTGCATCTAATTATTTTCTACATATCTTTCGCAAGTGCATATCACAGGAAAGAGAATAACAAGGCAAAAATAAATGGAACGTTTTAAAATAGACAATCTATTCTTTACAGTTCATAAGATTAATGCTTTATTTTCCTAGTTTTACTTCTGATTATATCTCCAATTCTTGTGAACAAATATTTCTATCCGTCATTTAAAAAAGAAATAAAAAGTACGGATAAAATAATTGTTTATTTATTATCTATGTTGTAAACAGGATGTAAAAATAGGGCTGAGCAAAAATCCAAAAATCCGAAAATCCGACTCCGACTCTGACTCTGCCCCAACTCCGCTCCGACTCCGACAAATCGGAGTCAGAGTCGGAGAAAAAACTCCGACTTTAATCCGAGTCGGAGACGGATTCGGTAAAGAAGTCCTGCCGACTCCGACCCGACTCCGACTCCGACATATCGACTCCGATTTGTAACCCGACTCCGACCACGACTCCGACTCCGATTCCGATTATATATCCGACTCCGAAATTTTGCATATAATTTGTAAAAAAAAATATATATCTTTTTTTCATATATAACTATTATAAATAGATAATTAAATTAATTATTGTTTCCAAATAATTTACTCATAATAAGTCATATTAATTATTATTTCCAAATAATTTACTCATAATATAATAGACATATATAATTATAAACACTAATATATTAAGAATTACTAATGTAATAATTTGTAATATTAATATATACAAAATTAAAGACTAACATATAAGTAGTGATGTATTATAAGTTAATAAATAATAAAATATCATAATGTTGATAATTACTATTATATAATTTTAAATCCTAGACTATTACAACCATAGATTGATAATTAAATGAAATAATAGTATGTTGGATAATGTATAAATATCAATGTATGAGCCAATGTACATTAATAGTAATATTAATGTATTAATACCAATGTGTTTTTAAAGACTAACATATAAGTAGTGATGTATTATAAGTTGATAAATAATAAAATATCACAATGTTGATAAATGATAATTACTATTCTATAATTTTATAAGCACAAGCTTATTCAAAATAATTTCTTAATAATATAATAGACATTTATTAAGACCAAAGTTCAAATCTTAAATTCTAAACCCTTAATTTTAAATCCTAGACTATTACAACCATAGATTGATAATTAAATGAAATAATAGTATGTTGGATAATGTATAAATATCAATGTATGAGCCAATGTACATTAATAGTAATATTAATGTATTAATACCAATGTGTTTTTAAAGACTAACATATAAGTAATGATGTATTATAAGTTAATAAATAATAAAATATCATAATGTTGATAAATGATAATTACTATTCTATAATTTTATAAGCACAAGTTTATTCAAAATAATTTCTTAATAATATAATAGACATTTATTAAGACCAAAGTTCAAAACTTAAATTCTAAACTCTTAATTTTAAATCCTAGACTATTACAACCATAGATTGATAATTAAATGAAATAATAGTATGTTGGATAATGTATAAATATCAATGTATAAGCCAATGTACATTAATAGTAATATTAAAGTATTAATACCAATGTGTTTTTAAAGACTAACATATAAGTAGTGATGTATTATAAGTTAATAAATAATAAAATATCATAATGTTGATAAATGATAATTACTATTCTATAATTTTATAAGCACAAGCTTATTCAAAATAATTTCTTAATAATATAATAGACATTTATTAAGACCAAAGTTCAAATCTTAAATTCTAAACCCTTAATCTTAAATCCTAGACTATTAAAACCATAGATTGATAATTAAATGAAATAATAGTATGTTGGATAATGTATAAATATCAATGTATGAGCCAATGTACATTAATAGTAATATTAATGTATTAATACCAATGTGTTTTTAAAGACTAACATATAAGTAGTGATGTATTATAAGTTAATAAATAATAAAATATCATAATGTTGATAAATGATAATTACTATTCTATAATTTTATAAGCACAAGCTTATTAAAAATAATTTCTTAATAATATAATATACATTTATTAAGACCAAAGTTCAAATCTTAAATTCTAAACCCTTAATCTTATATCCTAGACTATTAAAACCATAGACTGATAATTAAATGAAATAATAGTATGTTGGATAATGTATAAATATCAATGTATGAACCAATGTACATTAATAGTAATATTAATGTATTAAAACCAATGTGTTTTTAAAAACTAACATATAAGTAGTGATGTATTATAAGTTAATAAATAATAAAATATCATAATGTTGATAATTACTATTGTATAATTTTATAAGTATAAACTTATTCAAAATAATTTCTTAATAATATAATAGACATTTATTAAGACCAAAGTTCAAACCTTAAATTCTAAACCCTTAATCTTAAATCCTAGACTCTTACAACCATAGATTGATAATTAAATGAAATAATAGTATGTTGGATAATGTATAAATATCAATGTATGAGCCAATGTACATTAATAGTAATATTAATGTATTAATACCAATGTGTTTTTAAAAACTAACATATAAGTAGTGATGTATTATAAGTTAATAAATAATAAAATATCATAATGTTGATAATTACTATTGTATAATTTTATAAGTATAAACTTATTCAAAATAATTTCTTAATAATATAATAGACATTTATTAAGACCAAAGTTCAAACCTTAAATTCTAAACCCTTAATCTTAAATCCTAGACTCTTACAACCAAAAATTGATAATTAAATGAAATAATAGTATGTTGGATAATGTATAAATATCAATGTATTAGCCAATGTACATTAATAATAATATTAATGTATAAACACTAATGTGTTTTTAAAGACTAACATATAAATAGTGATATATTATAAGTTAATGAATAATAAAATATCATAATGTTGATAATTACTATTGTATAATTTTATAAGCACAAGCTTTTTCAAAATAATTTCTTAATAATAATATAATAGCAATATTAATGTATAAATACTAATGTGTTTTTAAAGACTAACATATAAGTAATGATGTATTATAAGTTAATAAATAATAAAATATCATATAATATACCATAATGCTATTGCATAAAGTTTTAAGAATTTGTTTTATTTAAAAAACTTATAATTATTTAAAATTATTTTTAAATTCCATTTACTAACATAATTTGTTTCTTTAAAAATATTTAATAAACTTTCAGTTTCATATTTAATTTTATAATAAAATAATATTAGTTATACTATTTATTTTGAATTAATTATTATATTTTTACTTTTAATTATCTATTTTTATTTAATTTATTTATAAACTTATTTATAAATTTAATATATACCATTAGATCTAGGTTTAACCTAGATCTAACAGTATACATTAAATGCATATATATCCTATAACCTATCCGTGCGCCCCTCCCCTTCTCAGTTCTCATGCTCTCTTCCTTTCCTCGGTGTCTCGGAGCTCCAATGCGCAGTGCGCACCTCAGAATTTCCCCCCGCGCCTGCTTCAGTTGTTGAAGAATTGCTGCCGGAGTTGCTGTTGCTCTCCTCCAGATCAATACCGCTTACCGAAAGAGGTTAGTTCGTATAACCCAGTACCCACATGCTTATTCCGTTATTCGTGACTTTAGTCTAGGTTTTGAATTTCGATTGATTTGCAATGGGTTTTGGATTTCGATTGATCTGCGTTTATGTTTATAAGTGAGCAAAAGATAACTAGGTTGTATTTGTAACTTGTTTCTCGATTTCATACCCTTGTAAGCACCGTCCTCATCTCCCCTGTTTTTGTTGTATTTGTAAATTTGGCTGTTTTGAGTTCCAATTGCATCCTATGAACAAGTTTTTTTTGTTGTTGTTGTTAATAAACTAGTTATTAATACATACTAAATTAGCGTATACATCCTATGAACATTACCTATCAATAGCATCGAGCCTCTTGCTGTCAAAAAGCTATGGGAAATTTTACATTTCTCAGAAATATGTATATTAAACAAATCATAAATTTCATGTTTGAAGATGATTAACAATTTTCTTTCATTTTTTGGTGATTCAGCAGGAGTACCTTTTTCTTGCTAATATTGTAACTCCAATTTTTTGCACTGCCCATCCAAATCCATTCAAATTAATAGCACGGCATTGTTTATGAATTGTAACTCCAATTTCTTGCTAATATTGTAACTCCCAAGTGTTGTTTATCACAGTATTCTTAAAGTATTAATAAATTTAAGATAAGAACTACAATTAAACATATTTTTCAACTATTAATTAATTATTTGGAAAGTATTGTTCCTACCAAAGTATTTTTCAAATGATCTCATCTTTTTTTTTTTTAAGTTTTAAATCATGAATATTCAAGGCTCTGGAAGCACTCTTACATCCACCGCTGCATCATGTCCAGCAGGACCACCACCTCCCCCTATGGAAGAACCTCCATCTCCCATGATTGCAGAGTCTAATGAACAATTAGACTCTGCGACGGCCACTCAACCCACTTCTAAAACAACCTGCTCTGCTCGTCAAAGAAATCCCCCCAAAAATAGATCTATTGTCTGGGATAACTTCACAAAAGATACGGATTGCGATCCTGATGAACCCACATGCACTTGTAACCATTGTGGGAAACAATTTAAATGTCATCCTAAGAGGCAGGGTACCTCAGTATTGAAAACTCACGTTGATCTTTGCCCTAAAGGACCTAAGAAACGAAAAAATCAACAATTCTTGATCCCAGAGGCAAGAACTGATGGAGGGGAAGGGGAAAAGAAATTAAGGATGACCAAGTACAATGAGAAAAAAATTAGGGCTGCCCTAACTAGGATGGTGATTATTGATGAGTTGCCTTTTTCAGTTGTGGAAGGTGAAGGCTTTCGAGAATTTGTTAGATCTCTTGATCCTAGGTTTCCTATTCATTCTCATTTTACAGTAATGAAGGATTGTATGAGACTGTTCTTGAGAGAAAAGGATAGTTTGAAAAAAATGTTTTTAACTACTAAGCAAAGATTGAGCTTGACCACTGACACTTGGACGTCTATCCAAAACATCAATTACATGTGTGTTATGGCTCATTTTATTGATAGTAGTTGGAAGTTTCATAAGCGGATAATTTCATTTTCTCGTATTGGTGATCACAAAGGGTCAACAATTGGTAGGGCATTGGAGGAGTGTATGCTTGATTGGGGGATTGACAAATTGTTTACAATAACTGTAGACAATGCTTCCACTAATGATTCTGCTATTGATTGGTTGAAAACAGTTGAAGTTGGAAGATTGGAGTGTGTTGAGGATCATGCGTATATTCACATGAGGTGTACTGCGCATATTTTAAACCTTATTGTCCGAGAAGGTTTAAGCGAAGTTGATGAGTCAATCACCAAGATCCGTAATTTGATTAGGTATGTCAAGTCTTCTCCTCAAAGACTTGCCACTTTCAAGACTTGTGTTGAAAGGTCAAAAGTTCCATGTCATAGTTTCTTATGTCTTGACGTACCCACTAGATGGAACTCAACTTTTCTTATGTTGGATGTGGCTAGCAAGTATAAAAAAGCCTTACAACTTTTGCTTGATGATGACCCGTACTCAAGGGTTTATTTGTCTGAAGATGGGCATGGGAGAAAAGGATTGGGAGCTCCCGTGCATGATGATTGGGAGGCAATAGAGAACTTTTTGAAGTTCTTGGGAGTATTTTATACTGTCACAATGCGTCTTTCTGGTACATTATATGTCACTTCGAATTTGTTTTTTAAAGAACTCGCTGGCATTCATAAAAACTTGATGGGTTTTTGCGAGAGTAACAATCGACGCTTCAGTTCAATGGTCTTGAGAATGAAAGAAAAATATGATAAATACTGGGGTAATATTGAAAAAATAAACAGGTTATTGTTTATTGCTGCAATGCTTGATCCACGGTGCAAATTGGAAGCTCAAGAATATTGGTTCAAAAAAGCATTGGGTGAGGATAAATGTGAGGAATTTGTTGAAATCCTTAAGGATGATTTTACCCGACTATATGAACAATATGCAGAGTTCAATGGTGAGTACACTAGCATAAGTGGTCCTAGAGATGATGCTTCTAGTGCTCAGAGTGATACTTGTATCTTAAAAAGGGATAGCAATAGCGTTATTGATGACGACACGGACATATACACGGATCTCCATAAAAACAAGAGTTCAAGTATGTTGGATACTAAGTCGGAGTTAGAACGGTATTTGTTGGAAGCTGTTGAAATCCCCTCACAGAGTTTTGATATTTTAATTTGGTGGAGGGTCAACTCTACCAAATATCCAATTCTTTCAATGATGGCGAGAGAAATCTTGGCCATTCCAATTACCACTGTTGCTTCGGAGTCTGCATTTAGCACGGGAGGTCGTATTTTGGATCCATTCCGAAGTTCTTTGGCTCCAAGAACTGTGGAGGCCCTTGTGTGTACGCAAAACTGGTTGAAGTCTACTCACATATGCTTGAGTCAAGATCATTTCGCTTTAATTGATGATACAGAGAGTTATAAATTAGACTCAGGTAACATATTTCAAATTTAATTAAATATGTTAAATCACTTGATTTGTTTTTTTTTTAATACTAATAGCTTATATTTTAATATGTTAATGTAGAATTGGTTACTAATATGGCGAACTTACTACATGAAGAATGAAGATGATTGAGGTTTGAGGTGCTTTGTTGTTGTTGAATTTGTGTACTTTTTTATTTGTTTAATTTTATTGTCTTATTTGTAGAAATTTATGTGGTATCTTATTTCCTTACTAATTTTGTTTTTTTTTTCTTCAGGCACAGCCGCACAAGTGGGAAATTTGAAATGATATGTAATTTATAATTTGTATTAGTTATTTTGTTGAAATATGGAAACTATTGTTTGTTTGTTTTCTATTATTTATCTTTTGTTGTTGGATGATAATTTGAAATTTGGAAAGATAAATTGTGGAATGTGGATGATTGTGGAATGTGGATGAATTATCTATATGATGTGATAGATGACAGAATATAGATTTAATGATGGTACGTGATGGGTGTTGTTTGCATATCCAGGATGATGAAATATGGGTTCAATGATTAACCATGATAGATGATAGAATGGGTATTGTTTGCTTTTATTTTTTCTTGAAATGAAAAAATAGTATGGCTACTACCATCAAGTTATGTATTTAGTTAATTTGTAATAATATTTTTATTTTGTAATTTCTAATATTTGGTTTTGATTATGTATATTGTATTGTTAATTTGTAAGAATGATTTTATTTTATTATTGACATTTGACTTTGGTTTTGTAATTTTAATTGGTTGGAATTTGTAATTTTGGACTTTTGGCTTTGTATTTCATTATGTAATGATATTGAAGTCCAACTTCGATTTATTATAGTTTGAAATTGTAAAATTGAAATGTCAAATGGGTTAAAATAAATTCCAATACAAAAGTCCAACAAAAAAGTCCAATTCCAACTCCGCTCCGACAAAGTCGGAGTCGGAGGTCGGATTTCATTTCCGACAAAGTCGGAGTCGGAGTCGGAGGATTCCATTTCCGACTCCGACTTAGTCGGTGCTCAGCCCTATGTAAAAACTGATATAAAGCCATATTGCTTACTTATATATAATATCTAGACCTCCTAGGTTTATTAATACTATACATTCCTTCTTAAAGAGTGGATACTATCCATTCCTTCTTAAATATTCCTATACAGATAATACTTATCCATACCTTCTAAAGAAAATGTTCAGTTGCATTTGATTAGTTCAATTACCATACACAAATTTAAATATTAAGATCATGTTTGGTTGTTGAACTCATCTCAACTAATTTCTAATCATTTTAAACAAATTTTTGATAGGACCGACTACTTTTTCAATTTCTCAAAAAAAGTTTTAACTCATCCCAACCTATTACATATATTTCAGCATAAAAGTTAAATTTATTTCAACCTAAAAAGTTAAATCTATCTAAATATGACTCACAAAGTATTATTATTCAAAATTCAACTCGACTTATCTCAATATCTTAATGCAAAAGTTTGCTGACTGAATATTATTATCTACGGAAAGAGAGATGGTGCAAACATCAAGAGGGAGGTGGTATCTCCCTTATGATGTGTCTCACATTGGTGCATTTACTAACACAAGGCCTTGTTTGTTTTTAGAGATAAGATGAGATAAAAGTTAATAAAAGAATAAAATATTGTTGTAAGATATTTTTTTAATATTAATTTTGTATGAGGATTTGAAAAAGTGATATTAGAATTTGAAAAAGTTAAATTTTTTTTATATATTTTGTATAAAAATTTGAAAAAATGTAATAATGAATTTGAAATGTGTTTAAATTTTTAGTCTCATTCTTGTAAACAAATTCTCAATATGTCTCATCTTATTATTATAATTTTTTTTAATTTTTATATAAAATATAATAAATAATTTTATTTTTTTAAATTCTAAAATAATAATAATATTAAAAAATAATATTTAATTTAATTTTTCTTTAAAATTATCTTTATCTTATCTCACTATTTCGTCGGAATCTAAAAAAGATAGGATTTTCTTGGAATGAAACTAGATTCATCACTGTGTCTAGCTCTCAGGATGGTGGCAACTTTTCTTTACACCACTGTAAGAATTTAATTACAAAATCCTCTATTGTCTCTTCCACACTCACATGTTTGCGGAGTTAAAAAGAACCCATGTGAACTTCACTTTTCTCATTTCTGGCCTTGTTCATTTGTCAGGATCGAGCCCCACAAAACCCTTTGCTTAGGCTGCCACCACGAAATAATAAAAAAATAATAATTGCCCGCCCATTCCTCCCCTCTATCCTTTATGGTACACAATAAAGTCCAAAGGAGAATTTCCCATTATCTCCATAAAAGCAATTCACCTCCCCTACTTTGATCCAAATAATTCTCTAAACAGCTAGCACCTCACTTTTTCTTCCCCCACCACCAATGACATCATTTACGCATATTCATTAAATCTCCATCTACAACTCTCTCTATCAGCCGCCAACCTTTCTTGTTTAGGGATGGAACTGCTTCAAGCTCTTCATTTATTTATTTTTTCTATGCATCTATAGTTTGTAAAAGAATTTAAGCGTTTGGGAATTTGGAATAAATTAAGATGCATTTTCGAAGTAAAACATTTTGCAGCAATGATCATGTTTTCCAAAATGCACGTTTAAATAATTAACAACCAGAGGTTATAGA
Source organism: Platycarya strobilacea (assembly GCA_036898215.1). NCBI lineage: Eukaryota > Viridiplantae > Streptophyta > Magnoliopsida > Fagales > Juglandaceae > Platycarya > Platycarya strobilacea. The sequence goes on along the minus strand of CM072549.1, from coordinate 31,113,533 downwards.
AACTTTAGCTACAAAATCCTACTGCCAGTTGGTGCATTTCTCGGTCATCCCACATCAAAAGCGGATGCTTTTCTTTCTAAAGCCAACAATGTGGCTCTCTTCGTTGAGAAATGAAAAAAGTTTATTTCTTTACTAAAAACTAAATTGAAATATACCAATATCCAAACAAGCAAGAATCATAATGTCCCTCTTATTCAGGTCAAAATGCTACAAGTTATACATCTGATAAATCTTCAAACACCCAAAGAACCATCCACAAGAGAAAACGAAAGCAGCAAAAGTGACCAGGGAAAAAAAAAAGAATACACAATAATATCACAATCTACAAGATAATATAAATCTAAGCAATAATGAGTAAGATGCATGTTATTAAGCAAGGAGTGCAAACCCTCCAAACAATGCTAGCAAAGCCATGCTGTTTCCATGAATAAAAGCACTTGACTCTTCGGTTGCCGAGCCCGGAGCCGTTGCTGGTGTCTGCCCTATGGATGGAGTCTCTGCTTCTGGTCCTGGGGAAGGAGGAGACGAAGGCAATAATGGCGCTGGTTCTGGGGCAGAGGGTGAAGATGATGGGCCAGTAGATGGGCTTGGGCTCTCTGGGCTTGTTGGACCGGATGTCGGAGGACTCGCTGGAGCTGTAACCGGAGTGGATGCTGCCGGAGGTGTGGAGACTGTTGGTGGGATGGCTGGCGAGGTTGGAGGAGTCGAAACGCTTGGTGGGTTGGCTGTGGTCGTCGGCGGCGGAGTAGAAGTTGTCGTTGGTGGTGGGGCGGTGGAGGCTGTGGGTGCAGATGAGGGAGCTTGAGCATTAATGGAGGATGCTATGAGGGCGAGTGTTATGGTCAACAAGTGCATGGCGCGTGGGAGAGCCATTGCTCTATAAATGTATATGTGTAGAGTAATTGATTAGAGAAAAATTGGGTTAGAATGAAGTAGTGGGAAAGGGAGAGAAACTTGGGGGATGCAATTTTGAGGAGTGGATGAGACACAGGCGAGTTTGATATATAGTACTGGAAAGGAAAGAACGACTTCTTCGGGAGATTATTATGGCCAGATTAAGATGGAAAGAGGGGATGAGATAAAGATTAGATGAAATGAGATAGTTAAAATGAATTTTAAAAATTAAATAAAATATTATTTTTTAATATTATTATTTTAAAATTTTAAAAAATTTTAAAAACTTTATTAAAATATAAATAATTTATATTAAAATTTATATTTTATATAAAAATTTTAAAAAATATAATAATAAATTTAGTACTCATCTCTCAATTCAAACCCGCCAATATCTTGGTTTCTTTACAGATTAATTTATGCAGATTTCACGCAACCGGCACACTGATTGACACGTAAAACGTGCTTATTTAGGCTGGAAAACATAGAGATGAACTCATTTGACTCTAATTTTAAGCTCATTCTAACGTATAAATACATAATTCTTAAATTATTAAATAGGTATGTTCATCTGGGTCAGGTTATATTCAGTCCAATTTAAAATTTTATTTATTTTTTAATAATTTTGAATTTTTTAAAAAAATATTTAAAAAAATTTTAAATTTAAATTTTAGATTCTCAAATCTAGAATATAAAAGAACACCCTTATTATTAAATATTATTAAACTCAAAACATTTTTACACATAGAATTTATAATTATTTTAACTCAATACTTGTTTACATATAAAATTTATAATTTTTTTTTATTTCTTAAAAATATATATAAACTCATCTTAATATTTAAATACATCAAAAATTCTAAATCCATCTTAAGTGAATCTTAAATAACTCACCATACCATCTTAATTCACTGTCATTCAAAAAAAAGAATTTAATTTATTTCAATTCAACATTCGAAACCGTAAGCCTATACTCGAAACCAAAACACAACTCTATGCCCCACTTCACATTTTCCTGATCATTAAAGGTTAACAATCATAAATTCCCTTGTAAATACATTCCAAGTACCGCCTCAAAAATTTTGAATGGGATTATTGATGACCCTTGACCCACAGGTGGGGAACAACCGTTTTCATTCATCTATGATCTACCTGTAATCTCAATCTGCTGATTGAGAAGTCTCTTAATTTCAACTTTAATGGCATTATATAATAGAATGATTCCTCAGCAAAAATAAGGAATAAAGATAAGGGACAATGGAGGCCATCTTAGCAAAGGCCAGGGGATGGTGATGTTGATTTGTCCCACTTTTTCCTAATTGACCGTCTCTTTATGCAAAGCAAGTTTAATCCCTTATCTTAGCTCCATTATGGACAGATCTCCTGCCCGTACGTAAATGGTTTGTCCCACTGAACTTGCAGTTGATGACTCAATCACGAGAATCATAATGACAACATCAGCATCAAATACTTGTAGTAGTATCTACAGAAAGATCCAGGCGACTTTCCATATATATAATATATATATATATATAAGTATTAAAATAATCATTTAGGTGATTGGCTTCTTCGATAGATTAGTCTTAAATGTGGTTTGGATGGATAACAAGATAAAATAAAATAATTTTCTATAAAAATTAAATAAAATATTATTTTTTAATATATTATTATTTTGATATTTAAAAAGTTGAATTTTTTATTATATTTTATGTGAAATTTGAAAAAAAATATAATAATAAGATGATTATCTGAAATGAGAAAAAATATTTTTATCATTCAAACGAAGCCTTAGCATTGGTTAATGAAACCGCTTTATCTAAGGACAATATTAAATCCATATACGATTTCTCGGCTGGAAATTTCGAATGTGGTTTTAAATTTTTTATTTTTTATTTTTTTTACTAAATGGTTGAGAATGTATTTTAAAATAATTTTTTAATTTTTTTAAATATTTAAAAAATTTTGATGAAAAAAACCAAAAAACAAAAATTAGCCTAAGCGGATCCCAAAAAAGAGACAAATATGATTCACGTCAGCCACTATTGGGGACAGCTGGCTGAACACCCGACGTGAACTAAGAAAATTACCGAAAGGACCCTAGACTTGGGGGAAAGGAGACTGAAGCTATCGTAGCCAAATTCAAATTTTCCCTTCGTTCCGACTCCCCAAGCACAAACTTTCTCTCTCGATCTCCCACCATCGCCCCCACCCCCATCTTCGGTCTCTCGTCTCTCTCTCAAACACCTGTGCTGACCATCACCCCAGAACCCCAACCCCCGCGTCACTGCTTAACCCACGACCCCCAACCCCCAACCCTCTCGCCGAACATCACCCATGACTCCCAACTCCCACGTCGCCACTTAACCCCCAGCCCCCGTTAATCTTAGTAACAAGTCGCATCTCTCATAATCTTAGTAAGTTCTCTCCCTCTCTCTTTTTCCCTCTATCTTTTCATTCCAAGCATTTTAATGTTGTTGGATTTTAGGGTTTGTCCTATAACCCTACCTTTCTACATTAGCGTTAATTTTATTTTTTGTAAGTTTAGTTTTGTTTAGGTTAATGTGTTTGTTTCTTATATGCTTTGATTGTGTAATAACTTTGTTACCCAGATGACTAACACAAGAGGGGGGTGAATTGAGTTGTATTTAAGAAAATAACAATTATAAATCAAATATATAATATAAAATATAAACAAAATATGAAACAATAATAAATATAAAGAGTAAGGGTAAGAGAGAAGCAAACTCAGTATGTTAACGAGGTTCGGCCCCACCGCCTACGTCCTCGCCTCAAGCTACCTCTTGAGGATCCCCAAATCCACTATTCAATCTCCTTTAGGTGGAGATAGAAACCTATTACACCTTTGAGCAGCACCGCTCCAAAGAATCCGTGTAGAACACCCTCTACACTTCCAATCACCTTACACTTGGTGATTTAACTATTTCTCGTGTAGAACACCTTCTACACTTCCAATCACCTCACACTTGGTGATTTAACTATTCCCCGTGTAGAACACCTTCTACACACACAAGGGTTATACATACCCTTTTACAAATACAAGAGTTGATAGTAGGTAGACTATCAAAGTACACTCCTCAATGAGTGCGATAGAAACAATATAGCGCAACCTATATCTCTCTCAACAAGAACAAGAATTAAGGCTCAAAACTTTAGAAAAGAGAGAATGAGAGTTTTGAAGAAATGATGCAAAACTTAGCAATAGATGTGTAAGCTCTTGTTGTGATTTTTGCAAAACTCAAGTGAGCTATTTATAGGCAAATGAGTTTTCAATTTCAAATTTGAAAAGATTCTCATGTCAAAAATATCATCATTCACTTTTCAAAAATTTCAAATCTAATCTTTTTACTTTTTGCATGTGACAAAAAGAGCACACTTTATTTTTCAAAAATTTCAAACTTAATCTTTTACTTTTTACATATGACAAAAGGAGCACACTTTACTTTTCAAAATTTTCAAACAAAGACATCTACCTTTTGCATAAGTCAAGAAAAGCATCCACCACTTTTGAAAATAAAACATGCACATGTGAAAGATGACAATCAATCATCTTAATATTTTCAAAATTCAAACCTTTAATCATGTCATGCACATGTGAAAGATGACAATCAATCATCTTTTAAAATTTTAAAATTTAATTTTCAAAATATTCATGCATATGTGGAAAATGTATTTTAATGCTTTATGATAAAATATTAATTTTGAGTCTTAATCCTAATTTTGAATTTTTAAGAGATTTACAACATTACTCTATGATTTTAATGTGAACTTGTTCCCTTCTTGCTCATGCTTGTTTCCTTGATGTGCTTGATTATATTGTGTGGACAACTTGAGCTTGAGACTCCTTTATTCTTTGGATTCATTTGTTATCATCAAAATCCATTTGTAGATTTACATGAAACTTGAAACCTTGGGTTCAACAATCTCCCCCTTTTTGATGATGACAAATGCTTGATAGAACCTGAATCCTGTATTAATACTTAAGCTCCCCCTGAGAATGTGCGTTAGTTTTTCAAGCAAAAATATAAATATAATTCCAAGCATATATAACAAGTTTAGCGATTTAAACAATGTTAATGTTCTAGTCTAAAACTTCTCCCCCTTTTGGCATCATTAAAAAGGAATCATAATTAGATCAATAAGATATATTCCTGCAATAACCAATAGATAAATAAAACACTGCGTTAGTAGAGACTATAGAGAATTCGGTACGTAGCCACACGTGTTCAACAAAACTTGCAAAGGCTGGAAGCCTAGTTCCGGTAATTCGGTGCAGAAGGATATTTTGTAAAGAGCTGAATAATTGAAACCACCCGTGCCTGACAAAACCTGCAAAAGCTGGAGGCGTAGCTCTGGCAATTCGGTGCAGAGATTTGATCCGCTTGATGTTGCTAAAAAATGAGATATTATCATGATTTGTAAGTTTGTCTTGTTCTTATTTCCGTTTCTATAAGAGCAATCCTTAGCTTTATCTATTTCGCATCAAGCTTTCTTCTCATCTTTGCAATTTGCTTGCATTCTCATTCTACAATTTTTCAATGGCTCGTAGAATTCCCTTCAGTGCTTCTTTTGATCAAGATTTGAGGTATCCTTCACCTCAGTCTCAATCTATTTCTGCATCTGTCGTGGGTGCCATGAAGCAACAAGAGACTGATTTAGCTAATAAATCAGATCACGATGCCATTTACGAGCTTGTGGGTCTCGGAACTCGATACTCATCATCTATCGTTGCGTTTTCTGCTCGGTTGCAGTCCAAAACTCGCGAAATTGAGAAGCTTAACGAGACTGTATCTGTACTTCAACGACTTGTTTATGAGTCAAACAAAAAAATAGTAGAATTAAAGCAACAGAATAAAGATTTGAAATCCTTGCTTACCTCTTCATTTCGATTGCCTAATCCTTTAGACAAGGATGGCATGATGATTTATGAGGAACAAATGCATTTGAATGATGAGGCTAAACGTCTCATGTTTCTGTAGGTCATTTAAGATAATGAAATAAAAGTATCTAGCAGATATCCATGGCATGCATCATTCCTATTTCTCTTCTAATCATGCATAGTCTATCTTCTGGTAGGGGTTTTGTGAAAATGTCTACCAATTGATCATGTGTACTAGTGAATTCTAATACAATATCGCCCTTTTGCACATGATCTCTAAGAAAATGATATCTAATTTCAATATGTTTGGTCTGAGAATGTTGTATTGGATTCTTTGAAAGATTTATAGCACTTGTATTATCACATTTGATTGGAATGTGATTGTACATAAGTTTAAAATCCTCAAGTTGTTGCTTCATGTAAAGAACTTGAGCACAACAACTACCCGCAGCAACATATTCTGCCTCAGCAGTAGATAGTGCAACAGAATTTTGTTTTTTACTAAACCAAGAAACTAGTGCACGACCTAAAAAGTGACATGCTCCACTAGTACTTTTTCGATCTATTTTACAGCCAGCATAATCTGCATCTGTGTAGCTGATTAGATCGAAAGATGTGTGCTTAGGGTACCATAACCCTAAGTTATTTGTACCACTAAGATATCTAAGAATGCACTTAACTGCAATTAAATGTGATTCTTTTGGAGATAATTGAAAGCGTGCACATAAGCACACACTAAACATAATATCTGGTCTACTGGCTGTCAAATATAATAAGCTACCGATCATACCTCGATATACCTTCGAGTCAACTGGTTTACCGGTTTCATCTTTATCAAGTTTAGTGGATGGACTCATTGGTGTTCCAGTTTCCTTAGCACCTTCCATCCCAAATTTCTTCAGCAATTCCTTAATATATTTCGATTGATTGATGAATGTCCCACTTTTTGCTTGCTTAATTTGCAATCCGAGAAAGAATGCAAGCTCTCCCATCATGCTCATTTCAAATTCTTCCTGCATAGTCTTAGCAAAAACTTGGCACATATTTTCATTAGTAGCACCGAATATTATATCATCAACATAAATTTGGATCAAAAGAATATCATCATTTTCGTATTTAATGAAAAGAGTTGTATCAATTTTTCCTCTTGAAAAGCCTTTTTTAATCAAGAAACCACTAAGTCTCTCGTACCACGCTCTAGGAGCTTGTTTGAGTCCATATAGTGCTTTTGTGAGTTTGAAAACATGATTTGGAGAAATATGATTTTCAAAACCTGGAGGTTGCTCAACATATACCTCTTCATTTATAAAACCATTTAAGAAAGCACTTTTGACATCCATTTGAAAAAGTTTGAAATCTTTATAACAAGCATATGCAAGTAGCATTCGAATAGCTTCTAATCTTGCGACTGGTGCATATGTCTCATCATAATCGATTCCTTCTTCTTGATTGAAACCTTGGGCTACAAGTCGAGCCTTATTTCTAGTAATGACTCCGGACTCATCTTTCTTGTTTCTAAAAACCCATTTTGTTCCAATAATAGTATATTTTTTGGTCTAGGAACAAGTGTCCAAACATCATTTCTTTCAAATTGATTAAGCTCTTCTTGCATAGCTAGAATCCAAGATTCATCAAGAAGTGTTTCATCAATATTTTTAGGTTCAATCTGAGATAGAAAAGCAGTATGATTGCAAATATTTCTAAGAGATGATCGAGTGCTTACACCTCGTGAAGGTTCCCTCAGAATTTGTTCCACTGGATGATCTTTCACAAATTTCCACTATTTGGTTGTATCTTGTATTAAATTTTGATGATCTTTCCTGATATCTCCATGTTGGACTTCCTCTATTGTGTTCTCTTTGTTGAGATTGAGACTTTCCGTATTATTTATACCTCCTGTTTCTTCATCAATAGATTTCTTGGAGAGTAGAGAATTAGATTCATCAAATACTACATGCATAGATTCTTGTACAGTCAAAATCTTTTTATTGAATACTCTATAAGCTTTACTATTAGTAGAATACCCGAGAAAGATACCTTCATCAGATTTTGCATCAAACTTGCCTAAATTATCTCTGTCATTTAAAATAAAACATTTGCATCCAAATACATGAAAGTAACAAATGTTGGGCTTTTTCTCATTCCAAAGCTCATAGGGGGTTTTATCTAATTTAGACCTTAGCATAACTCTATTTATAACATAACATGCAGTACTTATCGCTTCAGCCCAAAAATAACTAGGCAAGTTGTTCTCATTAAGTATTGTTCTTGCCATCTCTTGAAGAGATCTATTTTTCCTTTCTACTACCCCATTTTATTGAGGAGTTCGAGGAGCAGAAAAATTATGCACAAAACCATTTTCATCACAAAATGTTTCAATATTTTTATTAACAAACTCTTTTCCCCTATCACTTCGGATACTTGAAATAGTATAACCATTTTCATTTTGAATTCTCTTGCATAACTTGGTAAAAGCATTATGTGCCTCATCTTTATGAGTAAGAAAGATGACCCAAGTATATCTAGAGAAGTCATCAACAACAACAAATACATAATATTTTCCTCCTAAACTTGCAACTCTATTTGGTCCAAAAAGATCCATGTGTATTAGTTGCAGTGGTCTAGTAGTGGAAATATGTTTCTTGATTTTAAAAGAAGTTTTTGTTTGTTTACCAAATTGGCATGCATCACAAATTTTGTCTTTAAGAAAATTTACCTTTGGTAAACCTCTCACAATATCATTTTTTGAAAGTTTGAAAATAAGTTCCATATTGGCATAACCTAGTCTTCTATGCCATAACCAATTAGTTTCATTTTGAGCTGAAAAACAAATCGCATCTTGTGAGGTAATTTCTTCAAAATCAATTGTATAAACATTGTTACTTCTAAAAGCAATAAAACAAATATTACAATCATAATCATTCAATATAATGCACTTATCCATTTTGAAAGTAACTCTAAATCCTTTATCACATAATTGACTTATGCTTAAAAGATTATGTTTTAAACCTTCAACAAGTAGAACATCTTCAATTATAAGAGAAGACTCATTATTAATTTTACCTATTCCCACGATCTTCCCTTTCGAGTTGTCTCCAAATGTCACGTGTCCTTCTTCTTTAGATCTAAGATCAAAGAACTTAGTCTTGTCTCCCGTCATGTGTCTTGAACATCCACTATCTAAAAACCATTTATTTTTGTTCGTGGAAGACGTCATGCACACCTATAAAAATAATTAAAATGATTTTTCTTGGTACCCAAGTTCTTTGGGTCCTTTATTTATTAGTATTAGAAGAAATAAGATTTTTAGGTACCCATATGGTCCTAATAGTCATTGTATGTTTTCTTCTAATAGGACAAGCAAAATAATTATGACCATTTCTATTACAAAAATTGCAAATAGCATGTGACATATATGAAGAACTTGAGTGATTATAATAGTATCCTTTTTTAACAAAATTATTTTTATGAAAAGAATTTTGAATATTGGATTTTGATTTAGAAGGATTATCAAAGAAGTTTTTATAAGGTTTGTATTTTTGTTTTGGCATATATCCCAAGCCTGCCTTATCAAAAACACATCTTTGGCTACCAAGAAGTTTTTCAAAATTTCTTTTTCCATTCGTAAATTTTTCAATAATATTTTCTAAATCAGTTTTCTTTTTCTTCAACTCAAAATTTTCATCTTTCAAAACAATACTTTCTTTTCTTAAAATATCAATTTCGTTTGTTAAAGAAGAATTTTTCTTTTTCAAAACAGTATACTTGATACCCAATTTTTCAAATTCCTCATATACCTCTTCTAAAATATTTTGCAATTCTTCATATGAAGGATCTTCAATATTATCAAGATTTGTTATCTCAATGTCATCTTTAGCCATAAGACAAAGATTTGCTGATTCTCCATTGCTTGCTTCACTATCTGAGCTACTTGAATCATCATCCCATGTAGCTTTCATTGCTTTTTTGCCTTTGTTTCGATCTTTCTTTAGCAGAGGACAATCTGACTTAATATGACCAGGTTTATTGCATTTATAACAAATTAAAGTGTCATTTTTACCTGAATCTTTCTTGGAAAACTTTTTGAAAGATTTCCTTGGAGGAGTTTTATTTTTCTTTAAGAACCTCTGAATTCTTCTTGTTATCATCGCAACTTCTTCATTTTTGTCGTCATTTTCCTCATCTTCATCACTTTCACTTTTATGTGGAACAGCTTTAAGTGCCAAGCTCTTCTTTGACTTTCCTTCTTCTTCTCCTCTTTTCAATGTGTACTCATGGGTGATAAGTGACCCAATGAGTTCATTCACTTCGAGCTTCTTGAGGTCTCTAGCTTCAAGAATCGCTGTCACTTTTGATTCCAACGTTTTGGTAGAGAGTTGAGAATTTTTCTTACTATCTCCACTTTGGAATAAACTTTGCCAAGAGCTGTCAAGCTGTTTATGATGTTAGTAAAACGAGTGTACATACTAGAAATAAATTCATCATCATTCATCTTAAACATTTCATATTCATGAGTAAGAATATAAATTTTTGATTCCTTGACTTGAGAAGTTCCTTCATAAATAACTTCCAAGTTATCCCAAATTTCCTTTGCTGTAACACAAGTCATTACTCTATTAAATTCATTACCATTGAGAGCATTATATAATAAATTCATAGCAGTTAAATTCAAAGTATAAAGTCTATCGTCTTCACGATTAAACTCTTCTTCTTCCTTTTTGACCTTTACTCCATCAACTACTTTTGTTGGAATATAAGGTCCATTTACAATGCATTTCCAGATTTCTCGACCTTGAGCCTGAAGGAATATTCATATTCTAACTTTCCAAAATGAGTAATTGTCTCCACAAAAGAGTGGAGGCCGACTGCTAGATTGACCTTCACCAAATGAAACTGCAATGTTAGCCATAAGATCTTAACTCAAAAGATAGTTAATCTTATAATAGAACTCTAGCTCTGATACCAACTGTTACTGACCATAGGCCGCACCTATGTCACCTAACAACTGTACCTACTAGACTAGCCGGCCACCATCTCTACCGGTGCACCGTCACCTATGGTCGGAGAGTCTTGCTTCGGTGACACAGTCACAAGCGAGAGTTCCCATGAGTGATCTGCCTGTATGAACAGTACAGGTCAACTAGCTCTGATACCAATTGTTGCCCAGATGACTAACACAAGAGGGGGGGTGAATTGAGTTGTATTTAAAAAAATAACAATTATAAATCAAATATATAATATAAAATATAAACAAAATATGAAACAATAATAAATATAAAGAGTAAGGGTAAGAGAGAAGCAAACTCAGTATGTTAACGAGGTTTGGCCCCACCGCCTACGTCCTCGCCTCAAGCTACCTCTTGAGGATCCCCAAATCCACTATTCAATCTCCTTTAGGTGGAGATAGAAACCTATTACACCTTTGAGCAGCACCGCTCCAAAGAATCCGTGTAAAACACCCTCTACACTTCCAATCACCTTACACTTGGTGATTTAACTATTCCCCGTGTAGAACACCTTCTACACTTCCAATCACCTCACACTTGGTGATTTAACTATTTCCCGTGTAGAACACTTCTACACACACAAGGGTTATACACACCCTTTTACAAATACAAGAGTTGATAGTAGGTAGACTATCAAAGTACACTCCTCAATGAGTGAGATAGAAACAATACAGCGCAACCTATATCTCTCTCAACAAGAACAAGAATTAAGGCTTAAAACTTTAGAAAAGCGAGAATGAGAGTTTTGAAGAAATGATGCAAAACTTAGCAATAGATGTGTAAGCTCTTGTTGTGATTTTTGCAAAACTCAAGTGAGCTATTTATAGGCAAATGAGTTTTCAATTTCAAATTTGAAAAGATTCCCATGTCAAAAACATCATCATTCACTTTTCAAAAATTTCAAATCTAATCTTTTTACTTTTTGCATGTGACAAAATGAGCACACTTTATTTTTCAAAAATTTTAAACTTAATCTTTTACTTTTTACATATAACAAAAGGAGTACACTTTACTTTTCAAAATTTTCAAACAAAGACATCTACCTTTTGCATAAGTCAAGAAAAGCATCCACCACTTTTGAAAATAAAACATGCACATGTGAAAGATGACAATCAATCATCTTAATATTTTCAAAATTCAAACCTTTAATCATGTCATGCACATGTGAAAGATGACAATCAATCATCTTTCAAAATTTTCAAATTTAATTTTCAAAATATTCATGCATATGTGGAAAATGTATTTTAATGCTTTATGATAAAATATTAATTTTAAGCCTTAATCCTAATTTTGAATTTTTAAGAGATTTACAACATTACTCTATGATTTTAATGTGAACTTGTTCCCTTCTTGCTCATGCTTGCTTCCTTGATGTGCTTGATTATATTGTGTGGACAACTTGAGCTTGAGACTCCTTTATTCTTTGGATTCATTTGTTATCATCAAAATCCATTTGTAGATTTACATTAAATTTGAAACCTTGGGTTCAACAAACTTAGAAGAAAATATAAATGGTTGATTTTCTGTAATGCCAAAATATATATGCTCTCGTTGTGCTCTAATTGTAACGCCAAAACTTCTTTATGTGCTCTATTTGTTTCTTATAAGTTCTGTAACGCCAAAACATTGGTGGGATTAAAAATGAAAAATTCTTCATATAGATCAGGATTTGTCTTTTTTGTTTTTGGATGATTGTACAAGTAAAAGAGAGGCAAATTTGTCGAAATTGGTTGGAAGGAAATGCATGTTTAGGTAGTGGAGTTGGCAGTGGCTTCATAAAATAGCTGATACGGTGTTTAGGTATTGGAGTTAGAAATGCAAGAGAATTAGAAACTGAGCAAAATAAAGAATGTTGGAGGTTTGGGCTACTGGTTGGGAATGAATGATTTATATGATTTCAAACCACACCAAAATAAAATAGGTATTATATATGCATATTCTCCAATGCCAAATAGTGTATTTTACCTTAATATGTTTGTGGCGTATAATCAATGGTTTGAACTGATCTTTGATTTTTCAGAATCATGCATGGCATCATCTCAATCATCATCTTTAGCTGATAATTCTAACATAGAATCACCAACTTGTTGGTGTGGTTTGAAAACACCAATGAAGACATCTCACACGATGAAAAATTCTGGAAGGAGATAGTTTGCTTGCCCAAACTATAATACGGTAAATTGACTGTATATTTGTCATAATTGAATATTAATTTATTGTTTGCCATACTTTATCAAGATGTTAATTGGGATAGTTTTGTACTGTGTAGAGAGATGCGAGGAGGTGTGAGTTTTTCATATGGACGGATATATTTCAGTTAATTAAGGAGAATATTCGTGCAAGGGAGCATAAGGTTGCCTGGAATACATGGGATGAAATATTACATCGCGAGTATAACGTTCGAAGAAGGGAAGATAAAGTGATAGTGATTGTCAAAAGAGAAGAAGTTAAAGCGTGAAAAGAAAAAATTATTATGGTTATATTGGGTTCTGACTTTTGTAATATTGCTTGCTTGGTTCGGATAAATGAAATGTAAAAAATATGTGGTATGGATTAACGTGTAGTGGTTTTTTGAATGAAAACAACTTGTATTCATGGCATGGCATGTATGCTGAAGTAGAACAACTTGTATTTCGAAGCATCTGAACAACTTGTATGTTGAAGCTGTGTATGTTGAAGCCATGTATTTTGAATATAAACTTGTATTTATGGTTTCATGGTTAGAATGTTTGATTACAAACTATGTGCTCAATCCATAATGGTTTGTATAAACAACTATGTGCTCAGTTCAGCTGGATTTATTTTTTTATTTTCTCTTATTAAACTGTTTTAAATTTCGGAACCCATGGTAAATCTTCCCACGCCCAGTTTTTGAACCAATCTGTTCATATTGAACATCTTAATTATATTGAACCAATCTGTTCATATTAAAGCTGACACTTATAAAAATGGCCCAAAAAATTTAAGAAAGTGTAATATAGTGATTCTGATTATATGGGTAATGGGTTTAGCAATTAGCATGTACATCTTAATTATGCAAAAGATACGGACTGGAATGAAGGGCCTCAAGGAAGATCTAAATTCGTCCTCCAACTTTTGTTCATGACTGTCAAACTTTAGTTAGATATTGGCCGATACAAACGAAACTTTGAAAAGGGACAATGGGAAAATAAGAGAATCGGGATCAAGGCATGGCATTGCCCTCCAAATATTTTCTCTGTATAAAAGAAAACAAGAGGACAAGCTTGAATATCCAATAACTTGAACCAGTGGTGGAGTTTTCAAAACTGACCAAAATAATCCAACAAATTTCATTAATTAAGTACAGACCTAGTCATCCAAACTGAGACTCCAACAATTACAGGTTCAACTCTCTCTCCCGATTGACTGGCAACCCAATGTACACCAATTGCAAGAAATCCAGCAAGACAAGTCTCGAACAAAAATGGCCCAAACATTTACAAAGTGTTGCACCTGTATTTCATTGAGGCAAAGTCCATAAACTGCTATATATAATGCTAGCTAGTCAAGCGCGTTGCTTTTCTACAAGGAGTGAATTATACTTCCAAATAATTGGCATTGAAATATTTTACATGAACATCAACTCTATGAAATATGATCTGCCATTGAGGTATCAAACTAATACATTTGTAACTCATATGTAATCCTTTTGTACTAGCAAGCTACTACTAGCATCCACAAAATAGACCCATGCACTCTCATAAAAAAATACACTCTTTCAAAAAACCTATGCACAGCAGGGGCAATGCAGATCACCATGGTTAATCTCATGGCTGGCGGTTCAAAAGACCCCACTTCTTATCACCATGGCTACAAGTGCAAATGAAGATAGTCATCCACCTGAAAGAAAACAACTATAATTAATAAGTTATATTATTTTTTTCTCAAACTATACCATTTTGACTGAATAAGTGATATGCTTGTCTATGAAAATAAATAATGGCATGACGTTTGGATTAACCTCATTTCCTGGTGCAAGCATGCCGGTTTGTGTTCTAGCAATAAATTCATCATCATCTTCGCAGTGTTGACTTCCCGGGATATCACCCAACTGTGTTTCATCTACTAAAATTTTTCTACAAGTCTAAACTCAACAAAAAAATAATAATCTCAAAACAAACATATATTAGAATACTAATATCAATTATTAATATGGTAAATTTCAACAACTATTACCTTTTTCTTTCTGTTTGTTGCCAACTTTCCCACAGGTGGAACCTTCCTCTTAGTTGGGAGTCTCCCTTTCCGTCGGCCAACGTCAGGGCTTAATATCCATTGACCTTTGTTCGTATCATCTTTCATTTTGCCCTTCGTTGATTCCAATGTCGACTCACGTGTTAGACCTTCACATCTTTTATCAAAGTCATCAACATGGATATGCCATCCAAGACATCGAATGTTAAAATACACCCTTGTGTGTTTAGCAACCAACAATTGCAACACATTAGACCCATCAACTCTGTTTGGATCTCCTTAAATTTTTTATTTGTATATAATGTCTGAAACTGCTTCTCAATGTTGAGTGGGGACATGCATCGGATGATTTGGTTAGCATAACTAAAAGTAGCCATTGTCTCTTGCTCCACTTTTTTTCTAAGAGCATTATCAAATTGGTCAACAAATTCCTTCAAAGACATCCCAGAATGGACATACCCAACGAAAAAAGCATTCATGCTTTCCGACCTTTGTGTCGTGCTCATACCAGCCCAAAACACATTCTTTTGGTAAACTGGAACCCAAAATGACCTTTCCTCGTACAAGGACTGAAACCAATTATTGTTGACCAGCTCATGCTTTGAAAGCATCTAAACCCACCTCTCCTCAAATTCTGTTGTGGTCTGCGAATCATATAATACAGACTGAATGTTGATCTTTAACCCATCGTTGAATTTTGCATGAGATCCTAACTTTTCGGGAAGTTTGCGCATAACATGCCATAAACAGTATCTATGATGCGTTTCAGAGAATACAGTAGCAATGGCATTCTTCATCGCCCGATCTTGATCGGTTATGATGGCTTTGGGCGCCTTACCATTCATGCAGGTGAGCCACATTTGGAACAACCATTCAAAACTTTGTGTGTCCTCGCTTGACAACAATCCCGCCCCAAACAATATCTACTGGCAATGATAGTTAAAACCCACGAATGGGGCGAAAGGCATGTGGTACTTATTTGTCAAGTACGTTGTATCAAAGGACACAATGTCTCCAAAATACTCATAGGATGCTCGACTCCGAGCATCAGCCCAAAACACGCTCCGTAACCTACCATTATCATCCACGTCCATGTTAGAAACGAAGCCTTCATTCTTATTTCTCATTCTTTGGAAATATTCATTTAGGGCTTCGCCACCTCCTTTACCCAATCTTAAATATCTGGCCTTGGCAATGTAATTTCGACAATCTCTTTCTTGGAAAAACAGATTCTCATAACCCCTCGCTTCAACAACAAGTGTATTATTATTCTTGTGCACTTGTACACCAGCTTTATCATTCAAATCGAGAATCATTTGACTGTATTCATCTAGATACTTGTGGGATTGCAATAGTCTTGTCTTCTTGGGACTCACTGTAATGTGGTTGTGAGAATTATCAACAGTCGTGAGAGCCCATTTGTCACTCTTGGTAAATGTCACATTTATCTTTGCTTCACAGCCTGTTTTACTTGTTGCCCGTGGCTTCGACATATTACTATTTGGCTTAGGATAGTACTTTCCTCCTCGGGCACACCCAATGGTCACATAGACCAGCCTCTCATCATCATCCTTCTTATTCCTCTGTGTCCTTATACCAAACCCCTCTTGCTTGGCATATCGTTTATAATAGTCAAAAGTTCTTTCTGACTATTGAATTCCATACCGAATCTTGGTGGTTCAACTTGTACCTCATTATCTGGGATGACACTAGCTTCCTTTAAATCTTCATCTATGTCAAAGCACATTTCTATAAATGAAAACATAGGGATGGATTAGCATAAAGTGCATATAAACTTCATTAAGGGCAAAGTAGATAATAAATAGTATCAATACCATCAGCATCATGAAAGCTTCCAACATTTTCTTCAAATTCTGAAGTGGTTGGCATAGTTGACGGGGTGGGGGTGGAGGAGTTTCTTGCCTCATGTGATTCAGATGACTTGATGAACGGTATTGCATAGATGGCGTCTGTTCAATACCATAATGCAGTTGAAAAAATGGAAATGGCTATAAACAAACAAAGCAAACAAATTATCTTGTTGTTTGAAATTTGGCTAAGGAACTAACAGAAATATACCTGAAATGAATATTTAACTCTCATATAGTCATCTAGATTACATAGAGGGTAGGACATATCAAAAGGATGTTGCCATTCAAAAAAATAGTTAAATGCATGAATACGTCAAATGATCTTTAAAAAAAAAAAAACAGCAACATGTGTGTTTACATGATAGACGTTTGGATTTCCTGCTGCATTATAAGGCGACATTAATGGCTGTGAAGTCGACGTCGAAGGCCTAGCTGCCACTCCATCTCCCTCTTCCCCCATCACATAGAGGCATAGGAATGATATGATAATTTTGTTTGCTGGATTTTCTACAATGTATTGTCTATTAAACTCCAAAAGTGCAATAGAACCACTAGTATGCATAGTAGGGGCAATGCGAACTACCAAAAACATCAAATGCCTAAGAATCTTATATCAAATGCAACTAGAATTTTGCCTTCTAAACAAAACCCAGTGCATCTTCAAATCAATAATATAGAATCTTATTACTAATAATAATAAAAACAGGTTTCCAGCAAAACATCAATCGGGGCACACAGCATCAACACACAAAATATAGCATGTTTATCTTGACTGAAGCCAAATTAAACTGGCACTATCATGAGCTGGTTTGGCGAGTTTTTAGAATATTTTTGGAGGTAAAAAAACATACAGAAATGACAGAGAGAGCAAACCAATGACACAAGGTGAGAAAATTTATTTTTTATTAGCCCAAATATAGGTATCTCAACATGTTTAATCTTGCTTGTTCCTCTTTCACTAAATCGTTAGCATAAGCTAACAGGGGACTGCATTCTATATGAAGGGAATAGAAATTCCCAACTCATGCCTGAACCAATTCAACCCCAACTCCCCCTGCATTTGCACATGAAACATCAATAAAGCATAAGTCGTATCATCCTTCTCATTAGTTAAGACATCCAATGAATCACACTGCAAGTATAATATTGAAAACCATCAGGATTAGAAACTGACAAGTAGAATGAAGATAAATGCTATCAGAAACCAGCAAGATGACAACCAAAACCATCTCTGAGCAAATTAATCCATGAATGACTTTCTAAGTCATGAAAATCGAGACCCTGATTCAATTGTCATAAAACAAAATCACCAGCTTATATTTCCAAACTAGAGATTTTATCCATATCCTAAAACCTAACCCGAAATACTTAATAAATTTCAAAACCCAAAAATCATCCTTTCTCATTACAAATGACAAATGTTAAGACTTACGGAAGGAAAAAGCTATGTTCCAAAAACAGAGCGTTCCAAAAATAGAGCATTACCTTCATCGTCGCCGCTTCTCAACGAGGAAATACTTGCGTTAACTGTGCTCGCGGAGAGGAGAGGCGAGGAAATACCGACATTCGAATAGTTAAGATCTCAGACGATGTTCGCGGAGTGGTGTTGGGCTGTCGGACAGCGTCGCTGGTGGCACTGGGCGGAGGAAAGTGACTCACGGGGGAGGTTTCGCGGGAGGGACTTAACATTCGAATACACCGTTTGAAATGAAAAGAAACAAACAAAAAAATGTAATTGACCAAAATATCCCAACACGTCGGGTGTGCAGTTCGTGCAGCTGAACAGTGGCTTTTCCGTATCATGCCTCAATCAGAAAACTATTGAAGCACGAAACAGGAGAACGAAAACACAAGAGAGAGAGTTCTGTTGCTGTCAGCCCATTCCTTCACTGTCAGCCCATTCCATCAGAAGTTGCCGTTGCCTAGCCAAAAACGGGAGAACGAGAATGTGAGAGAGAGGAAAACAAGCGAATCCAAGAGGAAAAATCGCCATCATTGTCGCCTAAGTCCAGGCCATACCTTCAGTCGTCGCCATGAGAGGGATTGAAATTGGGAAGAATCTAGCAGAGAGGGAAAATGCGAGTTAGGGTTTAGGAGAGAGGGGAAGAAGAGAGATGGTCATTCCGTCACCGTAAGATCCGAACCCCTTGCTTCATTTTTCTCATTAATTTTGTTTGGTTTGTTTGGAATCAGCTAATGGAACAGGAGGAAACCCCTTCAATTCCATTTGATTCCATTTTTGGGTTTTGATTATTCTGTTAGCTTTTGAACACATTCAAACCCGTTTTGAGTTTATATTGGTAGTGGATTTTACTTATTCGGGTTTTTAGATAGGATTTATGTTTGCATACTATTTTGTTGGTGCGAATGGAATGTGGGTTATGTGATTTTTGGAAAAAACTTCTGGATTTGAAATAGTCTGCGTTTATGTGATTTTTCATGGGGTTCTACGGTTCTGCTATGAGTTGAACATTAGATTTGTTATTTATTATGGTGATATTGATAGATGCGATTTATTTGTGGATTTCATATTGCGTTTGTATGTCTGGATAAAGCTTTAGTTGGGCAAATGAAAGAAGGCTAGGCTACAGTAGTGGTTGTGCCTCAAATTGGCTATTACTTTTTTTTTTTGTTTGGTAAGTTCAAATTGGCTAGTACTTAGTGTGCTATTTGTTAAGCCGTAGTGTGTTTGATGTGGGTTTTTATTTTTTGTTATTCTATTTTTTAGATTTTACACAAATCTCCATTATTGAATAACTGTTGGGTGTAAATGAAATCTAGGTTGTGGTGCTACTTTGATTGTTCTTCTTAATATCTTCAAGTAGTTGTTGGTTTTTGCAACTCTTTAGTGTAGTTGACACTGGTTTCAATTTGTTCGGGTTCAAATGAATTTAGAGTGCCATGTTCAAACATCATATCAGATATTAACATTGGACTACTTGGTTGCTTCAAAGGGCAAACTGTAACTTTCATTTTTCATGAATTGTTGGATTGTTGCCTTCTCTAATAAGTTGATCTTTATGAATAAGGATATGCTATGCAAGAATGGATATTTAATTGGGAAAATTAAGTATTTTCTAGTATTTAATCAAGTATTTTTCACCATTAAGGTCAGAAGAGGTGCCTCTTATTCATTGCAAGCAATCTGAATATTGAGTATTTTTGATGGTGTGAAGCTTGGGACGAATCTCAAGTTGCTTTATGTGCATATATATGTTGTAAATAAGGTCTCGTACGTGTCACTTGTTTATGAATGGAATGAAGATGTTATTTTTCCTTTTAATATATGTCAAAGCTTGCATTTCAGTCATGATTTGTTCAGGTTTGTGCATTAGGATCCCTTGTGACGTTGCATTACGATCCTTTATGATATCAAACAATGACCAACCTGATTAATTCATTGAAGATAAGAAAAATAAAATAAAATAAGTAATTTTTATTGAGGATTATGAAAATAAAATTAAAAAATAATTAAATAAATATAAATAATAAAAAATAATATTTTTTTATTATTATAAAGATCTTGGAAATATAAACAATAACACATTACAAAACTTGATGTTTAGATTGTATGGATATGTTTACCTTTATTATTTGTTTTTCTTTCTTTTTATTTGTTTTTATTATGTTACAAGTAATGAGAGGGAAAATAAAGGCTTGTTAGAATGGATTCAAAGACACGTTTGGAGCTGTTGAAGATCTAAAATTTTGTTGTGATACTTTTAACGTTTATAGTGAAATTTAATTGTTTGGACCCATGTACTTGGAGTCATTGTATTTTTTTTTTTAATGTTTGAACTTAAATGAAGATGTTTTTGACCCATATATTTGGATACTTTGATTGAAGGAGATTATCTTAAATGATTTGTGTTGTCATACAGGGGTGGAACTAAGATTTGGTATTTGAAGGGGCGTTTGACAAAATGTGTAGTATGTGTGAGTATAAATATTAATATGTGCTTTTTGCACGTAATTATATAAAAAAATAATAATCATACGTCATGAAATGTATAAAAAAAATATGTCTACAAATTATCTTATAAGATAACTTTTCTTAGAATTTTTGGAACTTGTTTAATATCATTACAAAAAAAAAGGAAAATATCAGCTTAGAATTTTCTTTTTAGATTAAGAGCTTGATGATCATCTTTTATAGAATAAAATTCTTCTATTATCATCTCTGAAGTAAAATTTTTGACAATTTCTTTCTTAATATGAATTTCTCATTCCTAGTGCAACTCAACAGGTTTTTCGAGGGATTGATCAAACTTTTTTAGTAAGATTTTTTGAGAGATTATCAAGATTTATTAGTTGGTAACAGTTGAAAATTTGGATGTCAGTGAAGTAAAAAGTTAGAATGATACTACGCAACAACGTGAGTATTGTAATTTGGAGAAACAATTTCAATAATAATTTTGGAGACCTGGGTATTGAGGGAGGCAATTTTAATTATATAAAAATAAATATAATATTTTATCTAGTATATAATTTTTTTTTAACTTTGGGGGTGCGGTAGCCCCCCCTACACTATACACAGGTCTGCCCTGTGGTCATAGATACTTTGTTGATCTTCGGAAATGCTGATACTTTGATCAATCTTTGGAGATGGAGATACTTTGATGAATCTTTAGTTACAAGACACGCGTGTGTGTGTAGTGTGTATATTTGTCTCTGCACTTGAGATCAGGTGATTATTTGAGAAACAATTATTGTATGTTGCACGTTTATGCTCAGATTAATATTTAGAACTGAATTTAATTGTTTGTCTTAGCTCAAATGCATGCTGCAGGTCGATTGGTACAAAATTGCAATTTATTGCACAAAATCACCACCTGATAATCAACCAAGTTTCACTTTATTGAAATTAAATACACATAGCAAGCTGATAATTAGCTTCGCACAATCCATGCATGCAAGTTTAAACAACCTAATTGAAATTAAATACATACATCACTTTATTTTGTCAGCATACAAGACGAATTTTGAACTAAATTAAACTAAGATTGAACTTCTCATTACTCAACACAATACCTGATCAAGACTAAGAACTTCATAGATACACAATAAGTAGCTCTTTCCATAAGCAATACACAAGAGATCTTCAAGCTATGTCCATAAGCAATATGTTGAACTCAAGGTTTCACGTTTTGTGTAAATTTATATATGGATTTTGGTGAAAACAAATTAATTCAAAGAATAAAGGAGTCTCAAGCTCAAGTTGTCCACGCAATAGAATCAAGCACATCAAGAAAGCAAGCATGAGCAAGAAGGGAACAAGTTCACATTAAAATCATAGAGTAATGTTGTAAATCTCTTAAAAATTCAAAATTAGGATTAAGACTCAAAATTAATATTTTATCATAAAGCATTAAAATATATTTTCCACATGTGCATGAATATTTTGAAAATTAAATTTGAAAATTTTGAAAGATGATTGATTGTCATTTTTCACATGTGTATGACATGATTAGAGGTTTGAACTTTGAAAATATTAAGATGATTCATTGTCATCTTTCACATGTGCATGACATGATTAAAGGTTTTAATTTTGAAAATATTAAAATGATTGATTGTCATCTTTCACATGTGCATGTTTTATTTGAATATTTTCAAAAGTGATGGATGTTTTTCTTGATTTATGCAAAAGGTAGATGTCTTTATTTGAATTTTGAAAAGTAAAGTGTGCTCCTTTTGTCATATACAAAAAGTAAAATATTAGATTTGAAATTTTTGAAAAGTAAAGTGTGCTCCTTTTGTCACATGCAAAAAGTAAATTTGAAAAGGTTTGAAATTTTTGAAAAGTGAATGATGATGTCTTTGACATGTGAATCTTTTTAAATTTGAATATGAAGTCTCATATGCCTATAAATAGATCATTTGAGAGCTTCACATTTACAACACCAAGAGCATACAACATTCATTCAAAATTTTTATTCTCTCTTCTCTAAGCATTGAGCCTTAACCCTTATTCATTTTGAGAGATATAGTTTGCGCTGTATTGTTTTTATTTCACTCATTGAGGAGTGTTTTCTGATAGCCTACCCACTATCAATTTTTATATCAGTAAAAGGGTGTGTATAACCCTTGTGTGTGTAGAAGGTGTTCTACACGGAGAATAATTAAATCACCAAGTGTGGGGTGATTAGAAGTGTAGAGGGTGTTCTACACGGATTCTTTGGAGCGGTGCTGCTCAAAAGTGTAATAGGTTTCTATCTCCACCTGAAGGAGATTGAATAGTGAATTCGGGGATCCTCAAGGGGTAGCTTGAGGTGAGGACGTAGGCAGTGGGGCCAAACCTCGTTAACATACTGAGTTTGCTTCTCTCTTACCCTTACTCCTTATATTTATTATTGTTTCATATTTTGTTTATATTTTATATTATATATTTGATTTATAATTGTTATTTTTTTAAATACAACTCAATTCACCCCCCCTCTTGTGTTAGTCATCTGGGCAACACAATACACAAGTTCTTCAAGCAATGTCCATGAGCTTTAAACAAGATCTTCAAGGTATGTCCACAACAAACACAGTAAATACATAAAACACAATACACAAGTCTCAATACTGAAAATAGAAAATAACCAATCACTCATATGCCCACAAGTAGAATTTATCAAACCTCACACCAGAGACTAACATTAAATAAATTCCTAAATAAAAATAAAAATTTAACTCAACATCCATCATAAAAGTGTGTTGAAGCTATGTTCATGACTAATACACAAAAAGTTATTAAATACATGTCATTCCTGAGGCTGTATTCCATCCAACCCAAAGTTCACTGATTGTGATTCATCTAACCCAATTTGCATCTGTAAATAACAAAACCCAAATATTATTATCATTTCACTAATTAGCATTAAAATATCAAATGGAATACACTTTCACTTACACTTTCTTTACTTTGAAATACTGTTCCCAGACCTGAGTTCCACCATTGTCAAAAGTTGTGCTTTTTGGAACGACCTGGTGAGAAATTTAAAAAAACCTACCCATATATTATATTTCAAAATATAAATATGTACTTATTAATATACCAACACGTGTCCGCCATCAACATTGGCCATATCCATCTCTGAACCACGAAATAAATGTCTTCGTGTATCCATGACTTGTATATCTCCTTCATCGCGCTAATAATCAAGTGACAAATAAGAACACAAAATCGCTAATAATCAAGTGACCATTCTTTAAAAAAATTATATTACGTTGAAATTGTAAATTTTAAATAAAAAAAAAATTCATTAAATATATACACCTATTTGCGTTTCCCCTTTTCTGGTACTTTTTTCACTTTTGCTTTAACTTTTTGCATGTCTATCTCCATATTGGATGCTCTACTTAAAGATGGAGGTCTCCCTTTCTCACATACCGTATGTGGACTGCGTACTTGCACAGAACCACCGATAGTAGTTATGTCCCCTGCAGTACCAACAACGTTGGAACCTATTTCAGTTATCGATGGTGGTTCTTGGTTGGCACGATACAACTCAATCATCTCATACAATAATATTTTTGCATACTGGGTATGCTCTCTCGAACCCTGATTACGCCCAAAGAATAACGCGGTCATTTGCAGTATAGCTTTGGGGTGTCGATTCCACAGGGAGATGGATTGAAAAATTGAAGAATAGTAACGAAATTAACAAAAAGATTTAGATGAGTGCGAAAAGTAAATTTTAGAGTGTGACGTAAATTAAAACTAAATGAGTAATTTGAACAGTATAAAAATGAGACGAAAAGTAGAGCGTAGGGAATTCCTTGTGTATTTGTGGTATTCAAATTTATTCTTAATTCATTGATAACTCAATTAAGAATTCTATATCCAAATTCTTAATCGGAATATATAACATTAATAACCAAAATTTAAATCAAATATAACTTTTTGAAAAATCATTCTTAGCGCTTAACTCTCATAAATTGTTATCGATATTGAGAAAATCCAACGACGACAATATACCCAAGAGACGATATTGCAGCAGAGAATTAAATCAATATAAATAATCAATTGCTCCAAACATAATTATAGAACTAATTCACTCAATGGAAAAAGCATGACTGAATCCATAAACGAAATAGATTCTATATTTATTTGAAGACAAAAAACATCACAAATAAATTGAGAATAATAGAACAAAAGAGTTTTAATATTTAAAGACCAAATACATGAATCAAAAATAAATTACAAATACCATCACACACACAAGTTCATCCCTAGCCCTTCTTGAGAATTTAGTTACACATATTGAAAATATGCAACAAAAATTCTCCAAGGGATAATATAGAAGAGCCAACCATTATTTTCTTCTCTCTTCTTTGGTTTTTCTTTTCTTTTCTCAAGCTCTCAAAATAATGGTTCTTCCAAAGCATCCTCACACACTAAGCATTGTCTTAGAACACACACCCCTTCCTTCTATTTATAAGCATCCTTCATGCAAGTTGTCATGACAAAATCATCACAATTTCAACTTGTTTTGCCATGTGCCATTCTTGAATCCAAGTGATTTGTGAGTTTTCATTTTGATCATTTGTTTTCCCACCATGCATGAGCTGGATTTTGCTTGTAGGTTGAGTGTTTCAATTTTGCTTCTCTATCCATTAGTTGTCTTGTATGACTTAATATCTTGTGGTCAAATAATTTGTCTACAAGAAAATTGAGTGCACTTCATCTTGCATATGAATTGATCATTGAATTTTCAAGTTGGTGTAGGAGTGATTGCTGGAAAATATTATGATAACATTTGGATATGATGCAAGTGGCTGAAAAATATCCAGGAACATCAAGTGCAGGTGCGTCCACTTGATGGTCGATTTTGTCTTAGATTGAGTGGATATCTCTTCAAACATAAAACACAAATGTTATAGATATTTCTCTTTCGGTTCTATAGCATCTTGAATCAGCTCAATCGGAGATTGGATGAGAGAGTTATGCCAATATTACGAAAAGAAGTCAGAACTGTCTAAAATTTCGCAATTATCTTCATTTGCTCCTAATGTCTCCATTTGTGTCCTAAATCAAAATATAAGAATAATGAGTATATTTAGGCATCAAATAAGAATAAAGTATTAAACATTAAGAGAGGAAAATATGGCATTTTATATTCTCATCAATATATTAAATCATGCTTATATCTATTTCAAGATAAATGACCATTAATTTTAATAACATGAGTTATATCCATTATTTAGAGTGCATTTTTGTGCACTCATCACACCCCCCAACTTACTCATTGCTAGTCCCTAGCAATTTTCATGCAAAATGATGAGAAAGACCAAATAAAATCACACATAGGGGCCATCAAGACACATTTTTCAAATTTACATATCAAAACAATCTTAGAAATTCAATAACCCTTTCACAAGTAATTCAAATATAGCAATCCACAGAGTGTGTATGTGTTCTAAACTATTTTTATCAAATCAGAGGTTTCGACACATGCAACATTAGAATATCTTAAGCAAAAAGGTTCAATTCCATAACTCACGGGTATAGAAGTGTTTCATGTATGGGTTCTCTCTATGGAGTTGACAAAAGTGTACATTTACTCTCATAGAAATTTAGCCAATTATATATAAGTAACAAGTAAACATTGATCTTATGATAGGAATACTAACAAATGAGATTTCCACCATTCTTTCCACAAGCATACTTAGGATCGGAAAAATCAACACAAAGGGTTGTAATGTGGCTTAGGGTTGGGGTTCATAAGAAGAAAAGGTGAAGAGGTTTCAAAAACTTCCAAGTATACACAAAAGGGAATCTGTTAAATTTTTCAGTAGACTATACTTTCCTTTTGATGTACTTTTCAATTTTTTAGATTTTTGACTAAGTACACTTTTCCATCTTCTTTTGCTACTGGTGTCTTCGCAATTTGATGAACTCTTTCATGAATAATTTGATGGACACATCTAGCACCATGCCATTTTTGTCATGATTTTCTTTTTTCTTTTTTTTTTATGATAATTTCACACCTAGTACACACTTGGAAGTAAAATGGTAGGAAAATATAGTGTATAAGCTATACTCCAATGTGGAGAGGTATGGATGATGTAGATATGAAAAGAAAAGGTCATATGTGTATATTGGCTCAAAATTGGCTGCTAGGGATCTATGATGAAAAGGCTCAGCTTGAAAGGCTCAGACGTTAATCCTAAGTTGACTTTCGTCATATCCTAAGTATATCCACCATCTTACCACAAACCATGTAATGATATTCTCAAAAGAAGTGTCAAATTCAATAGATCAATGGATACTTATCACAATTTCTATATTTGTAAGCTCTCAATTCTCACAAAATTCACATGAATACTTGAGCAAAATAATTCTTTAGTTACATGTGTCAAATCACCATATTACCACAAAGTTTGGATAAGTGCATAAAAAAATTTTATGTGGATGCTTTAGCAAAATGATTTAAGTTGGGTTTGTTGAATTCGCCAAGATGGTTATGAATGAGCATGAGTATCATGTGTGAAAAGATGCCTGCGTGAAAAAAATTTGACAATTTTTTATATTTTGATTGAAATATGCCACAGAGTTTAAATAACAGATTTGTATTTCCACCCCCCAACTTAAATGAAACATTGTCCTCAATGTTTAATAATCAAAATTGGATGGGGAGTAACTAAAAAGGGTAGGATACACCTGATGTGTGATGTAGATAGCTCGCTAAGCGTCAAAAGTAGTGATCTGAAATGACAAAATGATATTATCCTGCAAACAAAAATAAATAAAACAGTAGTAAATAAAAACAAAACAAAACAAATAAGATGATAATAATAATAATAATAATAATAATAATGATTATAATTATAATAATAATAATTATTATTGTTGCATGCTGTGGTCAAAGTTGATAGACCAAGTTTACAACTGGACTCTCTTCCACTCATAGAACTGTTCCTCCTGGGTCAAAAATGAAACGCTTATTTTTCCAATAAGCTCGGTGCTCGAACTTCACAGGTAGGTGGCAAGGTTTAAGATTAATTTTGGTTACTTGTCCACTTGAAGGAATCTGTTTTTCATTTTTCTCAAGAAACTCCTCAAACTTCGGTTGCCAAGCCTGTGTGCTATAATCTTGAGTATTGTCAAAAATTGCACAAATATTAGATACATCAGATGAATCACTGATAGGATTATACTCAAAATCAACAATAAAATTCTCAAGGGGATCAGAATCATGAGTTGTGAAAACTTCCCTGTCTATGAGTGAGTCAATCATATATATCTGCTGGCACTCGTGATTCTTCACAGTTTCTTGTGCCATATGTTGACCATGAGGTACAGACTGAGCTTGAGAAGGGAACTTACCTTGCTCATTTACACTCAAGAAACTCGTTATTTTAGATACTTGGCTCTTTATCTCCTTTTGTTCTTCAACAACCTGCATAATTAAAGACTCAAATTTTTGGTTAGTCTTACCCTGTACTTCAATAAATGCATGCAAAGTGTCTTCTAAAGAATTTCTAGAAGATTGAGGTGCATGGTATGGTGCAGGATATGATCTAGAAGGTTGTGCAGGCTGTGCAGGCTGTTGGGTTTCAGACTTCCAGCTGAAGTTGGGATGATTACGCCATTCTGGGTTGTAGGTTTCAGAGTAAGGTGTGAAGGGTTTTTTGTACATACCCAGAGCATTACTTTGTTCCTCATACATACCATTCATGTTAATATGTGTAGGACACTCTTGGGAATGATGATCTATCCCACCACAGACAACACATGGCCCAAAAGATTCTGCATGATTAGCCGTGTGTGTTGGTTTTTAGTTTTTAGTTTTCAATAACTCTAATTCTCTGGTGAGCATTTCAACCTTAGCCTTAAGGTTATCCTCCTCCCTTAGATGGTAAATACCACCACTCAAGTTTCCTGTAGGTCGTGACCTGTTTGTGCTATCAGTAGCACTAGGTCCAGTCCAAGTATGAGCTTTTTCAGCAAGCTCATTGAGGTACTCTATGGCTTCATCGGGATTTTTCTGTAAAAATTCTCCATTGCAAATTTTTGGTTAGTCTTACTCTGTACTTCAATAAATGCATGCAAAGTGTCTTCTAAAGAATTTCTAAAAGATTGAGGTGCATGGTATGGTGCGGAATATGATTTAGAAGGTTGTGCAGACTGTGCAGGCTGTTGGTTTTCAGACTTCCTGCTGAAGTTGGGGTGATTATGCCATCCTCTCATGTTAGCATGTGTAGGACAGTCTTGGGCATGATGATCTACCCCACCACAGACAACACATGGTTCAAAAGAGTCTGCTTGATTAGCCATGTGTGTTGGCTTTGAGTTTCTTATCTTTAACAGCTCTATTTCTCTTGTAAGCATTTCAACCTTGGCTTTTAGATTATCTTCCTCTCTAAGATGGTAAATACCACTACTCAAGTTTCCTGTAGGTCGTGACCTGTTTGTGCTATCAGTAGCACTAGGTCCAGTCCAAGTATGAGCTTTTTCAGCAAGCTCATTGAGGTACTCTATGGCCTCATCGGGATTTTTCTGTAAAAATTCTCCATTGCACATCATTTCCACGAATTGACGTTCCCTGGGCGTAAGGCCTTCATAGAAATAACTCACTAAGCGCCAATTCTCATATCCATGGTGGGGACACATACTCAGTAATTCTTTAAATCTTTCCCAAGACTGGTACAAAGTCTCACTATCCTTTTGTGCAAAGGTAGAGATTTGTCTTTTTAAAGCATTGGTCTTATGTTGGGGAAAGTATTTATTGAAAAACACTTGAGTCATCTCACTCCATGTTCCAATAGACCGTGGTCTTAGTGAGTACAACTAACTCTTAGCTTTATCTTTCAAAGAAAAAGGAAAGAACTTTAGCCTTACCGTGTCGTCAGTGGTATTTTGACTGTGGAATGTTGCAACTACTTCCTCAAATTCCCTAATGTGAATATAGGGGTTTTCATTTTCTAGACAATGAAAAGTCGGAAGTAATTGTATCATTCCTATTTTGAAATCTACGTGACGAACATTAGGTGAGAACATAATACAGGATGGTGTGGCTGTTTGTGCAGGATGAAGATAATCTTGGAGGGTTCTAACAGGTTGGTCCACGTGTTCACTCATCGCGTCAGAATTGGAAGAATTATCAAACAAGCGATTAGAAAAATTAGATTCTGAATCTAATTCTAGCACGGGTCTACTAGCAAACCGTCCAAAAGCGTCTCTGTACCTGCGCATGCAAAGTAAAGAAAAGTGTAATACTGAAAAAAAAAATTACGAAAAGAAAAGTAAAATAAAATAAAGATGCAGAAAGCTAAAAAGAAAATGAACGAAGCTACCGCTTTTTTTTTTTTTTTTTTTACAAACTACTAAAAAAAACTACAAATTCTTCTACCGTCTCCCCAGCAACGGCGCCAAAATTTGATTACGCCCAAAGAATAACGCGGTCATTTGCAGTATAACTTTGGGGTGTCGATTCCACAGGGAAATGGATTGAAAAATTGAAGAATAGTAACGAAATTAACAAAAAGATTTAGATGAGTGCGAAAAGTAAATTTTAAAGTGTGACGTAAATTAAAACTAAATGAGTAATTTGAACAGTATAAAAATGAGACGAAAAGTAGAGCGTAGGGAATTCCTTGTGTATTTGTGGTATTCAAATTTATTCTTAATTCATTGATAACTCAATTAAGAATTCTATATCCAAATTCTTAATCGGAATATATAACATTAATAACCAAAATTTAAATCAAATATAACTCTTTGAAAAATCATTCTTAGCGCTTAACTCTCATAAATTGTTATCGATATTGAGAAAATCCAACGACAACAATATACCTAAGAGGCGATATTGCAGCAGAGAATTAAATCAATATAAATAATCAATTGCTCCAAACATAATTATAGAACTAATTCACTCAATGGAAAAAGCATGACTGAATCCATAAACGAAATAGATTCTATATTTATTTGAAGACGAAAAACATCACAAATAAATTGAGAATAATAGAACAAAAGAGTTTTAATATTTAAAGACCAAATACATGAATCAAAAATAAATTATAAATACCATCACACACACAAGTTCATCCCTAGCCCTCCTTGACAATTTAATTACACATATTGAAAATATGCAACAAAATTTCTCCAAGGGATAATATGGAAGAGCCAACCATTATTTTCTTCTCTCTTCTTTGGTTTTTCTTTTCTTTTCTCAAGCTCTCAAAAATAATGGCTCTTCCAAATCATCCTCCCACTCTAAGCATTGTCTTAGAACACACACCCCTTCCTTCTATTTATAAGCATCCTTCATGCAAGTTGTCATGACAAAATCATCACAATTTCAACTTGTTTTGCCATGTGCCATTCTTGAATCCAAGTGATTTGTGAGTTGTCATTTTGATCATTTGTTTTCCCACCATGCATGAGCTGGATTTTTCTTGTAGGTTGAGTGTTTCAATTTTGCTTCTCTATCCATTAGTTGTCTTGTATGACTTAATATCTTGTGGTCAAATAATTTGTCTACAAGAAAATTGAGTGCACTTCATCTTGCATATGAATTGATCATTGAATTTCCAAGTTGGTGTAGGAGTGATTGCTGGAAAATATTATGATAACATTTGGATATGATGCAAGTGGCTGAAAAATATCCAGGAACGTCAAGTGCGGGTGCGTCCACTTGATGGTCGATTTTGTCTTAGATTGAGTGGATATCTCTTCAAACATAAAACACAAACGTTATATATATTTCTCTTTCGGTTCTATATCATCTTGAATCAGCTCAATCGGAGATTGGATGAGAGAGTTATACCCATATTACGAAAAGATGTCAGAACTGTCTAAAATTCCGCAATTATCTTCATTTGCTCCTAATGTCTCCATTTGTGTCCTAAATCAAAATAAAAGAATAATGAGTATATTTAGGCATCAAATAAGAATAAAGTATTAAACATTAAGAGAGGAAAATATGGCATTTTATATTCTCATCAATATATTAAATCATGCTTATATCTATTTCAAGATAAATGACCATTAATTTTAATAACATGAGTTATATCCATTATTTTCTCATTTCTTTTAGTATTTAAATAGAGTATTTAGAGTGCATTTTTGTGCACTCATCAAACCCGCTGCAAGAGTAATCATTTGATAACAAATGTTCAACAACTCTGAATATCTATTAGAATATGCATGTTGTTCACCTACGTTATAGCTACTGTGAATCAACATATATCGCCTTTTGATATCCTTCTGCCATCAATCTAAAATGTACATATCTGGTAAAATTAAATCTCGTTACTTTTGAATACAACCAAAATGTGCCTACACACTATTCTACTTATCTGGAATAATCCACAAGAACACTTTGCCACTAAATCTTCCTCACTAAAGTCCACAAAAAATGCAACCAACTTAGAGTGAACTCTTCTTACATGAACTTCATCATCTACCAGATAAACTCCATTCGTGTACAATCAAAAGAAAAGGGGATCGATTCCATAAAATATCAGATCAGTAAATGAGAATTCACTGAAATGAAATTTTTGTGAGATCGTCAATAATGTACCAAGGGTGTCTTTAGGGTATACCGAAAAAGTGAAGATCTTTCCCGTATTTCAAATATTTCATACAGTGCCCAATAAGTTATTGGGTGTTCTTTTAATGTTTTCAATTCCTATAGGATTATTAATCGTACCCTTTTTGGAGAATGTTAATAAATTCCAAAATCCATTTCGTCATCCCGTAGCGACAACTGTCTTTTGATTATATTAGTAAAGCACACTCACTCTAACGATGTACACTCTTGAAACCTCTTCTCAATTTGAGATCTTGATATGCAGGGGATTATAAGACTAAATGATTGAAAGTCCGCGGCAATTTCATTCTCAATCCTTTTTTATAGTGCGTTATCAAACTAGTCAACAAACTCTTTCAGGTTAGTCTTAGAATTAATATACTTGTCAAAAAAGGTAATCATGCTCTCACTCCGTTGTGTTGATCTCATTCCAGCCCAAAAGTAGTCTTTTAGGTATGTTGGAACTCAATGCCCATGCTCAGCATATACACTTTGCAACCACGTATTCTCATGTAGATTGTACGTGGTAATTAACTGAGCCCAACCTGTCTCAAACTCTTCAACACTATGGCTATCATATACACATTTCATTAATGCATTTTTCATCCCTATTTTGTAGGAACCAAGTTTCTCGGAGACTTTTTTCAGTATATGCCATATGCAAAATCTATGTCTGGTCTCCGGGAAAACAATAACAATTGTTGCTTTCATCGCTCTATTTTGGTCAGTGATAATAGCTTTAGGAGCAACTCCATCCATACATTGTAACCAAGTCTCGAATAACCACACAAAAATCACTGTATCTTCATTGGAAATCAAACTCACTCCCAACAAAATTGACTGCTTATGGTGGTTAACACCTACAAATGGAGCAAACGACATCCCATATCTATTCGTCAGGTAGGTGGTGTCGAATGTCACCACATCACCAAAATATTTGTAGGCAGCTCTACTACAGGGGTCTGCCCAAAAGACATTCTTTAGCCATATCTCATCATTTAGATCCATCATATAAAAAAATTCAGGATTTCTATACTGTATTCGTAAAAAATACTCTTTCAGTGCTCCAGCACCACCTACGTCGAGTCATAGAATTCTTACCTTGGCTATGTAATTACAATAATCCTTTTCTATAAATGGGAGCTTCTCCTACCCACCCGCACCAACAATAAGTTCTCCATGGCTCTTGCACACTCATATTGATGCCTCATCATTATTTATGTCCAGGATCCTTTTTACTGAATCATTGACTTCTCTATTACATCAAAAGAAACGGAATTTTTTTGGACTTAGGCCATGGTTATGAATGTTATATATTGTCATCAACCGAAACTTCCCATCAGATCTTAAGGCACTAATCTTTACCTTACAAAACATCTTTCCTGTCAAACGTGGGTTGGCGACATTCAAAGTCCTATTACGGGGCTTTCCACTACAAGCACAAGCAAGGATGACATACCTAACAGTTTCATTCTTTTCTTTATTAGTCATTTTTGTCATTATCCCAAACCCATACTGCTTACCATAACTCTTATAATAACTCAATAAATCTTCAAGGGGGTTAAAGTTCATCCCCTTCGTTGGCTCCTCAAACATATCATCACCATCAATTTCAACATTCTGAGATTCCCGAAATTGCAACCCTCAGTTTCTAGTGGATTTGGTCTATCCTCATTAATTTCTTCACTCTAGAGGATGTATATGGCGATTTAGTTTCCCCACCATTGGGTCTATTACCCTCTGAACCAATTATTTTGCTCGTACTGGAGCTTGTATTGATGATAAGGATTGGATATTCCATGTCATGTGAAAATGGGTAACCCGCAATCTGCAAAAAACACACACAAAATTATATATTTATGTATTTTGAAAATAGCAAGAAGATACCCAAAAATAATTATGCATTCATATCAATTCTTTTTCTCACATTGTAAACAACATCATTGTACTTACAAGTAAAACTAGCAATAAGAAGCATGAACTCCTAGAAAAGTGCGTTCTTAAACCACTAGCAAGATTGCAAATAGGTTGTATGGCTTCAACTACAACGGCAATGTTCACATATGTAATAAGCTACATGCATAAATAACCAAGGAAAGCCATCAGCAGCAGTCAACAACAAGCAATATGCATATCAAAAGCTAAAAACTTTTACTTACAAAAACAATATATATCAGAAACTATAAAAGAGAATGAGCAGAGCATATCAACAAGCCAACTTTGAGCACTCAAAAGAAAAACTCTTAACTAATCCAGTATGCATTCAAAATCTAACATAAACTTCTCCAATCCTTGAATATATATATATATATATAAGTAAGTAAGAGATAATTAAAGTAAATGAAAAGGGCATAGCCCAAGTACATCCAACCCTTGAAAAAAATGCTTCCAAACTAATGGAAAATGTATAAATACTACTATGAGAAACTATCTTGAGGAATCATACACAATATTCCATAATGCATACCAAAATTTTAAAAGTCATGGTAGCATAGCATTACTAAAATTTGCCCATATTTCAATCCCGAAGAGAAATACAAGGAGCAATCTCAACACGAGTGAAAATTAAGACTTGGTTGCATGAACAAAATAATTTTAAAAGGACTGCTTTTAATATTAGACAATAAAAAAATAGTGTTTGATTGCAATTTGCATGCAGTCAGAAGGTAAATTTGTTAAACAGGTTGCAAAAATAAATTGAAACATTGTTGAATTATCCTCATGTTTTGTTCTTTAGATTCACCCTCAGCCTCCACGAAAAATATTCTGACAAAACCATTGAAGCACACAAAGGGGATTCAACCTCGAAGACAGAGGGAATGGGCTCACGGTGATGAGGAATGGAATGGCCTGGGCTTAGGCGGCGATGATGGCGACGGTGGGCGAGGGTTTTCATTCTAGATTTTCAAACCATTTCGTAGGGTTTCGGGCAGGCGACGGCAATGAAACCCTCTCTCTCGCATTTTTGTTCTTCCTTTTTCATGATTTACTGATTTTCTAATTTGAGATTTCAAAATTCCACTGATTGGGGTTTTTTTTTAATTTTAAAATAAATTGGCTGATGTGGCGCGCAAAGGAGCCTCGAGGCTCCATATAATTACGCGTTAATAAAGATAAGCAGTAAAAGAGTGAAACTAATATGGAAACCTAAATATCTTAAATATATATATATATATATGTATATGTATATGTGTGTGTGAAAAGTAAGACATAGGGAGATATTGGTATTGGATGGTCGCAATTAACAGCCAAAATCATGCTAGAGAAGGTGACAAACCAAACTAGGCATTAAGAGTCAATCCTATTATGATGTCTTACCTCATTAGCTGATTTTTGTTTTTGTGTAAAACGGATCACAGTTCATTTCATTAAACAAAGTTTACAGCTAAGACCAATAAGCACGAGAAAGCTCATAATACAAGCCTAACTAATATACTGATCTATAAAATCCTCGCACACAACAGTATCAAACTTTGTCTAAACTTCTCTCTCACGAGATGAACCAACACTTAAGTATGGTTTGTTTGAGAGGGCACAAAGGTAACCAAACATCCACCCTCCAAAGAGGGGATGAGATATCTCCATTCTCCAAAGGAAAAGGAGGAAAGACAACCCTCATCCTCTAAAGGGGCGAGGAGCCAAGCGGGGAATACACATATTCTTATTTATTATTACAAACAGAACAACAAAGTAAAAAACGAAAAAAAAAATAACAAAAAGCCGAAACCCAAATCAACAGAAAGCCGAGTCGAGACAAAAAAGGCACAATGGCATGGCGGAGTAGTCGCGTGGCGAACATGCACCGCCTAGGGAGGTCCGGACTATCGATCTTGTCACTACTAAGGACCCCGAGCCTAGAGCCACCACGTGTGGGTGCAGTATGCTTCTTCATTTATGGCGTGTGGAAGTCCATGCGAGATCGGCAACCCGCGCATGTAGGACACTCGTCATCTCTTCTGGATAGAGCTTTGACCAATAAGAGGATCAGCGATAGTAGAGCCTTTTGGTGGGGCATGTGTTGGTGGCAGGCCACCAGAAGCCGTGGGCCACCCACCATGGCTGGATGCTAAAAACAGGAAAACAAAGGAAAAATCGGCAGTGCAAATGTTAAAACTGATGATAGGGAAGAGAGGAGGAGGGAGGGGGAAAGGATGAATGAGAAGGGAAGAAGGGGGGAGCCGTAGCTCACACCCCCCAGAGGTTCTCTCTAGGGTTTTCTCTTTGAAAATAGAGAGCTTATCTCTCTTTGATCCGAAGCGTCGTATTAAAGTCAAACTGCTATATGTGCATTTTCTCATTACTTCATCTTAACCCTTATAAACAGCCCACCAAGTACGTACCATAGGTATACATACTCATTGGTTATTATAAGAGCATAACTTTTCTGTAACACAGTCATCAAAGGCTATCCCCATTAGGTATCTCAAGACTTCCTTTCAGAATGTAGGTCATTAGAACATGTCAAAAACATACTTGAAAATTGCATAAAGAGTTGGGACGATCAGTAACATTATTAGCTTGTTCTTAAATATGTTCATGATGCCTGCAACTATACCTCTTATATAATTGCGGCCTAGAAGCAATTGCAATGGAAGAGCAAGCAAGCAACATAATGGAAAGCAGGTTCACGAAGTTGGAGGAAAATTAGAGAAGATGACTCTAGAGAGTGAAGCCTTGCAAAAAGAGAACAAAGCCTTAAAATGGTGGGACACGAGATCTAAAGAAGATGTGGGCTAAGACCATGACAAAGAACTCAACTCGGAGTCCCAAAATGAAAGGGCCGACTTCAAACGACCAAGAGGAAAAGAAGAGGATGCATGACAGCTTGCGCGGCCTCATAGACAAGTATAAAGAGATGACAAAGCGAGTGGGAATATCATTGTTAGTTAATAACTTGGTCAAAGAACTAATTTGTCATACAGTGCGCCAATTATGGCAATGCCCCTTCCCCCAAAATTTAAAGTCTCTTAGATCCACCTAATGATGGGTCTAAGAGTATTAGCATTAGCTATATCAAAAAAGTCTTCAAGATTTGATAAAAAATACATATTTCCATAAATCCAAAACCTCTTTAGCCATAACCCCACATTGGATTAGTCAAAATAATAATATAATATTATTTTTTAAATAAATAATATTTTTATTTTTATTTTTATTTTTATTTTACAATTAAAATTACTCGAGTGCAGACGAGTGAAGGGAGTAGTAGAGGAAGAAGACATCGAGATGTCTTGGAGGACGAAGAAGAAGAGGCAAGGGTTCAAAAGAGAAAAACTAAGCCTTCATCAGAAATGGTGGAAGACAAAATCTTGTTATCGATGAAGGTTGTTTCATATCCTCGCTAGGAACAATGAAAACCATGAGCTAGAATTCTCATGAGCTGGGGAACCCATGTGGAATTCGAACCCTTTGTGACCTTATTTTGAAGGAAGATCCCGATCTACTATTCATTCAGGAAACCAAACTTAAAGATTCTGAGATGAATAAGTGTAAGTTTCAAATTGGCTTTTCTAATTGTTTGGTTGTTAGTTGTGAGGAGCGTAGTGGTTGATTGGCTTTATTCTGGAAGAATATTATTAATTTATCTATATTGAAGTACTCCATTAGTTGTGAATAATGATTAGTGTGAGAATCACTAGTACTTGACAAGTGTTTATGGTCATCCAACGGTGACTCATCGGCATCAAACTTGGACTTTATTGAGATCTTTTAAATGAACTTTGGTTTAGGATGGTTGTTAATAGGCAACTTCAATGAAATAATTACTCAATCTGAGAAGTGGGGAGGTGGTGATAGGCCAGAATGGAAGATAAACATTTTAGACAAATTATAAATGATTATGGAGTAAGGGACTTGGGTTTTCAAGGTATACATTATGCCTGGTCCAATCGTAGGGAAGGATTAGCCTGCATTAGTGCAAGGCTGGACAAGCCTTTGGCAAATGAAAACTAGTGTTTGTAGCATCTTATGGCAATTGTGGTTCATGGTAGTATTGGTTACTCTAATCACACTCCCTTGTGGGTTGACACAACTAGGTCCCATTCAGGTTGGATGGGTCACAAACCATTTAGGTTTGAGTCCATATAGGTAGGGGAGGAAGGTTGTGCCAGAATAATTAAAAATGCTTGGAGAAATAGGGGAGGAGATGGTGGTTTACAACAAGTGATGAAGCTGCTTGAAGGTTGTGGGGAGAGACTAAAGAAATGGAATAAAATCAGTTTTGGAAATGTGAGATTTAATATTAATGAAGCAAATAAGAGATTACAGGTGTTGCAAGAAAGGATCCCACAAATATGAATGTCCAAGCTAATTTACAAGCAAGGGAGAAAGTGCACAAATGGTTGGAGAGGGAAAAGGGGATGTGGCATCAGAGATCCAAAGCAATGTGGATTCAAATAGGGGATCAAAATTCAAGGTACTTCCATTCTAAGGCATCTCACATGAAAAAAAAAAAAAAGAATACCATTACGATATTGCAAGATGATCAAGGCTATTGGAAAGAGGGGGAGGACATGGAGGATCTGATTGTGAGTTATTTTCAACAAATTTTTACAAGTTCTGAGAGGAGAGGTAGTGTGCATTCTGTTGCAAATGCTTGATCCAAAGTGACTGCTCAAATGAATGAAGAGCTTTTAAAGCCTTTCATGACTGAGGAGTTCTTCACTACACTTTAGCAAATGCATCACACAAAACTCTACGCCTTGATGGTATGTCTTCTATATTCTATCAAAAGCATTGGAACATTATTGGAAATTTTGTTATTGAGGGGATTTTAAGGGCTCTTAATAATAGGGCTTTCCTAAGGACCATAATCATACATTCATCTGCCTTATTCCTATGAAGCAATCTCTTTCAAAAGTGGCAGATTTTTGTCCTATCAATTTGTGTAATGTTCTTTATAAGCTAATTTCTAAGGTGTGGCTAATAGATTGAAGCTTATTCTTATTAGAATAATCTTTGAGACATAGATTGCATTTATGCCAGGTAGATTAATCATTGAGAATGTATTAGTAGCATATGAGATTATACATTTCTTAAGACAAAAAGAATAGGAAATAAAGATTATATGTTTATTAAATTAGACATAGGCAAGACCTATGATAGGGTTGAGTGAGATTCTTGGAAAGGGTTATGTTGAATTTGGACTTTGAAGAAAGATGGATTAAACTGATTATGCTATGTGTTTCTTCTATCTCATTTTTTGTTTTGTTGAATGGGGTATCAAAAGGATGTATTAGACCAAGTAGAGGGTTGAGACAAGGGGATCCACTGTCCCCTTAGCTCTTTCTTCTATGTAATGAGGATCATAGAGTCATATTCATCTATTAAAGCAGCAACTAGATCAGTGGCACCTTGCATAAAAATCTGTAGAAGGGTTTCTACTTTAAACCATTTGTTATTTGCTGATGATAGTGTCATATTTTGCAAAGCTTATTTGAACACAAATATTGGGATCCAAAATCTATTAAAAAGGTATGAGTTGGCCTCTGGACAAAAACTAGACATGGACAAGACTAGTATGGTTTTAAGTAGAAATGGGTGTGAGGATGTGCCAAATGAGATACGAAATTTGTTTTTTTTGGGGGAGGGGGGGGGGTTAGGGTTGTGCAACAAAATCTGAAGTGTTTGGGATTGCCTCCTTTAATAGGAAAGAAAAAGTCTTATGTTTTTTTTTTATATATCAAGGCTAGAGTTTGGAAGAAACTACAATGTTAGAAGGAAAACCAACTATCACAAGGAAGGAATGAAGTTTTGCTTAAAGCAGTGGCCCTTGCCATACCAACATATGCAATGAGTTGTTTCAGATTACCTGATTATC
Source organism: Platycarya strobilacea (assembly GCA_036898215.1). Lineage (NCBI taxonomy): Eukaryota > Viridiplantae > Streptophyta > Magnoliopsida > Fagales > Juglandaceae > Platycarya > Platycarya strobilacea. Next base: position 31,073,310 of record CM072549.1, on the reverse strand, counting down.
TATATAAAGAGTTGGAAGGTTTGATGGCTCAATTTTGGTGTAGGTAGAACAAAGAATAATAAGAAGATCCATTCGATTAGTTGGAAAAGGTGTGTTGTTCAAAGTTTATATGGTGTTTGGGTCTTAAAGATCTTAAGTTTTTCAATATAGCCCTTCTTGCTAAACAAGAGTAGAGACTTATTGAAGAAAAAGAATCTTTGTTGCCTCAGGTTTTTAAAGCAAGATATTTTTAAAAAACAAATTTGTTTGAGTCTAAACTTGGTTATAATCCCTCATATGCTTGAAGAGAGATTTGGGAAACAAGTGCTTATTCATATGAAGTAGGATTGTCAAAAACGAGTGGGGGATGGGAAGACAATTAGTATTTGGCATATGACCCATGGGTTCCAGGTTACAGAAATTTGTTTCTAGATCATACTATGGATTTGCAAAATTAAATACTAGAAACAATGGATTCTTTCATCAATTTGGAAACGAGATGGTGGAATATTCATAAAGTAAGGGCTCTCTTTAATCCCAGGATAGGTTCAAAAATTTTAAAAATTTTCATATGCCTAATGGGTTATGAAGACAAGTAGATTTGGTCTATAGAGAAAAGGGGTGAATTTAGTGTTCAAAGTAATCTTAAAAGCTGTAAAAAGCAATTCAAAAGATGAAATTACCATATAAATTAAAGATTTTTGCATAGAGAATGTGTAAAGATTGTTTACCAACTTGCTCAAATATGATTAATAAACAGGTTGAGATTGATCCTAAATACAGTTTGTGTACACAGCAAAATGAAAATTTGGCACAATCTATTGTGTACTACTTTGAGTTAACTGAAACATGGAAGTGTTCTTTGCCTGTTCTGTTTGACATTCCAAAGCCATTATATTTTATAGATCTGATACAACATTTGAAAAAAAAAACTATTCAGAAAATGAGTTAAACAAAATTTTTTTGATAGCATGGCGCTTTTGGTTTAGGAAAAATAAAAAGATTGAAGAATCTATTTCACTAACTCCTAAACAGGTTGTTGATCTGTTAATCATGTTATCTCATTGCATAATTGTCACAAAGTTTTGTCACAATAGAAAGGAACAAATTAAATGAACTTCTTATGCAGTTGGAGACCTCCATAAGTGGGTTTTCTTAAACTTAATGTTGATGGAGCTTTATTCTTTGGTCATATGAAATCTGGTATTGGAATTATTCTTCGAGATGAGAGGGAAGATGTAATTTTTGCAGCAAGCAAGGTGGAACATCATATTAAAAATCCAGAAACAATTGAACTAGCGGCTATGCTTAGAGGTTTAAATTGGTATCACTAATCTAATAGTGGAGTCAAGCTGCAAGTTGTTAGTAGATGATCTGCACAAGAACCAATTGTTTCTTCTTTAAGATTAGGAAATTTGGTTTCTGAGGTTAAAAGATTAGTTTAATGTTTGCTCTTGTCAATTTATTAATTGATTAGGTAATGGTGTTGCTCACAAAATGTAAGACTAGCTTGGAATGTTGAGGATTTAGTTGTATTGGGATTTATGTACCTAATTCTATCCCCAAGTCATTTAGGCTGTTAATAATTCTTATAACCATTGGTGCAATATACAAAAATTTTCTTATAAAAGAAATTATATGTTAATTACTAATAGTATTACACTAACCATTGGATTTATGAATAGTAGTTGGATACGATTTTTAGAATAATACCCTATAGATTTTCTTTCATAAAGTAGTTAGATCTATTTTTAGAATGAAATAACACTTTTGAAGATGAACAATGCTTAAAACTATTGTAGTTCATATCTCAAGTACCTACCCTTGAACAAGTCAATGTAGGTCATTTTATCTACATTTCTTTAAACTCTAAAGATGCACATGCCAGTGCTCTAAGGACCTTGTCGAGCATCTGTAGACTTTTAAAGCCCACATGACATTTGTGACATCTCGAATTTTTCTTAAGGAACCTAATTCATGTTTAAAATTAATAATAACAATAATATTTTATTTGGATAGTTGGATTGGCATAAGAGAGAGAGTCTTTTTTATTAAATCTCAGCTCTTATTTGGTTTGGACCCCTTTTTGCAATACTTTCCATTTTGTTAAGACATAGAAAGAATTAGACCCAAAGAAGTGAGCTCCTGAGGCCTATCACTTTCAGAGCCCAAGATAGGCCTTGCAAAAAGAAAAGATGTGATGGACATTGCTAGAAAATAGAACAATGAATGCTTCTCACATCTCATGAAAAGATAGAGGAAAAGTGGAAGAAGGCCCAAAAAGTCCCACGAGGATTGGGCCATGCTGTTGGGCACCACTTTTGGATTTTGAACTCCACTTGGACACATGTCAAGCCAAAACACAATCTACTTTTATTTTCCTAAAAGGTGTTATACTTGGGAATATAAAAATGTGATTTTTAAAGATTTTGTGGAGGAAAAAAGAGGGATGGTCAGCACATGAGAGAGAGAGGAAGAGTGTGGAAGTGGAAAAGTGACCTAGGGAATGACAAGGGGTTATCTCACTTGTCATACTCGATTCCCTCGCACACTCCACATGTCAATCATGTAGAGAGGAGGGTTAGGGTTTGAGAGGAAATGACTTGAAGGCCCTTTTTGGTGCTTTGAACTTAGACACAAGATGAAGGCAAAATGGAAAAGATGGGAGAAGTAGATTTCAGATTTTGAGTGGAGAAGCCTGGCCAAACCCCCATCCCTTTTGTCTTCCCCATGACATCCCATCATGAGAAAATGAGAGGGCCTTATATGGTTTTTTTTTTATCTCCCTCTACCCTAGAGTTTTAGCTAACTCAAGTTTCTCATTATGTCGTCATTTTCTTTCACTTTCTCATTAACCAAACACTACTATATTTTCACGTCTTCAAGATTTCGATGTTGTTTTTTGAGTGGGAGGTCACTACACAAAGGTAAGAAATTTTTTTCACTTGTTTTAAAACACCATGCCTGACCTAGAGCAAAAGCCACCTTTGGTATTTTCGAATATAGGGCTTTTCTCACACCAACACCTATTTTCACTCTAGAAACTAGGGTTTTCTCTACTTAGAATTGAAACCCTAGGAGTTCTTAATGTTTTGGACGTAGGAAAACAAGTTTAGAGGGAAGAGTTTCAAATTTCCCAAGAAAAAGGAAAAGGTTTGAAGAGATTTTTTTTGGAATGAAAATATGGTTTTCTAAATCACCAAGCACTCACCCCCACTAGAGATTTCGGATTTAGGGTTTGCATGTTTAAATTTTGATGTGTTTTCTTGAATTTTTGTAAGTAAACTCGTAACCTATCTTGGATATTATTTGTATATGAAGTGTAAACTTTGTTTGCTTGTTTGCTCAAATATTGTCTCAAATTATATATGTATGTTTCGGCCTATGTGCTTTGAAGAATGTTTATTGATCATTTGATGAAAATAAAGTGTTTATATGACTTATATGATTCGGTCTATGTGATTGAGAATTTGTTTGTTGATTATTTGATGAGAACTATAATGTTTGATGACCTATATGATTTGGCCATGGGAAATGCTATGCTTTTGGTTGGAAATTTGAATGCATATGTGCTATACCATGAAGATGTATGATTTGGCTCTATGCATTGGAGTTGCTTTTGTGACCTATAGAACATTTGATGAGAAGATGCTGTTTTTGTGACTTGTATGTTTTGGCCTACACTAGTTTTCATATGTTAATGATATAAACTTATAAACTCACATGACATATATATTTGGCTTTAAGAAGTAGAAGTAGGACATGCATTGTGAAGATTTGATAAAGAAGAGCGTGTTAGTAGACTATGTGGTTTTGGTTACATCTTGAAAAGTGACTTAGCATATTGTTTGAATAAGCTTAAGTGGATGCATAAATTTATGAGATAAAATGGTGGAAATGGTTATTTTAGATGGCCTATGTTTTTCTACCAAAACTTTTTAGGGTTTTATAAATTTAGTTTTTACACTTATAAGCATGAAATGATTATGTTTGTATGAAATGAGGCATGTTTGTATGTTCTAATATTTTCTAGTCCTGTTTCACAATGCATGATATGGAATGGGCTATATGATTCAGCTTCTATATCTTGCATAGATGTGTCAATGTTTGCATATAAGTTTATGTCACACGTCATATGTATTTGGGTCTATGTTTGAAAAGAAATAGTCAAAAAGATTTATAATAATCCCAAATGCTAGAACGGAAAAATGCCCTAATGAAATTCTATGTCCACTCAAGAATGTTTAAACTCAAGTGGAATCCCTAGATTGATGAAGTATAGTCGACAAACCTTAACTAGTTCCTATGGAAAGATACCGGGGTGAGGTTGCACCTAAAACTAATGGGTGCAATTCACGATAAATGTGAGATATGTGAACTACTATGTAAGGGTTAATAAGATGTAAAATGTAGCCACCTCGACTAAGTGGATCATAGGTTGATACTGTAATTAACAGGAAACACACAGTGCTTATGAGGGCTATGAGGTATCCATACATATTAATAATATCATATAATATAAACAAGGCATTTGAGGTCCATGGCATGATATGAATGATCTGTCATGATGTGAAATAATATGATAGGACATGCCATAATACAATATGTTTTGATATAGATTTTGTAATATCCGGGCCCAAGCCCAATCGACAACACTAGCCTAGACCGCATTTCAGCCAACCAAAGACGCGGAATGAATCCATTTGGTGTGATTCTTCTTCTTTTACACGTGATTTTCTTCCCAGGCAGTTTCATATTTTAATTTTCTCCATCTCCGATTAATACTCTGCCAGATTTCTAGCTTCCCCACGCCTCTACAAACTAGTTCTCCCTTTTTAAATTCTCTCCCAACAAACTCTCTCTACCCATATCTCTCATGCTCTCGATTTTCCCTCTCAGATTCTATCTCGTTCGTTGCAAACCATCAGTCCATCTCCATAATCTTTAAGAACCTGCTTCACCCACTGTAAACCAGACCACGTACACAGTCACCTTCGCCTCCCTACATCACCGTCATGAGGCAGCCGTAAACCTACGTGAAATCACCGATGTGCATCACCGAAAAGGGCCTCTGTTTTTAAATCCCGAAACAGAGCCCCTCTTACTCCGAATGGCAAGCTTTTCTTTGCCACCTCCATCAGCCATAGAAGTTGCCTGAGAACAAGCCACCATAGCCTGGTCGACGTCCAGAATCGTCATCCTCCACCCCATGCCATCGTGCACGCTGTGAGCCACATAAGAGGACCCTTATTGGCACCGGGAACCACCCAGCCAACCACAAGCTGCTGCCGAGACTCTCTGACAGCCCTGATCAGTCGCACGTTTAGCATCGTCACGGTAAGCCTTGCCGAAACTTTCCGTTTCTCATGTCGATTACCCTCACTGTAATCCTCCTCTCTCATTACTCTCTCACTCTCTCTCTCTCTCTCTCTCTCTCTCTCTCTCTCTCTCTCTCTCTCTCTCTCTCTCTCTCTCTCTCTCTCTCTCTCTCTGTGTTACTTCATATTGTTGATCACCCACAATCGCCGCTTAGCTCTGTTCTCTTCTGTTCGCTGCTCCTCCTATCTTGGTGAGTATGACGTCTCCATTGCACGGTTGGTCTCAGTTTTTATTCTTCTATGGGTTTTCCTAGAACAACCCATACTTATGTTTTCATTTTTCCTGAAATACCCCTTTTATCAGGATAATTCAATGGGCATGAGTTATATTAAAATCGCTTTGCAAGCTTTTAATTGAGGTGTAAGAATACATATAGAAAATAATTATATTTTTTTAAAGCAACTTGTTTTAGTATTTTTCCAACCAACTCCAGTAGTGAATAATAAGAGTTGTATTCTTATTTTAGTAACTTTAAAACAAGTTAGTCTGTTTTCATTAAAAGATATTTTTCTTTTTCTACTTTAATAGATTTTTGATAAAAATTTTATACTCTTGTATTAAATTTCTTAAAGTTACCTTTCAAGAGTATATATTTTAGAAACTTAATGTTTTAGTCACTGATATTAAGTGGATGCTGATGAATTTTGGAAAGTGATGATGTTTTTAGAATTATGAAAATTTTAGATTTTCATGGAATAAAAATAGGTTATTTTAGCGGGTTAGGTTTTAAATTTTGAAATACATGTCGATTGACAAATTATGGAAAATACGTGATCATCTTATAGGTGACGAATGATTTGTGTTCGACAATGTTAAGGAAATTTCTAGAAGGTTAAGAAGTTCAGCTAAGCGAGATTTCTATGTAAGTGGGATTTCTATATTTGACTTTACACTAACTATTAGACCGAGGTTGATTTTTTGAAAGTTTTGCATATTTTGTTATAAAATGAGAATTTGGAAAAAATAACTTCAATCAATTATTTTAATTATTCATAAAATCTGTATGAAAGAGAAAGTATTTTTTAACATACATTGTGTAGACATAAGTTTTATTTTGTCATATTGTCTCTAAAATGTGGAAAAAAATGATATTGAGAATTTGAAAAGTTATGCATTAGTTTATAAAGATGTTCTGACTCTGTTTTATTTTTGTGGGAATGATCTAAAAATGTTTTAGAATTCGATGGTATTTTGGTATGGCTCTGAAAATTTTTGGCATGATATATTGGTTTTGTATCTAACTTTTTCTCTATTCTATTTGGGTTAGAACCAACTTCTCTGTCTCTAAGTGTGTACCCATTTTGAAAACAAAGTGGTTATATGTGGACTTTCTTATATACACACTCGAGATTTCGAGAATGATTAAGAGAAATGCCCACATTTATCTCTACCTGGTTGGCCGTCAGAATTAACAAAACCTTACCACGAGAGTTAAACATAGTCTCTACTTTGTGAGATGCTCTATTTTGATATGATGATGATGCTCAATTTTATTGTGCTAAAGTACTATGTGTTTTATATGATTTAAAAATCGTTTTATTACGTTTGAAAATATGTTTTGTTTTGCATGATAATTTTGAAGAATATTTTTGCTCTGCATACTATATTTTGTAAATACTCATGTTTGTATTCTGGTATATGTCCTTCACTTACTGAGATGTAGATAACTCACCTCCCATATCTTTAAATATTTTGCAAATAGTTTGAATTTTCAACTAAAGATTGAGAGTAGAAAGCCCGTATAAGGCCACGTGATCATAATGGAATATGTACAAAGAGGATAACTTGATTATCTGAGAGTTTTATTCGATAGTTTTATTTTTACATAGTCAACATGGTACTTAGGAAGATTGGTATTCATTTTGAGATTTGGTGGTGTTTAGTTAATCATATTGGAGTAGTTGATTTGAAATATTGAGTTATATGTGTCATTGAAGACTTTGGAGTCTATGATTATATAATTGAGGCATATTTTTGAGTAAGAAGTAGTGACTCTTCGACCCATCTGGGACCAGAACATTACAAATTTTGACATGAAATGATGAGATTTGGTCTCCATGTGATATGTCATGATATGATATAAGTTGGCATGATAAGTGATGATATGAAAAGAACCCAAACTCAAATGATATGAACACATGTTAAGAGTTAAAAGAAGAAAAATATCATTTTAACAAGAAAGTCTACAATGCATCAATTAAATTTTCAAGTTTTATGTATATGTCTATGCATTTGTTTGTATTTACCTTTATATGCCTGTGAAAGTTTTGGTATATTGCCTATTTACTTGCTAAGATTTTTCAAGATGTCACTATAGTAGTTTACACTACTATTTCTCATTGGATTGGCTAAAAGCCAAATCCGATTAAAATTTGAACAATAAACATTTATTTTCAACCTACATTGAATAGGCCAAAAGTTAAATATATTGGCTAAAATGAATAGTAAAGTCAAAAGAAAGACCAAATATAGCCAATCAAATACAATGACCAAATATTTATTTTCATTTTTTTTCTCTTTTTCTTTCTTACTTTACTATCTCTTCTGCCTAAAATTATCACGTTGATTCAATGAGTTGACTACAAATCTTCTACAATCATATACAAATTGTTATAAAATATAAATAAAAAATAGATAGAATATTCAAAAATAGTAATTTAATTGAAATATAATATGATTACTAATTATTTTTTAAAACTCATAATTTAATTAAAATATGATTATTAATCAACATATAATAGATAAAATAGTCAAATATGATAAAACTAATTAATTTAATAATTGCAAATAATTAAAAATTATTTAATTATTAATTACTCATTATTAGTATCTTCACAAATGGATAATTCAATGTAAAGATTTGATGTGAATAGCCAAAACTAAAAGTTAGTTATATTATTTTGTTGTTATATTTTGAAAAAACAGCTATTCAAATATAGAAATTTTTATAAATGAAATGGACAAAAACCAAAATGGAGGTTACATTAACTAAAATAGTACTTTAACAATGATCAATTTAATAAGAGTGCTCTTAGATAGGAAAACGCAAGAGGTCGGCACCTCTTCCGAAGGAGAGTGTGCCCTGTAAAGATCCAGCCTGAGATCTCCATTTTGGAGAACTTTGGCCTTGTTTATTTTTCCAACTTATTTTATTTAATTTCATCTCATCTCAAACTCATTATTATACATTTTTAAATTTTTATACAAAATAAAATGAACAATTCACTTTTTTCAAATCTCAACACAACTTTTTCAAATCCCAAAATAAAATTAATATAAATAATATATATTACAATAATATTTTATTCTTTTTTTTAATTTTTTTCTCATTTTATCTCATTTCTAAAAACGAACAAGATCTAAAGAATATAGACCTGGAGATCTCAAAGATCCTCCAATTTATTGAGGAGTTTTGTCAAGTGCATAATAGAGACAAGAACAAAGGTTTAGAGAAGTGGGTGAAGCCCAAAAGCTTTTGATGAAGGACGTTAGAAGCATGAAGGGAAGATAGCAGGACCATTAGTACTATCTTTTGTTGGAATTATGACTGATTTTATTTTGATGGTTTGCTATATTTTGGAAAATGGTCTGTGCTTATTTTGGAGTACTAGCTAGTAGACACTTAATCCTTTGAGGAAGTTTGCTATTATAAGCTTTTTGGGATATTTGTATTATTATAGTACCATGCGATATTATATTATTTCATAATTGCCTTAAATTTTTAAAAAGGATTTTTTTTCGTTAAGATTTTATTGCAAACTGCTAATAAGTTAGATGCATTGCATCCTATTTATCATATACAAAAAATATGTAGTCTTGTATTATATGTCCTCAACGAGCTCAATAACTATCAAATCTCAAGCGGGAGTTGGGACGCCAACAACATTACACTAATTTCCGTGAGATTTTGCATGCTAAGCCTTCTCATTAACCCTCAAGAGCATGGCAAGAGAGTGGTTTAGAAATTTAGAGTCGGCCTCTATCACCAACTTTGAGGAGCTATGTAGGAAATTCCTTAATATAGTTTGTAGCCAATAGATGCAGGAGACGGTCGGTCGCATACCTCCTTATCGTTAAACAACAAAAGGACAAAATTATGAAGGTGTGCCTTAATCAGTTCAACAACGAATGTTTGATGGCGGACAAACATGACGAGGAAATAACATTGAAGGCACTCTTAGGAAGGATTTCACCTAGAAGTCTCTTTATGGCAAACTTGGCAAGAAAGATGCCAATGACATTGCAGGAATTTATGGAAAGAATAGCTGAATTTGTTATGCGGAAGACATGTTGATAAGGACGAGAGAATGAAGATAAGGCAAGGAACAACCATTACGAGCAAAGAAAGATGAAAATCCCATCATTTTAAGGTACTTGGTAAAGCTAGAAAACCATATGTTACTATCATTAAAACATATGATTTTATTTTATCAGGCATAGAAGATCTAATAAACAAATTTCTCACTAAATCTTTTAATTAAAGAGAAAATATATGAGGCTCCGGCATTGGGGCCTCTTTGCGCCTCCATGAGAGTTTTTAAATAGAAAAAAATTAAAAAATTAAAAAAATCACATATATTTTATCTTCATACATTTTTTTATTGATTTTGTAAAAAATAAAATAAAATACAAAAAAGTGTAAAAAAAATTTACACTACGGAAACGCAAAGGGACTCCAACGCCGAGACCCCTTAGAATTGCCCTTAATTAAATAAATCTCTCAAAATAAACATCTTGTTCAACAACACTAACTAAAATATAATTGTTTAACTTGTTCTACGCATTGCGGAAACGTAAAAAATTTAATAGTAAAGATAAGAATCTAAATTCCCTCACTAATCCTCAAGCCTCATTGCCAATGTTAACCTCATGACAACATCCTCACCCGCAACATCCTCCAACTCTTCCTCACCTTGGGAGGGAAAATATTTTAAAACAACTAAATGGGTCAAATACTATGTAAAACCAAAACAACATCATGCAATAAACATAATATAACCATTAAGTTTTCATTTAAAACTCATCTTTCTTTAGAATACTTAACTTCAAGTATAATTTAAATATTAACATACATAAAGCATTAAAAACATTCTGTTACCTCAACTTCAAGCAAAAACATTTATCTTCCTTAATCTCGTTAAATTATTAATCATATGTTACCTTAACCTCATCATTATAGCCACGAGCCTATGGTCTGCGCATTGCATTGACTGTTATTTATATTAGATTTTACAATTCTAAATAGTTTACTATAGATAATCACTACTACAACTATTAAAAGAAGTATATATTTATTTATAAATTTATTTTTAAAATATTTTCAGACTCATTTGATGGCCCATAATACTTGTCACTAGGTTATTATCCTTACAGACCAACGCCTTTGGAACTCAAGGACTATTTTGAATAAAAGTACACTACAATATTTTTATTTTTGATTATGTGATTGAAAATATCTATTGAGGCGATGGAAAATAGCCTGAGACACGAATCACATATATGGAGAAGGCCCACCTGCAAAATAGCATATATTAAAAAAATCAAAAGAATGGACCAGAGTACGTGACCAGACAACGGGAAATGTGGGTTCGATTTCAAAATAATGAGCATGATTGTGCATTCATTGTTTCTTATTTCCTCACATTCACAGGCTTAGTGAGCTCTCCAATAAAGTGGATTGGCTTTCATGCTTTACAATTGAAATTAAGATCCCAACTAAAAGCAAAAATTTACACTGTATAGTTAGTTCTTTGTTTTGATTATAGAACCCTCTATTGACTCAGCACAGCAAAAATTTACACTGTATAGTTAGTTCTTTGTTTTGATTATGCTCTCCTCTTGCTCTCTCGCCCAGTATCTCTTTCTCTACCCCACAAATCCGAGCCACCGCTGAGGGTGGGCTCCCACCCTCCCTCACTCCAGCCTTGTCCTCCCCTCCCTCCCCTCCATTCTTGCATTTTCATTTTCAGTCTCTTTGGTTTTTTTGCAAGCAGAACGATGACAAGGCGTCCGAACTCTCGCTGATGGTCCCCGGCCAGCATGCACGTCACCTTTGGGTTCGTCTGGAGCTGATCTCACAGACTTCAAAAGGGCTCGCCGAGATTAGCGACGTGTCGCCTATACGTGTGAGTCGAAGTTGAGGTGATGCTTTCATGCGCCTCCAACCCGACCTCCACCGCTTCCATGAGCGGTGGTCCTGAACTCAACCTCAACGACAGTTCTTGTGACGAAGGCTCAGGGCTCTCCCCACACGCCGCCACCAACCTACCTTTCCGCTTTTTGTCTCAAGCTAGATTCCGTTGATTTGGTTCTGGTTTTAATATGTTTTGTTTCTTTTCGGTTTGTTTGGTTGCAGTGCTTTTCATTTTGCTGTTTTGTTTAGTTTCATTTGCTGTTTTGGTGTTATATTTATAATAATAGAAAGGAATAGGCTTATTACTGATTTGTCCCACACTGCTCTTTTGGAAGTTGTGGTTTTTCTTCCTTCTCCTTTAGAGAATGGAGGTGGTGATCTCCTCCCCTACTTATGAAGTAGAAGTTTGGTTACCCCGAACCTCTCAGACAAACCACACTTACGTAGTTTTGTCTTTCAAGAGATTAAAAGTTAAGACAAAATCCGTCACTTTGTGTGTGGAAATAATACAAATCTCTTATTTAGTTAGGCTTGTAATACGAATCTATCCAGATTTATCTATCTCAGTTGTAAACTTCATTTATAAAATGAGCTGTGGTCCTTTCCTCTCAAAAAAAAAATATATCATCCAAGAATTGAGGTCTCTCTTTCAATTACAGAACCGTCTATTGATTGAGCACAGATATTATCTAAGAATTGAGGTCTCTCTTTCAATTCCAGAACCCTTAAGCCAATCAAAATTAATGAATGAAATTTCTAAGATTACAGAAAGAGGAATAAAAGTTTTAAGATTGCTGTATGGCAGTACTAACTCGATCATAATCGGGGTTCTTCACCCAGAATGAAATTTCAGAAAGAATGTCTTGTAAAGTACTTGAATCTAACTCATTGAGTGACCTAGTAACTGGATCTAGCAACATTAACTATTTGAATTATTTAAGTATTATGGAAATATTTAATTGAACTTTTTTTCTTTTTTTTTCGTAAACATACATGGAATTTATTATTACTCTACAGAACACCAGATTACATTAAACTTTTTGGGAAAACAGATCTTAGAACTACATGACTATTTTCTTCAGAGAAGACAATGATAATCTAAATAAATAAATAATGGATAAAAAAAACATAGGGACTCGGCCCTTTTACTTTACATGACTCTATGATGGCATTTTTGACATCTCGTGGAAAGAAACCGCTGCATTAGTTGAACAGAACATTGAATGACATCACTTTGTTTCTAGTAATTCAAAAATGGATTTCACAAAAAATCAAATACAAAATATCTTTAACAAATCTTAGTTCTAAATCCATCCTCACTTGCTGACATACATCTGAAAATTGATGCATTTGCAAAGATGAAGATAATAATGCAGCAAAATCTTTACATGATGCCTGCATATATTATTATATGGGAATAAGAAAACCATGTGAACTGGATTCAGATCTTTTTTCTTTACATAAAAGGACTGTACCCAATATTATTGATCACTCAGACTATTAAAACTACAATACTTGGCTAGCATCTAAAAGCACATCATGATTTACCAATCAAAATGCAAATATACTGCGACTCTATAAAGAAGATTAAGACTCACTGTCAATGGAAGCAAATCTAATGCAGAAAAGGTCGTCCTTCAGTTCACCATCTGCGTAATTAGCCGCGTGCCACACACACGACTTCTCATTCCTAGCGAGTTCCTGTACCGTCATCGTCGAGAGAACTGAGAAAATAACACAAAAGATCCCCGCATCAGCAAACCAAAGAAATAGCAACCAAAATCGTATATAAAAGTGTGAACACTAACAAAAAAAAAAAAAAAACTTTAACCCGTCCATGAACCGAGAAAAAAGCGAAATGAGAACCCAAAAAACCAAGTCGACGAAATCCGGTACCGAGCTCATAATGAATAAACTTGAAGAACACACCAAACTGTTGAATGCATTCAACCGGAATATTGGAGAAGAAAGTGCAGATTAAAATTTATTGGTGCCATCCGATCTCAAACCATTTGTCATGATCTTGCCAAGACTGTCTCACGTGGATATCAAACTTGTAGACTTCAAATTCCAGAGAGGATCCAGGCAACTGACTAAAAAGTGATTTTCCCTTAATACCTGTGAAAAACTTTTGTCGTTTTCCAGGAAAATTTGTCAAACACCTCCACAACGTCGCCGACACAACCATCCCGAAAACAAAATGACAAAAAAAATAAAGATCCAGAACAAAGATTGAAACAGAAATGCATAGAAACAGAGGTGACAAAGATCGTGCTTTTTTCGCGGGCGACGGATACTGATTCGCCGAGAGCGCCGGTCTTTCCTCCAACCTTGATCCACTTTTGAAGGAATTTCTCCAGTGAGGCGATGTCCATCATCTTATCCTCCACCAGCTTCGCGCAGTCAATCACGAACGTTGCTCCTTTCTTCTCCCCCTTTGCCCCCTTAGCACCCCACGGCTCATTTTCCCTACATATGTATCCATACATACATACATATATATACTTCTGAAACATTTACTATATGTATACTTTTGAAAAAGAGACTTCCATAGTTTACTATAAAGCGATGTGTAAATAACATAATCATAGTTACTTACATCGATCCTTACACACTTTAAGGTAATAGTTCTTTTCTCCAAACCTTTTAGCCGTACCTATAATAATTAGGCAATCATGTAAACTTTTTAAATCCTTAATTATCATGCGTGTTATACTTCATGCATGGCTCTATTCCTTGCCATCACTATAGATACTTTATGTTAAGATATGGCCTGCTCTGTTCTATGCTTTTATCCTACTCGGTGTCGGGCTTATGACTTGTGACATGCATGGCTTTGTTTTTGTTGACATACTTGGGGCTAGAGCTCGTCACATGCTCAGACGAAGGCTTGCATCATGCTCGGTTTGGGGTTGGCCGAGACATGCTTGCTTGATCTAGGGCTTGTAATATGTGGCTCTCTTTCTCTGTCCCCTTATCTCTCCAATTTACGCAAATATATTGTTACGTGCTATGATGCCCCAAACCCTGATTGAGATTGAAAGGTGATTGAAGCGTCAGTACATGTAAACTATATGCCCCGTACATTATGGTTAAGATACAAGGCAGCTATTGTATTCTAGTATTATGCAATAAATCGAAGTGAAAATATGTAAATCTAAGTAAGATTTAGAGCAATTTGCAAAATATCATGGTACCATAAAAACTAAATATCCCAAAAAGATTTCTTTGTTTGAACATCACAAAATAAGCAGTGTTATGAAATCACCCAAAAACATTAGGGATCTCCCAAAGGTAAAACATAATTGTGATAACTCAGACTTAGTCAAGTATTCGCCTATCATATGTCGTCACGTTGGGCCATGCCTAAGATTTAAAATCATTGGATTTTTTTATTTTATTAAATTAATTTCTCAATAATTTGTCATCCAAAGCCCATAAGAGAAGCCCACAAGGGCCACAAAATTCGGCCAAGCCTTTTGAAATGAGAATTTGGAACCTAGTGAGGCTCAGGGCACATGCCGAGCCCATTCTTCCTTGACACTTGTCATACATGCACTTCATCAAGAGAGCACCATGAATCTGTAAGCAATATGGGGAAAGGGGGTGAGACACCTTAAGATTTTGTAACATGAAAAGCCCCACACGCCACCTTAAAATTTTGTTAAGTTCCAAAACTTTGCAATGATTTGAAGAAGAGGAAGAGACACATGGGAAGGCTACAGATCAAAGGCACAAGTCTCCAAGAGACATCTAGGGTTTAGGCCATAGGGACTTCATGCCCATCATAAGAATCCAACCCACTTTTTGCCACTTATCATGCATGTAGTGAGTGCATAAAGGATTCTACAATAAGGTTACTTGGAAAATGGAAGAGGCACATGAGGATTTGCACTTCCACACAAGTACTTAGATTCTAGGAGTATTGTGAATGGAATAGGAAGAGGCGGACAGCTAGGTAATGACCCACATGCCACGTGTCACATGCCTAGGGAACTTACACTCATAAGTCACACCTACCTAGGTTTCATCAAGTATCACTCATGCATTGAATGGAATTTCCATTCTAGAAAAGTGCAATGATTTGGAAGTGGAGGAGGCGCCTAGGTTGATGCAGCCCTAGACCCTAGGGTTATTGGCCACAATACACACCCTTTCACACCACTTGTCACCTTTAGGGTTTCAAGGCGGCCTTGGATAGTGGAAGGGTCACCTAGAGAATAGGCCACACAAGAAGATGAAGGATCCTTGTTGGAAAAAAGAGAAGGGCAGCACACACACTCTCCACATGCCTATGCCATTTGGGATGCATGAACACCACTCTCTAGGAAGATGTAGGGTTTTTGTTGAAAAGATATACTTGCACCCAAGGTTCATTAAATTTAGACACACTAAAGGGACTCCAAAGGAAATCAAGGTTTCCGTTTGGGCAATGCACACGCCACTTATCCTAAGGAACTCTTGATCTTCCAAAAGCAAGATAATGATTCATAAGAAAGTGGGAGAGTTTCTGTAAGGCCCACAGCCAGGCCCAAGCC
This sequence comes from Platycarya strobilacea, assembly GCA_036898215.1. Lineage (NCBI taxonomy): Eukaryota > Viridiplantae > Streptophyta > Magnoliopsida > Fagales > Juglandaceae > Platycarya > Platycarya strobilacea. Next base: position 31,057,281 of record CM072549.1, on the reverse strand, counting down.
CATGACGCTCAATCGCACAACCACCAGGCCCCTTAAGCCAACGACGCCGTTTTCACCAAGGTAAACGGTTTCTTCCTTTTTCTTTTCTTTCTTTTCTTTTCCTTCTCCTTTCCCTTGCCCGACGGTTTCCTCTGCTTTACTGTCTTCCGAATCTCCCTCGCCGACCCCCACATAGCAAACGGTTTCTCCATCAGATGGAAGTTAATTCCATGCTTACCCGATTCTCTCTCTCCCTCTCTCCCTACGATGATTTACTTTTGTTTGGGCCTCCTCTCTTACGCCGATCCCCTCTGGTTTTCGCACCTCTGCATTTTCACCGGTAAGCCTTCTAGATTTCTCTTTTCTTTCACCTTTTCCATCATTCAAGTGTTGCGTTTTGGGGTTTTTCAATTCGGAATATTTATTTATGTTTGCATTGGTGGTTGTAGGCGGCCATAATAGAAACAAGGAATTCAATTTCTTAGCCTTTGTCGTTCTTGCGGGTTATTCTCCATTCTCAGGTAAGATTCTCAGTTGTTGAATGGATGATTAACTTATGTGAATTGATTTAGAGATTTCGTTAAACTGCTGGGTCTTTCCGAGGGGTATTATTGGTGGTTTTTCAAGGTTACATTGATGTATTATTTTCCGTTGTTGATATGCAAAAGTTAGAGTTGATTTGAATAGGGCTGGAATAATGGTTTTGTTGGGGGCATTTTAATGTTACTAGATATTTTTGTGGCGTGTAAAAGTTTTGTTGAGTGTAAATGATCACCTGGTTGTGATCTCTGTTTTCTGGAAACCATTTTTAGTTGGTGATTGGGTTTTAAGTAGTTGAGGTGGGCTCAATAATTTGGGGTCCACTTGGGAGAAATTTATGCTAGCTATTTGGTTGAAGCGTACATGGTAAGTTTCCCTATGGGGTGTATTTATTGTTTTCGGAAGTTGGATATTTCTAGGAAGTGGTTTGATTTATGGAGGATGCTAGCTTGTTGGAATTAAGTATGAAATTTTAACTTCTTGGCCATGTTGAGTTATAGGCATTTTGTTAAAGAGATAAATGCTAATTGGTTATGTGGAACAAGAAGACCATATTAGCACATCTTCGAGTAAGTCAAGTTGACTAAGGTGTAGCTGTACGTTCATATCTCGAAGCTGGTCAGCATGTTTAATGGGTGTTATTTGACTTGAAGGTTGTAAAAAAAATGGTAGTGTTTTGAAGTCGATGTCGTTGAAGAAGGGAGTCGTTTCTATTTTTCCATTTTTAGAAATAATAGATTTTTATGTTGTTTTTATAGATTGGGTTGCTGGGCATTAATACTAGAATTCATTTTATTTTTATTTCATTATGAATAGGTGACGAGATTAATATAGGTTGGACTCGAGAATTGATCAGTCCTCTACAAGAGTCAGGTAAGCGAGGTTTCTATACTAGATTTACATAAAAAGAAAAAAAAATGACTTAAGATCGGTTTTATAAAAATTGAGCATGATACGTTTTCAAAAGAAAAACATGGAAACAACCTCAGTATATAAATAATTCTGCATCTTCTAATGAAATTTATATGATAGAGAAAGTTTCTTTTGACATGAAATGTGTAGACATGAGCAACATTTAACATGTTTATAAGATATGCATAAGAGCGAACATGGTTGGGATGTTTTCTTGTACATGTGAAATAAAATATTTTGATTGTTTCCTTTTATCTGAAAATGATAAGAAAAGGAAAAACACGTGGGTTGATATGTTATGTTCATGGAAAATCTTTGGCATGCTTATCTATTGGTCTTGGTTTCTGGATATGGTTCTGATATGTGTATATGGTTTCACATGATATGGTTAGTACCACCATGATAGATTATGATAGGAGTGCAATCACTTTGGAAACAAAATTATCCTTTTGTGTGTTTCTTTCCTATGTGCACACTCTGGGCTCTGAGAACGAATGAGGGAAAGTCTCACAATATGATACCGTCTGGTTTGGCCACCGGAGATAGCACAACCCTACCACAGGAGTTAAACATGGTATATGTTCTAGAACGTTGATAAGAGGAGATGTTACAGTTACTTGTGCCAAACTATTTTAATTTTAAAAATGTTGGTTTTATGAATACTTTATGAAAAATAAAGGTTCGCTCAATTTTTATTGGTTTATAAGTTTTGGAGTTGTTACCTTTGAATAAAATTTTTTTTGTTACATGCATAAAAGTTTTATTGAAAATGCTCATACTTTACACACTAGTATAGGTGCTTTGCTTATTGAGTTATGGTTGAATTCACCTCTTACCTATTTACATTTCAGATAAAGTGGTGGTCTCAACTGAGGACCAAGATTAGCATGTTGAGACCAGGATAAACGGTTACCTTGGGTTGAAGTGAAGACTGTATTTAATGACTTGTCGTTTCGTTAATTAGCATTAATATATTCAAGTATTAGTAGAATATTTTTATTCTTGTGAAGGGAGGGTTGTGGATCCTATGTGATGATATTATTTTTAAATGTATGAACTTTGTGGATATATATATATTTAGGATTGGATTGTCTGAAATTGGAAGATGAGAAATTATTGTGGATTATTGGAAAATGTTTAGAAATAGTATTTGTAGATGAAAATAGGTCAAATCAAACAGGTTGATTTTCAGGACTCCCTACGAGTATGGAGTATCACAGTTGGTATCAGAGCGAAAGTTTAAGGTTCTGCAGACTCTATGCAGTATAGTTCTAGGGATTTGAGATTTTGTAGACAATAGTTCATATGAGAGTATAGAACATAGAATGGTTCTAGGAGATAGTTATTTGGATTTAATTGCGATAATAAGATGCTTAAAGAAATATTGTTATTAGTTGTTGAGGTTTTAGAACTCGCCGACTTTAGAAATCATTTGAGGTGTAAAAATTTTATAGGCTTGTGAGGTGATTTGTATTGTTGGAGATTGAAGGACTAGGTTTCTGAAAAAAAAAAAATTTAATTATATTCGTGGTGGATACCTTACTCATGTTGAGGAGATTATATACTATTGTTTGGCTACTATGACTACACGTTGATATTTATATAGCTTTTTGTATATGTGCTTTTAATGAACAATTTGTTAAATAGTTCTAGTCTTCTCAAGGTGCCGCATCGCCGCGAACGAAGTGTATTGGATTTGAATGCAGCCAGGAATGAAAGAGAAGCAAATCCAAGAGCTTTCGAAGTGCTCCGGGTAGCAGCGCATCAGTTAATAGATGATCTTGCACAAAATTCATCTGGCCGTCACCGTACCACAAGTGAAAGGGGTTGCACCGTGGAAGATTTCAACAAGCTGCATCCCATATCTTTTGATGGGAGAGGCAACCCGATATTGGCGGAAGATTGGGTGCAAGACATTGAAGAAATATTTTGAGTCTTGCCTTGCACGGATGAACAAAATGTGGCATTTGCTACATTCAAGCTGACTGGGGAGGCTAAAAGGTGGTGGATCTCGGAAAGGACCATCAGGGAAGCTGAAAAGAAGGAAATAAAAAGTTGATCGCTGTTCAAGGAAGTTTTCTTTGAGCGTTTCTTCCCCGTCTCAGTGAAAGAGGATAAGGTTATGGAATTCTCCACTTTGGTCCAGGGGGCGATGACAGTACACCAATATGCAGCCAAATTTACTGAGCTGGCACGCTTTGCAGCATATCTGATTCCAAATGATGAGAAGAAGTGTCGCAAATTTGAGCAAGGGCTGAACGAGAAGCTTTACAAACGAGTGATGGGCTTCCAGTTGAAAAATTTCACAGAGTTAGTGAATAAGGCCACCTTGTTTGAGGGATGCTTCAAAGGAGTGCTACCTCACTTGATCAAAGGAAGAGGTCTACCCCATCTGGATATCATACAAGTAACAACCAGGGACAGTGGAAGAAGAGAAATGATGGGGGTAATTCAAGCAAGAGACCAATTCAGAGTGACCAACAGCCCTATCACTGCAGAACTTGTGACCGTGTTCACACGGGAAAGTGCAGGAAAGAGCTAGCTTATGCTATCGGTGCGGCAAGTCGGGCCACTACCTCAGAGATTGCCCGCTTACTTTGGGCAGCAATAGACCTGCCCCACTACCACCCCCACCCAGGACCAGAGAGGCGCCACGAAATAATACCCAACGCCCTACTGCACCTACTCGGGTTTTTGCATTGCACCAGGAGAGGCTGAAGGTAGGGAGGATGTGATCACAAGTATTATTCTTTACTTCTCTTTTAATAATTAATTAGTAACTATTATGGATGTTAAATCAAAGGGTACTTTGTATGTGATCACAGGCATTCTTTCTTTGTTTTCTAGTCATGCTACCATACTATTTGACTTTGGGGCAATGCATTCCTTTATTTCTAAGAATTTTGCCAAATTCTGCACATGGGAAGGTGAAAGGTTGGATTTAACTTAGTGGTCTCAACTCCGACGGAGACTACAGTGTCTTGTCACAAAATTCTCTGCGGCTGTCCTATATCTATCGAAGAGAGATTGATGCTTGCTAAACTTATTATTTTTGATGTGGTTGGATTTGATGTAATTTTGGGTATAGACTGTTTGGCTTCATATCATGCCAGTATTGACTGTTTTAAAAAGGAGATAGTTTTCAAGCCTCCTAAAGGGGATAAAATTCGATTTGTGGGGTTGAAAGTGCGATTATTCCCATCAATCATATCAGCAGTTCAGATTGGAAAATTATTGGGTGATGGCTGTCAAGGCTTTTTAGCTTGTGTGATAGATGCACCAAAAGAAGAGTTGGATTTAGAAGAGATTCCTGTGGTGAGAGAATATCCGGAAGTGTTTCCTGAAGACTTGTCTGGATTACCACCCGACCAAGAAGTAGAATTTGCTATTGATCTTGTCCTAGGCACAGCAGCTTTTTCCAAGGCTCCTTATAGAATGGCGCCATCAGAGCTCACTAAACTTAAAGATCAGTTACAAAATTTATTAGACAAGGGTTTTATCCAACCCAGTGTGTCCCCATGGGGTGCTCCAGTGTTATTTGTGAAGAAGAAATATGGAACAATGAGAATGTGCATTAACTATAGAGAACTCAACCAAATAACCATCAAGAATAAATATTCTTTACCCCGCATAGAAGACCTTTTTGATCAACTATAGGGTGCGCAAGTTTTCTTGAAGATTGACCTTCGATCTAGGTATCATCAACTGAAGATCAAGGCTGAAGATGTATCCAAAATTGCTTTCAAGACCATATATGGCCACTACAAATTTCTGGTCATGCCTTTTGGTTTGACTAATGCCCAAGCAGTATTTATGGACTTAATGAACAGAGTATTTTATGGATTTTTGGATAAATTTGTGGTCCTTTTTATTGACGACATCCTAATCTATTCTAAGAGCAAGAAGGAGCACGAGGAACACTTGAGACTAGTACTCGGAACACTTAAAGAAGAAAAGTTGTTTGCTAAATTGAAGAAGTATGAGTTTTGGCTGAATGCGATTACATTTCTGGGACATGTAGTTTCAAAAGATGGCATTTCAGTGGACTCGGGAAAGTTGAAACAATAGTGAACTGGTCGGCACCGAAAATGTACATGAGGTTAGGAGTTTCTTGGGATGGGCGGGATACCATCGCCGATTCATTGAGGGTTTCTCCAAGATAGCAGTTCCTCTCACCGCACTCACCAAGAAGAACAAGAAGTTTGAGTGGATAGAAAAATGCGAAGAAAGTTTTCAGACTTTGAAACAAAGACTAGTGACTGCCCCAGTTTTAACAGTTCCCACTGCGAGAGGTGGATTTGTGATATATAGTGATGCTTTAAGATTGGGTTTAGGGTACGTATTAATGCAACACAGGAAAGTCATAGCCTATGCGTCACAGCAACTAAAGACACATGAACAAAATTATCCCTGAAGTTAGCAGCAGTTGTTTTTACACTTAAGATTTGGAGGCATTATCTATATGGGGAAAAGTGCGAAATCTATACAGATCACAAAATTTTGAAATATTTATTCACCCAGAAAGAAATAAATATGAGACAGAGAAGATGGCTCGAGTTAATAAAGGATTATGATTGTAATATCAATTATCACCCAGGCAAAGCGAACGTTGTAGCTGACGCTTTGAGTAGGAAATCAATGAGTTCAGCAATGGCAGCCCTTACTACTCAACACCAGTTGGCAATGGGGAGACTTAGAGAGGGCGGGTATTGAGGTCATCACCAATGATACAAGCGCTTTCGTGGCTAGTTTGATAGTGCAACCAGATTTGTTAGAGAGAATCAAAGCAGCTCAGAAAGTAGATTCAGCGTTGATAAAGCTAGTGGAGGAAGTTAAGAACGGGGACAAAACTGATTTTAGCATTTCTGAAGATGAAGTTTTAAGGTTTAGAGACAGATTGTGTGTCCCGGCAGATGATGCACTGAAGAAGATATTTCTTGAGGAGGCACAACGCTCTTTATACGCAGTCCATTCAGGGAGTACCAAGATGTATCGGGACTTGAGAGTGTCTTTTTTGGTGGAACAATATAAAGAGAGAGATTGCTAAGTTTATAGAACAGTGCCTAACATGTCAACAGGTGAAGGCAGAGCATCAGAGACCAGCAGGGTTGTTACAGCCATTGCAGATTCTAGAATGGAAATGGGAGCATATATCCATGGACTTTGTGACAGGTCTACCCAGGGTTTTAAACGGACAAAATGCAATTTGGGTGATCGTGGATTGCTTAACGAAAACTGCGTGTTTTGTGCCCATTAAAGTTTCTTATAAATTAGAGAAAATAGCTAAGTTGTACATACAAGAGTCGTGAAATTGCATGATATATCAGTGTCCATTGTGTCAAATAGAGATCCTCGTTTCACTTCTAGATTTTGGAGAAGTTTACAAGAGGCAATGGGTACTAAGTTGAATTTCAGTACGGCTTATCACCCTCAGACAGATGGACAATCAGAAAGAACTATTCAGATTTTAGAAGATATGTTGAGGGCATGTGTGATGGACTTTAAAGGAACTTGGATACAACATTTACCATTAGTGAAATTTGCTTAAAATAATAGTTTCCAAACTAGTATTGGAATGGCACCATATGAAGCACTGTATGGCAGAAGATGTAAGTCTCCATTATATTGGGATGAAGTGGGTGAAAGAAAAATCTTGAAACTAGAGATTATTCAAAGGACCACAGAAAAGATTGACATCATTCGAGCCAGAATCAAAGCAGTTCAGGGTCGACAAAAGAGCTATACTGATAACCGATACTATCCACTAGAGTTTGAGGTTGGAAATGAAGTATTCTTGAATATAGCACCAATGAAAAGGGTTATGAGATTTGGAAGTAAAGGCAAGTTAAGCCCTAGATATATTGGACCCTTTGAGATTCTTGAACGAATTGGATCATTAGCTTATAAGTTAGCACTTCCTTCGAATCTTGCAGGAGTGCATAACGTATTTCATGTGTCCATGTTGAGAAAGTATATTCTTGATCCAACTCACATCATTCATTATCAGCCGCTGTAGATTCAAGAAGATATAATATATATTGAAGAACTAGTGCAGATCTTGGAAAAGAAAGCACACATGTTGCGGAACCGTAGCATCCCCATGGTTAAGGTTTTGTGGAGTAATCATACAAGCAGTGAAGCTTCCTGGAAACTCAAGGAGGAAATGCGAGAGAAATACCCGCAGATCTTCAAAGAGGAATATGAACTCTTATAGCAAATTTCGAGGACGGAATTTATTTTTAGGAGGGGAGGATGTAAAGCCCGCAGCCAAGCCTAAGCCCATGACGCTCCATCGCACAACCACCCGGCCCCTTAAGCCAATGACGTCGTTTTCACCCAGGTTAACGGTTTCTTCCCTTTCCTTTTCTTTCTTTTCTTTTCCTTCTTCTTTCCCCTGCCCGACAGTTTCCTCTGCTTTGCTGTCTTCCGAATCTCCCTCGCCGACCCCCACGTAGCAGACGGTTTCTCCATCAAATGGAAGTTAATTCCATGCTCACCCGTTTCTCTCTCTCCCTCTCTCCCTACGACGATTTACTTCTATTTGGGCCTCATCTCTTACGCCGATCCCCTCTAGTTTTTGCACCTCTACATTTTCACCGGTAAGCCTTCTAGATTTCTCTTTTCTCTCAGCTTTTCCATCATTCAAGGGTTGCGTTTTGGGGTTTTTCAATTCGGAATATTTATTTGTGTTTGCATCGGTGGTTATAGGTGGCCATAACAAAAACAAGGAATTCAATTTATTAGCCTCTGTCTTTCTTGCAGGTTGTTCTCCATTCTCAAGTAAGATTCTCAGTTGTTGAATGGATGATTAACTTATGTGAATTGATTTAGAGATTTCATTAAATTGCTGGGTCTTTCCAAAGGGTATTATTGGTGGTTTTTCAAGGTTACATTAATGTATTATTTTCCGTTGTTGATATGTGAAAGTTAGAGTTGATTTGAATAAGGCTAGAATAATGGTTTTGTTGGGGGCATTTTAATGTTACTAGATATTTTTGTGGCGTGTAAAAGTTTTGTTGAGTGTAAATGATCACCTGGTTGTGATCTCTGCTTTTTGGAAACCATTTTTAGTTGGTGATTGGGTTTTAAGTAGTTGAGGTGGGCTCGATAATTTGGGGTCCTCTTTGGAGAAATTTATGCTAGCTATTTGGTTGAAGCGTACATGGTAAGTTTCCCTGTGGGGTGTATTTATTATTTCCGGAAGTTGGATATTTCTGGGAAGTGGTTTGATTTATGGAGGATGCTAGCTTGTTGGAATTAAGTATAAAATTTTAACTTCTTGGCCATGTTGAGTTATAGGCATTCTGTTTAAAAAGATAAATGCTAATTGGTTGTGTGGAACAAGAAGACCATGTTAGCACATCTTCGAGTAAGTCAAGTTGACTAAGGTGTAGCTGTACGTTCATATCTCGGGACTGGTCAACATGTTTAATGTGTGTTATTTGACTTGAAGGTTGTAAAAAAAATGGTAGTGTTTTAAAGTCGATGTCGTTGAAGAAGGGAGTCGTTGCTATTTTTCCATTTTTAGAAATAATAGATTTTTATGTTGTTTTTATAGATTGGGTTGTTGGGCATTAATACTGGAATTCGTTTTATTTTTATTTCATTATGAATAGGTGACGAGATTAATATAGGTCGGACTCAAGAATTGATCAGTCCTCTACAAGAGTCAGGTAAGCGGAGTTTCTATACTAGATTTACATAAAAAGAAAAAACAAATGACTTGAGGTTGGTTTTATAAAAATTGTGCATGATACGCTTTCAAAAGAAAAACATGAAAACAACCTCAGTATATAAATAATTCTACATCTTCTAATGAAATTTATATGATAGAGAAAGTTTCTTTTGACATGAAATGTATAGACATGAGCAACATTTAACATGTTTATAAGATATACATAAGGGCGAACATGGCTTGGAATGTTTTCTTGTACATGTGACATAAAATATTTTGATTGTTTCTTTTTATCTGAAAATGATAAGAAAAGGAAAAACACGTGGGTTGATATGTTATGTTCATGGAAAATATTTGGCATGCTTATCTGTTGGTTTTGGTTTCTGGATATGGTTCTGATATGTGTATATGGTTTCACGTGATATGGTTGGTACCACCATGATAGAATATGATAGGAGTGCAATCACTTTAGAAACAAAGTGATCCTTTTGTGTGTTTCTTTCCTATGTGCACACTCGGGACTCCGAGAACGAATGAGGGAAAGTCTCACAATATGATACCGTCTGGTTTGGCCACCAGGGATAGCACAACCCTACCACGAGGGTTAAACATGGTATATGTTCTGGAACGTTGATAAGAGGAGATGTTACAGTTACTTGTGTCAAAGTATTTTGATTTTAAAAATGCTGGTTTTGTGAATACTTTATGAAAAATAAAGGTTCACTCAGTTTTTATTGGTTTATAAGTTTGGAGTTGTTACCTTTGAATAAAAGTTTTTCCGTTACATGCATAAGAGTTTTATTGAAAATGCTCATGTTTTACACACTAGTATAGGTGCTTTGCTTAATGAGTTGTGATTGAACTCACCCCTTACCTATTTACATTTCAGATGAAGTGGAGGTCTCGACTGAGGACCAAGATTAGTATGTTGAGACCAGGATAAACGGTTACCTTGGGTTGAAGTGAAGACTGTATTTAATGACTTGTTGTTACGTTATTTAGCATTAATAGATTCAAGTGTTAGTAGAATATTTTTATTCTTGTGAAGGGAGGATTGTGGACCCTATGTGATTGTATTATTTTTAAATATATGAACTCTGTGGATATATATATTTAGGATTGGATTGTCTGAAATTGGAAGATGAGAAATTATTGTGGAATATTGGAAAATGTTTAGAAATAGTATTTGTAGATGAAAACAGGTCAAATCAAACAGGTTGATTTTCAAGACTCCCTACAAGTACGGGGTCTTACAATTTCGACCAAGGGAAGAAGGTCATGCCACATGGCCCACATGCATAGGTTGTGTAACATCCGATGAGGGATTTGGGTGGGAGTTGAAGAGACCTATAAAAGGGGGAGAAGGCCAATGCCCAAAGGCTTTTTGGTTGCCATTTTCATATTTCACTTGCGTCTCAGTCTCTCTTCATCCTTTCCTACATGCCCACATTAAAGAACTCATCATTTTTTTCACACTTTCCTTGCAAGCAAACACCATTTTTCCTTTCTCACCAAGCTCAAAGCAAGGAACCACATCTTCATGAAGGAAGCCACACGGTATAGTCCTAATTATTGCAAGCCAATATACACACATACGACCAAATACAAGGGTGATGAGATCTTAAGGGCTTGAGATTAAAGGGAACACCAACACACATGCACAAAATTTTGTTTCACCATTTATAAATTTCTTGAAAAAAAGTTAGGGTTTCCCAAGGGGGAGGCCAAAATCTAGAGGACCAAAATCCTCATCACAGTTTCAAGGAACCACGGCCATTCTACACAATATGCAGGTCATGCTTATTCTATGCACACACTCACATGTCCAAGACCTAACCAAGGTTGTGGAAGCACAATCACTTTTTTTTTTTACATGGGTCTCTAGGTCAAATGCTTAGGGTACCTCCATGAACAAGTAAGATGTGATACAGTAGTTCACATAATTTTCCTTCATTGTATTTTCAATATGATACGACAGTTCGCATATTTTGACTTCACCATATTTCCAATATGATACGGCATTTTGCATATTTTGCCTTCATCGTATTTCAATAGGATATGACAGTTCACATGTTTTGTCTTCATCATATTTTCAATATAATATGACAATTCACATATTTCGCTTTCACTGTATTATTTTTCATGTCTTTGTATCCACTAGCTTTATATGCTATCCAACTCTGATATCCTTTTCACAAGGATCCATTGGCGATTCTTAGTCGACCCAAATGTTCTATAAATAACACGATTCTATCACCACCAAGAATGAGGTGTAAGATTTAAGATCCGAACTTTGAAGAGTTTTAAGTAACAATTTATTGAGGTTATTATTTTAGGTACATAATCTTATTCTTTTTGTAGTGAAGAGTTTTGTTTATGTAGAGATCATTAGTTACTACTGTATGTGGAGTTAAGATAATTGTTGGGTGAGTTTATTATTAGGCTTTTAATCAATTCCATTGTTAAGGTAGACTGTTTAGGTTTGACTTGAATTTGGAGTGTATGATAGTTCACACGTAGCGTGCCAATGTGTTCACTTAAAGGTTTAGTAAACTATTGAGTTCAATTAAACTATTGAGGAGTATAGGTGACATAGAAAGAATTTAGGTTGTTGGAGGTCTAACAAATTTTGAGGATGAAATTTTGTAAGGAAGGGAGTTTGCAACGTCCTAGCACAATAATTATAAGGTCGAGATATAAATAGTTTTTATTTGGGCTAAATTATATTTAACCAGTCATATTGGATAAGTCCATTAGAGATACATTATTGAGGTTGATTATGGATGTTAATTAGACTCAATTCCTAGGTTAAATCCCATCTATTATTTATTGAATGAGTTAAACTCCTTTTGGAATTTAAAGATTGACCATTAGAAATTTATTTCAATTTAAAATAATCACTTATTGAAATTTCCTAAGCAATTTTAGTCACTACTGGATCATATTTTTAAATTCAACTTATCATTATTTCAATTTAAAATAATCATTGATCATGACTGAATCCAACTTGAACTCAAACTTGTCAGCATCCATTCCAACAAGAATACAACTCTACAAGTTATATTTACTTAAAAAAATTTTAAACCGAGTCTATTCAAACTGGTCGTTATTCTTTCTCTAATCTCTCTATAAATATCTTCCTTCTGCATATTATTTGGACAGAAAATCATAAACCTCTCAATTCAGCAACATGATCAATTTTGTATTAAAAAAAAAAGAAGGAATAAGGAAGAAACACTACAATTTAAGTAGTTTGGTCATAAACTGGGATTAGCATACTTTAGCTAGTTATATATATTATTATTAATGTCAATGTTCTTTGGAAGATAGTGTTTACATACCATGCATATCATGATATTTGTAATCACACCATTCATCATTTTTCATTTTGAATATTATAGTTATGTATGTATTATACATCTCACGCCTCTCACATTGTATAAATCATGTAAGATTTCATAAGATTAAATGTAAAGTAAACTCAGAACAATTTATCAAATATTCATCCGAATGTGTGGTACCAATGCGAATTTATAAATGGGACGTGCAAGTCACAGACCAAAGCATGGTCCACCATTGTATGCTAGAATACTATTAGCAACTCCCCTTGGGACTATGGGACGTGGGAACCAATCAAAATTTTGTTGACAGAGTTAAGTGTATGGACCAATATGATAAGTAAACTAAGTCAAATGAGTCAAAATAAGTCATGCATGGCATAAGCATACGTATGAATGATCAATATTTTGGTTCTTAGCACAAAATATTTTATGAAAATCATATATTAAGTATGTTTATGTTATGATAAGTCTTTTACTGAGCCATCGACTCATTTTAATTTTTTCATTATATTTTTAAAACATCCCAAGTCAGTTTAAGTATGACGATAAAGCTACTAGACGGGATTCAGTCTAGGGAGGTATGACAATAGCCTAGATCATATACAGAGATTTTAAGTTATGATTTTTATGGCACGCATTTTTAAAAATTTTAATAAAAGCTTCTACATACTCTCTTTCATGATCTCAATAATTGGCGCTTCCTTTAGAATAAAATATAATATTTTTAAGTTAAGATTTAGTAATAACACTCCAGCTCCTAAGAATTTTTAAAAGTGACTTTATTATTAACCGTGTAGATCGGGGTGTTACAATTGGTATCAAAGATAAGTTTCAGGATTTTGTAGACTTCTCTAAAAAAATTATAAGGAAATTTTATTTTTGAAAGTTGAAAGTGAGGATCATTAATTACTATTGTATGTGAAGAGTTTTATTTATGAGAAGATCGTTAGTTACTATTATATGTGGAGTTAAAATATTGTTGGGATAATTTATTTTTAGGCTTTTAATCGAATTTCATTGTTAAGGGCGATACTTGTGTAGGTTTGAATTGACACATAGCGTGCCAGCGTGTATGCTTAAAGGTTTTGTAAAGCATCAGACCCAAATAGAGGGCGATTGTAATTGTTAGAGTATTAATTTTGACTAAACTAGAAAGGAGTAAAGAGACATAGAAGAAAATGTAGGTCGTTGGAGGTCTACCAAATTTCAATGATAAGAATTTTTATAAGGAGGACAGTTTGTAACAACCAGGCTCAATAATTCTAAAATCAAGGTATTAATAATCTTATAGAACATAAATTATATTTAAAGGGTCATATTGGAGAAGCCCACTACCAATAAATTGTTGAGGTGAAATTAGAAGTTTTAATGAGGCTCAATAACTAAGTTAAATCTCATTTATTATTTATTGAATGAGTTGGAATCCTTTTAGAATTTAAAGATCAATCATTATAAATTTATTTCAATTTAAAATAATCATTGATTGAAATTCCTTACGCGGTCTCAGTTATCATTATTCCTATATTAAATAAACTACTAACTTATGTTTTTAAATTCAAACTCTGTTTTTGAATGATCTTGACTGAGTCCAACTCAAACTTGAACTTGTTGGCATCCTATTGTAACAGATACACAATTCTACATTTCACCTTCACGTTAAGACTCTTCAAACCGAGTACAACTCAAATTGGTCATCATGCTCTTTGAAATCACTCTATATATATCTCTCTTCTAATTTGAAAAACAAAAACCATATACCTCCTAATCCAACATTGTGATTACATTTTGTGTCAAACTTTAAGGAAATAACACTATAAGATAAGTATCTTGATCATAACTTATGATTGGCATTCTTCAGCTAGTCATATATATTATTATTAAAGCCTACTCTTTGGAAGCCAGTTCTTTGGAATCCAATGTTTACTTACCATGCATGTCATGATATTTAAAAACACATCATTCATCACGTTTCATTTCACATATTATAATTATGTATGTATTTTGCATCTCATACATCTCACGTTGCATAAGACACATAAACTTTCATAAGATCAAGTACAAAATAAGTTTAGAATAGTTAATCACATGAACATTAAGATGCATGATACCAATACAAATTTATTGGTGAACGTGCAAGTCACGGACCTAATCGTGATCCACCATAATATGCTAGAATTTTATTGGCGGCACCCCTTGTGGTCACGGGATGTGTGATTGTGTTAGCTGCCTCAGTCTAACCCCTAAACAATAGGGTCATCTAAGTTTGTATCTCCTCGTAGTGACCGAACATGTCTCATTGATTTGGTAGGTTTAGGCTCGTTTCTAGCTTTCTTGAGTTCTTATGGCTATGGTAATATGGTATTTAAGGATGGATTTGGTTTGGGTGGCAATGATGGGTTCCTAGGTTAAAGAAGGTATGGTGTCTAATGATGGAAATGAAGATGATGATGATTTGGTGATCTAAGTGATGATTTAGTGTGTTTGATGCAAGGTGAAATGGCTTAAATGTTGCCCTTGATGTTGGCACCACTTAGATGATGTTTAGGGTTGGTATGGTGAAGATAGGCTAGGGTTTGGATGGTGGCTAAGAGAAATTTTGAGATTGGGAAGAGTTGGCTTAGGGTTAGAGTGTAGGATGCAATGCTAGGGTTTGGAAGGATGTGAGTGAATGAGGCTAGGGTTGACTTGGATAATTTTTGGCTAGGGTTTGGGTGGAAGACACTTGCTTGACTAATGGGATGATTAGACTTGATGGATTTGATTAGGATAGGATTGGGTTAGTGTGATTGGATGATTGAGTCAATTATGGGATTATTGACCAATCAACCAAATATGAGAATATTTTATTAATGGTGAGGTGGCAAGTAGTGTTTGGCTATGGCAAGTGATGCTATAGCTGAATATAGCTCTCTATGGTAGGTGGGATATTTGATTGAGCCAAATGAGAAAATGATTGACCAATCAAACAATGAATGATGATTTGATTGAGTATAAGAAGGGAATGAGAGGTTCCATAAATATGGCTATTTATGGAAGGTTGATATTAAGATGATTGAATTAGAAATTGGATTGTGAGTTATTGTTAGGGCTTGGCTGAGTACAGTAAGTAGGGCTAGGCATGTATGGCAAGTGAGAATGAGTGGTGGATGATTGGAAAATTGGATTGGGATTGATTGATAGCTGATTAGGTATGATTGGGAATTGATTGGATGACTATCTTGAGTTTCCAATTTAAGGTCTCGTTTATATTCAAACGTGAGACAAGCTCATCTCAACTCATCTAAACTCATCATTATACTTTTTCATATCTTCATATAAAATATAAATCCCAATACAATTTTTTTAAATTCCAATACAAATTTTCTATTCCCAAATCAATTTTTTCGAATCCTAAAACAATAATTATATTAAAAAATAAATTCAACTCATTTTAACTCATCTCATCTCGTCTCCGAATCTAAATGGGGCTAGAGTGGTCTTATAAGGTAAGAAGATACTTTTGATTGAAAGATTGAGAGTTGGTGGAAGAGTGATTGGAGGTTGGCGACAATATATGGTAGGTGGAGTGGTTGAATAAGGTAAGTCTTTGGTGGCCGTATATGATAAGTGGGGATCTTTGAATTGTCAGTTATGGGAAGTAAGGGGGCGTATATGGCAATGGGGAGACTTGGAGATGGCCGAATATAGTGTTTGGCAAAAAAGAAACTTCAAAAAAACATATGAATATATAAAAAAAAATAGATGAACACATGAAAAACTTGAAAAACTTGGAGAACACAATGTAGACATTCAAAGAACACAATGATGACTTTGAGTTTCACAATGCGCTTCAAGAAACAACACTTTACAATATATACAAAGATAACTTCAAAGAACACAAGGATAAACCAATCAACTTTGATTCACGAATTGTACAAAAATTGAAAGGAAACCTCAGATAGATAAATCATGGATAGATAATCGATTCAACACCTATTCACAAATTGCAAGGTGTTAATCTTCTCTTTGGGATTCACAAATTGTACCCAAAAAGTCTAAGTGCAAGAGCACCAAAAGTGTTCTTAAAAAATACACCAAACCGTCCCACAAGGAAAAAATGTCAAGTGATCCAAAATTTGTAAACTAAGATGCTAAGAGTTTTATTGATGGAGCTTATAAAGTGAAAACCACCAAAATTTCCATTGACAAAATACTTAATTAAAATTAAATAAATAAAATAAAATAAATCAATAAGATGGTTTTGAATGGCCCATGGTGGCCATGGCAAGCAAAAGGGCCCATTGGTGGGCTAAAGTGCTACATGGCCCACAAGTGGTTTGGTCTTGGTCTTGGTTGATGATGTGCACGACATGAGGTTGTGCTTGGCCCGCTGGTGTACATGGCAAGGTGCCATGCATGAACTTGCTGGTGGGCATATCCTGATGCCATGTGCTGCCGTTGCATGGCCTAAGCTAATGGCCTGGGCGTTGATTCCGCATGGCCTAGGCAGGTAGCTTGGATGTTGGTGCTACAAGGGACGGGTTGGAGTTTTGCGCTGGATGGCATGCCACTAGTCTCGCTAGGTGGCGGTGCTAGGGTGCATGCAAAGGCTTACTTGGGCATGTCATAGCAGGGCCATGGCATGCTTGTGGGGCTGTTCGAGACGTGTCATGGCACGGGTCATGGGCACGACTGATGTGCTGTTGGTGGAGTGCTTTAGGTGACCTTGGCTAGTCCATGGCAAAAATCATGGGCATGGCCAAGTGCTGGCTATGGCTTGTGGCTGGTGTGCGCATGGCCTGAGCTGTCAAAGAAATGTCATGAGAAGGGGCATGGCATGCCTGCTGGGGTGTCCTGGGCATGCCATGGCAAGGTTTGTGGCATGTCTATGGTGCTGATATAGGCGTGCTTTGGCAGGGGTCATGGCATGTCTATGGGTATAATAATGAGCTGCTGATATTGCTGGACAGGCTTATGGGCACTGGGGCTGCTTAATGGGCATGCTAAGGGCGTTGGACTACAGTTAGGCACTCTGCTAGGCGTTGGGATGCTGCTGGGAGTGCTGTGGCATGTCAGCAGCAATGTCAAGGAGTTGTCGGGGCTAATCCATGGCACTATCAAGAGGGAAGACGTGAGCCATATTCTAATTGACTCGTGCCATTCTTGCAATCTTCCTAGGGCATACACTAGATCCTTAGGGAAGTCCTCCAAGGTTGGGCTTGACCTCGAAAGTTGTAACACTCGGGATCAAAGACCCAAACCAGTCACAGGCCCAAGCCCACGTCAGCTCAACCCCAACCCTAAAAACACCTAATCAGCGTCGTTTCATCCCAGGTGAAGCCCTTCTTCTTTCTCCTTCTTCTCCTACCCCCGACGGTTTTCCCCTGATCGTTTCTTTCGTTTTTCTCTCGCCTAACACCACGTCCTTGTGGTTTCTTATTCCATATGGAAATTATCTCTCTCTCCCCCTTCGACATCTATTTGTTTTCATTTGGGTCCTCTTCTCCGCCGGTCTTCCCTTGTTTTTGTTTAGTCACAACTCTCGCCGATAAATTTTCTTCTAAACCCATCATTTTCTTGCGGTTCTTCTATCCATAAAGGGGTGCAGTTTTAGGGCTTTTAATCACTTAGAATCTTGTTGGTTTCCGTTGGTTGTAGTCGAGCTTAAAGGAAGCAGGAAATTACTTTTTTAGCCTCTATTTTCTTGCGGGTTGCTCTTCAATTTCATGTAAGATTCTCAGTCTTGATTAAATACTTGTTTTACGTGCAATGTTATAAGGATTCGTTATGCTTAAAGAGTCTGCTATGAGAGGCTTACTTTTGTGGTTGACTAGGATTTATGTATGCCTTTTCTTATGTTTTGTTGTGCTTTTCTATATGTTGGTTGGTAGTGGTTTGGGTTGATACATGACAGTTGGAGTTGTTTAGAAGGGACTGAAAATATTTTTGGGTTGTGAATTATTGTTGGATCGTAAGTGACAACTTCTTTGTTGGGTTTACTTAATATTTCAAGAAATCTGGATATTTTTGGAAGGGGATGATTGATGTATTTTGTCAGGTTGGTTTTAATAGAGTGATGTATGAAATAAATATGTAGTGGGCTGGAATAATGGATTGGTTGGAGGCATTATTCATGTTATTAGATGACTTTGGGCAGTTGGTTGCTTGGGATTTAGCAGCTAAAAAATTTTGAGTTTATGCAGGGAGCGTAGTTTAGTTTCTAGTTGTTCGGATTAAGGTTTTTGGGGTGGTCATTAACTTTTAGTAAATATTTTATGAATAGGTGACGAGACACTTAGGGGTCAAACTCAAAGATTTAATTATACGTTTCAGGAATTAGGTAAGCGAGATTCATATGCTTGGTTTTATACCAAATATAGACTAAGATTAACTTTTTAGAAATTCGTGCATGTTTGGTTATGAAATGAGAACTTGAAAAAAACCAACTTCAGTCAATTACTTGTATTACTCATGAAACTTATATGAAATAAAGAAAAATATTTCTATCATGCATTGTGTAGATATGAGTTTTATTTTTGTCATGCTGTCTTTGAAATGTAAAAGAGCAATTTTAAGAAATTGATTATTTATGCTTCTATTTATAAAGATATTCTGACTTTGTTTTGTTTTGTAAGATTGATCTGAGAATATTTTGAAATTTTGTATTATTTTAGTGTGACTCTGAAAACCTTTGGCATTTTATACTGATTTGTATTTGACTATGTCTCTACTTTACTCTACTCTGCTCTGTTTGGATTGGTACTAACTTCTCTGTCTCAAAGTGCCCATTTTGGAAACAAAGTGGTTTATTGTGAACTTTTTTGTGTGCACACTCGGAGCTTCGAGAATGAATAAAAAAAGTTTTCACCTCTGTCTCTGCATGGTTTGGTCATCGGGGTTAGCACAACCTTACCACGGAAGTTAAACATGGTCTTTGCTTTGTGTGATACTCTGTTTGATATGATAATGATGTCCAGTTTTATTATGCCAAAGTATTCTGTATTTTTTATTATTTGAAAATCATCACTCTGTTACGTATGAAAATGTGTTTGTCCTGCATATTTAAAATTGAAGAATAATTTTACTCTGCATACTATATTTTGAAAAATGCTCATGTTTACATGTTGGTATAAGTCCTCCGCTTACTGAGTTGTGGTTAAACTCACTCCCTTATTTATATATATTTTTCAGATGGTATGGATGTCTCAACTGAGTACCAAAAATAATAATTGTGAACCAGACTAAACTGTTAGAGTACCATTGTTGATGTGAAGATTGTAAATATTGAATTGATGTTATGTTTTCAATATTATTATATTTCATTATGTCGGGATTATTGGGAAATTGTGGACTCTTTGTTATGGTGATATTTTAAATTATGAATTTGTGGTTATGCTTATGTTGGATTTGGATATGGGAATTATTTATTTATTCTAAGAAAATTTTTGGAGACTTCGCTTGTATTCGAAGACAGATTATATCAAACAGATAGTTTTCTCGACCCTGCAGGTATGAGGTGTCACAAAAGTGGTCCAATCTCGACTATCCATAAATGCATAAGACCTTGTTCTAGGACAATTTTTATTGGGGTCTAGACAGGTTAGTGCGTAACGTTGGACATAAAGTTAAGTGTGTAGGCTAATGGGTTATATAAGATAAGTCAGAATTGCCAAGGTAAGTCATGCATGATGATCATGATTTTGATTCTTAACAGAAAATATTTTATGAAAATCTTATATTAAATATACACTACAAAAATAGGTGCTTTTTGCGGCTCAAATTATTTCCCGCTATGCAAATTGAGCCGGAAATAACACCAAAATAGTGTTTGGGAGAGAAGCCACCGGTGGAGTGGAAAAGCTGTGGGGAATAATATTGTTGCAGCGACTTATGGCACCGCAATAAGATTATTCACGTTTTTCTCCGCCGCAAAAACGAAACACGTCTGTCTAATTTTCATTTAATCATATTGCGGCGACTTCATATCGCCGCAAAAAAAAGCATATATAAATCACGCGAATAGGCCGGCAAATTCAGATCGCGCTTTTTATTTTCATCTTCCCTCCTAACCCTTTGCACACCTGATTTCTTCTCTGCCGTCAAGCTTCTCCTCCGTCGCGAGCTCGCCGTCCAACCAGCTGTCGTGAACTTGTCTCCCCCCGCTCGACGCTGATAAGTGTGGTTCTGATCTTACTCTCCTCTGTTCTCTCTCTTACTCTCTATTTCTGTGATTCTTGCGGTGAAGTGTCCATTCACTCACTGTAAATGTCGTTTGGTTGGATTAGAGCTTTTGGTTTCGTAAATGCACTGTATTACAACTTTTTATTGTGGGATTCTGTATATAGTTTGCCCTAAATTTGCTATGAGGATTTAGTTTTTCTAAATTAATTTCTACTGCCTTATTATTGTAGTTTGCCCTATTTCACGTCCTGACAACTTTCTTTTGGTGGGATGGGATGGAATCAATATAGAGTTTGCCCTAAATTTCAATTTGTGGATTTTGTTTGCCCTGGATTTTGACTGGCGTACAAATGTAGTATGCCCCAGTTAGCTGCTTTTTTCTATTTCCGTAAATGTTGTTCCTGGTTTCCTATTTCACTAATTTTTTTTTCTTACTAATTGTTTGGTTTGGTTAGTTAGGTGGAGTTGGGTGGACAAACAGACTAAACTTTAAGAAATATAAAATGACTCTATGGATTACACAATGGGGGTTGAAAAGATCTCTTATTTTTATCAGACTTCAACTCCCTGTTTTTGGATAATTCCTTATCGAAAGAAAACACTTTCTTGGTCTTCTTCTTCCTGTTTTTAGAACAAATCTTGTTAGCAACCAACCATACTTCAATGGCAAATCTTTTAGAACAAATGTGAGAAAGAATATATATATGTATCTATATATATGTAGGATTAATATAGATTTAGCATATCTATATCGACACTCCCATTTTACTTTGTATGTAATACCCGATAATGTTCATGAATGTTAACCGAATCAACTCCAACTTATTTAATTACAAAATCTAATAATAATCATAATTATTTATTCATAAAAGTTCATTAATAATCGAAGAATCATGCTACAATACAGAAGTCACAGATGGTGGCCATTGAATAGGCTATTTATTTTATATATTGCTTATTTTTTCATATTTTTTTAAATCTTTAAATATATTTTAAAAAAATATTCACAAGATTGTTTAAAATTAATGTTTTAATCACTAAATAAATAAATAAGCTTTGACTTTTTCTGTGGAGTGGCAATATCATAAACCCACACATGACGTAACATCAAATGCCAAGAGCCAAAGTTCTATCTATTGTATGAATTCTGGAAGTAGGCATGAACGAGAACTATAGAAATTGATTTTCACCAATTGAAATTGACCAAAATCGATGGAGAACCAGTCAATTGATGGTCCAAAATTATAGAAACCGACGTTAGTTGATTCTATTAGAGATATCAGTCCCAAGAAATCAGTACTTTATCAAGATAAAGAAATATGCAAATCTGCCTCTGTTGCTGCTGTTACTTAGTTGATCTTTTTAGATTTTATTTTTGTATTCTATTAATTATTTGGATCCTCTGTAGATACTAGTTAGATTTATAAACATCAAACACTTGTAGTTATCCATACTGAATTGGAAATTGTAAGGTGGAATACTTTGCACTCATCTATATAGATATATAGATATATATATATATATGAATGAATACACACGAGAACTGGTATCCTAGTGAACTAGACTTTGTTTCCTTTCTAATTTTGACTTCGTATTAGAGCATTAAATTGCTCACACAACTCAATCCCATATGGCCTCATCCCATATGGTAATACCCGAGTCATCTCGTCGAAACACTGATGAAAGGTTTGTAGAATTAACTCAACGTGCAGATAAATCTGAGAAAGATGCTGAATATTACAAGAATAAATTTGAGGCCATGGAACAAAATGTGACGCTATTGTTGGAGAAGCAAGCATAGTACGATAAGTTTATGAGCCAATTCATGGAATCGCAGAGGCAAGCCCGAGGAGAGTCTCATGGAGAGACTTAGGGTTCTGCATAGGCTTTTGGAAACACATTTTTTGAGATTTTCTGTGGGGTAAAACATATCTTTTGAAGGGTTTCCATTGATTGGAGCTGCTCACATGACGACCTTCACTAGTAGAAGCTCAATGGACATTTGGATGTTGCTCGATGTATGGTGTAGAAAGTCCAATGTATCCCAAAAGCCACTGGGATGCTGCTCGATAGAAGTATGGAAATTTCAGTTTTTGTATCAATTACGTTAACATGTGTTTTGTTTGTGTCCTGCCATGGTGTCACATTGTATGATTTATGCTCATAATGTTCCGGCATTTGCAACTCCCAACCCATTAAAATACAACCTTCATTCCATAAAACTACTTAGAGAATATAACTCAGAATCAATGCAAACTTTTGTGCATGTAGAATTTAAACGCTGTGGAGAATCATTATACACCTCTAATGCAAATTAAAAAGCATGCTGAATTCAAATGCTACTACTTTAATGCAAATTATACAGCTCTTATGTCAAAACTTTTTTATTGGTTTTGACAAGATTAGCAAGGGTGGGAGGAACTAAAAGGAAATACTTTAATTTAATGGGCATTAAAGGCCCAAATATCTTCTCCTGCATTATCTGGGAGTCCTCTGCATTATCTTTCCCAGAAATTGCTCCAGATCATACATTTTTGTAAGTGTACGAAGTAATTTTTTATTTTTTTTTTGTACTTTTTGCTTTGGTGTTGTTCACTTTCTACTGCATGTGCTTCTTATCATCTCGTGCATGTAGTGAAACTTGATGACTAAAATAGATTGATGTCTAGATTTTTAATTATTCGTAAAATTTATATATAAACTTATAAGAATTTG
Organism: Platycarya strobilacea; assembly: GCA_036898215.1. Classification (NCBI taxonomy): domain Eukaryota; kingdom Viridiplantae; phylum Streptophyta; class Magnoliopsida; order Fagales; family Juglandaceae; genus Platycarya; species Platycarya strobilacea. The sequence goes on along the minus strand of CM072549.1, from coordinate 31,033,959 downwards.
TAATTAGATACCTTATTCAATATCCTGTTAAATTGCTACGTCAGTTGTTGATTGGTATGCCATGTATGTTGGCCTTTGATTTGCATTGCATTTCCTGATCTTTGTTGCCCTACCTGTTTAGATCCAAAGTATTGTGTTTAGACTTTAGAGGAATATGTTAAACTCATACAAAGAATTAGAGATTAAATGTCAACCTCGTCTCAATGTATTTGAATTTAAAAATGTATAACATTCTTGCATTGACAAAACTGTAATGAAAATCATAGATGTAAAAAATGTTGTTTGCGATAAATTGTTATACTCATTTAATTATTTACCACAGTTAATGTTGTAGTTTTCATAATGATTTACTTCAATGGTAGAGGAGGAGAAAACAACAGCTTGCATTGGGATAAAATCATACTTATGAAATGAGCTCCTCCATTTAGTAAGTTTCTTGGTGTCTTCTAAGAAAAAATGGGTTTTTTTTCCATTGATACATTATTTGAAAAGAAAATTCCAGTGAATATTCTACTAAAAAGTGTACATTGTGGTTAACTTTGACAACTAAAAAAAATGTATATATATGTTTACAGTAGTTGAGATCGATGAAGAAGGTACACAGTTTTGAGATGAAGAAGACAGCTTCGTGGCCGATGATCACGACATGTTTAGGAAACTCTAGTTACCCTATATTGAAGATGGGAGGACACCTGTAAAACAATATTTGATATATTGTGGGATGTTCACTTTGTCATGAATTTTAATTTGAACTGATATTTTCATTGATATATGATATTTGGGATGTTAATCCTTAAATATGTATGTATATATATATTTTGATGATGATGGTTGTACTTATAATGTTTTTTAGGAATTATAATTGATTAGATATTTTTTTAGATTGAATTGATGTCGAAAGCAGCTGATTGAAAGCAGGTTAAAAAATGTCAAATCATTTTAAAACGAAACTATTTGCGGCGACGGATGACCGCCGCAAATGAAGCTTATTGAGCTGCAAATTCTAACATTCAAAACGTAGTTCATTGAGCAGGCATGACATATTTCCGGCGAGTTAAGAATTTTTGCGGCGACCAAATATCGCCGTAAGTATTCTGCCAGCTGAGTTAGCCGGAAATTTCTTTTCCAGACTTGACTATTGCGGCTCCCTTCCGACGATTCTGTTTTAGTCGCAAATAAGCTTTTGAGGCGATTAAACCACTTTTTGCGGTGACTATATATCGCCAAAAATAGTAATATTTTTTGTAATGATATTTACGTTTTGATGAGTTTTTTATTGAGTCATCGGATCTTAATTTGTTTTTATGTTTTTAAACCATCCCAACTCAGGTTAATTATGACAATAGAGTTTCAGGATGGGATTTAGTTTAAAGACGTGACACTTGTTTAGATCATGTATAGAGATTTTAAGTTATGGCTTTAATGGCATGGGCTTTGACAAGATTTTGATAAATGCTTCTGCTTATTCTTATTTATGATCTCCTTCTTTTAATTAAAAATTATTTATTTATAGATTCTTTATAGCTAGTCCTTCCTTTAGAATATAAATCTTTATATATATGAAGTGAAAATTTTATTTTAATAGAAAATTTTATTTTTTTATTAAAGTTAACACTTTCTATCCATTTTTGTTAAAATAAATACTGTATTTAATGAGAAATATTATTTTAAATATAATCCATTAATTATATTAATCATCAGAATAATATTCTTGACATTAAAGTTAATTACACCACTTTAATTTTCTATAACAATAAACTTTTCATTTAAAACTTTTTTTTATGTAAAGTAAATATAAAATAACATAATAATAGTATCGAATGACATAATAATAGTATAAAATATATAACAATATATATAAATAAATAATTCATAAAAATATAATAATGCAATCATCACTTAGAAATGTTAATTTATACATTAGAGAGTTTAATTTTATTCATGAAAATGTATTCCTATTATATGATTAATAATTTCATTCTTTAAAAATTATTTTATAATTTTAAAATGAATATATTATTTATTTATTTATTGAGATGATAAATATACGATATATACAATTAACTATAATTATATTAAATTGGTAATAATAGACAATAAATATAATTAATATATTATATATGTTTGATATTTAATTGAAATATATATGATCTAATAAATTTAGATATTTAAGATTAAAATTTTATGTTATAAATTATAATATAAAATTATTTTATATAATTTATAAACTATATAATTTATTTTTTAAAAATAATTATATTATTTCTTAAAAATAATTACATAACTAAAAAGACTGTGGATGATTCAAGTTTATGTATATCTAGAAAAACTCAAAGACTAAAAACGTAGGTATTTTAATATCCTTTCTTTTGAAACTGTGTAAAATGACGCAAATATTAGATCATCGTCTTAAAATTATAAAAATATAATATTTTGAACGAATCTTTTATTAAAATTTCAATCAAAATTATCTCAAACAAATTTGATAAAACTATAGGTTATGTTTATTTATGAGATTATCTTATTATTTTTATTAATATTTTTTTAAATATATGAAAACGTGTAATTATTTATCATCAATTTATTTATGAATAATCTTTTAATTTTTGTTAGAATTTAAAATAGATAAACGTGCTTTGCACGTTACTTTTATCTAATATTAATATATATATATATATTTAAATTAAGATTTAGTAGTAGCACTTCAACTCAAAATGATTTCGATTTTGTTCACGTTCATAAATATTCTTATCTAATCTTATCTCATCTAATTATTATTATTTTTTATAAATAAAATAAATAATTAAAATATTTTAAATTTTGAAAAATATAATATTAAAAAATATATTTTAATAATTATTTTATTTTATTTTTATTTTTTATTTTAACTTATTTAAATATAAAAATAAACCAGGCTTTAATATTAACCGTGGTGAACGGGTATCACATGTTGGGACAAAATTTCTTTTATTTTATTTTCTTTTTATTAATTTCATTCTTTTCCTCGGAGCCCTATGCTATGTATATGCCGAAAAATGTCTCATGTATATTTACTCTATGAGGATAATCCATATAAGGTTATTTAAATATTATATATAAAAATATAATATTTTGAACGAATCTTTTATTAAAATTTCAATCAAAATTATTTCAAACAAATTTGATAAAACTATAGGTTATGTTTATTTATGAGATTATCTTATTATTTTTTTAATACTTTTTTTTAATATATGAAAACGTGTAATTATTTATCATCAATTTAATTATGAATAATCTTCTAATTTTTGTTAGAAATTAAACTAGATAAACGTGCTTTGCACATTACTTTTATCTAATATTAATATATATATATATATTTAAATTAAGATTTAGTAGTAGCACTCCAACTCAAAATGATTTCGATTTTGTTTACTTTCATAAATATTCTTATCTAATCTTATCTCATCTAATTATTATTATTTTCTTATATTTTTATATAAAATAAAATAAATAATTAATATATTTTAAATTTTGAAAAATATAATATTAAAAAATATATTTTAATAATTATTTTATTTTATTTTATTTTTTATTTTAACTTATTTAAATATAAAAATAAACCAGGCTTTAATATTAACCGTGGTGAACGGGTGTCACATGTTGGGACAAAATTTCTTTTATTTTATTTTCTTTTTATTAATTTCATTCTTTTCCTCGGAGCCCTATGCTATGTATATGCCGAAAAATGTCTCATGTATATTTACTCTATGAGGATAATCCATATAAGGTTATTTAAATATTTCTAAGATTTTTTTAATATAAATAAAATAGATTTAATTGGGTTTTTTACAAATTTATTAAAAATAGGTTTTGATTAAAAAAAATTATTTAAATAAGTCAGATCAATCAAGATAAGTCATGCAATACATAAGCATACGTATGAATAATTATGATTTTAATTCTCAGCATGAGATATTTTATGAAAATCTTATGTCAAGTATGTTTACATTATGATGAATTTTCTAAGTTATCGATTCATTTTAATTTGTTTTTATGTTTTCAAACTATCCCAAATCAGGTTACTTATGACAATAAAGCTATAGAAAGAGAGTTGGTCAAAAAATGCGTGATGGTGGTCTAGATCATGTAAAAAAAAATTTAAGTTATGATTTTTATGGCACGATTTTGAGAAATTTTAATAAATGCTTTCACGTATTATCTTTTATATAGTTAATATTTTAATAAGTAATTATTTATTTATAGAATTTCTGTACCTGAAACTTTTTTTAAAATAAAGAAAAAAATATTTTAAAGCCGAAATTTAGTAATAGCATTCACACTCTTGATATTTTTAAAAGTGACTTTATCATTAATCGTGGAAAGTGAAGTGTTATAGTTGGTAGGTTCAAATCATTGGTAGACTTTTCTTAAAAAAAAAAAAAACTTTTTTACAAGGATAAAGAAATTTTGTTAGTTGAAAGTGAAAAAAAAAATGGCCAATATCTCCTCAAGGCATGTTCTGCTCTGCCGTAAGTATTTTTTAATATTTTATTATTTTAATGAGAATTAAGAATGAAGTTTTTTTGGATACATGCATGTCAAAATGCACCATGAAAGGGTTTTAGCACATAAGGGAAGAAAAATTCTAAATGTGAGGTTAGGAACCTTTGGCTGTAAGATTGATTAAGCATCTTGTTCATGAGAGACTAATCTTGTATTTTTGGATTTTGTTCTGAGAAAATTAGGAATGAATTTAGTAAATTTTGGAGTTATGATGTAGAATTATTGATAGCGTATGATATTCCATGACGATTGGTGAAAAAAATCTTATGTTTTATAGGTAATACGATCTTATCACCAAGAACGAAGTGTAAGATTTATATTAGATTTGAGTATTAAGAATAGTTGTAAATAGTAATTAAAAATAATAATAAAATAATAAATAGATGTGAAATATTTTGAGAATATTTGAGATATTTTTAATTATCAAACACGATCTTAAGATCTGAACTATAAAGAGTTTCAGGTAATAATTTATTAAGGTTATTATTTAGGTGGAGAATTTTATTACTGTATCATGTAGAGAGTTTTATTTATGTGGATATCGTTAGTTATTATGGAGTTAAAGATAATTGTTGGGTTGATTTATTTATAGGCTTTTAATCAATCATATTATTAAGACAGATACTTGTTTAGGTTTGAGTTGTATTCAGAATGTATGATAGTTGTCAGTTGACACGTAGCATACCAACTTGTATGCTTAAAGGTTTAGTAGAGTGTCATATCAAAATAGGGGACGATTATAATTGTTGTAATATGAAGTTCGACTAAACTAATTAACAAAAGAAACATGGAAAGAATGTAGGTTGTTTGAGATCTAGCAAATTTTGGTGATGGAAGTTTTTTAAGGAGAGTAGCTCCTAACGATCCAGCCTAATAATTCTAGGGTCGAGATATTAATAATTCTTATTGGACTTAAATTTTATTTAATGAGTCATATTAGATAAGCTCACTAGAAATATATTATTAATGTTAATTAGACTCAATTATTGAGTTAAATTTCATTTATTATTTATTAAACGAATTAAACTCTTTTTCGAATTTAAGAATTGATAATTAGAAATTTAATTTAGTTAAAAATAATTATTGATTGAAGTTTCCAAAGCAATATTAGTGGCTGTTAGGTCCTATTTTTAAATTCAATATTAAATTTGTTTAAGGCATGTTTTTATTGAACTCTTTCTTTAAAATAAAAAAATTGTTATGAATTCTGTAAGTGGAGGGACGGCAGCCGCCCCCTGTCCCACCACTAAAATTATGTGAATGACCCCACCACTATTATTTTAAAATCTGCATAGTAACTTGCATAGTGACTTGCATAGTAACTTGCATAGTAACTTCAACGCCTATAAATATGGGCTTCAGTTGTAATGAAATTCATAAGAAAATAGAGAGAGAAAGAAAGTTTCAGAGAATTTCTTTTATATTTCTCTTGCAATAGTAGTAGTTTTCTTTTTAGTTTTATAACACGTTATCAGCACGAGGTTCTACCGATACTGAAGTTAGTGGTCTTCTACTTCAAGTAAGTTTTTCAATATATTATTTGCAGTCCTTGAGATAAATATTAAAGGTAATATTTCTGAATATTACTTGATAAAATTTTATTTTTATTCTCATGATAATGTGAATATATTTCTTAAATTCACAGATTTATTTTTGTAATATAATGTCAAATATTGATATTTATTACTATTGACATTTCTGAAAAATGTTATTTATCCAGGATCCTTGATGAGATCTATTTGGATATGATGATGAACTTGAAAGATACAATCATAGAAGAAAATCATGTGTCCCTGAAGGACCGTGCTGTGTATCTCATGATGAAAAATCATCTTACTGTGTGAAATGAATTAAGAGAGTGATATAAGCACCAGAAGATGTAATCCTCTCAAAAGATCATTATGATTTATTGCACCTGAAGTTGCAAGATTTTAAGAGTGGTATTGAATATTCTGCACTCTTTAAAATCAGCTCAATATTAAAATTATGCAGTGAAAATGTCACTGATGATGATATATAAAAGAAGACATTATTTTTCATACTTCGAATGTGCTCCTGCAGTAGCAATATCGAGAGTGAAAGTTCAACAAATATTCTGAACTTTTGTTTTGTCTTCCAGTGATTGAGCTAAATAATGAGTTTTTGTTACACCAGTTACGTCCTATTAATGATATCGAATTTACACAATTCCCAGAAGTGAACGGGAACTAAGGGCGTAGACGTGGTAGAAAAATTATAGAAGTGTTGGTCCCAAAAGCGACAACACTAAAGATGATAAAAAATATATCGTATCACCAGAAGTGATCAAACTCAGAAAAGGGTAAAGGCCCTCAGAATAATTCTTCATAAAAAAAAAATGAAGATGTTTGTCATAGATGTGATATGACTAAACAATAGTCACGTACCTGTTGTACGGCCATGCACTTGATTTACTTATACTAAGCTTTTATATATAAGTTTATTAATATTTCATCATGTTTTGAAATAATGAAATATCGGTGCCTGAAGCACGACAAGAAATTACTTGGGATAATAAAGTCCTGTTTAAATTTGATCCTCTTATAAATAAATGTGAACCAGAAGTTCAGAGGATTATTTATCTGCAAAGTGTTGCAAATCAATTACATGATGTATTTACTGACACTAAAGGTGTTGTAAAATCATATATTACTGCTGTTAATGCTTAAGCAAGAATTGAAGTCCCTGAAGGACGAGTTGTTAAAACAGCAATAAATGAGTCTAAGATACACCTGAAGCGTTGAAGACCTATTGGTGCACAAGAAAAATAAAAATCGGTGCTCATGAAGAGACCGTATTTTCTAATCCTCCTGAAGAGGTAACTCCTGAAGAGTGTAACTCCTGAAGAGTATAACTCCTGAAGAGGTAACTCCTGAAGAGTGTAACTCCTGAAGAGTATAACTCCTGAAGAGAAAACTCCTGAAAAGTATAAACCTCCTGAAGAGGAACCTCCTGTAGAGGTGTTTCATGAAATGTTTTCCCCTGGAGAGGAACAATGAGATCTCAATACATTTCATGAGTACTGGAAAATTTATGGATAGAAATAAAACTGTTGTCGACAACATATATGATAACACGTGACATTACCAGAAGTAATGAAGAAAGTGAGCCAAAATCCGTCGAAGAATGTCGACGTAGAAATGATTGGCCAAAATGGAAAGCAGTTATTAAAACTGAATTAAACTCGCTAGTGAAGCGAGATGCATTTGGACCTGTTGTCCAAACACCAAAGGGTGTAATATCTGTCAGATATAAATGAGTATTTATACGAAAGCGTAATGCGAAATGAAATTGTGCGGTATAATTTGTCGCACAAGGTTTCCTGCAGAAACCCGAGAATAGTTATGAGGAAACATATTTCCTTGGTATGAATGCAATCACATTCATATTTTTAATCGATTTGGTTATTACAAAAGGATTAGATATGCAGTTAATGAATGTGGTCCCTGCATATTTATAAGGATCATTAGATCATTACATATATAAAGATATACGATACTTGAAGCATTTAATCCAAGTACATTTAGGAGTATGTACTTTATAAAGCTTCAGAGATCTTTATATGGGTTAAAGCAATCCGGACGCATGCAGTATAATTGAATCAACGAGTATCTATTGAAAGAAGGATTTAAGAATAATCCTATATGCCCATATGTTTATCAGAATCCGGATTTGCCATTATTCCAGTTTATGTTGATGATTTACCTTGTTAGAACTCCTGAAGAGATTACAAGAGTTACTATAAATTTAAGGAATGCATTTGAAAATGAAAGATCTTATTATTCAATTGATAGATGAGTTACAAGAATTTGAGACTTCTAGCCTCATCTCTCAAATGCATTTGCTCTTCATAAAGCAACATACTATCCTTATCTAAAGGATTGGGCAGTCGAAATGAAGAGGCAAGTAAGGATTTTAAATCCTTATTCTCTTGCTTTAAGTCTGTAATTTTTCTGTCAGACTCTTGAACGAGTCGTTGAAGTACGGAAACCTTCTCGTTAAGCTCCTCAATCTGACGATTTTTGGATTGTAATCGGTTGGAAAATCCAACAATAGAGGAGGAGTATCTGGTGCCGAGAGTCACCAGCTCATAAACAGCTTCACGATCTGACTTATTAGCCAGATCATTTGCTTGCTGCAACATGGCACCTGCGGAAGATGCAGGAACAACTTGTAATTGAGGCGAAGGATACCTCATATGTTGATCGTGAGAAATAGTAAAAGGAAATTGATGAGCCATTGGAAATTTGTAGAATAAGAATACAAATACAGATGAATTATAGATATGAGAAGAAGATTTGATGCGTACTAAATGAAGCTAAAGACGGTTCTTATAGAAATGGAAATAAGAACAAGACAAAGCATCATCTCTTCAAATCTCACTTTACAAGATATGCTGGATGCATAATTTCAAAAGCCAGCGAGATTAATTACAGCTATCCCTATTTTCTTGTAAACGTTGAACCTCTGCCGTTAGCTGCTGTTGTTGACTTTGTATCTGAGCTCTCTCTCGTTCCAGCTCTTCTACTCGTCTTTTCAGGTCACGAGAATACCAATCTACAAGTTTCTTCAGCTCCTTGTTTTCTTGTCTTAAATCTTTATTTTTACTATCTTTAGTTGCAAGCGTTTGATGCAACTCAGATATTTGAGTTTTAAGATGATCAACCTCACTCGTTCTCGCCAATAGCCTCTGAGACATGGTTGTAAGAGAGGCAGCATATTGAGCACTGAGGGTTCTTGATGCTGCAACAATTTCAGGATCAGATTTACTAGATAGATATATCTCTGCTCCTATCATGGTGTTGACAGCCTCAGGAGAAAATATGAGTGGTTGAGGTATAAAAGGTTCATGGTTCAAATCTGGGACATTAGAATTTCTATCAGACATAATATCATTCTGAATGAACAACAACTGAATCTATGAGGAATGCGAAATCTTTTTGCTGGAGTAAACCAATGGTAAAATTGGTTATATTTAAACAACAACCCGAAGGCTTCAAATCTCTTCAAGATCTCGTTTGTCCACAATGTCAAGCGGATTTGATTTTCCGCCGAACCGATAATATTAGACCTCAAAGCTTTTATAGCTTTTATCATACATAGATGGTTTCCAATGTTATTTCCGCCGTATATAAACAAGTTCTTCCTAATAACGCCGAATGAGGGGGAGAAAATTTTAGATGAAAATATTATCATACTCTCTCTAATGCATTATTTAGTTGGAAATCGTGTTTGAATTCTTAACTTGTTATATATACTGAAATTATATTTGCTTATTACTTGAAACACTAATGCATATTATCAGGGGGAGTTTAAGTATTACTGCAGGTATCAGATTTCTATTAAGTTTGTCAACCAGATATTATTTTTCATCTTCAAATCACTCAGAGATTATTGCAATTCATGAAACAAGTCGAGAGTATATTTGGCTGAGATCAATGACTCAACATATCCAAGAAAAGTGTGGTATTTTGATAGCTCAACAATTTTATACGAAGATAATGCTGCTTGTATCACTCAAATCAAAGGAGAATATATCAAAGATACGATCAAGTGATAATCTGGTAGATTTATTCACGAATACATCACCAACTGCGACATTCAAGAAAATTGTGCAGAATATTAAAATGTGAAAACTCAAAATCTATCGTCATGCACTTTCCAGGGGGAGTAAAAGTCCTGAAGACTTGTGTTGATTGTACTCTTTTTCCTTCGCTAAGGTTTTATCCCATTGGGTTTTCCTTTGCAAGGTTTTAATGAGGCAATCTTAAAAGCACTTGTGGATACATAAGAAGACTGTACTCTTTTTCCTTCGCCATTGGTTTTTCTTCCCACTGGGTTTTTCCTTGGCAAGGTTTTAACGAGGCAGATTGTTTATGGGTGGTCATTCAAGGGGGAGTGTTATGAATTCTGTAAGTGGAGGGACGGCAGCCGCCCCCTGTCCCACCACTAAAATTATGTGAATGACCCCACCACTATTATTTTAAAATCTGCATAGTAACTTGCATAGTGACTTGCATAGTAACTTGCATAGTAACTTCAACGCCTATAAATATGGGCTTCAGTTGTAATGAAATTCATAAGAAAATAGAGAGAGAAAGAAAGTTTCAGAGAATTTCTTTTATATTTCTCTTGCGATAGTAGTAGTTTTCTTTTTAGTTTTATAACAAAAATATATATTTTTAAGTTAAGATTTAATAATAACATTCCGACTCTCGAGAGTTTTTAAAAGTGACATAGTATTAACCATGTGAGCGGCGTGTTACCGGCATATGGGACAAAATTTAACCTCCTCGTTTCATTCTTCTAGGCCTACCTGTCATGTTCTTTTTATTAATTTCATTCTTTTCCTTAGGGCCCTTCTCTATGAGATGCCGAAAAATGTCTTTTATATATATACCTATTTTATTAGTGGTTATTTAACGATTATTTAAAGAATTTTTTTATTTTTTTAATTAAGTAATCGTTAAATTTAACATATATTTTTAAAAAAAATTAAATTAAGTTAAAAAGTAGTGAAATATCTAATATCATTTCAATTTTTTAAAATTTAAAACTAAAATATAGTAAAATATCCAATATTATTTCAAAATTTAAAATATCCTATACATATATATTTCTGTATTTGCAGCGTATAAAAACATTTTTTATATTTTTACTTACTTCCAACATTAGATATATATAGCATATTAACATCTCACAAATTATAATGTTTGCAAATAAAAACTATCATTATTTAATAATAAAAATATTTTTTATATGCTATTTTTGTACTTTCACATACATATTATATAAAAATATTAATTTTATCCATCATATGATTTAATTATTCGTATTATATATTTTTATTTCTATCTAACGGCTACTTATTAAATTTTTTTCGTTTTTTGTTAACTTTCATTTTTTTCGTTAAATTTAATGACCACTTAATAATAGATATTTAAAACACTAAATATGATTTAATTTAGATGAGATTAGTTAGATATATAATTTAAAATATGGACAAAATTAGTTAGATCTATAATTTTAAATTATATCTAAATTATAAATTTATACGTATATTATTTAGATAATATAAATAATTCCGTTTGTTTAAATTAGATAAGTTATAAATTATAAATTTGAATAAATTAGTCCATTTTTTTTGTCTTTATATAAATTGTCTCTTTAACTTGTGTATAGATTGTTACAATTTTCAAATAAATTTGAATAATTCAATTTAAAGATATAATTAAGTAGTGACTTCTACCATATATATTTTAATATTTAATATTGTTGTATAATTTTTTAATATGGTGAGATATAAGTTTTATAATATTTAAATATTTAATACTATATATTTATCTTCTTCCTTACTGAATCATCTAATCAAATATAAATTGAGATTTGTATTCTTTGTATATCTACTCTTTGTATAAGGGAGAAAGTGAATAGACCTCACTGATACAATATGAAAATTATAATGATAGAAAATTAATATATTCTAGAACTAATTTTTGACCAATTAAACTTATAAAATAAATTATAGAAGATTAGTACAATGATCAAAATCTTTTCTATATTGCTTTACGTTTGTAAGAATAAATTATTTATTCATTTTTTAGATCGTCTATTCAATCGCATATAACAACTTAAATATACTTCTACTTATTCTAGAATAGTTTTATAGTCAAACTTATTTTGTTACTTCTTACCAATAAATTATAGTTGTAAGTTAATATAGCTTCATATTGCAGCAACTTACTAATTATAATAAATAATTTTCACAAAAATTTTAGCCAAATAATATTATAATATTGGAAGTTACTATTAATAGCCGATCAATTACTTCTAAATTTCGTACTACATGGATTTTTATATTATTTTTATAAAAAAAAATTGTTTTACTTAACTAATCAAGCAATGTGTTTCACACGTTACTTATGACTTTGTATATATTTAGTGATACTGTGAGGGAAATCCATACAAGATTTTCTTACAAATTTTTAAGATTTTTTAAAGTATAAATGAAATATATTTAATTGCGAATGATTGGATTGAAAGCAAATAAAGTTTGAAAGAACCTTTTATCAAAGCGGATGGGTGTGGCTGTCTGATTGGATTACCTAACACTTCAAGGAATAGAGACCCTCTTTCTATTTTAATTGATCGGTTACCTATTACTTAAGGTACAGAGACACTTAACCCAAATCGTTTTAAATTAAGGTTTGATTTGTTATTAAATATAAGATAATATAAGATAAAATAAAATTAAAATTAAAAAAAATAAATAAATTTTTGCAATAAATTTTTATAATATTAATTTTATTTTAAAATTTGAAAAAGATGTTTTGAAATTAAAAAAAAATTAATTTTTTTATCATATTTTATATAAAAATTTTAAAAAATATATTTTGATGAATTTAAAAAGAATTTAAAATTTTTAATTTTTACTCTCAAAATAAACAAGGCCTAAATTACACACTATCAAAATATTTGATAAAGATGTGTTAATTGAGAAACTATTTTAACTTATCTTTAATATTATAATTTTTTAAAATTTTTACACTATATATAATAAATAATTCAATCTTTTAGAATCTCAATTAAATATTTTATTTTATTTTTTAATTTTTATCTAAAATTATTATCTCATTAATCAAATGAGGCCAAACAATAGTTTCGTGCAGGTCACTAAACTTGCATTGGGTCGTTGAGGGAACATATCCACCAACAAGATATATAGATATATATATATATATTTTAAAGGACTAACAAGATATAGAACATCTATCATTCAAATTTCATCCAACCGATCCAAATTAATTGAAAACCTTGAATCACAATTCACGAAATCTCATGTCATATTATTAAAATTATATGATTATCAATCTTTAATAATGTTATGTCTCGTAGTGGTTGACAGTAATCTGTATCTTTTGTACTTTTAAATTATTAGTAAAATAACTCAAAACTTATATTTTACAACAAATATGTTTTATTGAAAGAAAAAAAAAAAAAAGAGCTCGGGCGAACGTAGGTGGGTCGCGCTCATACTTTTGAACCGGACGTCGCAGTTCCTATGACACGACACGTGCCGCCACAATCTCCTTCCCTCTCTCTTTGTTGAAGCTGTGTCGTCCCCCTCGGAAGGTAGCCCGTAACCAGCACACCAAAACTCGCGCTCTTTTTTAGGCTGGTTCGGACTTACCTCGCCAGTGGGTCCGATCTCGGTGGCCAGAAAACTCGGAACCACCCCACTGGGTGCTGACTGCAGTGTGGACCGGGCCATCCGTAGCGCCCCTGCTATTCTTTCCCACCACGTGTGAGTACCCAATCAATTCACCCTCTCCCTCTCTCTTTCTCTCTCATTCTGTGTCTGTCTCTGGAGGTCCCGGGATTGTGTTAGCGTGCAACTATTATTGGCTTTGATAGATTGATCGAGTGAGTTTGTGGTGGCGGTGGTAGGGATCATTGATCTGGTAGGACCATCATGAGCGACGGTGGTGGTGGTGGCAATCATTTGATCTCTGTTCATCCCGATGAGCTCAAGTTTCCATGTATATTTACCTCTCTCCCTCTCTCTCTCTCTGTGGATTATCTTTGATAGTTATTATGGTTCTCAATTATGGTTGTCATTGCTTTTTAAATCAAAGTTCTGTTTCTTTTGCATGCGCCTGAAACTTGTTGAAATCTATGTATCACGTTAGGTCGAGAGATTGGAAATGTGACAATTTTCTTTGCGGTGATGTATTTCTTGGTTATATTCTGCAGTCGTATCTTGTGTTGATCAGGCAAGACTCCAATTATGTTTCTTATATTCAAAATTTTATTCGAAGTTATGGCTTTATTTCCCTAATAATTATGGTTTGATGCTATGACCTCATGTATTTTGAAATGAGAAGGGGAAGCGTGATGATTTTTTACCATAAGATTTAGCAGAAATTCAAGCATTTATGGCAAAAAAATTTCTGCAGTTTTGAATTCCAGCAAAACAATTGTTGAAATGTATTTTGTATTGGGATTTTGAAAATGGATAGGTAGAGTTGAAAAGTTGTATTTTTTTTTTCTGTTTTTGTAAAAGTTGTTTTGTTTTTACTTCCCTAAAAATAAAAGAAATTTGTTTTGGTTTTTGTTTCTTTTTGAACCTTACGTAAGTAATTAAATTATTTAAAAAATGAAATTGAAATTATTTTTGGTGTCAAAAAACCTTTGTATTGAAGTTGAAATTATTAAAAAAAAAACAAATCTGAAATCTTTTTAAACCAAATATACCCTAGATTTTCTGATGCTGTGTGGCAAGAAATATGTTTCGTAGACCTTAAGGTTTGATGTATGGCTGATATGGAGATTTTAGGACTAAGGATGGGTGCAAGACAAGAGGAACAAAAAGATAAGACGTGATTGCCTATGGGAAAAAGTTAAATGCAATTGGAAAAATATCCAAGGATTTAGCTGATATGCTAGTGTTGTATGCTTAGACTCTGGAATAGACAGCGTGCCATCACTTTTTTTGTTTTCATCCGATTCTCTTGTTTGAACTCCAAGTATTATTGATTCTCAAACATTTGGTTTGCTCATTTTCCACTGTTTTTCAGTTGATATGACAACATTCTATGAGCTGGGGAACATCGCTAGGAATTTCCTGTCCCCGTGTTCACATTTATGTTTATTAATTGGTTTTCTATTGAGAAATTTCTGTGTTTTTAGCTTTGTTTGGTTTTCGCTTCTCTTGATTTGGAAGTGGTTTTCAAAGTTTCAATGTATGATGATGGGGGTTATGCACTCTATCTCTTGAATTTATTTCTCTTTTTAATAAAATATTTTTTTTATTTATAAAGAAACATAATCTCTATAGTTTCAGTTTGTGGAAGTGTAAGTGGAATTATGAAAGATGCCTATGATTAGTTAGAGGATCAGGAATGTGGGCAAGCAGGGCAGGAATAGTCTTCAATCTTAGTTTGTCTCTAAGTAGATGTTATCCAATCCAAATATCCTCATTACTGTTTGCAGATTCTTTGCTTTGTAGTAATATCTGCAAACAAGTTGAAGTCACGGGGGAAGAACAACCTAGGGATTCCATGGGAGGGTGAAATTTAAAATGAGCAAAGGTTTGTCTAGAAAGGGATCTGCAATTTGAGTAAATGAATCCAAAGACATGAAGGATGTGGTCAACTCAACTAGTGATAGATTCAACTGGGTTGGTCCTCTAAATAGATGAAGTAAAATGAATACTGACCCTGTGTGTGAAATTGAATTAAAAAACTGAAAATTGATATGGATAGAATATGGGCCTTTTTCCTAGCTGCTAATTTGGTTTCTGTAATATACTTGTGAGTTTTGTCTTCCATTTTTATTTTTAATTTATTTTATAGAATTGTTTTTTTTTTTTTTCAAGAAGAAAGTTCTTAACAAACTTATAATTTTGGGATACATGTGACCAGTTGAACTGGAAAAGCAAAGCTACTGTGATCTTAAAGTTGCAAACAACACGGAACATTATGTTGCTTTTAAGGTACTATCTTTGTACCCTACAAATATAACCATCTTTATTTCTTGTTGTATACATATTTTGATATCTATCAAGCCATGTTAAATCGATACTGACCAAGTTCAATTTGAATGTTCCCCTATTTTTTGCTAGGTTAAAACCACTTCACCGAAAAAGTACTTTGTGCGGCCCAACACGGGTGTTATACAGCCTTGGGACTCATGTCTCATAAGAGGTGCTTTACAATACCTCGTAAAGAACTTATTCATTTTTTGTTGTTTTATTTTCCTCCTTCAAGTAATGACCTTTTGATAATATATGGAGAGTTTAGCTAGACATTTCTTTGGTATAATTTTTGTGTACATGAGTTTCGCCTTTTGCACCTTTTAATAAAGGATGAATTATAACTTATCAAAAGTAATACATGTACATATGGTTAGTGACTTGGCTAGATGGTTATAGAGCGCCCATTATAAGGAGTTGGCCTGGGTTCAAGTCCCAACTAATGCACCCTCTTTAATGATAAAAAAAAAAAAAAATTAGTGTAAATTGCCTAACGATAGACACGATCAAAGTAGTGATTAGCCAATAAATATACACCTGTCCGGCAAGATCAAAAACTCAAGTAGCTTTTGATTGAAGAATGTACCTGCTGGCATTGACCACTCATATGCCACTTAATCACACACTGTTACCATTCCCTCTTTTTAAGTTGCTGGTGAAGAAAATTATATACTAACTAGAAGTAAATAATTACAGCCATCAAGTATGAATCTTATATACAGATGGAGGAAAGGCCTTGGGCAATGAAATCATGTATAGATATGAGCATGCTTGATCTCTCATAGTTGGATGAGCTGCCTTTCCAAATCCTTGAGGCATTGACTTAGCATGGTCTCGCTAGAAATATATATTTTTTTTGATAAGTAAATAATTTTATTAATAGAATGGATGGCATTTTAGCCAGTTACAAAGCAAAACACACATGCCCTCTTATGGAGGGTCGTTAGAAACAAGGAATTCATGTAGGTCCATGCCGTTAAAACCCACGGCGATGGACCATGTACACAGAGTTCTAAAAAATAAAGCTTTAAGCTCCTCTACAGTTCTCTCCTTGTCTTCAAAGGTCCGCTCATTCCGCTCTTGCCATATGCACCATATTATACATATAGGAATCATCTTCCAGATGGCCTTGATATGTCTTGTGCCCTAGATCGAAGGCCAACCCTCCATCATTTCCAAAACGGTCTTCGACATAACCCATGCCAAATTAAGTCTGCCAAAAACCTCGTCCCAAAGAACCCTGGCTATCGTGCAGTGTAGAAGGAGATGGTTCACCGACTCGCCCGCCCTTCGACACATACAACACCAGTCAGTAACAATAACCCTCCGTTTCCGCAAATTGTCCGTGGTGAGAATGTACCCCAAAGATGCTGTCCATGCAAAAAAGGCCGCTTTGAGAGGTGCTTTGTGACGCCAAATCTGTCTCCAAGGGAACTGCAAAACAGAAACATGAGTAAGAATCTTGTAGAAAGAACGAACATTGAAACACCCTCTCCTGTCAGGTATCCACCATATCCTATCATGTTGATGTCTGTTTGGCCTTTGCGAATAAATAAGGCCATAAAACTCAACGAAAATCTCCACTTCCCAGTCATGTGCTGCCCTAAGAAAAGCTATGTTCCAACTAGTGTGCCCACCCCTCAACTCCATAACCTCTGCCACTGTTGCGTCTTTAGCGCTAGCTATTTGAAAAAGGGAAGGGAAAGTCTCACATAAAGCTCTATCCCCACACCAGTTATCCTTCCAAAATTTAATTCTCGTTCCATCCCCAAGTTGAAACCTGATGTTCCTCCTAAACAAGCCCCACCCTTTTCGAATATTTTTCCACACTCTCACCCTCCCTGTTCTATTGACCTCGTTTGAATTCCAACCCCCCCACAAACTACCGTATTTATGGTCAATCACTATTTTCCACAGGGCCTCAGGTTCCTTGTGATATCTCCATAGCCATTTGCCCAGCAGCGCTTGATTGAAATGTCTCAAATTGCGAATACCCAAGCCACCATTTGAGATAGGCCGACAGACCGTCTTCCAATTGACAAGATGATATTTTAAACTCCTCCCCCAATCCACCCCATAGGAAGTCCCTTTGGAGCTTTTCTAGTCGGCCTGCCACACTTGCTGGTATTTGAAAAAGGGATAAGAAATAAGTGGGTAGATTTGACAAGGTACTTTTGATCAGAGTAATACGACCCCCTTTAGACAGATACAGTCTCTTCCACCCTGATAACTTCCTTTCCACCTTCTCGATTACCGTATCCCAAGTCTTGGTAATCCTGGAAGCCGCTCCCAGAGGAAGCCCCAAATAGGTCATAGGTAGGGCAGAAATCTTACACCCAAGATTACTGGCCAATGACCGTATATTTCGGACGTCTCCTATTGGAACCATCTCAGATTTCTCGTAATTCACCTTTAATCCAGAGGCCGCTTCAAAACAGAGGAACAGCGCTTTTAACACACGCACCTGGTTCTGATCTGCCTCACAAAGGACTAGTGTGTCGTCTGCAAATAGTAAATGAGATATATTAGTGATGCCCCTAACAGGGGTACCAACTGGGAATCCATTTACCAGACCATTATCGACCAAGGCTGATAACATCCTGCTGAGAGCCTCCATAACTATGATGAAAAGCAATGGTGATAGGGGATCCCCTTGTCTTAAACCTTGGGAGTTCGGGAAAAATCCTTTTGGACTTCCATTAATCATGACAGAGAATCTTGCTGTGGTAGTACACCACTGTATCCAAGCCTTCCACCTTTCCCCAAAACCACACCTACCGAGCAAGTACTATAGAAAATTCCAGTTGACATGATCATATGCCTTTTCCATATCTAACTTGCATAATATTCCAGTGGTACCGGCTTTCCTTCTGCTCTCGATGCATTCGTTAGCTATAAGAACCGCATCGAGGATCTGTCTACCTTTGATAAAGGCATTTTGCGGAGTAGAGATTATTTTCCCGATTACCCCGCTGAGACGATTAGCTAAGACCTTTGAGATGATCTTATAAACTCCCCCCACAAGGCTAATAGGCCGAAAGTCCTTGATATCTATAACTCCAGGCTTTTTTGGTATAAGGGCTAAGAAGGTGTTGTTGAGACTTTTCTCAAATCTTCCAGCTGAGAACAGCTCTTTAAAGGTATTCATAAGGTCCTCCCTTATCACTCCCCAGCACTCTTGGAAAAAACCAATGGAGAAACCGTCAGGTCCAGGTGCTTTGTCTTTGACCATTTTTCGGATAGTCTCGAGCACCTCCTCCTCTTCGAATTCTCTCTCCAAACGAACAACATCCTCCCATCCTAAAGACTCAAAAGCAAGGCCATCTAAGGTAGGTCTCCAGACCTCTTGTTCAGCCAAAAGCTTCTCGTAAAAATCTACTATATGTCCATGTATGGCTCCTTCTTCTTTAATCTCTTCCCCCTCGATTCTAAGAACCTCAATATTGTTATTTCTTCGATGCGAGTTTGCGGTTCTATGGAAAAATTTTGTACAACGATCTCCTTCCCGTAACCACAAAGCTCTTGACTTTTGCCTCCAAGAAATCTCTTCTAACAATAGCAGTCTCTCGAGTTTCGAGACCAAAGCAGTCTTTCGCGTCTGTTCTTCTTGAGTAAGACCACGCCCTGTTTGAACCCTGTCTAAATCCTCGATATCTCTCTTCAATCGATTCTTGTTATCCCCCACATTTCCAAAAGAGTGCAAGTTCCATGCCTTCAAATCCTCTTTAAGGGCTTTTAACTTCTTAGCAAAAATGAAACAAGCTGTGCCCTGAAAATGATACGACGCCCACCACTGCCGGACCCTATCGATAAAACCCTCCGACTTCAACCACATATTCTCAAACTTGAAATACCGATGCCCACTCCGAAGCCCTCCGCAATCCAATAAGATGGGCCAGTGATCCGAGCAAACGCGGCCCAAACGTTTTTGCAAAACGTCTGGAAAATGACTTTTCCACTCGGGAGAGATAAGGAAGCGATCCAACCTAGACCACGCCTGGTTATTAGACCAAGTAGCCGGACCCCCTACTAAAGGTAAGTCCAAAAGGTTCAAATCAGAGATGCTCTCTGTAAATTCTAAACTTGCTGATCTCACACTTCTATTGCCACATGTCTCACTAGGAAAACGAACTATGTTGAAATCGCCCCCAATACACCATGGTAGCTCCCAACAACTGTGCACCCCGGCTAGTTCTTCCCATAGAAATCTACGATCCACATCTGTATTTGGCCCGTATACACCTGCAAAAGCCCAAGTAAAGTCATCAAAAACACATTTAAAAGTACAAGCTATTGAGTGCCTCCCAATATACTCATCCATTTTTTCTACCACCCTCCTATCCCACATCACCACTATGCCCCCTGATGCCCCTGTAGATGCCAAATATACCCAATCCACGTGTACTCCACTCCATAGGCTACTCACAGTTCTCCTAGTGATTAGATTCAATTTAGTCTCTTGTAGGCATACAATATCCACTTTCCATTCACGTAGCAGATTCCGAATCTGAAGACGTTTATTAGCGTTGTTTAGTCCTCGCACGTTCCATGACACAATTTTTGGCTTCATTGGCTGGTAGAAAGCCCATTGCCCTTAACTCTCCCTTTTGTGAGAGGGCCCTCTGTGTTCAGCAACCAAGTAAGGCGTCTAAGTTTTCGGCACTGTTTAGCTTTCCCCTTGTTATTCAGATTATGATTGGCCTCCATAGCAGTGAATGAAGCCATCATCTGCTCTTCATATCCCTCACACCGGATACCCACTATCTGTTGAATTGCCAAGATAGTTCTCATAACCCAACTGGAGGATTGATTTGGAAAAAGAGAGTTCAACAGGACAGGTTGAAATTCCTCTCCCAAGGGGATATCCTCTATGCCCGGTATAAGACCTGAGTCTGGTACATTGCATTCATCAGAATCCATATATGAGTCCGTCAATAGATCCTCATGAATTAAATACTTAGTTGCCTCTGCACAAGAAAACCGCTCCCCTGCTTGGTCCTGCAACTCCTGAGCCCTCGTAGCAACAAGACTGAGTTGCTGTTGCATGCTTAGGGTCGCCGGAATCTCGTCTGAACTACTCCCTGGAAGGATCGGCGACTTCTGTTGCATATCCTGGGCTGTTTCCGTGAGTTGCATAGGCGTACTGTGACGCGCCGGGATTTCGTCGGAGCTACGGGTCGCCGGGGTCTCATCGGAGTTGCCCCCTGATACCGTCGGCTTTTTCTGTTTCGCCGTCGCCTGACTCGCACCCGCCGGGCCACTATCCAGCGCGAGCCCGAATTTCTTCGAAATGCTTTCAACCGTGGATGTGAGTCTCGGGTTCTCGGGTTGGAGAAAACCCGACTCCAAACCAGCTTCAGCAACTGTGGGCTGCAAGCTGACTTGGCCTGTTACTAACTGAGGGCGGGCCGGGCTTTGGGAAGGCCCATTCCCTCCGCTGCTCACCCCGTTATAACCCTTGTCCCCATGGACCGCGAGTTTGGGCCGAGGCCCACTCACTTTACGCCATACGAATCGGCCTTTCCCCCTCCTTCTGTTCATCCACGTCCTCTTATTAACCCGCGGTTCTTCAGTTGTACCTCTGTCTACCAGCTCCAGATCCTTCGACGCTTGCCTTTCTCCCTCTGCATCCTTTTCCTGAAGTAGCCCGACCATTCGGACCACAGTGGCCATGTCACGTTGCAGGGACCGTAGCTGACCCTGTATTTCTAGCAGCATCCTTCGGGTGTCCCATCCTGTTTGGCTTGACGCGAGCTCGTTGTGGGAGTGGCTCAAAGCTAGCGGCTGTTTGTCAGACTTCCTATCGTGTCTGAAACCGCTGGACAAAGACCGCCCGTCTTCCCTCCCCTGTAACGGCTCTGTCGAAGCGAGCACCTCCTTGTAAGATCTCGGGGCTGCCCTCTGTTCTCCCTTCGCCGGTACCCGCTGATTAATCCGGTTTCCTTCCTTTGATGAACTGCCGTAGCCCCAGTCCGATAATCTCTCGCGGATTTTCCACCATCCCCAACCTTCTTCCCCCTCCGGAAAGCATAACGCTGTCCTCCTTCCCCCTTGGTCATACTCGGAGACCTCAATGAAACGCCCACGCATGTTCGAACACAGTTGCGCAACAAAACTGCGATATCCTTCCCTTGTAGATGAGTAAACCTCCTTCTTCTTTTCCCCTCTCGAGCATTCTGCCAGGACCTTAACGAGCCAGGTCACTACATTATAGCCCAGTGTGAAAGAGCGTTTTCCCTTCCAGTTCTTCTCGGTGATCCTTATAAGCTTTCCTTCCTTAGCAATAAAAAATCTCTTAGACTCGATTACTACTTCGGTTGGACAGCCCATTAACGCCACCAATAAACGGATATTCTAACAACTAATAGGAGCTAAAACGCATGAATCATCACCGGTGGGAAGCAGGAGATGCATGTGTACGGAGAGAGAGAGAGAGAGAGAGAGAGAGAGAGAGAGAGAGAGAGAGAGAGAGAGAGAGGAGTCTTCGCTAGAAATATTTTATTGCTGACATAGTTGCTTCTAAGAATTTGCTCCTACAGTCTACCCTATTTGACACCACCATCCAGCCCACCTTCACAAGAAAGGCATTATAGATGTCTGCGAATAAACAATATCCTGAATCATCACATTGTTATGAATGGAACAGTCAGTCCTAAGCTAGAGATAATGGGCCTTTAGTCACTTGCTTTTACCAGCACAATGCAAAATATTTGTGTTTAAAATATTTTCCAATGATCCATTATGATTTCGTATTTCTTCTAATGCCTTTAACTATATTCTTGATCTGCAGTCACCCTCCAAGCACAGAGAGAATGTCCTCCAGATATGTATTGCAAAGATAAATTTCTCTTGCAGAGTACAATAGTGCCTCCTCATAGTGATGTTGATGAACTTCTGCAGGATACTGTAAGAAATTGGCGTTGAAATCCACATCTGTGTAACTGTGTTTGACCAGCTTGATTATATCCCTTTGAAAGTATATCATGTTGGGACATCAATGTTTAATTTTGAATTCAGTTTAACAAGGACAGTGGAAGGGCAATAGAGGAATGCAAACTTAAAGTTGTGTACATCTCTCCTGCTTCATCTCAAACAAACTCAGAAGATCAAGCATTAATGGGTTCTGCACAAAGTCCTAATACCAATTCTGTAAGTTTTCTTGAACTCGTGCTGTTTTGTTTTTGTTTTTGTTTTTTATTTTTGTTATTTTTCTTGCTTGGGAGTTTCCATGCACTTTTTTTTCATTGCGTACAGCCTTGTGTTTGTGCATGCATGTAGTTTGTTGGTGCATAGTGACCCCCATTTGACAATGGGACTATAGTCAAACATAGAGATAATACTTGCTATTATTCATTGATGTTCAACCATATAGATATATATATATACACACACACACTACATACAATTAATAATTATACCCTCATAAGTTATACTAATTACAAACGTGTCCGCTTAACACTCCCCTTCAAGTCGGGGCATATATATCATATAGACCCAGCTTGGAACAAATAAAGTTTTAACCAACTATAACACAATGACTCAGTAAACATATCTGCAAGTTGATCAGTAAACTTCACAAATGGTGTAGCAATGTCACCACTTAGTGTTTTATGTCGAATAAAAAGACAATCAATTTCAGTGTATTTAGTCTTCTCATGGAATACAAGATTAGAGGGAATATGCACTGCAGCTTGATTATCACTAAATAAGTAGAGGGACAGGAGCTAGAAACCCAATCTCTTGAAGAAAGTGTTACAATCATATAAGCTCACTAGTAGTGTGAGCCCTTGCTCTGTATTCATCTTCTGCATTAGATCAAGTTACTACTGTTTGCTTCCTATTTTTTCATGTAACCAAGTTACCTCCCACATAGGTACAATATTCAGTAGTAGATCTTCTAGCTGAAAGACATCTTTCCCAATCAGTATCTAAAAAAACTTCAACTCTAATATGTCCATTTGATTTATACAACAATCTAAGGTCAAGAGCTTGCTTAAGATGACAAAGGGTATGACTTACAACATCCCAATGTGAGACCCTGTGCGTTTGTAGAAATTGACTCATTACACTCATTGTATAAGAGATATCAGGTCTAGTGATAGTATGATAATTCAATTTCCCAACAAGATTTTGATACGTACCTGGATCTCCAAACACCTCTCTTTCCTCTTTCAAGTGTTTACGATTTGGGTCCATAGATAACAGGCCGTGCACCTAACATGTCAGTTTCTTCCAGAAGGTCAAGTACATATTTTCTCTAAGATAAGTTAATATCTTTTTTAGATCTACTAACTTCAATTCCAAGAAAGTATCTAAGCTTGCCTAAGTCTTTTGTCTAAAACTGATAATTTAAACATTGTTTCAGCCTATCAATTCCAGTTGAGTCACTCCCAGTAATTATAATTTCATCCACATATAAAACCAACAAGATGCGACTTGCCTATGTAGGCGAATATCAAATGGTCTGTTTGGCATCTATGAAAACAACTGCCAATACCGCGTTAAAGAAACTTTCAAATCATGCTCGAGGAAATTGTTTTAAATCATATAATGCCTTTTAACTTGCACACAGTGCCTCGATACTCCTCCTAAGCACTAAATTCAGGTGGTTGCTCCATATAAATTTTCTCATTTAAGTCACCATGTAGGAAGGCACTTTTAACATTCAATTGAAATAAGGGTCAATCCAAATTAGCAGTAAGAGATATCAATATTCAGAAAGTCTCGTAGTAATCGATGCCATAAGTTTGAGTGTAACTTTTAGCAACTAAGCAAGCATGGAGTTTGATTATATATATTCATCTATAGACAACAGATTGTTTACCAGGTGGCAGGGGAACAAGATCCAATGTCCCATTATGGTAAAGAGCTTACATTTCATTTTTCATAGTTATCCTCCATCCCGGATCACATAAAGCATTCTGAACTATCTTAGGAATAGAAAGTTTTGAAAGTTGAGAAGTAAAATACGAGAATGAAGAAGATAAGGCATGACGAGATATATTGGCTAATCGGATGTTGAGTAACACAGAACAAGTATCTTTTCGGAGAGCAATAGGTGGGGAGTCATAGTATTAGGTAACTCAATATCTGAAGATGGAGATAAGGTTGGTGGAGGCATGAGAGTCGGGGGCCACAAGCGATGTGAGTATACTAGTAATGGGAAAGGGAAGGCATCGAGGAGGGAGGGTTGGGTAAAAGTGGGTGAGTGTGAAGGAGAAATAGGGTATGGACTCAAAGAATGTGACATCAACACTTGAAGTAGCATCTAAGAACAGGACTATAGCAGCGATAGCCTATTTTAGTCTAGGAATAACCAACAAAAAATACTTGGTAGCACGTGGATCAAGCTTTTCAAAGCTTGGGCCAATGATTTTTGGACAGAAAATGATGGAGAGGAAGGGAGCAAGATGGAGAAAGGAGAGGAAACATCGATGACTGATGAAGGCATAAGGTTAATAATGTGACATGTAGTAAGAACACCACTCTAAAAACATTTAGGAACATACATGTGCAATAAAAATGCTTAGGTTACATCTAATAAATGTCGATTTTTGCGTTCAGCCACCCCATTCTATTGGGTTGTATGAGAAAATGAAGTTTGATAAATAATTCCTTTATTACTTAAGTAGCAATGCACTAGATCGATATTGTTTAGCATGGTCAGAACGCAAAACTTGAACTTTTTGTCTAAATTGAGTTCTAGTTTCTACCCGAAAGACTTTGAATATGGAAAGAAGTTCAGATTGTGCCTTAATCATAAACAACCATGTCATATGAGAATAGTCATCAACAAATGTGACAAAATACTGTAACTTTTTTGATACAATGTTGATAGGTCCTCATATATTAGAGCAAACCAATTTAAAAGGACTAGATACTCGATTATCAACTCAAGGTACAAAAGCCATGATGATGTTTGCTAAGTTGACATGCTTCATAAGGTAAGGAAGACACATCTCCAAGATTCCTAACTTGACGTTTCAAGAGAGAGAGGGGGTGTCCAAGGCGGCAATGCCATTCAAAAGCATATGAACAATTGATGTGGATGTGAGGGCTCAAGTTGGTGACTGTGGACATCAAGGTGATCCAGACTACCATCTTCATGCCTCGTACCAATCTTCTCCCTCATCTTGAGATCCTGAAATATACATACTGAGGACAAAACGTCACAGAACCTTGAAGATTTTGAGTAATTTTACTAATGAAAAGCAAACTAAAGGGAAAACTAGGAGCGTATAGAACATATGACAAGGATATAGAATTAGTAAGAGTAGGGGATCCAATGCATGTAACTTTAGCAAGAGTATCTAACTTAGATAAGGAATAAGACAAACAGGTCAGATGTTCATTAACTCTTGAATCAATAATTTGTGAATCTTGAGTAGATCTTGCGTAGATGAGACAATACATGCGGATGTTGTACCTAAATGGGCGAGAGTAGTTATGGAAGATGAAGCTCATACGCGACCCAAAAGCTTATCATACTCATCCTTCGATATGCTAATCATATCTGGAGTCGGGTTGGAGCTCGTTGACGATGATGTAGTATCTTGGCAAATGACCTAAGCGTAAACCATGTAGATCTCAACAATAGTCCACCTAGTGGTTAGTGCAACCACAATGGGTGCACTTATGAGATTCATGACCTCGAGTGCGATTACCTTTGGCATCATGTTCCCCAAATGCACCTCTACCACCTTGGCCTCCATGCCCACCAGGAGCAACATAGAGACAACCAAAGCAAATCCCTCGTTAATCTGATCATAAGAGAGTTGAGAACCTTGTCGAAATAACATGTCACGTTAAGTTAGGAGAACACATCAGGAAATGAGGGAAGCTATGGACTTAACAAAATTTTGAGAATGCACCGACTCATACTTAGGTTTTAAGCAAACTAGAAACCGAAGAACATTTAACTCTTCACGTTGTTGTTGCATATGTGAAACATCAAAAGTGGTAAGTTGATAAATTTTGAGTTCTTCACTTATGATCATCACTTGAAAATAAAACTCTTCTAGGTGCAAAGTACCCTTTTTCCAACCCAAAGAATTGCTTGCACCACTCATAAATACAGCTTATGTTCCTAGCATCCAAATACATCTATTTCCACACCTCTTGAGCGGTGTCAAAATGTATCAAACTTGTGTAAATATTAGGCTCAATACTAGTCAACATCAAGGACAAGATTTGAGCATCTTCTTGTTTCCATTGCGAATGTAGAACTAGTTGAGTCAAGCATTGGATCAACCAAGTGGGACGAAGACCCTTGTCTTTCAAAAAAATTTCAACAAATTTTGACCATGGCATATAGTTCTTTCCATTCAATTTCATCAAAGTCATGGGCATATTAAAGGTTAGTGCAAGAGACGGTGACTCAAATTTAGCTACCATGGACGTAGAAAATATCACATTTCAACTTGGAGATAGAAAATCCACACAATATGAAACATGGATGAAAATTTGAGAAACACAATCTAGAAAAATAGAAACCCAGCTTAAGTATCCTAGTTTCGACTCTATATCAATTGAAATAGGCACATATCAGCTCATAATCGACCTATATCGGGTTGTATCTGGTATGAATCAGGTATTACCGGTATTGACTTCAACTATCCTTAACCAAGGATTAGGTTATCCTAAACAAGGATAAGTGTAGTTGGGTTTACTGTATTTTGGTTATCAAACAGGTGTCATTCTGGATAGGAATAAGATGTTACTCTAGGTTGGGGACAATTGGATTTGAGGATGGGATAGTTTAGACCTACACCCAAACATTTTGAGACTTCAACGTTTTTGGTGACAAATAGTTCTTCCGGTAGCCAGTGACAACGGGAAACTCGTCGGGGTGCATAGAGAATGATGGCTAGCTTGACTCTAGTGCCTAGCACCGAAGATGACACTGGAAAAGCATCGGAAACACCTTGAAAATCCTACCAGGCACCAACGACTTGGAGAAAAACCACCGGAGTGCACATACAATGATTGTGAACTCAGGTCCAATAGCTGAACCACTAACAACCTATGCACCATTGACCACCACTAGTTCAACCACTATACTACTAACCACCACCAACACACAAGGACCCGTTACTCTCGAAAGGGTCCACCTTACGAAATGAAGAAAAGAAGTGAGTAGATTATGTAAAATGCCCCCCGTCACACAACCACCATCAACTGACTACTCAACTCTCTAATATTATGTAGTTGAACATAGAGAGCATACTTGCTATTATTATTCATTGATGTTCAACAATATATATACTACATACAATTGATAATTATACTCTTCCAAGTTACACTAATTACAACCATGTCCTCTAACAGTGACAAAACCAGGAATTAGTTTCACTTAGGGGTGTAAACGGCCAGGCCAGGGGGAGGTCACGAACCAAAATTTCTGGTTCATTTTTTGTGCCAAACCGAACTATTAGCTTTTGGTCTGATCGGTCTATGAACTTTTTTTTTGTCTTTTTTCTTTTTTAACTGAAAAATTAATACAAAAAATTAATGAAATTAGTAAAATTAATATTAAATTGATCTTTTTAACATTTTATATATGATTAATGAATATCTAATCATTTCATTGTATATATGGTCAATGGTGAACCCTTGGATGAAAATTACATAATTAACTTATACAACTACTATATAAAATAATAATATATATTTAAAAATATATATACATATATACAGTCGGTCTTGGTCCGGTCCAAAAAAACCGCCCCTCAAGACTGACCAATAAGACTATCTGTCTAGACCATGCCGTTCGGTTTGGTCAATTTTTCCGGGACAGATAGTCTTACAAGTTACATCTCCAGCTGCACTATATTTTTCATCACTTCAAAATGAAAGCTCTTTCATTGGAATTACTTACAAGCACTAATGTACCTCCTTATTGGAAACTTAGCTCCTAAGCATCTTATCACGGAAAAGTGGGAGAATGAAATGAGGCTTTAGTTGGGAGCATATCTCTATTGCAAGTTGGGGTTTGTGTGTGATTAGCCTCATGATCAGTGCATGAGGTCGGTTGTTTTTTATTAGTGCATGAGGTCCTTGGTAACAGCAAGAGGGAGGAAGTTGAGAAATTGCATGGAAGGGGCAAAAGAGCTACTTAGAATGATTGCGACATAGAAAAGACAACTTACATCCTGTTTCCCACACTAGAATTGCCAAAAACTTTGTCATTCTTGTATCAACATGCACCAGAGTTGCCCTATCATTAGTTCCTTACCACTGAAGTTAGCAATTGAAAGTACTGATCTCTCCCTCCCTCAGCAGATGGTTTATTTGTGTTATCAGTTTTCTATTGGTAATTAATTATGCCTGTCTATGTGACTGATTCCCATGGATCTTCTTCGATAAATGATGATAATTGTGTTGAATTCTTTCATTCTTGTATCTGCAGTTACATGTTGTTGGCCTGTCAGTTACTAATTGTAATTGTATTTCTTGGTCATTTCTTTTAGATTTCTTAGTTTGATTGATAGGATTGAATGATTTATGCAGCTCATCTTGTTATGCTTTCAAATGGGTATTCTGTTTAATTATGGTTATAATGTAACATATACTGAAGCACCCACCATAAGATCCGACTTTTAACAAGCTCACTAAGTCGAGTACATATTTTCTTCCATAAACTGCCGATGGTGAATGGAGAACCCTCTGGGAGTATTCCGACAAAGCCCAGTGGCTCTATTTCCTCGAAATCTGCACCCACTCCCTTCGCATCGAACAACATCCCTCATCCATCTTCAGGGTTGATGTCGACAGAAGTCTCTCTTTCACATAAACTTCTAATGGTGGATATTGAACCCCCTGTTGGTGAGCAAGTGGTCGTTCAGTCTCCCAGAGATCATGGGCGATCCTGCCAGGGATGAGGACCCTTCAAATTCCAACAATTCAGGGATTTCTTTGGATTCAAGCCCTATTTTTTCTCATAAGGCTGGGTTTTCGGATGAGGAAAATCAAGCTATTTGTGAGGGATTGATGGGAGACGACAACTCGTTTTCAGTAGTTCCTTCCCAGTTGGTGTTGGGTGGTGTTGCTAACTTGGATGAGGATGTTGATCCTAATATTAGCCCAATTCGCTATATTAATCCAGGTATTGATTGGCCTAATCGTTCTTCAGACTGGGTGATTAGGAAAGTGGACGATATAAGGGATGATGTGGGGATTTCTTGTGAAGGTTTCGAGGAGCAGATGAGAGCCTTGTTCACGGCAATCATACAAGCTAATCATCCCATGATGGTTAGATCTGATAAAAAAAAGAGGGAACTAAAAGGGCTGGAGTGTTTCATCAACTATGGAACCAGTAAAGGGAACTCCTTGCTTCGTAAGAAAGGCAAGGAGAGGGATGTAAGTGTTTCCAAATGAAACCCAAGATCCTTTCTTGGAATGTCAAGGGGCTAAATGATTTTAGAAAGCATTTACGTGTGAAAAATTTGCTAAGACAATGGAAGACTGATATAATTTGTTTCTAGGAGACTAAACTAAAGGTTGTGAATCATTCTATTATTCATAACCTTTGGAGTTGTAATTATGCAGGTTGGATTGAGCTTGTTTCTTGTGGTGCTTCGGAAGGGATTATTGTGATGTGTGATAGGAGAGTGGTCGAGATTGTTGAGCATTTTGTGAAGAATTTTATAGTGGCCTGTCATTTTAAGAATGTTGATGATAATGTTGAATGGGCTTTTGTTGGTGTTTATAGGCCAAATTCTGATTCTAGTAGAGGCTTTTTGTGGGATGAGATGACAGCCAGTTGTATCTGGTGGGACATTCCTTTGTGTTTTGGAGTGGATTTTAATATTACCAGATTTCCTTACGAAAGAGTTGGCACTTCTTCTTCCTCTTTTTCTAAAGCTATGTCTGTTTTTTCAGAAATCATTTCTGATTTACAGCTGATTGACTTGCCTACAATGGGCAGTACTTTCACATGGTCTAACGGCAGCTCCCGGCCTCACATTGACAAATTTTTGGGTTCTGCCTCTTGGGAAACACTCTTTCCATATGCAAGTTTATTAAGGTTGCAGCGTGTTGGTTCTGATCATTTCCCCATTTTGTTAAACTATGGAGGCTTTCTTAGTGGTAAACGATACTTTAAATTTGAAAACATATGGCTGAAGGATGCAGGTTTCGTTGAGAGAGTAAGAAGTTGGTGGGATTCCTACCAATTTATTGGCACCTCCAGTTTTATCTTGGCTGGAAAGTTTAGAGAATTTAAGAAGGACTAAAAGAAATGGAATGCAGAGACATTTGGTAATGTTCAAAGTAACATGATGACCCTTATGGGCCAGCTGAAAGTCTTAGAGGCTTTGGAGTTGTCAAGTCCTCTTTCCATGGAGGATTTGGAAAAAAAGAAAGACATTTTGTTTGAAATCGAAAAAATCTCTCTTGGAAGAAATCTTTTGGCATCAAAAATCCAGAATCCTTTGACCAAAAAAAGGGGACAAATGCACAAATTTTTTTCATAAGATGGCTAATTCGCATTGCCGGAACAATCTTATCAAAGTTCTCTCCATATTGGTGACAATATGGTTTGTAACAAGGATGAGATTGAAGACCATATTGTGAATTATTATGAGAAGCTTTTTCGAGAAGATTTTTCTTGGAGGCCCAATTTAGATGGTCTACATTTTGACTCTATTGACCATTTTTCAGCTTGTTGGTTAGAAAGACTCTTTGAAGAAGAGGAAGTTCTTCATGTGGTAAAGAATATGTCTAAGGATAAGGCTCTGTGTCCAGATAGTTTTTCTATGGCTTTCTTTTAAAGTTGTTGGGACATTGTTAAGCATGATATATTGATAGTCTTTGCTGAATTTCACTCTTTCATGAAATTTGAAAAGAGTTTTAACACAATTTCATTGCTCTTATCCCCAAAAAATCTGGTGTTATTGAAATACGTGACTTCCGTCCAATTAGCTTGGTCAATGGGATGTATAAGATCATTTCTAAGGTGCTTGCCAATCGCCTTAGTATGGTTATGTATAAGATTATCTCAAATTCTCAAAATGACCTTGTTCAGGGCCGTCAAATTCTTGATTCTATCTTAATTGCTCATGAGTGTTTGGATAGTAGATCAAAATCAGGTCTTACTGGCATTCTTGTGAAATTAAACATGGAAAAAGCTTTTGATCTTGTCAATTGGGACTTCCTCCTTTATTTACTTGGGAGTATGGGCTTTGCTGATTGATGTGGCAGTCTCGGGTAGCTTCATGTCGGGCATCATGGTTGGAGACGCATCTCGGGATTGTTTTACCGTTTCTTACTTGCTTTTTGCTGATGATACTCTCATTTTCAGTGACCCTAATCATGAACATCTTCGTACTTTAAGAGCTTTATTGATGTGCTTTGAGGCTGTTATGGGACTTAGAATCAACTTTTCCAAATCAAAACTTGTGCCTGTGGGTTCTCTCAACAATCCTCATGATCTTGCCAATATTTTGGGTTGCAAAATTTCTCCTTTACCCATTAAATATTTAGGGCCTCCTTTGGGAGCCTCTCATAAAGCTATTTCTATTTGGGATGGGGTGATTGAGAAGATTGAAAAAAGACTTGTCAATTGGAAGAAGATATATCTTTCAAAAGGTGGCCGAATTACTTTGATCCGAAGCACTTTGACCAATCTCCCCCTCTTACTTCCTTGCTCTCTTTCCCCTTCCCGTGGGGGTTGCCAGAGGATTGAGAAAATTTTCAGGAATTTTTTATGGGATGGGATTGGTGATGAAAGAAAATTTCGCTTAGTTAGTTGGAATAAAGTTTGTGCTCTGGTATCTTTTGAAAGCTTGGGCATCAGAAATTTAAAACTTTTCAATACTGCACTTCTTGGGAAGTGGCTTTGGAGATATGCTTTTGAGAGAGATGCTTTATGGAGGAAGATTGTGGATGCCAAATATGGAAGTATGTGGGGGAATTGGTGCAGTAATGATGCCAAGGGGGCTTTTGGAATGAGTTTATGGAAATCCATTCATTTGGGTTGGGGGGACTTTGTCAACAACATTAGATACAAAGTGGGGGATGGGAGAAACACTCGTTTTTGGCATGACCTTTGGTGTGATGATTCTACTCTTAAAGAAATTTATCAAATCTTTTTCGGATAGCTAGAAATAAAGGGGCAGTTGTGGCTGATTTGTTTGGATTTTAAACAACTTGCTTCATTGGAAAGTGGAGTTTATTAGAGATTTACAATTGGGAGTTTTGTGAAGTTTCTGATTTCTTTGCAAAGCTCTACAACTTGACTATTCTAAAGTGGACAAGCTCCTTTGGTTTCATGATCCTAAATACAAATTTTCTGTAAAATCCCACTACAAAGTGTTGAACTGCAAGGGTGATAATACTTTTCCTTGGAAATGTATCTAGAAATCTAAAGTCCCAAGTAAAGCTGCTTTCTTAAGTTGGTTGGTTTGTCTTGAGAAAGTTTTAACCACTAATAATTTGAGGAAAAGGGGATTGTTCATAACCAATTTGTGTTTCATGTGTAAGAAAGCTGGTGAACCTGTAAACCATCTTTTCCTGCACTGTGAAGTGGTGGCAGCCTTGTGGAATGAAATTCTCAATAAGGTTGGTATTGCTTGGGTTATGCCTCTGAGAGTTGTGGACTTCCTGGCAAGCTGGAACATCTCTTTGGTTCATGGAGACAATGCTGATTTTTGGAGAGTTGTCCCTTTGTGTTTGTTTTGGTGTTTATGGTTTGAGAGAAATAGAAGGTGTTTTGACAATTGTGAACATTCCTTGGGGAATTTTAGGGTCTTTTTCCTTAGTACTCTTGGTTTTTGGGTCATAATCTTGTAAGGGAATGGATTTCTTGTAATGTCCTGTCTTAGTTTTTCTTCTAGCTTGTAACTAGGTTTTTTCTCTTGTATACTTACTTGGATTGGCCTTTTTACATGAATAAACTTCTTATTACCTATAATAAAAAAAAAAAATCTTTTATATGTAGAATCAAGCTTTGCAGTTGCTGAAGGCTGAAAGAGATGCAGCAGTTCGACAAACACAGCAGCTACAACAAGAACTGGTAATTGTGCTCCGTTTTTCCTTGGATCAGTTTGTTTCCATTTATTGTTTTGATGTTGACAACAACAAAATTAATCTCTCAAACTCCACCAGAGAAGCCCGTATATGCATGAATTTACAGGAGCACACTTAACAAAACACCACCTTCTCAGAAAGCCCTACTTACATGATGACTACGGAAAGTCAGAAACTTTGTTATTTAAGTGGTTAAATGGATGTTTGACATTTATTAACAGTCCAAAAATAAGCATCTTTGCCATTATGAATAAAGATGTAGTGTGTAACAGAGTTGGAATCGATGAATTAAGTTTAAATGTAGCAGAAAAAATCAAACCAGGAGAATGGGACGTTTCATTAGGTGGTAAGTGATAACTTGTCTTAGAAAATGAAGAAAGAGGTTTTTTGGATAATTAAGATGGAAAGAAAATTTGTTGCGTCTGGAACCAACACATATCTTATTCCATGATCTTTCAATTTGCATATCAATACCCTGGACCAGTTTTACCTTTCAACTATCCCTTTCACCTATTGATTGGAGCTTTGAATGTATAGTGGAAATTATTTGGTCCACCGGATAATCTAGCTTTTATAAGATCAGCTTTTTAATTACATACTGCTGCTGACTGATAATTGTGACTACTGGCTAATTTATCTTGTCTCTGCAACAGGACATGCTGAAGAGACGAAGATCTCGAAAAAGTGACCAAGGCTTCTCACTCACCTTTGCAATATTTGCGGCACTCATTGGCATTATGGTTGGCTTCCTCATGAACCTTTCATTGTTCTCATCATCTGCAGAATGACTCAATACTTTCCATGATTCATGAGATCCCTTTTCTTATCTGTGCACTGTATAATTCCAAAGCTTGGTTGGATGGGAATTTGCCTATTTTGTATATTGGTCATAGTAAATCTGTTGTGATCAGTTGGTTCTCAAAAGATGTTCCTTTTCCATCAACAGGTTACTCCCAATGTGATAGTGAAATCTGTTTTATCCCAAATGTTAATAACCCCACCATCCCCATTTTTTTCCTCCAATTTTTTTTGTCTTTTTTGTTATGTAATAATGCTACTTTCATTGAACCTTTTGGTCTTTCTAGTTTTTGTAGCTCTGCTTCCCAACTGATAAAATAAAGGTAAGAATGTGGCCTTGAAAGCAGTCTCTTAAACCTTTGACTACTATTGAATACAAAAAAGAACAAGTAAACATAATCTCGTGTTGGAATAATTCTGACCGAATTGGATTCTATTTGCCATTTTATAATAAAGTATTAGAGCTCTAATAGTCCGATTATGATTAGTACTTTCAGAGATACAATTAGAGATCAAGATAGATGACTTCAGAATGAACATAAGTTCATTTAATTCAAAGGTGTCGTATCGTGTTGTGGGGCTTAATGCGAGTCAACAATTTGAGTAGGAGAGATTGATCATGGATTGGCTTGTCTCAAGTGCACCATTTCTGACAGGATGTAATGTAAAATTTGGTTTGGTTTTATATCCTCCAATCTCAAACTGTCACGTTAAGGACCTCCTCTAGTTTTATATAATCACATCATATAAGATTATTTTCACATTCTAATTCTTTTAAGAATTCTGAAATCTAAAAAACCTCAAACACTAATTCCTTCAGCATCACCATCCACCATCAGTAAGCCACTCCAATTGGCCATCTAGGTGGTTGCCACCACCTCGAGAGTTGGCCGAACCTTCAAACCAACAACCTTGATCATCCCTTAGAATAATGCTTCAAAAATCACCTCGGGATGGGTTTGGGTCAAGGGAAGAAATTATGTTAGCAATCATATACTGCACAAGCATGGAGCACCCATTTTTAAAACATGAAAAAATTATTTTTAATGATGATTCCACTATTTTTAATAAGGAGTGCGATGCTTGTACAATCCATGACCATATTTAGCATTATTCAAATAATAATAATTTGAAAGAGAACATTTTTTTTTAAATAAGATAAATAAAACTTAGTTTATAGAAAAAAAAAAGTTACAAGCATTTGAAAATAAAAAAATAAGTCTAAAAATATAAAAAATGATAAGAAGTATTCAACTGAAAAATACAAAAAGTGGGGAGGGAGACCGGACACTGTTGGGTGGCTGAAGCCACTCTATTAGACATTAGACGATGGAGAGTTAGGTATCACCCACAGATAAAGACATATTTGTAAGAATTTGGGAGAACAACTCATAATAAAAGAATCATTAGAATACTTACTTCTGGTCATTGTTGATCAAATATGCATAGGAACTGATTGCTTCTTGATTGTGAACCCTCACAGATTGAAATATGGAGAATATTGGAGAAGAGTTTTCAGTCTATCTTTCTTTACGTTAATGAATATATCTGATGAAGAATCACATGCCTTATTTATAAATAGACTAAGACCGTTCACTAAGTGTTGCTTCCTTCCATTAAGGAATGTAACATTTGATTCTAAATGAGTAGTTATCTTTATTTCTAATTACTCAAAGTTTTATTATAAATATAAAACTATTAAAATAAATTAATATATTTAAAAGGGTGTACATGTAAGCCATCTTTAAATCTCTTACAAGAAGACGTACTCTTTCAATATTTTTATCTTTTGATTACTTTTTGAATAATTTTTCACAAATATTTAGAACTTTTTATTTTTTACAAAAATTAACATTCAACCTTTTTTCCAAATATTTATCTTAAGTTTTTAACCTTTTAATCTCTTTTTTAATATTTCTAATTTCTTAGTAAAATTGCATTGAATTTGATTGATACTGTTAATTAGTTTAGCAAAAGATAGATTGATATTATTGTTAGAAGAGCACTGCTACATACAAGCCAAGTTTGTATAATTCATTCTCACACATTAATTGTATTTTTATTATTTATATAAACAATAAAAATATTATTAATTTGAGAATAGACTGTACAAACCTGCCTGCTGTAAGTATATTTATTCTCGTTAGAAATTCTAAACTGAAAAAGTAATCGACTTTATAAGCTTCTTGCAAAAAGTAGAGCTGGGAACAGGGGCACTGGCCCCTCGCCGACCATCAATCTACTTGCACAGGGGAAACAGGGGGTGAGCCCGAAATTATTGCTGTGCATAGAACTTATGTTGTGGATAGAAATTATTCTTGTAGATTGTATATGTGATTTTTTTTTATTGTTGTGTATTCAATTTCTTGTTTAATTTTTTACTACTTCAATTGTGGGCACGGGGAGGTCCGAGCAAAAACCGCCCTCCCTCTCATGCAGGGACAAGATGCAAAAAAGAGATAACCACGTCCGTACGATGCGGATAGTACCCTTAACAAAAAGTCTTTAAGAGTTTGCATTTAATTCACAAGCAACCTTTTGAAGATGTTTGGGATAAAGGATATTCTTCAAAGTTTTATTCCTAAACATCACTTAAACATAAAAATATTTTTAATTTTTAATTTTTTAAAATTTTTATTTAATCATTATTCAAATACCAAATCAATACAATTGTTACAAATTTTAAAACAAAATATAAAAATCAATATAAATTTTATAAATTTTAGAAACAAAAATTATCTTAAACAAATATTTTTATTTTAAGTATTGAAATTATACTTTTATTCAAAAATTTTATTTCTGTTATAAAACTAAAAATAAAACTACTACTATTGCAAGAGAAATATAAAATAAACTCTTAAAAACTAAAACTTTATTCTTTCTATAAATTTTCCTATGAATTTCAGAACGAATGAAACTCATATTTATAATGTGTTAAAATTACCATACAAGTTACTGTACAAGACTTAAAATAATGGTGGTAGGATCATTCACAAAAATAATTAAGGAGGCGGGAGCCGCCCCCAATAATTCATAATACTCCTCCTTGAATGACCACCCATAAAAAATCTGTCTCGTTAAAACCTTACTAAGGAAAAATTCAGTGGGAAGAAAAATCAATAGTGAAAGAAAAAGAGTACAGTATTTTTATGTATCGCCAAATACTTTAAGATTGCCTCATTAAAACTTTGCAAAGGAAAACTTAGTGAGATAAAACCTTAGCAAAGGAAAAAAAGTACAATCAGCACAAGTTTTCAGGACATTTACTCCCTCTGAAAAGTGCATGGCGATAGATATTTGAATCTTCGCATTCTAATGTTATGCACAATCTTCTTGAATGTCGCAATTGGTAATGCTTTTATGAATAAATCTGTCAGATTATCACTAGATCGTATCTGTTTGACATCAATTTCACATTTCTCTTGAAGTTCATGAGTATAAAAGAATTTAGGTAAAATATGTTCGGTTCTGTCACCTTTGATATATCCTCCTCTGATTTGAATGATACAAGTAGTATTATCTTCATATAAAATTGTTAGGCTATAATTGATCATGGGGAAACTACATTTTTCTTGGATATGTTGAATCACTGATTTCAACTAAATACACTCTCGATTTGTTTTATGAACTACAATAATCTCTGAGTGATTTGAAGATGTGGAAAATGTGGTTGACAGACTTAGTAGAAATCTAATACCTACAGTAATACTTAAACACTCCCTGATAATATGTGTTAATTTTCAAGTAATAAATAAACATGATTTCAGCATATATAACAGGTTAAGAATTCAAACATGATTTTCATCTAAATAATGCATTAGAGAGAACATGATAATATTTTCATCTAAAATTTTCTCTCTATTATTCGACGTTATTAGGGAAAATTTATTTATGTACGGCGAAAATGACATTAAAAACCATTTATATATCGATTCGACGGAAAATCAAATTCGCTTGACATTGTTGAAATACGAGATCTTGAAAAGATTTAAAGGTTTGGAATTGCTGTTTAACTATAGCCAATTTTACCATTGATTTACTCCAGCAAAAAGATCTCACATTCTTTATAGATTCAGTTGTTGTTTATCTAGAACGATATTATGTCTGATAGAAATTCTTTTGTTAAGGTCCCAGATTTGAACCATGAACATTTTATACTTCAACCACTCATATTTTTTTTGAGGCTGTAAACACAATGATAGGAGCAGAGATATATCTTTCTAATAAAACTGATCCTGAAATTGTTGCAACATCAAGAACCCTCAGTGCTCAATATGTTGTCTCTCTTACAACCATGTCTCAAAGGCTACTGGCGAGAACGAGTGAGGTTGATCATTTTAAAAATCAAATATCTGAGTTGCATCAAGCGCTTGCAACTAAAGATAGAAAAAATAAAAATTTAAGATAAGAAAACAACGAGCTGAAGAATTTTGTAAACTAATATTCTCGTGCCCTCAAAATACGAATAGAAGAGCTGGAACAAGAGAGAGCTCAAATACGAAGTCAACAACAACAGCTAACGGCAGAAGTTCAGTGTTTACAAGAAAATCGAGATAACTGCAAATAATCTCACTGGCTTTTGAAATTATGCATTAAGCATATCGTATTATCTTGACTAAGTAAGATTTGAAGAGATGGTGGTTTGTCTTATTCTTATTTCCATTTCTATAAGAACCATATTTAATTTCATTTAGTACGCATCAAATCTTCTTCATATATATAATTCATCTGTATTTGCATTCTTATTTTACAAATTTTCAATGGCTCATTAATTTCCTTTCAATATTTCTTATGATCAACATATGAGGTATCTTTCACCTCAGTTACAAGTTGTTTCTGCATCTTCCGCAGGTGCCTTGTTGCAACAAGCAAATGATCTGGCTAATAGGTCAGATCGTGAAGTCGTTTATGAGCTAGTGACTCTCAGCACTCGATACTCCTCCTCTATTGTTGGATTTTCCAACCGGTTACAATTCAAAAATCGTGAGATTGAGGAACTTAACGAGAAAGTTTCCGTACTTCAACGACTCGTTCAAGAGTCTGACAGGAAAAATTGTAGACTTAAAGCAAGAGAATAAGGATTTAAAATCCTTACTTGCCTCTTCATTTCGACTGCCTAATTCTTTAGATAAGGATGACATATTGTTTTATAAAGAGCAAATGCATTTAAGAGATGAGACTAGAAGTCTCAAATTTTTGTAACTCATCTAACATTTGAATAATAAGATCTTTCCTTTTCAAATGCTTTTTTTGAATTTATAGCAACACATGTGATTTCTTTAGGAGTTCTAACAAGGTAAATTATCAACGTAAACTACAATAATGGTAATCCAAGTTCTGATAAAAATATATGGACATATAGGATTATTTTCAAATCCTTCTTTCAATAGATACTCATTGATTCAATTATACCACATGCGTTCGGATTGTTTTAACTTAAATAAAGATTTTTGAAGGTTTATAAAGTACATACTCCTAAATGTACTTGGATTCAAGCATTGTATATCATGATCTAATAATCTTTATAAATATGTAGTGATCGCATCCATCAACCGCATATCTAATCCTTTTGTAATAATCAAGCCGATTAAAAATTTGGATGTGATTGCATTCATAATAAGGAAATATGTTTCTTCATAACTAATCTCGGGTTTCTACAGGAAATTTTGTGCGATAAATTGTACCGCACAATTTCATTTTTCATTGCGTTTTCGTATAAATACTCACTTATATTAATTCAATTTCAATAGCTGCTTTTCATTTTAACCAATCATTTCTACGTCGATATTTTTCAACGATTCTTGGCTTATTTTCTTCATTACTTCTAGTAATATCAATGGCCATTTTATATGAAAATATGTTGTTGACAACAGTTTTATTTCTATTCATAATTTTTCCAGTACTCATGAAATGTATTGAGATCTCATTGTTCCTCTTTAGGGGAAAACATTTCATGAAACACCTCTTTAGGAGTTTTCTCTTCAAGAGTTACATCTTCTAGATGTTTGTATTCTTCAAGAGTTATCTATTCAAGAGTTATATTCTTCAGGAATTACCTCTTCAGAATGTTTTCTGTTCAAGAGTTACATTTTTTAGAGGTTTGTACTATTCAGGAGTTACTTATTCAGGAGTTATACTCTTCAAGAGTTACCTCTTCAAGATGTTTTCTCTTCAGGAGTTTCTTTTTCTATACAAAAAGTTTGTATAAATCTTATTGCTTGTTTTGTGGGTACGGTTTTTACAGGAGCACCGATTTCTTTTCTTTTGCATCAATAAGTTTTTAACACTTCAGGTGCGTCTTAAATTTATCTATTGCTATTTTAACAACTTGTCCTCAAGGATTTCAATTCTTGCTTAAGCATTAACAGTAATAATATATGATTTTACAACAATTTTAGTATTAGTAAATACATCCAGTAATTGATTTATAATACTTTGCAAATATGTAATTCTCTGAACTTCTAGTTCATATTCATTTGTAGGACGATCAAATTTAGACAAGGTTTTATTATTCCAAATAATTTCTTGTCGTGCTTCAGGCACCGATATTTCATTATTTCAAAACATGATGAAATATTAATAAGCTTATATATAAAAGTTTAGTATAAGTGAATCAAGTGTTTAGTCGTACAGATACGTGACCAATATTCAGTCATATCACATCTATGACAAATATCTTCATCGTTCTATGAAAAATTATTCTGAGGGTCTTTACCATTTTCTGAGTTGGATCATTTCTGATGATACGGTATATTTTTATTATCTTTAGTGTTGTCGCTTTTGGGACCAATACTTCTATAGTTTTTCTACCATGTCCACGC
Organism: Platycarya strobilacea; assembly: GCA_036898215.1. NCBI lineage: Eukaryota > Viridiplantae > Streptophyta > Magnoliopsida > Fagales > Juglandaceae > Platycarya > Platycarya strobilacea. The sequence goes on along the minus strand of CM072549.1, from coordinate 30,992,220 downwards.
CATTGATTCCTTTGAAAGGATGCACCGTTCACTTCTAGGAATGGTGTAAATCTAATATCATTAATAAGATGTAACTGGTAATTTATTAACAAAAACTCATTATTTAGCTCAATCACTGGAAGACAAAATAAAAGTTCAAAATATTTGTTGAACTTTCAGTCTCGAAACTGCTACTGCAGGAGCATATTCGAGGTATGAAAAATAGTATATGTTTTTTTTTAACATATCATCATCAGTGACCTTCTCACTGCATAATTTTAATATTGAGTTGATTTTAAAGAGTGCAGAATATTTAATATCACTCTTAAAATCTTGTAACTTCAAGTGCAATAAGTCGTAATAAACTTTTGGGAGAATTACATCTTTTGGTACTCATATCTCTCCCTTAAATCATTTCATAAAATAAAAAGATTTTTCACCGTGAGATACACAGCATGGTCTTGCAGGGACAAATGATTTTCTTTTTTGATTGTATCTCCCAATTTTATCATATCTAAATAGATCTCATCAAGAATCCTAAATAAATAACTTTTTTCAGAAATGTCAATAATAATACATCTCAATATTTGACATTATATATATAAATCACAAAAATAAATTTGTGAATTTAAAAATTATATTCACATAATCATGAGAATAAAAGTAGAATTTTATCAAATAATATTCAGCAATATTACCTTTAATATTTATTTTGAACACTGCAAATAATATATTGAAAAACTTACTTGAAGTAGAAAACTACTAGTTTCAGTATCGGTATAATTTCGTACTGATAACGTGTTATAAAACTAAAAAAAAATAATCTACTACTATTGCAAGAGAATTATAAAAAAAACTTGTAATAATTGAAACTTTATTCTTTATATAAATTTTTCTTATAAATTTCAGAATGAATAAAACTCATATTTATAAGTGTTGAAATTACTATACAAGTTACTAGGACTGTAAAAAGACCGAACCGGATTGGCGGATCGAACTGGACCGGTTGTCCTGGACCGGTCCAAAAAATATATGGACCAGGAAATTTTGGTCTGGTCCCGGTCCAGGGAGTTCATCCCCCTGAACCGGACCGGACCGAACCGAATCCTTAGAGTTTTTTTTTTAATTTTTATTTTTAAATATATGTATATATAAATAATAATATATAAATATAAATATTAATAATAATATATAAATATAAATATTAATATTAATATATAATGTATACTCTTATAACATTAACATATAAATAATAAGTGTATTATTATTATTTAATATATTATTACTAATTTATCACTATTTACTAACATATAAATATATAATATACTAATTTAAATTGTAATAGTGTTATTACTTATTAGTTATAGTTTATTAACATATACTAATGTAATAGTATTATTAGACTATTAGATTATTAGTTATAGTTTACTAACATACTTAATATTAACTAACATATTAATATATAATATATACTCTTATATATTAACATATAAATAATAAGTGTATTATTATTATTTAATATATTATTATTAATTTATCACTATTTACTAACATATAACTATATAATATCTAATGTAAATTGTAAAAGTATTATTACTTATTAGTTATAGTTTATTAACATATACTAATGTGAAAGTGTTATTAAACTATTAGATTATTAGTTATAATTTACTAACATACTTAATATATAATATATACTAACATATTAATATATAATATATACTTTTATAATATTAACATATTATAATTTATAGTAGTTAAATTTGGGTCAAAAAAATATTTGATCATTGTAGAATTTTATATTAAATTTAGCCCATTAAATCTTATGGGGCACCCCTGGACCGGACCGGACCGCTCCTGGACCGAATTGGACCGGATCGGTATGGACCGAACTCCTATTCGGTCCGGTCCAGGATGAGAGAATTCTTGGACCGAATGAAATCGGTCCACAAATTTCTTGAATCGGACTGGACCATTTACACCCGTACAAGTTACTGTGCAAGACTTAAAATAATGGTGGTGTGATCATTTACAAAAATAATTAAGGGCCAAAAACCGCATCCAATAATTCATAACACTTTCTTATTTATCAAAACTTATTTCATTACTATTTCTAAAATGAGTAGTATTAAGAGTGCACTCAATTTGACCATTAGGCGTGGCTAATAGAACAAATATTACATCTTAACTTCTCTCATTTTTCATATTTTTTAAATATTTTAAAAAAATGAAAAATATATACCAATATACTAAAAATCATTTTCTTAATTACTAAATAAATTTGGTTTTCAAAATTTAATAGGATCAAAATGAAGAGATAAACTTAGTAGATCATGGAAATATTTTCCTTAAAAAATTATCATATGAAATACTGCCAAGTGATCATACCGCTTTTATAGGATAAATAACCCTCGAATTAGATGCCGACACTTAAGTAAATTTCTTCTCTTGCAATAGACTCATGCGCATGGAATTCTTCTGATTTTCTTCCTTTCCAGGTTTCTAGTTTCACAGATTCATTCTCCTGAAAAGAGAAAAAGCGTTCGCGACTAGTTTGGCAAAAAAATCTTCTTTCTCTATTTTGAGAAACAAACAAAAATAAAACTACATCTAAGAAAAAAAAATCTCAGACCCAAATTTGGGAAACTAATTTAAGTTTGCGATTTTTTCTTTGTTGTCGTTTAATTTTTTTCGCATTCTCAATAATCAATCAGATCATAAAAACAACTTCAAAATATGAAATCAACAACCAAAGTTGTACACAAATTAATTATTTCATAGCATTCCCATATCTTAATAGCCCAAATAAATAAGGAGAAATATATATTTTTTTAAAAATTGTGCTCTCCAAGCTCTTTTCAATAAAAAATCCGAAACTCAAAGAAGTTCAAAAAATGCCCGTTTTGAGTGAAAAATCATAGGAATCCAAAATATAAAAATGTAAAAAATAGTAGTATCAATACTCGATATTTTTTACGATAGAACTGTTTATGACATTTCTTTATGGTGAAAAATTCAAAACACAAAAGGTAGAAATTGTTGTTCTCCAATCTCTTTTCACTGCTTTTAATTCGAAACCATCATCAGCCACACAAATTTTTTACCACCCCAATCGGCAACTAACCTAGATCTCGTTCATTTTCATCCTCTTTCACTTGCCCTGCAACCAAATAGAGTTTAAAAAAACTAGGAAAAAATACAACTACAATCAATGATTCATGGATCAACAATGTTGTGAGTTTAGGGGCGTCATCGTTGCGAGTTTAGCCCGTTATCGTCATGAGTTTAGCCTAGCCTGTCATTGTTGGCATCGACGATGTTTTTGTGATAGGAGAACTTCTGAGAGGGGTCAAGATTGGGGCTGAAGGTGAAGTTTTAGGGTTCAAGTTTCTATCTTGATCGCGAGATTTTTCCGAGGGAAGAGGGAGAGTAGTGAAGTCTAATGATTGTGTGTAGTGAGGTGTCGGAAAATTGTAATGTCATGTGTATACGACAGATGAGTATTGGGAAGCTGTTTATTTGCAAATAAGGAAAACCTTGAGTCCGAATAAGTATAAAAGAAGTTTTCACATAAAATCATTTTAAGACTGACACGTAAGCCTTTCCAACAAGATAATGTACTCGCGTATACTCAATCTTTTTTTTTTTTCCCTTCGAATCTCTTTCCCTCCCCATATTCTGGATCTTTCCAAACTCTCCCTTTTCTCCAAAAATGGCTTTGGATTTGAAGCTCTTTATGATTTTTTTGTCGGCTGTTGTGAGGCAAAGTTTGGAGGTAGTTGGCAAATTTTCAAGGTCCCAAAAAAAAAATAAAAAAAAAATAAAAAAATCTAAAAATATTAGTTTTAACATACCTAAAAAATAATTTTAATATAAATAAAATATGTTATGTGAAAATTGAAATGATGAGCATCTTTCCTCTAATTGACATATCCAAACTAGGAAATCGTTCAATATCGCGTAGCACCAAACAACTATTCCGTCATTAAACGCTCTTTTTCTTTTTTTCGAAAATATTGTTGGCGGGAACTTGGTAGGTGCCAATTCTCCAACCCTACTTGTGCAACATTCCCGCCCCTCTCGATCTCTCTACCAAGCGTGGCCCAAACCCAAAATTTCTCAGATCTGGAGTTCCATGGATACTCGCATCACCGACTCCGAACTCAGCCTAACCACCTCTGCTACCGACTCTGAAAAGTCGTGGCACCTCCTCGCCCTTCTCCTTTCGCTTGGCTGCACGGCTCGCCCCACCGAGCTCGCTTCCCGATGCGCCTTGTTCTCCGTCTCCCCTGAGCTCATTGAGTCCCTTTGCTCAATCCCTGGCTCGCCGCTCTTCTTCACCCGCAATTTCTACGTTACTCTCTCTCCGGTCGCCCTTACTGCTCTCGCGGGGCTCACGTCGAATTCGAATTTGATATTTGACTTCACGCCGCGGATCCGGATGGGAGTGGGCGGGGCCAATAGGCCTTGGGATAAAATGCACTCTTTAAGAATGTACTCTAGGAAGCGCAAGCCCATTTCCTCGTCGGTTTGTGAGCTAGACTCAGTGTCGAAACGAAAAGTGATCTTGAATTCCGGAACTGGTAAGTAGGATTTCGTTGTATTCTCTTTTTTATCCCATTTAGAGATTCTTTGGTCTTTTGTTTTGTTTTGTTTTTAATTTTGGTGTCAATTTGTTTCATTGGTAATTCTGGTTATTAATCCCAGCGGAAGAAGAGGAACCAGCGCGCTTGTGTTTACGGAAAACAATTCAATATGTGTCTCCAGAGGTACACTTGAATCAAAGTTATTCGATTCTTCTTTTTTATAGGTTATGTTAAATAAATTCAAGTGAAGTTCTAATTCGTTTGCTTGCTTTTTTTAAATATGATTAGGTTTGGATTTATTGCTTTTGTTAATTTAGAAATTTTGGGGTATTATGTGAAGCTCCAGCGGACCTTTTTTTTTGCCCAGATATTGATAACCTAAGTCAAATGTTTAAAGTTGACCACAATTCCATCGTTCTTGCAGCACTGGATGTGGAACTTTCTTTCATCATTTTAATTTTTACACATCTTTAAAATGGTGAAGGTCTGTTGTGCCCATTGTGGTAGCAGAATCACACTTGCTATTGTCATCCCATTGGGTAGTGTTGCCCTATTGGCATAAAAAGAAAGGATTTATCCAATTGCAAGCGGCTTTTGCATTTTATTGTTAGCGTTGTAGCAAACAGTCTACAGTTGTATATTTCTATAGTATTTAAATATTCACCTTATAAAACAGAGTATTGTAATGGCCTTTAATTATTGACTCTGTTTAGGTGACATCTCAATCTTATCCGATAGCAAGTGAATGGTTTTCATGTAATCTAAAACAAAATTTATTAAAGGTTTTTCATCATATCAGTTTTCAGAAACATAATTTTTTCCATTTAATGGGTGCAACCAATCAAATCATTCTTCCCAACAGCCTCTGAATCATATTGTTCATGCAGGTACCGTTTCATATGACTGACAATATGTGTAGGAGCATAAATGTGCCGCCAGGTGACATGGAAGTAATTGTTAATAAATTGATGGCCACTCCCCTCATGTATCCTGATTCCAGTAGAGGTCAATCAACATATAAAGTGAAGAACCTTGAACGTTTAGAAGGTGACAATAATACAAGCATGCTTCTACAATGGAAGACTAACATGCCAATAATTTTTAAACCTGATCCAGGGCCAACTCTTCCAAATATCATTTTGGATAATGCCGTTGTTTGCGAAGATGCTGGAAATAATGAAAGTGATCTTGAAAGTATGACAAATTTCAGTAAAATATGTTGCCGAGAAGATTTTCACTATAGAGATATATATTCTTTAGAGGCTGGATATGTTGATGATGGTTCTAGAGCTCCACAAGCTAAAATTGTTGAAAATGAAAGAGTTCGGGAAGGCAGGAAGAATCAACAGTTTATTGATTCTGAAAGCCTTCAGAGGGAAACAGAAAGTCTCTTACTGCCAATTAATACTTTCCTTTTGGACATTTTACCCGACAATGACTTGAAAAAGATGAAGGTGAATTCTTTTGATATGAGTTCTTCTTTAGAAAGAGAGCAACAGGCTACACATGTGGAAACTTGGGCTGTCTCTCCCGGAGCTGATCTTTCTGTAGCTCAGAAGCAGTCATTGAAATCCTCTGCGAAAATGAAGACAAAACACAAGGATTGGATGTCTTCAAAACTGCATGTTTCCTCCAAATTTTTGGAACGGAATAAAGCAGTTGGTTCTCCCAAAGAGAAGCGGCAGTGTAGAAGAAATCGGCCGTCAATCAGCATGGTGCAGAAACTAAAGCGTGATCATGTTGACATTAAGGAGAAAAGGGAAAACTCTAATGTTCCTACCAGGGTAAGTTCACATCTGGAATATCTGTATCCCATGTTGTACTTGATTGCCTTCATCTGTGACCTTACAATTGGGTCTTTAGTCCAATCTATGAAAGAATATTGGGAGCAAGAATACATGCCAGTTTCATTAAATTTCTGAGCCAAATTGAAAAGTGAGCTTAACCTTTGTTGTTAGTTTTAATAACTATAGATGCTTACTTTGTAGGATGAAAAAGAGACAAAAGTGATTCCAAATTTTGAATCTTATACAGTAGTAGAAGAAGAAGGTTCAGGTATTAAAACTTCAATTACATGCCTTTTATATCCACTACACCTTTGGTAAACCATTCATTGATATGATGATTATTGATTGTTTTCACTACACCCAAACTTGCAGGGGGTTATGGTACTGTTTACAGGGCACGGAGGAAAAGTGACGGAATTACCGTTGCAATTAAATGTAAGTGATGACATTTTACTTCATATTTGAATATGTATATCTGATAGTCAGCATTATAATAATTTTCTTATAATCTTGGCCTTTCAACGTACCAAGAGCAATATCTTGCATGGTGAAAAAAAGAGTTTAGCCTGTCTCTCAAATTATGGGACTTGTAAATTTTTCACTTTGATAAGTTATGCAACATTCCAAATTAAGTCTTTAATACAGTTCAACCAAGAAGTACCTTCCCGTCAAAGCTAGGATTGTTACTTCACACATTTCATAACATCACCTAACAAGAGCTCTATAAACATGATAAACTTCAAACAAACAATGCCCATCCCTTTTAAAACCCGCCCAAAGTAATGCATGTAATAAAACTTAAATATCAAAACTTAAGGAAACTATAATGTTGTAGAACAAGCCTAAATCCTAAGAGTCTATGTGATAAACAACTCAATCTATTATCTATGGTCTGCAGACTTGTTCTTATCATGACCTACGACATTAAAAAAAGTCAAATACTCAGGTGTGTACATCATACATTAAGGGCCCGTTTGAATAATAAGATGAGATGAGATAGTTTTAGATGAAAATTGAATAAAATATTGTTAAAATATTATTTTTTAATATTATTATTGTTTTGAAATTTGAAAAGGTTGAATTATTTACTATATCTAGTACGAGAATTTGAGGAAGTTGTTATGATGAGAAGAAATGATTTCTATATCTAAACAGAGCCTAAGAACGTTATCAACCTTGATTTATCTGAAAACAGCTCTATAATGCATTTAACATCACCAACACATCATAAAAAATATTTACTACATGATGTTATAACTCTTTGTTCCATAAGAGAACTCATAAATACTTATAAAAAAAAAACATTCATAAAAAGAGATATTAATTCACCACCATACTTTCATTCTTTCTCATAATTTTTTATCATGAGAATAATCATAACTTTCATAAACATTTGCATAGCTTTGATAACATAAACATATTCATTGCACGTGGATCTCATTAAAGCATTTACAAAACTTTACTATCACATCATTCAACAAATGCATAGAAAAGGTTCTACAAGAAAAGGCTTGTAACATAACATGTTGCGTAAGAATTCGTTTGAGAAAAAAGTAACATTTTTTTCTCTCGAACATCATGGCGATACTACATATATTTCTAATCCATCATAAATGACTCCCTTATAACATGAACAACATAACAGACACTTATTCATGCTTAAATTATTCTCATTTGATCTGTCACTCCATGCTATAATCCACTTTAACCAGCTCCTGTGGGTCACAAATGTTTAACTCTTTAGAAATGACAACCTTATGCTGTAATACACTTAGGCTCCGTTTGGATAAGCAGTTGGTCTTATCTCATCCAATCGCATCTCATTTCATCTCAACATCCAAACACTACTCCAACACTTTGCAATTTCTCTTTCATACTTTTTCATCTAATTATTATTAATCATTACAACAATTCCAAATCTTCATATAAAATGCAAAAAATTATTCAACATTTTTAAATCTCAAAACAAAAATTAAACTAAAAAGTTATATTAGAACAATATTCTAACTTTATAATATTTTTATTAAACTTTTTCTCTCATTTTCCAAAACCCAATAAAAATCTTAACTCAAATTAGTTCACTGCCATGTACAAATCATTTCACTAGTATTCACAGATTTCTCATCTCATTTGACTATCTAAATGAGGCCTTAAACCCCAGCCATTCAGAATGGGTGGATGGAGTTGCCTTATATCAACTTTCCAAACGAGGCCTTTATAAGATGCTTGTGTACCTCATTTTTGCCTTATATTGAACTTAATGTATAGTTGGATCTTTAGCCATATCCCTGTGTCCAAACCAGAAGAGTTTGACACCTAGATGCGTATTTGCACCCAGCACTCAACCCCAAATCTGCATGGTGTAGCCAATGACATAACAAAAATTCCACTACATTTTGTGTTCTGGTGTAATAGTGAGGTACTAAAAGTGCAAGACACTTAATGAAGAATCAGGGTTGTTTGGGAAGTTAGATAAGATGAGAAATTATCATCTTATCTCAAAACTTCTCATAATTTCCTTTCCAAACGTCACTCAAATACAAAATAATTTTCAATTACAAATCGTGAACTTTTTCATCTCATTATTACAACTTCTCCAAACTTCCAAACAAAATAATTTTTTTTTTAAAATTTCAAAACAAGAATAAGATTAAAAAATTATATTCAAACAATTTTTTAATTATATACTATTTTTATTCAACCTTTTCTTTCTCCTTTCCTAAACCCAATAAAACATTCTAACTCAAATCATTTTATTACTATTCACGTAATTCTTATCTCATCTCATTACCCAAACGCATGTATTGGTCCGGTTTTATCTAATGGTTCTGCAGGCCCTCATGCAAATGCTCATAAACACCATGTTAGCAATGAACTGAAGATGCTGGAGCGATTTGGGTAAGGATTTCATTTAAGTTCATTTAGATTACTGCATTGTGTTCTGAAGCCAAGAACTTGTGGTCTGATATGCAATTGAATTATTTTAATTCAGGGGTAAAAACTTCATTATAAAATATGAGTGTTGTCTCAAGAATGGAAATTTTGATTGCTTTGTTCTAGAGCATGTTGAGCATGATAGGCCTGAGGTAATTATTGGATGCTCTCATCTATTCTTTTCCATTTTTCTTTTGTTTGATTTGCGTTTGATGAAGACTGTGCCTACTCATCTACTTATAAAAAAATGCTGACTGCGCCCTATTTCAGGTGTTAAAGAAAGAAATAGATGTATTTCAGCTCCGGTGGTATGGCTATTGCATGTTTAGAGCGCTTGCAAGTCTCCACAAGCAGGTAAATATAGTTTACATGTATGTTTTGCATGGATGCACTTACTTCTCACATGTTCTGAGTTTTTTTTCTACACAGGGAATAGTTCATAGAGATGTTAAACCTGGCAATTTCCTTTTCTCTCGCAAGGCCAATAAAGGTTATCTTATTGATTTTAACCTTGCCATGGTTAGTAACAGTTTTCCTGTTATACAGATATTTCCTCAATTCTCCAATATCTAGTTTTTTTTACAGATATTTCCTCAGTTGTCCAATATAATTTAATCTTATTGGTTCATGATTGTGTTTCTTTAATGTTTTTTTTTTATAGGACTTGCATTACAAGTATGGGAACACTAGTAAGCCATGCTTTCTCTCCACTTCGTGTTTTAATCTAATGTATCCGGGAAATATTGTAAGAAAATGATATTTCAGTCGTGAATTGTGCAAGCGCTGTGTAATTTTTTTGAAAAAATTAAGTAAAACATGGAATCCACATGATTGACTAGTGATTACGCGGCGTTTATACCCTCTACTATTGTATTTAGCTTTATTCAGAAGAAAGAAAAATAACTAAGCTGGCCCTTGCTTTCTAAACCCTATCCCTGCCCTACTCATATCCATTGATACGACCCCAAATATATATATATATAATTGTTTCATCTGATGCCTTCTGGTCTACTTTCACATGATTAGAGAATTCAAACTTTCTGTTCATCTATATACTTTTGTAGGCAAGTCAAGGATGGGACGTGATGTTAGCATAAATCATGTTATGGTTTCCAATTCCAAATCTGTTTCTCCAACCAAAAATGGGAAGTTCCCAACTGCTAAAACTTCACAAGCAGTCAATCTGGAGAGAACAAGAGGTTCAAAGTCAACTTTAGATCCAAAGGATCTGAAAAGAAAAGTGTACGGGCAAGCAAAGGTTTATAATGACTTGGGTAGTTGGAATGCAATCAAAAGTCAAGAAGCAGATGGGTCAGGCATAACCTCAGCCAAGGATGTGACAAGCACCAGGACTCCTCCAGCAGAAAGGTTGAGGGAACCTATGCCATGCCAAGGTAGGAAGGAGCTCATCAGCCTGTTGCAGGAGGCAATGCAAAGCCCAAATTGTGAAGCAAAAAGCGTTCCAGCTCCTATGAGAAAGAGAGTTTCTGCCTCTCCTAGAGAAGTGGATAGCAAGCTTGTATGTATTACTCCCATGCCCCTGCATACAACTGTAATTGATGTTACTGGTGCTGGCTCAACAAAGAAAAAGGGTATGTTTCTTGTAGTATTGGGGACACTGGACTGAACAAGCTGTATTCTTCCCATTGATTATGTTTTATTTGTTGTTAGGGGATGGAAAGCACAAGAGAGAAGGCCCTTGTGTTGGAACCAAAGGCTTCCGGGCTCCTGAGGTGAACCTTAATAACTGATTAATTCGCTTCAGAAACGGTCTGTCCTGTTGCAGCATCATGCTGCCTAGTCTTGAAAATTAAGATGCTAGTTGAGTGAGCTTCAAGCTCTTCTATCATTAAAATTGTCTAGTTTCTCAAATATAAACCCTGTTGTTTTCTCGATTGTTGTTTTCAACTGGAAAGGTTGAGCTGATGTTTTTAGTGATCAATCAGGTCTTATTCAAGTCTTTACATCAAGGCCCCAAGCTTGATATCTGGTCTGCTGGGGTCACCTTACTGTACCTGATTATTGGAAGAATGCCTTTTTTTGGTGATCCTGAACAGTAAGAATCGTTATTCGGAGGGCTTTTTGTGTTCTTGGTATTTCATCTTCATAACCCATTTGCCAACCATAGCGCAACTGCTATTTTCAGGAACATAAAAGACATAGCAAAGTTGAGGGGCAGTGAAGAATTATGGGAAGTTGCCAAGCTACACAACCGTGAATCCTCATTCCCAGTGGTATTCATCATTCATAAGAGCCATTTGGTCAGTTATAACTTATACATTAATTTGAAGATACCTTGTATTGAATAGGATCATTTTCTATGCAGGATCTCTATAGTACACAAAGTTTGCCATCCATAAAGCTGCAAGACTGGTGTGAAACAAACACAAAAAGACCAGAATTTCTGGAGGAGATCCCAAAATCCCTTTTTGATCTTGTGGAGAAGTGTTTAGCGGTGAACCCTCGAGTGAGGATTGGCGCACAGGAAGCTCTCCAGCACGAATTCTTTGCTCCATGCCGTGAAGGTCTGAGAAGGCAGAGGCTGCAGAGGCACTGTTTTAGCCTGAATTCTGGAACTAGCCAATCATTACATACACAAAGCAGCATTGAACCTGTGAAAATCTTCGGGCACCAAGCTTGATCAGCGTCATGGAGGGTTTCCGCTTTTTTAAGCCATGTATTTTGGCTCTCAGCCCTTAGGTTTATGATATAAATTTCCATTCTTGTAATGCTGTAAAATATCAGCCATGCTTTTTCCATTTAGCTAGATTCCTTTATCACCTTGTATAGTTTCCTTTTTGTAGTTTTGTATCTCTTCCAATGATATGAATTCAAATTAGAATGGCATGAAAAGCTACTAAGTGCTAAGCTATTGTATAATTTGAGATTAGAGATGTCTAATCTATGCATTGCTATATAATATATTCCTAACCCACTTTCATCCCACTGTATAATTGTGGCACTTTTCATCATTCTGTCTCTACCTCTGTCCTACCTCCCACTTCTCTCCTTTTGTTCATCTCCTTTTCCATTGTCACCCCAACAACGTTCTCCTTTGCTTCTTCTTTCTCTTCTCCTCTTCAGTTTTTCTTTTTGAAGGTATGAAACACGCATGGCCCGTAGAGGTGGCAAATTGTGTTTATATCGTGTCAAGCATGAACATTCAACTATATGGGTCAATTCGAATTCAATCCGTTAAACTAAACGTGTTTCTAAATCCTGATCTAACCTATTTAGATAACAGGTCGTGTTGTGTCACTCATTTTAAACTGTTTAATAATTAATTAGAAATATGTTAACATAACATGACTAATTGAAACTCATTTGTTTCATATAAATTGGTTGAATTAAAATGTACAATTAAATTGACCCGATTATCATAATTTCACATAAAAGTTGAAATTTATATTCATTAATAACCACAACATCTTAAACAATATACCAATATTTTTCAAATTTTAATATATAATAAAATCAACATTACAAACCATATAATAACAATTATGAGTATAGGTCTAAAATTATAATATCAATAATAAAAAGATAAAGACATAAGTAAATGATAAATACCAATATTACAACTTAATAATAATAAGATTTTAATTATTAAATAAATTCTAAACAAATTAAAATGAGTTGACTTCGTGTTAAGTGGATTAACTTGTTATTGACTTATTTATAGGTCGTATTTTAATGGGTTAACTCGTTTTGATCTAAACATGTAACATTAAATACAAACGCACTAATTTTGTGTCATGTTCGTATTAAATTCATGGGTCGTATCACATATTGACACCCCTACTTACATGCAATGACATAACATAGGTCTGAGGCTTCTAATAGCCATGGTTTTGCAAAGAGACCCACAACTAGTCCTGATTGTGATTCTTTGCTCAAACCCATGGCCACGCTGTGGTTTTTCAATTTTGTCATGCAATTTTTTAGGATATTTTTTGGTGTTGTGTTTGTGTATTTGTTGTTTGATGATGACTCTGTGGATTTTAGGGATAGAAAAATTACAAAATCCTAATTATTTATCCTCTCTTCTCTCTTTACTTTTATCATTCGACTTTTACTTCCCCTTCTCTTTTCTTTTGTTCTTCTTCTCCTCTTTCGCCACTACCCCAATCTTGCAACAGGCAGATTGTCTTCTTCTCCTCCATCTTTTCTTCTTCGTCTTCTCTTCCCCTCCACTTTTTCTTATTGAATACTGTGAGACATCCATGGGCCAAGTCGTGGGTTTGAGGCCACGAATGACGATGGGTTTTCAGAGTTCGTGGTTGTGGTTGTGGTTCTTTGCTCAAAGCCATGGTCACGTCGTGGTCTTTTTACTTGCGTCATTGCAATTTTCTGATCACTAGCGAGTGTGCACGGTATATATAGGGAACAATGTTGCTATCATACTTATATTAATGATGGCTTTAATAATGATGAAATGATAAATTTCTAAAGCAATGAGGCATGAAATGTTCTCTTTTGAAATGTCATGTTTTGAAATGAGAAAGTGAATGTTTTTCGAAAGAAAACGTACATCAGTTGTTTTTACGATGTTGAGGAATTTGGATGGGAAACAGAAATTTTTAGTACCATTGGGATGTTTAATCATTTTGGCACAAATTTTTATAAGTTATCCTATTTTTCGCTACGACTATTACACACTGCTAGTTGGATACTATGATGCATTGAATATTAACTATTATGAACGGGAGTATGTAACATTTTGTTGTATGTCCCGATACTTTAAATCTCCGTTCCATCACAAGCAAAAATTGGAGCGTCACATTTGATGATATGTTATGATGAAATGCTATGATACCAATGCATTGAGAACGAGGACTATAGACAAAGATGTACATGAGCTGTGTCATAGTTACAGGCAGGTACTCACACTGCATATGGGGAATCATGTTGCTACCATACGTATGTTAATATGGCTTTAAAAACACTGAAATGTTATGTTTTTTAACGCAATGAGTTATGAAATGTTGTCTTTCAAAGTATCATGTTTTTGGAATGAGAATGTGAAAAATGTTCTCTGAAAGAAATGTGCATTAAAGTTTTCTGAAAATGTTGAGGAACTCTTTTTTTTATCTTTTGCATATCATTGTATGCATCTTGTTTATCATTAATCAATCATATCATATCTTTGTGCAAATTGATTATTTAACTTATTGAGATATTACGTAAATCTCACTCTTATAGACTCATTATCATTCTTTTCGAATGATAATAGCTGTGTCGGGATTGGTAGTGGACGAACAAGTTGGACCGCTAGAGATAGATGGTTGAAGAGGATTCAAACCTTGGGTGAGTACTAGATATAATTTTGATACTCATAAGCATTGACTCTTTTTTTTTTTTTTTTCAGAGTGTATGGAAGAATTGATCTAACCATGAAACTTGGATCAAGTATTTCGTATTAAGAAAACTCCTTAAACTTGAATTGGGGTATGTAAATTTGTATTGCATGTCTCGACACTCCAAGTCTCTGTTACATCCCAAGCAAGGGTTTGGGACGTTATAAATACATATTCTCATTGTTAGTCAAGTTTCTTGGGTTTCAAATTAGATTTATTATATTATTAAGTTGGTGTGTAAAGCATACCATCTAAATCACGCAAATGATAAAATTCTGCTATGAGCCATGTGTTACAAATTTATGGGGATGCTTCTAAACAATAGTTAAAATTTGATAAAACTGAGTTATTATTTAGTAAAAATGTGAAAGAGGTTAATGCAAATGCTATTAAAGCATTGTGGAATGTGGATTTTGGATCCTATTCACCATCATGATAGATATTTAGGAATACTGTTTTTTGTTGGACATGACAAATCTGACTTTTCAAGAGATGAAATCGAAGGTTTGACATAAATTGCAAAGTTGTAAATCTTAATTAAGGTAAATCTTAATTAAGGTTGTGGCTCAAGCGCTATAGATATAAATTATAAATTGTTTTAAACATCTAAAGTCATTGTGTAAGGAATTGGAATCTACTGCATAATTTTGGTGGTGACAACGAGGATCTGAATGTAAGATACATTGAGTTGAGCTGCAATGTGTGATTTAAAAGGCCTGGATTTTCGAGACTTGGAAATATTTAATTTATCATTACATGCTAAATAAGGTTGGAGGCTGCTCACCAATCACAAGTACTTATTTTATACGGTATTTAAGACTAAATATTTTCCACATACTTCTTTTTTGCAATCAACACTTGGCTATAATCCTTCCTATGTGTGGGGAAATATCTTTGCTATTAAGGACATACTCTCAAAAGGATGTATATGGAGGGTTGACAGTGATGAGTATGTTAATGTTTGGCAAGACAAATGGGTTGACTCTTGTTTAGCACTTTTTGTTAATGACTTTTCACAATCAGGTTGTGTTTGGATGTCGATATAAATTAAATTGAACTGAGTTATTTTGAATAATAGTGAGTTGAGATAGTTGAGTGAATTTTGTGAGACCTATTTAAATGAATTTAAAATATGTTTAGATGCTATAATGAGTTTATATATATTTATAAGAAGTTGTAAAACTGGTGGGCTTGTGCACTGTTCACTGACAATGATTGTAAAATGTGTCTCCCACATGTGCGCCAAGTGGAGAGAGATAGAGAGAGAGAGGCAGTAAAAAAAGAAAAAAAGAAAAAAAAATAAAATTATCAATAACTTAATTAGTTTGAAAATCATAAAGTAGTTTTTGTCATCTACAGTATGCTATAATGTTGCTACAATGTTTAGAGTTGAGTTATATTTATGTATTTGTATGATAAAATTAATTTAAAATGAGATGAACTAAATAAAATTTGTGTTCCAAACGAGGTCTTAGTCTCATTTCATTTACTGTGAATACTTTGATGAATCCATCTTCAAGAAGTTTGGAATGCATATTTGATATGCACCTATGTGGCTGAGCAGATTTTTCAGATCCCTCTTAAGTCTTAACTCTTGGACTGTTGATAAATTAAATTAAATTTGGAAATTTTAATCATTTAGAAATTATTTCTTAAATTAAATAATACTGGTTACTTTACGTCCCATATTCTTCTCCTTAAAGGGCGCAAAAACTAAACTTAGGATGTACGTAAATCGATATGTCAAGATCCTATTGGATAGACGACGTGTTTCCGAGCCGTCGTCGAGGAATGAGGAAACTTACGGGATATTCTCGTTTTTTAGTTTTTTAGGGGTCGCGCTCTTAATATAATGTTTTGTTTTGTTTTTTTTTTAATAGAAATCACTCTTTATTTATAATGTTAGAGTGCACTATAATTAAATTTTATTGTTTTTTTTACTGTTTTATAATTTATTTGAAATTCTTATTTTTTTCTATTTTTGAAACAATTAATTATTAAAAAATATATAATTTCTTACAATAATTTCACTAATAATTATTTCGTTAATCCGACACAAATAATAACGAATTAAGATTTATTCTTAATTGGTTTGAGTCAAAATGGGTTGATACATTAAGTCACAATTGGCTAACGGATTGATAACGGGTCATTTTGTTTTAATACAACAAGTTAAAAAAATTAAAATTAAAATTATACCTAAAAGTAAAATTATTAGAATTTTAACTTTGATATTTCTATTACTTAAATTGTAATTTCAGACTTGTAATTAATGTTATAGTTTTTATAGATATTGTGATTTTAGCAAGTATATAAAATTATATTAGATTTAATCAAGTCAAACGGATTAATTTACATAAATAAACTTAAACGGATTATATTGTGTCATGTTAACCTATTTCATAATATATATTAATGAGTTAAAACAGATTGACACGACTTGACACGTTATGTTAATGAGTCATATTAGAATTTAAAATTTTGACTCATAAATTTAACGAATTAGATTAAGATTAATCTATATAATATAATATACATATCTTAACATGACATAACTACGATTGATATAGAATTTGACATCTTTACCTTCTATGAATATATATATTAATGTAAATAAACTTATTTATTAATTAATTAATTAATTTTAAAATAAATTTAATTATTAAACAAAATATAGAATATTATATTAAAAATAAATGTGAATATTAATTTTTTAAGCGTAAACTCCAATTTTTTTAAAATAATTAAACAGTATCTAGTATTTTCAGTGTCCTGTGTTTCTCCAAATACCTTCGATACTTTTGCTTGTTTTTAGCTTCTGAGTTTCGACATCACACGGGGGTATGATTTCTTTTAGTTTTTCTTCTCAATTCAATATGTTAGATTGAATATTTAGATCTAAAAAATAAATACATAAATTGATTCCAGAAATTCCTTCAGATGATTCCAGAAACAACGAGAAAACGAATTGATACCCATAAACACGAAGAGAAAGGAAATTCAAACTCAAACCGAAGTTGAAATTTCATTTAAATATATCTTATTAATGCCCTCAAACCTCGAATTTTCTAGAACGACCTTTTCTTGATGAATTTCCCTTATTGCCCCGTCCAACTTCATTCGGATCTCTAACCCGATGCCCACCGACGGAACCAGCACACCACTGTTCACTAACTTAAAAGTCCAATTTTATTAAAGGAAAATTGATCCATTCTGTATTTTATTGATTCTGTACTTTATTTTATTTTATTTTATTTTTTAATAGTTAAAAAGATAAATGTTAGTATATTTATATGTATTTTTCAACATTTTAAAAGTGTTTAAAAAACATTTTAAAAAATAATACTTCACTAAAGTTTGAAGGATACAATAGTGATACCACTTTTGGTCTCCTTAACGTTATCTTTTATTAAAAAAAAAAAGATAATTATAAATAAAAAGGGTATATTTTATATTTTGAGATATGTTAACTGTATTCAAGAACAATTTACAAAAAAATTAATCTTTTACATATAACGTATTGATAATTTAAAGATTATAAAATTTGAATTGTAAGAGAAAATTGATAAAAATGAGTTTTATACATAAAATTATAAATGCATGTAATATTCTCATATTTTTAATCTACAAGTCAGAAAACATTAAAGTGCTTTCCAAAAAATTAAAAAAAAAAGGAAAACATTAAAATGGAACACTATCATTGGTGCGATTGAAATTATTCCTTCAACCATAGAATAACATAGAATTAAAAGAATTCATAATTAAAAAGTACCTCCTTAACGTGTGAGATGCATGCGATATTAGAGAGTTCGTCAAGATCTCATTTGGATTTAGAGACGAGACGAAATGAATTAAATTGAGTTGAATTTATTTTTTAATATTATTATTATTTTAAAATTTGAAAAAGTTGACTTATTAATATAAGGATTTAAATAAATTGTATTAGAATTTATATTTTATATAAAAATATAAAAAAATATAATGATAAATTTGAAATAAGTTGAGACGAGCTTGTTTTGTCTTTGAATATAAACGAGACCCAAGTTACATGAAAAGTCGTCATTAATAATTTTATAATGGGGCGTATTTTCAACGACTCACTATTAAAATTATAGACATATAAATTTATTTAAATATATTACACAATAAATATAGCTAAAAAAAGCAGCAATAGTCATCTCCTCATTATTAATTCTAAAAGAAATATTTTAATGATAAAAACACTCATAAAAATAAATTTACAAGTTGATATAATTTATTGTGATATGTTATATTATAAAATTATTTTTATTATAAATTAGATTTAATATATTATATAAAATTATGTTAATTTATACATTTATTTTATGAAATTTTTTTACAACTATTATAATAGTTTTGTAATTCTAATACTATGTATTGTAGTAATACTTCTCTATTTTTAAGATCCATTTAGATAGTAAGATAAATTAAGATAATTTTAGATTAAAGATTTAATAAAAATTATTAAGATATTAATTTTTAATATTATCATTATTATTTTAAGATTTAAAAATTTTAAATTATTTATTATATTTTTATATAAAGATTTTAAAAAATTATAATAACGAGATAAAATAAAATAAAATCGTTTTTAGGGCCTAAATTTCTAGTCAACGTTCAGCGGTTAAAATACCTGAAGTCTATTATTGGCAGGATCACGGGTGCGGACCAAAACCCGGATCTGAAAAAAGAAACACGTTTGAGGGTATTATTGTAACCTTACAATAAACTTGAAGATTGACATTGACAACATCCCCCCAACCCCTTCCTCTCTATAAAGAGTAGTATCCGTCGATTCCAAGCAATTTGGTCTGCGTATACTTTATCGACGACGTTTCGAATCCAAATCGATCTTTCAGTTTCTCGCGCTCTCTCTCTCTCTCTCTCTCTCTCTGTTCGGAAAGCAATGGACGCGTTCTCATCCTTCTTCGATTCTCAGTCGTCTACACGAAACCGCTGGGGCTACGAATCTCTGAAGAGTTTTGGCCAGATCTCCCCGATCGTCCAGGCTCACCTCAAGCAGGTGCTGGTTTTCTCCTGTTCGTTCTCTTTGTTAGGCCTTTTTTTATAACATGGAAATTTCATGGGGAAGCTTTAGCTAGATAATATGATCGTGCTTATATTCTAGAATTTTTAATTTTTTATGTGACATGTTCTCGAACAAATTTTCTTTTATTTGCGCGAAAACTGATGAAAAACCAGAAGAGACAGAAGAATAAATTTATCTCATGTTATAGGAATTTTCTTTTGATATGGATGAGACGAATTCGCGTTAGGTGCAGCTTTTTCTATGATCTTATACTCCATTAACTGTGTTTTCTCCTTACGATAGTTGGACCGAATCTTGATTTATTTGATACTGGGAAAATAGGAAGGAAGAAAGGAAAGAAAAGATGAGAGGGGAAAATCTTTTGGGTTTTGTGTGATTGTCATGGTTACAAATTTGTTCACCTATGGAGGTTAATAATAACCGTTGTTTGATTGCGGAAAAATCTGAGAGATTGGGAGAACCGCTGGTATTAATGTGTGAGCTTTCTTTTTCCTGTAAAAGTGAGAACGAGTCATCGGTTTCTTGGAACTGTTCGTTGTTAAGAAAAGTCGGATAAAGAAGCGAGTGAAATATATGAAAACATTTTTGTCTGCAAATATGTGTTTATACTATTGAAATTTGAAGTTTCTTGGCAGTGTTTTTCTCTTCTTTCTTTTTTAATTTCTTGGTGGATAATTTGATTATCTAGTTGAATTTCGAAGTTTAGTTCTGTTAGGTTTTACTAGTCTTGGTTCTCATTGTGTAATGATTCTTGGATTGCAGAAATAAATGTGTAAAATGGAAGGACAGGAATTGTAACCATAAACTTGTGGAGTTGAAATGATAATAAGGAAAATACATAAAGAGTTGTTTGAGGCAAACGTAACTGCCAAATACTCATTGTACTTACAGATTCCCAATAATCCCTTCTTTCGCCCCCTGATTTCCCTTACTCCTCGGATAATGACAGGCGTACCACCATTTTGCCACTTATTATAACTCATAATATATTTATTCATTTTTTAATATTTTTTTAACATGCTTAGTCATTAAGAAAAAACTTAAAAAATATATAATTTTACTAAGTGAGATGTTAGGAAGTTCAAAAGAGGGTTGACCTTTTGCGTCTATTTAGGTTTTGTTTGTTTTAAAAAATGGGATAAAAAATTTAAAGTATATCTCAAATTCATTATTATATTTTTTTAAATTTTTATATAAAATATAATAAAAAATTTAACTTTTTAAAATTCTTATACTATTTTTTAAAATTTTTATATAAAATTAGTATTAAAAAAATATTTATAAAAATATTTTATTTTTATTTTTATTTTATCTCATTTTTTATTTTTAAAAACAAACGAGATCTTAGTGTATTTTATTTATTTATTTTTACATTAATTTTTAAACATTTTTAAAAATAAAAATATTATTAAATAATATTTTTTTAATTATAAAGTAAAAAAAAAAAAAAATAAATAAAAGTGGGGTACAAAAGTGGGAAGCGGACTCCAGCCCATCACAATGAGATTCCAGCCCAAGAAGCCGTGTTGCGGGCCTTATTTAATACGACGCCCATATTTGCCTTCACCCAGACACCAGATGCTAACTTGACTGGATTTCCTCTCGTTGTCCTTCACCCCTGAAGCTCCTTACGCATTGAGCTCTCTTTTTCTTGGTTTCGTTCAATGTTTTTGTTTGAATTCTATCGTCTGAATTCTTGATTTATTCAGGATTTTGTGATTTGTTTTGGTGTTCAGTTATCATACTTAAGAAACATTTGAAGCTTAAACTACTGTTAATTTTTCTTAAAAATTGCTTAAACTACTGTTAATTTTTCTTAAAAATTTCATAAAAGAACTTATACTTTGCAGGTCTACCTGTCTTTATGCTGTGCTTTGATTGCTTCCGCTGCGGGGGCTTACCTGCATCTTCTCTGGAACATTGGCGGCCTTCTTACAACGTTGGCATGCATGGGAAGCATGATTTGGCTACTCTCCACCCCTCGTCATCAAGAGGTATCGTCTATTATATGTTTTTTAGCTTTAGCTTCTGTTTTTTCGTGTAGCAGTCACTTTTTTGGGTTTCTTGTTGCTTACTATGGTGTTTCTTTGAATTGCATTTTCTTGGTAAGCAGCAAAAAAGGGTTGCTCTGTTGATGGCAGCTGCTCTCTTTGAAGGGGCTTCAGTTGGTCCTCTAATTGATTTAGCGATTGAGATTGACCCAAGGTGTGTGAACATATATCATATTTTTCATATCATATTCTTTGTTTAAAGTATAAATCATGAACCGGATGGTACGTCCATGCTACTTCTTCCATGGGATCATTTCATTGATGTTTTTCCACATATGTCTGATGCTTATAAATTTCGGTTAAAACTGTTTAATCTAGCCATGATATCTATAGCTCTGATAACGATGTGTGGATGTTTTTATGCATCCTAGTGTGATAAATCATGTCTACCATTCATATATGTGCTTGCTTCTTAATGGTTTTATAAAATTTGTTATCTACTTCCACTTGCAGCATTTTGGTTAGCGCCTTTGTGGGGACGGCAGTGGCCTTTGGGTGTTTCTCCCTAGCAGCCATGTTGGCACGGCGAAGAGAGTACCTATACCTTGGTGGCTTGCTTTCTTCTGGCCTCAGCATTCTGTTGTGGCTGCACTTTGCTTCTGCAATCTTTGGAGGTTCTGCAGCCATCTTCAAGTTTGAGGTAACAAGATTATAACTAGAAATATTCCTATTTGATAGTGTTGTTATCTTCTGTTTTGGCGATTTGAATGTGTGGCTACTAGCAGCAGCTTTTCTTACTCTGCTTTCTTGATTCCTTTTGCAGCTCTACTTTGGGCTTCTGGTGTTTGTAGGCTTCACAGTTGTGGACACTCAGGATATAATTGAGAAAGCGCATCGGGGTGACTTGGATTATGTGAATCATGCATTACTACTTTTCACTGATTTTGTTGCCGTCTTTGTCCGAATTCTCACTATTATGGTCAGTTTAGTAAAAATGCACTGTTTCAATCACATTTATTTGCTACCTGCTTATGAATATATGATGATACTCACACATATGACTTTATTTGTCTTGCAGCTGAAGAATTCCGTTGACAAGACTGAGAAAAAGAAGAAAAGGAGGGGTTGAATATTTTACAAGTAGCTTAGTTGACGGTTTTCTTGTAAGATGCGCTGAGAATACCCTGAACAAATTACACACTGTTAAGACTCCGGAACCATGTATTTACTGGTTGTTGTGGTGTAATTAGGGCGTGTGTTAAGTGTTTTTTAGTTTTTATTTTAAGCTTTCTGCCAAAGCATGATCTAATCTAGAACCACTGTATATTACTGACCATACAAGTATTGAACATGGATGTTGAACTTAAATTGATTTGCTACTTCCCATTTTTAAACAAAAATAATTTCGGTCATAAAAAATAAGTTTACGGTCTTTTTTTAAATTTAATTTTTATAAACGAATTCAGATCTATTATGGCGTGAGATCTTAAAAGTTTAATACTTGGCCGAGTTGTACATCTAAATGTTGTCAAATTATAGAGTTTGCTGACCAAGGTAGTGTCTGATAGTGACAACCTGTTTATTTCAAATTTTTTTTAGGAGTGTGTATAAAAGGGGTTGGTAACTGAATGAATCCATAGTACCACCTTCCACCCACAGACGAAAGGTCAGAGTGAGAGAGGGCCTTTCGAATTCTTGAAGATGGTACGACTTTCCACCCACAAATAAAGCTTGCTTAAAATAATAGCTACCATGAGGGCGTATGATAATATAAGTACATAGCCAATAGTTCTTTAACCAGTACACATTAAACATCAATCCGATTATAAGTTGGCTTCTTGATCGTCGCGTTTTATGAGGAAAAGTAGGAAGTACAAGAAATTGTAATCAAGAGTTTTAAATGTTAAAATTTTTATCACTAACAATTTAGTAAAATGATAAATGTTAAAACTTATAATAAAATTATTATTTTACCAAGAAAGTGATCATTTATCTTTAATGTTAAAATTTTACATCTTAACTTCAAAAATACAAAAATTTACATTCCTTATGGTAAATTTTGTCCTAACTTTAAATATCAACTTAGAAAAATTTAAAACCAATCACAATTATGGAAAACAATATTAAGGTCGAATCTTTCAAAGACCATATCTCGCGATTTTGTTGTAGTTTCATCCAACTTCAAAATTCATAATCAGACCAAAAATATTGCAAAAAAAGACCCACATATTCTAAGCTTAAAAACATGCTTAAAACATCTAGAAAAATATTCTTCACAAAATACCGAATTTTTTTAAGCAAAAGATCCAAACTTGTAACCAAATACAAACCCTTGAATTTCATGGTTTTGACATTTTTCAAAACATTTCTAAAAATTCCAAAAAATTCAGATATTTTTTCTAACAAGTTCATAACACATTCCTAATAACTAACATGCTTTGAATCAATTTATAAAAGTGATCAAAAATACAAAATCTCACTTGACGTACTTGATTCCAACACTTAGACAAAAATTCAATTTTTTCTTAACTTTGATTTTATCAAACACTTGATCTGAGACATATATTGATAAAAACGTCAAACCAACAACATCTCAAAATACAATGAACCTTGATCTAACCAAAATAACATCTTAACCTATAAAAATAACTACTGATTGGAGATAGGCCTCCGTGTCTACACCTTGGGTGGGGCTAGTCCTTCTTCTTTAGGAAACTTTGTCTCGGTTAAATTTGCATCAACACCTACGGCTACAATAAATGAAACCACAAGTGAAACCACCACAAGGAGACTTCTAAAACATTCCAATAGGTTAAAAACTCATGACTGATATTAATGAGAGACAACGGAAATGAATATGCATGCATTATTTATGTGGACATATATATTTATGCATGGTGAGGAATTGTAACGGTCCTTTAAAAATTCAATAGTAAAATTTCTATAGGCTTTGGAAATTTTGTGAAAATTTTATGTTTTCACAAATCTTCTAATCGTGTAGGTTTTAGTCTCTTAATATAATCAATGTTACCCTCATTATGGTGTCAAAAGTGCGATTTTATTTATTTGAGATAGTTAAAAATTCAGAATGCAATATAATTTGTACCATCAAACTGAGTTGATTATTTAATATTTTATAGTGCAATAATTCATTTTCAGCTTTTGGACGAAATGCTTATTCGAAAACGAGTTTTTGTTCTTTTGAGGTACTTTAGAGTTGAATTTTGATAAATGAATTACAAAATTAGCTTAGTGTTAATATTTAGAATTTATAGTGGAAAGTTATTTTCCTCTCTCAAAATGAATAGTAATCTCAATAGCAGCACCTAGTGCAGTATTTTCAGAATTACGCTTTCAGATGCCCAAATCAGATAAGAGGAGTTTTATTTAGACACTTGGCAAGATCTTAGACATACTTGGTGAATCGTATTGGACATTTGACACCAAGTAGAATCATGAGATAGAATGTGAAGGAATCAAGGTATGAAATCATGCCACCTGAAAAATCCTAGTCCGTCCAACCATCCAAATTGTAGTGAACCAAAGAGAGTTCAACACTAGCAAAATCTTAAATAGTTGGAATCTAATTGAAACGCTAAAAATTTGATTGAAAACGAAACTCTAAATGGTTTCTCTAACATTGTATTCAATCATTTTTTAAAATCACTTCTACATACTATTAATTCTTAAAATTCATGTTATGATATCATTATCAAATCCTTTAAATCTTAGAAACTTGATTTAGTCAGAAAAAACTAGAGTTAGGTTTGATAACACCTCAAATCTAACCAAACATTCTTGAAATCCTAAATAAAGGCTACTTGTTTAAGGCCTATTAACACACACGAATTTTGGCCGCTTTGGAAAAATTTCTAGAGAAAGTTTTGACTCACATATGGCATATCAATCTCTACACTTAACTATCCCAATTAGTCCCTTGGTGTGAGGAAAAAATCCACCTCATTACTACCCCATTCTGGAAGGTAGAAGTAGCCGTCCATTATCCCTCACTATTTTTGAGAAAATTTTGACTCACATATGACATATCAATCTCTACCCTTAACTATCCCAATTAGTCCCTTGGTGTGAGGAAAAAATCCACCTCATTACTACCCCATTCTGGAAGGTAGAAGTAGCCGTCCATTACCCCTCACTATTTTTTACATTTTTGTGACCTAAACACCACCCATTAAGGTATCATTCAAGATCATACTTCCTTGCTCAAAAGTTCTTTAGGCATGCAGGTCACCACTTCTCTCACTTATCAATTTTCACCCCCATTTTTGGAGAGAGACCCATGGGAGCTCTCTCAAGTAGATTCCAGAGGATATTTGCTTGCCATTATTCAAATATTTTTAAGTTTTGTCTCACAATGAGTCATTCATGAAAGTTGTTTTTCTTTAAGTCTAGTTGTCGCATATATCTTGTTTATTTGATTTGATGGTTGTTAGATCGGGAAAAATTATCTTAACTGTATAAACGTCAATTTGGTATAATTTGGATAGTGTGTTGTGTTTTGGAGTCTTTGACCCAATTAATGGACACATCTTGGTTTGATATTTTTGGGAGGTGTTTTTAACATGTTTATATGAATGTTTGTTGGAGATTAGTTGCATGATTAAAATTTTTGATTGATGATTTTCTTAGATCTAAAAACTTAGAAATTGGAAGAGGAAAAATAATTTCTTTGTGGTTTACGCTTAGTCCAATGACTTTCATATTTTTATTTGATGATCCTAGGCCTTTTATCTACAATTCAGGATGTTAGTTTGAAAGTTTTTTTGTTGGTTTTTAGCATTTGAATTTTCATGCTAGAAATTATATGGTTGGATCAAAAGTTTGATGTTTTTAGCTAGATCCATGTTTTGAATTATTTTTAGTCAAGTGATTTAAGTTTAATGCTTGGATCTACTTTAGGACTCACGTGATTTATGTTTCAAGCCACGTTCATACTATATTTAAGTTCTTATTCGGTTATGTTTCAAGTTTACGTTCATGCAATGCTCAAGTTCATATCTAGTCATACTTCAAGTTCAACTTCATGTTATTCAGATCAAATTCATGTCATGTAGAGTTTTAAGTTCAAGTTCATATTTCAGTTTACGTCATGTCCGTCTATGCCATTTTACACATCAAAATGTTTTATGCTTGCTTATAAGTCTGATTATGAATTCGTGCCTTTATTGCCATAATTGCATCATTAATCTATGCAAATTTTTTTTGTTAATTTGTTGAAATTTGAATTCAAGTCTCATTGTTGTAGTCCCAACTACCATCCCCCAGAACAGACCATGTATCAAAATCAAAATCTATATTGGAGGATGATCGACTAGAGTTGTGAACTACTCAATGAATCAGCTTAGTAGTTGTTATAGTTTCAACTTGTATTTAAGAAGTTCTATCTCTAGTACTTTTATAATTATTGACCTTTTTGACTCATGATGTAATCAAGAAGGTCTACCACTTTAATGATTATGGATTGTATTTTAAATATTTAGGATGTCATTAGTTTGGTGCATAATATTTCTCAAGAAAAAAATTATTCCCTACAAGTATTGCATAATGCTAAATGTATATTAGGAACATTGCATCTTTATTGTCATAAATTGGATATGTAACCTTGTATTGCATATTTCGATGCTTCAAATGTTCGTGCGAGCAATAAATCTACCTTAGAATAATCTGAACCAATAAGCATGGTGATGAATCACCATTTGACCAGATCTCATATATTCATAGTCATTATTAAAGGGAGGAACCACCTCAATCCATATAAAATCTACAATTTCTCATCATATAAGTACTAATGGAAAATTGTTCCGTATGTTCAATACCAAGAAGTCACTCTACCTGGCCAATGTGTGAGCTAATTCACCAAATCCAAGCCATCCAACTAAGAGAATCACTCAACCCAATATAAAAAAACCATGCATGATCAATCTGGAGATTCTCTCTACCTATGTTATCAAGTGATACCAATATGGAGATGTTCCATCCCAATCATCATTTCGAATCATTCTATCCATATGAAACTCATAACAACGTGTTATAAAATAACGTAGGGACTCCTCAACTCGTCCATGATTAATGACACATGAAAATACTCAATACTATAAAATCATAATCGTTAATTCGCATCATTCAAACTCATTATCTTAATACACAACGTAAATCTAAATAATAATTATAATGAATAAAATATGCTTTCATATAAGAAGGATCTGAGTTATATAATATGAGAATCTTGAACTTTCAACATCCTCACAAACAGTTATCCCACATTCTCAGTATGGTCGTAGAAGCTAACCTACAATACTAAATAAAGTAGTGTTAGTGTTTATCCTTCCATTGCATACCTTGAAGTCACTTGATTTCTTAAAGACTCTCATTGGAGGTAAGGGTAAATACTTTGCAGTATCGAAATTGATATTTTAGTTTTTGTCTAATACCTTATAATTGTGGGATTGTCAGTCCTAGTTCTGGTGTCCATCTAACTCTAGATATGCTTTAAAGAGAAACCTTGAAAGATGGTAGAGATTGATGGGGACAAGGCATACACATCCTTGCCATTTGCATTGGGTCCAATTCCTCAGTCCTTTCCCATAATAAAGGTCTCTCATGTGGTGCTGGACCATATCTTTGAATTCGTCCATAATCTTTTTTCCACAGGTTCACTCCAGATGTAAGATCTCTTATGGAGTATGAGTCTCTATGTATGACACATATCGCCCTCAGAGCACCCATTTGAGCACCTTTGTTATCTCAAAGAGTTCTCACATCTTTATTGAACTTTTTCTTACCCTTTTCTCACCTTAGTACGGTCAGTACATCATTTACTCACCTTAGTACGGTCAGAACATCATTTACTCGCCTTAATACGGTCAATATATCATCTCGAAGAGCTCCCACACCCTTGTACGATGTCTATCAAACTTTCTACATGGTGTTGCTCACACTTCTCATGGATCAACTGTACTTTTCTCGTCTGGCTATCTCTTGATCACCCTTCTTTTGTCCTCAAGAGAGATGTTTTTCCTTACTTCAGCAAGATCCTCACACGAGTCGTTTGCTCGCCCCTAGGTCCGATTACTCTTTACTCTCTCGAGGTGTGAGCAGTTTTGTGCGCATTGGGGTGCAAACATTGATTGCTCGTCCTAGGGTTAGAGTACTTGCCTCTTATAGTGTTTTGATAATGAGATGAGCATTCCTTCAATGATGTCACTCGCCCTTTTACATGCGAGGATTTTAACTCACATTCAAGCAAAATACTCATATTTGTTGCTTGCCTTTCGTAGGAGCACTTTGCTCGGGGGTGCAAATACTTTTGAGGTTTTTTACTCACCCTAAGGCTCGAGCTTTGTTGCTGGTCCTGGAATTCATGTTTTCTTACTCGCCATGGAATTCTATATCTTTTTGCTTGCCCAATGAGAAAGGAGCTCTCACGTAATTTTGCAACTTGAATGGGATCAGATGCAAGCTTGGTAGCCAATCTCCTACGTGATTTGATCTATTTCGTCAGAAGTTGAATCTGTACTCTGAATCTAAGCTACCACATGATCCAATTACATGATTTGACCAATTTGCGTGTATTTGATCAGACTCGCCATCTACAGATCTAATATTGGTCATCGTGGTGGATGATCAATTATCTCCCATGATGTCTTTAAAATATCATTTTCTTTCTTCAAACTGGAACCGTGCACGTGATTTCATATGTCTTTATACTAGTTTTTAAGAAAAAACAATATATGAATGCACAAAATAATCAAAGGCATGTTAATAGCATAACAGTTAGAATATTGAAGTTTCTTCTCTTTTAGTATGGAATGATTGATTATTATCAAAACTGTGATTTGGACAAGAATTATTTATTGTGTATCAGTTGTTTTTTTTTGTTATGTAATCATGACATTTTTTTATGCAAGGGCCCTTAATCTTATATTGATCATTACATTGCAAATTTAGAATTTTGAAGGATACAAAATAGGTACCAAAATAGGTAAAATTCATGGGATGCCTACTATGTATTTTTTCTTTTAAACAAAAAATCAACAAGTTTTATTGCTCAATAATTGGCTTACATCTCACCTATAACAGTGGAGTGAATGTAATCTGGAATTTCTTCTAATACATATAGTCATTTTTTAAACTTAGTAATCTGGAATTTATTGCTCAATGAGCAACCTTATTCCCCTCCCTCTTGACATGAGTTGCAGACCAGGAGTTCAAAGAGTTGAGGATCATCGTTATATCTTCAATCAAAAGCCCTCATTGACTCTAATTAGTAGCTGCCTTGTTCAAAATGGTAATAACTTGAAGATCATAACCTTCCATAATTACATCATGTATGCTTATCTCTCGACAGAAAATGGAAGCTAACATCAATGCATAGGATTCTATGGGGTAGCATTTAGAGGTCTGTGAGCTTGAAAAGTGCCAATAACATGACCATTTGAATTTTTGATAATAGAACCTACTCCATTTCTTCCTCCTACTTTTTCTAATGTTACAGCCCAGTCCAACTTGAACAAACCCTCTAGAGGTCCTGCCTATGAACAACAGACTTTTGTAGTAGCTAAAGTTGCATTTTGCTGCTTTGTTTGGTTTTGTTCAAAACTATCATTCTCCTATTTGAATTTGGAAATAAGAGAGCTAGGATGAGTAAAACCTTTCCTAGGAACAAAAATATTTCTTCTGAACCAGATTAAGCGAGCAATCATGGAAAATTCATTAAGCTCTTCTTTCCGTAGGTTTTTAGTCATATACTCCCATAGCTCAATGAAAGACCCTGTGTGTATAGAAATTTTTTGAAGTCTTTTGCTTCCATAGTTTCATAAAATTGATTGCATATAGGATACAACAAGTCTTTAGTCACTTTCCTTTTCCATAGGTTATACAGTATAGTTAGCGCATTTGAGCAAGCTTTCCACATGAACATTTTGATAGCATTTTGTACTTAAAGATGCCATATAGCATTCCATGAGTCATCATTCTCTCTCCCTCTAGAAGATTCTCCCTCCTTTTAGAAGATTCTCTAGCTTTTTGATTCCTCTATATGAAGATGATAAGCATCTCTAACAGAATGAAGTCCATTTTTTGTGCATTCCCATACCAATTGATTGTTCAGCCACTAATGCTAATGGGAATGAATTTAATGAGGGTCATTTTTGTTTGTGAGAAAAAAAAAACTACTAGCATTTCTTAATTCCATATCTTGAGGTTAGGATCTATGAGTTTAGCCACCCATTAACAACAGCTCTCCGCATGAATCAGATTTTAATTTTTCAATCTGCTAAGACATGAGATTCACTTACCTTCCCAATTCTCACCTTCCTAGAATCCCTAATGCTCTAAATAAGCATTCTTTTAATAACTTTAGTCATGCCAGAAGACTCCTTTAGGTATATGAGGGTTTAGATCCCAACTTTGCCTCTAAAATATTTGTGTGGGGATAGTACTTTTGTCTGAAAACTTGAGCCACCAAAGAATCTGAATTTTTCATGATGTGCTAACATTGTTTTGATAATATAGCAGTGTTGAAACATTTGAAATTTCTAAACCCAATCCTCTTTACTCTATACCTTTTTCCAATTAACTCCACTTAACCTAATGAATCTTGGACTGATCCTTATTGTAGCCCTACTAGAAATTCCTGATATGTTGAGTTTTGTAATGATGGAATTTGGAAGTAGAAAAATTTTCGTAGTATAAGTTAGGATTGCCTGAAGATAGCCTTCACTAAAATCTCCTTACAAGCAGCTAACAAGAATTTGGTTATCCAATTAGTGACTCTAGCCCAAGTCTTGTCAAGAAGAGAATGAAAAGCAACCATCTTTTTCTTTCCCACAATTGCCAGAAGACCCAAGTATTTTTCAAAGTGAATTATGGGACTTGACACCAGCTATCTGCAAAATGGTTTGCTAGTTTTTCTCAAGAGTTTTTTTATTGAAAAAATTGAAGTATTCTCCTTATTAATCATTTGGCCAGAACCTTTCTTATAAGCATCAAGGATATGAAGGACTCTACTCTACTGTATAGATTTTGTTTTGCAAAAGAGAAAATTGCTATAAGCAAAAAACGAATGGTTGATGTGGATAGCATTCCTACTAATTGGAACACTTGTGAGACTGGTAATATTTTTAGCTTGATTCAACATGTTTGTCAATGCTTCAGCACATAAGAGAAAAAGGTAGGGGAGAAAGAGTTTCCCTACCTTAGTCCTCAAGTAAGGGAAAATGACTTTTGTGGATCACCATTTAGCAAGACAAAATAGGAAACAGATGTGAGACATCCCATCATGAGATATATCCATTTTGATTCAAATTCTAGTTTCCTCATAACAGTTTCGAGAAATTTCCATTTAACTTTATCATATGCTTTACTCATATCTAGTTTGAGAGACTTAAAGCTAGATTTGCCCTGCATTCTAGAGTTTAATACAAAATGAGTTTCATAGGCTATAAGAACATTATTAGAGATTAGTCGACCAGGGACAACGGTACTTTGATTGAGAGATATAATATGAGGCAATACAAGCTTAGCCTATTAGCAAGTACCTTAACAACCACTTTATAAATCACATTACAAAGACTAATGGGTTTAAAATCAGATACTTTCTTTGCCTCTTTTAGCTTGGGTATAAGAGTGATAATAATGTCATTTACTCCTTTCAAAGAACCACCATTATAAAGAAAATGAAGGGCAAACATGCATACATTAGTGTTATATATTCTCCCAATTTGTTTGATATATATGGGCAGGGAATCCATCAAGTCTAGGAGAGTTTAAAGGGTTCATTTGGAAGACTACTTTCTTCCCTTCTTCATTAGTGAATTGCATTAGGAGTCTTTGGTTCATTGCTTCTGTTACTTTAGAGTCCAATCAATGACACTAGGATTATAAGTAGGAAAGAGTTAGAAAAAAACTTAGAGAATAGGTCACCAATCTTCTCCTTCTCACTGACTATGCTAACATTCTGGTTGAGTAGCAGCCTAATCAAGTTTAATTTTTTTCCATTGGGATGCATACATGTGATAGAAAGTGGTATTTCTATCACCATGCTACAACTAGTGTTGCATATCACGTTGCTTCCATTTAAGCTCTTCCTCAGTTAAGTGCATTTTCTTGATGCCTCTTGACATTGTTCAAATGAGTCACATCACCACCATCTTGTAATTTTGTTAATACTCTCATCTTTTTCTTTATGTGACAATGGATCTTCCTACCAATGATACTTTTAAGTTTTTGTAAAGCTTTTTGACAATTAAGCAATCTGTTTCAAAATAATGAGTCTTCTGAGTCCCCTATTGCCAATTTGTTATAGGCTTGCTTAAAGAGAATGGGACATTCCTTACTTAAAGACCAGAGGCCACATATCTAAAGATGAATTGTCTCTTTCGAGTCCTTAATTCAATCCTATTCAAAAATACTAGTAGAGGAGAATGATTAGATTTAATGGTAGGTAGAACAGGACATCAACTACTGGGGAAAACATTTGTTGCTAATCTGAGTTAGCTAGAGTTTTATCAAGTTTTTATTTTGTAAAGCACATGCTTGGTCTATTATTTGACCAAGTAAATTTTTGTCCCTTTGTATAAATCTCATCCAAAGAGCACCATGCAATTGCTTCCTTAAAAAGATCCATTTGTTTGTAAGATTTTGGAACTATCCCCACCTTTTCACTTTGGTTGATGATCTCATTAAAGTCTCCCACATAGAGCCAAGGATTAGAACTATCTTGCCTAAGTAGCTTCAACAAAGATCGACTACTCTCCCTTTGAGAGGTTTTCTAGATGGCCATAAATTCCTGTAAAAACTCATTACTTAACTGCTCAGATACAATAGCATTGATATGCCATCTTGTGTGACTTTTAATTTGAACATTGAGGTCACTATTCCATAGTAGGGCAACTCCACCACTTCTCCCATGACAATCCACTGTCATACGGACATCGAACTTCAATTTCACTCTAATCTCTTTTATCTTCTCTTTAGAGCATTTTGTTTCCATAAAAAACATCAATTTTAGACATTTTTCGCTAATCAACAGACTAAGGATCCTAAATGTCCGAGAGTTCCCAAACCCTCGAGATTTCCAACTAAGAAAACTCATTGAGCTTGATCAGGCTTGTCACCAGCTTCTACCATTTGATTGTGAGTGAGCTTTCCAATACAAGTTCCAATTTTTAGTTTCTTTGAGCAAGGTCTTCCTCAGTGTCTGCTTCACACTAAAACTTTTTTTCTAAGTATCATTTTTATCAAACTTGCCATCAAGATTCAAAATATTATTATTATTTCGGACTATTCTTTTCAACTTTGTCTCTTTTTTGGTAGCCTTAGAACTCAGTTTAACAATAAGTAATTTGTTCTTGCTACTGAACTATGAAAATTCACCTGACCATTTTGGCCTTGAGTGCCAGTTGCTCATCCCTTATTGAAAGTGGGACATATAAGACTATCAAAAGGGGTCCCCATGCTACTTATTAAAAAGTTATCACGTGTCATTTTCATAATTATCTCTCGGATTCTCATAGCCCATCAAAAGTTTAGGGATCCTTAATCACGATTACATTTTTTCCTAATCCCTCCTTCATTCCCAAATTAGATACATCAAATCTCTTTGATTACTTTGTTGTTTGATATGTACAATTCAAAGAAAACTCTTGACGCTAAAATGGCTCCTTATTCACTGGAGAGGTACTTTCCAAAATTCTATCCTTAGGTTTGCCGTCCTCCTTTGAATTTCCCCCTTCTCCAGTAGGACTTGAATGCTTCCCAAAATTGAAATTGTTTCATTTATAAGTTTTATCTTCAACCTGTTCATCTGAATCACGAGGAACATGCTAATCTCTTTTAGATTTGTGTTGGTAATGATTTTTTGGAACTACATTCTGGATGGGAGCTCAAAGCAAAGCCCCATACTGATTTTGGAAAGAGTTGTGCTATGATCTCGCACCGGATGTTTGAATACACCCTTCTACTCCATGTTTTATAATGCTACATCTAAAACAAAAGTTAGGAAGTCTTTTATATTTAAATGAAATTGAACACCTACTTCCTAGCATATTAAGCAGTATGCCATGCATGGGGGGCTTAGTGATGTCAACTACAACCTTAATCCTGATATGGGCCCCAACCAATACTATCTTGATTGTATCAACTCCCTTCACCACTCCTATATGACCCCCAACTTACTCTCCAACTTCCATAGTCATCTCTCCAAGAGGAATATTATGAAGTTGAATCTACACTGGTTCATAGGTAAATGACAGGTCTTTTAGTGCAACACTTCCATAAAAGCTCTTCAAACATAAAATGTTACGGTCCAAGGTTCAAAGCCTACCTTTGAGTACTTTTGCATGCTGAAATTCAATAACAAAAATGTTGACACCAACTTCCTTGAACTAGATCCTTCCCCTTGCCTTCCAAAATGTTTGCATAGTTGATTTGAAGGCCTCAACATTTATGTTTTTCTCAATCACAATGAGACCAACCAAACATTGTTTACCACGTACAATGTCATGTTCTTCTCTAAACTCTACTGCAAATTTTTCCATTTTTGTTAGTTGAATATCACCACATTTTTCTATAATATCATCAGTCATGGGGGCTATAACATCACAGATAATGAAAGAGTAAAAGAAAAAAAAGAAGGGAAAGAATACCTTAGAAACCTCCTCAATGAATATGAGACTAATCTTACCTAAAGCTAAAAACTTCCTCAGCCCATACTAAGAGACCCTCCCCTATTTGTGATTAGTTATGATCCAACAAATGAGTGAAGT
Organism: Platycarya strobilacea; assembly: GCA_036898215.1. Lineage (NCBI taxonomy): Eukaryota > Viridiplantae > Streptophyta > Magnoliopsida > Fagales > Juglandaceae > Platycarya > Platycarya strobilacea. The sequence continues at coordinate 30,956,731 of CM072549.1, read as the reverse complement.
ATTTTGTGGTTATTGGTGTCCTCCTGCTATGTAATATGGCATAATATTGTCCTCTTTTTATTTTAAATTTTTTTTAAAGAAATTATTCAGCACAAAAGTTGCATTAAATTAGGAAATAAATAATATTTAGGGAGTACAAATTTTATTTTCCCCGTCATGAAGTTGCTTTGGGATTTTCTTCTCATCTTGATAAAAGGCCTTAAATCAGTCAGTCATAGCCTCGTGAATCCCACCCTTTAGATCAAAACTGAGACAAGAAGGAAAACCATGATAGGGTGGGTGCCTCTTAAGTGCATTTGTTAGGAAGATCAACGGTGGGAAATTGGCTTTGTAACCACCAATGGTCAGGCGGCAAGTGACTTGAGGCTTTATGCCTTTTTAATGGACATACGGAGTATTTATCAACATCATGTCAACATAAATATCATAAAAATAAAAAAAGCCAAACAGACTCGCTCTTCCTTTGTCTCTATCTTTATTTTTCTTTGGTTTTTAAACATATCTTTTCTGTTATTATTTCTCGCATCTAAATTCCAATGCCATATATTATTTGTTTAAAATTATTTCACTTAATAAAAATAAATCAATTTAAGCTTTTATTTTATATTTTTTGGTTTACAATTATTTTTTTAATTAGAAATTTTAAATGGTTTTAAAATTTTTATAAACACACAAGAAGTGAAGTCCATGGTCAACAGGAGTAATGCAATAATATTCCTTTACCTCATTCCCATCTGTAGGATAAAGTTCTTTTTTTTTGTGGTTATTTAAAGAAAAGTCTTTACAGTCTAAAATTGAAATATTTCAATAACATCGAAATGAAGTGGAAAGGAACCAAGACATTTTTTTAATAATTCAAAGAAAGCTGAACATTTCTTAATTACTTCATATACAATAAAAGAAGAAGAGGTCACAGTCTCTCTCTCTCTCTCTCCCCATTTCACCTTCCTCTTTTCACAAACATTTGAGAGATTCCACCAATGGTCCTTTTTTTTTTTTGTAGATTTTTTTTCCCATTGGATTTTACAGATTTCTAGCTAAAATACCCATCTCAATACCTTTATTTCTGGTTGATTTTTGGCTGTTCTCTACGATTCTTCTTGGATAATAAGACTTTAAACTCTCCTGGGTTCCTGGCTTTTGCTTTCCTGTGCCAGCTCTCTTTCTGGGTTGTTGCAGAAAAGCCTTCCATACCCGGCAGTATGATGCTATACAAGGCTTCCAGAGAAAATTTTTATTTTCAATTTTCTCAAAATTCCTAAGTTTGTCAATAAACTTGTTTTCTGCTTTATTTTATTTTCTTTCTTTATTTTCTTTTCCTGTTTTTTTTTTCAATTCCTTTTTCTTCATTTGGGGAAAAGAGTGAGACATGGGCAAGCATGGACCTTGCTATCACTGTGGAGTTACAAGTGAGTTCTTGTCTCTCCAACTTTTTATTTGTTTAATTCTGAACATAAAAGAAAAATCGGTTTCTTCGTTGTCTTTTCTGATTTCCCAATTACTATTATGCCAATAGTTTGTGCTTAAAGAAATAATTCTTTCATGAAAATATTACCATGCGCAAAAGGAAAGAGATTACTTGGACAAATAAAATGAATCCCCAGTATGTGAATCTCGTATTATTTTGTTTTCATAACCCAGAACCACATGCTTAATTGTTTCTTTGAATGCTTTTAGTGGTTTTGAGTTTGAGTTTGCTGATGGATTTTAAATTTTCGTTTTCGATTATTCCCAAACCCTTTAGTTTTATCATTTTGTTAGTGTTCATCTCCTTTGACTGTCGTTGGATTTTTAAACTATGTAACCTGCTCAAATTGAGTTTGAATTGCTCTGGATAATTATGGAGTCTAAAATGTTACTTTTATAACTTTCCCATTGCCCTCGAGGTGTTTGTGAACCAGACTACCGAGTCAAACTGTAGTTTCAATTCGTATTTCTTTGCCAGCTCTCTGATTAAATCACAAAATAGTACTTTCCTTGTGGTACCCGTGTCTCATTTCCTTTGACTTGGACTACTCTCTTCTTTGTTTGAACAGTTTTCTCACTCTGTCAATGTGGAACTTATGTTCAAACTCACATTTTTTTGTTTCATTGGACATAAATTGATCTGAGGCTGTTCAATTTAATCCCTGATAAGGATTACCTGTATGGTGATAGACTCTGGATTCAGTTCTAAATGTTGACGTCAACAGAACTGTTTCTTATCATTCCAATGGAGCTTGGTTTATTACCTCAAAACTTGGCACCTAATGCATTCTTTTGGTGTGCACTTTAACTTCTATCCTCAAGAGGATCTTCCTATAACCACAGCTTCAATGTGCATGCCTCAAGTCAGCAGAATAAAGTTTAATCTTAATTATTTGGATTCAGTACTGAAAGTATTCCATTTGCTCATTAGTCTATTGGATATAAGTTGTGTGAGGGAAATAGATTCTTCTCGTTAATATGGTTATTACATTCTAGAATGCAGTCTTAATCATTTGATATCAATGTCAAAGAAAATGTATTGGAGATATAAAAATACTTAATTTGTATGGAATATTTCTTTTACCCATCGACAAGTGGTTAGTTGTAAAGGAATCCTCAAGAACAATGCCAATTTGTTCTGTTTTTGCTTGTAACTCAATTAGTGCACCTTGTATAAGCGATATGCTAGTGTGCTAGAGTTAATCTACTGATATTAAAAGAGAAATGCTGTCCCCTAGCCTAGTTCATGTAAGATTTATGCTATGGGCTCCATCCATATTTCTTACTGCATTAAGATGCTAATAGGTAGTTAATCCTAAACCTAGATTACTTATGGAGGATCGGTAACCTGGGTTTTGTTTTTAAAAAGATAAAGGAAACTATGGAATTGAAATGAAGTAACGTATTGACCATCTACTCAGCGTGCTAGAAGGAAGTAATAGAATGATAATTGTTACTGTGAGAAATTATTTATTGTAAGTAGGATGTCCATGTTAAATTTATCATCTCCATTTGTTTCCGTTTCCTCGTAATAGAATTTACTAACAACATGCTATGCTTGGCAACTCTTTTCTCTGAACTCAATCAAACATTAATCCCCGATATGAGCTTATACTTAAAGATGAATTATTTGGTTAGTTGACCATCTAGGACTGAGCTATGTTCTAATTTGAAAAAGGTTTGGGGTTATTAATCCCGGTGTCCATAATCCATCTGTTATTAGTTCCCCCATGTCGCTGGCTGCTCTTCACTTGAAGTGATAAATGACATGGTTAACCATGAATGGTATTTTACAGGCATGGTTCCCTTGAATCTGTTCTTTGCTTGTCCAGTTGGCGGAACTGTAGGAACCCTTGTCTAATTCCAAGTTGCTACTGCAACACAAACATCTTGGTGGACAAAATACAAATTGTCATATGAAAATTTTTATTCTTTGTCATGCAGATGTGCTGAACTTTGTTTTCTATCCATGGCATGAATATGCAATTTTCATCTTCTGAGCTGACACCTCTTTAAACAGTAATAACATGTCTCAGTTTAGCTTGGGTTATTTTCAGGTTAATATGACAACTGAAGTTGGATTATTTTAAAGTTTTATAGGAGCAATTGATCTGTAGTCATTTATGTTAATTTTTATTACATCTTTCATCTTTCTGTTTTTACTAGAAAATTATTTAATGTGTATTGACGCCTGACTGTGAATCATTGCACCAGATACTCCCCTTTGGCGCAATGGGCCTCCCGAGAAGCCAGTCTTGTGCAATGCTTGTGGATCTCGCTGGAGGACAAAGGGAACACTTGCAAATTATACCCCCCTACATGCTCGGGCAGAACCTGATGAGTACGAGGACCACAGGGTTTCCAGGATGAATAATATATCAATAAATAAAAACAAAGAAGTGAAACTGCTCAAAAGAAAGCAGGACAGTGATAATATGGTGGTTTACTGTGATGCCTCTGATTATAACCCGGGTTTTCGAAAGGTGATGGATGAAGATGCAAGTAATAGATCAAGTTCTGGATCGGCAATATCTAACTCAGAGAGCTGTGCGCAATTTGGTAGTGCAGATGCAAGTGATTTAACAGGTTGGGCATTCATGATAATGACCATATTTCAAGTCAACTGGAGAGTTGCTATATCTCCAAATCTCTAGTTATCATTTGGAACTTTAAGTTTTATGTTCAGTGTTAGAAAAAAAGTGACTTTAGGGAATGCTTATAATCAGACAAGGAAAAAAATAGAGAGGAGAAGATGTTATGTTTTTTGCAGCACAATAATATTATTCTTTTCAATTCTGGACATTTGCTTCTAAGCGTATTATATTCATATCTATTGCATGAGTACCTCAATGTTTGGTTTCTAATAAGAAAGTAACGATTACTCATGATGGTAATACCTTACTGAACTATGTAATTACTAATTAACCCCATTTCAATGGTTTTATTCTCCATTTGATCTAAACTGATCCTCAAACAAGTGATTCAATTTCATTGATTTCTCTCGGTCAAAAGTTCTAGTTGTAGCTGATCATTCTCAATGCAACTCTTGCAATAACCATGTATTTCTGACTGTACATGCTATCTAATTGGTGTCCTTTCAGGTCCAGCTCAATCAGTCGTGTGGGATACAACAGTGCCTTCAAGGAAGAGGACTTGTGTGAGTCGTTCAAAGCCATCTCCAGTCGAGAAGCTTACAAAAGATCTATATACTATTTTACATGAACAGCAGTCTTCATATTTCTCTGGATCTTCTGAAGAGGATCTGCTTTTTGATAGTGAAACACCAATGGTTTCTGTTGAGATAGGACATGGAAGTGTTCTCATTAGGCATCCAAGCTCAATAGCTCGAGAAGAGGAATCTGAAGCTAGCTCGATTTCGGTTGATAACAAACCATTTCTGTCTAACGAGGCTTATTCACATTCTGCTGTCCCTCCTTTACGCAACAATGGCAAGGTTGGTTTTCCAAGTTCTGGATTTGAAAGAATGCAGAACCATTCTGGACAAGGGATGCAACCAGAGCAACTTAAAAGGTAACTTCCTCCTATGTGTATGTTCAACTAGTTGGCAAGTTTTGTACACGCTGATTTCCAAATAGTTTTCACTTTGTTACATTGTCAGCATAAATGTCAGATTTGTGTGCCACATGGATGTGGGGCCTGTAACATGTCTGAAAGGCAATAATAGGATTTTGTTTTGCTTTTAGTTTCGTACTAGACAGATAATCAAGTGTTATGGTGAATTGTGGATACTTTGATAACAATGTGGAGAAACACTAGGCACCATGGTTGGTAGAAGAAATCGAAAGCCTTTTCCTCCCCAAGAATATTTTTTCTTATGCTTCTTGGAATTGCAGGGACAAGTCTCAGAATGAAAACCTACAAATCTTGACAAGCCATAACTCTCCACTATGCTGTATAGATTTGAATGTAAGTTTGTTCATATCCTTCTTTGGTTGTATTACAGAAAACTGATTTTCAAATTTAATGAAGTTACTAAGCTACATGTTTGTTTCCATCCTTTCTATAGAAAGCAACCTAAACTATACACAACGTTACAAATAGCATAATATGTGTTCCAAAGAGAAGAAATGGAAAGAGCCGGCGGCATCTCTTGTCTTCTTCATAGAAATTTTCCCACAAATTCTGTCCTCTTTTTTTTTTTTTTGGTGAATCCAATTGTTGAGTGCTTATCATAATTGCAGCTCATATTTGGTGTAGGATATTTTAAACTATGAGGAGTTTATGAGAAACTTGACAAATGAAGAGCAACAACATTTGCTGAAATATCTATCTCCCGTTGATACTATTACAGTTCCTGATAGGTCAGAATCCTTTTCATTAAGCTTTATTAACAAAAGAATACTTTTCTATAATGTATGACTGCAACAGTGATTTTGAGAGATGAAATCCATTGCATATTTTGTATTTCAGCAATGTATTTGTTGTAGGCATGCATAAATATTTTGAGTAGGTGATAAATAATAGGATTAAGAAGTTGAGACACAATCCAGGCTTCATGATCAATTAACTTGTTGCATGCAGCCTCAAAAGCATGTGTGATAGCTCACAATTCAAGGAGAACTTTATTAATTTTCAGCAACTGCTTTTGGAAGGGGTCTTTGACATATCCTTCTCCGGGGCAAAGTCTGAAGACTGCAAGACTCTGAAAAGGCTTGCATTATCTAATTCGACGAAATGCAAATGGGTCGAAAGCTATCATGCAATTAAGGTTTGAGCTGGCTATTAAAATCAGATAATCACTAGATAAAAGTATTAATGGAAAATGGTTCTGCTTCTGTATTGCAACTTATTGACGTCTTTATTTGGCTGCAGAAATATAAAAGTAGTGTTGGAGGATCTGTTGTTTCAGGACCTAATGCCACTGCCTCAAGTAATTTTATAAACGTGAAGAGATTGCGGGACAGCCAAAGTCAAAATCTTCCAGGTTAGCTGAGATTTGTTCTGGCCAGATTTTGCTCAATGGGCTAGCACTTGTCTTAATGTATTTTCTGGGGTTTGAAACACTACGAAGGGTCTAATTAAGTTTGCAATTTCCTACGAAAGGGGTTTCAGAAAACTGAGTTACTCTTTCTTTGCTGAAAGACAACAGGCTGGTACTTAATGTATTTTCTGGGTTTTGAAATACAACAAAGGGACTAATTAAGTTTGCAATTTCTTACGAAAGGGGTTTCAGAAAACTGAGTTACTTTCTTTGCCGAAAGATGACAGGCTGTTACTTATACAGCTGATGGGCTTAAATTACAGTGTTCTTTTCAACCTCCTCAACTGTTTGCACATCTAGAATCAGCAAATGCATCCAGACAACTTCTAAACCCCATGTTATTCCATAATCTCTCTAGTCTCTCCCATCTTGTTTAAGTGACTTTTTATCTCAGATATATGATACATTTATAAGATACCGTGTAAAACCCCTTGACTTCTCAATTCCTCTCATTCTTTCCACCTATCAGGCATTTTCTATTGCTTTAGGCGGTTTTGGAGTGATAACACCATCCTGGTAACCACCTTTGGAGTGTATACGCAGCTTGTTACTACTAGACATCTCGTATCTACACAACCCAAAGAAATATATATTTTTTTCATTTATAGCTAAACATTTTTTTAGATGGAATCCCAGAAAGCATACTCCTAAAAGCAAAACAAATGTGCACTTATGTTCATCAACAACTAAGTAAGATATATATGTGTGTGTGTGTGTACATATATATTGAATTTATACGGCTTCCTCTTTTTCTATATGCAAATTTCATACTGGGATATTAGCATGATGTAGAGCAACATTTTAGATGCAATGCAAGAAATGTCGTTATGTTTGCAATAGAAGTAAAATAAAGAAGAATGGAATGGTTCTTAAGATGTGTCTTGCATCTTGTAGAGGTAAGGACCATGATGAAGTGCCCGAAAAGGGTGATTACGAAGGCTAGCTATGAGACCAAGGAACTCGTAGACAATGATGGCTCTTGTTTTAGTCCAAGAAGCCTTTTTGCTTTGCCTTCGGATGGCAGTTCCCTCATGCTTGATTCCTTAAATTTTGTTGAAGAAAACTCTGACCAGTATCTTCTGCTGGACGTTCCACCCAATGGCTCTTTCCCGCAGGCAGAGCTACTTCAACCAGCTTTAAGTTATGGAGCCCAACAGGCAAGTGCTAGTAGCAGCTCGATATACCCACATCTCGGCCGTTTGTGACAGTACAATTCTTTTCTTATCACCAGGGGCTATTGTAGGTATGCTTTTGGAACTGTGACTAGGGTTCACATATTTTGGATGGTAACCATAAGAATGTCTGTGAATGAGCTTTGCTGGTTGATCTTTTTTCCTTTTTACGATTTTGAACTTGGAATGTTAAGGATGAAATTTGTGGGTTTTTTGTATAGGTTTACAACAGATTGTAACATGATACGGATGTGTAATTCCCCAACAATTTTTAAGCAATCTTTGTTTTTGTCTGGGATAAACTGGAGAGATACTAGCTTGCTTTGTCTGCATTGATTATATTAGCCGAGAGGAAATGAAAAGATTAAAACAGAAAAAGAAATTACAAATTAAAGAGGCAAAATTCTTGTGATGCATTTGAAGGAAGTGGACATAGTGGGAACATTTATGCCTTTTGGAGGAAATCCTCCATCGTTCAATTGGCTGATTGCATCTTAAAGACAAGAAATGAATGCATATCCTTGGATTTATGGTTATCCAATGGGAACAGAGGATTATCAAGTATGGATACCATTGCTTGTTTCTCCAACAATTACAAGCTTAAAGAACGATAGGAGATTCCCAGAGCATTCTGAAGCTATACCAGGTGTTTTTTGTATGACGGGAGAGATTACATAATAGACAATACTTTAAATACAAATGGAGTACATAAAAATAAATTCATAAATTATGTGATTTAATGTAGTGCATCATATTATAAAGTTTTATTGTAAAATAAATATAATAAATATAATAAATTCTATGAAATTATATTAATTTGTAGGTTTATTTTGTGATTTCCTTGATTCATGATGCACATGATAATGATGGAGATAAACCATCTGCATGCCTGAGCTGAGTGAGTTTGGGACACCGGCCAATCGGTAATCGCATGGGAAGTGAACTACCACCCCACGGGTGGCAAAGTGGCTATAGCATGTGGTAATGAATAGAGTCACACTGATCGTAATGAGTAATCAGAAGGAGATTTACCTCCCTGCTTGGGCCGTGTGGGGTTCGGCCCCCTTTAGGGCCAAAATCGACTAATAGATGGCCTAGTACAAACTAATCAAGGGAAGAGGATTAGGCTAGGCCCTATGAGGCTATTTAGATATGATGACTGGTCACGTCACCTGCTTAGATGGTTTGGGCAACAGACACGCTATATTAAATGGTTTGGGAAGCTAGCATGTAATGATAGAGTCAGATGTCTACTCATCTTTGTGGACAAGATAGCATATGCACCTCCCACCCCTTATATGCTGTATGGGATAGGCTGACGACCCACACACAATGTGGCAGGGCGATAATTTACATGGCAGTAGATAATACCTACTACTATAAGTACAGTATCTCATACATCCCTCCATGATCTACTAATAGTCAGTGGGAACCACCACCAACTATGTATATAAACATGTCTTGGGCTCATGTTAGCTTTTTGAACATTTTTTTTCATTACGTTTCCATACGTATAGACAATTTTGATTTAGGTTACGTTTGACGTGTGAGATATCTCAAGTATTTTTAGAATATGTTATTATTATTCATTATTTTTTTTTAATTTTTTTTTTTTACCTTTTCACTACTATTCATAACTCTTTCTAATATTTCGTACTACCCAAATATACCCAGGCATCATAAATGTCCCTCACCACCTCTAGCTCCCATCTCCTTGAGTCATCCAGGTCGCACAGAGGAATCATTGAATTGCGTAGGCTACCATGAACGAAAACAATTCTAGAGCTTCCTTTACGATTACTTCATTTGGGGTCCATAAATGTATTCAGCGCGTCTTCATATCCTGACGGGAGATAATTCACATGTCACAACTCTATCTTTCGTACGGCATACCTAATTTGGTCCAAACAAATAACAATTTGCAATAATCTTTCAAAATTTTATTTTGGGCACTTTATGTTAGTAAACTCTCATTTTGTTTCAATTTTCACCCTTTTTCACGTTACATTTTGCTATATTATCTTTTATTTATTTATTTTATTTATAAAAGTATACTGCAAAACTATATTTATTAATAAACGGATATTATAATTAGACTTGAAACATATATTATAAGCCTACTACAACATTACAAACTTCCTAGTTTACAAAGTAACTGGTATGATCTAGCCTTTACTACAAACCTCCGTACCATCATCTGAAAAATAACACAATTTTATTCAAGACAAAATGACAACCAACCCCATATCCATTCTAAGATGGAAAAGAGGACACACTGTTATAAAGATAAGATGTGATAAAAATTAAAAATTGAATAAAATAATATTGTAATATATTTTTTTAATATTAATTTTATTTTGAAATTTAAAAAGTGGTTTTAAGATTTGAAAAAGCTGAATTGTTTATATTATTTTGTATGAAAATTTAGAAAAATAATAATGATGAGATGATGTGAGATGAAATTATTTGAAAAAACAAACTAGTGTTTTTTTCTTTTATTATACTAAAACAAACAACATAACAAAAATTAAAAAAACATAGAAAAAATGAATTATATGTGTACATAAATATAGATTTGCATTTTCAATTTTAGAGGAATCTAAAAACACCAAATGAGCGGTTGTAGTGGTGTGTCACGCATCGCCTTGGAGGATGGCAGCCAGTGGGATTGAAAGGAGCCAGAGGTCTCGGACCCAAAAAAGCCGTGCATGGCGACTGAAAAGCAGCCTTAAAGGTGGCGCATGGATTTAATCTCCCATTTTGGATTGTGCATGTGGCCCACATGCCACTATGTTTGGTAAAAATCTGCCCTATCTTGAAGATCGACACCTTGAGAGTCTAGTGGTGAAGCACGTGGAAGTCCTTGGACGTCAGAGAACAACTAAACGGAGAAGTAACAACCGAACAGAGAAGCACCAACGATGTAGCGCCAACCAAACCCCCCAAGCCCCATCCCCCTTGTGGCACTGATATCTTTTTAAAAGACTTTAGGCTTTTTTGAGAGAGAGGCAAGAGAGAAAGGCCATTTTTCTCTTCTTCTAGTACTGGAGTCTGGACAGAAAAAAGTGAGTAATTCTTATATATTATCAAATGAAGTTAAAGAAATTTGCACACATATCTTGAACATGACATTTTGGATATTCAAATGATTAAAATATATTTTTTTAGTTGACAGTCGTTGTTACTTTTTGTTTTTAATCTTTCACCATTATTCTCTTGTAAGTTAGTTTTAGAATTGAAAAGTTAAAGCCTTACCTCCTCCAATAAAAATTGAAAAGAACCCTCCTCATGATCTCTGCCTCACTCTCCCATTGCCGTCCACTTCCATGACCTCAAATTTGCTTCCAACAACTCTCATATTACCTCTCTCATGGCATATGATTTATGAACTACCATACTACACGTGAATTTCACATGCTATATTATCCTATAACACAACCTATAAATGGGAGGTAGAGACAACCAAAGTAACTACATTCTCTGAGTTTGACAATAATAACCCCTTCCCACTATAAAATATCTAGTTTGAGACATAGCTTTATGCCTAATTGACGAGCTCATCACTACAACCTCATCAAGATGTTAGCTGGTCCAAAGCCCATCCCATGGCCCAAGGGCCAAGGGTTAGGCTTTACTCCCACAAGTGATTTCAACTTATACTATTCGGATTCCTAATATGGAAGTCATAGAATATTAGCTCGTACCAACTCAACTATCACCTTGATAGTTAAAACACAACTTACCTATATACACATCCTTTTAACCCATATTTTTAATGACTTTTGGTAGAAAAGGCCATATATACATATCCAACGTTCATTGCAAAATTCTACCGGTGGCCTTGCAATACCAATTGTAGTAGTGCCACATACTTGACTGTGGCATAAAAGTTGCACTTTTGTCACATAAATACTAAAGTCACAAACGGATTGGGAATCTTGATTGTGACTTTAATATTTTTTATTTTTTTTAGTTTAATGATAAAAATTATGTATTTTATAATCCTTTTGTATTTTTTTAAATATTTAGAATTAGCAAAAAAAAAAATATAGATGAAAAAAAAGAGGAATAAAAAAATAGGTTTTGCGATTGGGATCCTGCATATGTAAGAATAGAACTACTCATAAAAGTAATTTTATAATTAACAAACTTCATCAAATTATATCAATTTAAAAAATTATTATTATATAATCATTTTGTGTGTCCAGACTCAGAGTATTTCTCTAACTGAAATAAACTAAAGCTTTTTTGTGGAAGTAAATAAGTGCGTAAAATGTCCAGACCACGAGACCAGGAGAGCTCTCCCTAAAACATATTGCAAATAAAAAAAGAAATCGGAAATAGATGCGACTCTCATAATTTCCACACCTGTTGCACAGGTTTATAAATGGCATTAACTGATTTCCATGAGAAGAATCTCTATAAATGGTGAGCCACTACTTGATGCTATTAATCCTTTGAAAGGGCAGGAGGATGTCTGACAGTCTGACTAACAATTTCTTTCAAACAAAGGGACAGCCCAGCAAGCCCTGTGCATGAAAGAAAAATAGTAGTTTTACATACATTTCCAAATTCCAATCCAAAAAGAGACAGTCAATGTCCTCAAAATATACCCACTTTCCCTCCCATCTCCCTCCACAATGGGGTCAGCAAAACTATCGTTCTCAAGTTCTTAACACCACAACCACTCCGCCGCACCCCCCCCCCCCCCCCCCCCCCCCCACCAAAACACACACACACAAAAATACCACCCTTTGCCTTCCATTCCGAACCTACTGTTCTCCTTTCTCTTGCTCTGCGTCGTCACCCTCAGCATCTTCATGGTCAATTACTTTGAAACCCTCTTCCAGCCACCATCTCGTCTGTGGAAAAATCACTCCGCGCCGCTGACAGATCTCCAAAATACTGACATTCTTAAGGCCATCATCCTCATCATCACAGCCTTCCTTCAGAATTTTCAACACCTCCAATGTCGTAGCCTTCTTCTGAGACTCCAGTCTCACCTCGCTGTCATTCCCAATTTCGCGAAGCTTGCTCGAGCTCACGTATTGCAATCGCTCTATTGGCTGAGTACACCTCCTACCGCTTTCTTCACCTTCCTCAGCTTCTTCCCAATCCTCCTCACCGCTCTCTTCAGACTTTGATGGGTCAAGTTGGGTATCACCCTCGAGGTCTTCTTTGGATTCTGATCGAAGAATTTCTGATTCTCCGTTGGGAAATTCCAGCATTCCGTTTGCCGGGCTTTCTTTGGAAACTTTGATATCGTAACCGTTTGCTTCCATCGCCATTTCTTCACTAATTTCCAGACTCTGATGCCTCCCACATTCCAAGCTCACGCCAGATTGCTCAAAAGCTTCCGTATTTTGGTCAGCTGGAACTCCCACACAAGGTTCTAGAGCCTCCGAAACCAAATTTTGCTCTGAAGTTTTTGGTTTTTTCGACAGGGACTCGGTTAAGCCCTCCTTGAACAACATTTCCCTGGTCAAAAGATCTAATTCCTTCCATTCCCCGCTTGAAGAATTCACTTTCCAATCGTCGTCGATTCTCTGCTTCAGTGCCACCACGGAGAACCCTAGATCTGAGTCCTTCCTCAAATCCACGGTATCGATGCCTTCCGTACATCCTCCATAAACGGTCAGAGTGTCGTGAAGAGCTTCTGCGTCACGTAGTTCATCAGCTAACCGATCAATGGGATGATCAACGGCAATCAATCCCTGTTCCTCTGAGCTCTGCAGTACGGAACCCTCGGGTGGGGTCTGGAACACGTCGTGGGGGTTGCTATCGTCGTTTCCATCGGAGCTATCGGGAGGAGAGACCATGAGAATGACGGTGGAAGCAACGGGGACGCCGGTAGGGGTTGGGTCGTCGTCTTCGCGGTCGGAGCATCCGTCGGATTCATGGGCAAAATGGGAGTTAAGCAAGCGATCCTCTTGGGAGGAGGATACGTGGCAAACCGCAGTTATTGAGGCAAAGGGGTCGTTGTTTCTTAGCATTGCCGGAGAGGGTTTTGGGTAAGACGGGTACGCAGGATTGGGGATTTCCATTTCAAGATTTGAGCGTATGGTGATTCGTGAAAGGAAGAGTCCAGAGTTTCAGTTGTTTTTCATTTTTTTTTCTTTAATAAATTTGCAAGGTTCCCGCCGTTTTTCTATATATTAATAGAGGAATTCTATATTGCGTAATTATTATTATTATTTTAAAATGTGATTTATTATTAAAAAATTAATTTTTTTTTTATATATAAATCACGTGTTTTATTTATTTATTTTTAAAAGAACTATACTATGGTTATTCAACTCACAATTATATTAATATTTTCTCTTATTAATAAATGCTAAACCTATTAGATAAAATCTTCGATGATTTCTCCCGATATTAAATCTGTTTAGAAAATATTTATAGTTCTTTTAAAATTTTAAATGAAAATCTGTTAGATAAACCTATTAGATAAATCTGTTTATTTTATTTTTTATAAAGATTTAAAAAAATATAATACTGAATATAAGATAAAATAAAATGAAATATTTTAAAAAACAAATCAGGCTAATTTCTCCAAGTCGACACCAACGAAGTTGATGTAGAAGTAACCAATGCTTGTGATAAAGAAAGTACTTCACTTCTCTTCCATAGAAGTAGATGATGTATAAGCTAGCATTTGCCCCTAACAGAAAATACGTCACCGGTGAGATTGATTAAAAGGAAACGTATCCAGTAAAAGAAGATTGCATGTGATATGTGGTTATATCTAATAAGAGAAATCTAGAGAAAAGAAAACGTTGGATTGGGTTGTTTATCGGAAACATATTTGAAAAGTTCATTTCCTCTTTGCCTTTGTCCTGTACTTCTACAAAGGAACCAAGAACTTGACAAAAAATTTGTACTGACATTCTTTATCCAAATCAATTCAAGTTTTGGTTTTTATTACTGTTATATTTTATGGGTGTGATAGAGAGAGGGAGGCGTTTGGGTGCCAAAGATGGAAGGGGTTTTCATAATTTGAATATAAACATGGACACACCTTCTATTTCTTATATTACCATGTCTCCAAGTGAGATTGATTTCTGCTTCCCTTAGGAGGATTGAACCAACGCTTTATCCTTGAGGGAGCTTGCGGGCAGTAGGATTAAAAGTCGGTTGGTACGGACTGAAGAAATCGATTAGACCGGTCGTTTTTGAATTAGACCGGACCAAAATTGAGATTGGTCGATCTTGGTTCAAGTTTTGGAGGACTAAAATTGAGACTGGTCAGTCTTTGTCTAGGATTTTTCCATCTCGAACTGAAGCGAATAAAAAATAAAAATAAATAATGTATGATATATTTATTATTTATATAACAATTGTATAATAAATTATGTAATTTTTATCTAACCTATCACCATTAATAATATAAGATTTTAAATATGTTATTAATAAATTAATATTCTATCAATTAACTAATATACAATATCAATTAATTAATTATATAGTATTAATAATATAATTTTCATCTAATTTATTATCATTGGCCATATAAAATATTTCTTTTATTGAGTTAATGACATAATTCACATTAATAATTCACTTAATTTTAATTTAGTATTTTAAATAATTTTTTTAAAAGAAAAAATAATAAGAAAATTAAAAAATAATTAAATCGGACTGAATGGACTGACTGGATTGGATCGATAGCTATCAGTTTGGTTCAGTCCTTAGGGATGTTCGGTCTGGTTTGGTAAAAAAAAAAATGATGGTTTCCATCACCCCTCAAACTAGACTGATTTCACTCCTAGCGAACGGGGCCAATGGGGGAGATTGGAGACGGGTGAGGGGGAGGGGAGTTTGGCATCTTTGGGGTGAGGGAGAGAGGAGAGAGGAGAGAGAGGAGGCTTCAGGAATCAAGATTTTCTATATGAAAGAGGAGACGACGTTAATACATGCACCTCCATCTTTTTCTCATTTTATATCTTATAATTATATTGAGATAAAAGATGGCCGAGCCATTTGATGGAGATTTCTTTTTTCATCACCCTCTTGCATAGTGGTGAACTTGGGGAAGACAACAACCCGTTCGATAATATAGATGATAATGTTATAGTCCCTGAATCACATGCACCCTCAGGTCAAAGAATGCCAATCTCTACAAGAGCTATTCGAGGCGGGTCTTTCACCATAGAGGAGGACATTCTTCTTGTTGGTATGAATGGGATGCAACATGAGTATTTTCAAACACTTCGAGGGAAACTTTATGAAGAAATGAAGACTAAATCTACATCCATATCTACATCTCATCCACACCTTTTGGAAGAAAGTAACTTAGACTTTACATTAATCTTTTAGATTTTTTGATGAAAATAGTGGATGCTTGATTTTAGTTGTTGCCTAGTCACATATGTTGGAACTGCATGTGATTAGGTAGTCACTATGTGATCATTCAATGGATGTATTTTGTTAATCATACTTATGTTTTGGGGATGTATTTTGTTAACCAACATATTGCTTTTTGGGGGTGTATTTTGTGGATTTTAGTGGCTACTTTGGTTCAAAATGTGAGTAGTGAAAGTTGGTCTATCTATTTTTGGGCATGATTTTACTTTAGTGTATTATTTTGGTTATTTGTTTTGGTTCAGAATGGATTTTTTGAGTTTGTTATTTGTTATATTTTGATTATTTCTTAGTACTTTTGATTATTTCTACAGCAGAGTGTGGTTGCTTTTGATTGTTACTTAATACTTTTGAGTTTTGTTATTTGTAATAGCATATGGACTACACTCCAAGTGATGATAAAACAGACAGTGACATCTGTACTCCATTGGAGGATGATGACTTGTTCTAATGGGAATCTCTCTAATGCAGAGTATTTGCACTCACTAACATACTTTTTAAGTTATACTGGAACTTAATTTTAGAATGTGTTGCATGCTTGAATACTTTTTATTTGGTGACGGTAATCATTAAGTTGCTTGAATAGTTTGAAATACAATGTTCTCTTTAGTTTTAAAGCCAAGATAAAGTTTACTTTTAATAGCAGTTACTAATTAATAGCAGCTATTGCTATAAATGAAATATTGTTTATATAAATGTGAAAATGAATAACAGTTATTGCTTATTTCTTGGATCTTTCAACTTACTGGGGATTTGAATAACAGTTATTGTTTATATAATGTGCAAATGGGAGCTGCTGAGTAGTGATGTGAATATTTCTGCATTACCTTGTTGGATATAGACATATTAGCTTGCTTCTCCTGTAGCAATTTGTAGCATTTTGTGCACATATATTCTGCATGTTATTTTCAGATTTATTATTTTTCTTGGTTCATATTGTAGCACTTTCTAGGCTTATTCTTAAATCTGTGATGCTATACTTATGCAAAGAAGTATGAGTTTAGTACTTGTTGTATGAATCATGTAGGAATTGTTTCGTAAATAACACAAGCAGCATGACTTCCTTCATAGCAAAATATACATGTTTAGTCATATCTTATTTTTTTCAGCCAACATTGAAAGATAATTTTTTTGCTATGGAGGAAATCTTTCATGTTTAGTAAAATTAAGTTGGTAATAAAATTTAGTTGGCTAAAATTTGAGTCATAATGGCTAAAATTGTACTATAGCAATGATCAATCTAATAAGAGTGCTCTTAGACCAAATAATGAAAATTGTAAATAATAACAAACATCGAGTTTGAATAAAAAGATAGGGTTGCTATACGAATCCTAATGATTTCTTCCCTACTTTATATATACTAGAAGAATTTGACAATGAGGTAAGTTGACCAAATTCCTCAATTCACACAAATATAGGACAAGTAATCTGACTTAGGTAACAAAAGTGTTTAATAAATTCCAGTCTTCTCTGGTTCTTCTAGTGCAGGTTCACCCAAGGTATTCACAGGTATGTGAAACATGACTATAACAATTGGCACAATATGTGGGATCTCTGTATCTCAACTTGCCTTTCACATGCCTACAACATCCTCCTGAGCAACTTGAGACCAAGAAGCCACTTCTACGAATATGGAGGAAAGACTGGTGAAAATGGAAGAAACGCTGAGAAAGATGAAAGGGAAAATGGAGGATCTCTAGCATGAGAATGAAGCCCTGAAGCATTGGAGCATCACCTCAGGAGAAGGCACTGAAGCCATGTTGAGCGGGCATGGGCACAGTTGTAGAGCACAAGCAAGCCCCTTGTTAAAGATGACAAGAAGAGGAAAATACACCATGATTTACGCAGCCTCATGGACAAATATGAGGATAGAATAGAAGATAGGCGCATCCTTATCCTTCAACAAGCTGGTTTCTAGCACTAATCTATCATATAGCATAGAGATCATGGCGATACCACTCTCACCAAAGTTAGGTTCCATAGGTCAAGATGTTTGATGAATCCAAGGATCCCATCGACATCTGAAAAAGTTAAAAACTCATATACCAATCCATAAATTTTTAGGGAGATTGCATGTCAGACATTTCTCTTAACCCTGAAGGAAGCCACCTGGGGATAGTTTGGAGTTATAGCTGGGCTCCATAAACAACTTTGAAGAGCTGGGTAGGCAGTTCCTAAGTCGATTTATTGTGAGTAAATGGAAAAGGAGATTTGTTGTGTATCTCCTTATCGTGATTACTATGAAACAAAGGGAGGACGAAAGCCTAAATGTTTACCTTGCTCGTTTTAACCATGAACACATGGTGGCATATGATCAAGATGAAAAGATCAAGTTATATGCCTTATTGGGAGGAAATTGGTAGAGCTGGAAAGAAAGATCTCGACCACTCTATGCAAACTCATGGATAGGGCGAATGACTTTGTCAATGTTGAGGACATTCTATGGGCACAAGGCTGCACCAAGAAAGTCGGAGATGGACAATCAAAGGATTGAAAAAAGAAGGTTGGTCAAGAAAGAGACTAAGGAGGGATTAGAAAAAAAATATTATGAACAAGATAAAATTCTCACAAAAACATGTGTTGGGATGGTGTGTGGCAAGCATGTATTTTCTAGTGAATGTTATGAGCAAAAACTGAAAGACAAAGAAATTTTACATTTGGAAGCCATGCATATCACTTTCTATAGGTTCCCAACCCTCGTCTCCTTTCGAGATAATATTATAAGAGGTGGAGACTTGGGATGAAGGGACCCTAAAGTGGGGAGAAGTTAATGAGCCTTTTTATCTAAATACTCTAGACCCAGCTCACTTAAGCTAAGTTCTTAAGGTTTTTGCTCAGGCACACATGAATCTCATGGAAGCCATCTTCTATGTTGCTACTTATCACTCATGCATAAGGTTCTTAGAGTTTCTAAATAATCTAATGATGAGATTGTAGTTGACTAGGACACAGACCACCCACATTACCATTTGGCAACCATGCATATCAAATTCTATACCGACATTGTATCTAGACCACAAAATGGATAAGGGAATATTAGGGTTTCTAGAAGGATCTTGAGAAGTGCCACATGTGCTTCATGCAATGAAGTTTTTTAAGTTTCCAAAAGAGGAAAATGATTAAGAGAAAGGGAGAGGCATTCGACCATCACACTTACAAGCATGCATGGAGTGTTGAACATTCTAGAAGATGCCATCATGAGAGTTTTCAGTACAAAAGACACATGTTATATGGCATTCATGCAAGCTACTAAGGTTTCAAAATTGAATAGAAAAGCAAGAGACAAAATAAAGTTTCAAAATTTAGGAAAAAGGGGATTCCAAAAACCCCTAACCCTAACAACAAATGGACACTTGGCGTACATGCATTAGGAAGTGACCCTTGGTATTTTCTAGGTGAGTGGATGAAGAGGTATTTAAGAGGAAGCATTTAAGACACTCGGCCATGACCCCTAAAGGAAAATCGAAAGGCCACTTTGGGTTTAGCCAAAGACTTCACCAACCTTTTTTTTAAGAGAAAAGAGAGTAGCCACATGTTCATGAGCGACCTCTTCCCAATTTTATTAATAGCCCCTTATGGCGGAGGAATACCATGGTAACAAGCAAGGACAATAGAACTTTACAAATAAGTAAGATAAATCATCCCTGGCATAAAAAATCGAAAACGAAGAACCAAAACAAACATCTAAACATGCCTAGGACTTTACTTAATAATAAAAAAAATAGCACAACTTGAACTAACCACCACAAATCGAAAAGAGCCAAAAGAGATAACAATATGAAACTAAAAAACACTAACCACGCAAAAATGAAAGCCCTAATTTGTCAAGTTTCAAGATACCTTTGAGATAATGAAGATTATCACAAAAATTCTTTCAAGTCCCTGACATCATCCTAGACGCCAAACGAGTAAGAAAATCATCACTTGCATTGCACTCTCTATAGATATGATAAACCACCACTTGGAGGCTAGAAATTAACTGGAGAATTTCATCCTAATAATCTTCCAAGTATCATATACCACAATGTTTCTTTTCCAACCATTGCACAATTAGAAGAGAATCTAGTTCAATGTCTACCGGACGAATGCCAAGTTCCCTACAATGCTATAACCCATAAAGTAATGCCATCATCTCAACAAAATTATTAGTTTCCATCTTAGCAAAGACTTCACCACATTTTCTCTAGAAGTTGAGTAAGGTAAGAAAACTTCTTGGTTCTCTTTTCTTTTGAAATGGACAACCCTTCTTTCATTGAGTGTTTTGGATCTATGAAAGATTTTGTGGGCTGTTTTCAAGTTTAAGGAAACAAGAATTCTTTGGTGAAAGCATGTGTTAGTCGATCATCATTATGATGTTGGACGTTGCTACAACTCTTGATTTTGGGATCCCGATTTTTTTTTGACATGATTTATAATTAATTATTTTTAAATAATGTAATAATTTTTTTTTTATATTTTTAAAAAATATTTTAAGATGTTAAAAAAATCATATAAAAAACATTTTTTAACATATTTTTTTAACATCTTAAAACATTTTTTTAAAAATACAAGAAAATAACAACATTTTTTTAAAAACACTTAATTAAAATTTATGTAAAAAAAAAAAACTAAAAAAAACAATAAATTGGGATCCCAAAATGGGGAAGAATAACATTTCCCTTAAGATGTTTACTCAACAGTTTCGAGTAAGGATTCGTAGCTCAGTAAGTGTTGTGGCAACTTAACGGATTGGTTCTTAGGACTTTATTTCAAAAAGGGTAGCAAAATCAATTGTCATTCAGCCTACTTAGGATTTTCTTGTGTAGATAATCAATACCTTGAATAAAAGGATATGAAGAATGGATGTTTTCTAAAACCAAGTTAGGGTTCTATAAATCAAGTTGGTATGCCTTGAGTTACGTTTTCCTCTTCAAGACTCTAACTATTGGAGTTTTATACTTTTAGCTTGCTTGATCGTTGGTCTTCTATTATATAAAAAATTTTATAATATATATGTGTCTTTGGGCCTATGCGTTTTTATAA
This sequence comes from Platycarya strobilacea, assembly GCA_036898215.1. NCBI lineage: Eukaryota > Viridiplantae > Streptophyta > Magnoliopsida > Fagales > Juglandaceae > Platycarya > Platycarya strobilacea. The sequence continues at coordinate 30,935,707 of CM072549.1, read as the reverse complement.
AATTGTATAATACACAACTTACTCTTGGATATTGTATTTATGTTTTTGTATAAATTTTGCATTTCGGTTGCTTGATTTGGATTATCAAAAGCTATTTGTTACATGTTATAATTGGGTTGTACCTTATATATTCATGCTATGTTCAAATGATACTTCCTAAAACCGTTGGTTCAAATGACATGTTTGGAATTTTGGAAAGAAGGAATATGCCTTGTTGAGCTTTCATATGTCATGTTCCTGTCAATGTATCTGAATGTTCTTATTAGTTCAAGTTGTACAAATGATGCATGTTTTGTCTATATCACAACTATATGATATTGTTACATGGTCTCATCACAAGTTAACATGTCACATGTTTTGGAATTGTACATTAAAAGAAAATGATATTTTGTCACAACTCTAATGATAAAATGAAAAAAATATCCTAGTAAAACTCTCATGTCCACTATGGAATACTTAAATTGGAATGGTAGCATCTAAATTGAAGAAATCTAGTCAATGAACTTCAAATGTATTATTTTTAAAAGATTTCGCAACGAACTAGCCACATTTAATGCTAGTATAATAAATTATTATAAGAATATTATTTTTTAACATTATTATTATTTTAAGATTTGAAAAAGTTAATTTTTTTTATCATATTTTGTATGAAAATTTGAAAAAAACTATAATGATAAGATGAGATAAAATAACTTCACTATCCAAATTGGACCTAAGGTTTTGTTTAGATACCAAAATCATATCATCTAATTTTATTTAATCATTATAATTTTCTTAATTTTTAAACAAAATAGAATAAACAATTCTTTTTCAAATTAAAAAAAAAAATAACATCTAGCAAAGTTCTCAACTTTCATCTAAACTTACTATCCAAACTAAGCCTAAAACTTCACTCTATACAAAAAACTATAAGGAGCATTAGTAGAATAAACAAACACTATGTTTCATGGTCTATGATATATTTACATGACACATAAAAGAGTCAAGCAGTTCTAAGTTAGAGAAAGGAAAGATCAAAGCGAGCTAACATTGTGGCAACTCTTGGGAGTGCTGGGTAGGTAAGCATGCCAAGTATGAACCAATTGAAGCTTAAGAGAGCGACTGCATCATAAGCAGGTTTGATCTTTATGGTGGAGAAAAGCTCGACTACACTTTTCAAAGACATGCCAACAACTATGAAAAGGGCCACCACAAGTGGCATGCAAGTGTCTTCAGCTTTCCAGATAATCATTCCAACCAAAACTGATAACACTGCACTGAAAAGGCTTTGTGACATTGCAACCTCCCTGCGTTGGCCAAGAACTTCATCCATATCTAATTGTCTTGAGATGATTTCAAGGTTAAGTGGCTGGATGCGGGCTTTCAAGAAATCGAGAAACTTTGTTTGTGGTTTTCCCTTATCACCCCAAGTGCCTTTGGACATCATTGGGTCTTGAAGAAAGATACCACTTTCATTGTAACTGGATTCCCATGATGGGATCCCATATGAAATGCTAGAGCTTTCAGAAATGCCAGTGTTTTGGCCATTGCCCATGTCATCTGGACCCCAATAACCCTCACCCTTAATTTCTTTCAGTCGAAGATTCTCATTTTTTAGATCCTGAAACTGTCAAAATGCCACACAAAGGCCGTAAATCATTGAATCAAGATACTTTAGTAAATATGCATTGGAACCTGTAAAAAGAATTCCAGATTGCTAGTCAATCACAATAGATAATGTGTTTAAAAAAATCCAGAAATTCATCTATTCATTTGAATAACACATTAGTAAACCTAACAATCTCACAAATCAGTTTGTGATCTCTAGGATGACAACTTCCTCCCACTTAAATCATTTCTTTGTAATTGTTTTTTACTATAGAAACAAAGAATATGAAAAGAAGTCTCAAATGAATCAGCAAATCCTGTTAATGGACAACAAAACTTCATTCAATTTTAGGCTCCATTCTTTTCTCTCATGATGGTTTTGAGCATTAAGTCTAACAAACCTTGCACCATCGATGTTATGGAACTTCCTAGGTAAATTTTACCCCTCAAAATGTCTAAGTACTTGGCACATCCTAAATGTTATAACACAACTGTTCGGTCCTGAAACTCCTTATAACTATAGTGGTTTACTTATATGATGACACCCATCGACAACCATACTGCAAAAATTTGGGTTCAAATGATTTTTACTATAGCGGAGCACTTATCTATTCACCTAGCAGTGTGCATCTCTTTATAATATTGATTACTGGTATCGATTCTTAAGCTATCTAATTCATGTGGCACGAGAAGACTGTTGAAATATATTACTCATATTTTATTCGCGTACTGTGGCAAGTAGGCAGATGATGGAGAGAGTGGAGTGAAGAGAGCTAGGGTTATTATAAATACATATGATGTAACCTTAGTTTTCATAAAGTGAAATTTCTGGCACTCGCTTTTGTGGATATAGGTACATCACTAAACCATGTTAAATTTTTGTGTTATTTTCTCTTGCTTTCTCTTCTGATTATTTCATATCGTAATTGCTGCACGTGTTCAACAAAGACTCTTTATAATCTATATATGTATCCAAACCCAACTGCAACCATATTTTAAGTTCTTATAGTGAATATTTTAGTTTTTATAGTTAGTACTCGTCTTTAGTATGCCCTACAAAAGAGTTACTATTAAATGTAACATGAATCACCTGCAATGCACTACTATTGATTTCACTTTTTCTCTAAAACTCATCTCTGCATAGAAGACTAAGAAAAAGAAATAGTAGCTTGATGTAGTACATAAACATGATGCAGGGCAATGTTCGTAGTACTATAGTCTTGACACAATTGGGATACACCAATTTTTCCTTTTCCCTTGGCTAACCACAGAATGCATAACCTACATGGGGTTAAACATGACCTCTGTTTTGATTGCATCACCTTGATGACAAAATAGTAATATGTTTTGCTTGACTAATCACAGACATGCATAAGCATACCAAGGGGATAAACATGGCCTCTACTTCGATTTCTGATGTTGTTTCAGGTATGTTTGTGCCTATGGTCTTTTCTCTGCTATTATTATACTGAAAAGTTTCTGAAAATGCTACTACCATATCTTGAGAAGTGTCTGTTTCTGCATTTTGTAATTCATTACTTACTGAGTTGTTGATAACTCACCCAATTATCTTCATTATTTTCAGATAATTTTGATGTTGCAACTGGAGATCAAAAATAGAAAGCATGGGTGATATTGGTTGAGTGTAGTGGAAAAAGTGCCAAAGGTTAGATGAGTCTATAAGATGATTTTATTCAAGAAACTAGTCATTTTTCTTTTGAGTGTTATTTTGTTTTGTTAATGTAATTATTGACACCATGTCGTGTTCTTAGTGATGTTGTAGTAGTTCATTGATGTGCTTGTAGAGAAGCAGATATTTTGGTTCAAACCAATGAGTTTTATGTGTTATTGAGACTTTGGAGTTTAGACCTATAATTGTGAAATGTGATTTGAAGCAACAAGAACTAACTTCTTGAGCACGGGGCTTTACAATGTTCAAGTTTTTCATTCTGATCTATTGAGTTTTGAACTGGAGATTTCTTCAAAATGTACACATTAAATTGTTTTCTTTATATATATTGCGCTTGAGTCAAATAAAAGAAAATGTGTTCAGTAATCCACAAGTTGAGGTTTATTAATATGGCCCATCTTGGGGAGTGTTTCTAACTGTACCATAAAAGGGCAGTCATTGTGGAGGAAAATTATTGATTTCAATTATGGGAGTGCTTGGGAATTGATGTTCTATTGAAATGAGAGGAGTGCATGGTGTGGCATTGTGAAAAAATATTAGGAATCCTTCAGAAACTTTTGCTAGCCATCTCAGATTTGAGGTTGGCAGAGATCCCAATTAAATTTTGGTAGGACATTTGACATGTTAACATGGCCATTAATATCACATTTCCTGCACTATTCAGTGGAATGTTCGTTCTATTTGACCTGCTTAGAATTGGGAAACTGGTACTTTCTATAATTAATGTCTTGGCTTGTTGGATGCTACGATCATTGGTAGTGTTGAGGTGGACGGGATTTTCTAGATTCAATCTGGGAACAAGTTCACTATTCAATCCACGTACAAGGTTTTGTCATGTCAGAATTATAATCCGTTTCCTTAGAAGTGCATATAGAGGAGTAAGGTGCCTCCCAAGGTTGTGTTTTTATGGTTGCATTACTTCCCTTGGAAAAAATTCTAACTATGGATAATCTAAGGAAGTGTGGACTTATTGTTATGGATTGGTGCTATGTGTAAAAGTTGCGATGAATCTGTGGATTATTTATTACTTCACTATGAAGTAGCAAAGGTGTTATGAATGAATTTTTTTGGTAGGATCAGATTTGAGTGGGTGACACTTAGAGGGAGGTGGATCTTCTTGTTTTTTGGAGGGTTCTAAAAGGTAAACCCAATGTTGCCGTGTGGCGAATGATCAATTTGTCTCATGAGGTGCATTTGCCTCAAAGTGAATGATTGGAGGTTTGGAGACAAGGAATGCTCTTCGAATGAATTTAGATGTTTCTTTTTCAATACATAATACATATAGGCTTCTGTTGTAGTCTTTAATGGGCTGCTGCTCATGCCTTTTGTTTATTTGTTTCTATCTTCTAACTTCTTACTAGGGGTTCTCTTTTGTATACTTTTTTTTTATAAGTAAAGTCCTATGTTATATACTTTTTATTTGGACTGCAACATGATGACACGTTACCGGGTTTGTGCCTAACCTAACCCAAATCATTCGGCAGAGCATGCCAAACCGACACAATCTGATCCAACCAAGTCGCATCAAGTCAAAATTCGGGTTTTCACCCTTCTTCTTTTGTGTGAGGGAGAGAGAGTAGCCCATTCAAACTGTTTTATGTTTTTGAGGCATGTTGTTTCTTGGTTGACAGACCTTCATTTTACTTTTCCTAGCAAACTAGTCAATCTCGAACCATTGATTTAATATGAGTGCAACTCTTTGCCATTAAAAAATTGAAAGAAACTAGTTTTCCCAACAAACAACTAGACCACTCAGAAAAAAAAAAAGAATAACATAAAAAAGTATGAAGAAAACTAAATATCATTGAAGAAGAACAAACCAAACCTATTGAAGAAGAAAACAGAGCAACCATTTGACCATCTAATCAAAGAGTCAGGTTCGCTAGCAGTGTGAGGAAGGGTGAACCACAAAAAACCTACTTTTAGATCTTAAAAAAGGAAGAAAATCTTTATGAAAACCCAAGAATGGAGCCAAAAACTTCTAACTTCACAATGAATGGAGGTGGCAACGAACTGCAATGAAAAGACAGAAGTCGAGCAGCAGGGGCTAAGAGAACTGGGGGCAAGGGTTTGATGCATGTGTAAAAAGAATTTATTAGTGTCAGGTTCCATCTGACATTTAGTGGGTTGGATGATATTCCACCTGACATTAAGTTTAACACGACTTTATCTGATTAAGTCGAATTGGGTCATGTGGGCTGGTCCAGCTAGTGGTTTTTCTTCATACTTCTTGTGTAGTTGGGCTATGCATATTTACTTGTTTTAATATTATTTTTTACTAATTAAGAAAAACATTCTCAGGGTATCAATCAGATGCAGAAAATACAAAACTTAGAAAAAACATTAGCTGAAAATATTTTCTAACATTATTTGCTTAAGGCTAAAATAAACAAACTTTGGTGTTTCATAGCTTACACGATAGTACCACACAACTTGCCTGTAAAATTAGTATTAAAAAAAGTTAGAATTTAAATCTTAATTGTTCTTTGACGTTCTCAAAAAGCATGCATTCAAACCAACAAATAAAATTTCTCATAATACTACAGTATTAGATTTGTACCTCACCCTCTAATTGTTTAATTTTGGCAATGGCCTTGTCATGTTCCTCTTCAATCTCTGCTAATATCAGCTCCATAAATTTAAGCTCTTTAATGGATGTTTGAAGATCATCTCCCAATTCCTTTCTATCCCACTCAAGATTTTCCAACACGATTTGCATATCATGTAGATACAATTCAAGCTGCACAAAATAAGAGCCACATATCTAGAATATGTTGGGAGATGAAAATTATAAGCACAAGAAAATGTGCATAAATTAATGGATACATTCAGATAGATTAGCAGAGCACGAGAAGCTGAGTAAAAAATTGATACACATAGTCAAAAGCAAAAGCATGCATAGTGAACCAACATAGTCCTTCACCCTAGACTCAAAGCGGCACAAAAATCCAATTGAGAATTTCTTTAAGCATTCTAGACATATTCCATTGGCTTGCAGTATAATCTTACACAGTTATTGTCCAAAGAAATATAAACTCAAATACTGAAAAGAAAAAATCCCTCAGAAAAGTTCTCTGGTCTATTTGAGGCCCAAAAACATAACTTTTGGTAGGCCATCCTGGCCTATATTCTACCAAACCCTTATATGAAATATTCCTCTTAAAAATCCAAGTGTAGCCATAATCACACTATTCTATACAGACCCTATTCATGGACTGCTCTTCAGGACTAGAGGTCAAGGGTAAACCTATAAGAAAACCAAACATAAATTATACCCTAGTTTGTCACACATTTAAATGAACGTTAAAAGTAACCATCATCACATTGCGAGGTAGATAATATATAAACCTGGTATAAACTTCATAGAGACTAAGACCTGATTTGTTTTTAGAGATGAAATAAGATAAGATAAAAATTAAAAAAAAAATATTATTGTAATAAAGTTTTTTAATATTAACTTTGTTTTGGGATTTAAAAAAGTTTTTTGGGCTTTGAAAAAGTTGAACTGTTGATTTTATTTTGTATAAGAATTTGAAAAAGTATAATGATGAGTTTGTGATGAGATGAGAAAACAAACAAGGCCTAAAACATCTTCTTTGGCAAGTTTCATGCTTAAAACTTCAAAAAATTGTTCCAACTCGTTGCCCTATACCCATTGACAGTCACATCTGACTCATTAAAATTATACCATTGTTTAATGTAGTGTTGTGTGCATAATTCCAGCAAATTGACAATTAAAAGAAAATCACAAACTCAGCTACAATAATCTGAAAGCACTGGACTGGTAAATAACTAAGTGAACATAGTACTAACCTGCCTCTCCCTCTTTAAGGCATTCAAAATTCGTGCAGGTAGAGAAATAATAGCAACTGTCAACATTATGATTCTGAAGAATAGATTCACGTGGAAGCCAAGTGTGGCTCTTACCAACTCCATCCAAGTGTGAATTACGATGAAAATAATTTTCATAGCGAAGAAGCATGCTACTTTGAAAAGCGAGAAAGGCCTTATAACCAAAATTATGAGGGTAGCCATTAACTCAGAAAATAACGTTATCACATCCATCATGACTGATGCCTTTCCTGCACCATTACATGCCAACAGTTAGAAAAAAGTTGTAGTTGAAATACTTAAGCCACGACATCAAATGTTCAATGAAACTTTCAAAAAGAGTTAATATGGTGGAATATAAAACGGAAGAAAAATAAATGCAAGTTGCAGTCACGAAATCAAAAGAACCAAGTACAAATAAAGCAATCATCAAAATAATTAGGGGACATGTATCCAACTACTGACTTTTTTTCTTAAATCACTCCTAACTGACTGTTCCTTTCTTTTTTGTTTTATTGAGTTTGAATAGCCTTGTGATCATCCACAGCTGTCTTGTCACTAAATAGCCTTCAAAACGCTATTGTTTTACTAAAAGAATATCTTAAAATTAGGAACTAAAAATGTGAAATACTGTTGTGCAATAGATCTATGAATTGCACACGAGGAAAAAATATAAGAAAAAGAAAGGAAAACCATGTGAGGCTAAAAACTAGGAATATAAATGATGGAAAAAAGTGGCCCACTATTTTCATCTCATTTGTGCTAGTGCATAGACTCTTGGATCCTTATGGTTGGAAACTAAATTCATGACTTGAAAGTTGAGCTTACCATAGAACATCCTCAATTCATTCTAACATGCAACAAAAGTGGTCCACATACATATTGAGTTCTCTAAAAATAATATAACAGTTGAAAACACATTCAACTGGTATTGTTGGCAGTAACAGTAATTTATGAAAAGTCCATACGGTAGAGTGAGACGCTTCAAAGCAAAATGCATAAGAGAATATATCCTCAATGATGATTAATCTGTAAGTAAGCTTAAGGTCCAGTGGGCAAACCACTTTGAGAATGTATTTTTTTTAAAAGTCATTAAGAAAGGTACTTAAGAACGACCTACAAGATTCAGCATTGTGAAGATGAGATATGTGGACGAGATGTTTCAAAGCTAAGTTCAATCAATCTGCTCTACTATTCCGTTATCAGATTTTGTAGAAAATGAGAAGGAATTAAATAAGAGAAAAAAAACATGTTTTTCCTAGTCATCACCACATCATTGCCAGTTACCTTCTATAAGGATACCAAAAATGTAAGGATATTTCTTTTTTTTTTTTTTAAGTAAGAAAAATTTATTAATTCTCATAATTAGGCAAAGTCCAAGTACAAAAGTAGCATACTTAGATCGATAAAATAGAACTCTAATTACCCATCCAAAGAACGTTTTCTATTATCAAAGCAATGTCCATTCCTCTCATTCCATATACACCATAAAGTAACCATCTTCCAAAGCTCTACTACTTGATGATTTCCCCTTACTTCATTCCAACAAGACAAGAGTTCCACCACTCTCTTATGCATCACCCACGCAAATCCATCTTTGCAAATATATGATCCCAATGAGTCTTTTTGCATCACAATGGAGAAGAAGGTGGTTTGTTGCTTCTCCATGCTTCCTCAGCTTATCTATACTCTATGGGCAGGCAAGAATTTTCCATGAGAGGCCAGCTAACTAAAAAAAGCAACTTCTAAAGCCACTTTGCTTTTCCAAATACACTTCCAAGGAAAAGTAGTAGAAGGTTCGAAGTGAAAGCATCATAAAATGACCTTGCTAAGAACTTCTTGTTTTTGGGATGAATCTACAACAATTTGTCCGCTACACCATGCTTCAAAATCAATGCGCATAAGGCAATGTATAAGTTAGAAATATCTTCCAGTTCCCAATCTTGCATTGCTCTTATGAATGGCACATTCCACTGCAGCAGGTCTTTTCAAATGTCCATATGATAAGCAACTGAAGCTTCCTTGTACAATGCTATTCTGAAAAGACAAGGAAAAGCCTCCATGAAAGCAATCATACTGCATCGGACATCAAACCAAAATCTGACCCTAGTGCCGCATCCCACATTAAATATGGAACTTCAAAAAAAAAAAAAAAATCCTCACTACCCTTTATAATAAATTTTCAGACACCGATACCATATGAACCACACATTTCATTAGAAACCCAGCTACCCCAAGTGCTTCCAAATTTAGCATCGACCATGGTCTTCCATAAAGTATCACATTTTTTATGATATCTCCAAAACCATTTCCAGAGTAAGGCCTTGTTCAAAGTACTTAGTTTTCTTATCCCCAAACCACCACAAGAAAAGGGAGGGTTGGGGGGGGGGGGGTAACCCATTTAATCAAGTGGAACTTTCTCTCATTTCCAAGTCCACCCCTCATGAAAGGTTTTTTCCATTCTAATAGCCACTCCAAGAGGAAGGGATTAAAGAAAGAAAGTAGTATGGCGATTGGATAACATACTTTTGTTCTACCCCCTTTGAAAAGATACATCGTTTTCCAACCAGCCAATTTGGTCTCGATTTTTTCGATAACACCACCTCATATTGACTTGGATCAAAAAAGGGCCCCAATGGAAAACCAAGATATTTCAAAGGCAAAGAAGAGATCTTACAACCCAAGATGTCAGCCAGGTCTTCAATTGAATTAACCAAACCAACGGGTACCAATTCAGATTTAGATAAGTTTACCTTGAGGTCGGAAACAATTTTGAAACAAAGCTAGAGAGCTCTCAATGATCAAATGTGGTTAGGGTCCATTTCACAAAAAATTAAAGTATCGTCAGCAAAGAAAAGATAGCATACATTGACATTCCCAAATGTTGAGCCGCCCATTGAAAAACCAAACAAAAAAGATCCATTCACTGCTACCTTCAACATTCTACTCAAAACATCCATAATTAAGACAGAGAAAATGAGATAGAGGATATTCTTGTTTCAAACCACAAGAGCTATTGAAAAAACTCTTGGGAGTGCCATTGACTAGCACTGAAAATTTAGTGCTAGTGATACAATGCTTCATCCAATTGCACAACTTCTCCCCTAAAACCAAATCTACCAAGAATGTACAACTAAAAGAATCCTAGTTTACATGATCAAAGGCCTTTTCCATCTCAAGTTTGTAAAGTATACATAGAATGCCATATCGCCATATCTAATTCAACCATCCAAAAATTCATTGGCAATAAGGACTGAATCTAGAATCTATCTTTTCTTAATAAAAGCATTTTGCAGCTCTGAAATAATCTTTTCCATGACCGTACTCATAAGATTGGGAAGAATCTTGGATATAATCCTGTAGACCCACTCACAAGACTAATAGTACAGGCCTTACAATCTCTAGGTCTTTGGCTTAAAAGTATTCTCAAGTGGATACCTCATGATGCCTATTAGAGCCAGCCCCTTTACATTCCAAGATAAAATCTTAGGTTTCATTAATCTCATAGTTCGCCTGAGCCTTACTCTTACCCCTACTTTACCTTCCTTCTCTCGAGCATCATAATTAATGGAGCAAGCAAGTCTCTTCAACTCCCTATCTTTTTTGGCATAAGATGCATGAAGAGGCCGACCCACCTCAATAAGTATGAAAAGGGCTTTACATTGGTCTTCGAAGCCCTCACATGAAATCCCTACACATTCTCGTATTTCCTCCACCTTTTACAAAACCCAATATTACTGTAAACATATCACACTTGGGTCTTGCGACACTAAACAGATAGACTTGTGGTGTCCCCCTCTCTTATTCACCAAAAAAGTAACAATCAACATCATCTACTAGCTTCCTACAAATCAATTACAACTCAAACTCTCTCACAAATCCATTGTTCACAACCTCCAAGTCAAACTAAAGACAACATGAAACCCTAACACGATCCTCAACGGAGGATTGCCAGCGTTGGGGACCTTATCTATGCCGACTTGAAGGTTCCTGGGCCAGCCAGAGGATTACTTGACCCACCATACACACTTGGGCCTTACAATTGAACTTTTATTTAGGTCCCACCTGTTACCTTATCCAGCCACTTTCGGCCCATGTCCTTTTGAACACAAACAACATAGGCCCATTAATCGACTGCCCAAGCTCATAACCAACTCTAGGCCCGAGTCTATCTTAGTCATTAGAACAATAATTTTCTCCAACACATCTGACAACTCAGCTTTTGCAACCCACAACATCCCTTCGACTTCTCCCACTGCTCGAGTACTCACTAAATGCGAACCGTAAAGTCGCATGCCTTCATGTGCTAACACTTGTCCACATTCATAGCAATTTGGCAAATCATTTTAAATTTCTCCACCAATCATCTTCCCCTTCCTCCTATTGTCCCCCTCCGCTCCTTCAATGCAATTGCTTGCCGGAGGACATGCCGCTTTCATCAAGGCCAAAGCATAAAAGACACATTTAGGGGTAGGGGTAGGGGTAGGGGTAGGGGGAGGGGGAGGGGGGGTGGAGGATATCCTTCCTGTTGATGGCAACATTGGCTCTCTCTCTACATCGATCCTAAGCAATATCAGCATGAATGTTTATTGCTTTATTTTCATATAAAAATAAATAGAGACATTTATTCTAGCCATCAAATGTAAGTTAGACACAAAGTCCTTCCACCCTTTGCCATTTAGACCTTCGGGGAGGGAGCCCTTCTTTCTACCATTCCCATACACATCCAATTGCAAGAAATGTCCCTTTGGATTAGCATGAAATTGAATGATAAAACACCATTGCCCTCCTGTACTTTAATGAGAAAAGCATCACGCCGTTGGTGAGCCAAAGACTCCTCCACCACCTTTCCGCCCATGTCGCCGATTACTCACTTAAATAAACATACTTGCCTACTCATTGCTTCTCTTAGTAATGGAATGGAGTTATAGAACACTTGGGAAAGATGAAAACAAAATTAGAGGAGTTATTTTATATAATTCTACATTTCCACATTCCAACAACGAGTAATATATGCAAGCTCTTCATGCGTGTATATGTGTGTATGTAAATATATTCAATATGCAGTGGAGGAACCAAGTTTAACTTGAGGGGGGCTCTGGTCCCCCCAAAATTTATGAAAAATTCAAAATAGCCTGAAGATTCTAAGATTTTACTCAATATAATTTTATAACTATAAAAAATTGTTCCCCACTTTTTAAAATTTTCTAGAATTTCAATATATTTAGAAATGTCTCTCTCCAAATTTTTTCTTATATTTCCTAAATTTTGAATATTTCTATATAATATCTATTTTTAAGGATGTGATCTCACCAAAATTAAATTAAAATTAATGAGAGAAATAATAAACTTAGTAACACGGACTCCAAAATTTTTTGCTATAATAGGCTTCTTAAATGTTATGCAGTCAAAATTGGAATAGAAGAAAGTTCATTTAAGGCTGATAATCTATATGAAAAAACCAGAATCAAGCAGTTCTAACTACGGATGTACCAATAGTGTGATCAAGCTCTAACTACGTATTTATACAACCGAAATCAGTATTGATCAAGCTCTTAACAAATCGCTGAGACAGTGTTAGAGAGGGGGTACTTAGAGAGAGAGTTACCGAGCGAGATGACGCGATGGAGAGAGGCTGAAGACAGGTTCTCTGCGAGCTGGCTCGTCGTCAGTGGTTTCTGTTCGACGTGAGTGTCTCGGCAAGGCCGGACTGCGAACGAGGCTGGACTACAGTCGGCGTGGTCTTGATTTCTGCTAATCTGGATCGTCCGTAACGAGAGAGAGCCGTGTGCAGAGAGAGAGAAAACGCCGGGAGAGAGAGAAACAGAGGAATGGAGAGGGAGCTTGAGCTTAAGACAGAAACGGGGACAGGGAGGACCGAGGAAGCTCACCTAGTTTCGTCGGCGTGCATAGGACATGCATGACATAAGCTGACGTGAGAGACAGCGGTGGTCTTCATCAGTGCAGAGATGGCGTGAGACAGCGGTGGCCGTGAGGGCCAGACCTTGAGGACGACAGCCGTGAGCTTGGGCTAGTTGATTCTTAACGGCCTTTGGCGGCGTGAGAGGCAGAACCTGGTCTTGAGAGAGAGAGGCGAGAGAGAAGAGGGGGGGGGGGGGGGGGTGATGGGATCTGGGCGAGTGTCACAACTCAGAAGCCGTAATTCGGCAGTCATGGCGTTGAGATGAGTTGCGGAGGAAATAAGGTTGCACCTGGCTTACGTGTTCACAGCAAAAGCAGATATTGCCTCGATCGCGATAGGTGTCGACTAGGACTGTTCAACCGGATCCGTTGGATTATCACAGAAAAACCCTCTTGTCATCATCACGTGCTCCGCATATGATCTTTCTCGCAGGTAGTCTGCGCATACGTTCTTACTAGCAGTTAGAGGCGTATCTTAGCCCCAGGCCCGGCTCTTTTATTAGGTAAAATAGATAATTATCTAAGTCCTTAATAGAAAAAGACTTTCAAAAAATAATTCAAGGTGAGATTTTTTTAAAAGAAAAAAATATTCAATTAAAAAATAATAAACTTAATAAAAAAATTAAAAGTATTAAATAGATATTATGTCATTATTAATTCTAAAAAAATCACATATAATAATTATTTTAAATACTCTCATTCTAAGAATACATTTCTTTTTTGACATTATTAGTTTGATATATAATGTGAAAATTATAAATAACAAAATTTAATTTTTGAATATTCATAAAATATTTTTGTATGATCTTTTAAAGAGGTAATGACCCACTTTTTTCCTAATGTGTAAGTTATTTATAGAACTTTATTGACAATAATAATTATAATTATTTTTAGGACTTCTTTAGATAGAATATCTTAGAATATATACGAATAATAGTGATCGAATTCAGATATTTTATTATTTCTTGATGAGAGTGAAAAAATTGAATTTGAGAGTATCTAAAAATATTTGGAAATATTTATGTTCTTAAACGGCCTCTAAGAATCTAAATCACGTCTTGTAAAACTAACTAGATTTGCTAAAATATTCTTCAAATCGAAAATTTTCTAGTAAAAATCAAGTCGGTTATTAGTTGAAAATATAATATAAATCTTAATCAGTACATTTGGAATTATTTATACATAAAAATAAAATGTAAAAGTTAGAATTAATATAATTTTATTTCTTAAAATAAAAGAGGTCTCAAACTAATTTTTAGCCTTAGGCCCATGAAACTATTGAGCTGGTCTGCTTAGGCTCGGTTTGTTTATGGATATGAAATCAAAAATTCAAAACACATGTCAAATTCTTCATTATACTTTTTTAAATTTTCATATAAAATATAATAAAAAGTTCAACTTTTTTAAATTCCTAAATATATTTTTTAAATCCCAAAACAAAACTAATATTAAAAAAATATATTACAACAATATTTGATTCTTTTTTTAATTTTTATATTATCTCATCTCATCTCTAAAAACAAACTAAGTCTTAATATATATTTAATTTTATAATTTTATACATTTTGATATTAAATATATGAATTTTTTGAATGAGTTATTATTTATTTTCTTGAAATACTATTTCAAAGAAATATATTGTTTCAATGGTAAGAGTGAGTTGTTTCAAATGAAAATGAACGGATTTAAATCTCATGGTTATACTTTAAAAGTTTTAATTTTTACCAGGCATGAAGTAGTCCAGGAGGCACGTGGACCAAGTCCGAAGAGGTACGATGATTGGACTGAATAGCATGATGTTTAAGTCGAAGAGCTACAATACTTCGACTGAATAGACACGATACTTGGGCCGAACAAACGCAATGTTTGGCGTGGGCCGAAGAGCTATCATGGATTGACTCGTGTGAAGATCCACTTGGATAGGTGCAATGCGTCAAAAATTAATTTAATTTAAAAATACACTTTTGGAGACTTTAACTAGGGACATCCCTTCTCCAAGGGAGATGTCTAACCATTGGGCTAGGCATACACTTTGATTTAAAGTGAAACATCATGACCTTTAGATCAGTAATTGTCAATTGAAGAGACATAAGTTAAGCGTTGTGATCTTTTACATGGTGCCACTTCATTTTTTATAAATATAGGATGTGACCCATGAATTTTAATATTCTATTCTTCCATATTTTCAGTCACTTACATAATTTTGTAGAGAAACTTTGAAAGAAAATTTTCATAATTATTATCTACAGTTGATAACTTTGTTGTATCCTAGAAGTAAATTACTTGTAATCTGGTAGAAAGCTCTTTTGGTTGGGGGCAATTATCATCTGAAAGATAGTGTTCTATAAGTTTTCAAGTCGCATTTAGTTTTTCAAATTACTGTATTCACACAATCTTTTGAAAAATGTTAAGATAATAATCGTAATGGAATCAGAATCTGATATGACGATTTTCAAAATGATGAATTAAGACTTTTTCACTCTAGATATTTGATAGAATGAATTTTACTTGCTAAAAAGACAAGTTGATGTTCATTCTTATTATATTAAAGATTTCATATTTTTTGAGTTGAATTTGCCGATAATTCCAGAACCCAAATCTAATGATAAAAATTCGATCAAGATAGAACGTAAGAAACACGAAGAAAATGAAGTAGTATGTAGAGGACGTATTGAAATTTCTGAATGGGCACTTTAAGCGTGAATGCAAATACAAGAAGAAATATAAGAAAGAAAATAGAAATTTCAATAGTTCAAATCTAATCAAAAATGATATTTTAAAAATTGTGGTTATGGTCTCTGAAATGCACATTAGCATGATTATAGGTTTAAATATGGCTACAACGACTGAGACATTTGATTTGTGGTATGATTCAAGTGCCACCGTCAATATTTGTAATCAGAGATCTCAATTAAAAAATTATGAAGATGCAATATATGGATATTATAAAGGTTTATAGAATTGTGAAAATACCCACACCGTGTGGCTCTTGTATTGATGTATATATAACTCTATAGATTACAATAAATGAAAGAATCAAAACTAAGTAAATATACATGTAATGACTACTACTATATCGTAACAGAGAATATTAAAATGAATGAAAAATAAGAGGGAAAATATTTGAATGATAGAAGTTGAAGATGCAACATTATGATTAGGAGAGAATCAAGCCATGAGATGAGATCTAATATAATTTGATCTCTATCATTCCCTATGATAACCCGGTTTTTTAAGTATTCGTTTAATTTTCATATGTGGCATGATCATTGAAGGTTGATCAAATAAGGAATAAGTATGATAAATAATAGATTTATAAATGTATGTTGGAAGGTTATGAGTAAGGTTGGATACAATGGTGGCTTATTTTATATGGAAAAAGTGATTAACCCGAGTTCTCGCTTGACTCTCGCTTGATGTCTGGCTCGAGCGAGATATATGGAGAGATTTGACGTCTTTTGATAAAACAGCCATAACTTGCTCATTTGATATCGGATTTGAGTGATTCAAAAGGTTATAGAAATTTAAGAGGAATATCTACAACTTTTATGTTTTGATTTTTAAGAGATATGGACTTAAGAAAATACGAAATTGAGATGGATGTGGAAGATCTGGATTAGAGATAGATAGGCATTGACTTTGAAGTTGACTAAGGACTTTGGATAAGATTAAATATTTGAATTATTTTCTCAATTAGCCTAAGATCTGGAAAAATATGTATATAAGTGAAAATGAGGAGATTTTATCTAGGGAATTTCGTGTGAAATAAGAAAGAATATCTACCAAATACTTGATGTGCCCGGATTGGTATTCTCGGGCTTATCTGTTGAATTTTAGTAAAAAAATCATAATTTAATCATATGAGCTCATACTGAGGTGATTCTAATTCCTATAGAACCTTAAGAAGTAGATATAGAAAGTTTATGTTTTATGTTTTCGAAGATAAATAATGGATCAATGACTAAATCTGGTGTGAAATGGACGGCCTTGGGTTGAGTCCAATTGATAACCGCCTTAGATGAATTGTCCTATATTCGGCCATGTGAAGAAAATTGTGATTAGCTATCAATTTTTATGAGGTCTTGACATGTTTAGGAGTATGTGTCATGAGGAGTTGAATTGATCTAGAAGCCTTGGTGGGTAAGTCAATAAAGGAAAATAAATGGAGAACTTGGATTGGGTGTTCTTGGGTATGTTGACATGTTTTGGTAAATTAATTATATCTCTCTCATTGTGTCTCGGAATAAGTTGATTCAAAATCTTATAGAATCCTAAAATGATGATCTAAAACTTTTATGTTGTAAGTTTGCGAAGAATCGAAATATATCAAGGACGAATTTGGGATGGAAGTAGCCGGATCCATTTTATTGGAGGAAACTATCATACTATTTTATCTTTACCTTGCATGAGCTGGGGTTTATCAATGAGATATTTTAGGCAGCTCAAAACTAACCCTTGGATATCTATATGACTCACCAAACCTAAGTTTAGACTAAATTATTTCACCTAAAATAAGTTGGAAGCTTATATAAGGCTCTAAAGGGGGGCAGGGGAAGAAACCGGATACCTTGAGGAATTTATCCTCTCCTTATCTAATATTTCACCCCTCTCCTATATATATGTGTGTGGTGGCTTCTCTTAATCCCCTTGAGCAAAAACGCATGGCTACCTTGAGAGAAAACAAAGAAAAAGCTTTCCTAAAGCCATTGAATCTCTAAACACTTCTAAGGTGAGTTATTGAGTATGTTTGAAGAAGAAATTTGCAAGAGCTTGGTTATATCATAAATTCTAGCTTTGGAGAAACTTTTAAGTATACAATTTAATCTAATCTTGGCATAGAATGAGTGGTTTGGTGATTAGATTATGTTTGATATTTATTTGAGCTAATCTTAGTTTATGTGTTAAATTGAAACCTATTGAGTTTTTGAGTGGTTTTGTTATGAAAAATAATTAGAAAAATTATGAGAGTTTAGAAATATATTCTCTGATGTTATATGAAGACGATTATGTGAAAATATGAGGTCTTGATTTGGAGAAAAATGATAGATTAACCCTAGTAACTTTCGGATTTAAGAGGGGTTATGTTGATAGATTTAACATTTTATGGTAAATTGGTCATAACTTGTTAGTGTGATGTCGGAATTGAATGATTCAAGAGTTTAAGGAAAGATAAGACAGAGCTCTACAACTTTGGTGTTCTAAGCTTTAAAAAATAAAAACTCTATAGAGAGCGAAATTGGAATTGAATAGTAGAATAGAGTATGTGAGGACTTCAAAAAGGTGTTCAATTTATATTCTAAACTCTTAATTGTTATAAGAACATATATTTATGTTTTAATAAGTAAATATAAGGTTTATGTGAAAAGATTACATGTTTTGGATTAAAAAATCTCATCATCTGTAAGCTCGCTCGACCCTCGCTCGACCGAAAGATCGAGTGAAGAATAACTATAAACCCTTGCTTGACTATCACTAGATGTCTGACTCAAGCGAAGTGCAACCCAAGATTTTGCTCGACACTCGCTCGATGTCTTGTTCGAGCAAGTTCTAATCCAAGAACTCGCTTGAATCTCGCTCGATATCTTGCTCGAGCGAGATACCCAGTTTGCTTAATGTTCGCTTGATACTCTACTCGAGCGAGTTCCAACTCGAGACTTTGCTCGATTCTTGCTTGATATTTCACTCGAGCGAGATATCCTATTTTGATAAAATCCAAGGCTTTGATTGGAATAAATGTTGAAGTTGTAATATAGAAGAATTATATGTGTTCTCTAAGCATATAGCTTGTGTAAGATATGTTGCAAGATTTATGTTACAAGTATATAGTTATGATTATGTGATAAGCTTAAGGGTATATGCATTTCTAGTATGTGATGAATTTTAAGAAAAAGTAGCATGGCATATACTTGAGAAACATTCCTAAAAATAAGAAAGGAACACCTAAGAATAAGAGATATGAATAAGTTAGTCATGTCGTAACGGGAACGGCGAGACGTAACGCCCGTATGACTGATGTGCTGACAAGGACGGCGATACGTAACACTTGTCATAAAAGTAAGAGTTGTGCCACGATGGGGACGACGATACGTAACTCCCGCTATGTTAAATATGTTCCGTGTCATAGCAAGGATGGTGATACGTAACGTCTAGAAAATTGACACGAGTCTCATCAAAATAGGGACGGCGAGAGATAACATGCAAATGATTGATGAGTTATATGCGATGGGGATGGCGATACGTAACGCCCATTGAAGATAAGTAATAAGTAAGACCCGATAGGGACGGCAATACGTAACGCCTGTCGAGGATATGCGATAAGTAAGATCCCAATGGGATGGCGATACGTAATGCTCATCGAGGATAAGAAATAAGTAAGACCTACAAGATTAAGAAATAAGACAAAAGTATAAGTTTTTAAGTATATGATGATGGGTCCAAGTAAGATCTAAGTTGGTATGGGAAGAATGGTCATTGACATGCATAAGTCCCATAAAGTATTTTCATAAGTTATATGTCTATGATCATTACTATGTATGATGATTGTTGATGTTATCTATGCCTTATTTCGTTAACTGTGTACTTATTGAGATTTCTTGGAAATCTTACTCTTTTATATTTTATCTATCATTCCTTATGAAATAATAGAGGGTGTTGCAGGAGTAAATAAATTGTCATGAGACTTAGATGTCATAGGAGATTTTGAGGAGCCCCGAGGATCCTATAGAATACTCCTTTCTTAAGAGAATGATCTCATGTACGTGATCAAATGGAATAGCAAGGGTATCGGATGGCAGTAAGAGATGATATTTGTTAGAAAAAAACTAACTGGGTTATGGAAGTTCTGGATTCGATATGTTATTATAAATGAAAAATTATGAAAGATATAGTTTTAATATGCCATGTGATCTATTTAAGCAAGAGTTAGATTTCTTTGCATGTATTAAAGATTTATTCATTTCTGTTGTGTTCTGTATTGCACTTAAATAGTAAGTTTTAGTGCATGCGTAGTTTTAAAAAAAAATCGGGACGTTACAGAATGATATCAAAGCAATACGACTCTGGGTATACCATAAATGTCCTAGGAAAAATGATCACTTGGTATCAAGATAGGATTTGATTTGATTGAGAAAGAATTAAATCCCGGAAAAGAGTTAGTCAAGTGGGTTTCTCTCATGGAATTGTGAAGGTCTTGAATTTCAAATATCAGAATTTATAAGATAGATTATGTGATAAAAGTATAAATTAACAATGTGGTTGACGTCGATATCATTAATGACAAGATTAAGTTGATGATAAAGTGTGATGCCTGTTTTGTTGACTCTGGAATGATGAGGTTTATTGTATGGTGGTATACATGGATGTAAAGTATATGTGGATTCTTAATGTCCTTATGGTGATATTTGACGAAAAATTTGATGGATGCTATCAAGTGGTAAAAAATTTCTCTTTCGGAGCTGTGAATTTGAGGTTAACCGATTAATTTGATAGTTTTCTATTGATGGAATTTGAGTTAATTTTCTTAGTTATAGCATATTAAAGATTAAGTTCTGGTATAAAGGTGTTACGGTCAAGAATGACCTAAATGTTTAAGAGTGGTAGGTTTGGGTAGGCTTGAATTTTACTGACTTAGACTGTGGTGGTGATATCGAGGTTTGGAAGAAAACGTCATAGTATAAGTGATTTCTTTGAAAATAAGGTACTGAAGTTCTAAATTCTGAAGAGTTGCAAAATAGTTTAAAGAGTGAAAGGTTACAAGTTTATCGATCTTATAAAATTTTGGAAAGTGATTCCTAAATTAGGTAAAGTTTTAGAATTTTGGAGATTTGATTTGTAATAAGACTTGAATTTTGGGACACGAACCTTGTGTGTTAGTTTAATCTGTGTTGGAAATTGATGAGTTTGTAATAATCAGGATGAGATGGAATAGAGTTAAATGATGGATATAAGAATTTTTTTAAAGAAATACTTCCTTAAGGATTAAAAGTATAGATTTGATTAGTGTTCTTTTTATGATTGAGGAAATAAATTTTGAAGGTATAAGTTTAGATGAGGAAAATTGTATAAATGAATTACTGGTACATAAGCAAAATGATAATCTTGATTATGAAGGCATGCCATCTGCATGTATACAGTCTTGAGAAAGGTAATCTTTGGTTTCATTTTGATGTAATTTGGTATGTGCTAAGGCTATTTATATGGTAATTTTTGAAAGTATACAACATAAACATGATGTTGGTTTCGATCAGAGACATAAATTACATTGATTTGAAGGAATCGGTGAGGATTTGGAGTTTTACTATGAGGAAAATCTTGTTTGTGATTAACTTGGAAGGTGTTTCTAAGTTATAAAATTTTATACAAAAAAAGTGCCTAACCCGACATCTTGCTCGACTATCGCTTGATGTCTAGTTCAAGTGAGATATATGGAGAGATTTGACCTTTTTTGATAAAACGGCCATAATTTTCTCATTTAATATCGAATTTGAGTGATTCAAAATGCTATAGAAATTTAAGAGGAATATCTACAACTTTTATGTTTTGAGTTTTAAGAGATATGGATTTAAGAAAATACAAAATTGAGATGGATGTAAAAGATTTGGATTAGAGACAGATAGACATTGACTTTCAAGTTAACTAAGGACTTTGGATAAGATTAAGTCTTTGGATTATTTTCTTAATTAGCCTAAGATATGTAAAAGTGTGTATATATGTGAAAATGATGAGATTTTATCTAGGAAATTTTGTGTGAAACAGAAGGAATATCTACCAAACATTTGATGTGCCCAGATTGGTATTCTAGGGTTTATCTGTCGACTTTTAGTGGGAAAATTATAACTTAATAATATGAGCTCATAATGAGGTGATTCTGGTTCTTATAAAACCTTAAGAAGTAGATATAAACGTTTATGTTTTGAGTTTTTGAAGATAAATAACGGATCAATGACTAAATCTGGTGTGAAGTGGACGACCCTGGGTTGAGTCCAATTGATAACCGCCTTAGATGAATTGTCCTATATTCGGCCATGTGAAGAAAATTGTGATTAACTATCAATTTTCATGAGGTCTTGACATGTGTAGGAGTATGTGTCATGAGGAGATGAATTAATCTAGAAGCCTTGGTGGGTAAAAAAAAAAGGAAAACAAATAAAGAACTCGGATTGGGTGTTTTCGAGTAATGTTGACATATTTCGGTAAATTAATCATATCTATCTCATTATGTCTCGGAATAAGGTGATTCAAAATCCTATAGAATTCTAAGATGATGATCTAAAACTTTTATGTTGTGAGTTTTCAAATAATCGAAATATATTAAGGACGAATTTGGGATGGAAGTAGCCAAATCGGCTTGTGTGAAGACTTACTTAGATGGGTGTAGAGGTGTAACGGGTACGGTTTGATCCAGTTTTGAACAAAATTAAGAACTGAACCGGTACCACCGATTTTACATTTCTTAAAACCGATTATACTCCGATTGTCTCCCAAAATCGATAATACCGGTTTTACCGGTTCGGTCCGGTTTTTCGATTTTAATAAAATGTTAATTTATAAAAATCAATTTATTTTATTTAAAAAAAAAACTGGTTTGAAAATTCTATTTTATTAAAAAGATTGTCATCTATTACAAAAATATATTTTAGTAAAAAAAAATATATGTTATATAAAAAAAAACTACATAAAAAAATCTGCTATAAAATAAAATCTGCTCTATAAAAAAAATTG
Source organism: Platycarya strobilacea (assembly GCA_036898215.1). Lineage (NCBI taxonomy): Eukaryota > Viridiplantae > Streptophyta > Magnoliopsida > Fagales > Juglandaceae > Platycarya > Platycarya strobilacea. Next base: position 30,912,957 of record CM072549.1, on the reverse strand, counting down.
CTCTATAAAAAAAAAAATCTATTTTAGCAAAATTTGTTGTAAAAAAAAAAATCTGCACTAAAAAACTGCTTAAAAAAATTGTTCTATAAAAAATCTACATTATCTCATATATAATTATAATTTATATTATTATATATAGGATAGAACATATTATATAATAATACTAATAAATAAATAAATAAATAAATAGAACGGTCCGGTTTTAAAATGGATCGAACCGGAACCGGACTGATATTATCCGGTTTTTCCCGGAACCAGACTGATATTATCCGGTTTTTCAATTTATGAAACTGGTCCAGGACTGAAATGTTTTAAAACCGGCATTTTCGGTTTGGTTCAATTCGGTTTGGGCCAATTCTCCGGTTTAAATTTACACACTTAGATGGATGTATACTTCAACAATCAATTTAATTTGAGAAGGCACTTCTTGAGACTTTAACAAGGGACATCCCTTGGCTAGTCATATTCTTTGGTTTTAAGTGAAATATCATGACTTTTAAATCAGTAAATTCCAATTGAAAAGTTAAGAGTTGTGATCTTTCACATTGTGCTACTTTATTCAAATTACTATAAATAGAAGATGATATCCCACGAATTTTAACATTTCATTCTTTCATATTTTCAATCACTTACACAATTTTATAGAGAAACTTTGAAATAAAAAGTTCAGAATTACTATCTGTAATTGTTATTTTTTTATATCCTGGAAGTGAATTGCTTATAACCCAATAACAAACTCTTCAAGTGGGGGCTATTATCACCTTAAAGATAATGTTCTACATGCTTAAAGTTGCATTTATTTTTTCAAATTACTATATCCGCACAGTTTTTTTCAACATAGGCCGGATGGGTTATTTAGTCTCAATTCATCTCTTCTCATGTTAATATTTAAATATCAAATGACATGGCCCTCTTTCATTTAGAAATAATATAAACGGCCAAATCTCTCTGTTTAGCCTTAGCTATGGTAGTGACGTCCACCAACTCTAGGTAATTATCAATCCTAAGACACGCCATATGTGGGAAATTATAATTTTTTCTCTCAAGTTAATTATCAATCCTAGCAAGTTAAGGATTTTCTCTCAAGGCAGGGGTATGTAATGACTTGGTCAATATGTTTGCTAGTTGAAGATGAGAGAAGATGTGACCTGTTGTAATATGTCCCTCAGCAATTTTATTGCGCATTATATGACAATTTAGTTCAATATACTTCATTCTTTTATGGAAGAGGGGATTCACAGCAATATGAATGGCTACTAATTTTTTGCAATACAAAGTTGTGGGTTTCGAAATGATGACACGTAAATCAGTGAAGCTCACAAACCACAACTGCTATTGCTCTATACTCAAACTTCGCAAATGATATGGACACCGTAGTTTTTTTTTATATTTCTAAGAAACAAGAGAATTTCTTATGAATACACAAAACCCAGTAGTCGAGCGTCTAGTGTCGTGACATCTTGCCTAGCTTGCATCTGAGTATGTAAAGGGCTCTAACTTTTAATTGCCTAAGAAGAATATTCCCTATCCTGGCATCCTTTTTACATACTTGATAACCCTAAGGACTACCTCGTAGTAGGGAACACGTGGTGTTTCCATAAACTGGCTAAAGAAATGCACACTTTGACTCAAGCTAGTATAGTGTTTGTGAGGTAGAGCAATTTTCTAACTAGTTTTCGGTATAAGGCTGGATTACCAGATATGTCTCTTAAATCCTTTGAAAGTTTGGCATTGGGTTCATAGCCAAATTGGATGGTTTTTATGCTAGTAAACTCATTTTCGAGAGGATATCTAATGTACTTTCGCTGGCAAATTTGTATCCTAGCCTTAGTGCACCCCATTTCCATCCTATGGAAGTACTTCATAGCAATAGTGGCTCTATTATCCGAACTCATCAACACGATGTCATCTACATATACAAAAAGAGGTGTGAATGAATTCTTTGTGGACTTAACAAACAGGCTATAATCAGTCTTAGACTGTATGAACCCAAACTCAACCAAGGAGAATGTGAGCTTTGCGTTCCACTATCTTGATGCTTGTTTCAAGTCATAAAGGTTTTTTTGCAATTTACATACTTTGTTTGAGGTTGCATGTGAATGACTTGGTGGTGGACTCATGTAAATTTCTACCTCAAATTTATCATAGAGAAAGACGTTGTTCATATCTAGTTGTTGAAGATCCTATCTTATTTACTACTATTGCAAAGACACTGAATGGAAACCAATTTAGCAATGAGAGAAAACGTATCATGAAAATCTATCCTTTGCATTGAGTGAATCACTTCACAATCAAGCGAGCTTGGGCTCGCTGTATTGTATCATTTGCTTTGAACTTATACATGTAAACTCACTTGCAACCAATTGGTTTCTTATCAGGGAGTTAAGTCGACGATGGTCCAAGTCTCATTACATTCAAGTGCATCCAGCTCTCGCTTCATTGCTTTGCACCAAAATTGAGTGTAGAATGTGGGTTTGGTGAGTAGAGATATAAAAGTGATAAAAGTTTCAAATTTTGGTAAAAGATAGTTATAGGATAGAGAACCATATAAGAGAAAAATAATCTTTGAATTTTCTGAAATGGAGAAAGAAGAGCTTTGCACCTTGGATGCCGACTGTGAGGATTTGAGTGCGATGGTTGTTGACAATGAAAACTTTACAGGTCTACAAGTGCCTTCCTAATCTTATTAAACCTATGTGGGATTGCTTAAGGAGAAATATCATCAGAATAATTAGAAGATATGTTGGGAGTTTTATTGATGGGAATGAGGTATGTTTGTTTGAAATCAGTGGTATCAAGGAAGTTTATAAAAAAAATTGTGTGAGAATTAATCCTTTGCTCAAAAGGTTGTGCTTGAGAAATACCGGGGATATGTTCAGATTGTGTCAAAGTAGGCATACTAGTGAGATCAAATGTGGTGTTTGTGAATTGTTTTAATGGGAAGACATCCTCTTGAAATAAAGGTCATGAGAAAGGAAAATTTGGTAGGTAAAAACACGTCACGAGAAGGGAAAATTTGGTAGGTATTTAACTCAAGTAATTTGTAACTTTTGACACCATACAGGTATCCTAGGAACAAATATTTTTGAGCTTGGACATTAAATTTAGCTCTAGGATGACTCAAAGTTGATGTAAAGCATAAACATCCAAAAACACATAAATGTGAGTATGAGGATTTGCTGAGATACAACAATCTAATAGGGGATTTATACTCAAGATTTGGAGTGGGGGTTCGGTCCATCAAATACACTGCTGTCATTATATATTCATTCCAATATTTGATGAGAAGACCATATTGAGACTTCAAAGCTCTCGTCACATTCAAAATATGCTGATGCTTTCTTTCGACTAAAGCGTTTTATAGTGGGGTTGCAACACAGGTGAGTTGATGCAAAATCCATTTGGTTTGGTAAAAAATGGGCATTTGAAATTCTGCCTCATTATTAGTCTTAATTTTGCTTTCAAATTGGTCTTCAACAAGGGTACAAAAATCTTGAAGAGCATCTCTTGCTTCTGATTTGGCTTTCAACAAGTAAACCCAAGTGCATTTACTAAATTGATCACCAATGGTTAAAAAACACTTTAAGCCATCATGGGCCTGCGTGGGATTAGGTCCTCATATGTCAACAGATAGCAAATCAAAATATTTGGTTACTTTGCTTGTGCTGTGTAGGAAGTACAATTTTAATTATTGGCAAGAGGGAAAATACCACATGGAAAGTTTGCATTAGCTGAAAGTTTAACATCAAATTTGTCATTTAAAATGTGCAGGGTGTAGAATTATGTCCAAGCCGATAATGCCACAAAATTAAATCATCAAATTTAGTAATAGTAGCAATATTGACAAGTTTTGAAGGAAATATAGTTTTTGAAGGAAATAAAGTTTGAAAGTGGGTGTCTAATGCAACTGGATTAAGCAGTTAGTGTTGAAGGTTATACAAACCACCATGTATTCTCCCCCATCCAGTCATCATCCAAGAGAAATGGTCCTATATATATCAAGAATCTGAGAAAAAAATTAAACAAGAGTTAGAACTTTTAGTCAAGGATTTGGCCAAACAAAGGCTTTGTTTATTTTTTCAACTTATATCATTTTATCTCAAACTCATCATTTCAATTTACTTTTTTCTAATCCTAAAACAAAACTAATATTAAAAAAATATATTATAATAATATATTATTATTTTTTAATCTTTTTTCATCTCATTTCATCTCTAAAAATAAATAGAGTGTAAGAGTAAAAGAAAAGGCTGAAACACAGAGAACATTTTTTAGAATTAGATGAGAGGAGGGATGCACATCTCCAATGCGAGTTGTGGCAATAATGATTCCATTTGACAATTTTACTGCATGAGCAACTTGTGCGGTTATTTGAGTGAAAAAGTTAGGGCTACAAATCATGTGATCTATAGATCCAATATCAATTATCCATGATACATTTATGAGGTTGGTGGGTGCGTGTGTGCTTGCTGATTAACAAAAAGATTCACTGGACATGGGAAGGATGCTTGGGTTTGAAGGTATTGCTTAGACATGATTTGCAGCGGGAAGAGTAGTATTAGTCTGTGGTGTGTTTAGTAAAGTAATGAGGCGGCTGTACAAATATTGAGTTATAGGCGAACCATTGTGGACTTGTTCCTGCTCAAGAAAAACATATTTACCAAATGATTTTTTTTTTTGGAAGGAGTTTTTGTGGCCTAGAAAGAAACCATGAATTTTATAACATGTTTCTTTGGTGTGGCTTGGAATGTGACAATGTGAGCAAAATGGGTTGAGATTAGCCTTGAAGTAGCTTTCCAGTGAATGACTAGATGCGCTGCGATGAGAGCAATACAACTTGTCTTTGTTTGGAGGGCGTGAGTCAGGTCCTCGAGTAGCCATGGCAATAAGTGCTGGAATGAAATGAAGTTATCGACGTCTTTCTTCCTGTTGTATTAAGGACAAAACTCAATGTATGGTAGGGAGTGGGTCATAAGGGAGGATTTGGGTTCGAATGGAGTCATAAGAATCTTGAAGTCCCCTGAGGAACTGCATAACTTTGCTCCTGTGATGATAATTTGTGAGCATTTTGACAGACCCACTAGTGCACAAAGGTATAGGTTCGTATATCTCAAGTTCATCCCAGTAGCACTTTACCTTCTTGTAGTAAATGCTCAGAGAGTCAGTATCTTGAATGAGGGAAGAAATGGCTTTGGTGAGTTGAAAGAGGCTTAGTGCATTTTGGATGGAGAACCTCTCACGAAGATCATTCCAAATGTTAGCAACGATCTTAGCAAAAGCAATGGTAGATCGATGCTCAAAACTTACAAAGTGTTGAATCTAAGCTACGATCATATCATTGCAACACTCCCAGAAAAAATGGAGTTTGTTCTTGATGTTGAGTGCTCAGCGCATAGTTCTTACCTAGGTCACATAATTTTCACTGGTTAATAATTCTGCAGAAAGGAGGTGGCTCCTTCATCAGGTAGGATGAAATAAAGGCTGGTTGGATGATGGGGATGATTTTCATGATTGGGAGGGTTTTGTAGGTCAGAATGGGAATGAGGATTTGCTTCATGATTGTTGCCCTGGGTACCATAATGGAAGTGGCGCAGAATAAGCAATAACAGAAAAATGACAAAGGTGGAAAAAACTGTGATTCTATTTTCATGCGCACTACATACAACGTGTTCTGCTATTTATAGATAAAGTGAAGAATGAAAAAATAAAAATAAAATGAATGTAATTACAACCTATTCTATTCACTACAAAATAGAATGAATTTTTGATAAAGGTCATTTGGCAGAGGATAAAATGAATGTAATAACGTGTTTTTTGCAGCTTTCATCTAGTGGAAACGGAGGAATTGCAGAGGATTCACTTGGCAATTTCACCAATAGATGTAATTCACTTATCATGGTACATGGACACTAATAATCGATACTCAACATGGCAAGAGACAATTTCTTCATTATGCAAGTACACATGACAGAAAATTACAAGCATGTAACCATGACAAACATCACTTAAAATCGAATACAAAACATGCCCTATTATAGATTCCATTTATTCAATCGAAAGAACAAACATTGCAAGAATCACATGATATCAACAATAACGCAAAGCTTACATCTCAGGTACAACCATTATCTCAAGGTTAGTTGAGTTAACTTACAAATATCCGAAGCAAAATATAAGTATCACGATCAAGCAAGCTGAAAATGTGATTTATATTATTAGACTTAATGACAACACAAAACTCTCATCCGAGTGAGTCTGTGTGGCATATTCAGGGTTCACTCCCTCACGATTATAAAGCTTCTTTCATGGTCAAAACGGATATAGAAAAATATATCTTTTAACTTTCAGAACTTCTTAGTCAAAATGGTAATCCACCCCTATAGTATTCCAACTATTTTTTTAAATGTTGATTGATGTAATATATCTTCATATTAGTCTTCTATTTGATTATGATCTATCAATTAAATACATACAAATGTATTCCCAAAACAAAAATGAACCTTTGTTTTAGGTCACACGGCAGTTCTAGTTCTGGATTTTCTAAAGCTTAGGCCGGCCCGACTAATACTCTATTAGGAACTTTTTTGCTTGGAGAAAGTTTGGGCTTATAAATTTCGGCCCAAAGAGAAATTATCAGATTGGGCTGGAGTACACGAGACTTTCTTGGAAACAACAACTTTACCTCTTCATCCCTCATTTTCCTCTAAAGGTCATATTAATTATTACAATGTAAATATAGCCAACGATCGATAAATTATCCGATTTCAATCAAAATAAGATAAATACAATAAGGAAGGCTCACAACACACAACACACAACTCCACCTAACCAACGTATAATTTATTACTTTTACCATTCTTTTTAAGCACATATTTAAACATTATAATATTAGAACAAGTAAGTTTCTGATATACTTTTCGACTTCCTAAAGTACATATGGTATTTTTTGTTATTGATCGTGTAGGTATTTCACCCTTTCTTTCTTCACTTTTTTGTTATGTATCTGGACGGAATAAATAATAACAGTACTATTTTTTTTCTTTTTTCTTTTTTTTTTAATATATGAGCAATTTGAGAATTTTGTTTATTGCTACGAATCTCAGCTTCCTTCTTATAACATGTATTTCTTTATTATGAGTGAGGATTTATTAAGAAAAATGAATTAACTAGCCCTATTCTTGAAAGAAACTAGATCACGGCCAAGATCTTCATCTCTTGATTTTTATTTTTATTTTTATTTTTATTTTATTTATATGATCTTAATTTGAGTATTTTGCTTATTGCAACGACTCTCATCGATGAGATAGTCAGGTTCCTTCTTACAAAATGTGTTTCTCTATTATAGATGAGGATTTATTAATAAAAATGAATTAAGCCTTATTCTTGAAAGAAACTATACTTTTCTTTGAAGTCTTTATTATGTATTTCGGATTTCCAATGTTCTATGTGAGAGAGGATAGACATTATATTTTTATTCATTGCAAATAAAGTAAAAAGTAAAAAATAAATAAAGAGTAAAAATTAGTAGAGAGAAATGAATTTAATATTTATAAAAGTGTAAATAGTATTCTATAGATATACATAGATCAGGACGTGCTATTATAGCAATATGTATATTAGTTATAAAATACATAATTCATTAGATGGATTATATTAAATTATTTCCTTTAAATTTTACAAAATATTAGTTTTGCATAACCCATTAAAAATGCTCTGGATTGCTTTTCCTAAAAGATCACCAGAAGAAATGACCAGCGTCAAAGCCGCCGATTTAAAAAAGTATATATATATATATATATATATATTATACTTATGTCATGCATTGGTGCATCGAACATTTGCAGCTGATTTTAATGATTTGTTCTACATTTCAACCTGAATGATTATGAAACTTTTTCGTCCTTGGTTTGAAAGCAGGTTTTTCGTGTGTGTGTGTGTGTGTGAGAGAGAGAGATCTTAGCTGGCGATTCCTTCAAAAAAAGAAAAAAACCTAGCTAGCGATCGACACCAACCTTCCAATAAAAGGTTTTTATTTTTTTTAAGCTTCCATTAATAGTTGTACGTTACTTATATATGTTAATCTTACCAACCTCATCATGTTTTGTTTCCACGGGATCCAATGCCCCTAGTCATTCTTACCCGACCTCATCATGATCATGACAAGATTTTCTAGATCATCAATTAAAAACACATGGTAGAATGAAATAAAACCATATACATAGAGATCATCAACGAGTTAAAGTCCCATTTGAATTCAGAAACGAAACAAACTTGAATTAAGTTAAGTTTTTTTTTTTAATATTATTATTATTTTAAAATTTAGAAAAATTAACTTAAAAATTAAAACAACTGTATTAAAATTTGAAAAAATTATATTGAAATTTGTATGTTATATAAAAATATGAAAACAAATATAATAATAAATTTGAGATGAATTAAGCCCAATTCTTTTTACCTTTAAATACAAATGAGAGTCCTAGATTATGTTATATATATAATAACATATATAATAAAACATGATCTATAAATAGAGTTTTATGCCAATAATTATGTTATATATTACTATTAAAAAAATAAGTATTTATGAAAAATTATTTACAATTATAATGACTATATAACATGCTCATTTTGATGGAAAATATCAAATAGTTAGTTTAACAAGAAATCACTGGTTACAAATAAATAATTTTTTTATAGTATATATTATATATTATATCTTTATTTTATTTTCATTCTATTGCCCCGTTAATGCGTGCATAGCCCTAGCTAGCCAGCCATCAAACAGATTATCTGCTTCTTGGGTTAAACAAAAAAAAAATATTGAAAGTATATATGAAAGTATAGTATGCATTAAAATTTTGTTTGGTTTGGTCAATTCATGCAAAAATAACCCTAGCTAGCTTTTTCAAACGTGAAGAAAATATCGAAATCTGATGCTAATAATTTGTCTCTTGATGGAAGTTTGTGATCATTCATAGAACCAAAGGCACCCTATCCTCCTGATGTTATTATATTAATCTACATAAACAAATTAGTTTGAGCTAAGTGTACACATGATCTCCATTCAAATGCAAGCGCAATTCATGTGTTACAAAAGTAGACATGATTAACTGAATTACGGACAGATCATCATCGAGTTGCAATATTTTCAAAACTATGATCAGTAACCTAGAAATTAAGAGATTGCTGTCAGTATATTACTAAGATTCAGGGCCAGCTCATTAGGTTTCAAGGGTTAAGGTTAAAATTTTGATTGAAGTTTTTTCATTTATTCTAAAAAGTAAAATTAAATAAATATATTTAATTTTTAAATCAATTTTTTTTTTTAAAAAAATTCCTTTAGTTTTACAAAGTAAAATTACTTATTAAGGTTTTATATAAGTATATTTTTAACTAATATCTAACTTAATCTTTACTAGAAATCTTCAATTTAGAGACTAGGGTTTTACCATGAAATCTAGTTTTACAAGATATGCATGCTTTAGACTCATGGACCTGTTTAGAAACACAATTATTTTCATATATTCTCATATATTCTTAGATATTCTTAATTTTTTTTCTCTCTCATTTTTCAAATTGAATAAAACATCTTAATTCATACTATTTTACTATTATTTATAGATGTTCTAAGATATTTTTAGTATACAAATGAGACCTAAAAACAATTATAATAATTATTGTCAATAAAGTTCTAAAAATAATGTGAAAACTGTCCCTTGCCTCTTCAAAGAATATTTATACAAAAAAAAAAATTATGAACACTTAAAAATTAGATTTTACTATTTGTAGTTTTCACATTATATATTAAACTAATAATGAAAAAAGAGAAGTTTATTATTAAAAGGAGAGCATGTGAAATAATTATTATATGTGGAATACTTTTAAAATTAATAATGACATAATATCTATTTGATATTTTAAATATTCTTTCATTGAGTTAATTAATTTTTTTTAATTAGGTTCTTTTTATTTTCATTTCAAAAAAATCTACTAAGTCGCTTAGGCAAATTTAATTGAAGAGCCGATCCTGTAAGTACTCTAAATTAAGTTTTTTTTAGTTATATTTTCTTATTTTCTTAAGAGCATTAATGAATGGACTAAAAGTTATTATTCAAACTCAATAATTATTAGACAAAATTTTAGCTTTACTATTTGTAAAAAATATTTTTATTCTATTTTTTCACAAATTTTATTATCATATTTGATCATATATTTTTTGTATTTTTATAAAATTATACTTTTTAAGGATAATTTTTAATCAATCCATTGATAATGCTTTGAGTTAACTCCCACTTTTTTTTCTGTTTCTTTTCTATTTTGTGGGCGATTTTTCAAGTTGCCTCACAACAACAGATACGTCCAATCCACACCAGTAATTTTGCGGCAGCCTCAAAATGATATGATAGAAAAAAGGCAATTTTCACAAGTATTTTGTGGCCAAGATGAAACCTGCCATAAAATTTGTGGTTTTGCGGCGAACAAACATCGTCGCAAATAATATGATTAGTTTCAACTATTTTACAGCAACAAAAAATCGCCGTAGTTGTTGTGACCAATTCTTTGCGGCGCTTCTGAACTCGCCACAAAGGTTTTTTTTTTTTTGTACATTATTTCCCTCCTATCGTCTCACAGCCCGATACTCAAATGTTTTTGCCTCTTGAGTTTTCTGGTGCCTCTCCCCAATGCGTGCTTGCTGCCATGCCATCACTGCATAGTCTTGCCGGTCATGAGCCTCTCAATAACCCGTCTCTCTCTGTGTCCATAACTTTGTTCCCTCAACAATGAATGCAGGTGGGTTTTGGTAAATAGCGTGAATGATCTAAGAGATCACTAGTGCCATCTTTTTCTTTTGAGTAATTTTCATTTTAAGCAGTGCAATTTATTGCTTTGATTAGATCTCTTCTGCTACTTCTTATGTGAAATTAAAGTATTTCAATTTCTTGTAACTCATAAGAGTATTTTTATTGGATGGGTTAAAAACTATCTTTTAAAAAGTATATTTTTATATAAATACTAAAAAATAAATATTATAATTGATCAAATATGACAATAAAATGTATGAAAAAATATTCAAAAAGTACTTATTGTGAATAGTAAAGTCAAAACAATTGCCAAAAAACTAAAATAATTTTCAAATTTGATAACTATTTTAACTTTTTGAATAAAGTTTTAGTTTTACTATTTATAATAAGTAATTTTTGAACTTTTTTTTATACATTTTATTGTCATATTTGATTAATTGTGATATTTATTTTTTAGTATTTGTACAAAATTATAATTTTTAAATAATAAATTTTATTCAATCCAATAAAAATACTCTAGAATTTTAGCTATAGGTTTGGTATTGCTGCTTTGAGCTACAAAAAATTTAGTGATTTTAGTCTAGTTTCTTTTATAACAGTTATAGATGGTTCTGTTGGGGTTTTCAACTTGAAAAGTGTTTCCCACCATCTTTAAAGGAAATTTTATGCGCTTTTGTTGCTTGAATTGTGAGTAATTATGGTGTTGCCAAGCCGGATATTTTCCATCCTTGGTGAATTGGAAGATGTTTCTTTTTAATTATTATTTGATATTTTTTCTTTTAAGTTTTGTGAATAAGTTTGTTTGCCTAAGATTTCTATCTTCAATATTATTTTTTTACCCTCAATATAACATAACCTCTTAAAACATGCCCAAAAGTTGATAATAGCTCGCAATATTATTATTGGCTGATACATACATACAGACACACACATATAACACACACATATATATATATATATATATATATATATATATATATATGAGTGCTGCTGGGTTGTAGTTCTTGTGACCTGCAGCCCAACAGCACACACTCATAATATATTATAATTTTTTTTAAAAATAAAAAATAGAGGTGTGACTACTGTGTGCCATTGGGCTACAACTAACAGGAACTGCAACAAAAAATTTCTATATATATATATATATGTCATATATCTAAACAAAATAAACATCGTACCACGTACATACATCATGATATATGATATTATAATAACGAAACAGCCCGCGGCTCCCCATTCTTTAGATTTACAAGTATATTATTTTGATATATATTAGTTAAATATATATAATTGGGTCCGAAAATCATCTTTACCCTTATTTAAAAAAAAAAATCCTTCTTCATGCTATTGGTGATCCAAAAATCCCCAAATCTTTATCCTAACGTACAACTTTGTTTTAGTGTCTCCTTCTGGCAATAGATCAGAATATTTCCCACTATCGTTTCAATACTATTTGCCATACTTAAATCTATTAATTAGTTCTGACGGCCATCGTTAAAACATTCGGGATATTTTCATCCCACTATAACAAATAACTTAATTAATTTAATTTGGACTAGCGTAACCCATTTAGAGATGAGGGGCCATGCGGAACAGTAGCTAATGAGACTAGAAATTATCAGCCCCGGCCAGCCCCACTGGCAAGTTGGCAACTGCCATTTGTCCTGAATCCCTGATCTCAAGACAAAGAAATTATATATAGACGTTTCGTTACTTACTAGCTAGTTGAATTGGGTTTTTCTTTTAAATAAACTTTCTTATTTCAGAAAACGAGAAGAAAAAAAGTTATAATATATAATTAACATTTTGTTTGTGTAATCGGTCGGGTTAATTATCTCGAGCCGAAAGCTAGCTAAAAGCAATTCAAGAAAACTAGTTATCCGGCCAGATCAACCAAAATAGATGGATCAGTTCATTGGATCTAAAGAGATATGTTATTGTCCAAAGAAATACGCGTACGAGGATTTGGACTGCTCCTGTATGCAATGCATGCACGATAATTGATATTGTAGCGGCTAGACTTAGTCTAGGATGAATTGAAATTCTGCGTGTAATGAACGGCTAAATCATGATCAGGTAGGCCGGGAGTCGTCGTCATCATCATCTTCATGATTACTTATCCACCAGACTTGAAATTTGATTTTTTTATTTTTTATTTTTTATTTTTTGTCCATACTTAGATCAGGACTTTCCACCTCCCATTAAATAGATCTCTTGAGTTATAATTTGTAAGGTTGCACGTGACAAGTCAATTAATATTGCTATGTTTCTTAATAAGAGGTCGATATTACTTAATAATAGACCTCTCTTTTATATAATATGCCTTATATATAGTATTATACAGTAGTACTCATCCTAGTGATCTTATTATATATGCTGATGTTCATGGTTTGTTCGCGCGTCAATCTCAATATTTTTTTATATAATATCAAATTTAATAATTGATAAATAATGGCATATAACAAGCATGATATATATATATAGTATGATAGTGGGATGATTAAATAAATAATTTTCTTATAGCTAGTGATTAATTTCATTTGTTTATAAACATCTCACCTGGACTAGAATATTGTCTATCAATATGTATTAGGAGTACTTTACAGAAGTTCAAAGATCTCATGATTTCCCATACAACAACGAGATAGAGATCACGGTTTAGGATTAGTATATTCTTGGCCACATTTTTATGTACTCTGCATTTTTTACGAATTGTTAATGCTACTTGTCAAGCACAGGAAAGTGGACAATTATCGGACTCTAGAAGCCCCCCTGCCAAAAGAAAAAAACAAAGACAAAAAGAGTGAGAAATTCGAACCCTTTTTTTTTTTATTTGGGCTATATCGGCCAAGATTACAAAAGAAAACAATATCACCAAGAAAATCACGAAGAAAAAAACAAAATAAAAAGATCTAAAGAGAAGAAATTCTCTTAAATGCCAAGGAAACATATGACCCCATGCATTCCCCCAAAACTGTTAACTTTAAAACAATGATGAAATGTTTAGTCAACATTTCATCATCATATCTTTTAAACCAACGGGGAATCACTCGCGAAGGTTTCCATGTGATTTCGTTCTTGTAAACGGTAACTCAATGCTCAATTCCCATCGTGTACTATTCTATATACCCACATAACTTTAGCATCCACCTGTCTAACTAAAGTCCAATCAATGAATAAATCAAAAAGAAATATATAATTAAGGTCAGCCCCACTTATTTCCCCAACTCTTGACCTCTTTTGAGTGAAAAATAATATAGATGCGTAGACTCTGCATAAATGCATTGCTTAAGCTTTAAGCTATGGTACTATAGCAACATTCGTTTAATTTGAAGCATTTGGTTGTGAAAACAGAAAAGTTTCATGACTAAAATGCCCACATATATCCAAACTTTCACCATTCTTACTAAAAAAAAATTATTTATTTGTGATTAATTATTTCTTATTAATTTAAATATTCTCTATTAAAATAAGTCTATTTTTATAATAATAATCATTTTAATTATAAATAATTCAGCATAAATACTCATTCTTTTATAATGCATGTCTGATATCCCAAAAGCCTAAGTTTATTTTCTTTAATTGTGCAGTACTCTTTTAAGACATCTCCCTTCAAATTACTTCGATTGGACCGGACCTATTTTTCCTAGACCACATTGTTCTCCCCATCCTTAGTGTAGATAAGAAAATTTTCTGCAACCACGAAAAATCAAAAGAATTTGGTGTTAAACAAAAATAGCTTGGTGTCATTTTTTTTAAACAGTGCTTCTATTTATTGCAGGTTTGGTGGTATGTTATATGTTGCCACTTGTTGTGTGACCATTATAAATATATAAAAACATAAAACACCATTAATGTTTCTTACTATGAATGCCATGCACTTTAATTAATGGTCATGTGTTCGATGTGTCATATCACTAAGCGTCACTTAAATTATGAAATCTATATATAATAATAAAAAATATATATATATATATATAATTTTTTCCGAGGCGCTAGCTCCGTTTAGAATACGAATGTTGAGTTTTATTTCTACATGACATGGTCCTGATCTATTTGCATAAAATAAGTACAAAGTGTAATTCTATATATAATCATAAAGTTTATAAATATTATATAATTATTTTAAAAAAGAATTAAGTCTATTATTAAAAAACTAATATTTTTATATAAACACTACAGGAAAATTCACTATTTGCGGCGATTTTATTTGTTGCAAAAGCCTCAATTTTCGCTGGTGACTGTTAAAGGCAGCGATTTATTGGCGCCGCATTTCTCGCCGTTATAAAAAAGCCGCTTATAAATTAATGCAGCGAATACTGTTATTCGTCAGAAAAATACACTTATTTGCGGCGATTATAATCGCTGCAAGATGAATAATATTCGCTGCAATTGTTGTTCCACATTTACGCAGCACCATTCGGGGCAAAAGTTAGTTGCAGTGAATAATTTATAAATACAAAGATGGTGCTCCAAAAAATTATTCAATTTTTTTTTTTTTAATGTGCTGTCAGTACCTTTTTTTTAATGTTTCTAGTGGCTCTTTATATACCCAACTCACAATATTAATAAACACTATAATATTTATTATGCTTAATCAAAAATAGAAGATCAAACCAAAATTGAAATGTAAAATGACATAATCAATTTTCATTGCGTACTCTATACACAATGGCCATGGGTGCATACATGAAAGACAATTTATAAGTGTACTACATAAATGAGCAACTAATGTTTTTTACAAATTACAAAAACTTGAGAATTTGAGCTTTGAAAACATAAACTGTGATGTCAATTTAATCTTTTCCCTTCAGGCGTATGATAACTGCTGCAAATCTACTTCAATCCACTGCCTCCGTCATTCAACCTTTCAAAAAAATATCAAAGGAAAAAAGTCAAATATAATAAAAGCAAAAAATGCTACAAGTTAGGAAAAAGGGGTAGAGATAAAATAAGAGGCAAAGGAGTAGAGAATAAGAAGAAACAGTCTGAAAATAAAAATACCATTTAAAAGAACTGAACAGATTTAAAATGCAATATACTTTGTATATGAGAATTCTAAGCAAACCCAAGGCACCCGCAAGATTTTGAGTATTTGAAAGGGAGCCTTTTGTACATATTTATCATTCTTAGAAGTTGCGAGAGTTCGTATGTCTATATTCTGCAATATTATGCTCTAAGTTTCTGAATGTAATACATGTGAAACCATGGAATAAGCTTCTAATTTTTTATGGATCAGCTCAAATTAAACGGCATAAAAATCAGTCCAGAATTTACTTCACATTATGTAAATTCTGCTAACATAAGCTTCTAATTTTTTACGGATCAGCTCAAATTAAATGGCAAAAAAATCAGTCCAGAATTTGCTTCACATTATGTGAATTCTGCTAACACTCTATTTCAAGATTATGCTGCAGGCAAGCTCACCCAGTTTCAAGATTTTGTTGAACAATCCCAATCAGAAAAAGTTTCAAGGGGAAAACAATCAGGAATTCAATGCCCAATCCTACCCATATATATGTGTGTGTATATATTCGACCTTTCTTATCAAATGCCAATCTCAGATTACTTATTCATGAAACTACATCAAATTATGAATAGTGGTTTCAACTTTTAATAGAAAAATGAAAGAAAGAAAGAAAGCAATTGGTCAATATTTCTAAGAGTTTGTTCAGAAAATATCACCAAGGAGCTGCAGTGAAGAGTCCGGCATGATCCGTGCAACAACTAATCTGAGTCTTTATCAAATCCAACATTGAAAAGCTATACCTGCAAATTAAGCACACCATGCACCAGATTAGCATAATTTGTTTCCAAACTAGCACACCAATTAATTATGAAGAAAATGAAAAATAAATACCTGAAAAATAAAATAAAATACCTTTATCTTCCCAAGACTAACATCCATAAAACATGAACTTAACATTTTAGATGACAAAACAATTTTGGAATCATAGCCTTCAAATCAAAATATGAAGGTTGCTCCCACAATACATATACAAAAAAAGCACCCCAAAAAACTCAAAAAATATGTCCCATATTACAAAATAGACAACCCAGCTCACTGAGCCTCTTGAGGAGACACAGCAAGGGACGAGACGCAATACTGCTAGTACATATGCAACCCCATGAATAGATTCATGTCAATTTTTTAACATCATATATGAAACAAATGACAACACCTGATTTCACTGGCAAATACCAAATCAAGCAAATAGCATCAACAAGTTCTTCCGGGTTTTTCTACAGGAGATCAGTCCTCCGTAGTCTCCCTAAACCCAAATTTTAGGTGCTTGGCAACATGGGCAATGCTATCAGTAAATGATGAGTAATAGTTCTATGATAAAGTCCATATTGTCGTGCCAGTATATATTAGAACCAAACTCTATTTGAAGCAGGAAATCAGTGTTTATCCAAGCTGGTCTAAAAACAAGAATAAAGAGAGAGCAATAAGTGTTAATAATTTATTAATAATCTCTAGCAATTCTATATTCTATACATAATGGCCAACGATGATGATGCTAGCTTAGCTTGCTCTGTTTTGTCATTACCTTTTTAATGCTACTTTTTTGTCAAACTTTGAGTGGGCATAACCAGTTTTAAAGTTTTAAAGGATGATTTCATCATTCTGATGCTTCCATCCTAACCACTGCAGGACAAGCCTCATCCTAAATGGTCTAATAAAATATGTGTCACAATATATTTTTAATACTTGCACACATTGAAATTGGAAGTCCTAAATGCGCATGTAACAACCCTAGCATGTCACGGGCCAAGCCCAACAATTGGGACCTGAGAAGCTTCAGCACGTGTGGTCATTAGACCCAAAGCATTATGGGTTATGTTTGGTTATTTTATTGAGTTGAATTAGTCAAGGTGCAAATAAAATTTGCTATCGAAGTTGTTGGTAATCAGTTACGTAGTGCGCCGTGTCTTTAGTAGTTGTTATATATTTAATTTCAGTGTTGGTTATTTCCCTGTGTTTCGGCAGTCATGTGCTAGTAGTACGCAGTAATTTAATTCCTTGTAATTAGGCAATTAATTTGCCAAGTCAGTTGAGTCAAGTTTCTATATAAATGTATTGAAAGCATCAATGAAAATCATCTGATTTCCAGTCCACAATTTATCCAGAAGATTGATCTTCTCGAATTGATCATTTCACTATCTTATTTCTTATTTATTCATAACATAGCATATCCTATCATACATTATCTCAATACTCTGGAAAGACTTTGGCAACGGAAACAGAGACTATACAAGACTATAACGGCAAATTTAGCATATCCTATCATACCCTAGCAAAATATCTCATAAAGAGTTTATTCTGCTAGGATTTAAAACAAAACCCTAGCAAAGTAAGAATCCTAGCCTACTTAGAAGTTATTTACAGTTAGAAAATGAAATTACACTTACGTGAGTCAAATCTTGAGTGAAATCTGAGATTGTTAAGTGCATTTCGCTAAAAGAATCGCGTTTAACTAGGCCGCTTTAGGGATGGCGCGTTTCGCTGAGAG
The DNA here is from genome assembly GCA_036898215.1 of Platycarya strobilacea. NCBI lineage: Eukaryota > Viridiplantae > Streptophyta > Magnoliopsida > Fagales > Juglandaceae > Platycarya > Platycarya strobilacea. The sequence continues at coordinate 30,894,641 of CM072549.1, read as the reverse complement.
AATCGCCGGATTTAGGGGGATTGTGGAGTCTGGCCGTAGGGGGAAACTCCAAGGGGGACTCGAAGCTGAGAACCCGACGCGCGGGGGGGGCCGCGGAACTCGAAGGCTGGGGCGGGGATTGTGAAGTCTGGTTAGGGGAACTCGAATGCTGGGGACCGGAGGGGAGGCTCGAAGGCTTTGTTGTGGGGAGAGGGGGGGGTGTCGAAACTGGGGTGAAACTCGATCAAATATATGTAAAAATATTTCCGCGCATTTTGATTAATTGCAGGGAATAAATTCGCTGCTAATCTACGCCATGCGCTGCAACAACAGACGCACATACTACAGGCGGCGATTAAATTCGTCGCATAAATCGAATATCATATTGCAACGAATGATTTCGCTGCAATAGTACATATAATCGCCTCCATATTGAACAGGGAAAACCAGATGGAGATTATATGCAGCGAAAAACAATTTGCTGCAAATAAACAATAGTCACAGCGATTTTATTTGGAGCGATTTTAAAATGGCCGTAAATGGTAAATTTTCTTGTAGTGAAATCTTATGTTTTATTTATTTTTTAAAACAATTACATAACAATTATCTAATTCATGATTGTATAAATATTTTATCTTGTAAATAAGTCAAAATGGCACACTTTATGCACTGGTTTTCTTGAGTTCGAGTTGTAAATGTGAAAGTAAAGTTGTGTACATGATGTGCATGCTAGTAGTTGACCAATTAATAGGTTTGTTCATCCGGATTTCGAATTCGAGAGTCCAAATTTTATATTCGAAATTTTCTTAAATTTTTTAAATAAAAATGTCAAAATTATTAAAAACTAAAATAAAATAAAATAAAATAAAATTAGAATTAGGCCAGGTAAAGAACAGGCCTACCGATTAATACCAATGGCAAAGTAGAACATATATTATACCTATATAAAAGCTGTTAAAAACAATTTACGAGATTGAAATAAAAGAATAGTGAGATATTTGTTAATCTATTTTTTAGATAAATATTGTCTCCCGTTTGCATAGAGTTATGCAAAAGCAAATAAAAAATAATTATGTTTTCATGATACAACACTGTTTATATAGTGTGCAGATTGCAAATTCTGAACACTAACCTTTTGAACGAAAAGATATAATAGTAGCAGACATAACGTTTCGGTTTAAAAAAAAATGTGACAGTTATTGTGTGAAGAGTTATAAAAATAACTGTAATTGATAGTTAATTGCAACTGTCAAAATGATGATCAGACACAACATTTCACTTAACAAAAGAATTTCGTCACTTGTGACGATGCGTAAGTGCGTCTAAAGTGTTAATGCGTCTATGCGTCCCGTGGGCGTGCATGCGTGCGATCAGTGTTTCGCACTGGGTGACACTTTCAGAGTATCTACCATTTTATTTCTTTATGTATAGTGAAATATATTAACTTATAAACCATTAAATATTTCATTGTCTAACAAATGTGGAATCAAGAAAAAAATATATTGGAGAAAATTTTCAAAAAAATAAATAATTTTAAATTTTGGATAGAGTATTTGAGATAATATTTGAAAATTAAATTTGAAATATAATTTGAAATAATCTAACATTTCTCTACTTATTTTAAATAATGTATATATTTTTTTAAATGCTACTATCACAATTATATGTTGACACATAAATGTAAGTATCTTTTGGGTTTGAATTTCCATGTAGCATATGATTATCAAATTTTATCAATATGTAGTAGACATAATATCCTTAAACTATCATATCGTATAATAAAACCGGAAAATCAATGCATGTCAACACATATTTCTATCGTTCTATATAGCCACGCATTAAAGGTCATACGCATTATCCCGACTTCATAAGTTTTATAAGCGGTTTACCAAATCCAGACAAAAGCGGTCTGACTTTACACTCACATTGGTAGACTTCTTCTAGGTGCTCCTACATAAAAACACATTTTATATGAACTCATTAAAAGTCATGCTCAACCATTCCTTTTCACTAGAGGACTAGCACTAAATAATATATATATTTTATACAATGATCTAATTCAGTACTATTACCATCACTAATAAGACTTTGTTTTTCCCATTGAACCTAGAATTTAGAATTCCAAATGTAGGTTGGGTTTCCATCTTTTAGCAATCTATTCCATAGGTTTTAGACCTATTTCAAACGATATTTTACGAATCAAATCCTTATTTAGGCATTTCGTTAGAGGATCTGCCAAGTTCGTACTTAACTTTATATAATCCACTATAATTATGTCTTCTTCTAACAATTGTCTCACAGTATTATGTTGAAAACTTATATATGTCTTGATTTTCCATTATATAACTTGCTATATACTCTCGACAATGTAGCTAGACTATCACAATGTAAGGAAATAGAAGGCATTGGTCTTGGCCACATAAGCAAGTCTATTAGGAGGTTTCTCAACCATTCAGCCTCTTTTCTAACAACTCTTAAAGCCACTAATTCAGACTCCATTGTTGAATGAGTTATGCAAGTTTGCTTCTTGGATTCCCATGAGATGGTCGCGCCACCAAGGATGAACACTCACCCACTTGTGAATTTAGATTCATCATCCACACAATTTCAATTAGCGTCACTAAAACCCTCAATTATAGATGGATAGCCTCCATAATATAGAGCATAGGACTTAGTTCCTTTCAAGTAATCCAAAATAATGGAAATTGCTTTCTAATGGTCCACGCCTGGATAACTTGTGTATCTACTCAATTTGCCCACAACAAAAACTATGTTTGGATTATATGAAACTTGAGATATTTTCTCAGGTAAATGATTAAATTTACTCAAAATTTTATCAATGTAATGACTTTGTGATATAGTATAAGTATTATCATTACTATATATTTTAATATCAAGTATGGTATTAGCAACACCCCAATCTTTCATATCAAAATGAGATGACATGAATAATTTGTATCTTTAATGCATGAACTATTATTACTAAAAATCTTCAGATCATCTACATATAAGCATATTATCACGAAATAATTATCACATACTTTAGAATAAATGCATTTGTCTGCTTCATTCAAATAAAAACCATTACACAGAACTACATTATCAAATCTTTCATGCTATTGTTTAGGAGCTTAATTTAAACCATACAAAAATTTGACTAATTTACAAACCTTTTTTTCATGATCCGGAACAATGAATCCCTCTAGCTGCTCCATATATACTTGTTCATCCAAATAACCATTTAAGAATGTTGTTTTCACATCTATTTGAGGGATTTCAAGATTAAATATATTGCCAAAGATATCAATAATCTAATTGATGAAATCCTAGCTACATGTGCATATATATCAAAGTAATATATGCCCTTGGACTGTCTAAACCCTTTGCCTACTAATCTAGCCATATACTTATTAATGGATCTATCAATTTTTAATTTTCTCTTGAAAATCTACTTACAACCTACCGGCTTAAAACTGGAAGGTAAATCTACAAGAGTCCATGTCTTATTAGACATTATAGATTCTATTTCATTATCAATAGCCTCTTTTCAGAAAGTAGCATCCCTAGATTTCAAAACTTCTTGTAGAGTAGTAGGGTCATTTTCTAAGTTGTAACACAAACCAAATTCATGTAAGATTGTTTTAGAATTTCATTCTCCAAAATATGTTACAAAATCAGGATCAAAATTTTTTTCTTTTCTTATTCTTTTGGATTTTCTAATTTCCAAATTCTTTTCATTTTCAAAAAAAGTCTGTTCAAGAGTACTGTTTTTATAGAAAGTGCTACCTTCAATAGATTTTTTTAAAATAATTATTTTTAAAAAATTCAACATCGCTTGATTTAATAATTACATTAGATTCTTGATCCAAAAAATGATAAGTTTTACCATGTGAAGCATATCCAACAAAAACACATTTTCAAGTTCTTGGTTCTAATTTAGATCTATTGAGATCAGGTAATCTTACATACGTTAGACACTATCACACTTTAAGATAATTTAAATTAGGTTTACGTTTAAACGATAACTCATATGGTGACATATTATTCTGTTTAGAAGGCACTCTATTTAAAATATGAATTGCAGAAAATATAACTTGTCCTAAAAAATTGTCAGGTAGGCCAAATTGTTCAGCATGGCATTGACTATATCCATAAGTGTTCTATTTTTTTCTGCTATATCATTCTGTTATGGTGTATAAGGTACTGTGCATTGGCGTATAATATCACTATCTTCACAAAAATAATCAAAATCATTATTAAAATATTCACCTCCTCTATCGCTTTTTAAAATCTTAATGCAATTAAGAAAATTTTCTACCTCCGCCTTAAAGATTTTGAATTTATCTAAGGCTTCATCTTTAGTTCTAAGTAAATAAATGTAAAAATATTTTGAAAAGTCATCTATGTAAATAATAAAACATATTTTTCTGCCCCTTATTAATTTACCATGTAAATCACATATATCTATATATATTAACTTAAGCAAAGTTGAAGATGATCTGTTAATATTTTGAAAATGATTTCTTGTTAATTTAATCTTAACACAAGTCTCACATTTATTTCTATCATCATGTAAATTTGAAGGTAATAAACCTAATTTAATCATACGAAGTAGAGAATTATAATTTACATGACCTAATCTAGCATGCCATAAAGAAAAAGAATCGACAAAATAAATAGAAACATTATTTTTTATTAAATTAAGTCTGAACATCTCATCAACAGCGTATCCTTTGCCCACAAACATGACGTTCTTTGTCAATACAAATTTATCATACTCAAATACAAGTTTATTGCCATGTTTGGACTAAAGACCACCAGAAACTAGATTCTTACGAATTTTCAGGCATGAAAAATATCAAGTAAAGTAAATATCTTGCCAAAAGTAAACTTCAACTCGACGGTGCTTTTTCCAACCACTTTTGTGGTGAAAGAATTTCCCATGTACAGTTTGATCTCATCACTAATCTTCTCATATTTCTTGAAAAAAAATTTGTCTTCACAAATATGACGAGTTGCACCAGTATCGACCTACCAACCAGAAGTATTGAATACCATGTTGACTTTAAATTCTACAGTAATGAGTATTGTTTACTTGCTCTTGCTTCTTTCGAATTCTACATTCTGTGATGTAGTGTCATTTCTTTTTGCAGAAATGAGAAATTCCTTTCTTTTTGAAATCACTATTACTCTGTTTGTTAAAAACACGAGTATCAATTCTAGGCTTGTTTCCTTTCTTGTTGTCTGTTTAACAACATGAATTGATTTATTCATTTCAGTATTTTCTTCAATTTTATCCCGCAATCTCGATTCTTCTTCAATTCAGAGTTGTCTTTAAAGACCCTCAAGAGTAAAATCATCTCCCTTTCTCTTCAAATACTTACTGTAATCCTTCTAAGTTGGTGATAATTTGGCAATAATAGCACCCATTTGAAGTTTCTCATCAATAAGAATACCATCAAAAATAATTTCTTGGACGATAAGTTGTAAATCATGCACTTGATCAAGTATAGGCTTGTTATCTACCATTTTAAAATCAATATAATTACTAACGAGATAGCTTTTGTTACCGAAATTTTCAGTTTTGTATGTATTCTCCAGAGCATTCCATATGTCCTTTACATCTTTCTTTGGTACGTATATATCGAGCAAAGGATCAGTGAAAGTGTTGAGAATATTTTCACGGCATGCGTAGTTATCATCTTCTCATTTTTTCTTCGCTGTAATTTCATCTTCTTGCGAAGTTTGAGTCACAGGAAGAACTAGACAAGGAGTATTCAACACATACCTCATTTTCAAAGTAGTAAGTAAGAATTCAACTTTCTCTCTTTCTAACGTCTGTAGTTGTTTCCATCAAATCGATCCAACTTTGAAAGATCTTGTGGTACAATACTTAAAGAAGTGGTCGTAGGGTTTGCAGAAAAAGATATCATATTATTTGTCTAAGAATTGTTAGAAACAGTATACGTGTAGAAATTGAAAGAAAAGAACAGTGAGGTAATTGTTAATTTGTCTCTTAGACAAATATTACCTCCCACTCGTATAGAGTTCTATAAAAGGGAATCAAAACAATTCTGTCTTCAGGATAAAACATTATTTATATAGTGTGCAGATTTTAAATTTTGAACACTAACATTTTAAACGAAAAGATGCAATAGTAGCAGATATAATATTTTGGTTTAAAAAAATGCGACAATTTTTGTCTGAAGAGTTACAAAAATAACTGTAATTGATAGTTAATCACAACTGTCAAAATGGTAATTAGCACATCATTTCGCTTAACAAAAGAATTTTGTCACTTGCGACGATGCGTACGTACTAAGTGCGTCTAAAGCGTCAATGCGTCTATTAATAGTAGCCCATCAAAAACTATCCATATTCAAGACCCTAGACACGCATGAACAACCGAGTTTGCACCACTTGTGGCGCCAAGCCTAGCATTGGAGGACTCATTCAAGAGTTCTGAGAGTGTCTTAGGAAGTTTGGAGAAGATGCATAAGTTGATGGTGACGTGGCTCACTTATTCCCACTTGACCATGCTGTAAACTAGGCCTTGACAGTACTATAATACAACCAAACGCTATGCAGACAACCATTCGTGGGTCATGCCACGTCATAGGCCATGCTTAGGCCATGGCATGCGTCGACCACATCACTATTAGCACCACCTTTGTTTGTTTATTTATTTATTTTATTTATGCTTTAAGATATTTTCGTAATTTATTTATTTTTATCATGGACCTTTTAGGAGTTTCCACTTTGTAAGCTTTATAAATAGGATCCTAAGCCTCTTACTTCTTCATCTTTTGATCATTTGGCATTTTGAAGACACCTTGTGTGTGGGAGGCGTGTAGCCTAGGTCAGCCACTATGTGGCTTGGATTTATCTTCAGTCCTTTGCACTTGGACTTCTCGGGGTGCAATTCGTGAATCCCCTTGAAAATGATTTCTCCTTACAATTTGTGAATATGAGTAATCCACATCTATTTTTTTTTAATAAAGTTATTTGAGATATTTCTTTCCTTTTGTGTTCTTATTTGTTTGGTGTTTTTGTTAATTTATGAATTTCATCTGAAGTTGTGTTCATTGTTTTGAGTGAATATTTAAGTGTCTTGAAGAGTCCAAAATTCACACCACTTGTGAATTTTAAAATTATCAAATTGTGTTGAGTGTGTAGTGAGAGTGCCGAATTCACACCACTTGTGAATTTGAGAATTGTGTGTGAGTATTCTTGAGAATTTAGATACTCACATCTCTTGTGAATTTCGAATTCCTCAAGTTCTTGAGTTGTGAGTTGTTGTTTGTTCTATTTGTGGGTTGTCTTTTGTTGGAAGGGTGTTACTCGAAGCACAAGAGGAGCCATCGTGTGATTTTGGGTTTACAAGTTCTTCACAAGTTCTTGTGTTTTCTCACATGTTTTTGTGATTTCGTTGAAGATTCTTGAGTTTTTCCTCAACCCAAACTCCACCACACGGCCAACCCTAATTGCCTTTTCACCATACATGACCATAACCTAAAACCCTACCTTCCACTCATCTTATCCATACCATTCGGCCAACACCTCAAAACCCTAGTTAAAACACTACCTTATTTTCCCAAAATAACTCTACCCGACCACTACAAGCTAATTCATACCTAGTCATATAACCTCCCACCATTTCAAACCATTTCAAAATTTAAATAAATTCAAATCCAATTTCAAGCCTTTAAGATAATACATTCGGCCATCATCCCCCCTTGCCACCTCACTTATCCTATCTTATCTTAATAGGTTTAATTGATAATTTATCCTTTAATTGATTCAATTAAATCTAATCCACCCTAATCAAATTCCAATCAAAATTAAAACTAAATCTCCAACAACCATAGCCGGCCAAATATCTTTTCCCATTTGAAATTCAAATTCTCTACAATTTAGGACTTTGTCTTTAAAGCATGCCCTAACCGAAAATCAATCCCACAAATTTGTCAATTTTTCTATACTCAGCCACATATCTCCTATCAACTCCACAAATATTCCAAAACCAAGCCAAGATAACTCTTGCCATAAAAAAGCCACATTCGGCTATAGCCACATTTGCTATAGCCGAAACCCTAATTGGCCACATCACCCTCCATATCTTTCCATAACTTATTTGATTAATCAATCATCAACTAATGGATACAATCAAATATCATCAACCAAGTCAACCCAAATCTCCCTACCACTCTACCCATATCCGGCCATCCACTAATCCCTACAATCTCTCAATCATCTTCCAATCAAAGTCCAACTACCTTCCTTTCCCAATCAATCAACAAGATAATCTTATCCATCTTACCTTAGCCGAACCCACCAAATCACAAATCAAATCAAATCACTTATTTGGTTAGTTAATTAGATCTATTAGTTGACTCAATTAAATATTCAATTAAATCCAAACATATCTCCAATCAAACCTCAATCCATATCCCCACTAACCATATTCGGCCATCCCCTTATTCATTTAAAATTCAACTTCCCACCAATTAAGGAATTATCCTTACCACTAAAATCCTAGCCAAATTCTCATCCCTAGCTTTAACTGAAACACTCTTGCAACCCTAGCCTAACCTCATTCATCCACTATCTTATCCAAATGACCAAAATCTTAACTCTAATATTTAATCTTGAAATTTCCTTAATCCCCTATCAAAACCCTAGCCCTACTACACTATACGTTCCATATGCTTTATCAAAAAGACTCAACACATAGGCCTACCCATAGAACATTTCCTTAAACATTTTCTACCATGATCTACCACTTAGACTACCATATCTCTCTATTCAAACCAAAATCATCTTTAAACACCATAATAACCCCACTGTCATATAAACTCAAGAGATCAGAAAAAGTGTCTAAACCAATCAAACCATTGAAACTTGTTCGGTCACTAAGAGGAGACGTGTGTGGAGAAAAACCGTCTTTTTTAGGGACCAGACCAAGGTCCTTATCATATATGAGTCACACGCGCGACGCATGCGTGCGATCAGTACTTCTCACTGGGTAATACTTCTAGAGTGTCTACCCTTTTATTTATTTTATGTAGTGAAATACATTTACTTATAAACCATTAAATATTTCACTATCTAACCAATATGGGATTAAGAAAAAATATATTAAAGAAAAATTCTAAAAAAATAGATAATTTTAAATTTTGGATAGAATATTTTAAATAATATTTGAAAATTAAATTTGAAATATAATTTAAAATAATCTAACAAAAGCGGTGCACTTATGATTCATACTATACTACTATCACGACAAGTTGTTAGTTGCCACTAATCTGCTTGACGTGCCGATCTTTTGAAATTACATATTTGACATTATTTTATGGAGTCCTTTATATATGTGCAAAATATTAGGATACATTTTCTATGTCATTGAGATGATATAATTTGATTTGTAAGAAAAGTTTTTAGAGTATCATGTTATGTCAATAGTACGAAGGATATGCCTTTTGTACAAATCAAACGAAATTCATAAAAGAAAATTGTTACTTATTATCCCTTACACATCTTATAAATATGTTTGTTTATAAGACAAAAATGACAACTCAAATATTGGTGTGTGGTGCGAAAATGATAAGTAGCATTTCTTCGCACAAAATAACTTCAAATGCCCAATTCGAAAAGATACCCATGAAAACAAGTGTAGAAGTAAACCTAATTCTAAGGACCAAGTGGGACATAAATTGCGCCTAAAAAAATTTCAAGTCACTACAAGAAAAAAGAAAAGGATTTTTGCATCGCCTAAAATTGTCGAAAAAATAATCATGATCAGTGTCGCAACTAATTTTTAGCATCACTAGTTACAAATCGGAGCTAGATGGCTAGTACTATTGAGTCCCAAAAAATTTCTCACATTAAAGTGGAATATCATATTATACAAAATGTGTATATTTGTAGCAAGAATAGCTAACACCAACGGAGAACAGAAGTGATGCAAAAGAAAAACCAAACAGTAAAAAAAGACCAATTTGCAACGATTTATTTGTCACAAATAGTCTCAAATGTAGTCACGAATAATTATTTCCTATAGAGTTTTTCCCATTTTTTCTTGCCGAAAAAGTCATTTTTCATATGACTTTTGGTCACAAATAATTTTCTTTGATGATTATATCACCATAAAAATAGGTATTTGATTTGGTCACAAATACCTATTTGCATCGGTTATGATTGACATAAATAGGTATTTGTGACAAAAAAAAAAAAGTTATTTCCAACGGACATATAGAGCTAAAAATAGTATGTTACAAAATTTTAAAAATTAATCGTGAAAAAAATACATTAGAACAATACACATCTTACATTAACTTACAATCCATAAAGAAATTAGACAAAATACTTATTTATATTCTAAGCAATTGCATTATATAAAAGCAATTATATCCATTATATTACAATCTATAAAGCATTTACATTATATTCTAAGTGCGCAACTTTAGATTTCTCATGACATATCAAAGTACAAAACCCATAAGCATGTATTATCAAGTACAATGTACTAGCAGAAATCTTTGTATCGGTTTTCTACAAGAATATTTAAAGTCACCCTCAAATTATTATAAAACAAAATACTAAATTCAAAGGAAATGAAGGGGGAGAGGTAAAAAGCGTGTACATGAAAAGTTTATCAAAACTCGGGAAGCATAAAACACTTAATAGCATAAATATGTATACATGTGTTAGACTAAAATGAGCAAAAACTCTCATTTACATATGATTTTGCATAAACTCATACACAAGAAGCAGTTCCTTAAATACGTAGGCAAAAAATTGAAAGAAAGTAGAGAGAAACTAAAATCCCAATGATATTTAGTTCCATTATTACCTCACAAAATTGGAGCCTATCAGTACAACATCACTAGTATATGAAAGAATGCATGATTCTGAGTAAACTTATATAGCTTGAGATTCATGATCTGCAACAAATATGTTTGACCCAAACAAGAAGCTAACAAAACAACTGTTTCAGCATAATTAACTTTACATCAACCCAATCCTAAAATGGAACAACAACACCAATAATTTTCGTTCACTACAAAAAATAATCTCTTTTTCGGCGATTAAAGTCGCCAGAAATACTGCAAGAAATTGCCGGAATTGCTTCATTCTGGCTAAACCACATCGCCTCAGAGTAGCCGCTTTTAGAGCATTAGAGTATTCTCAATGGAATAGCTAATTTTTTTTTAAATTGTACTTTTTGCACAACTTCCCAAAAATTTTAGTCATATTTGATCAAAAGTTACTAAAAGAATTGTAGAGAAAAGTAAAAAAGTATACTTTATTTTTAAAAGTGAATAGTAAAATTAAATTTTTTTTCAAATGTAGAGAAAATTTTAACTTTACTATTCATTTTTTAAAATAAAGAATAGTTTTTGACCTTTTTCTACAATTTTTTTAGTAGATTTTATCAAATATGACCAAATTTTTTGGGAAGTTATGCAAAAAGTATAATTTTAAAGAAAAATTTTAACTACTCCATTAAGAGTGCTCCTTAGTAATGGATTCTTCAAAATTTTCTTTCAAAAAGTAAAAATTTGCAAATATATCAAAAACAAATTTGTCATATTTAATTAAAAATAAGGAGAATAAAATAAGGAGAATGAATAAAAGGATTTTTTGTTAAACTTTTGAAAAGTAACCCTTCAAAAGTACAAGGTTTGAAGAGAATGAAAGTTTGTATACATATCAAAAAGTCATATTATTCCCTTCTCCTCTTTTAAAAATACAAGTTTATACACATATTAAAAAAATTTCTTCATATTTAATTAAAAATTAGAAGAAAATGAGAATAAAGGAATAAAATGACTTTTTGTTTAACTTTTGAATAGTAACACTTCAAAAAATGGTTACTATTCAAAAGTGAAACAAAAAGTCATTTTATTCTTTTCTCCTCACTTTTTTTTTTGTTCATTTTTAATTAAATATGACAAAAATTCTTTGATATGTATACAAATTTGTACTTTTTGAAGAAAATTTTTTAAGGATCTATTGCTAATGTTCTTAAGGAACCAAGAAAATATTTTTCCTGCTACAATTAAAATTGACAGAAATGTCGCCGTAAATAAGCAAAAGTCGGTCACAAAAAAGCTTGCTAAAATGATGATACGGTGCCATATTAGATTTTTCCAGAAATGCTTGAAACCTTTTTTCTTTCAGTTTTGGGGTATGTGGTTGTTGTTTTTTCTACTATTTCTCTCTTTTATGATAGTTACTTACTTGGTAATAAAATTAAAAAAATGCTGGATTTGGAGAAATTTATATTTACTTACCAACATATATGTTATCAACATCATTCAGATATTCTCAACATACATAATTGAAATTCACACTTTATAGTCTTCAATTTTACACAATACCATCAAACATATCACAATTGAATATAAATTTAGAAGTTGAATTTTTTCTAATCATTGCCGTCTAGCTAACATCAAGTTGTCCTCATCAATGCTCTATTGCATTTGCCCCTACAAAATGATAGTCACCAATGTTGTATGCGTCCTTCACTGCACAAAGAAATCTATCAACCAATATTTCAACTATCAGAAAAGAGAAAAACGTATAAAGAATACAAACATTAGGAAATGAAAGAAGATAATGAAAATGTAGGGAACCACAATCTTGAATTCATACAAATGCGAAGTGTCGTTTGGATCTTAATTCCCAGTCCGTACTACTAAGCATAAAAAATATATAGGTGATGAAAGTGGACATCAAAGCAACAAAATAAATGATTCGACAAAGAAAAGACAATAGTATAAACCCTCAGTAAACATCACTATCAAACATATGGTTATATTGAGAGGAGTACCTTTGAAATGATGTCACGATCTTGCAAGTTAATTGCTAATAGGGATAATTGTAGCATAAATTAAAATCCATGAATACATTTTGAGAAAGTAAAACAAATGAGTTAACAATACAAACATAAATAAATAAAAAAACTAAAAACCAATATGTGGGAGCTAAACCAATATTAGGGTGTCGACAAAGTTGAGAGGTGATTTGAATAAGCGCATCTTCAGTATGTTTGCTCGACATCTAGCTCGAGCGAGACAGCAGGCAGTGAGTTCGCTCAACTCTCGCTCAACATCTAACTCAAGCGAGATACTAGGCAGTGAGTTCACTCAACTCTCGCTTGAGATCCCGCTCAAGCGAGATGCAACTCTAGACGTTCGCTCGATGGTTTCACCTCGAGCTCATGTTCTACGGACTAGGGTTGGCGTCGTTTCAAACAGTGTTCACTCAAGTGAGACCGACTTATATAAGTGCCACAGCGTTCATTTGAACACCGTGACTTTGAAAACTCTATTTTGTTATTTTTGATATTCATTTTTGAGAGCTGAAAGCTATACACGTGAATTTGAGTGATTTTTTTATAAGAATTTTATGATTCATTCTTTGTATTTCATCTTTGTTGATAGTAAAACTTTGAGACTGACCTCACAGTGGACGTAGGCTTATTCTAAGCCGAACAGCTTATATATGTATATTCTGTGTGATTGTCTAATATTTTTATCGTTGTATTTCCGCTGCATTACTTCATATTTGTTGTTTGTTTACCAGTTTATTCCTGACAAACTAGTATCAGAGTGTTTGCTATGTCAAAATCAGAAGAGATGGCCACAACATTATTTGAAGTAGAGAAATTCGACAGATAGAACAATTTTAGTTGATGGCGCATCAAGATGAAGGTTTTGTTGCGACAGTAGGATTTGTTCAAAGTTCTAAGAAAAAATGTGTCTACTGATTTTCCTGTACTGTCTAACGACGAGGAAGAAAAGGTATACAACACTATTTTTTTATCACTATCTAATTGAGTTTTAAGAAAGTTTTCTGAAGAGGAACGTTGTTAGTCTCTGGAAAAAATTTGAGAGCTTGTATATAAAGAAATCTCTCACAAACCATTTTTATTTGAAATAATGGTTATATACTCTCAAAATGAATGAATGAACTTCTATTTCTAGACATCTAGATAAATTCAATAAGATTATTATGGATCTTAGAAATATAGATATTAAGCTTGAAGAAGAAGATCAGGCGTTAATTGTTTTATATTCACTATCAATGTCGTTTGAAAACTTTGTGAATTTCATGTTGTATGAAAGAGACACTATTTCTTTAGCAGGTGTGAAATCTGTTTTGAACTCTAAGGAATTGAGAAATAAATTTAGTGACAAGGATAGTGAAAATCAAGCCAATGGCTTGTTTATTAATAGTTCCTCTAATCAAGGAAGAACTAGTAAAAAAAGGTTCAGATAAGAGCATAGGCAAGTCTAGGGGTAACTCACAGTCAAAGTCTAACAAGAAAAATGTTAAATATTACTACTTCCACAAGTTTGTTCATTACAAGAATAAGTGTACTAAACTGAAGAAGAAGAATGAGGAATCCACTAGTTCCTCTAATGTCATTAGTGTTGCTGATGAAAAATCTAGTGGTTTACATATTGTTTTAGCAATTAATGACTCAAGTAGTCGCTTTAGTAACAAGTAGGTCATGAACTCAGCTCGTACTTTTCATATGTGTCCCAAGAGAAATTGGTTTATAACTTATGAATTAGTCAACGGTGGTTCCATTTTATTGAAAAAGTTTTATTGAAAAATGATATAGCTTGTAAGATTGCAGGACTTGGCTCAGTTTAGATAAAAATGTTTGATGGGATTGTTAAAAAATTGTCTAATGTCCGGCATATTCCAGATTTGAAGAAAAATCTTATCTCAATGGGCACTCTTGATTCTTTAGATTTTAAGTATACAGGAGAAGATAGAGCTATGAAAGTCAGCAAAGGTTCCATGATTGTAATGAGATGAGATAAGACAGATGGTCTTTATTTCCTTCAAGGCAGCATAGTGACTGGTCAAACTATAATATATGTATTAGATGACCCAAATTCAGATATCACTCATTTATAATATATGCAATTAGGCCATATGAGTAAAAATGGGATGTCTATCCTAAGTAAGCAAGGGTTCTTAGGAGATCAGAAGATAGGTAAACTTGACTTGTGTGAACATTGTGTGTTTGAAAAACAGTGCAAGGTCCAGTTTACTTTAGGTATTCATAGGGGTAAAAGTACTGTGGACTATATTCATTCTGACTTTTGCGGTTCATCTTCTATTCCAACAAAATGTGGAGCTAACTATTTGCTTACTTTGATTAATGGTTACTCACGGAAGGTTTTGGTGTATTTTCTGAAATAGAAAAGTGATATTTTCACCAATTTCAAACAGTGGAAAGTTTTGATTAAGAATTAGACAGAAAAAAAAGTTAAATGTCTTCGAACTGACAATGGTATGAAATTTTGCAGAGATGAATTTGATGAATTCTGCAAAAACAAAGGGATTGTCAGGCATTATACAGTTAGACATATTCCACAGCAAAATGGGGTAGCTAAACGAATGAACCGAACTCTATTAGAGAGAAAGCACGCAGTATGCTTTCAAATGCAAGCTTATCTAAATACTTTTGGGTGGAAGTAGTCAACACAGTCTACTTTTTGGTTAACCGCTCTCCAATCACAGCTATTGGTTTGAAGACACCAAATAAGGTATGGTCTGATGCTCTTGTTGATTATTCAAATTTGAAAATTTTCGGTTGTCCTGCATATTTTCATGTTAATGATGGAAAGCTTGAACCAAGGGTAAAGAAGTGCAAATTTATGGGATATGATAGTGGGGTGAAAGAATATAGGTTGTGATGTATTAATCCCAAATCATATAAATTTGTAATTAGCAGAGATGTTGTATTTATTGAACAATCTTTGCTTAATCTGAGAAAGAAGTTTATTGTGTCTACAGGTGAAAACCAGAGTATTGGCAAGCAGTGGAGCTATAGGCTCAGACTCTAGAAATGATGCCAGTTAACATCCAAGATCATGTTATTGCTAATCAACAATATTCTAATTCTGAGACTAATGCACATGATGAGCAGGAATATAGTATAACTATTGGTAGATAGAGGAAGCAGATTAGATCGCCTTAAAGATATGCTCATGGAGATATGGTGATGTAAGCTCTTACTACAGCAGAGACGATTGTTGGTCAGGAACCTTCTAGTTATTTAGAAGCTGTTAAGGATATAGAGTCTGCACAATAGTGCTCATAAATAACTGAAAAGATTGAGTCTCTTCATAAAAACCAAACATGAGATTTGGTTAAGTTGCCAGAGAAGATGAAAACTGTTGGCTGCAAATGGGTCTTCAAAAGAAAAGAGGGAATCCAGAATGATACAGGTGCAATATACAAGACAAGCTTGGTTGCTAAGGGTTACAATCAGACAGAAGGGATTGACTTCAATGAAATTTTCTCTCTAGTTGTAAAACACAGTTCGATCAAAATTTTACTTGCTATCGACATTGTATGACTTAGAGCTACAACAACTTGATGTTAAAACAACGTTTCTACATGGTGAGTTTGATGAAACTATCTATATGCATCAACCAAAGGGATTCATTGTTACAAGAAAGGAAGATCGAGTTTGCATATTAAAAAAATCATATATGGTTTGAAGCAGTCTCCAAGGTAATGGTATAAATGTTTTGGTTTGTTTATTGATCATGGTTATTTGAGAAGTAGTTATGATAGTTGTGTTTATTACGGATAATTATCTAATAAATTTTTTATACACTTTGTTGAACCCAAGATTTCAAGTTTCATGTAAATCTACAAATGGATTTTGATGATAACAAATGAATCCAAAGAATAAAGGAGTCTCAAGCTCAAATTGTCCACACAATATAATCAAGCACATCAAAGAAGCAAGCATGAGCAAGAAGGGAACAAGTTTACATTAAAATCATAGAGTAATGTTGTAAATCTCTTAAAAATTCAAAATTAGGATTAAGGCTCAAAATTAATATTTTATCATAAAGCATTAAAATACATTTTCCACATGTGCATGATATTTTGAAAATTAAATTTGAAAATTTTGAAAGATGATTGATTGTCATCTTTCACATGTGCATGACATGATTAAAGGTTTGAACTTTGAAAATTTTGAAAGATGATTGATTGTCATCTTTCACATGTGCATGACATGATTAAATGTTTGAACTTTGAAAATATTAAGATGATTGATTGTCATCTTTCACATGTGCATGTTTTATTTGAATATTTTCAAAAGTGGTGGATGCTTTTCTTGACTTATGGAAAAGGTAGATGTCTTTATTTGAAAATTTTGAAAAGTAAAGTGTGCTCCTTTTGTTATATGCAAAAAGTAAAAATATTAGATTTGAAATTTTTGAAAAGTAAAGTGTGCTCCTTTTGTCACATGCAAAAAGTAAAAATATTAGATTTGAAATTTTTGAAAAGTAAATGATGATGTTTTTGATATGGGAATCTTTTCAAATTTGAAATTGAAAAATCATTTGCCTATAAATAGCTCACTTGAGTTTTACAAAATTCACAACAAGAGCTTACACATCTATTGCTAAGTTTTGCATCATTTCTTCAAAGCTCTCATTCTCTCTTTTCTAAAGTTTTGAGCCTTAATTCTTGTTCTTGTTGAGAGAGATATAGGTTGCGCTGTATTGTTTCTATCTCACTCATTGAGGAGTGTACTTTGATAGTCTACCTACTATCAATTCTTGTATCAGTAAAAGGGTGTGTATAACCCTTATGTGTGTAAAAGGTGTTCTACACGGGGAATAGTTAAATTACCAAGTGTAAGGTGATTGGAAGTGTAGAAGGTATTCTACACGTGGAATAGTTAAATCACCAAGTGTGAGGTGATTGGAAGTGTAGAGGGTGTTCTACACGGATTCTTTGGAGCGGTGCTGCTCAAAGGTGTAATAGGTTTCTATCTCCACCTAAAGGAGATTGAATAGTGGATTTGGGGATTCTCAAGAGGTAGCTTGAAGCGAGGACGTAGGCAGTGGGGCCGAACCTCGTTAACATACTGAGTTTGCTTCTCTCTTACCCTTCCTCTTTATATTTATTATTGTTTCATATTTTATTTATATTTTATATTATATATTTGATTTATAATTGTTATTTTTTAAATACAACTCAATTCACCCCCCCTCTTGTGTTAGTCATCTGGGCAACACACTTATTACTTTATGTTGATGATACGCTTATAGCTGCTAAAAGTATGTATGATGTTGATTTGATGAAAACTCCCTTTAAGAATGAGTTGAAATGAAATATTTAGGTATTGCAAAGAAGATTTTAGGGATGGAGATCCACAGGGATAGGAATGCTGAAAAGTTGTACTTGTCTTAGAGAAAATATATTGAGAAGGTCCTTAACAGATTTGGAGTGTCTACTTCCAAACCTGTAACTACATAGCTTTTTTTGTATTTTAATCTTTCAGCTTCCTTATTTCTCCATACAGACGAAGAGGAACGATTTATGGTAAGTGTTTCCTATTCCAGTGCAGTTGGCAATGCTATGTATGCAATGGTTTATACCCGTCCAGATATTTCACAAGTAGTGAGCGTTGTTAGTAGATACATGGCTAATCCAGGTAAAACTCATTGGTAGGCGGTGAAATAAATACTCATGTATTTAAAGGGAACTTTGCATGTTGGCTTAATTTATTATAGAGATGTTGATCTTAGTTCAAATGTTGTTGGATATGTTGATTCTGACTATACTAGAGATTTAGATAGAAGAAAATAATTGACAGGTTATGTATTTACTTTGTGTGGTTATGCTATTAGTTAAAAAGTAACACTACAATCAAATGTTGCTTTATCAACTACTGAAGCAGAATACATGGCAGTAGCTGAAGATGTTACGGAAGCCATTTGGTTTAAAGGCCTGATCAGTAACTTGGGTCTATAGCAGAATGCAATGTCGGTTTATTATGACAGTCACAATTCAATACATTTGACCAAAAATCAAATGTATCATGAGAGAACAAAGCACATTGATGTCAAGTATTATTTCCTCAGGAAAATTGTTGCAGATGGTATGGTAGGATTTCGAAAGATTGCTAATATAGAGAATCCAGCAGACATGATGACAAAACTAGTTCCAATACACAAGTTCAAACTCTGTTTGGACTTTATTGGTGTTTGGGGTTTCCAAATCCCTTAGGGAATTTTGAAGGGGTTGGCCTTCTATAAAAAATATTTTTGTGAGGCTTATGAGAATTCAAGGCAATATAGAGATTTGTTGAGAGGTGGCTTGAATAAGCGCCTCTTCAGTACGCTCACTCGAGTCTCACTCGACATCCAGCTCGAGTAAGATACCAAACAGTAAGTTTGCTCAACCTTCACTCGAGGTCTCACTCGAGCAAGATGCAACCCTAGATGTTCGCTCAATGGTTTTACCTCAAGCTAATGATCTATGGACTAGGGTTGGTGCCATTTCAAACAGTGTTCGCTCAAGCGAGATATTCTCGCTTGAGCGAGACCGACTTATATAAGTGCCACAGCATTCATTTGAACGATGTGACTTTGAAAACTCTGTTTTGTTATTTTTGTCATTCATTTTGTAGAGCTGGGAGCTATACACGTGAGGGAGAGCTATACACGTGAGTTTGAGTGATTTATTTGTAAGAATCTTGTGATTCATTCTCTATACTTCAGCTTTATTGATAGTGAAACTTTGAGACTAACCTCACAGTAGACATAGTCTTATTCTGAGGCGAACCACTTATATCTGTGTGTTCTGTGTGATTGTCTGATTTTTCTATTGTTACATTTCCGTTACATTACTTCCTATTTGTTGTTTGTTTACGGGTCTATTCCTAACAGACAAAGGTATATATATTATATACTGTGACAACAAAGAAGCATTAATGGAGAAATGTTAATTGAGTACTAAACCAATCCGTATGGAGATAGATACTACTAATTTGCAAAATATAGTAGTGAGTGGGTTATGAATGATGTCGAGATTCAACAATAGTTTTATTTGTTAAGCATGCCTGAATAAATGATCACAACTAACATGGCAAATAGTGAAGCTTTTGGATTCTGTTTCACTAGAAATGCTCTAAAAGCTACATACCTTCATATAACTCTTATCTCATTATTTCTCCATCTTAGGTTATTCAAGCTTGTTTAAATGTGGATACTGCTCCTGACCTAGTTTCCAATCAACTTAATGTTCGGAATGGAGCACTTGTCTTACTAGTATCCCTTCAAAGATTTAAATTTCATTCTGTTTGAATTTCCCTTTTTGCTACTCTCTAATTCCATTGGTGCTATTCTTTATTCTTTACTCTCCACTTTTGATTTTTTTTCTTCTTCATTTTTCTTGGGTGATAGGTGGAATTTAAGAACTTGAAGTTTAATCAAATCTAGTTTCCCATATTGTGGGTTTTCACCTTGGATAGGAGAAACTTTCCTATACAATCTATTGGAGCATTCAGTAATCTTAATGGTGCCTATTAGATGAATTTCTATCTATAATCAAAGCCTTAATTCAAATGATGGTTGCAATGGATTCTAAAACTGGAGAGTCTTCCAACACTGGAGATGCTAAAATTTGGTTATAGTAAAAGGTTTAGTAAGGTGGTTTTGAGAAATATGCATATGTACTAATTTTAATTTCAAGGGATTTGGAAAGATCTATTACTTGACAAGTCACGACTAGGAATGTCATAGGGAAAGTATTATTGTTGCTTTGTTTTGTACATCTGAGAGTAATTGGAGAAAAAGGAACCTTGGACTTGACACCTTTTTAAATTTTGCCTCCATCATCAGGATGTTATTGTTGTTTGTAGTTCAAACTTGTAGATTCCTTCAATTGTTTTCTAGTAGAAGTGCATAGTAATGCTTGTAATGAAATAATTGAAGTTATTTATAATTTCCATTAGATTAGCATAGAATCAAGCAAAGATCTTATAGACAAACTCCGGCTCTACACTTCTTGTAACTTATTGCTTCCACGAGTGTTTATAGTTTTCGAATACTTAGACATCCATAAGGGAAAGTAGAAATTTTGTAAAAGCCACCTCTAGCAGTCTTGTCTATATGTGAGATAAATAATACAAGGCATAAATATGAGGAAAAAGAGAGTAAAAAACAATGCTAGATAAAATTGATGTTTCCACTAATTCCCACTTTATTTTTATAAGTGATATATATATATATATAGTGTTCAGCTATTACTCCCATGACCTTGTCCACGAACAGTAATGCACGCATCTCTGAGCATAAACTTAGTAATTTTCTCTCATTTTTTTCCTAACCCTATAAAAACTTGCAAGAAAATCAAGAAATTATAAGATCATCCTAGTGAACTATATATATATTTCTTCTTTCTGATAAAAATGTATGCTTTAACAACCACTATATATCTCCTAATTAGTATTAATTTGATGTATATATGAGCAGCAACACAACACATGAGGTAGGAATCAATGTGAATGCTGCCACTGCAAATTTGTTTGTAGTTTTCGAATTCTTACTTAACCTGTTTAAGCTTTATACTTCTCCCTCTTGTTGAAACAAGTGAGCCCTAAGCGAAGTCCAGTGGGGTCAATTATACTGCTCTCTAATACAAAAGTAGATAACTACAGAAATTAGGTTAAAATTAGGTGTTAATTTTGTGTGAAGTCCTAATTCTAGCTAGAGTTTCCTAACAACCAAACTGAGAAAAAAAAATTCAACCAAAGCAAATTCAAATCTAGCATCCGTCTACTTTAATGTTGTCAAATTCAAAATGGTACTTATTTACATATCCAACTCAAACAGAAGTATTTCTTTAAAGAAATATGAAACCCTAGCTTTGTTTACCTGCAAGGGAAAGTAACAAAGACCAAAAGATGGAAAAATAGAAATTCCCCGAGGATCTAAAAGATACGAAGCGTCATTTGAAAAGTTAAATTGTAGTGATACTTTCCCTTGCAGGTAGAAAGCCATTAATTTCTACTACTGACAAACAAATTAAGACTTGATCTACGCAAAAATTGGTCGGAATCAGTCATGATTCTCTTCTTTAAAAAAATATTAATGCCGATAAACATTAATCCAAGAAATAAAATAGTCATTACCTATCCGTTTGGTTCTCGAGGAAAAAAATAACAAAAATAAACGAATCGCATGAGTAATCTTTAAGAAACCAGACAGATGGGCTTCGGTAAAGCTGCACTGGGAAACCAGCTTGTGGGAGAGAGAGAGAGAGAGGGCACAAGAGAGAGGGAGAGAAAATGTCGTGGGGTGGCAGGAAAATATGGGAAAATTAGGCGCGATAGTTGGATTGTTTGTTCCAGCGACTTTATTGGTTGACAAAAAGGAAAAAGGGAACTAGCAAAAACGGCTTTGCCACAAAATTTCTGTTGTCGGAAATGAATGTAGCCCCAATTATTACGTTTTCTTGTAATGGTTCAATCACCAGAAACTTGAGAATTTAATTTGATGTAAGACTTGGCTTTGCTATAGTCAGATAGGAAAATATACCAGAAACTTAAAACTTCACACTCAAGACTTGGCTTTACTCTACTCAAGAATTGAAGTGATTATTGCAATCAATTATGCAAAAGAGATAATAAATATTCTGCAGAAAACTATAAAAAAAAAAAGTTGCATACCTAGAATAACATACTTCACAAATTACACAACCATCTCATCACTTCACATTAATGTCATCACTTCACATTCACGGTTCACAAAACAGAGCACATTCATAATTTACAATAATCGACATAGCACCTCTAACAATACCATTTAAGATTCACAAGCACATAATAATTATCGAGATATGGAGATGGGAATTATAAAATGATTAGGGGTTGAAAATGTTGTGTGTTGCTACTATCCAGTGGTTTAGACTTGCATGTATTGCACCCTGTGGCTATCCAAGGTAGCAAAAAATGTAGAGAGACTATGGTGGAGGCTAGCCATAGGTAGTGGTACAGGGCTGAGGAGTAGAGGACCGTGATGATCTCAATTGGAGGCTAGGAAGCTCACGATCGGGTGGATTTCGATGTTGTAACGATGGAATAAGGGACTTTGTAGATGGTGGTAGGGGTTGCTTGAGTAGGGTCACAGGGTTCTCCACTGGGTATAGTGGTTGTGGTAGTGGGTCAAGGAGATAATAGGGGTTGAGAACTTGAGGCATCGCTGTTGGTTCTTCACGTTAGCCAGTGGTGGCAGAGATCGTGGTGGTGTTGGATGAGAGAGAGAGAGAGAGAGAGAGAGAGAGAGAGAGAGAAGATCACATGTACATGAAGAACCAACAGCGATGACTCACTACAAGAATTTTTGTAGTGAGAGAAAAATGATTTTTTGGTCTAAAGTAATTATGTTGCTGCTCAAATTGACGCTAAAAGATATTATTTGCAACGATATCAAACTCACTGCAAACTTTTGTTGCAAATGATGCCATTTGGAGTTTTCCCCAGTATCTATTTTTATTGTAGCAAAATTTTAAATTTTTTCAATTTCATTATGGCCACAAAAATCTACAAGAAAATTTATTTAAGACTATTACTTTTGCGACAATTTTAATTTGATCAATTTTTGTGCATTCGTGTCAATTTATTTCTGAAGCTAAAAAATCGATGCTAAAAGTACTTTTTTGCAACCAAATTAAAACCATGCTTGCAAATAATAAAGACAAAAAAACTAATTCCGACACCAAAATTTCTTTTACGGCGACATTAATTTGCCACTAAATGGTCTATATGACATTTAACTATTTTTTTCTTCCTAGTTTTTCTCAATTTTTTCGATGTTAATTTTCCTTATGAGTAATCTCTTCTCCATCCCTACCCCTCAGTGTTCCCTCTCGACATTGATTTGTACCGCTCTTGCCCTCCTTTGTTGAACCAAATGATTGCCATCGTGATATTCCAGCACCTCCATGATTGCACACCCTTCATGTGATTCTCTTATGCTTTCCTTTCTATTTTTTAGTTGGGGCAGATTAATAGACAACTTCTATATCATTGACATGATATAAATTGATTTGCAAGAAAATGTTGGCTTGCAAATCAAATTATATTATGTTAAAAATGTGGTGGATGTCATGTGCACTTACGAAAAAGGCTCCATAACAAAATTTTACATGTAATTTCAAAAGACATAGGGCTGATCACTGACGATGTTGGACTTGGAGGGAAGGCTCCAATCCGACTCCAGCTTATTGGAACAAAGTCAGAGGAGTTTGGATTTGGATTTTTATTAGACTTTTACTAGTTTATTTGAAATTTCAATTTGACAATCTTGGACTTCTACTAATTAGATTAAGACATCCAAATTTTATTTTATTTTTTTAAAAAAATGTTTTTTTCAATTTCAATTTTATTAAAATATAATGAAAATTGAAAAAAAATAAATTATTTTAGAAATAATTATTATTATACATTAGTGCCATATATTATTATATGTTAATCTTTATACATTAGTATTATATGTTACTACACGGTAATTATTATATATAACTAGTACATATTATAATACTTTAGTTATTATTTATTACTATTACATGATATTATAAATTTATATATTTGTCTTTATACATAATGGATTAGTAATTTAGTACTAAATTATATTATACATTAGTGTTATATGGTAGCAATAATTAATATATGATGTTTATATATATATATAGGCCCGGCTCAATGGTAAGGCCATTGCCTAAGGTTTCCACTTTATGCAAGGCCTCAAAAAAATGAATTTTTTTTTTGAACTTTTTTAAATTAATAAAAATCATTTCATTAAATAAATATTTAAATAGTTTTTATATTTTCAATGTGTGCAAGGCCCCGTAATACTAAATTTAATATTTAATACAATAAATTATTTATATTTTTAAATTATATTTCAAGGTTTTGTTAAATGGAGGCACAAAATTTATATCGAAGCCCCATTTTAAGTTATTTTATTAAATACAAATTTAAAAAACTTAATTTATATATTTTAAATCAATCCTGATTTGATTAAAGATTTTTAAAATATTCTATATAATAATTTATAAGTTATTATATTATAATTATGAATAATTTATTTAGATTTGGCCTAAGGTCTCAATAGATATTGAGTCATCCTTGTATATATTAAATTATTATTAATCAATTTAGTTTTTATATATTATAATGTAAGCATAGTATGATGTTACATAGGATTTAGGCAGATTATTTACATATTTTGATATTATTAATTGGTGCAAATTAAGAAGCATCATCTAAACAATTTAAATGATATTGTTCAATTTACGAACAAAAATTATAAAATAACTCATGCTTGTATTATAAAAATTGTCTTTTCATATCAGCTGACGGTGGTGATAGCACTAAAGTACGAAACACGTGCGAACTCTGGCTGTGTCTGGGTACGGTCTACGTCCCACTCCGCCATAATGAAAAAATATTAGAAAAACCTACATTTGTTATATTCAGATTCGAAATTAGAATTTTATATTTAAGAAACGTTCGATAAAATGATAAAATATGTAATAAATATAAATTTTATAGGAATGATCATCAATGATAAAAATATCATATTTTATTATTACCAAACTCTCTAAATATATATTAATTTTTAATTATTTACATCCTTTTAAAAAAAAAATCAATTATTTTTAACTACTTGTTCATTTTTCTATAATTTAAAAAAAAATTATAAATTAATAATAAATTTGAGAATTTTTTAATAAGTAATGATGTAATGCTGTTAAATTTTTAACAAAATATATTTCACTATTGTATAAATTAGACTGAAATTAAATAAGTGAGTATAATCAATCAATTTTACAATCATATAAATTTATAATCAATTTTTTTACTAGAGTTAGATTGTTAATTGAGTAACTGTGAAATTATGTGAGTTGAAATTTGAGTTTAAGTGAAATTAAAAGTTAGAATATAAATAAATATATATTAAAATTTAGATGAATAATTTTAATAAAAAAAAAATTAGAAGGGACAATTTTTATTTATTTTTAATTTGAGAGAGAATTTTAATTATATATATATATCATTATATAATTATGTTGGTTGGTTTAATTCATTTTTATTAAATTATTTAAAAAACTTTGATCCAAATTTTAGAAAAAAAATTGAATAATAAAACATGAAAAACACTTCAAGCCAGATCCCATCCAATAGCTAAATGCCACGTAGGCATTTTAAGAAAATTGATTCTACACTTGCATGTAGCAATACACACACTCAAACCAGGCACATTTACACCATCTCTTATCTCTCGTCTCTCGTGTGCTCTATCCCTCTCTTCTCTCTCGATTCTCTTTCGCAGAGCCCAAACCTAAGAATACATAACCTCCACCTACAATCCTTCCTCCATTGGTGATATTGGAGTGTTTTACTTCAGGGCTTCAAGCGAAGGAATGGATGGTGACAAACTGTAAATAATATATGATGGGGGGCAATGAGTTAAAAGGCCGAAGTGTTGCCAGGATGAGTATGCATTTAGTCCAATCTCATGTGGAGATTGAAATACATAAATTTGTGCAAGGTGGTCTGCTTGTTTTAGGCAAGAGGAAGGGGAATGCGTTGAAAACCTTTTTTATTTTTTTGGATCTTGTTTGGTTGTCGAGAAAATGAAGGAAAATCGGATAGTAGCCCTAACAACCTGTTTGGTTGCTGAGAAAATAGAGGAAAATCATTCTTTGTGAAGTCCAACAATCCATTTGCAAAGAAAAAATGCAACAAATAGAAAAAATCAATTTGACATGATGAGTAGAGCTGGTTGCATTGCAGGTGTGTGCTTGCGGGTTTAGTTCGGTTGGATTGTGTCAATAGGCTAGGGTTCTGTTGAAATTGGCAGTCGGATTGCAAGTGGGGATACTTCGAATTGGAGGCCGGATTCAAGTAGTGGAGATTCTTTTGAAAGCTATGCGAGAGAGAATCAAGAGGTAAAAAGGAAATATGCAGGGAAAGGAAAATAGAAAGAACAAAGAAGAGAGGATGAACGGTTTTAGATGAAATCTAATGGACTCGAGCCTAACTTTTGTCTTCATAAATTGCCTATATGGCATTATTTTTTTGGTGAGTGTAAAACCGGATTTTACATTCGTCCGATTCCAAGATCTCCCATAAAACATGTATCGTGTATCCTTACTCATTTGGAATAATTACCGTGCTGGAGAGTTCTAAAAGTAATAAGGTGGGTGGCTCACTCTGTGTATAAGACATTTGGTAAGTACGCATGCATGTCTCTCACCTTACAGTTTCGGTCGGTACTTGCAGACTGGTCGGAATTCATGTTTTGCTTTAATGAATCCCATCATAATAAGAAATATCGTATAATTATTTTAAAAAAATAGAATTATATATTTTACAAATAAATATTTATGATATTTTAATTATAATTAAAATAACTATTTGAAATAAAAATAATTTCTTTTCATTACAAATAATTATTCTAATTATAATAAAAATATCATATATATTTCTTGTAATATTATTATCAAAAAATAAATTTTTTTTATAAGTCCCATATTTTACTTATTTTTCTCTAATTAATATTATTTTTACAATTAATATTATCAGTGACAAATTAAAATCTTCTCTTTTCAATGGATTACACAATATTTCATTTGGAATTCAAATCAAGAAAAATAATAAAGAATAACGTTTCATCTCATTTTATTTTTATAATTTTATTTTAAAATATTATCTAATATAAATATTTTTAATTTTAAATATTTAATTTATTTCATCTAAGTATTACTTAATCGTTAGCACTTTTTCAATCTTTAAACGAAACAAAAAGCAATTTATTTTTTTAAATTTTAAAATAAAAATAAAAATAAAATTTATCTTTCATTTTTTTTAAATCTCATAAAATATCTTAACTCAATTGATTTCATTATAATTAGCATACTTCTCATTTAATCTCCATTCTCCAAACATCCCGTAAAGTTTAATTGAAAGGATCAACAAAAGAAATAGAGAAAAGAATCATAATCCGTTTTTAGTGTTAGAAATAAATTTGTGTTAAAAAGATTTAAATAAATTCTTTAGTTTTTACAAAAATTCTCCATACATTTATTATATTACATCTATTGAAAAGAGTTGAGAGTTCTCAAAAATGATAAAGTTAATTGGGTGTTATTTCGAAATTTTGTAGACTAAGGGATTTTTGTAAACCTTTTCTAAGGATAGGGCAGAGAATTTTCGATTTTCATTTTAATTTAGAGGGTAAAGAATATCGTACAATTTTTCCCAAATTGTTGCTAAATTCTTATTTACTGTTTTTTTTTTCCATTAAAAGCTTGGTGGACCTTCAAGTTGTAACTTAGGACAAAGAGTCCGACCACAATCTATATAATATGGTTAACTATATATATATAGCATCGGCGACAATAGCTCTCGCCTAGCCTCTAGATAATCTTAAAAATTAGCCTTGCAGTATTTATCTCTTAAAGGTTTCGTTTCCATTTTGAGTTAGTTTTAATTCAATTCATTTTATTATTATAATATTTTTAAAATATAATAAATAATTTAACATTTTTAACTTTTAAAATAATAAATAATATTATAAAATAATATTTTATTCAACTTTTAAATTTTATTTTAATTCATTTTATTTCAACTTATTATTTAAATCTGACCGATGCGACAAATGATCTAATTATTTGAAACATTTTTTAAAATAGTATTTCATCTTCATTTCTTGTATTATAATTAATATAACAGGCCGGTGAATTAATATGAATGGTTGTGGAGGCTGCTTTTTTTCTCTCTATAAGTCCAGCCTTTATGGCTTTTGATATTTTAATATTATGTCATGATCACTTGCTTCGAAACGTGTTAAAAGAGAGTGGTAGTCCATTGAGCACGAGCTAATTCTATAAGATTTGGCACGTTAATTAATTTAGAGGTTGTCATGAGAAAGATGTTTCGGATTTCTACATTTTATAGTGAAAGCTCGGATGGAGCTTCTTATAAGTGATCAATGCATCACACTATAAGAAAATAAATCTTTTGTGACATCAGATTTCATCATAAAAAATTAAAAGAATATGTTGCAAAATATTATTTTTAATAAAAACAATTATTTTAAATGTAATAAATTGATTATTTCTTATACTTCTTTTTGTAATATCATGTAATATATATATATAAATTAAGTACTCAATATAAAAAGATGCTATGAATTCGACTTGCACTATTCATATTTGTAAAAACATTTTATATTTGTTTCTCACTCATCACAAGAAAAAATAAATATTTATGACGATTTATTTATAATGAGAATGGCGGTTTATAATAAGAATAAACTCATTTTAACATAAAATAATTATTTTAATATAAATAATTATTCACAAATAAATGATTTTTATAGTATCCTCTGCATTTCCAATTTTTCACTTTCTTATTTGTAAAAACTTTCTTATTTCTTCCAATTTTACTTCCAACACCTTAGATTTGTAAAATAACGCTCATGCATGTGTATTTTATTACATTAAAATATATATAATATATTAATATATATATATATATATAGTTAAACTTTTTTTGTAAAGAAACTCTCTTTAAAAATAAAAAATAGTAATATATAATTTATGAGAACTGTTATAAATATAAAAAAATTATATAAAGAGAAATGTATAAACTAATATGGTTATATAACATACATTAAATTTATTTGATAATAAAAATAATTTTTATTATATTACATTATATTAGTTTATAAATTTTTTTATATAATTTTTTTTTTACTAAAATATTTTCCACAATTATACACACAATTAAACGATAAAAGAGCAGGGCGGAGCAGTCATTGCATTAGTTTGACTCGTCGCTTGGTGCCCGTGCCGCCAAAGTGGAAGACTTTGAATTTTTTTTAAGCACCAACGATCAGTCTGGTACACGCACACGCGGCTTGGCCCTACTGCCAACGTTGACGACGCGGACGAATGGCGACGTGATGACAAAAACTCCCAAAGCGAAAGCGAAAGGTTTTGGAAGAGGGGCATGAATCACGTGCACTTGCCGCCCACAGTTTAATATATTTTTTTTCTAATTTTTTATTGGAGTAGGGCATGATTGCCTTTTTTTTTTTTTTTTTTTCTTTTGTCTCTTGGCTTAAACACGTTTATCTCCTGCTGCACTTAACTCCCATTCATCCACCCCACCTGTCTTTCTATCTATTTTATCCTCCTGGGCCCCTGGCTAGGTCCCACTCTCCTGACACTTCGCTTTTTATTTTTTTATTTTTTAATTATTTTTTGTAACTTCGCTAACTTATGCCCACTAGGCTCATTTTTTCTTTTTTTTCTCTCTATTATATTTTATTAAATATTTAATAAATACCGTCAAATATATTTTATATATTTATTTATCTTTTATTTTAATTGCATCTTCCACGCTAACTTATGAATATAATATCTTAAATATTGAGAAGGATGAAAAGTTATCTGCCTATTGATCATACTCTAGGATGCTAATGAGCATTGCTATAATTATAAAAAAATCTTATAAAATTAATTTTTTAATTTTATAAATTAATATAATTTTTATAATTGATTAAATTTATTTTATAATAAAATTAATTTTTCAATGTGATGAATTATATAAAATTTCTTTATAGCTAAAACATTTCTCGATACCAATTACTTAATTAGTTACATGTGAATAATACAATATCATAGTTATGGAACCATGCATGCATGACCTCTTTCAAGACCTAAAATTATTAGAAATCGTTATCCATTTCGATCACCATATAATTAAAGCGTGAAGTCTATCTGCTTTTAATTAATAACTATATTTAATTTGTCTTAATTGCAAGAGATGGAAGTACTAATTATTTGATTCGTCGTGGACCCCCATAAAGTAGGTAGCTTTAAGCATTTCTTAATGCATGCCCAAAGTTGGGTACTCCTCTTGTAGAGTGCGCAAATATTTCGATTTACATAAAGAAAAAAAGTTATTTTTTAATAATAGATATTCTTTTATTAAGTGAATGCATAATATTTGTATATTTTATAATTGTATATAATATTACTTTTAATTTTTATATATACATAATAGACAAAAATATTGATAATCAAGATAGTATGGACCACTTGTTGTGAAATGTATTAGATTTATAAATACTAATAATTTCTTATATATATACTAATTAAGTAGGAAGGTTTTAACATTAACAACATGTTGGATGTACTAGCAAGCGAATTACAAATTAATAGATTTATCATCTGATCTCTAAGCTTATCTCCAAGTTTCATACAAAACCATGATATGATCACCTATCTAATTATGTTGCCACTTGACACTTCTGGCCAGTCATTCTATACATTCATGGGAGATCGATTATCTGTTTGACAACTGTTATATCTTAACCTTTGAATCGGTATCTATATATATATATATAGAAGAAACTACAATTACAACTCGATCAGAACATGATATCCTCCACATGATATATGGTAGGATTTGATTTACAAGAGATATAACTTAATTAATATTAAACTTCTCTTGCAAGACAAATTTAGTAATATTGACAATATATATATATATATATATATATATGAATGGTATGTTCCCCGCACACATGATTATCATAAGCATAATATTTCTTCTATCAGAGACTAATAATTTCAGTAACAATAATATGACAAAATATCCATGTCATGACAATTAGAAAAACTAGAAAGACAAATAAAAAACAAAAAAACAAAAAACAAGTGGACGCATATATATATATATATATATATATATATCTCCCTTATTTGCTTTCAATATTGAAAGTGCCCACACTAACCCTATTTCTTTGACTATTTCTTTGAATCAATTGAAAGTTTCAAGAGGATGCCATGCTAAAGCTCTCATTTGGTGATATATATATATATATACGAATTAATTAAAGAGTAGATTAGGTACTACATTGGTTTGAGGAAAATACACCTCAAAAACCTCAGATCAAAATAATTCTATAGACAAGCACTTCATTCGACGTCTGAGCTGTATATATATGTTGGTCGAATGCTAATTAGATATTTGTGCATAACCAATTGCGGATTGGAAAAGTTAATTAGAATTCAGTGTCGCTATTTTGTTTAAGATATACAGAATATCAATTAATGAGGTTCAGGATTATATCAATTAATAAGATACAAATTGGGGGAATATGAAGCCTATCTAGCTAATAATAACGCTTAAGAACCAGTACCCTATGAACAATTATAATAATCAATGGAAATAATTTAATTTATAATTTATAATTTAAATTATAACTTTTGTATGGAGTCAAAGACTCAGAAAGATTATACACAGAAAAATTATATTTACAATTGTGAATTGTGTAATTACCCCATAATCATTTTGAAAAAGAAAAAGTGATTAAAACATAGGATCCACATAAAAAAATTAATTAATTTTTTTATAATAAACTCTACTTTTTTCCAGATTGATTACACACTCTACAGTTGTATGTAACATTATTATTAATGAGTTTCAAAGCTGAACTCATTCATTAGTTTCATACATAAGTATCTGATATTAATTTAGATAGCTTTAATATGAATATTGTGATTTATGTATTTAATCTTAAAAGTTGATGGTGTGTTTCACGATTCCCTGAATCCCCCTCTCTTTTCATTATTGCAAATACTCGATCGAGCTCAACAGTGTGAAATACTTTGAGAGAAGTAATTTGCAAGCCTTGGGTTGGATTGAGTAAGCCAGGGCCCAAGTAACATACTAAGGATGGGCCAAAGGAGACCAAGCCTGCCCAGAAGGCTCACTATAGGAAAGAGAGCAAGACACATCGAGCAGGAGGCTAAAGCCAAGAGGAAGATGAGCTAGGAAGCCACAACCAAGTGTCAGGAACAACTTTGATGTCCAAGTACCAACAATAGGGCAAGCTAAAGCACCGGATAAGTGGCCTCCAACATAGAAGCAGGGTTTTCAAGTACAAACCTGGTATTGGAGTATCGACAGCAGGAAAAGCTTGATACGGGCTTACCTAACTATGATCATGCCACATTAAATGTAAAACAACAATAAGAACAACATGCCACGGTAAGGTGTCAATAGTCGTCACTATCAATTGTGGGAGCACTTTCACCTGGCAGAATATTGGTATAAGATATGGCTGGAGTACAAGCGACACCTCCATGATTTGACTGATAGGTATAGGCGCTACCTCTGAATCTTCTCATTAGAAAATATCCTTGATTAGGTATATAAATACTCCATCTCACCATACTAGGGGCTCTCTGATTCATTTGATTATTTGCACATTATGATTCGAGTTCACATATATTTTCAAGTCTAATTTAAGCATCGGAGGTACTTCAGCTCCCTGAGCCCTTCTAATTCTTCATGGTTGTAGTAGGTATTTGACCAAGGTCGACGTGATGGAGTTGCCCATGCTGTAAACACGACATCAACATTAATATTATTTTTTTCTCCAATTTTCTTGTCTACAAAGAAGAAAAATTCTCTTAGATTGTATAGTTGATATAATACACTGATTCATCTCCTTTTTTTTTATAAAAATCATATTATAAACATCTTCATATAATATATTCTTTCAATTTTCTTTACCATTTTACCAAATATAGGGATGTAAAAGGTAAGGCATATTTATTTCAATCATATTTTTGTTATAAAAGAATTGTTAAGAGTTAAATTTCTATTTTCTTCTGCTTGTCTCTTTGTTACTGAACAAAAAGTCCAAGAAATATTACAGCAATGTTTTTTGATGCTGACACCAAACTTGACAAGAAAAGTAAATAATCCGCAAAAATGTAAGGATCAAAGTAAAAACATAAAAAAATAATAACATAAGAAAGTTACATGGTTCGGTTCTAATGGCCTACATCCATGACAGGAACAGTAGCTAGGAGATGTTTTATTGATAGTAAAGAAAGGTACAAGCTTATAGACATGGAGATCTCGAGTTCTTAGCCCTGATTTCATCCTCCAAGCGAAACTCTAACCCTAGCATTTGAAGAAAACCCTAGCCCTAACCTTGAAGACCTTTTTTCCCTCTACTTCTTTCTTTCAATCTTCTTACAAATGAAAACAACAGAGCAAAACCACAATGAATATCTCGTTGTAG
Organism: Platycarya strobilacea; assembly: GCA_036898215.1. NCBI lineage: Eukaryota > Viridiplantae > Streptophyta > Magnoliopsida > Fagales > Juglandaceae > Platycarya > Platycarya strobilacea. The sequence continues at coordinate 30,860,703 of CM072549.1, read as the reverse complement.
TAATCCAGATCCTTCGGGACTTTTATAGTACATGGCCAAATCACTAAAATAGCCTTAATGATTTAAACATATTACAACAGAGGATAATAAACGTAAGCTGTCCGATTTAGCTAGCTGTCAATCTCTGATGAAGCTTGACACACATCTTACAAATCTCTACTTTGGCAAGCTTGAATCCCTTTACTTTAAAACTCCATCTCCATATGTTGTTTCTACAAAGTTTCCCTTAATGGGTATTAACAGTTTTGTAAATTAATCATATTCAAACAATGTTCAAATTTGATAAAAGTTAATGCTTTGGTCATCATGTCGGATGAGTTATCCTCTGTAAGTATTTTTTCAACTCCTATTTCAATAGATGAGATAATATTTTTAATAAATTGTAATCTTACATCTATATGCTTTGACCTCTCATGAAATATCTTATTCCTAGCTAAATGAATGACACTGTGGTTGTCGCAAGATACAGTGACCTTTCCATCATACATTCCTAGTTCAAGTATCAAAACTTCCACCATATTGCTTCTTTGAAAGCTTCGGTCATGGAAATATATTCTACTTCAGTGGTAGACAAAGTTACCATTGATTTCAGATTTGCTTTCCAGCTAATAGTTCCACCTAGAAAAGTAAACATCATATGAGAAAGGAACTTTCTAGTATGCACATTTCTAGTATAGTCTGAATCTACATAACTTTTTAAACATCTATAAGTTAGATCATAGTCCCCAAACTTTAAAACCAATCATTTAGTACTAGACAAATATTGAAAGATAGATTTTAAAGCATGCCAATGAGGTTTTTTAGATCTATCCACAAACCTGCTCGCTAGATTAACTGCATAAGTCAGATTTGGCCTAGAATAGACCATGGCATACATAAGACTCCCTACCATACTTGAATGTGGAACTTTATTCATAAAAGTAATGTCATCATTAGTTTGTGGTGCTTGGCTGATATAAAGTTTTATATGTTGTGCAACAGGTGTAGAAACAGATTTAACATTATTCATTCCAAATCTATTTACAACTTTGGAAATATATGATTTTTTAGATAAATAGATAACCCTTTTATTTCTGTGTCTATTTATTTGCATACCCAGAATTCTTTTGGCAGGACCTAATTCTTTCATTTCAAATTCAGCCTTTAACATACACTTAACATGTTCAAGATGATTTTTATCCTTATAAGTTACCGACATGTCATCAATATATAAAAGTAAGAAAATAGGATTTCCATCACTTTGTTTAAAGTATACATAGCCATCAAAGTTACTCTTACAAAAATCATTTTGCATCATGTGAGCATCAAATCTTTTATACCATTATCTTAGTGATTATTTTAAACCATACAAAGATTTCTTTAACAAGCAAACATGATTATTACTGACTTCTGAGTAGAAATCTTCGAAAGGTTGCATGTAAATAATTTCTTGAAACTGTCCATACAGAAAAGGCTATTTTAATATAGGGGTGACAATATGTGACACGACACGTTAACACGAAACGAACACGACACGATAAAAGCGGATTAGTGTTTAGCCTTAACGGGTTTCGAATCAAATTGTGTCAACTCGTTAAGACACGATTTGATAACAGGTCATAACAGATCAAACCCGTTATGATCTGTTAAGACATGTTAAGAAATTTGAATTTATTTTTATACCTTTGACCTAAATTCAAAAAATCCTAATTTAAAATTAGTTTTATACTTTTAAACACTTAGCTATCTCATTTAAGTACTTATGAAAAAGTCATTAACAAGTTAACCTATTATTATTTAATATGTTTGGGTTATAATTTTAATATTTTACAATATGTAGATTATATTTGTGTGTTTATCATATTTTATAGTGTACTACTTATTGAATTCTAATTTTAAGATTGTAATTTATAATTTTTTTTAATGTTTTATAGCTATTACTTAAGTTTTAATATTTGTATAAAATCAATTAGGTTAAAGTCAAATGGGTCACTAACGGGTTTGCGGGTTGAAACGGGTCAGATTGTGTTATATCATGTCGTGTCATATAGTGTCAAAGTGTCTTAACGGATCTTAACGAGTTGTGTCGTGTCAACCCGTTATCTTAATGGGTGATGTTAGGGTTGAAGTTTTTGACACGAAACCCTTAACGGGTCGTGTTTGTGTTGACCCTTTAAGCATTATGTACACGCCTTGACACGATACGAACACGATCCATTGACACGTTTTGACACCCCTATTTTAATATAATTAAAATAGCTACAAATGAGAGTAAAAGTCTTATGGAGTTGTGTCTTACCACAGGAGAGAATATTTCATTATAGTCTATTTCCTCCCTTTGAGTAAACCCTTTAACAATTAGCCCAACTTTGTACCTAGGCGATTCTACCTCAAGGATTCTCTTCTTTCTTTTAAAGATCCATTTTAATCCTACCAATTTCTGATTCTTAGGTTAGGCACAATTTCCCATGTTTATTTTTATTTAAGGATTTCATTTCTTCTTCCATAACAAGAATCCATTTAACAGCCTCTTTAGAATCCATGACTTCCTTAAAGTTTCTAGGTTCCTGTTCAACTTTTGTTTCAGCAATGGATAGGGCAAAAGCTGTCAATTTAGCTTCCCTAAACCTTTGAAGGGCTTAATAACCCTTCTCTCCCTATCTCTAGCTAAGAGGTAGGTATTGTTTTTATCCAGAGATTCAATTTCAACACTTGAGGTCTCAATTTTATTTAAAACAATGTCCTAATAGCTATTTGAGGTGGAGGGTTGCTCCACCTCAAATTGCATATCAGCTTGTATTTGAGGCTCCACAGAATTTGGAGTAGTATTATATTTTCTGGCTATTTGTTTTTCATTAAAAACAATATCCCTACTGATTATACATAACTTATAATTTATAACCTTTGACACCATTTGGATATCCTACAAAGGTGCACTTAAGTGCCCTTGGTTCCAATTTATTAATTTTATAATGATCATAAGTTACACAGCCAAAAACCTTTAAATTTTGATACTTACCAAGTTTTTCAGACCATAATTCTTAAAGGATTTTGAGATCCAAAGTAGAGGAATGATATCTAATTATGAGGTAGACAATAGTGGCACTTGCCTCTGCCTAAAAGGTTTTAGGCAATCCAGAAGTTGCCAACATACACCTTACCCTCTCAATGATGTTCTGTTCATCCTTTCAACTAAGCCATTTTGTTGGGAAGTTTTCCTAACAAACCTATGCCTAGAAATCTCCTCTACTTGATAGAAATCATTAAACTCAATAGACAAGTACTCTAGCCAATTATCAATCCTTATTTTTTTAACCTTTCTACCCACTTGTTCTCAACTAGTATTTTTCATTTCTTAAATTTTTCAAAAGTGTCACTTTTTTGTTTAACAACATAAATCCTCACTTTCCTAAAATAATCATCAATCAAGGACATGAAATATCTAGAGTCACCATGTGAATTGACCTTAGCTGGATCCCACAAGTTAGAATGTATGTGGTTTAAGGTTTGTTTTGTTTGGTGAATGGCTTTCTTAAAGGTGGCTCTAGTGGATTTACCTAGCACACAATTTTCACAAAAATGTAATTCACCAAGTTTCTTGTCTCCTAAAAGACCCTATTTTTCCAATTATCTAAGATTCTGTTCACTTACACGCCCTAGGCTTTTATGCCACAAGAGAATTTGGTTTTCTGATCTGTGAACTACAGGTGATGTCTCACCTTTGACTATCTTCTCCATTAGAGTATATAACCCATTCTTCAACTCCCATTTCATGACTATTAAAGACCCTTTATTGACTTTTAAGATTTTATTTTCAGATTTAAAAGAATATCCTAATTTTTCTAGAATATCAAGAGAAATCAAGTTTTTTTTTAATTCGGGAATATATTTATCATCCTTTAGCAGTTTTTCAAATCCATCATACATTATTAATCTCACAATTCCAATATCATAAATTTTACAAGATTTATTATTACTTAAAATAATATAACCACCTACGTGGAACCCTTTTTGGAATCCCGATAAGAGAGCTTCTAAGAAAACCTTTTGCCTTTGCTTTTTTAATTTCCCTACATTCATTAATTTCAATAAAATGTGTTATCCTATGCATTAACAATGTACACTAGCCCTCGGGGGATGCATGATAGATGTAACAAAAGCACAAGAAGAGGGAATATTAGGCCAAAACAAAAGATTTATTACAAGAAACATGTAGCAAAAGTATAGAAAATTAAAAAATAAAAAATAATTAACGACGCTAATAGAAACATAATCTAAGAAAATACAATAAGTGGACTGTCAACTCAAAATATATAGCAGCTCATGAGACTATTTTGTGGTGGAGTTTTTTTCTTTTATTAAGAAAACTTCATTTCATTTCAATAAATAAAAGTGGTAGAGATTTCTTATATATACTATTACTATGAAAAATTGGTATTTTGAAAGAGGGTTGGAGACAAGAATTTTAATCTTTATATGGTTTCAAAAGGTTTGTCTCGAAAATTTTTAGAGAGAAAGTTTGAATTTCATCCCAAAATTATTTTTAAGGATGACATCTAATAGAACCAATAGAAAGCGTTCGACTATTATTCAAACAATTCGTACGATATATAGCTAAAATACTATTCGAACAGTTTTTTTAGACGCTATATTTTGCCTTAGAAAGTCTAGTTTGAACAAAGAAATTCAAACATATATTTTTTTTTGTTCGAACACATAAAAAATTACTTCCCTATTTTAAGATAAATTTTTTTTTTGTTCTATATAAATACTTTTAAGGATAAAGTTTAATTCTTTCTTAAAATATTTCATCTCTAAAGCCAAATCTCTTGTAGCGTAGGGAAAAGAATATTAATATAGTTTGACAACAACCGAAAATGGAATGTGGCTATATTCGTACAAGGAAGTTTTGTTCATCATCTCCATATATTTCAATTTTTTTTATATAAAATATGTAGTGTATAAATAATGAGCTGAAAAATTCAAATAGTTTAAAAGAATATAATTAAAAAATAAAAAATATTATAAATTATAAATATAATGTGCAATATATAAAAATAAGAGAAATGATAAATTCATAATACTTTCTATAATATTTTACACAACAAATGTTGTAAGATATGAGTATTTCTATAAAATGATATAAATTTTATAAGATAATTTAAAAAAATATTTTTATTTTATAAAGAAAATATTTATGCAATCGAAAATTAGATAATCGTCGCATAAACGTTTAAAAAAAATGAATAAAATATTAAATTCATATGAAAAAAATTAATTTTTTAATAAAAAATTTTACTATTTTTTAAAACAATATACGATATTTACATATCTTATAATAGAATTATACATATAAAATTACTTTATTTTATAATATATATTATATAAATATTATAAAATATATTATGTATCTCACTTCTCTAAAAATAATGAGGAGCAAACTAGCTCGTTCGTACATACAATGTTCCGATCGTCGTTAGTTATTTTATATATATAATATATGTGTAAATTAATAATTATATCGGGAATGAACCAAAATTTAAGTTTATGCAACACTTGCGCCGCTTATGGACTAAATATCGTATATTTTTAAAATAATATACGATATTTACATATCTTATGAAAGAATTATACATATAAAATTACTTTATTTTATAATGTTGTAAAATATGGTTTACACATATATAAACCTTCCTCCTTTTATATATATATATATAAAACGAGGAACGTTTTGAATTTATAAGGAGGAAAGTTTTGAATTTCAAACTTCAATTTTAAAGACTGAAAATTACGTTAATTAGATTATAAATTTTTGGTCGCGATATTGTTGAATCATGAACGAGCTTCAACATATCAACAATTAGCAATTCTATATAGGAGCAACGTATGTAATTTTTTTTTTCTCAAAAAAGCAATAGATTAATCCTTATTTTTTTAAAAGAAAGCAAATTGTATTCATTTAATATGAAACAAAAATTATAAATTAACTAACGACGATTTGTAGCGTCACAATGCATTAAAATGTGACTAACACAGTTTAATCTTGATTGCAAATCTCGAGAAACAACTCAACCATATCTAAGGCAGAGTAATCAACAAACTAAACAAATTCCTATAAACAAAAGTACAAGGAGGAAATACTCTACAGACCATAAATTTTAGAGATAATATTTTTCTTTTTTTATTAAACAAACTAACAAACATAAAATACAGTGAAATGAGAAAACCAAAACATAAATATCTGATTTTCAATCTTGAAAGAATCTAAAAACGCACAGGAAGACCACTATTGTGAGGGGTGCGTGTGGTACACTCACTGCCTCTAGAGATGAGCGAATGGGTAGGTGCAGAGTGGCTAGTAGCCCTAAGCCTTGCAACGCCGCACATGACACCCGAAAAATCTGAGGGGTGCACAGAGAACAATCTCCCACTTTAGGGAGCGTCAGGTCGGCGCGAATCCTTCTTGACTAAGAGATCAGCATCCTAAGAAGTCTTTGGAGAGGCGCGTTTGGCATCTTGACCACTAGAGGGCTTCGAACTGCTTAAAACTCCTTTGACGCTCCATAGGCTCAAAATAACTAGTTGTTCCTATAGAATACAAAACCCAAGAAAGAAACAAAGAAAAAATAAAACAAAACAGAAGGGGAGGGAGAAGAGAGGAGAATAGGGGGGAGGGGGCACAAATGGATAGAAAACAAAGATAAGAAGGGACGAAAGACCAAACTGAAAAGCAAAGGAAACAAAGCAAAAACGAGAAAGAAGGAAGAGGGGGAGATGGGAAGGAGAGGATGGAGGAAAAGAAGAAAGAGAGGAGGATTAGGAGCAGATAAAAGAATGAGTCTTTTAACCAACTAGAGAAAAACGATTAGTCCCATTTCAACTTTCATAAAAATGAAGAAAAAGCTATCATTAACAGAATAAAATCATAATAGAATTGAAATAATGTTAACTACAATTATGAATGATATAAACCTTTTAAGATAAATTAACCATAAAACATAAAATAAAGAAAATAAACACATAACTAATAAACAGTAGACCACCTTAGATAAAAAATAAATAATTAAAAAGTGGTGGTGGTCCTTGTTGGATTGTATGTGGAGACTACTTTAGAAAGTAAAAATCGTGTGTTAGGAATTCAGCTCGACCCTAGCTTGACACTTGGTTCGAGTGATGTTTCGCTTGACACTAGTTCGAGCGAGATTCAGACAGAGATTTTACTTGACATTCCGCTCGAGTAAGATTCACAAAAATTTAGGAATTATGATTTCCAGCGCCATTTTTGCTATAAATATATTATGTTTGACTGGTTAAATACAATTGTTATCATATTCTAAGAGAAAATAATTGTCTTATGAGTGCATATTGTGTGAGAGAATAAAAGATTTTAGAGAGAGTAAGTTGAGATTGAGTGATTGTAAATCTTTTATGATTAATAAGATTTTTGTAATTTTGTAGACGTAAGTAATTTGCTGAACTACATAAATTTTATATTATGTAATTAATTATATTTATTTTTATTTTTATTTGCCATTAATAGTATATGTAATTTGTCTACAACAAAGCACAACAGTTCCTGATTTTGCCAAACGTGGAAGTAGCTAATATAAACGTGCTCCAAGGCAACAGAACAAAAACGATATTTTCAGGCTACGCGTCAAGTAAAACGTGTCTCAATAACTAATACCTTTCAGGAGGCCTACGTATATATTTTCCTATTAAATTTGGTTATATACTACACTTATTTAAATCCATTGACGTAATATTTATTACATTATATTTTTAAAATAATTAATTTAGAATTGACAGAACATGTAGGGGTGTCAAAACGTGTTAACGGGTCGTGTTCGTGTCGTGTCAGAACGTGTGCATAATACTTAAAGGGTCAACACGAACACGACCCGTTAAGGATTTCGTGTCAAAAACTTCAACCCTAACACGACCCGTTAAGATAACGGGTTGACACGACACGACCCGTTAAGACCCGTTAAGACCTTTGACACTATATGACACGATATGACACGACACGATACAACACGATTTGACCCGTTTCAACCCGCAAACCCGTTAGTGACCCGTTTGAGTTTAACTTAATTGATTTTATATAAATATTAAAACTTAAATAATAGTTATAAACCATAAAAAATTAATTATAAATTATAATTTTAAAATTACAATTCAATAAGTAATACACTATAAAATATGATAAATACACAAATATGATCTACATATTATAAAATATTAAAATTATAATCCAAATATATTAAATAATAATGGGTTAACTTGTTAATGACTTTTTAATAAGTATTTAAATGGGATAATAAAGTGTTCAAAAGTATAAAACTAATTTTAAATTAGGATTTTTTGAAATTTAGCTCAAGGGTATAAAAGTAAATTCAAATTTCTTATCGTGTCTTAACGGGTCTTAACGGGTCATAACGGGTTTGACCCGTTATGACCCGTTATCAAATCGTGTCTTAACGGGTTGACACGAATTGACCCGAAACCCGTTAAGGCTAAACACTAACCCGCTTTTATCGTGTCGTGTTCGTTTCGTGTTATCGTGTCGTGTCACAAATTGCCACCCCTAAGAACATGATACAAAATACAAATGAGACCAAGAAATAATATATAATCTTTATCTATTAATTTATTTATATAAACAAGTGGAAAGAATATCTTGATTTAGCAATCGGCCAAACAAGGACGAACCACTCAACGTGCCCTTTACTTTATCCTTTAATTTTAATTTTAATTTTTTCTCTTATATTATATATTTACTTTGTTTTTAAGCTCTTGTTTTTTACTATGTCTGTTTTTAGTAATATAAAATGTTAAATTTGGAAAGGGGTACGGTAGAAGTGCGCTGGCGATTATTTGGAAAGTGAACGCCGAGTTTTTTCTATCCTTTTTGGTTTTTACTACGGCTACCGAGTGGCGGCTCTTTCATGGAACGCGCTCGAGAGAGACCCTGGTGATGACGAGACGTGGGAGAGAGATCTGATAGCATCACCGTTGGTGAATTCTTTCTGTCAACGCGGGGATTTGATTAGACAACCTGCTATTTTAAAGAAGAATATGGCTAGGAAACATGAACATCTTGTAATGAATTTAGTGGAGGGACGGCAGCCGCTCCCTGTCCCACCACTAAATAATGTGAATGACCCCACCACTATTATATTAAATTTGTATAGTAACTTGCATAGTAATTTCAAAGCCTATAAATAGGGGCTTCAGTTGTAATGAAATTCATAAGAAAAAATAGAGAGAGAAAGAAAGCTTGAGTTCTTAAGAGTTTCAAGAGAGTTTCTTATTTCTCTTTTACAATAGTAGTTCCTTTCTTTAAGTTTCATAACACGTTATCAGCACGACGGTTCTGCCAATTCTGAAGCTAGTGGCCTTATTCCTCTGTAAGTTTTTCAATATATTATTTGAAATCTTTGATATATTTTATTGATGATTATCTGTGTGAATTTATAAATATATTTTCTGAGATACGCATATTTATTATTTATATGTGTAGAAAATGGCAAATCTTACAAAATTGGAATTTGTTACTCTTGATATATCTGGGAAAAATTATTTATCCTGGATACTTGATGCTGAAATACATCTTGATGCAATGAACCTGGGAGAAACTATTAAAGAAGGAAATCAAGCATCCCTGCAGGAACGTGCTAAAGCAATGATTTTCCTTCGCCACCATCTTCATGAAGAATTGAAAACTGAATATCTCACGGTAAAAGATCCCTATATTTTGTGGAATAATTTAAGGGAGAGGTATGAACACCAGAAGACTGTTATCCTCCCAAGAGCTCGCTCTGAATGGATGCACCTGAGGTTGCAAGATTATAAAAGTGTTAGTGAGTATAATTCCGCACTTTTTAAAATAAGCTCAGTATTAAAATTATGCGGTGAGAAAATCACCGATGAAGATATGCTAGAGAAGACTTTTACTACATTTCATGCCTCGAATGTGCTCCTGCAGCAGCAGTATCGAGAGAGAAAGTTCAAGAAATATTCTGAACTTATATCATGTCTTCTAGTAGCTGAGCAAAATAATGAGCTCTTATTAGAAAGCCACAATACACGCCCTACTGGCTCAATATCATTCCCTGAAGTGAATGGTAATAGGTTTGCATCATTCCCAGAAGTGAATGGTGCATCCTTTAGAAGAAATCGGGGGCGTGGACGTGGACGTGGTAGAAGAAATTATAGAAATGTTGGTCATAGAAATGACAACATTAAAAGGGATATACCATATCACCAGAAGTGGTACAATTCAGAAAGGGGTAAAAATCCCCAGAATAATTCTTCAAAGAAAAGTGAAGAGGTGTGCCATAGATGTGGAATGACTGGACATTTGTCACGTACCTGTCGTACGGCCAGGCACTTAGCTGATTTATATCAAGCTTCTGTTAAAGGAAAGAATAAAATGCATGAAGCAAATTTAGTAGAACCATAAGATGATTTATTAGATTCAGTAGATGTAGACGTTACTCATCTTGATGTATCTGATTTCTTTAATCATCCTGATGGTAGTATTGAACACTTAATTGGAGATGGAAGTGTTCCACTCAATTAATGTATTTTCTTTCTATCAATAATAAAAGTTTTGTATATTTTGTAGAATCATGGATCACATTGATGAGCTTTTTATCTCTGAGTTGAATGATAAAGATATATGTCTGGCTGACAGTGCTACAACTCACACAATTCTCAAAGAAAAGAAATATTTTCAAAATCTAACACTAAGTAAAGCCTATGTCCATACCATATCAGGTTCATCGGATTTAATTGAGGGCTCCGGAAGAGCTTATATTGTGTTGCCTAATGGCACCAAATTTTGTATTGATGATGCTCTATTCTCTTCACAATCCAGAAGAAATTTATTGAGTTTCAAAGATATACGTCGTAATGATTACCATATTGAAACGACCAATGAAGGCAGTAAAGAGCATCTTCTTATTACTAAAACAGTATCGGGCCAGAAGCTCGTATTAGAAAAACTGTCTGCTCTATGTTCTGGATTGTATTATACAAAAATGAGAACAATTGAATCATATGTGGTAATGCACCAGAAGTGCATTGACCCTAAAGTATTTATGACTTGGCATGATCGCCTTGGACATCCGGGTTCTATAATGATGAGACGAATTATTGAAAATTCGCATGGGCATCCCTTAAAGAATCAAAAGATATTTCTACCCAATGAATCTCCGTGCTCTGCATGTTCTCAAGGTAAGTTAATTATTAGACCATCTCCCTCAAAAATCATTGTTGAATCTCCATCCTTTTTACAAAGGATTCACGGAGATATATGTGGGCCTATTCATCCATCAAGTGGACCATTTAGATATTTTATGGTCCTAATTGATGCATCTAGTCGATGGTCACATGTTTGTCTTCTTTCCACTAGAAATGTTGCATTTGCTAGACTTATTGCTCAGATAATTAAACTACGAGCACAATTTCCTGAGCATCCAATTAAGACCATTCGATTGGATAATGCAGGTGAATTTTCATCTCAAGTTTTTGATGATTATTGCATGTCAATAGGAATAGATGTTGAACATCCTGTTGCCCATACACACACACAAAACGGTTTAGCTGAATCTCTGATCAAAAGGCTTCAATTAATCGCTAGACCTTTACTTATGAAATCAAGACTACCTATTTCTGTTTGGGGACATGCTATACTTCATGCAGCATCTCTAATTCGCATTAGACCATCTGCATATCATAAATATTCTCCATTACAGCTTGCATTTGGTCAACAACCAAATATTTCTCATCTTCGTACTTTTGGATGTGCTGTATATGTTCCAATTGCACCTCCACAACGTACAAAAATGGGCCCTCAACGTAGACTTGGGATATATGTTGGTTTTGATTCTCCATCCATTATTAGATACATTGAACCCCTTACAGGGGATATGTTTAAAGCACGTTTTGAAGATTGTCATTTTGACGAATCAAATTTTCCGTTAATGGGTAAAGAAAAGTCGGTGCCTGAAGCACGACAAGATATTACTTGGGATAATAAGACCCTGTCTCATTTTGATCCTCCTACAAATGAATGTAAACGGGAAGTTCAAAGGATTATTCATTTGTAAAATGTTGCAAATCAGTTACCGGATGTATTTACTGACACTAAAGGTGTAGTAAAATCTTATATTCCTGCTGTTAATACTCCAGCAAGGATTGAAGTCCCTGAAGGACAAATTGTCAAAGCAGCAATAGGTGAATCTAAAATACGCCTGAAGCGTGGAAGACCTATTGGTGCAAAAGATAAAATTTCCAGAAGGAAAAGAATACAAAATGAATTTGGTGTTCCTGAAGAACACGTACCCACAATACAGGCCACAAATATAATTGATGCTCCTAAAGAGCTTAAATCTTCTATTCCAGAACCTCCTGAAGAGGAAAATCTTGAAGAGTATAAATCTCCTAAAAAGGGACCTCCTGAAGAGGTGTGTCATGAAATGTTTTCCCTTGAAGAGGAACAGGTACCTGAAAATAATGAGATCTCAATACATTTCATGAAAACTGGAGAAATTCTGGATAGAAATAAAACTGTTGTCGACAACATATTTTCATATAAAATGGCCCTTGACATTACCAGAAGTAATGAAGAAAATGAGCCAAAAAGCGTCGAAGAATGTCGACGTAGAAATGATTGGCCAAAATGGAAAACAGCTATTGAAGCTGAATTAAATTCGCTAGCGAAACGAGAAGTATTTGGACCTGTTGTCCAAACACCAAAGGGTGTAATGCCTGTTGGATATAAGTGGGTATTTGTACGAAAACGTAATGAGAAAAATGAAATTGTGCGATACAAAGCACGGCTTGTTGCACAAGGTTTCCTGCAGAAACCCGGGATTGATTATGAAGAAACATACTCTCCCGTTATGGATGCAATCACATTTAGATTTTTGATTAGTCTGGTTGTTACAAAAGGATTAGAAATGCGGTTGATGGATGTGGTCACTGCATATTTATATGGATCCTTAGACCATGACATATATATGAAAATCCCTGAAGGATATAAGATGCCTGAAGCATCTACAAGTACATCTAGAAATATGTACTCAATCAGACTACAAAGATCTTTATATGGGTTGAAGCAATCCGGACGCATGTGGTATAATCGCTTAAGCGAATATCTATTGAAAGAAGGATTTGAGAATAATCTTATATGCCCATGTGTTTTTATTAAGAAATCAGAATCCGGATTTGTCATTATTGCGGTTTATGTTGATGATTTAAATATTGTGGGAACTCCTGAAGAGATCTCAAAAACCGCTATATATTTAAAGAATGAATTTGAAATGAAAGATCTTGGCAAAACAAAACTTTGTCTCGGCCTGCAGCTTGAGCACTTGCCAAATGGAATTTTTATTCATCAGTCCATGTATACTGAGAAAGTCCTAAAGCATTTTTATATGGACAAATCTCATCCTCTGAGTACTCCAATGATTGTTCGAACACTTGATGTGAAGAAAGATCCATTCCGTCCTTGTGATGAAGATGAAGAAATTCTTGGTCCTGAAGTACCATATCTCAGTGCAATTGGAGCTTTGATGTATCTTGCAAATTGCACTCGACCAGATATTACATTCTCAGTTAATCTGCTTGCAAGATATAGTTCTGCACCAACTCGAAGGCATTGGAATGGCATTAAACATGTCCTTCGTTACCTTCATGGTACGGTTGATATGGGATTATTTTATCAACGTGGTTCAAGTCCAAAATTGATTGGGTATGCAGATGCGGGTTATCTTTCAGATCCACACAGAGGTAGATCTCAAACTGGATATTTATTTACTTATGGAGATACTGCCATATCATGGAGATCTGTTAAGCAGACACTATCTGTTACTTCTTCAAATCACTCAGAAATCATTGCTATTCATGAAGCAAGTCGAGAGTGTATTTGGTTGAGATCAGTTATTCAACATATCCAGGAAAAGTGTGGACTTCCTATGATCAATAATAGCCCAACAATCTTATATGAAGATAATACTGCTTGTATCACTCAAATCAGAGGAGGATACATCAAAGGTGATAGAACTAAACATATTTCACCTAAATTCTTTTATACTCATGAACTTCAAGAGAAAGGTGAAATTGATGTCAAGCAGATACGATCTAGTGATAATCTGGCAGATTTATTCACAAAGGCATTACCAACTTCCACATTCAAGAAGATTGTGCATAACATTGGAATGCGAAGACTCAAAGATATTTTGTCATGCACTTTTCAGGGGGAGTAAATGTGCTGATTGTACTCTTTTTCCTTCGCTGAGGTTTTGTCCCACTGGGTTTTCCTCTGCAAGGTTTTAATGAGGCAATCTTAAAGCACTTGTGGATACATAAGAAGACTGTACTCTTTTTCCTTCGCCATTGGTTTTTCTTCCCACTGGGTTTTTACTTGGCAAGGTTTTAACGAAGCAGATTCCTTATGAGTGGTCATTCAAGGGGGAGTGTAATGAATTTAGTGGAGGGACGGCAGCCGCTCCCTGTCCCACCACTAAATAATGTGAATGACCCCACCACTATTATATTAAATTTGCATAGTAACTTGCATAGTAACTTGCATAGTAACTTGCATAGTAATTTCAAAGCCTATAAATAGGGGCTTCAGTTGTAATGAAATTCATAAGAAAAAATAGAGAGAGAAAGAAAGCTTGAGTTCTTAAGAGTTTCAAGAGAGTTTCTTATTTCTCTTTTACAATAGTAGTTCCTTTCTTTAAGTTTCATAACACATCTATATTTATTATACTTATTTCTATATAAACAGTAAATATTATTATAAAACAACTTAAAATTCAGTCCGACGAAATCCCATCTTGCAGTGCTCACCGCCGACAACATCGGCAAATGAGACTTAATTTTTTTAAATTTTAAATTTTAAATTTTATTTTATTTTTTATTTTTTATTTTTTATTTTTTATTATATTTTTAAATTTTATTAAATTTTATTTTTATTAAATTTTTTTAAATTTTTAATTATATTTTTATATAAATTATAAAAAATTTAAGAATAGACTATAAAATACTGAGATACAATCCATCTCTTTTATTATTTATACGAAACAGTAAATATTACCATTTAAGGAATACTTCTAATCATTTTTATTTAAGGAAATCTGATTGACGGAGTTTACTTACAGTATGTGATTGGACAAACATTTATTTTTTCTGTAACGATAAAAGGTAGTGCCGCTATATCCGGTTTATTTTACATCTATTTTTAATTTTTTTACTTAATGATTTAAAAAATATTATTGATATTTTTTATTTTTTTAAAAATATTTTAAAATGATAATAAAAAATAGAAAAAAAATTCTTTTTTGTTTTTTTTTCTATTCACATTTTTTAATGCATTTATATTTTTAAAAAATAGAAAAAATATCAATATACTAATAATTACATTCTTAATTATTAACTAAAATAAAAAATAAAAATAAAAAAATATAATATAATATATGTCAAAAAGATGTGTCAAATAGAATAGACATAATAGTATTATTCATGATAATTACTATTTTAATAATATTTTATTTAATTTAAAATTATATTATCTTAACTTACTATTTAAATGAATGTGATCTAATACATTATGATAGGCACATTTATTTAAAAAAATAAATTTGAGATGTAAATAAAAAAAATTATTTTTAAAAAATATGTGTATAAGATTTAGCTCTCGTTTAAATTCAGAATGAGATGAGTTGAGATAAATTTAGTTTATTTTTTAATATTATTATTATTTTGAGATTTAAAAAGGTGTATTAGAATTTAAAAAATATGTATTGAGATTTAAAATATATATATTAAAATTTATATTTTATATAAAAAATTATAAAAATATAATAATAAAATGAAAATAAATTTTAAATTCAACTCACTAAAGAACCAGTGATTTACACTTCTTAAAACTGCGCATACGATGGTAAAGTGAAAAAAACTTTAAAACTCATTATTACGTTTTAATTATCCATCCGTCTTTGTGGGTTAAAAACTCAAAAGTATGTCTTCCATATACGGTCCATTATGATCAATACTGTCATGAAAAATGTCAGATCAAATCAACGTTGGTAAATCACGCATTAAAGTCATAATGGCATTATGGGATTATAGTGTTTAGTTTGAAACAACGTTTGTTGGTGCGATAATATTAGGTCTGAATTTTTTTTTAAGAATATCCTTATTGAATTGATTAAAAATTATTTTTAAAAAAATTATTTTTATATAAATATAAAAAAATAAATATTTAAATTGATCAAATATGACAATAAAATAACAATTGTTTTAACTTTTTGATAATTGATTTAGTTTTACTATTCACAAAAAATATTTTTTAAATATTTTTTCAAAAATTTTATTATCATATTTAATCAATTGTGACACTTATTTTTTAATATTTGTACAAAATATATTTTTTAAAAAATGATTTTTAATCAATCTAATAAGAGTGCTCTTAACTCAAGAGTGCTAAAAAATTCAAAATATTTGAATGTTATGCATCTTAACATTAATCTTTTTGGGTTCTAATTTATATTTATTATAAAAAAATATTTATGATATTTTAATTGTAATTAAAAAGATTATTTACGATAAAATAAATTATTTTTGTCATAAATAATCTGTCTGATTATAATTAAAATATTACAAATATCACAAATATAAATGCATTTAGATAGAATTAGAATTTGGATTATACTTCAAATCAACTGTGCTTTTAAATTCGAAATTCTAAAAATTTTGCTTGTAGTGTAAAATTAAATTCGAATTTAATATATCCAAAAACGAAGTTTTTATTTTAAAATCTAAAATTCAAAGCATCTACCCTAAATTCTGCCAGTGGGAGAATATTGCAAAATCAAAGCTTAATAAGAATTCATTGAGTAGCTAGAGAGAGAGAGAGAGAGAGAGAGAGAGAGAGAGTTGCATAAGACATGGGAGAGGCTTGAGAAGGTTGATCATGAGGCACTGCTTTATACAATTCAAGAGTTGGAGATGGAGACCGAGGTGGTCCACCGGACCACCGTCCACCACCCCATCTGCAAATTAGTATTTTTTTGTTTTTATAAGAAGCAAAGCATTTGGTAAATGAATAACTCATCATTTTATAATGGGTGGATATGATCAGGCAACTTTGTCAAGAATATACTAATTTTAAAATTTTTATCTGATTTAAATTCAAATTATTTGATTATTTTAAAAAGAATTATATTCATCATTTTTATACACCACTCATTATATATATATATTTTATCTTATCAAATATGTGTATGTGTATGTGTATGTATATGTGTAATAGATAGAAGAATTTAATTAATTTAAGAAATAAAATATAAAATAAAAATAATATATGATATGTGAAAATAATAAATAACAAAATCCATTATATTTTTTAGTTTACATATAATTACAAAAAAAAAATTGTAAATAATGTTATCTGAAAAAATAGAAGAGGTGTATTTTTTGTTTTATGGTATTATGGAAGACACACGTGGCACTCAGTTTTTACTTTTTACTCTCCATCGGTACAAAGACAAACAAACGACAACTATCTGAATCCGCCGGCTTTCAACAATGAATCACCTTGAAATTTAAAAAATAAAATAAAAAATAAAAAATAATAATAATGAATCCATTCCCCCGATTAAATCGGCCCGCCCCTTCGTCGAAACTGCCTCCACACTCTTTTGTGTTTTTCGATCTAAAATTAAAGCTCAAATGCATTGCAAATAAATCCCAAACCCAGATGCACCCCATTTTACTCAATTAAACCCGCTCTCTTCTTCCCTCTCCACTCCTCAACCTCCACGCCCCCACCATCTTCACACCCTTCATCTCTCTCTTTCTCTCTCTCTCTCTCTCTGCAAAAACCGGAAGACCCCTTTGCCCGTATGCATGGAATGACAGATTATCGGATAGCACCGTCGATGAATCTGTGGAACTCCGACGACAACCCATCTGTTATAGAGTCTTTCATGAGCTCGGATCTCTCCTTCTGGCCCACGCCTCCTCCTCCTCCTCCTCAGGCTCAGCATCTGCAACCTCAATCCTCCGCTTCCACTTCTGCCGACCTCACAAAGGCCCTCCCCCAATCCCACTCTTCCGTGGCGCTCTTCAACCAGGAGACCCTCCAGCAGCGCCTCCAAGCGCTCATCGAGGGTGCCCGTGAGAGCTGGACCTACGCCATCTTCTGGCAGGCCTCTTACGATTCCGGCGCATCCATCTTGGGCTGGGGCGACGGCTATTATAAGGGTGACGATGACAAGTCAAAAGGCAAGGCCAAGACGACTTCTTCTGCGGCAGAGCAGGAACACCGCAAGAAGGTGCTCCGCGAGCTCAATTCTCTGATCTCAGGCTCCGCCCCGTCCGCCGTCGACGATGCCGTCGACGAAGAGGTCACCGACACCGAATGGTTCTTTCTGGTGTCGATGACTCATTCCTTTGTCAACGGCGGCGGCCTTGCGGGTCAGGCTTTTTTCAATTCGAGTCCGGTCTGGGTTGCTGGAGCAGACCGCCTGACCGTCTCGCCGTGCGAACGCGCCCGTCAAGGCCAGGTGTTCGGGCTCCAGACCATGGTGTGCATACCCTCGGCGAACGGCGTCGTGGAGTTGGGCTCGACGGAGTTGATTTTACATAGCTCCGATCTGATGAATAAAGTTAGAGTTCTCTTCAATTTCGACAGCCTGGAAATGGGAGGTTCCTGGCCTGTTACCGACCAAGGCGAGAACGACCCATCTTCTCTCTGGATTAACGATCCCACACCGGCAGCTCCTATGGAGATAAAAGATTCGCTTCATACCACTACCGTACCATCGGTTCCCTGCACCACCAACAACGGCGTTCCGATTTCAAAGGCGATTCAGTTTGAGAGTTCCAGTAGTTTGACAGAGAACCCCAGCGCGATTCATATGCCAAACACTAACCAAAGCCACCAGCAACGCCAGCAATCGCAGACTCAGAGCTTCTTTACCAGAGAGATGAACTTTTCCGACTACGGATACGACGGTAGTAGTGTTGTGAAGAATGGAAATTCGAATCAGTTGAAGCCCGGATCGGGGGAGATTTTGAATTTCGGGGAGAGCAAGAGGAGCTCCTATGTTTCGGGCCATTCCCAGTTCGTCGCTCCGGCGGTGGAGGAGAATAACAAGAAGAAGCGGAGTCAGTCGAGGGGTAGTAACGAAGACGGAATGCTTTCTTTTACCTCAGGTGTCATTTTGTCAAACGTGAAGTCCAGTGGCGGCGGCATGGCCGATTCAGAGCACTCCGACCTCGAAGCGTCGGTTGCTAAAGAGGCTGATAGTAGCCGAGTGGTAGACCCGGAGAAGCGGCCTCGAAAACGTGGTCGAAAACCAGCAAACGGGAGGGAAGAACCTCTGAATCACGTGGAAGCAGAGAGGCAGAGAAGAGAGAAGCTGAACCAGAGGTTCTACGCTCTCCGTGCGGTTGTCCCGAACGTTTCGAAAATGGACAAAGCGTCCCTTCTCGGGGACGCAATAATGTATATAAACGAGCTGAAAGGGAAGCTTCAGAGTACGGAATCGGACAAGGAGGAATTGCAGAAGCAATTGGAGGGATTAAAGAAGGAATTTTCCGGCAAAGACCAGCGCTATCCGGGCTCGGTATCTTCGCCTCCGATGTCGGATAAAGACTCAAAGACATCATCGAGATTGATAGACTTGGACCTCGATGTAAAGATAATCGGATGGGATGCGATGATCCGGCTGCAAAGCAGCAAGAAGAACCACCCGGCGGCTAGGCTGATGGCAGCTTTGATGGAGTTAGACCTGGATGTGCACCACGCCAGCGTTTCGGTGGTGAACGATTTGATGATCCAACAAGCTACGGTGAAGATGGGCAGTCGGTTTTACACGCAGGAGCAACTCAGGTTAGCCCTATCGGCCAAAGTCGGGGATAGCCGATAAGCAACCAGAGGTCCAGAGCAGAGCATTGATGGGGGAACTGGGAAGTAGAGAGCTCAAATAAAAAAACATAAAAAAGAAAAAAAAAACCAAAAGAAAAACTTTAGGAGCAGAGATTCTGTGCCGCTGGGGTAGTGCTATGGGACATTTTAAGGTTCCCAGTATCCTGAGAGATCTAGAGATCACTGATCAGAGATGAGATGATCTCTGTAATATACAATAGTCTTCTTCCTCCTCTTTTGGTAGTCTATAATTCTTTAGTAGCATAGTTGGTGTTGAGGTTATTATTCTAAACTTTTGAGGAGCTAAATTAGTGAACAATTTTCAACTTCCAAGGATGAAGATGCATGAATAGCTCCTTGTTTTTTTTTTTATTTTTTTATTTTTCCTCTTCTTCTTAATTTGTAGGTTAAGTTTTGTATGTTGTCTATCATGTATATACTTCTGATCAGTAGAATGATGTCTATTAAAAGTATGGTTTTCTCGAATATCCATGTGTTAGTGTGTGGCAGTACTGCATGATATATCTTTTATATTTACAATTATTCAAGTCATTCCCCATTCAATTACCTCTTATTTCAGCGTTGTGGATTTGATTATTAGGAATTGGCTCTAATACGCACGTGGGGACTTTTTATTGAACAACCTCTTATGTCATATATATATATATATATATATATAGTTCAAAAACTTCAATCTTTCCTTTCTGGTCATCTTTTTTACTCTGAAAATGAAGGGCATATATAATTAATTAGCAGAACCGATTTCTGTCCCCAGAATGTTATAATTCGTGCAGGTGTTTCTGAACAAGATTAAGGAAGCATTGCTCTACGTAAAAGGATAATTGGCTCCTAACTGTTTAAAGCTTTGTTTTCGTTATTTTGAGGTATTGCATGTTAGCTTCTACTTCATTTAGTACTAATTGGTAACCCTAGACATCATTTGACGAACGTACGCCGGAGTAGTTTCAGCGACACGCTCTATGGCTTTTACTTCTTTTATTGAAGGTGAAGTTGTGGCGGAATATTACTGTGTTTGAACTATTCATGAACACAATAAATATATAATATGGAAATTAGCTCCGTCATGTAGCCATCCCAACGTAACGTATATATAACATGCATGATCTATGAAATGCCAATTTTATTTGTATACCTCTCTCTCTCCTCTAATTACATGTAATTATATTTTAATAAATTAGTATATGTACTGTTATTATAAACTTATTATGCTAGACTTATTTAAATAATAGTATATGACTTATTTGATCTATTCTTAAATATTATGTATGGTAGTAATACTATGATGTTTATATATACTAAACTATCGTCAGTCTATTTATATTATAGTATAATTAAATATTTTATAATAATTAGATTATAATAGTATATTATTGAATTTAAATATATAAGTTCTGGACATATTATTGTACGCCGGAGGTTTGCACTTTATTTGGCATCTTAATTAAAACCTGATTTTGTGAAGAATTGAACAGCGGGAAAAACACGTTCCGCTCTACCTTTAGGCCATACTACTAATTTACAAATGTAATATTCTTTTTTTATTCACTTGAAGAAAATATTAACTTAAGCTCAAGTAGTAGGGCAAGCACGAAGTGGAGATGGCATGAGACATATATCACGGACTAATCAGGAGTGTGAAGTGAAATTAAATGAGACAATGGCTGAAACATATCTATTATCCCTAGCTAGCTAGGAACTGAAGTTCGAAAAATGATGTCCTTGAACCTTAAACGTACGAACTCCAATTGTTGAATCCTTAGCTATCACGCACTCAACAAATCAATCAATTTTCACCCATCTAATTTAGCAGCATTATGTGATTTTGTCATCATTCTGACTTTAAGATCACCAAAACAAAGTATTGTAGTAATTAAAGACTATTTAAGTTGGAGACTTGGAGTAGTGTCGGTAATGCATATGCTTAGATCGATTTTAGGTTTTAGCAGTAGCATGCATATATATGATCACATGTGCATGTTTTGTATAATTCGAAATATGTCATCATGTGCATTAATAATCTTCCTTAATCCTTCTTTCTTTCTTTTTTAATTAAGAGATAATTAGGGGTTTGAAAACTTGATTTCCAATTTCACTACAAGAAAAATGGATTTTTGCAGCGTCAATTTCCATCACAAAAGCGGTATAAAAATATCGCAAAAGTTCATTATCAATGATTTTCAATGATTGCACATTGGTTGCATAAGTTTGCATCTTTATGCTCAATTCTAACAAAATTTCAAAATCATTGCAAATAGTTTTTTTAGCTACAATTTTAATTCGTTGCAAATAATCACTTATTTGCCACAATTGGACGTCAGCCATCCTTGTGAAATGTTGAAAGCATGTGATTTTTATTTTTATTTTTGGCGTATGTTATTCGTTGCAAAATTTTATTTGCGATGAAATTTTCACTATTTGCAGTGAGTATACATTGCCACAAATAGTTTGTTACAAAATTAAAAAAAAAAAAAACTTGTGAATCTGTATACACAGTTTCACTAGTATTTTTTTGATCCTGAAACATACTATTAAGATTCAATTAATATACAGACAGTTCAGGTAGAAGTAATAATCAAGCAACTCAAAGCTACAATTTCTTGATCACAATCCTTAACTTTCTATCATTCTTTTACCTCTAACTACCACAAACCGAATAAATATAACCATCTTCCATGCTTCTACAACATGTAGGCCACCATGTTGAGGCCCGGCCCTCACCAATTGGCAAAGGCATCAACTATCCTTCTATGCACTTTTATTATAAGTAATCCTTTTAGGCATGGTCTAAGTTAACCCAACTAGACCAAAAAATACTAAACTACAAAAACGCTCTCAATCATCTAAAAATAACAATTCATAGTATTAAGTAATGAAAATAATTCTTATCACCCATTTGAAGTATTAGGTAATGACAAAATAATAATTCATAATAATTTATGCAATCAAATAAAACCCCACCAAATGTTCATAGAAGCAAACAACACTGGGAGTACCAAACAAAATCAATACTACCTTAATGGAGCATTTTCTAACCTTCAATATTTCATAAGTAAGCAAAGATTTTATTAAAAATGCAAAGACAGTCCAAGTACACGTTGGAACCTTGAATAAATTTTTACTTTTTTATGGGATAGATGTTGGGTATTTCATTGCCCATGAAATATATGGGTGTAGGCATCTAAAAATCTCAACACCCTCTGAGATAATCCCATCCTATATGATACAAAACAGAGAGGGAGAAGAATCCAAGCATAACTTACCCAACTAAAATATATGTGTGTAGGACTTGTAATCCTCCTATAAGAAATTCAATAAAGAACATTAATGACTCTTCATAGCTATAAATGCAGTAAATTACAATAGAGTAATGCAAAGCGCATCTTGCATGTTGAATCCCATGCAAGACTAGTTCGAGCTCCCACAGCTCTACAGTTCGAGCTCGACAAATGTAACCTAGCAATAGTGTAGTGTGGTCCATGTTAAAAATTTGCTATACAGGAAAACACTTATTCTTCCCAAGTCTGATTGTAGTCATCAATGCAAATCTGCACAACAAGAATCAACCTGTATAAGAGCATCGTAAAATAGTTATAAACCAGCTCCTAGGAACATAAAGATAGTTAGTAACAAGCCCAAGGAAGATATTTACCTCCTCACCATGGAAACACTTCTTCTTTCTCCCTCACCCTACTATTGACTTTGCTCTTTTGTAATCCCACATCGGTGGGATTTGTAAAATGGCGTAAGGTATGAGGTTATAAAATGAGGCCTAACCTCCCTAGTTAATTACGCCAGTCAGAAACTTATCTAGTAACTTTTGACTTTAGTAAAATTTCTCTATTATCCTTTTTGTATGTAAAAGGAAGTGAGGTAAAAGTTAAAGTTTTACTAGTAGGAGATTTTTGTGGGTGTTGTTAGGGTGAGGAGAAAAATTGTGTGATTGTAACAATTTTTCACATAGTATATTTTCTTCTCTGGGTCTGGTGGTTTTTCTTCTGGTTTGGGAGTTTTCCACGTAAATTCTTGTGTTTTGTTTATTCCTATATTTTCTTGATATTCTGTCAAAAGTAGATTCTGGTAGGGAGAATTTAGGATATTCAAGATTCCCAACAAGTGATATTAGAGCCACTAGGTTATTTTTGCAGAGTGGAATTTTGGTGTGGTAGTGTGGATACGTACGGTCTAAGGAGGTTCTGTTTAGGAGATTGAAAATTTTAAATGTGTCCATTATAACCCTCCAATCTTTCCTGGAAGTTTTAAAATTCTATTTAGGAAAGATCGGTCTTTCTTGGGAACTTACTTAGTAGGTACTATTCATTTTTACAGTAAAATTCATCGAAACTATATCAGGAGGTAGAGCTTTAAATCCTATCAGATTTGAGGTGGAGAAATTTGATGGGAAAATCAATTTTATCTTGTGGTAAGTGCAAGTTAAGGATATATTGATTCAATTAGAATTACACAAGGCGTTGAAAGGCAGACCAGCCCCTAAAGTCAGTAGCAGTCTAATCACTACTGGTGAAATAAAGAACATATCTAGAATGAGCAATGAAGATTGGGAGGATTTAGACTTGAGAGCGGCAAGTGCAATTCGTTTGTACCTGGCCAAGAATGTTCTTATAAATATGCATGGAATATTCACGGCAAAGGGACTCTGGGAAAAGCTCGAAGAGTTGTATCAGACGAAGGGTGTCTCGAATCGAGTATACCTGAAGGAGCAGTTTTATACACTGCGGATGAGTGAAGGTACGACTATTTCAGATCATTTAAGTGTTTTCAATAGCATTGTCTCTGAGCTGGAATCTATTGGAATTAGAATTGATGATGATGATCAAGCCTTGAGGCTGATCTGGTCTCTTCCATCTTCCTATGAGCATATGAAACCTATTTTGATATATGGGAAGGAGAAAATATTTTTTCAAAAGTTACCAGTAAACTTTAATTTGAAAAAAGAATGCTAAGTGGTGGAAGTAATGGTTCACCTGAGAACTTAGCAATGGTGACAGCTGGTGATTGGAAGAGGAAGAACTCCATGAAGAGAAAGTAGTCTACTGGGTGTGTAGACAACCTGGGCACATCAGAAGAAATTATCCAAGAGG
Source organism: Platycarya strobilacea (assembly GCA_036898215.1). Classification (NCBI taxonomy): domain Eukaryota; kingdom Viridiplantae; phylum Streptophyta; class Magnoliopsida; order Fagales; family Juglandaceae; genus Platycarya; species Platycarya strobilacea. Next base: position 30,835,653 of record CM072549.1, on the reverse strand, counting down.
TGGAGTAGGTTTGGCAAGAGGCTCCAAGTCAGTAAATGGAGATACTGACAATGAAACTAATATTTTATCTCTCTTTACAGAAGACAGTGTCTGTTAAAAAAAAACATGTACATCCTCATAGTATGTCTCTAATCCCAAAGTTGTCATGATAGAGGATGTGTTAATATTAGTTGTTCCACAAGTTTGTATACGGGCATTGGTTTGGCATTGATGCAGGGTGTGTAGTGGAAATTCATGTCGATAGTTGATGAACTTTCAGGAAAGCCAAACGTGGGAGTTATACCATAATTTTTCAGCAAGGTTATTTTTCGACATGGGCCGAAATGAAATGCTTGGAATTGGTTTATTCTGAGTGGTTATGCTTTTATAGTAGAGCATGATAGCGGAAGTTATGAAGATCCTCATTGCGATGGAGCGTGACTGTGGGATCAGTCAAAGTCACAAGGTGAGAATTGTTGACTTTGCTCCTTTGTAATCCCACATCGGTGGGATTTATAAAATGGGGCAAGGCATGAGGTTATAAAAGGAGGCCTAGCCTCCCTAATTAATTACGCCAGTTAGAAATTTATCTAGTAACTTTTGACTTTAGTAAAATTCCTCTGTTATCCTTTTTGTATGTAAAAGGAAGAGAGATGAAAGTTAGAATTTTACTAGTGGGAGAAGTTTTTGTGAGTGTCGTTGGGATGAGGAGAAAAATTGTGTGATTGTAATAATTTTTCACATGGTATATTTTATTCTCTGGATCTGGTAGTTTTTCTCTTGGTTTTGGAGTTTTTTACGTAAATTTTTGTGTTGTGTTTATTTATTTATTTTTCTTGATATTCTATCAAAAGTAGATCTTAATGAGAGGAATTTGGGAGATTCAAGATTTCCAACACCTACAACCCCAATTTTTCCAAGCCCAGCATGTATCTATTTGTCAAAACAAAGCTGTCCTGTCGTGATTCTTTGAGGGCCAACCTGAAAAGTACACAATTGAGGAAAGCAGCATTTTGGCTAACTTGTGAGGTCAAAACCTCGTGAGTTTAAATCCACAGTTAAGTAATAAATCAAGAGAGAAACAATCCATCTGCATATATAATAGTCTGATGGTTATGCTTGTAGTAGTGCATAACTGGCTTAAAAAATGTGTGCATTTGTGTTTTTGTATATGCAAAGAAATCATCGTTCAACTAAGACATTAAATGCGATCAATTTCATATAATGTGAAAGGATATAACAACCACCAAGTATGCAATAGGTAGACATGAATTTCCATGTTTATAAGCCTAAATATATTTATAAATGATTTCATAAAAGAAAGAGGCAGGATGACATCAAACTTCAGGATTAACTACAACCAACTGCCCGGGGAGACAACTTTTTTCATGTTAGAACTAACTTAATGATGGCTTCACTTTACTACTTTTGTTATGCACAAACTCAATTTGATCGAAACCTTATAAATTTGATCTATTAAATTCAAGTTGATTAATAACAAGATATTCCTCAACCATGTTAAAATTTTGCATATGTGCTTCAGATGTGCAAAATATTCATTCAAATAGTTACACCTCTTGTTGACTTAACAGATCACCTGAGATTGAAATAAAACCTCTCCCCATTACCAGATATTGTAAGGAAAATAGAAAGAAAAACAGAGTAATATTAGGATGTTTTTGACTATATTGAAATATCAAACACAGAAAAATAGAGTAGCATAATATGATTCTCAATAAACTAAAGTTTATAGACTCACCTAGCTAGTCAAAAGCAATGACATTATAGTCCTTAGAGAGTATAGAAAAATAGAAGTATACCTGCAAGTAAAAGAAAATAAGTGTACTTCTTTACATACGAAGCAATGTTTTGAATTTCGTACCGTATTAGCCAGTACAGCCGGTACATACCGTACCAGAGCAATGACCGATACAGAAATGGGGTCTGTTTCGTACTGCTCAGATTTCAGCCGTACCGGCTTGTACCGGCCGGTATTTCAGCCGTACCAGCCATGTGTACCGGCCTGTACTGGATTTGAGAATTTTTTTTTTCTTCATATTTTTTATCCTAATTTAGACTAGATTATTACATATATATTAATATATATAATTGATTCATATATTGACTATTATTTTGAAATATAATTTATATATATTTTTATATATATTTATATATTTATGTATAGACTATTCAGAAACGGTACACGAAACGGTACCAGTACCAAAATATTTCATTCCAGTATTTTGACCGGTACGCTTACCGGTACGATATTCAAAACATTGATACGAAGACTTAGTTATAAAATAAGAATACTTTATTTTCGCTCAAAAATTATAAATCAAATAATTACAATTTTCTCTTCCATTAAATGTTTTACACAAACAATAGTAAAAGGCAGAAATATATCTAGATCTTATATGGGTTTCAATTATCAATTTAAACAGTGTTAGAATATAAACTAAATAACGTAATATGATTCTTTTCGTAAGTTTGGAAGATCCAAGGCCAGGATCTATGCAATGAAATGCATACCTCTATGACACATACAAAACATTTGCTATTCTATCACGTTTGCCAACCTTAAGAACTACAAGACTTGGGAGAGTTAGTAAATAAACAAGGCAATGTTCAAGCAACTTTTCCTTAAGAATAACCATACAATCAAACATTTGCCTGAGAATATTTTTATCAAATTAATTGCTAACATTTCACTTTGAGAATTAAATATTGTTTCTAGATATCAAACAATCATGCTTCAAAAGTTTACACCCTCTTCCACATCTCCAGACTCTACTACTGGTCAGCACTGTGCGACTGAGCAACCAGAGCGAGAGGAAGAATGTTAGGTTTAGCACGTGGCCTCGTGAGGAATATAGTACAGATAAAATAGTCCATTCGAAAGAAGAGTGGGTCGACCTCGGCCCACTATATTACGTTTGGTTGGGTTTTTACATAAGTCAGCTCATTTATTCAACAGAGTGTGTGGGTATGTGCTTTTTTGATTTTTTTTGTTTTCTTGGTCTCCACCAATTCAAGCGGCCCAACAATTATTGTTTTTCAGGCTCAATAATAAGAAAAAATCTAAATATAAGTACTATTTAGTACTTATATGTACAATAATATTAAAATAAAAAATAAAATAAAATAAATAATTAAATTTAAAATAAAAAATATTAAAACAACCAATCAGAATGCTTAGCATATAAAACACATATAACAAATATCATTATCAGATATAATTAGAAATGACAAAATTTACGATAAATAACAATATTTTTCTTATATACTTTCGTCGAGAAGAATATTTATTATATTTTATATAAAAATTTAAAAAAATTATAATAATAAGATGAAAAAATCATTTGGATAATTGCCTGCTTAGAATATGACAAATTAAGCACCTTTTTTCTTTTTCTGATTTTTATCCTCTATGCAGTATGCAGTTAGGTTGTTTTTTGTTTTTTGTTTTTTTATTTTGGGGGGGGGGGGGGTGGGGGGTGGGGGGAGAAGAGGAGGAGGAGGAGGAGGAGGAGGAGGAGAGGTTGATTCAAATTAGTCAAAGCAAATTTATTCGAGAAAGAGACATAAAGTTTAGATTTCTGGTAGTACTTGAGAACTAATAAATACATCCACTTTTTTTAGTTTAAGAGCTTTTTAATCATCCATTTATAATTCATGATTTGATTTCAGTAGAAGGAAATCATTAATCTTTTTAATGCAGGTCATAGCAATAAGTTAAAGAGGTTATGACATCTTATTTTGTTTCTATTGATTACAATCCAACTGGTGGATTTGGGCCTTCAACTGTGAACTATGTAAAGTACATGTAATTTATTTGGCACACGTTACACTCAGTACGTATAAATATTTAGAAATCAAATTGCGCACAGAAAGCAGGTTGTACCTCAAGAAAAGATTACGAGTCCAAGATACATGGATTTACTCATGAAATATAAAATGATATCATACCCCTACATGAAGAACTCGTAAAATTATGATTCAGGTGAGAAAACAATTTAACATTAGTCATAAATAGTCTTAGATCCTAGAAAATTAAGATAAAAGTATTCAAGAAAAAAAGAGAAGCAGAGAATCCTAAGAACCAAAAAAGAGACCAGCTTCCGAACTGTTTCATAAAGCTCATTTGGGAAAATTCCATCGTGCACTAGCTCATTTTTGGCTCATTTTTTCTTTTCCTTTGCTTTCTCAGCATCCAAACAGAAACTCAAGAGAAAAAGAGGGAAAATAACGTCACAAGCAAGAAGATCAAAGAACCAGGAAGAGAACGAAAAAATCTCCAATCGAGTCAAGAAAAAACTAAATTACAGATCTAATAAAATCGAGAAAAACCCATAGCATAAATATCTTCAAACCCAGTAGCAACCATAAAAGGTGTTGCAAGAAGATTTTTTCCTTTTTGCAGCGAAAACATTAGTCATAATAATCTTAAATGTCACTGCAAATAAGTCTCACAAAGTGGCCCTCCACCTAAATCGCGAATATGCGTTAGATCGCAGGAATAAATTTCTGTTTGTTGCAGAAAGTGACTTATTGTAATAATTTTATTTGCAACAAAATAAAAATTATTGTAATAGATCATTTTTCTTGTAGTGAGAGATTCCTAGAGAAGTGTTTTAGCTACAAGATTTTTTTTATAAAAATAAATTTATAAACCGTCGTAACTTAATGTAGGAGCTGTGATATGTTAGATTATACAAGTACTTTATTATAAATTAGATCTAATGCAATCAAGTTTATGGAATCTCTTTGAAGCCGTAGCACTTCTCTTCAAACTTTCAATAAGCGAATTGCTGCATCACAAGTAGATTACACAAAAGTAATCATACAAACTGATATTAATAAAGTAACTTTACAATCTCATGACAAACCACATTAAAGCACAATATCAAATCCATGAGCTTGTTAGATTATTTTAATGTAATCATTTTATGGCTAGCTAGAATATTTCTGTAATAATCATGTGAAAACTATAAAGGTAAGCAATCTTCCACTCTTCCTCACTTTTTTTTTTTCTTGATAGCAAAACCAACTGCATTCATTCATATGAAAAGAACATTACACCAATGTATCGTTCCACACAACCTGTGAAATACTTTCAGGAAAACTACCCCACCAAACAATGAGATCCTCTACATGCCAAGATTATCTTGCCAAAGCATGAGCTACGGCACTAGACAGCCCACTGTGCTTGAAAACAACAGAATTAAATCTACTACGAAGCCTTTAAATTTCTTGGATAACATTCCCCCTAACTGAATCTGCCACGCTCTCTTTGTTTAATTCCTGAACCACAATTAAAGCATCACAATCTACTTGGAGGCTGGCAATTCCAAGTGGCAGGCACAGTTGGAGACCTCTAAGAATTGCCAAGAATTCAATCTCCATGGGATCGCTAATCTGGTGTTCAGTTTTGCAGGCTGTGTAAACAATAGTTCCCTTCTCATCTCACAACACAATCCCACACCAGATTTAGACAGGTCCGCAAATAAGGCACCATCAGTGTTCAGCTTCATAATACCAGTGGTTGGAGGCTCCCATCTACAACTTTTTTGTATAGCAGTCCTGTGTCCTTCATTAACAGCTTGAAACTCCTCTGTAATAGAAAATTGCATTATTAACAGCTTCTTCTGGAGTCATTTGTCTGCTTTCATAATAGAATAAGTTCCTCCGGTACCACATTCCCCATGCACAGACAACAAATTTCTGGAAATCATCAAACTGATGCCTTTGAATTAGATTTGCAACAAGAAGAAAAACATCCTATAGTAGAGTTGTTGAAAAGAAATTAAATTGAGTCAGCAAGAAAGGAAAAATTGTAGGACAATACAGAAGGGCATGATTGATATCCTCATCACCCGAGTTGCACCATCTACAAGTTGCCCCATCCACTACTCTTTTTGCTTGCAGGTTCTTCAACACAGGCAATCCATTTTTAAACATTCTCCATGCAAAAATCTTGATTTTAGCAGGTACAACTAACTTCCATAACTGCTTCCAGACTCTTAACTGATCACCTCTATTTGAATCCTCAGCTTGCTGTTGATCATTCCTCAAAGACATAAACAACCGATAGGCACTTGTTATTGTAAATTTGCCACTTTGCTCACCATCCCAAACAATTGTATCTTCTCTGTTATCAACTGAGAGCATTATATTCAGAACTGCAGCAGCTTCCATTGGTGGAAACAGACTTCTAACCTTATTGACATTCCAGCTCCAAGCAGGTTCATCAATAAGCTCGGCCACCTTCATATTCTGCTGTGAAAGAGACAGAGAACCTGGTTTAGTGACTAATTTGTGGTTTGGTAACCAGAAATCAGTTCAAACATTAATAGATTTACCATTTCCTACCCTCCATCGACAGCCTTTAAACAGCCAACTCTTTGCCTCCCAAATACCCCTCCAAATATATGATGGAGCATTCCCAAGCTTAGCATTCTAAAAATCAGTGTGGGGAAAATATTTAGCCTTAAAAAATTGATGAAGTAAAGATTGATCCTCTTTCAGAATCCGCCACCCCTGCTTAGCAAGCAACGCCATGTTAAACATTCTTAAGTCACGAAAGCCCATACCCCCTTTGCATTTCGACTCACACATTTTTCTCCAACTTATCCATCTTATTTTTCCCTCTTCCTTTCTTTGTCCCTACCAAAATTTAGCCATAATATTCTCTAACTCAGAATACAAAATAGATGGAAGCTTGAAACAAGATATAGTGTAAGTAGGGGTCGACAAGGCAACAACCTTAATAAGAACCTCTTTCCTCCCTTGGGATAAAATCTTTTCCTTCCACCCTTTCAATTTCTACCACACTCTAGTTTTTAGCTGAGCAAAAGCTTGTTTTTTTCCCCTCCCAACCATCGATGGCAGCCCCAAATACTTGTCATATTGTTGGAAATGAGAAACACCCCACAGTCCCATCATATCATCTCGGATACTAGGATTCAGATTTATACTAAAAACCATCCTTGTTTTATCTCTATTTACCTTCTGCCCCGATGAATGTTCATAAACATCCAGCAATGAGTATATTTAAACTCACTTGAGGAATGGCTAGGCAAAACAATACACTATCGTCAACAAACATTAAATGATTCACTTTTGGAGCTCCACGACAAATTCTAATACCTTCTACCCCTCCACTCCCATCAGCCTGTTGCAAAAGTGTAATCAAACCCTCTGTGCACAACAAAAATTGGTAAGGAGAAATGGGGTCTCCTTGCCTAATTCCTCTAGTTGGAAAAATAGGACCCATAGGTTGGCCATTAATCAAAATAGAGAAAGACACCGATTTAATACACTTCATAATCAAAGAGATCCATCTATCACCAAACCCCATCTTATGCATAACATTTTCAAGAAAATTCCATTCAAGCCTATTATAGGCTTTACTCATATCCAACTTTATGGACATATAACCATATCTACCTTGTTTCTTCTTCCTTATAAAATCAACTAGCTCATAAGCTATAAGGACATTATCAGATATCAACCGCCCAGGTACAAAAGCACATTTAGATGGAGATATCAAATGAGGTAAAATCTTTTTCAACCGATTTGCAATTACTTTAGAAACCAATTTGTAAATCACATTACAAAAGCTAATTGGCCTAAAATCAGAGACCACCTCAGCCTTATGTTTCTTAGGTATCAAAGTAATGAATGTGTGATTTACCTGTGCAGGAAAAGGAGCTCCATTCAAGATAGACAGCACAGCAGCTATGACATCCGAGCCCACAATTGGCCAGAATTTTTGGTAAAACATAGGGTTCATGCCATCAGGTCCCGGTGCTTAGTAGGGTTCATGTCCTTCAGTGCCTTCTCAACTTCATTTGCTATGAAAGGTACCTCTAGACTGGCTCTTGATTCAGTGGAAACCCGCCCCTCCAGCCTGTCCAGAAAGTTCATGTCACTACTGTGTTGATTTGCAATAAACATGTTTCGAAAGTAATCAAGAATTATCTGATCTCTGGCCTCATCCACTTGCCATACCCCCTCAGAGGCACGAATCCCCTTGATCTGATTCTTAGACCGTCTTTGAGATGCTTTATGGTGGAAGAAACTGGTATTTCTATCCCCAGTTGAAAGCCATAGTGCCCTGGACTTTTGTCTCCACATGATTTCTCCTCTTTCCAACCATTTATGGACTTCATTTATGCTTCTTTTTATAGCTTCTGGATCGACACTTCTCGAGTCCATCTCCTGAAGTAACTGAAGCTGTGTCTTAGCCTTGTTAAGGTTCTGGTTTACATGCCTAAATTTGCTCTTATTCCATGTCCGCAGATGTTCCCCATGTTGAGAATTGAATAGGAACTGAATCTTTATTTCTTAGTAAAATGACAAACACCAATCACACACTATACATTGCAATCGTAAACATATAAATACAGAAAATAGAAACTCTATTCTAGGAAACTTAGCTAAGAATAAGGCTGTGCAAAAACAGAGAATAAACTGCTATAATTTGTGAGCTGATAGAGGCATGATCTTCGGCTATTTATTTGATTGATTTTCCTTGGCTTGATTTGTGGGATCTTCCCTTATACGCCCCCTCAAGATAGGGCTTCCATCGGTAAGTCCAATCTTGATTCTGAGTAGTTGCATGCGCTGCCTTGACAGTGGTTTTGTGAGAAGATCTGCAAGCTGATCTTCAGTATTAACATGATGAACTTGAAGGGTGCCTTTTTGAACCATATCACGCACAAAGTGAAGATCGATCTGGATGTGCTTCATGCAAGAGTGTTGGACAGGATTGAAGCTCAGTTGGGTAGCTCCCAAGTTGTCACAGAGCAGCTTTGGTGTTGAGGATAGTGGGAACCCGAGTTCTTGAAATAAAGAGATGAGCCAAAGAGTTTCTGATGCTGCATTAGCAAGAGCGCGATACTCGGCCTCGGTGGAGGATCTAGCAACTGCCCTTTGTTTTTTTGAGCTCCAGGAAATTGGATTGGGGCCAAGGAAGCTAATGTAGGCAGATGTTGAGGTTCTATCATCAAGATTTCCTGCCCAATCTGCATCCGTGTAGGTAGTAAGGGCTAAACTGCTGGTTTTTTTGATGTGGAGACTATGAAAAATTGTTTGTTTCAAGTAACGTAGAAGACGTTTTGCAGCTGTCCAATGAGTTTCAGTGGATTTATGCATGAATTGAGAGAGTTTATTCACTGCAAATGAAATGTCTGGCCTAGTAAGAGACAAGTATTGAAGAGCCCCTATGACACTCCGGAATTGGGTACTATCCACTGAACTTGTGCCATCAATGAGTTTTAAAGCTGTGGTGGTGGACAAAGGTGTCGATACATCTTTTGCACCTAGCATATGCTGCTTGGACAGAACCTCTCTAATATATTTATGCTGAGACAATAAAAGGCCAGACTTTGTAGGTATGACTTCCATGCCTAAGAAATAATGGAGCTGTCCCATGTCTTTCAAAAAGAAGCAATTTCCAAGTTTTTCAATTACCGAGCCAACAAAAGAGATATCACTCCCAGTTATGACCAAGTCATCAACGTATACTAGCAAAAAACAGATGACAGAGCTTGATTTGTAAATGAACAGTGAAGAATCAGCTTTGGAGTTTACAAATCCAAGCTCCAAAATAGTTTGCTTTAAAGCTAAATACCAGGCTCTTGGTGCCTGTTTTAGGCCATAAATAGCCTTTTTCAGGTGACAGACATGGTAAGGTTTGTTCACATCCTTGAATCCCGGAGGCTGTAACATATAAACATTTTCAGTCAACATGCCATGCAAAAAAGCATTGTTGACGTCAAGTTGTCTTAGAGTCCACCCCTGCATGACAGCAATGGTTAAAACAGTTCTTATTGTGGCAGGTTTCACAACAGGACTAAACGTCTCCTTGTAGTCCAAACCCGGTCTCTGGTTGTAGCCTTTCGCAACGAGTCTCCCTTTAAAGCGATCAACTGACTCGTCAACATGTCTTTTTACGCGAAAGACCCATTTACAGCCCACCGGTGTACAGTGTGAAGGGGGTAGAACTAATTCCCATGTTCCATGCCTCATTAATGCTGTGAGTTCCTCAGACATTGCATTCCTCCATTTCGGATCACAGAGAGCTTGTTTCACACAAGTTGGTTCAATAGTTGGTTGAATGGGATGTTTGGTGACCGAGTGAAATTGTTTGGATTTGTGAATATTATTCATGGAGCGTGTGGTCATGATGTGGGTTCGGGTGGGTTCAACAGAGGAATTATTGGGTTCAAATTCAACATTGCAGTCATGAATATCAATATTAGGCAAGACAATGGAGTGAGTGGACTCATCCATGTGTGACTCGTGTGGTGCGATGGAATCAGAGGAATTCAAATTGGGAAAATTAGAAGAGGAGGGATTTGGGCAAATACCTGAGGGTGCAAGTGAAGGCGGTGTGCTCACGGACTGAACTGGTGGTGGTCGCGGCAGAGGAAGCACCGTGATGGCCGGAGTAGGAGACTTGGGCGGCATGCTGGAAGCTGGAGTTTCGATGGGGCTTCGGGTTTCGTCAAAGAGGACGTGCCGAGAGATGTACAGCCGTTTGGAGGAAAGATCAAGGCACTTGTACGCGTTTTGGGTTTGGGAGTAGCCCAGAAACAGACATGGCAAAGATTTGGGCTGAAGCTTATTGGAGTTATAGGGCCGGGTTAATGGAAAACACAGACAGCTGAATTTTCTTAACTTAAGATAGTTGGGATTTTGTTGAAATAAAGCTTGAAATGGTGACTTATTTTTCAACAAAGGAGTTGGTTGTCTATTAATGAGATAAACAGCGGTTTGAAAAGCATGAGGCCAATAAATTGAAGAAAGAGAGGCATCTTGTAATAAAATAAGACCCGTTTCAACAACATGTCTATGACGACGTTCGGAAACCCCATTTTGTTGAGGGGTATGTGGGGCGGTGGTATAGTGACTAATTCCATGAATTGAAAAATATTTTTTTAGTGCTATAAATTCGCCACCATTATTAGAGTAAACACTTTTTATTTTTCTTTGAAAATAGTTTTCCACAAGATGTTTAAATTGTGGAAAAATAGTGCTTATTCCAGATTTGTTTGTCAAAGAATAGAACCACATATATTTGGTAAAGTGATCAACGAGAATCAAATAATATCGTGAACCATCAATACCAATTGTATGTGAGGGACCCCAAACATCAGTATAAATGAGATCAAGAGGTGCATTGCTTATTAAACTATTTGAGCGAAAAGGTTGTTGATGTGCTTTATTCATAGAACAAGAAATGCAAAGGGGAGACACTTGGTCCTTCTTTATTGGAAGAGAAAACGATTTGATGAGTTGATGGACAATTTTTCGTGATGGATGCCCAAGTCTCTTGTGCCACCCATCAATTGATGTCCGCTCGTGCACATTTGCAACCATGTTGGAATGAGAATGCACCAATGAGTCCGGGAGAGTATAAACACCGTTTTCACATGCACCATTGAGTAGAGTCGCCCCCGTGATCTGGTCCTTGACAAGAAAATAGTTGGGATGACATTCAAGAAAAACTTTATTTTGGGTGGTGAAATGATGAACAGAAATTAAATTCTTACGAATACTTGGAACACAAAGTGTATCATTTAAATGAAAAGTGCGTGTTGGGGATTGAAAAACTAAAGAGCCAATATGTGAGACACGCAAACCTGAACCGTCACCTATTACCACTTCATTCGTCCCGTCATATTCCGAGTGCACTGATAAGTTGGCTAGGTCACCCGTAATGTTATGGGAAGCAGCAGAATCAACGAGCCATTTGGAATCCTGCTGTTGAGAACTGGAGACACAATTGGCAGTGGCTACAGAGAATGTCACTCTCGGACAGTGTTTTGCAATGTGGCCCAGCTGGTCACAAAATTGACATTTGGGCTGGTACTTGCGCTGCCCATTGGACTGACCCAGGTTGGGGCTCCTCTTATTATCACGCGGGCCGTTATGAGAGCGGGAGTGGGCCGAAGAGCCTTTAGAGGCTTGCGGCTTATGTGCACTCCTGAAGGAGTTTCCAGTACTTCCGTTTGAGGAAGACGAACCAGAGCTTCGGTTCGTATAGTTCGCCGTGGCAAGCAGCTGCTGTGTGGATGCTTCAAGACGGCGAAGATATGCCTCATGACCCACGAATAAATCGTGGAGTTCCTCAAAAGTGAGAGATTTCTCTCGAGCCCTAATCGGGGTAGCGATTTCACGATAATCGGAGCCGAGTCCATTTAGGATGTATAAAGTGAGATCATCATCAGAAATGGGATGATCAATGAGGGCAATTTCATCCGCAAGAGACTTCACGCGGTGCAGGTATTCTTGAATTGGTTGATTACCCCTTTTTAATAGAGTAATTTCTTCTTTTAGTTGCATGGCCCTGGTTCGGGATTTACAAGCATAAAGGGTGTTGAGTTTTTTCCAGGCTTCTTGAGATGTTTTGGCAGCGGAAATGAGAGGAGTGATGGTGGTTGTGGTGGAGGCAAGGATGGCACTGAGAATGAGCTTATCCTGCCTTACCCAGTGTGTTTTCTAAAGGGAGGATGTAAGGTTATCGGCTAAGGGAGGGCAAGGTTTATCTCTAGTGACATAGTCAAGTAGATTATACCCAATAAGAAGGGCTTCAAATTGGGCACGCCACTGTGGGAAGGTGGAGGGGGTGAGTTTGTCATTGATTTGGGTAGAAATATTCAGGGCAATCAAGGGAGTTTCTGTGGAGGGTGGAGGATTGTGGGTAGGGATCGAATTCTCGTGAGAGGACTGCTCTGCTGATACCATGTTGAGAATTGAATAGGAACTGAATCTTTATTTCTTAGTAAAATGACAAACACCAATCACACACTATACATTGTAATCGTAAATATATAAATACAGAAAATAGAAACTCTATTCTAGGAAACTTAGTTAAGAATAAGGCTATACAAAAACAGAGAATAAACTGCTATAATTTGTGAGCTGATAGAGGCATGATCTTCGGCTATTTATTTGATTGATTTTCCTTGGCTTGATTTGTGGGATCTTCCCTTATACCCCACAACTGGTAATTTTACTCATAACATTCTCCATAGCTAGGCCATCTGCACTACAATCCGTCCAAGCTTTGTCAACAACTCCTTCACAGTCGCTATCTTCCACCCACATTGCTTCAAACCTGAATAGTCTTTTAGCATGAGCTCTTCGAATTTCAGGATCCAACTTTAGAAGTAGAGGTACATGATCTGAGTATGCCACTTGTACATGGTAAATCCTCGCTTGATTAAAAAGAGATTTCCATTTTAAGTTAGCCAAGCCACAGTCCAACCTGTTATTGCACCAAGTAAAAGGATAGACAATGAAACCCAAATCAAGGAGTTGACAGTCATGCAAGACATTTTGAAAATCCATCATCTGACTATAAGATCGATCTTGACCACCCATCTTTTCATGCATTCCCACAATCTCATTAAAATCTCCCACAATCTCATTCCAACAATTTCACTAACACAGAAAGGAGGCTCCCTGTTATTGTACCAAGTAAAAGGATAGCCAATGAAACCCAAATCAAGGAGTTGACAGTCATCCATGACATTTTGAAAATCCATCATCTGACTATAAGATCGATCTTGACTACCCATCTTTTCATACATTCCCACAATCTCGTTAAAATCTCCCATAAGTAACCACCCATGATTGGCAGGAACATAGAGAGATCTTAAAAGATTCCACGTCTCCATTCTATTCCCACTCTCGGGTTCCCCATAAATTCCAGTAAAGAACCATGGTTCACCCCTACTTTCCTCATGAATAGCTGCATGAATGTGGTTCTTAGAGTAGCCATGAATGACCGCATTAAAGTCTGTATGCCAGAAAATAGCAAGTCCCCCACTTCTACCAACATTGCTCACAGCTAGGCAATTTTGAAACCCCAGCCTTAGTCTCAACTTCTCAACCGCACTTTTATGTAACTTAGTCTCTTGTAAAAACAAGAGTTTGGGATCTTCCTCCCTAACGAGGTTAGAGAGAACACGAACTCCATGTGGGTTCCCAAGCCCACGTGAGTTCCAACTAAGGAAACTCATGGCCTCCGGCAGGGCTGTTGAACAACCACTGCCGATCTCCTCTCAAAAAGTTCTGAATATCGATCCTCCTCCACCACTGCCTCCACATCAACTTGCTTCCCCAGAACTTTAATCTTCTTATTGGTCGTCTCATCTCTTTCACTCTCAAGGAAATGTTTGTTTCCAGATAAAAGGAGAGAGGGATTGGAATGAATTACCTGAGTCCCGAGCACGCTGTTTCCAAGTCTTTTTGGCTTTTTTTCAAACAGGTTTCTGACTATTATACTGGGCTGGATTTTCTACCATGGGCCTCTAGAGGCCCGGATCCACTAAAGGCACATTTCCCGCCACTCGTCTCCTTTAAAATCTCGTTAATATCTTCAAACATGTCCTCCTTGTTTAACGGTTCAGCCCCCATAACACACTGAGCATTAATGACCCCATTATTCGCAGGATTCGTAACCGTAGCAAGATTAGCGATATCCCCAACATTCCCAGAAAATCTGCTATCAGTATTATCTGAATCAAATCCTTAGCAAAATTATCGCAAACATTACCATTTGAACTACTCCCCTTCGATCCGTCATTTTCCGACAAGGTGTGTTTTCCGGAGAAGCCTGTTGCAGGTGCAAGCAACTTTTGAAATTTACGACCCCCTGGCTCCGCTTGCATCCAACTCCCAAATTGATTTTGAGGAGCTCGCGAGTGTTGGGATCGGCGGAAGCTCACAAATAATATGAAGACCAGAATTTAACGTGGTTCGGCCAAGATTGCCTACGTCCACACAGAGAAAAGAAACTTCCACTAGTAACCAATGAAATACAGAGAATATTTTAGGGAGGAGATCACACCCTCTCAAACTCGCCTCTCACTTCTCTCAGAGCTCAACAAGCTCTCTCTTTCTCTCCTTACGTCTCTCATACCACGCCCATATTTAGCCTTGGACGGAATTTACCGCCCAATTGGGGCTGCATTCCCAAACAACCCGACTCGCCGACAGCGCCTCGTGGTGCTACAGGGTCCGGGCACAATGGGGCTCTCACCCTCTCCGGCGCCCCCTTCCAGGGGACTTGGGTCCGGTCCGCCGCTGAGGACACTTCTTCGCTTTTGGATCCCATAATCTATATCCAAACTCTTCATCTCCATAGCCGATGAAAAAACACGGAGTAGACTTTTCATTAAGTTTCTGTCTTTTCTTCTTGGATACATGTGCAAATGCTTTGCATCCAAATACTCTTAGATGAGAGTATGAGAGATGTAAGGAGAGAAAGAGAGAGCTTGTTGAGCTTTGAGAGAACTGAGAGGCGAGTTGAGAGGGTGTGATCTCCTCCCTAAAATATTCTCTGTATTTCACTGGTTATTAGTGGAAGTTTCTTTTCTCTGTATAGACGTAGGCAATCTTGGCCGAACCACGTTAAATTCCGGTCTCCATATTATTTCTATTTTATTTGTGAGCTTCCGTCGATCCCAACAGTAAGGACACAAAAGGGCATCTCTCCTTCTCGTGAACAATCCGTCCGCATTTTACACAGAACCAAGGCAATTTCTCATATTGGATCAGCACCCAAGTCTTCACTCCATCAAGCATAGCAGTTCTTCCTCTAGCCAGCGGCTTCTTGAGATCTAGTAGAATACGAACTCTGAGTGTTCGTCCAAATCCCACATCATCATCATCGACCTCTACATCGTCCACCGTACCCAGCGTCCGCCCGAGTTTAATTCCATAATCCTTAAACATGCCAAACAGAGGAAGATTATGAAAATGGACCCATAACGCCGCTTCATCAAAGGACATTTTACTAATAGGGGAGTGGCCATCAAAACCTTTCAGTACAAAAAGTTGACCATCAAACAGCCACGGCCATCCATCCTCAACAGGATTCCTATCCGCATGCATGGCAAAAGTCACAATGAACACATTTTGATTTACTTAGTCTCCAAATATTTCCCATGGTGGATTCAACAACAGCCTTACCAATACTCCGATCGGAAAGGATCTTACCAACTAAACTGCGTTCGCCCTTGCGTTGCACGTCTTCGATTCCATCTTTGGCAATGTCAACGGCAGTATTTCCTCCTCTTTGAACTGAAAATTCTCCATCAATTCTTGCAACGAATCCATTGTAAATCGTACACTCACATCTCTGGATAACTCCTGAAACCCTCACTAAAAACCTTCTCTTCCAGCCTCTAGAGAGAGATACTAGAGAGGAGACTCCAGTTCACTCTTCCTCGCTTTTGTAGCTTAATATACATATATAAATTAAAGTCGCAAGAAGATATAGAGTTTAAGGTTTCTAATTGAGAAACAGTCTTTATTGATTCTCATTCTCATTCTCTCAAACGAAAAAAAAAATAAAAAATCTAATGAGCTTGCACCTTGAAAGTACATGATGCAATATTGATATTAATTGGTTGATCTAGAGTAGTGGATCACATGAGGTTAATGTGGCAAAAAGTCATGATACCTTAAGGGTAAAGAACGCTAATTTTTTTATAAGTACGGTCAGATTCATCAATTATATAAACAAGGAAATATTATATTTGCTACTATATATATATATAATATTAATCATAGAGTTCTATATATTCTTCTATTCTTTAATTTCCACGAACTTAATCATTGCTCCTTGACAGTAATATTATGCACACCACTGTATTCATGTGAAGGATCGAAATGAAAACAATGAACATGTTTTTTCTTGTCATTTAGAGAAACCGATCGAATCGACATTACAAGAGAAATGTCTTTGATTATTAGACCGGATTTTGAATCGTAAAAAATGACCTGTGGTAAAAATAACTTTTTTATGACAACACATCTAGTCCAATGAAGGCATTTATGTTGTTGTATTGCGGCCACATTTGAATACAAAAATGGTTTTATTTTATCTCATACCATCATTAAAATAATTTTAAATTTTCCAACAAAATATAATAAATATTCAATTTTTTTAAATCCTAAAATAATTAACAATATTAAAAAAATTATATTTTAATAACATTTTATTCAATTTTTATCTAAAACTATATCATGATCTCATCTCATCTAAAAATAATAGTATTTAGTTTTACATTTCAGTTTATCTCAAATGTAACAATCTATATATATATATATATATATATATATACACTAGGGAGAAGCAACATGCAAAATACGTTTTTTTAGTTTAGTGATGCGGTTATTTTTAAAAAAAGATATAATTTTTATAAATAAATAAATTTAGATCAATAATGTAATGTATAAAGGAAACAATGTAAATTCTAACAAATATTTGACGAGTAATAAAAGAAAAATATCTTAATAACGAAAGAATTATATAAAAATAAATCATAAATTACTATGAAGTGATGAAAGATTATTTAATAATTATTATAATTTCATCTATAAAATATTATTATTTGAATTTAATATTTCATAATGAATTTAAATTGAGAAATAAATAATATTTTATTCAAATAATTGTTCATAAATATAGTTGACAAACAGATTTAAACTTAATTATTTTACATTTCTTTTTTTTTATATATGAAGAATGAATAGAAATATTAAATTATATACATAAATTTATATATAATATAAAATTATAATTTATATAAAATAATGTTATATTCTAATTTATAACATGAAGTAGGTTTTCTAATATTATAATGTTATATTATAATTTGTATGTTATATAATTTATATAAATTATAAATTATATATAATTTTTTATAATTTGTTAAGTTTTATAGATAATGTGGGAAGAGTAATGTCAATTATAAGAAAATTGAGTTGAATTTGAAATTGTGTGTTGGTTTCAATCTGGGAATCTATTCAAACTATAACTATGAATAGTCTAAATGAATTCGAGTTGAGGGAGAGTTTTAGATAATGATTATTGGGAGGATAAAATTTTGAATTTGACTATATTTGAATTTGAAGTATTTGACTTAAAAGTTATAATAAGATCAAGATCAAATTTCAAGAATTACAACATTTTAAAATTTAGATGAATAGACGGATGAAGTTAAATTTAACATAAAAACAAGAGAAACTAGCAAAAAATAAAAGAATCTGTTTAGTGGTTATTAGATAACCACTTAATATGTTATTAGATAACCACTTAATATAATAAAAAGATATAATATTAAATCTCAACAATAGTTTTTTATTTTTATTTTATTAATTTAAAATCAGGATATGTATAAAGTTAGTTTCTAAGATATATAATTATTATATTATAGCATAAAGTTTCAAATAATTCTAATTCAGGTCATATATATCTTATATCAATGAACACGTATAATTGTCTCATTGCAAGCTGCTATGATACATGCAGTAGTTGCAGTATCTTATAATCGGCACTCGATTCTGATCTCTCTGATCCCACTCTTCAGAATATTTTATGCCGGATTGTGACATTTTTAAGTAAGCATATGGTTTTACGCATCTATATCATTAAAGAATTAAGGAAGTTGCTCATTTTAAGCAAGCATATCATAAAAGAAGGAACTGGCCGTGCACCTTGCTTACCGCCTCAGCCAAAAGTAACAAAAATAAACATCTTGAAAAAACAGAACGTCAGGGCAAGAATAATAATTTATGACCCAGAAAAATGCCATATTTAGCATGCATGCTTGATGGTTGTTTATGGCGAAAGTAGATGGACTTCTACATTTCTTGCCTCCCATCAATATTGTATAGATTATAGAGTGATGCTGGAGTCCAAATTAGTGTAAAAAGAAGTTTTATACCAATCCAATTAAGACTTGCCACGTAAGTAATCCTATGAAACAAAAAATATGCCAGCATGTAAGGGATCCACAACCTCTCTCTTCCTCTCGTGTCTCTATACTCAAAACTGTCGGAAGAAAACTAGTTTTCACACACGAAGAAATCTCTCACTCAACCCGCCGAAGAAAACCACTCCCGCCCTTCGATTTCTGCTTCTCAAACACGAACTCCAATTCCATTTATACTGTTCACACCCATAAAATAGGGGAGAAAAATCATGGATTTTTCGTAGATCACCTAAAACCATGGCGATCATCGCATATGAAAAGAATCACGGCGAAATGATGATGATATACTAGGTGTGGCTCGCGAAGCATTGCAAGGCTTACAACGCCATCGGGGAGAAGGAGAAGAGGTTTGAGATCTTCAAGGATAATCTTCGGTTCATCGACGAGCACAGTGCTGCAGAGAAGAACCGGACCCATTTTTTAAAGCAATTTTTTTGAACTTTCAAAGGAAAAGGCGATCATGATGTTAGTGACTTTTATGTTTTGGGTTTCTCGTCAATTGTGATTCTAGGCTTTCCAAACGGCTTCTCCTTAACCGGATTTTTATCCTGTTATCAGGGTTATTTCTCAGTTTTTTATTGTTTTGTATGTTTGACCCCGAAGAACCGGAAAGAAAATTGTAGCTTTGTATGTTTTAGTGTTCGTCGCCAGCACCAATTATTTTGGGAGAGAACAGCAGGGAACGGGGTAGGCCTCACAATTCGTTCAGTGGATGCAGGTGCATCGTTTGACAATATGGATTGGCTACGTGGCATTAAATTATTGGATGGTGTAAAATCCAAATTTGCACCCATCTGGACCACATGTTTACTCTATTGTGTATCTCAGATTTGCAAAGAACTAACTTTTTTTCCCTATTGAAAATAAGATAATATTGTTTCATTCAACCAGAATGAATATTACAACAATCTGTCAGAAACAATAAGATAATAGTATTTAATTAGGCCGCCTTTGAAATTTAAATTAAATTGAGATAAACTCAGTTTGGTTTAATTTTAACTTGAATTTAACATCTAAATTACACCCAATTCTCAAAGTACTAATTAAGAGCACTTATATTGGGTACATCAAATGCACTTAAAGCTCAAATAGACCCCAAAACATTTCTATATTTGGATTCCTATTTTGAGGGAACCATTGAAATGTGCTACAATAGCCCCTCATATGTGAGGGGTTACTATTTATCCTTATATCCCTATTTATCTATTTATTTATTCTGTTGTATTGGAAATAATATTATGATGTGAAATAAAATAGTAGAAAAAATAATAAAGAAAGAATATAATAATTTTGTTTTAATAGATGAGGAAAAATATAGGGACTGAGACGTTAAAAGTTTTTTGAAGATGAGTAAAATTTAGAAAAAAATTTTAAGAAGTAAGGTTTTTAATTAAAATTTGAAGGAGATTTTGGAGATCCTGATGTAGATGCTCTAAATGCGTTTCAACTCAAAACCACTTTACACATAAGACCCAAAATATTTTTCAACTCAACACTTTTTTACATCGCGATTAACAATTTTTTTCAACTTTCTATAAATATATTTAAACTCATCTTAATATCAAAACACATACTTATTTTGTATAAATGATCTTCATTGAAATAACTAAAACTTTTAGTTTAGATTTTGAACTACATTAACTCTAAAAGAATTTGTAAAATTAGAGAGTTACTATTCACTTATCAAACTCAAATTTTATTCACAAATAATCAGTAAGGATTTTTTAAATTCATTTTAAAACTTTCATTAGTAAATAATCCTATATTATATCCACTTTTTTCAGAAAATAGTTTTTGTAAATAAGGCTATATTATGTTGGATAATTAGGTTATAAAAAATAGTTAGAAAATAGCATATTTGAGTAAAAATCAAATTATTAATTAGTATAAGGAGTGTATTTATAAAATAAAGAACAATTATTAAAATTATTGTTATTAAAACATATAATATTATAATATCATTTTGACTTTAGAATGAATAATCCAATGATTACTATCTTTTACGATTTTAATTTTAACCAAAATTTTAAGTTTTAGCCAAAATTTAAACTTGGCAATAACTAGATCATTTCTTTCACGAAATTTCTCGAAATGTTACTACTAGGGGTGTATACGAATCGGCCGACATCGGTAAAGAATCGGTTAGCATGCAGTTGCAGATCCATGTAACTGTCATCGATCGGTTCAATCCCAATTTGAACAAATGGCAAACCGATGAACTAGTCGAAGGGGGGTTAAATGGGTTTTTACCTTATATATGATACGACGATGTTTCACTTAATGAGTAAAACTTGTTTTTTGACCTGCCATTTACCAAAAAAATAAAGAAAAATGACGACATTTGCTTTAATATTCCAAACGATGTTGTTTCACTTTAGGATTTAATACACTCGCATCCTCCATCCCTTCCTCTCCTTCTTCTTCACTCTTCAATTCTCACTTCGTCATTTATGGATTTCGACTCTCTTTCACCTCTCTCATGCGGTGGCAGCCACCCACGGCCCACATTACTGATCTCTCATCTCTCACGTCCCACGACCATCTCGCCCTCTTCTTACTATCCATGAAAAGATCTAGAATTTCGTGACTCATCTCGCTGCGACACTGCCCATGGAAAGATTTGGAACTCCGTAACTTCAAGTAATGGTTTTGAGATCAAGTCTTTGTTTGTATATTGTGTTTGGACAATCGTGAATTTCATGATGGGAAATCCAAATCGTTTGGCTGAAAAATTGATCCCCTGATCGATGAATTGATACAACGCTGATTGTGAAATTTTGGTTGGTGCTCTTTCTCCCCACCGACCAGTTTAGGTTGAGAAAAACCTATATTTCTAGGTGTCGGCGTGGTTTCGATTTTGGACCAAGACTATACCAATACCTTGACTTTCAACACTAGTTACTACTATGTGGTTTCTGGTTATGTGCCTACCAAACCAGCTTTCTATCCACCTTCTATAATTGGATTTGATAATGTTCACTCAATAATAATCTCAAAATTATTTGTAATGTCTCAATGGAAGGTTTAAATCACATGACTTATACTTTAAAAGGATTAGTTAGTGATACAATTGGAGTCTTATTGAAATCTTATAAAGAGTAATAATTTTTCATTTTCAAGCAATGTGTAATTCCATATACCATTTATCTTTATCTTTATCGTATAGGGTATCACAATTTATCCCTATTAAATGCCTAACGAGGACGTCGAACCTATCTGTTGCATGTGACATGATTCAAATCCCACATTTTTTATTGGGTAAAGTTTTAATATAATTTGTAACGCTACAATAGAAGATCCAAACAATATAGTTTATACTCCAAAATGACTAATCAATAAAACAATTCAAATCTCATTAAAACCTTAGGAATAATAAGAACTTATTCTTCTCAATAATATGGCATCTCATAAACTACTATCTTTATTATTAATTAATGGGATATCACAAAACTTAAAAAGAAAATTTCTTTGTTTAGAAAATTTTACTTTCTTTTTCTAATTTAAATATTTTACAATTAAGTTTACAATCTAAGTTCTAAAAAGATAGATATATATCATGTTCCCAAGAGAATTGAGATGCATTTCTAGTTTAGTTTTTTGTGAAACCGGATGAAGAAAAGTTGGATAAAAAATTTTGGAGCACTTTTTATTTTTATTTTTTGGGACTCGGCCAACAAGAGGCGCTCCAAGAGTTTCTATTGAGAAGTGCGAAATGCACTCTTTTATTGTGTTTTTTAAGCATTTTTAAATCACTTTAAATATTTTAAAAAATTACAAATTTATTTGAAAACACCTCATTAATCTTTGAGTAAAAAAAAAGGAAAAAACACCACTATCGGGAGCCTTTCTCTGTGGCTTTTCTTGTGGGATCGATAAGCATTTTCCTTTTTTTTTTCTTTTTATTGAGTTTTGTCATTTGTCATATTAGGTAGATTTAAGAATTTCTTTGATTATAACATTTTTAAAGTTTTTCTGTTTTAAGTTCAGTAAGATTTTTGGCTTTTACATTTTTTTATTTTTTCACAAAACTTGGGCAAATTGATTAGATAACTCTTTTTGGAGGATTATTAAATTTTATGAAATTTAAAAATATCTAGATTAAAGTTGAACACTTTGTGTAAAATCCTGACATTTCTTGTACCCAAACATGTTAGACTCCACATTTTGACTCCGAACAGAAATGTAAATATTTGACTCCAGGTTTTTTTATGGAATGAAAAATTATATTTATCATCGTTCTCTTAAGGGTCGGCTTTTAAGTGATGGGGGATGTGATTGAATATTTCTTGGTATTATGTTAATGTTAGAAAAATTAAATCACAGCACACAGCGAAAACGATATTATCTCATTGAAAATATTTTGGATCTAGTACGGTTGTTTTACGGATCTTCAGGATTGTTGTCCGTTTAAAATCATCTCGATGATGGTGGAGTGTGCTACGTGATAATATCAGAGCAACACTTACAAATTCCACAGCCTAGATACAGCGACTTGAGAGAAGCAATTGAGAAAGATAGTTCTATATGTGATGTCTCAAGTGTTATCTACAAGGGCAGGGGGCATATAAATAACACTTCTAAACGTAACCCCTGGTTGGCCATTATGGGCCAGCCATCAAGACGTATGAAGGGGCTTAAGAGTCACTTCATAACCTTCAAGGGAGGTGAAGGGATGCCTACTATGGGTATCCCTTTCTTATATCTCACACTCATATATAATAGGCAAAACCTAGGTTTGTAGCTCTCAATACATTCTCAATCTTATTCATATTGGCAAATAGGCTGTGTAACCATCGAGCATAACTGTAAAAGAAAAATGGATAGACTAAATCTCTCTGGGAGAACAACAACATAGTAATATCCCTAAAAGTGTCTCATTATGTCCTGATTCATTTGGTCACATCAGACTAAGGATTCCTAATCACTCTCAAGTTTAAATAACTCAGAGCAATAGTCAATCTCCATAGAACATGATATACTCACAGCTATGTCGCAACTTCTAAGAAGCAACATAACTTGTCAGCAATGAGTATACACCAATATTGACATGTCACCAAATAGTCTTCCCTTCACCCTCATGCTATTTAGTTTTAGTTCAATCACTTTCCCAACAATACCTTTTTAGATCGCATCATGCATGGTAATAGATAATATGTCAAAGTAGCAGACATTAAAATATCAACCTCATGACGAAGTCAAAGGTCTCCTAAGGGTATAAATAAATTAAGGCTATCAAGCATGACCTACAGGACTCACACGATGAAGAAACATGGATCTTTTCACTCACCTCTACTGTTGGTTGCAAAAGCACATGTAGTATGAAATACATACTATGATGGAGTTCTCTTATCAAATAAAGAACGTATATCTAATCTCAATACACCATACAGATTTTAGTCTAGTCGCTATCTCAGCGTCTAACCCGATTCGAGTTTGACTACCATTTAATCTGAGACATACTCCAAGATGGTAGCATTTGCACTAGATAAGTACCAAGCTCTGCTCAGCTTGTCGACTACAAGACTAAAGCCTTACCCTCGCATGTTCTTCGTGCTCACTTATTCAAGATGGGAGTCGTAAATTTTTACGCTCCATCTTGCAGGGGGTATTGGAGAATACATCATAGCATGAACATGAAGTTATGCCTACGTGAATTCTACATGCATACTTTGTCACTAGGATCCTCATTTGAAATCTGTTATTGGTCCATATTTTTTATTCTTTTGCTGAGCTATACATAAAGGAGATTATTGTCCTTTCATATGATTAGTTAGTTAGAATATTATTCTTTTGTCAGTGTATATATATACACATGCCTGCTTCATTGTAAAGGCATGATTTGGAATATACAGAGAACTTTTACTCTGCATTACGTCTTCTTCCTCTATATTTTCCCTTTCCAAATCAGTTTATTACAAAAACTGCAGATCTCTAAAGGCAGTGGCTGGAGGTTTCTCGTATGTAGGGATAAATGCTCAATGCAGTATAATTAGATTGTTTTCATGAAATCTTGAGGTGAAGTAGTGCCGTGTGATAAAGGGTCGAGAGAGTTGATCTAGGTGCTGTGCTGAAGATCTTTATAAGAATATTTATAGCCGACTGAAACCCTAGTAATATAAGGAAGTTAATAGACGTGTATGGGTGAAGAGTTTGTAACCAAAAATGGATGTGAAGCCTAACAATATGGGGCCGTGAAAAGTGCAAAGACATGCATGCATGGTGCGAGAGGCGAGTATTCAAAACTATTAAGAGCAATATTTTGTGAGAAACTGAAAGGATAAACCGCAAAGATCGTGGGGGATTAAATTTCAAAACAAAGAGGATTCTCGAAATTAGAAATATATATGGTTGTTTGCCCAAAATGGTGATAGATATGGCCACTATTGAGAAACCTTAATGGGGGAAAAATGAACTTGCTTACACGTGAAAGTAGCAAACAAATAAGATGATGAGGAAAATATGTGTGGTATGTGACTCGAAATAAATATTTAAATTCATAAATATATATAAGTAAAATAAATTAAAAACAGAAGTGTCTTTTATAAACATTAATGAAAAAGGGACTATGGAGTTCATTTTGAAAGTAGATAACAAGCATTTGAGATTAAAATTTAAAAAAAAAAATTCATCCTTAAAAAAATAAGTTCAACCCGTAATCTAAATACTAGAAAATTTCAAATGGACTTTTTACACATTTAAAATCAAAAATTTTAAAAGAAAGTTTGGCATGGAGCAGGGTATTACATTACACTCACTAGTGGCTCACAAAGTTGTATACTTGCAGTTGGTCCATGGCTCCATTGGAGCTAGCTGCTTGTCACTGTTCTCAGCTTGCTCTTGCTCATTTGATGTTGGTTAAAGTTTTCAACACCATAGGTTTTATCGTTAGACTTCTAGTTCTCTCTACTTTGCTAGGTTTACTTATAAAAAATATATATATTAATTTTCCTAGCAAGAGCAAATTAATATGTATAGAAAAATGTATAGATTTGTGCTGCTATGCATATATTACAATATATATATATAATAGATTTAGCCTAACAAATTAATATATAGAGAAAAATATATAGATATAATTTGGGCATAATTTACTATCATACTGACTTAATTCGTGCATATATATAATATATGCCCAAATCTACATATATATATATATATAGATATAGATATATAGATTTGTGCTTGATTATAATGTATATTATAAGTTGATCGCCCCCCTCATGCCCCTGCAAACTATCTTATATTATCACAAAACTCTCGTCTCATCTCAATCTCCCAACCAGCTTAAAGTCACCAGCAAAAACCGAAACGATTACAATGTCAAAACTTTTGAATGTAGAATAACAGAAGGAGGAATAAAGAAAAGTAAGGAAAATATCATGATAAAAAACAAAAAGGATTGAGTAGCTTGGAGAGGAATTCATGTAGGAGAGTAACTAAAAGTTTATTTGTTTTAAGAGATACGTTGAAATGAAATAAGATAAAAATTAAAAATTAAGAAATTATTATTAAAAACGTTATCCAAAGTACCAAAGAGGATCTTACATCTGACTAAATCACAGGTTACATGGATTGTGGGTAACCATGCACGGTCCTTTTAAATGTGGTAGACCTTATCTTAGCTCCACTTAGGCGACAAATATTTTGTTTCTCATAACTTATCTCTTTTTGGATAAGTGCCGAATGACACATTGTCTCATCTTTACTCGCTACCCATTTGTAACGCCAAAGGCAATCACTCATGTGAGTGAGCCGAGCAAAGCCTATCGACATACATTTTTCACTATAACTCTCTAATCTATGATGACTGTGTGTATTGATCAAAAAATGCTTCTAGTCATGCCACATGATCATAAAATACATTAGTTTAATGTGCACGATGAGCAACACCATGAAGAACAGAAATCACATGGTCAATTGAAAATAATCAAACCACAACTCTCAAGTAATATATGATCATTTCTCTCCATGCAAAATCTCGTGTGTAGTAACTTTTTAAGAAACATGCTTCTACCAAGAGACTATACTTTTATATAAAATTTTATGCAACTATGAAGTCAACGACTCATTGCGAATCTCATTTAAGGTCAAACTCAACCTCATATTCTAGTCAGCAAGTCTAACTATGACTTTTCAGAATTTATAAGGTGACCATTTATTCAACAAACTAAATTTGCAATTTCAATATTTCATATAAATCTCTTATACTCAACAAAAGCATGTGAGATAATCAATTTTAATTTTATTAAGGGTAAAGTGATTAGAGCATTTTCTCCCAAAGATAATCATAATAATCTAGTCATTACTATTAATGATAATCACGTCACAAAGCTACTTTATCAAGTAAGCCATATTTACCCTCTTGCAAAATTTCGACCTCTAACTCTTATGAGCAAACCATAATGGAAACACCAAATACTATAGGCAAAACTAGATTCTTTGTATTTTTCATCTTATTAATTGTCTATAAATTTTAAACAAGAGCTAATAGAAACTATTTTCTTATACATAGTTTCACAAGACGTGAAGTCTTTTGATGCTTTTCACAAATTCATGTACATCACCTCATAGTATAGAAAACCTTTTATTAGATGACAATTAATCACCTAAGACAATAAAATCGTCTTTTTTCTCAGGAGGACACTTTTCTAAAAATGTCAACAGCATTCAAAGAACCTCATTTTATTCAGTAAGTCGTTAACAAAAAAAAAACAACTAGATACATTGAGTATCTTTAAATAGATGAACAACTTAGGCTGCACAAAAACAATATTAGTAATATTCATTCACTTTTTGTATCAAAATGGTACAAATAACAATCATGCACTCAAAGTACTCTATGCCTAAACTTCACAAAAACTAACCATCTAATTCCCTTATGAGAATCAATTATATAACTCCCTCAAGAAAAAGTTTCAAAAAATTTACTATCAATAGTTATCTAAATGCAACTCAATTAGTGCTAAAAATGGATCTATAACCTCTATCAACTTCACTTTTCTTGTATCAATTCTATCAACAACCCCAGATTGGATCATATAAGTGAAGTAAATCTAAAATTCTATATTCGAATTCCGACTATGTGAATTTAATACCTTTATTGGAGTCATATTTTAATTTTCTCTTCTAATCTATAAACTATGAGAGAATACTGATATATAGCTACCACACTATTTATGAGGATCTCTAAAAATTTCGGGAGTCACTATTACTAGTGGTACACTATCACTCAAAGGTATACTCACACCAGTTGAATTACTCACATTATTTTTGGTCACCTTTAAATTTCTTGTTTTGAAAATATTAAGGTTAAGGTAATATGGAATGAAGCGTAATAAAATGTTATTTCTAAATAAATAAATGTTTTATAAAAAAATCACAATTCCTATCTCTTGTCGAAAATACAAGAAATTTTCTTAACTCAACCAAAAAACTGATCAAGTTTAGATCCTCTAAAATCACATTAGTACAAAAAAGTCACTTAGCCTTTTAAAAGAGAATGAACTCAAAGTAAGGACGATAAAACAGAATTTAGGCTACAACTCTATATTACATCAACCCAAGTGTAATGTAACAACTACTTTTGCGTCATAATTCTTTTAAAAAATCCATTATCAGCAAGTCATCAAACTACGAGATTATTAATTCATACGATTGCGGTTTTGAAAAATATTTTAACTAAAAAAATATTTTCCTTGAAAAATTTGGAATCGTATGATGAAACAATATTTTTGTCATCCCATACTCTTAATGTGCACGTTTAGGAATTTCACATAGAAAAATATTCATATTTCCTTTTTCTCTTTAACTCTTCTAAATAACGGTGAGAAATCACGTTAGCAAGAAAAATTTCAATTTTTCAAATTTCACACCCATCATCCTATGCCTCTTCAACATATTTTAGTATATCATCTTTCTATCAGAGAAATAATGTCACTGAGTTAAAAAGTGACCATCCAACTTTAAAACCTCTATAAATTCTTACTAACACCACCGTTTTTATGGAGTCTTAAATCAAACTAAGTCTAGACTTCTTTAATATCGAATTAAAGCATTAATAAAAACATCATTTTGTGCAACAAATGCAGTATGTGACATTTTAGCTGCTAACTAGCTATATATTTTTATTTCTTGCATAGTCAATGTTTTTCAAATTCTTTAATCCACCAAAGGAGATAAAATTTTTAAAAAAAAAATTTGCAAGAAATTATATTAGCCTAAAACCTATATTGCATCAGTGCAACCACGAGCAATATTTTTTAGGCGTAATCAAGTCATACCTAATTATTCAGACTTTTTGTCACAATTATCATGCAAACCTCCAAGATGCTTGGTATTACTCTTAAGAGGTGCTCTAAATATCCATATATTTGCAAGAAACTATTTGTTCTCACTATATACAAATAAACTTGAGCAAGATTATCAATGCTAATACCACACATAGGTACACTGATAAAATCATTAAAACTGAATGTGTCAATTAAGAATGTCATCAACACTCATGCACATTCAGATTTTAACATCCTTACTTGCCAGACATACTAACAAGTTTTAAACAATATATACTTATATGTGAGTTAATTTAAATTGCTTTAAGATTATAATGCTCAATTTAAAAAAAAAAAATGAGCAATTAATTTTTGTGTTACAAAACAACGTGCAACTTCCATTAACTACAAGATTCTTAATGACAAACTGGTGATTTAACTCTATTTGATAGTTGATCCTATCAACTTCTACAAAAAATTATAGTGCAAATATACCACATGCACTTTCAGTTTTTTTCTAGAGCTTTCAAAGGTCTTATAATAACAATGGTCTAAGATTACTCATAATAATCTTAACTGGTTTCCAACTATTGCTCATGGAGTAGATTAATGTGATGAATAAGTTGAATAAATAATCTCTAGGCTTTCTTATCGATTATCTCAAAAGTACTACTAATCTATGCACATCTAAAAAAAATTCCGCGTTACTCTAAATCAGAACAAAAGTAATTAATACACGTCGCAAAATCAAAAATTCTCTAAGCTTTCTAATCATCTCTTGCACCTCAATGCCTAATTATTAATTTCTAACTTAATCTTTGCACAAATTTATATCGTATAGGAGATTAATTCCAAGTCAATCTCAACCATACTCCCACTGATGTAAGTAATCTACCAAGTCATTCATATGCAAAATAATTTTTCCTTGATCGAAGACCTCAATTTGAGCCAATAATAAGCATGGACTAATCAAACTTGGACTACTTAATTCTCTAGCTTATCACTGTCTAAAAATTGAAGACTAATTTTTAAAATTAGTCTAACAATAGAAGTGATAATATAAGCTTCCATAATTCAACGTGTAAACATAATACATATACAAAGAATTCATCACACCCAACCAATTATCATTCACAAATAATAATAACATAAGCAATCCGTAGCATAAAAACAAAATGCCTAAGAGAGGCGATAAAATTTCTCATCATAATTTCATGGCATGCATGTGTTGACTAATCATAATCAGATGCAAATAATATTTCTAATAAATATCCTGTGCCATAATAACATGCTGAATTTAAATAAACTCAACAAACCTTATGACTGTTCTTTCTTTTGACTGAATTTAAATAACACAAGTTCTAGCTCTAACTCAATAGTTGAGCTTATTCCTTCTGCTTGAGACTTAATTCAAAACATCACAGGCCTTGCATGGGAAATAACAAACAAAATGGATGGTTGCGCTCCCAGTGCACTGAGCTCTTACACAACCAGCGGGTCTTTTGCCTAGGTTCCTTTCTGGGCCTTTCTTTTTTAATGTATGGACCGATCATTTAGGAAAACAATGGATTGGGCTCAAAACACTTGAATAAAAAAAGAAAAAGAAAAAAGCAGACCTCCAAATAGTCCTTTTTTTCTGAAGCCCATAACCCAAATTTATCACATAAAAAACAAACGGTCCAAATATGATTTCGAAACTAGCCAAAGCCCAGAGTCCATCACAAAATGACTGTTCATCTTCTTCCTTACCAAACGGCCGACAGTTACAACTCCGGTAACAAAAGGAAGAAATTGAAAATAAATGTAAGTGTAACAGACGCCATTCAAGCATCTCCTTCCTCGTGTAACCTACGGTTACTATTCATCACTTTCCTCAGCATTACAGCCCCCAAAGCATGTAACGGAAGGGAGAAAAATAGAGCCGCCTCCAACAACCCTAATGCACCTAGAAAAAATTTGGGTTCTCGACTGCCACCATGCATAGCCACTACGCCACCATTCAAAGCAGCAATCCACGGGGCTTCATTCGCTCACAGGTGTACGTTGCACCTGCTGATGCGCGCAGCTCCTGTGCTCGCAGCACCTGGTGCAGGTGGTAGCACCACCACGGTGCGCCGTTTCCACAGTGTGACTGCAACACAGATGCAACATGACGCACCAGCCAATACACCCAGCTAGCTTCACCCTCTCAGCCAACATCTGCTGCCGACTCCATAGCAAGCAACTCTACTAGTGCTGTTATCCTCTGCACGACAATTTAACATTGTTGCAGCACCATGTTCGTCGGAGAGACGTGGTCAAGATGTGCACAGAATCACTGGGATGCCACCACCTAACGTCGCCACTTTTGGCAGTGTTCTGTGCTTGGAACCGTGAGAGGCTCTTCCCACGGCAGCGCTTGAATCAGCGCACAGCACCCTGAAAACTGAGCACCCATTCGGCAGGGGCGGCTCAATATTGAGCCTTAAAGCTAAATTTAAGTAAGCAAATTTTAATTATAATATAATAATATATAAATTATTATATTGAATATTTTTTAAAATTTTCAAAAAATGAGGCTTTATTTAAAATATTTAAATAAAAAAATTTTGACTTTATATTTAAAACAATAATTAAAATGGGGCCTCATTCTAAATATTGTACCTCAATTTAGTAAGATCATAGACAAATTTATTGAAAAATATCAATTATTCACTGAATTAAATATTAAATTTTAATATCATGGGACCTTCCATATTTTTTTTATAAGTAAGTTTTTTTATGAATGAGAATAGACATAGTTCAAGTACACAAGGGGTGTTTAAACCTAGTTAAGAAGAAAAGATAGAAACAAGAAAATCATAAAAATCTAAATCATTGCAACAAATCGAAAAATATAAAAAAAAAAATTACTTAATGAAATGCTTTTTATATATCTTAAAAAAATTATTAAAAACCTATTTTTATTTTTATTTTTATTTTTAGAGGCCTTACACAAAATGGAGCCTTAGGTAATGGCCTAATTGGCCTAATATTTGAGTTGGCCTTGCCATTTGGTGCACTCAACACCTATGGTTTGCACTGTGCAAGTGGTTGCAGTCACTACTAGTGGGAGATGCATAGCGCGCACCTTGCGCAATAGTGCTTGAAGTCCACCACCTCACTGTTTCGTGTAATCCAGCTACCAGCACTGAGGTGCACAATGCATTGAGTGAACCAAGTGTATCTAAGTGGCCTAACATTGAGATACACCACCACTCACTAGATGGCCATGGTGTTACCAAGAGAAAAATAGAATCTCATCATGTAGATTTTTTTTCAACAAATGATATTAGAACATTCATGCTAAACATAACTCGTGTCGACGCCCCAGCTTGCGCTTGGGTTCGTACGCCAATTGCGACGCCGGGAACGAACGTCACAAGGAAGTCATCCTTCATCTTTACGTGTGAGAGCATTATTTTATATTATATATATATATATATATTTTTTCTTGCAGAGGAAAAAGGTCAAGCCATAAACAATTGACAAAACGTTACGCTTGTCGCACATCACATGGTTAACGAAATAAAACCAAAATTAAACATCATATACATATATCAAAGTTAAGGTCACCAATGTAAACAGTTTATACAAAAGCACTTTCCAAAACAAAGGGAAGATTTTTCCTCAAAATACACCGGTGGTACAAAATAAAGATAATAATGATCCACTCCCCCTTCCGCCAACCATACTAATAGGCGGGTTCTTCTTTTATCTTCTTAAAATCCGGGCCATAACGAAGACTGTCCAGACTTAGTCCTGGGCCAACGTCACACATCATCCCAAAGGATGACGTAAACAGGCGTCCCATGTGGAAGAGTCCATCCACTCCTAGCACCAAACAACACCTTGTAGGGCGAAGGTCGTCAAAGAAGTACGTTGCCATAGGAAGCGACTCTGCCGCCCACTGACCCAATAGGTCTAGGGTCACTGGCCCAGCAGTATCAGTCTTAGTCGGGCCCATGAGGGTCCGACCCATCTTCTCGAGAGTCGTAATCCGGAGATCCATCATGTTCTGCAATAACTTCTATCGTCCCCAAGGGAGCGATAGTAGAGATAATAAAAAGGGGGTGAGATTTCGGGAAAAATCTCAGTAAGTATACTAGCACTTAAACCAAAACATTTCGAATATACAGAGAAGTGAACAAAACATTCGTAACTAATGCATATGCAATGAATGACTGACTCATGCACATGCTCATGAAAACTTTCAAATAGACTAGCTTCTTTCAGACTTCTTTCATGTCATTACTTTTCAAATCATTTCTTTAAAATATTTCGTATCTTTTATTCTTTCTTAGGCGCCACTTATCTTAAACAGATCTTTTCTTAAGGCTCGGAAGCCCATCTTGTCATGACTTATCACTTTGCATATATGAGACACAACACGGCTCCCCTAAGCACCGCGTGTTTCCTGCTGGTTACTGCACACCTCGAAGTGAGTGCGTCATGTAACTTATAAACGGCAGGTCCTTACACCTTATCCGTCCTTGGCACCCACCAGCGTTAGGTGCTACCGTGCTCCGGACACCTTTTGGAGCCATACACGGTCCGCCGACTGTTATTCGTCGACCCAGGGGCTTCCACTCGACTTTAAACACTCTTGAGTGGACAGGGAGTTCCACTAGGGTATTTCCCCGTCCCAGCCTTTGGGGTTCTTATAAAACTTTACTTCTTTTCTTTTCTTTCAAAAACTCAGTCTTTTCTTTTCTTTTTCTTAAAAACATCTTGGACTTTAAAAACATACTTTTCATGACTTATGCATGGGACATGCAATGCTTACTCATTTTCATACAAAACCCGAGATAAGCTCGAGTACATTCATATTTCATTCTCTTTTCTTCCTCATTGGGGTAACTTTACAACTTCCTACTTAGTCATCATGCTCTACATCCAAAATTTGGGCCTAGGATTGAAGTGAGGTACTTGGCCCATCTCCAACCCATCATGGCCGAACCTTCCTAGTGAAATTCCTAGGGCTTTCCTTCATCACTTGACTCCAATTATCCTCCAACAATTTAAAAGTATTAAATTAAAACATATACCATTCTTAGAAAGGGGTAACCGAAACCTTAGTATTCCCCAAGTAGGCATTTTCATTTCCAAACTTAATTATTTCTAATTTCCTTCCTTCACCTTTCTAACTTGGGAAATTCCTTCCATTAATCTATTCCAAGTTTCTTTTTCTATAAGTTTCTTCTATAAGTTTAGCTAAATAATTCCACCACAAAGCAATATAATTTAATCTTCTAATCTCAACCTTAAATATCATAAAATTCCAATTAAACATTACTAATCATCATACACAAGTGGTTACTTCTTTCCATATGCTAGTATCCACCATTTCAATTCACATCAATCATATATTTCATTCCCATGTTCATTTTCATTTCCTCAAGACAATATTTTCCTTGAATAAATAAATTTTATTACTAATTTCCTCAAATACACTTTATCTTAGTAAGACCAAATTTAATACTTAACACTAAAATCCATCATGCATCAACGTCATCATTTCATATAATAATCATGCTTTTCACTTCTTTTTGCAACTAATACTTGATCCATCATCTCTACTCACATTCTAAACTTATTTCATCATAGAGATTTACGCAAGAATATTCATATCAAAGACAAGTAAAATCAATTCAATCCAAACATGGCAATACAATCATTAATTTAACAAACATGATCACCTCACTATATACAAGAATTGTTAAGGAAAAGATGAAAGTATACTTACAATATTCCTATTAGATTTTTGATTAAAATCTGAAAATACACATATGAGATCTCTTATTAGACCAGCTATAAACACAAATATTTAAAGGAAAACCTTATTTCCTTCTAACCAAAACAAAGTGTTACATGTGTGTGTGTTCTTCCTAAACTTGCATGAATTTAGGCACTAACCTTCTCTAATATATTGATCACCTCAACACTCTTGATTTTTGGCTTCACTACTTTAGGGTTCTTCAAATTATGTGGTGAAAGAAGAAGAAGCAAAAGTAGAAGTGGCTTAAGTGGTTTTGGCCGAGAGGTGAAGAGAGAATGAGATAGGAGAGTGTTTGCATGTATCCAAGTGAAATGAGCTAAAGGAAATGGATATGGGGTCACACGGCCAATTCCTTTCCCTAGGGTCTTTGGTACACTTTTTATCATACTTAAGTATGGCCAATGATAGATTGAGTGATTGACAACTCTAGACCATTCCAAGATCAAATCTTGGCCATGCCTTGGTGGATTCTCTTTTCTCCCTTCTCACTTGCTATGGCCGACGGCTTATTGGAGTGTTTAGCACTCATTTTCTTGCTTTTCACTCAATCATCATTCCCACATCCTCTCATGTGTCCATCCAAGTGATCTCAAAGCCATGCTTGTTGGAAATTGAGCAAAGCATGATCCGGCCAAGCCATGCCTCCACCGAAACCCACTTTGTTCATTTTCCTTGTTTTTGTCATTTCCATCACCTACACCCACACCATACCTCTCTTCACATCACCATACTCTCTTACACATTGTACCTTATTTACTTACACACTCCTCCCTTGTCCTATCAACTTGTTGGTGGCCATACTCCATGAAATCCTCCCAAGATACCCCACGGGTTGCATCTATCGAAACCCTCTTTGTTCCTTCCTTCCATGCGTCTCTTCATGCCATTTGTCACTTCCCTACACACTAAGATCTCTAATGGAAAGTCAAGGAATGGTGTCTTGTACCTCCATGGTAGGAAAATCACTCCATTAGATTCTACACTCAATCCTACATGGCATATGTTTTCCTACTAGTCAACCTCCACCAACTAGAATTTTCCTACAAGCCTTGGATAATTTTCTAGGGTTTTTCTCCAAGTGACATGTGTCTCTACTATGGGCTTGATGGGCCATGGGCTCATTCTATGGGCATTTGGGCTCATCACTACTCTCTTGACCCATTCGCTTGATCCATTCTTCAAAAGTCTCATTCTCAAGCCCATCTCTTTAAAGCTTATTTTATTTTTTTATAAATTACCACTAATCTTGTATATTAGCATTTAATTAAATAATTAAATTAAGATGAAGATTTTTAGGGCTATTACAACTCAGGAACAACCATTGGGCTCTCATACCAATGTTAGAAAAATTAGATCAAAGTACACAGTAGAAGTGCTATTACCTTGTCGAAAATATATCGAATTTAGTGTGGTTGTTCTACGGATTTTACAGCATCATTGTTCGTTTGAAATCATCTTGGTGATAGTAAAGTGTGCTACGTGGTAATACCATCGCAACACCTACAATTTTCACAGTGACTAGATGCTGGGACTAGAGAGAAACAATTGAAAGAGAGAGAGTTCTATACGTGATACCTCAAGTGTTATCCACAAGGGGGGAGGTGCCATATAAATAACCCTTTTAAACGTAATTCCCGACTGGTCATTATGGGCCAACCACCAAGGCTCATGATGTGGCTTAAAAGCCACTTCATTACCATCAAGGGAGGTGAAAGGGTGCCTACTATAGGTGCCCCTTTCTTACGATTAAATTACTATAACACAAGTAAAATATAACAAATAGTCTACAATCATTAAACATGGTTTCATGTAGGGGTGTTCATCCGGATTCCAGATTCCAGATTCCCAAATCCGGAATCCGAATTTACAATTTTTTTCAATCTTTTTAAAAAACAACATTTAAAATATTAAGAAAAACATTAAAATTTCAAACCGGGCCGCCCGGCCCGAATGAACAAGCCTAGTTTCATGGAGGGCTGAACATGAACCTTCAAGATGGTCGTCATCAACAGAATTAGCCGCTAGATATTATAACCGGCCAAAATTGGTGTAGAGTTGGTCGACAGTTCAAATTAATAGAAACTAATGTTGATGGCTCGATTTTAGTCAGAGCTGTGTTTAAACCGATGAACCCACTAATATAATATATATGTATTTTATTCTTATATAAAACAACAACATTTCACTTAAGTATTTTAACTTAAATAAGTTGAACCGTGCCATTTAGGTTAAGGCCTCTCCTCTTCTTCATTTTTCTATACTACAACGTTGTTTATCTCTCTTGCCATTCTTTTAAAACCTCTCCATTGTCTCCACTAGTAAGACTATCTCATCTATGTCATCTCTATCTCCCTCACATCTTTTGTCTAGTAAGTTGAAATCTCCCTCTCATCTCTCTACCATTTCTTTTTTTTTTTTTAACTTTTTGTTTTTTTTTTCTTTTTGAAATATTTTTCTAGCACAAGTGGGTCTCAATATTATAATGTTATCTCTTTTCATCTTTTTTCCATTCAATACACAGATTCTAGGTCATTCTCTATAACGACCTGACCCATTAATTTTAAGGTTGGAATATTGATAATTTTTATTGGCCTAAATTATATATCATGGACCATATTGGAGAAGCCCATGAGTGATGAATATTGAGATTGATTAGGAGTTTTAATAAGACTCAATAACTAAATTAAATCTCATTTATCATTGAACGAGTTAGAATCCTTTTAGGATTTAAAGATCGACCATTAAAGACTTACTTTAGTTTGAAATAATCATTGACTGAAGTCCCCTATAGAGTCTCAATCATTGCCAATCTGACACTAAATGAATTGCTAGATCATATTTTTAAATTCAAACTCTCTTCCTAGATGATTGTGATTGAGTCTTCAACAGATTCGTGACAGTACATGAATTAAGTGAGTCCAACCCAAATTCGTCAGCACCCTCTCTCAAAGCTCTCTATAATGTCTCACTTCTGTGTGTTATTTGAAAAAAATCATAAACATCCATAAGTTTAGTGGCTGAGTCCAAGATACTCAATCCAGCACAGTACGTGTCCCATGTGCACCATGCTAATAGCCAATGATGAGATTTGAAATGTGTTGGTTAAAATGCATCAATTTAATTATATGCACTGCAATTTTGCGTTTTAAGTAAAGACTTGTGTCGTTTAAGTGGATAAAGATGTCATCGGGTATAAGTCCAATACATAGGGTAATTTAGACATTATCTCACATATCCATTTCCTATAGCAAACACACGCACGCGAATGCTAAGCCATTTTCGAGAATCTTTTGTTGTGTGTGTTTGTTCCCTCAGGTACCGTAAAGAGTATGGAGAGATTGGGAGGAGAACCGGAAAGAAAATGTTTGAAGGAGGATTCGTGGTTGCATGAACCAGGTGTGCGTGGAAGGA
Organism: Platycarya strobilacea; assembly: GCA_036898215.1. Lineage (NCBI taxonomy): Eukaryota > Viridiplantae > Streptophyta > Magnoliopsida > Fagales > Juglandaceae > Platycarya > Platycarya strobilacea. Next base: position 30,797,398 of record CM072549.1, on the reverse strand, counting down.
ATGAGCTTTTGGAAGGGAATTAAAGTAGAATTTTGGCTTGGGAAGTACTGGCTAGGGTTTGGGGAGAACTATTTGTATTTTCCTGTTTTCTCTTTAGTTTTGGGTGGTGCGATTTCATGTTCATATACTTTGCTAGGATTTTCATTGAAGATGGGAGAATAAACCTTTCAGTTCTAGGTCAAGGGTTCATTTGATGTGAATGTGGTTAGGGTTTTCATTTCTTATGTTGAGAGCTAGCGTTGATTTTATTTTCTTTCATCAACCTGCTTTAGTTGTTTTCAGTGAAGTGTGTGGTACTCTTTTCCTTGATCTATTGTTGATTTCAATTCTACACAGTGGATGCTTCGATTAAGTATATCTCGAATCTGTGAATCTTGATTGAATGTATGGTTGATTTAGGGACTAGAAATTATTTAGAGGATTTTTCATTTGTGCTTCTTGTTGGATTTGTCGAATACTTGTTATTGACTAAATAAGTATTGAGTTATATTGTGCTTAAGAAATTGGAAGGTTTGATCAACTTAGCATCAATGAATGAAACTCGAGACCTAGATTTGCTCTGTTTTCATTAGACTTGTTAAAAAAAATTAAGCTCCTGAATGTCAAACTAGTTACAAATTGCACTCACATCACTTTGATCATTTAAATTGCAAGTTCTTATACAAGTTTTCTTACTTGAAGTTGTTTAAATTCTTTGCATTTTCATTAATTTAAATTTGGATGAACACGTGGTGGTAAAACAGTAGACGATATTGGTTCCTGTGGATCAACCTTGGATCTTCTCAAGCTACAAGTCATTCCTCTTCCACTTGGGAGGAAATAATTTAGGAGTACCAGTCAACTACCTCTTTCCTTTCACAACTTCCCTCAACTTTTCTCTCTTCTTTTAGTTCATATGATTGATTTCATGTTGGAAACATTGGATTAACGCTGGTAGATAAGTAGTTTGATCATAAAATATGATTATCATATGCTATCTAGTTATATATGTTAGTGGTAAAACCAGTTCTTTGAAGCTAGTGTTTCTTACCACACATGTTATGATATTTGTAAGCATGTCAATCATCATGTTTCATTTTGCATATTATAGTTATGTATGTGTTAGGCATCTAACTCATCTCACATTGCATAAGACATAGAAACTTTCATAAGATCAAGTGCAAGATAAGTTTAGAACAGTTAATTAGGCGATCATTTAAATGTATGGTACCTATGCGATTTATGGATGAATGTGCCAAACACAGAGCTAATTAACGTGGTCCACTATAGTACGCTAAAATACTATATATTAATGGCTCCCTTTGTGGTCGTGGGATATGGGGTTAGTGCATAACCTTTTTTATTCTCAAAGGACTTTACTATCCAAACCAAGTTTTAATGATCCCTAACCATAAAGCTCTCAAACAATCTTCAATTTCAAACTTTTGATAGAAAGGTTTTCTACAATCATACACCTTGCTCCTTTCACAATATAATCTAGTGGTTTTGCTTCTACTAGGAGGTAAACCTTAGGCTCCTAAATGTTTTTTGAGTTTTTCCTACCAAATTAGTAATACTACCCTCTTATGCTCTTATGTAGATTCAACTGAATGTCAATATTACTAATCTGCAAAAGAATTAACCCCTTTCTTTTAATGTAAGCAGCTCACCAATTGTGCATCTTCTCATGAAAACAGAATATGTAGAGTTAAAACCCTTAAAATGTCATACATGTTATCCCAAGGAAACAACTTTGGAAGCTCAAGCAAATCCAGTAACTAATATCTGGATGCAAACACTTTTCAGGTGCAAAGTGTGGGTTTAAGCCAGGATTGGACTTCCATTAGTTTCAAGCCCAATAACCAATTTTCAAAACACTTTTCTTTAGACTTACTCATAAATTGGGCAAACTTTCTTGCTTATTGATTACGCTAAAAAAATAACGCGGTAGTTGTAATGTAATTTTGGAACGTCGATTACACAAGAAGACAAATTATAAAAATAAAAAATATAACAAAGAAACTAAAAAAAATATTAAATGATTAATAAGAAAATAAAAACTAATTTAATTATAAAAACTAATTTAATTGCAAATTAAAATGAATTAGAGTGATTAACGGAAAAAGTATTCAAATTGACGAACTGTAAAGTATCAGGAATCTCTTGCATATATCCAACATTTTAACTATTCTTAATTCATTGATAACTCAATTGAGAATTCAATTTCAAAATTCTCAATCGGAAGATATAAAATTATAACAAAATGTAACCCTTTGAAAAATCATGCATCTTTTTTAAATCAATCGAATTGTTATCCACATTGAGAAAATATAACGACGTGACAATACTTAGGAAGCAATATTGTAGCAAGAATTAAATCAATATAGATAATCAATTGATCCAAACATAATAAAAAAACTAATCTATTCAATAGAAAAAATATGACTGAATTCATAAACGAAATAAATTCTAAGAATATTTGGAGAAGAAAACATCAACAAAATATTGAGAATGATAAAACAAAAGAGTTTTAATAAATTAAAAATCAAATATATGAATTAAAAATAAATTAATAATATCATCTAGTATGCAAGTTCATCCCGAGCCCTACTTAAAAATTTAGTTACCCATACACATTAAGGACAACAAAAATCTCAATAAAAATAAGTGATTGATGGCCATCTTCAATCTTCATTTCTATGTCCGTTCCCGTACGTAGCTTGAAACGGCGTTGAATGTAAACTTCACTATATATATGTTGTGCACTTGGTCCCATGTTAAGTGTCGTGTGGTTTTTTAAATTTCAATCTCAATTGCAAGTTGAAGTGGTGAGCCCATGAAGTGAAATCCAATTGAAATAAAATCATGCAGCTTGTTAATTCTAGCAACGTGTGGCTTTATTTGAGTTTGAAATATCCAAACATTGTCATGTGAAGTCCAAGTGAATGTTGTCACGGGGCCCAAGTTAATTTGCAAATGGCCCCCTCCTTCAACTAAACAAAGATTCAACCTCACCATTTATAGAAAGAAAATATTCAAACTCTATAGACAAACATCTGAGAGACGAACTCTTTTTTTTTTTTTATTAACAATGAGAAAATTATAAAAGAAAGCAGTAAAATAGATGTAAAAATCCAGTTATCCGAGTTCTGGGTCGGGACAGGTAAAAACCCGATTCGGATGAACAGTCCTACTGAAGCCCTTAGTTTTATGAAAAGGAATGGGGGGAGGCTCTAGGGTTTAGTGAAATGAAGTTTATACTATATTATATAACTAGTACATAGTAATGATACTATATATCAATTACATATTAGTTATAGTATTAGTAAGCTATATAACTAATATAATTATGTATTAGTTATATTAGTATTACTAATACTATATACTATGTAGTATTACTAATATTATATTTAACTTATATTAGCTATAGATTTACTAATAATATGTAATGTTTGAAATGAAAAGAGGAAAAAAAAAAGAAAAATGCAATTTGCTAATTGAGGGGCACCAATGTTCGAACGCATATATACAGCATTTGAACACGTCATCAAACAGATAACCGTTCAACGACTAAAGATATGCGTCGAATAGGTGTACACTATAAAAGGAGCTAGGTTCTTGATCAAACCCATTTTTCGTCCAAAAGTTAAAAATAAAAAAACCATCGAACGATAGTCATATGAACATCGTATCACTGTCACCGTCGACCAACAATACAACTATTCAAGTGTTACATTTGTTTCCTCTATTTAATTGTCCTTTTTTTACTATCTTCATTTAGTTTTTTTTTTAATTTTAAAAAAACCCCATCGTTTTAGTCCAAATACTATTTGAACTAAAACGATTAGAACCCAAGAGTTATAATTGCAAAGAGTTACTATAATGTCTGACCATCTATTAAGTAGCGTTCAAACATTAAGCTGACATTTGAAGGTGTTCGAATGTGTTCACATAGGTTCTTTAATTTCAAATGGTTGGAAAATTGTCTAAACATGTGTTTATCGTTCGAACATAGGACCACCTTGTTCGAATGGTTGTGTCAATTGCATTGTGGTGTTCAAACGCCTTGTGATTTGATCGAACAGTTAAACAAAAATATATTTAAATTATTTTAGTCAAGATTTTATGTATCACATTCTATAACTAATTTTATTATTAAAATTTTAGGTTGAAATTTCTTCTAGGGGAAGGAAGCATAGCACACTAGGGCAAACTCCCTCTGCTACTGGTAATGTTGATACATTTTCAGGCTAGACAATGTTTTTGGAGTGTCAAATGAAGATCTTTGACTTTTAAAATGGGACGAAGAGCATCAAACAGGCTAATTTATCTACCTTTTTCAAAATCATAAACTTAATCCTCATCAACAACATTTATCCTTGACAGCACAAGACATATGTTGACATGGATCAGGCAAATTTTTTAATATGTATCACTCATATGGTACCTATCGACCTAGTGGATTATATATTCAATAGGATTCAATCATTCCTATGTCACAACAGATATTTTACCTTTTAAAATCCTGATCACACGATTCTTACGATAGGCTGACATCTTGTTAGATATTGTTGAGCGTGTTCAGGAGCTGATTAGATCGATTAACTCCTCCATCCTATTAAGAGCGCAAGGCACTCGAGAGTTCGTTTTCGTGCTCCTATTCCATCACCGGTCTATACTCATGAGATGCACACTTTGTAGATCATGGAGTATCAATCAGTGAGACATCTACGCAGCCCAAGGCATCACGCATTGTTACTCCAAACCAAAATGTTGATATAGTGCACAAACATCCACACACAAGTTTCAGAGATGGTTGCTGCAGTGTGCACAAAGATCCATACTGTCTTCTCTAACTTATGTACAAAGATTACTGCTAATATTTCTGACTTACGTATGAAGATTGGTGTCGTGTCTGATGTAATAATCCAAATTTTTACTTGTCCTTTTTAATTTACTTGCTTAGATTGGTTATAATTCCTTTAGAGTTATTTTGGTAGACTTTTGGAACTTTTTAAAAATATATGTATTATTTATTTTGGACCTTTTCTTATAAGGAATATTAACAAGTTAGGCTCAAAATGGTAGAAGGATGCATATAGATGAATTTAGTGAAAACTAAGGCAATTGCGTAATTTCAATAGATTTAACATCTTTTGATATTTTGATAATAACTTTCTCATTTAATTTCAGATTAGGACGATTCAAGATAATTTGGAAATGCAAGAGAAATATATGTAACTTTTATGTTTTGAATTTTTAGAGATATGAGTTTAATCAAGGATGGAATAGGGCTTGAATTCGGCAGAAATAACTTAAGCATAGTAACCACTGACTTTGAGTTAGTAACCGACTTTGCATAAACTTTCTTGTGAAATACCTTTCCACCACTTATGACATCATGCCAAGTGTAGGAAAAAGTGGCGCTATATGAGCTATTGGATAGCTTTATTGTCAACCAAGCACCTAACTAATAATAAAAAAACACATGGTGAGCACGGATTGAGTGTTCTCGGGTAGTTTTGACATGTTTCGGTAAATTAAACATATCTTTGTCATATGATCTCAAAATGAGGTGCTTCAAAATTCTATCAATCACTAAGAATAATATATAGAACTTTAATGTTTTGAGTTTTTAGAGATATATATTGGATCAATGACTTATTTGGACAAGAAGTGAATGAACCTAAAATGAGCAGAAATGGAAACCAAAATAGATCACTGTCACCGCCTTAGACATGGAGCAAAATCTGATTGGTTTATCAAGTTTCTTGACATCTTGACATGTGTATGGGAGCATGTGGCCAGTGAAAAAATATTTTCTAGAAGGTTGGTTAGTCAAAAACCATGAGGAAACCGAATGGGACCAGAAATCTGTTGGGAACCAACTTAACAAGCTAGTTACTAATTGTTATCTCAACTGAGTTCTAGAATTGTCTTCTAAACTAACCCAAATGGCTTCCTAGGATGTTAAAAAAGTGGTAAAATGGGGTTAAACCCCTAGAAGTGTCGTATGACACATGGAGAATTAGGGTGGTTGAAACTAGCCCATATGAGATTGTCTCAAGCTTTTATTTGATTACCTTTTTATGTGTTAGAATTACCTAAGCCATTGATCAAAACATACTTTTAAGTGGCTCAAATCCGACCCTTGGGTTAGCCATTATTGCCAACTAAGCCTAACAATTAGATGTAATCATGAAGCTCATGGAAGTTAGACACCTCTCACACACAGCCAAATGGGTTAACCGGTTACCTTAAGCTATTTCATCCCTCTAAGCACCCAATTGTGTCACCTTTCTTATGTGTGTGTGTGTGTGTGTGTGTGTGTGTGTGCGTGCGTGTGCGTGTGTGTAGAAGTCTCTCATAGCTCCTTTTAGTGAAAACACACGGCCACATTAGAAAAAGAAAGAGAACAACTCTTCCAGAAAACCCTTACATCACCTAAACCTCAAAAAAGAGCAATTGAGTGATTTTGAAAGGAAATTTTGCAAGGGCTTAATTCAATCACCAACTAAAAATTTGGAAAAATTTTGAAGTATTCAGCTTAACTTAATCTTGGTATAGAATACTTAATTTGAATGTTAGATTATGTTTGTTACTCTTTTGAACTTATACTTTTTTTAAGTGTTTGTTTGAATTCAAGTTATGTTCAATTTAGTTTTTGTTATGGAAAAATACTAAGGAAAATTAAAATTATATAAGAAAATATTCTATTATGATATATTAAGAAATTTATGTGCAAATTGGAAGTATTGGAGTGACAAAAAAAACCTACCTTAGAGGAATTTGGCCTAGTGAAGGATTAAAGTAAATTTTTAAGTTCAAATCCTATCTCTTTGGTTTTAGTTATTTGGATGTTATTTAAATAATTTTAATAAGCTTAAAAACTCTAGTTTACTTGAAAAATTACAAGAATAATCATATGTGAAACTATTGGTGAAATAACTTAAGAATACTTAAGTATTTTGGTTTAAAACCTATTATTGAAATAATGGAAATTTTGGTAATATGTAAGTTAATGATTTAGTAAGATTAACATAAAAGAAAATAATTTTGAACCCTATAGAGTGTTCGGCCTACCCTCTTGGATTTAGTATTTTAGTATTTTATTTAATCTTTTAAGTGCATTTGTTATGTTTTGATGTTATAAAATTATTTGACGTAAATGCATATGAACATAAAATATGTTATAGTGGCATGTTTTTATATGTCATAGAACTTATGGGGACATAAATTATGCATTCATAAGTCTAAGGGTAATTTCATATCTTATTTTATTACATAAGTGTCGTCATAAGTCATGACGTCTATATTAAGAAAACAAGATAAAAAAATTCTATAAGAACATAATAAGACTAAAAGAAGCTTAAAGTCACGTCATAACGAGGACGGCGATACATATCGCCCGTATGACTGACATGATTTAATAAGTTCAGAGTTGTGTCACAATGAGGACGATGATACGTAACGTCTGGATGACTGACATGACTAACGAGGATGGTGATACGTAACACCCGCTATACTAAGTGCTTTCGTGTCATGATGGTGGCGGCAATACGTATCACCCGTATAACTAACACGAGACTTATTACGATAGGAACAGCGATATGTAACGCCCTGACGACTGACGAGTATATATATGGCCAAACTGACGCATCATATTAAGGAAACCCGACGGGAACAACAATACGTAACGCCCGTCGATGATAAGGAATAAGTAAGATCCACAAGATTAAGAAATAAATACAAAAGAAATATGAATTTTTAAAGAAAAGATGGTCGGTTCATGTAAGATATAAGTCTGTATAAGAAAGAAAAACATAAGTCATGCATGTGTCTCATAGAGCATTTCACAAGTTATATGTTTTTGTTATTTGTCATGTATGCTAATATCTTATTTCGTCTATGCCTTATTTTGTTAATTGTATATTTACTAAGATTATTTAAAAATCTCACTCTTTTAAATTTTATCTATCATTTCTTATAGAATGATATATATTGTTGCATGATTAGATAAATTGTCCTGAGACTCAGACATCATAAGAGATTCTGAACTACCTTGAGGGTCCTATAGAATACTCATCTTTTGATGGAATGATCTCTAATGTACGTAATCTAGTGGAATAGTAAGATTACCAGACGACAGTGAAATATATAATTTGTTTTAAGAAAATTAACTAGGTTATGTAAATCTTGGATACAATATGTTATTGTAAATGTGAAGTTATAAAGGTTATGCTTTTATTTATGCCATGTGATTTACTTATACAATGTTAGATTTCTTTGTGAAATTACGAAGGTAGGCTTTATCTCGCTGCAAAATGCATCATATATAATAGTAAGTTTCAGTGCATGCATAAAATTTTCAACACGTACGGGAGTATATAGTCTATTGTTACCTATCCTGATGTTTCGGTTTATATTAAAATCCAAACGTAGGTTGGGGACGTCACATCTGAAACTCAGGTCACAATCTATACTCGACTGACACAACTAGAAACAAGCTTAGCTGCAATCGAAGATGTGTGTAGATAGTTGAAATCTTAGTACCTTGTATCTTTTATTTCTATTATATATTCTTTAATTGATCATTTTTTTTTATAAAATTAATGTCATCTTTCGAACAAAATATATACCATTCAAATAGAAAATGATCGTTTGAACACTATTATCCATGTTCAAACATTAATGAATTACCCATTTGACAACATACTTGAATGTTCAAACAGTAAATCAATTTCCGCGCATAGCCCACCAATTTTTTTACCATGTTAGACATTTATTTTATTAGGGGTCAAATTTATCGTCCCTACATTTACTATTCAAATGCATTCGAACAGTCAATATGTTTAAGTCTTTTTTTGGAACGAAGTCTAAATTGCGTCCCTACATCTCATTTTTTGGAACGATTTTCATTTCATTTCAAACAAAATATTCCCAGAAGCTAAATTTTGTTGGTGACCATAAAGATTTTGCACAGAGCCCCAAGTTTCAATTGAGGTAAATCAAAACATCATATTGATTAAATTTGATACTGTATTTTTTTTTAAGTAAGACCTTAGAACCAAACTATATAGCATTGATTTGTTTGATAAATAATCATAAATTGATTATATTATAATTGCCTCAAAACAATGTTTTTTCGTAAAGATACAAGTCTTTACATTTTTTTCACATATATCATGCATTGCAATTTTATATATAAACTCAGAACTTGACTTATGATCATTAATTTAAAACTAGTCAGAAGTATTATCAAACTTGAAAACCATCTCACTTTTATTGGACATAAAGTTACTGACTACATCAAACAATCAGTTGAATAAATACACATTCAATTCATATCTCACCTTCATACATCTGCTTATAAATTCAAATCATTGCAGTTCAATATAATAAATTATATACTAACCAAACTCTCCACATTAAAACCAATAGTCAATTAATATTAGTAAACATATAATAAAGACATGATTACAAATTAGTAATCTCTAAATAGATAGAGACACTATCACAAATCAAGCAATAGCACATTAAGATTGACGTTGATCCATAGGTTGTAAAAGACTCGTGAAAGACTAATTGTAGGTAATTATCTTCTTAAACTAGTTTGATTATGCTCACAACATGTAAATAACAGGTCCAATTACCTATGACTTTATGAAGCTTGAGTTATCTTATTGAATTAGATTGAATGTCATATAAATTCCAACCTCAATTATTTATGAATTCATAATGCTCGAGTTATGCTTAGAATATGTAAGTAGCAGGTCTAACCCTACAATGATAATTACCACATGTTTGAGTTAATAGCGGTTACATGTCCAAATTAATTATAACTATTTTTCAAGACAACATTGGCTTGTATAGAAATAGTGTGAAACTGTAGGAAAAATCATTAGAAATATTTATCATAGAAGATTAAAGTGTCACCAAATTTTAGTACAAGAATCGATCATACCATAATAAGCAAAAGCTCTTTGGATCCCTCTAGTTGTGAGTAGTTACTTTTAAACTTGAAGCACTTGAGCTTAACTATAACCATGACCACTAGTTGATCATTCATTAATTTTCAAATTCTACATACAAAGTAGTCAAGCAAAGCTTTAGAGACTATTTCATGCAAAACATTTGTGAAATGGTGTGTTGAAGTAGCTTCATAAAATAGGTTTAGCTATAACCAACCAGCTAATGTGAAAAAGATGTAAAATGAGTAAAAACAATAAGTAGACAACTTACTTCGATGCATACCATTATCGGAAGAAGTTTCAGAGTCTGTTTAAAGGTCATCTTCTCCGCTATTAATATTGTTATTATCATTTTCATCTTCTTCCTCGTCGATGAAGTCATCATCAATGCCAAGGTCCTCTCTTCATAATGGGATATTGTATCTTTAATATTGAAACTTCAGCAACATGGAGTAGTTCTCCATCAAACCTATGCAAGGGATTCTTTATGCCATTGTCATCATATTAGGGGTCAACTTCTACATATGAGGATTCATTCTCTTGAAAAACATAATTATATAATGAACCGTCATCATTATCGTCGTCATTGACCAATGTTATAATTATAATATCATATATATGTTTTTATTCGTCACCTTTTATATCATGAACCATTTACCATTCAAATTAGCTTCTTTAAGGTAAAACACTTGAAAGGCCTGACAAGCATTAAGGATGTAACATTTTCAAGAAATGTTGACACTAGCTAGATGGTCACCAACACGTATTCCTCTTTTTCCTATCTGTGATATCAAACCAATCACATTTGAATTATTTGATATCATCCCATATAACGTAATTGCAATGTATCAATCAACACATTGCAGAAATTATTAAGCTTTGAGCATGTTCACCATTAACAACCACTCAACTAATCTTGATTCGGCAATATTGTCCATGATTTTTTATGTGGAATAGAAGTCCATTCATTATACAAGAATTATACAAAGCAATTCATGGATCTAAGTCCAAATGTGAGAGCATACATATCTTCAAAATTTGCATCAAAATTTGCTTAACGCAATTGTTGAATCTGTGAATATTCTTGCTTAAATTCACAATAATAGCATGGTATAGAAATATAAAGATAACCTACATGTGTGCAAACCAACTTGAAAATTTACTCCAATGCCTACACTCTACATTATCAATGTAACTATCTTTCATCTTAGTGTAGTGCCCACTATAGATCCAAAATAATATAATTATATTAAAAAATGTTTGACCAATGCTAAGCTTTATAAAATACAATTAATGGAATACTCAATATACTTTACGTATTGCCCAATCTTTGCACGATTATTAGACTTGTACCACTTTGCCTTTGCAAATAGAATCTCATCCAAATGATGGGGATTGGAAAGTCCCCCAAGATATTAGTAGTAGTATAATGACTCTAAATAAGCATTAGTATCAGTCCGGTCGTAAAAGGCATTAATATATTAATTAATTTTGTAGAAAGTCCCCCAAAATATGAAAGAACTTATAAAGAAGCGTTGTTCAATGCACAATATTTAAATAATGAATCTACATTCATATTATTTAATAGCTAATGTGAAATTTAGAATATTCAAAGTGATAATATTTTTATATATAAATTTTCTCAATGATAACTTCGAACTAAATTTTGGTCAAAGAGAGGAATGTAAGACTGTTGATGAGCTTATGTGTAATATATTCCACAAATATAAGGTGGAGTGTCATGAGCATTACAATAAGTTCGAGAACTATATGATTCAATATGTTTCAGTGAAACTTAATGGTCCTTTACAATCTAAAGGTGGAGTGTCATCTTCTGTTGTCTCTTTCGTCCCACCAAACAATATGATTCAATACGTTTCAGTGAAACTTGATGGTCCCTCAACCTAACTAAATTGGTCTTCTCAAGTTAAAGGAACCCTCAGTATTCATAGCCTTCTGGGTTTCTTGAAAGGAAACGAACCATATCCAAAAGAATTCTTGTCTACTGAGCCAGGACAAGAATGTTGGAATACTAATTTTGATTTTACACTATAAAATTAGAAAAACTAGTTTGTTCTAGTTTGGATAAGATCTACACTCTCAGAAAAAATGTAATGTCAATGGTCTACAAAATTAAGACTATCAAAGAAGCATGGTTGACACTAGAAAATCGATTTGTGTCATCCTCAACATCAAATGTCAATCAAAGCAGTAACTACAAGGTCTGCATCAAGGTGGCAAAAGCTGCTTTGAATTTGTTGAAGGATCTAAACCTCTTTTCAATCAACTAGCAGTCGTTGGGAAGCCTGTAACCAAGCAGGATCTCATCTTCCACATCCTTGGAGGACTTAACAATGCGTATACACCATTCATCTCTAATTGCTATTTCGTACGACAAGAAAGTTGACTATTTTTAACGAATTTTCAATCTCAACGTTTTTCCTTTAAAGCTTTGCTTGAAAATCAACAAAGAAACTTTCAAGGTGATCATCAAAGTTTTGCTATGATGGATAACAAGTTTGAGAAGGGGGGATGCCAAAATGAATATCAACAAAACATGACAATCTCGTTTCAGTGTACCTAGAAAGTTTCAAATGTCAATCAACTAAAGCGACAACTATAAGGTCTTGCATCAAGGTGGTAAAAATTGCTTTGAATTTATTGAAGAACCTAAAACTATTGTCAATCAACTAACAGCCATTGGGAGTCCATAACCGAGGAGGATCTCATCTCCCACATCCTTGGAGGACTCAACAATGCCTATACACCATCTATCTCCAATTGCTATTTCGCACAACAAAAAAGCTTACTATCTCTAATTGATTTTCAATTTCAACGTTTTGCCTTTGAAGCTTTACTTGAGAATCAACAGAGAAACTTTTAAGGTGATCATCAGTATTTTGTTATGATGGCTAATAAGTTTGAGGGAGGAAAAAATGCCAAAATGAATAACAACAAAACATGACATCAAGGGTTGTGTGGCAACTTAGGAAATGACCCTAATTTTGACCCTAAAGTTGGTCAAATCTGCAAGAAAAAGAATCATATGGCCCTTGATTGTTTCCACCGAACGATTACATATATCAAGGGAGACATACACCACAACAATTGGCCACCATGGTTGCACACTCTAACTCCCGTCATGAAAATAATACCTGATTCATTGACAATGACGCTAATCAACATGTGACTGGGGATCTCTCTAATATTCACCTAAATAAACCATACAATAAAGGTGATAAAGTAGTTGTGAGAAATGGTAATGGTTTACATATTTCACATATTGGTCAATTCGCACTACATGTTCTATATTGCCCACAAGCTACTATCAACCTCTTGTCTATTAATCAATTTTATCTTGACAATGCTTGCTACTTTGTAGTCATCGGTTCTCATTTTTATAAATAGAACACCCTCATGGGTCTAACTTTGCTAATAGGTGGGAGTGAAGAAGGGTTATATCCCATCCAAGTTTATCTTTATTTCCTCAATAAATTTCATACTCATGTTGCTTTCCTAGGTGTTTGCACAATTTTAGATGTTTGGCAAGCAAGGCTCGGACATCCTTCCTTGCAAGCCACCTGAAGTATCATAAAAACATATGCCTTACCTACTTCGGAACCATCTAATTTATATCATGTGTGTGAAACTTGTCTTTTGGGGAAAGCCAAGCAATTACTGTTTGGTGAATCCTCTCGAGTTTCTCCTTCTCTTTTAGATTTTGCGCATTAGGATGTCACCAATAACGTCAAACATCTAAACATCTAAAATTTTTAGAAGGTCATTGCTACTATGTTCTTTTCATAAATGACTTCTTTAGATTTACCTGGTTGTATCCTATAAAAGATAAATCAAAAGTTTTTCATGTTTCATGCACTTTAAGTCTCTTGTTGAAAATTAATTCTCCATTAAGATCAAATAATTATAAAATGATAATGGAGGTGACTATCTTTCTCATCAATCTCAAGAATTCCTACGAAACTATAGATCAACGTCAATCGTGCCCTTACACCTCACAACCAAATGGTATAGTTGAGGGAAAACATAGATATGTTACGATAGTAGAACTTTCTTTGTTAACACAATCACATTTATACAAAATTCTGGGTTGATGAATTTATGATGACTATATATCTCATAAACCAAACTCTCACACCAACATTATCACAAAAATCTCTCTTGTCAATTCTTTTTTTTTTAATAAACCAGATTACTCATTTATAATAACTTTTGGTTGTGCATGTTAACACTTGCTAAGACCTTATACATTGCACAAACTAGCTTTTCGTAGCAAGCAATGTGTGTTTCTAAGTTATTCCTCTAACCATCATAGTTTTCGATGCTTTGATTCGATCTCAATGAAAACATACATCTCTTAGAATGTGGCTTTCGATGAGCACTTGTTCTCAGCAAAAACTTGACACTCCGACACTCCTTTTGCAACATCAAACAACTCCATGATAGAAATGGTTCCTTATCTCACACCCTGTTATTCTCAAGTGACTCATGAGTCACTCCCTGTACCAACTCTTGATAATAAGCCCCATATAGATACTGATATCAACTTGCAACTTGTGTCACCTGATATCAACCTACAACCCATGTCACTCGAAGCAACCAAGCATATCCTACAAAAAAAATCCTCCACAACACCATATGGTCACTTGATCCAAAACTAGCTCCATTTGGTCCAAACAGTATCTTGATTTCAAAATGCATTATACATCCAAATATCCCCTATGTGCATTTAACAATTTGCTTAATATTAATACACATGTTACCTTTTCACAAGCTGTTTTATTTTTAGAATGACAACAAGGTATACAATAGGAATATGATGCACTTCTTACAAATGCAACATGGGACTTAGTTCCCTGACCATCTTATCACAATGCTATTCGGGTTAAATAGGTGTACAAAGTCAAACAAAAATAAGATGAGAGTCTTGATCGGTAGAAAGTCTGCCTCGTAGCAAAAAGTTTCTAACATGTTGATTTTGTGGAGACTTTCAACCTTGTTATTAAACCGGCAACTATCCGAATCGTACTCATTCTTTGGGTTCAATATAATTGGTCCATCCTACAATATGATGTCTTGAAGAACATGCATTTATCAAACAACCTATAGGTTTTATTGATCCCCACTTTCCGCAATACATCTGTAAGCTGAAAAGGCCCTCTATGGCCTTAAGCAAGTGTCGCAAACATGGTTTCGTTGACTTTCCATCAATGTACTTGACTTTGGTTTTGCTGGCTCATCTATTGATACTTCATTATTTACATATCACCATCAAAATATTCATGTCTTTATGCTTCTTTACATTAATGATCTGATCATTACAAGATCTTGTTTATCATTCACTCAGACACAGTTCGTGTTTCCAACAAGAATTTGCTCTTATGCCTCTCGAAAAACTTGGTTACTTCTTGGAGATAGAAGCTTCCTGGGATGCTCATGGGCTTTACTTACAACATAGTAAGTATCTTATGAATGTACTTCAATGTTTTTGTATAGTTGGCACTAAACCATATCCTGCATCGTTTGTTTATGGTTAAAAGGTTTTGGCTGGCCATGGGGAACTTGTTGAAATGGGATTTCCTATAGGCAAGTTATGAGCACCCTGCAATACTACACATTGACCCGACCAGAAATTACATATTCGGTCAATCAACTTTGCCAACATCTTTATACTCTCACTGAGATTTATTGGAAATCAACCAAGAGAGTTCTAACATACCTTAAAGACATATTTGATCATGGTCTCCATTTTAGCAAAGGGACACTAGGGCTCACAACTTATTGCAATTTGTGACGTAGATTGGACTAGAAATGCCACTGACAGGCGATCAATTACATGGTACAGTATATTTTGTGGTCAGTGTCTTGTGTGTTGGTGTGCTAAGAAACAAAGTGTAGTCTTGATGTAGTATTGAGGTTGAATTTTGGGCACTTGCAATGGTGGTGGCTGATTTATACTAGATATGTTGCTAAACGATCTTCACGTTCCATTGTTTTCTCCTCCCACTATGTGGTGTGATAGCTAAAGTGTTCTTGTTATTGCAACTAATTCCCTCTATCATGCTCATATGAAGCATATAAGGTTGATCTTCATTGTATATGTGAAAAAAAAAATTGTTAATAGCAATGTAAAACTCTGCTATATTTCCACGATGGAGCAGATTGGTGATCTCTCACCAAAGGTCTGTCATCTGCTTGTTTCCAAGTGTTTTGCCAATTTGCTTGCAAGGAAGGAGCTAAAGTAGCCAACTAATGTTGAGCTGTCTAATGGCAACAACTCCACAATTGCATATGCAAATTGACTCTATTCTAGGAATTCATTTGTAAATACCTTATTTGTTCTAAGCCATGTATGTAAAGTTTCCTTGTGTATGTCCTGCCACAAATGTAATGAGTCTATAAATAATGATATCCAAATGCTATGACAAATTGTCAAAGCACATTTATTTTCACTAGGATCATAGAGAAATTATGGATGTACGTATGCCTCACTTCAAATTTTCCATTGATTCTTATCTTTGCCTGTGCTGGCCGGGATTTACAACAATTGGGGGTAATTCACTCAAAAGAAATTTTAGTTATTGCTCTTATTCTTGAAATTGATTAATTGTAATAACAAAGCAAGTCGCTGCCACAAATTATTTTTTATTTATTCAACTAATTTAATTACTTGGACGTGTACATTTATCTAAACATCTATACAGAAGTTTGAATGATCGAAGGAATATTGTAATTGTAATGCCATTTTCTTTATTTAAGATTCTCACAAGAAAAATGAGCATTTATGATGACTTATTTGTAATGGAATATATTTTTTTGACAGAAAATAATTATTTTTTGTGGAAAATAAATTATTGCAAATAAGTAATTTTTCTTAATGAAATATATATATGTATAGATATACACACACACACACACACACACACACACAACAAAATATAATAATTAAGCCAACCAGATATGGACACAATTAACCTCATTGTTCCCTTTAATTTCTTAAAAAAATCACATAGATGATAGACTATTGAATATACCACTCTCTAAGGCCATATTAATATGATTGAAAATCCTTTTTTTTTTTAATCTATCTTTATGTTTTTTTATCAGCCTTTTCTTTTATTTTCTTTATTTGATTTGGATAAACATGCCTCTTCAATCCTATATTTAATATATGAACCCCAAATTAGGACTTCTTATAAACATAGCACCCTAAAAGTCGTATCTTATACCATTGGATTGGTCTATGGCACAAATTGTTGAAAGCCAAAATAAGATCTGGTTAAACGGTCTTTCTGGTTGTCATTTTTCCATGATCCTAACAGCCAAAACCAAATGCATACCTAACATCTATATATTCCAATCTCTCTTCTCATGTTGTCTTCTTCTTCCCGTTTCATGCCTTGAAAGCTTCAACCACAAGCCTAGAACTTGATCTCATCCTCCAGCTCCTCCCTGGCCTCCTTCCCCATCAACAACAACCCTACTACTTTCTTGGGATACATACATACAAACATCCATATAATATATATATATATATATATATATGTATATACAGCCATGAACCTAAATTGCCTTAATTGCAAGAACAAGGACAGTAATACATCGGAGTCAAAGATAGAATTTGTCCGAGAAAAACCTAGAGGGGAATGTTGTTGTGCAAATGTGGAGATCAGGTTCTTGTCAGGTAACCTTCATCCATTCTCCTACGAGAATGTCAAAAGCGGATTTCTAAAGCCGGGAGAGAAGAAGATAAGGATGGGTCATCGTCGGAATTATAGTGAAGGAGTTATTGGATTCGGAGGCGGCACAGAGCCCCGGTTGGTGAGGAGCTGTGGGATGAGAAGGGATTGGAGCTTGGAGGATTTGGCAGCACATGGGAAAGACAAGAAAGGGAGAAAATATTGATACAGATATGCATGCATGTTACAACTTTCTTTTGCTTATCCCTCTTTTCTGTTATTTCTTATTCTTCTTAATTAGTATTATGTTTCAACGTACAGATTCCACTGGTTGAAGTCGAATCTTGGGGTCAATCCGATCATCATGATCAATGTGGTTATGAAAATGATGTTTCAATTAGATCGTCTACTCCAAAATATTCTTTCTAGATGCTTGGCTATTTATATTTTAGTTGGAAAATCTTGCCTAGCGTCTTATGCAAAGAAGTGGTCAAGAATTTTGGCGCCTTCATCCCAGAGAAATAAAGAAAGTGGCAAGAATCACCTTCTGAGATATGATCACCATGTTTGCAGAAATGAATTGATGTGCAGTAGTGCAATCAAGCTAATCGATTTTTATGTAAGAAGAGATGTTGTGGGAAAAGCAGTATTTATGTATCCAGGTAACCAAAGAAATGGTTGCCTTTTGGTGTTGTATAGGAATAGGGTTCGGACCCCAAATCCTTTCTTTAATGTCTGAATATAGAGTTACTTTTATGGGGTATACCCCTAAGATAATAAAACTCAGGATTTGTCAGTGATACATACTCAACTTATATGTTTAAACACAACATTCCCTTATTGATAATTGCTATAAGAGAGGCCATCAATGGATAACAATTTAAAATTTAAATAGAAGTACCACACAACAGTTATATACACCTATGATTTATCAAAATTATTGACCATAAACAAATTCAAAGATATGAATTCAGATCTGAAAAAGATTTCAGATGCTCAACAAATAAGACATGGAAAATGAATTTACTTGGCATTTAATGCAGTAACAAGACACTATTTTCATATATTCAAGATTCATGTTTATTGATCTTATATGAATTACGTCATACATTCTGAATCTCTGATTATTCTTGACCATATGATACCAGCCTTTCAAACTAAAGCGGGATTCTCCCACCACCGCCTGAACCTGGCCGTAACCTAATGGTAACTTTTCTTGGCATATTCTGAATGCCCTCCATCTGCAACATCAAAGGTTTTGAAAAACTGATGAAAAAAAAAAAAAAACTGACAACAAAAACTTTTCCCACAAACAAAAACTTCAGTTAGCATAATAACTTCACAAGTTTTCTGATCCACTAAAACTTCAGAACTGTCTGAAACATCACAATGAGGAGTTATCTTGATGTTGCACCCTACAGGTTGGTAACCACTCTAGCATTTTTCTTTCTTGCATCTCCTTTCCAATCTCTTCGACCACCTTTAGTTCTATGCATTTCAGGATTGACCAGGCTATGAGAAATCTCAGAATGACCCCTTTCAAATGGGGGTTCTGCCTTGATCCCAGATGGCAAGCTTGGCGTCTGATTTTCACTAGTTAATTTAACAGTGCCATTAGGTATGACATCTTTATCCTTAGAAGTATGAGCCCTTCTTGCATCCTTTTTCCAATCTCGTTTACAATGCACACGGGTCGTACCAGGGCTATGGATCTCGTTTTGTTGTAAATCTACTTGAGGTGGAGATGACTGACCTATAACACAAGACTTCTTACTTTCTGCTTCAAGCCGCTTCCTAGCCCTATACCTACGTTGCCGTTCTCGGTTCTTCAGGCGACGAGTGATAACATCAAGGTGGCCTCTAGTGCGCTGTCTTTGGTCATGGGGCTTCATCATAAAGCTATCTTGTGTTCCGGTGGCATTCATATTTCTCCCATTTTCCATTTTGGATAGAGGTTAGCATCTGCATTAAGAAACTAACTAAAATGAAGCGAATCAATCAATCCTAATATTGTTTCCAATCTGCTGAAAAACACTTCACATTTCTCACCAATGAGAGTTAGGTTTTCCAGTCCCCGCAATGCCCATTTGGTGACTGCACCATCACCACACACTGTCAACCATCTAATCTCTTAACAAAAAAGATCACATCATCCAAATGCCATAACAAGGATGGATAATTTTTTTTTTTGTAAGTAAAATAGAATAGCAAGTATAAACGATCTGGGATCAAATTCAATTAATAAGCACCAAAAGAAAAAAATAGGTATTGAATAAAGTAACATAACTCACATGCATGATCCAAGAAGGCTATAAAATGACCATAACATTTGTCTACACAATGTGGTCAGCAAAATCCGTTTTACTTGTGCTTGAATTAATGGAAGCTAACAATGGAGACCAAGAAGCCAGGGCACTAGAGAACTTCATTTTCTTTTCTTTTTTATTAGCACCAGTCAATGTTATGCCAATGGTATGAGATTGAGAAGAAATTTAATGATTGAAAATGGACTACATTTTGCACTACTGATATTGCTGTAGCTGCTTCAAGAAAACTAATCCAACAATTAGACTTGGGCCTTGTTTGGGTAATGAGATATTCTCAGATATTCTCAAAACTTCTCACAATTGCTTTCCCAAACATCACTCAAACATAACGCTTTTCAATTTCAAATCTTCAACTTTTTCATTTAATATACCTATCATTACGCAAAGAGAGATGCTTAGAGCCGAACGGGTGTAAAACCCGATTTTACACCCACCAATGAAATAACACCATGTAGGCAGTTTATGGAGAAAAAAGTTAGGCATGACTCCACTGGATTTTCATCTGAAAACGTTTACCCCTCTCTTCTCTCTCTTCTTTCAATTCTCCTCGTGCGATCTTTCTCTCTCCTCTCCTCGATTCTCTCTCGCATAGCTTTCGGACAAACACCCCCATCTCTCTCTCTCTCTCTCCCTCTTCGATTTGCGCTCGACGCCGAGAAGCCCCAAATGAAACCGCCGCCAAGCCTTGCTCTACACTCAATGTCGAGAAGCCCAAACGAAATTGCCGCCAAGCCCTGCTCTACACCCGACGCCGAGAAGCCCCAAACGAAATCGCCATGCTCTACACTTGACGCCGAGAAGCCCCAAAATAAATCGCCATCTTCCCTACTCAGCACTCGACAGCAACAAACCCTAAAAAAATCGTGACCTTTTGTATTTTTCGTTTATACTTAGTAGGGGTCTTATTTTTAATGTTTAAAATACTGGACGGAACCCCCACCTACCTTAACTCGAGATTTGTTCTAATATTCAAATTGGGTTTCAAAAATCTTATTCAGAGTTGATCTGTGATGCTTATTACGTGATTCTAAAGTTTCTTTGAGTTTCTCAGTTGACAAATAGAGGCCTAACCCGAAATCCCTAAAAATAAACAAAACCCTAGAATTGCCCCCTTTTCATTTTCTGTGGTTTTCTCGATAGACAAATAGAACCCAAGTTTTAAATTTTAAGAAATTTATCTTACATTTTCTTTTTGAATTTGTCTTGGCAAGGCTTAAGATTCGAAGACAAAGTTTAGATAGGTGGGGGTTCTATCCAAATGAGTTAGCTGCGAGAGAGAATCGAGAGAGAAGAGAGGGGCATATTGCATGGGAACGAGAGAGAAGAGAGGGTGTAAACCTAGGTTTCAGATGAAGATTTGGTGGAGTCACACCTATGTTTTGTCTCCATAAATCACCTACGTGGCATTATTTCATTGGTAGGTGTAAAACCCCAGTTTTACACCCATCTAGCTACAAGCTTTTCCCTTACGCAAATACAAAACCCAATGGAGCTTTCCCAAACTTCAAACAAAACACAAAAAACAATACAACTTTTTCAAATTTAAAAAACATATTGATTAAAAAAATATTCAAACAATTTTTTAACTTTGTAATACTCTTATTCAACTTTTTCTCTCTCCTTCCCCAAATCCAATAAAATATCTTAACTCAAACTATAACTACAATTCATAAACCATTTTACTACCATCTACAAAATTCTGCAATATGTTGAGCGTCCAAACAAACCTTAGCCATCATTGAATTGGGAATATACAAACAAAGACACTTGTGGCTCCGAAACCCCACATAAATGAGAGTTTTATTTTAAATAATGACAAATATAAAAGTTTGATAATGCACCCACGTGGCCTCAAATTTATGACCTCACTCTCCACTCCAATCTCAAGGGCTAAGAAAGTGCCATCTGACATGAAGCTAATTGGCACATCCAAAAACGGTTTCATTTGCTCTGAGCATTTGAAATGTGTCTACATCCCTTGTAACACAGCCAATTTTGTGATATCATAACATGACGTAATAAAGTGATGGCGTAATACAATTTTCCTTTTTGGTTATGACTTTGGATTCTTCCCCGACAGTGATCCATGCAAAGCATAATTAACATTAAGAATTAACAGTTCCATCTCAATGGAAATTGTGATACATATATAGAACCTGTATTAACTAGGGCTTAATATTATGCATCATGGACTAATGATATTGTGGTATCTATATTATTAATAGTTTAAATCACAGCTAAGTTATTGATCCAAGATCTCGTCAATGACTCAACAACATGAATAGCTCACCTATATATGTTACCTAGTCAAGAAGTCCTCTCTGAACATCAGCAGCATTCAATTTCAAACCATCTTCTTATTTCTGCCGCCACTCAAAAAAGGGGCGGGGGGGATTAGTTCCTTTCTATATTTAAGAGCACCCATTCATCTCCGATTAGCGTTCTTCACGTATTACTAAACGCATGCAGAACTTGAGACAGCCCATTGTTAATTAGGCATATACTAATTAGACCTTCATACCGAGAACCCTAAACAGCAATCTTAAAGAAATTAATAGCCCAACCATTCTAGCTACCATCGCGATTAAAAACAAAAACAACAACAGCAACGTTAAAATTGTTTTTATTTAGAATCATGAAAGAACTTCATTGAGATTTTGAGTGTTTCACAGCTGGAACTCATGCAAGTTTTGTTTGAAATGGAATAACAATAACAACTAAAAAGCAATGAAAATACATATTTCAACCGCAAGATATACAAGGGAATACAGAATATAAAGATCAAAGCAAAAAATGCGGCAGTGTAACATTAAAATTAAGCAAGATTAAAAGCATGAAATAGGAAGGGAAAGTAGTGGGGGAGGGCGAGCAAAAAGGGTACCTTTCGGAATGCAGATCAGATCTGTTTTGACGAAATGGGTCCGAAAAAATAAGGAAGATAAAAAACAATGAATTTGCAGAGAGAGGGGGGAGGGGTTGTAAGAGGAAGCAGGAGTAGTGACTCAGAGACTGTTTGGACTTGTTCTTGCCTTTTAAGAGGAAGACACGGTTGTGCCTTTTAAGCGGAGGTGAGATCAACGTTATGATGATTATATTTAATATTTATTCTATCTTCATCATATAGGACGGGGTGGTGGCGCAGTTGGCTAGCGCGTAGGTCTCATAGCTATCTGAGTGATCCTGAGGTCGAGAGTTCGAGCCTCTCTCACCCCAAACATTTTGTTTTTAAAATATGCCCGTGTTTTTTGTTTGAGAAAATTTCACTTTTCATCGTCAAATTTTCAAGTAATTCTCGATGTGTCTTTTCAATTAATAATTTTGTTATAATGGACCTGTTAACCATTAAATCCAATGTAAAATTGAGCATGTGTTGTTAACGTGCAATTTTTTCACTTATAAAAATAAAAATACTTTCAAAAAAAATTTCGCTTTATTTTTTCAAACTTTTACGTAATTCTTAATTTATCTCAAATATCAATTTTTTATATTAAATTAAATTAAAATTTTTTAATAAATTTAAATTTAAAAATTTGGAATAAAATACTAGCAAAAAGATAAATATTTGAACTCAATAAAATATTAAGATATAATTTTCTATTTTTTTAATTAATTCTATATTTGGATAATTTTATATAAAATACACTAAATATATGAATATATAATTAAATATATAGTATTAATAAAAATAAAGTTTTTTTCATCTATCTCATGAATAATTAATTTTTTCATTTTAATTTTGATTTGATTAATTGCTTATATTCTTATTCGTTGAACATGAACTATTCTTCGTGTTCATAAAATCTAACAAAATTAAAGAAAATGAATTATTATAGTCACAATGAGATCTTACAAAAGTAAATCTATAAATTAGCATGCTTGAATTAATATCATATGCATGTTTTATCTTCATACGATGAACTTTATAATCTAATATACTACATTAAACCAGATCAATTTATGAATTTAATTTAATAAAATCTCTTTATAGATTGATCTATTATTATGTTAAAAATCGAGTCAACATCATGATTAGCACACACAAAGATCAATCTAAGATGTAGAACATGAAGAAGATCAAGTTTAATACTCAAGTAGGATCTGGATATTAATGTTTGAACTGACAATAGAAGCCACGACTAGGATTTGATTCTTGGTTTAGTTTATGTCATACATAGATCACCAAATTCTCCATCATAATGATCATGATCATCAGTATATGTATAACAATGTTGCAGTGAATGTTTAGGTCTCCAATTGACATGCATATATGAATATGTGTGTGTGTGTGTGTGTGTGTGTGTGTGTGTGTGTGTTGATTCTTGAAACATTTGTAGATTAATTAATTATACATTCATGGGTTTTTCCCCAATCTAAGTACGGGTGATCATCAAAATATTAGGTATTATAAATGCATGCATGGACTTATATATTTGTAATTTATTTAATGTTTATTCGGTGGAGCCTTTTGATATGTATGGTAACATTTTCGGTGATATCTCCATTAGAGGAAATTGAATATCACATGAAAGTTCAATGGGATAAAGTAAAATTCTTCCTTAGAGGTACTTTTGTCTTTACAAGTGAAGAAGTTGCACGTGAGCAATACATGCTAAACTTTCTGTTCCATTTAACGTTGATGGTAAACAGAAGGATGATTGGTAAGTTTTGAAAATTAGAAGGTCCACTATGACAAAATTAATTGAAAAGGCACATTGAGAATTGCATGAAAATTTGAGGAAGCAATCTTATTGAATTATGCAAATACAAATTTAATAGAGGGTTTGATTAATAGAATTCTAAAATGTATTTCATTGGATTATGCAAATAGGAAAATGGATGACTTGTTACTACAGAAAATTAGTGCTTTAGGTTATATTTGATAGCCACTCTAGCACGACCAAAGAGAATAAAAAAAAAAAAAAAATTCTTCCTTGCAAATATTCTCTCTCTACCCTCAATTTTAGATTCTACCAAACTCTCTTCTTTTTTTTCTTTTTTTAATTTCTTCCACATAGCGTTCCTCTCCAGCCACACTTATGTTTCTTTATTCTTCCTCTTTTTTTTTTTTTTCTCCTGTTGCATTAATAGCAGTAATTGTTAAATCCAAATTTTCCTCCAGTAGCATATTAAGATCATAATTGTTATATACTGAATGATTGGTCGTATCATAAATACATGTATACTCCAAATTTCTTACCGTAAACATTAATATTTTCATGTACGTACTTCTTAATTTTTTTAAGAAAATCAATTATAATAAATAATTTTTAAAAAATATTTTATTATTATTATGACTAAAAGATGAATAATGCAACGTGAAAATAAATTTTTAGTGGAATAGTCAAATGCAAAATTATGTAATATTATGCAAAATTTGCATTTATATTTACATTATTTAATGAAAATGTTCTAATTAAGCCTTCAAGTAACTTTAGTAATCCATAAATAAATTTTAAATGATTTTTTAAACCTATAAATACTAATAAAATGAGAAAATTTACTACGTACGTCGTGTATTTATTTTGAAAGCCGAATGAGTTCAAGAAATCACAATTTTCAAAAAGTTGAAACCTTGAATCAAGAATAGTCTTTTGACATTTTTATTGCAATGAATCTTACATCAAAGGTCTCCGTAGTTGAAACCCCAGGCCAAAATCAGTAACTCTAAAACGTTGTGATCTCCATCTTGACGTTCTGTTATCAACAAGTACAACAGGAAGTTAGGAACATAAATATATCAGGAGCCCTTGATTAGCTCTCTGATTTCAAACAAAATAAATTTATGAGCTTTCCATTAATAAAGTAGCTAGAGACAAAGGAGGGATTAAAAGAAAATCAAGAGATTTTTTCTTCACATGAAATTTATGATTTTGACCATACATGATGATCAACAAGCATTTCAATTAGTAGTAAAATCTGCTATATTTATTATAGATTGTAATATTAAATATATGAATTTATTGGATGAGAGTTATTATTTATTTTGGTGGACACTATTTCAAAAACATGTATTGGTTCAATGGTATGAGAGTATGAATTCAAACTACCATTCATACACTTTGATGTTTTAATTTTAACAATGCCTGCAGGTATAGTGACATGGACCTCAGTCTGGTCTCTAAACAAGACGGTCCTCTCCATGCACGTCTCCTTGTGTTAACCGAATGTTTCTTGTCGAATGGCCTAGTTTAGACTTGATCGTTGTTTTATTGAGTTCCTATGGTTATGAAATTTGGTATGGTAAGGAGATATGGTGGCTTTGATGGTATGTTATGGTGGAAATGGTGTAAAGGAATGTCCTTTAAGTAGGGTTACGGGTAGGGTTCCTTTTGGTAAGGTGTATGGCGTGTAGGGTGATTGGAGGTTAGGATTTTAGTTGGGCTTAGGAGAATTTCGAGATTTGGGAGATAGGTCTAGGGTTTTGGGTTTTGAGTTTTGGATTTTGGATGCAAGTGAGGATAGGGTTTGGTGTAAGAGGGTCTCCTTGATTAATGTGATGATTGGTTTGATGATTAGAAGATTATAGGTTTATTGGTTTGATGATTGGAAGACTGTAAGTTAATTGGCTTAGTAATTGGTATGTGATTGGAAGGTGATTGGAAAGTAATTGAAATGTGATTTGAGATGTAATTGGAAAGTGATTGGAATGTGATTAGAGGATTCTTGAAAATTTTCCAAGTGTGGTGGTTGATATATGTAAGGTAGATATCTTGAATTGATTGATTTGAAGATGGTCAATAATGATTGAAGGGATTGAGAGATAATTGGAAGACTCAAGGAAGTTTTCAATTTATGAGTTTTATATATGGAAAGAGGATATTCTCGATTGGAGGATTGATAGTTGGTAGAAGAGTAATTGGAGGGGAATTGGGTTGATGGTCTTACATTCCCATATCTTCATCAACCTCAGAATCCATCACAAATCCCATCAACCCAATTACTCTCCAATCACACTTAGACTAATATTTCAATCTCCACTCAAGAATATCTACTTACCATAAATAACTCGTCCACATTTAGAATATCACTATAGTCTTCCAATCAATCATCAATCTCGTAGCCCCCCCACCCACAAACGTGGGTCCACCCCTGCTTGCCGATGCAATCCTTGTCGTCGCTACTGAATCCTACCCGCTGCTAACGATGAAAAACTCTCTCCGTCTCCCAAGACTCATGACGACAAGATTGGCGGGTTACATGGGCATAAACGAATCTACCAAATCGGATCGATGCACTGAGGGGAAGAATCTACCAAATTTAAGAGAGAATTTTTTTTTAATCGTTGATGGCAATTGGGATTCGTCATCAACGACAAAGATTGTCGGCAAGTATTTCATCAAGATGGGTTTTAAAAATGGGTCGTGGTTCAAAGGTCTAGGGAGTTCTCAACAAATTTGAAGGTTATTAAGAGGTGGTTTGAATTCAGAGATGAGATAGGATGAATTATAAATAGTAATAAAATGAATAGTTTAGATGAATTGAAAATATAAAATGAGTTGTAAATAATAAAATCTAATTTATTAAACAAATCAATCCCAAGTGAATGTGAGTTCACAGTAAAATTGAAAGAATTAGTGGCAGCATGTGATTGACTGTCTATAAAATGTTGTTTTTGAAAAAAAATTGGACTGAAACTTTACTCTTTCTAATCATACCCAAAAAAAAGAAGAAAAAATAAAAAGAGAGATGCTATTTTCAACCGTAATGTTTAACTTGTAGATAGGCTGCGTTATCCATGTGCTACGTGGTAAGTTTAATCAGCATTCCAAGCATAGATAGAAACACAATCTACCAATTTTTTATATATCATATTTTTTTAATTTTTTTAAAAAAATTTTGAGTTTATTTTTCGTAAACTAAATAAAATTTTTAATTCATTATTCATATATTAGATATTTGCTAAAAGAATAAAAAAAGAAACTTAAAAAACATGTGGTGTGGAAGAGTTTTGAACGTTGTATAGATTTTCTCTAGATAGAATAAAGTGAAACTTGTGTATTCTTACGGGCTACCTACATCCATACCCGTACTTTAACTTACGTACGTACGTAATGCTATTTGTTTAACTTTTATTTTGGAAAATGTTATTGATTTCGATTTTGGAATTTGATGGGATCTGCTCTCTTTTTTTTTTAATTTTTTTTTTTACTTCATAATTAAGTAAATGTATTTAAAACATATTATAATTTTTAAAAATATATATATTTTAAAATATAAAAAAAATAATTTAAAACAATTCAAAAAAATATTTGTCTATAAGGATCCCAAATCGGGGACCGCTAGCAACGTTCAAGAATAAAAGGAAACATTTGTAATTTGAGAAATGCTAGTCCACTCTTAGGTTTTCCTGATGTGGGCCTACTCATGTGACAGCCACTTTATTTATTTATTTATTTATTACTTTAAAAAAATAATTATCTTATCTTTTAAGCTCTCCACCGTCAGATCCCACCTGGTCTTCATAACTTCCCAAAGCACCGCCATCCATGCCTTCCAAAACTCATTTTGCTTTCATCTTTCGAAAATGACGTTAATCTCTTCCAAAACTTACTTTATTCTCACATCTGGGTCATCACGTCTCCTCACTTGTGTTCGACCAACCAGTAAGTAGAAGCCCTTACAATTTAAAATTTTCAGAAAACTCAATATTTTTCTTTCCTTTGCTTAGGTACACAAAATCTGAAAGTTTATGAGTTATTTTTCTACCTAATCTTTTTCTTAATTGTAAAAATTATAATTTTTTGTGTGTGCATAAATATATACCATATATTTATACTTCAAGAATTATTAATTCATTGCTACCACTTAAATTTTTTAAAGGAAAATCACATTTTGTATCTTTTATATGTTTCCCAATAACCAAACAGAGGGCTGTTAGAAAAAAATCTCTAAAACAACAAAATACCATCCTCGACCTAAGAAAATCTCCAAGCAATACAACCCCTCCATTTTAACAAAGTTGGAATCTTTCCATACTAGATAAATAGCTAATCAATTAATGCAGATTTGATAAAATAATCATGTGAAATTACAACAAATTGAAAATAATACCTTATCTTATTCTTTTTTGTTGGACTCGGATTGCTTCAAAGGTTTTTTCCTCTCCACCTACAAAACCCAAAAAGCCACTAATTTCTTTTACACATATAGGGCTTTTTCCTCCTAACTAACTGAACAAACATGCAGAGCGAGTTGGGCAGAGAGAGCTGCATGCTGAAAGATGGTGTCAGAAATGCAGTAGGCCGATGTCGAACTATCGCAAAATGTCGGTTAATGGACCTTTGAAGCTGAATGAACTCACGGAAAGGGAAAGAAGCCTACGAAGATGAATGCCTTCTCAAACGTTTTTTTCTTTTTGTTTTATTTCTTCTATCTTCTATTTGTTTTTTTTAATTACGTGTCAAGACACTTGTATTAGACGTCAGGCGGGAAGGAAAATGGGGAAAAGACATATGTGACTGTAGAAGAACTCTTGGTAATTTTATTCGATCAGAAAAATCAACTAAAGAACCAATACAGTTTGCCAATTTGGTACTTCTTCTTCAAGCTCTATAAAGAAATCATCAATGTCAAAAGCATTTTTAGTTAGGACAAGAGTAATCTCATTAGAATTTAGAAGCTCTTTTTACACGTTAAACAAACAAGACTCAGATCTATTTAAAATTGTCTTTGAATCCATTAAAATAAGACTACTTGACCCCAATTGTCTCCATCCGCCTTCAAATCATTGACCACTTGAGAGCACCTTCCAGAATGAATTTCTGAAGACAATATTAGCTGCCAGTAATTGATGAGCAGCAAATGATTAACATTATCCGAGGGCTTGGATTCAACACATGTTGGCTGCTAATGAAGGCAATAGGCACCGCTCCGCCACTGCTTATAGCTAGGCCCATGGAACTTGGAAGGCCGCCCATTTGATCATTCATGATCAATTATCATATGCGCCATATAGATGTGTCGACATATTCTAATTACCAAGTGGTTAAATAAAATTATTTTATAAATTAATATAAATTGATGTGATTTATTAATTTATAAAACTATTTTTATTATAAAATATATTTAACAAATTAAATAAAACCAAATCAATTTATAAAATTAGTTTTATATTATTCTTTTATAAATATAGTAGTCCTTATATTTCTTACACATCATCTAATGCCATCTTAAGAAATATGAGAGAGATGAAAAAATAGATAATAAATGAATTATATATATATATAATGTACTTGTGATTATTATTGTGGAAGTCGCACTTAAATTTATGGACAATGCTGCAATGTCCGCTCCGCTTACCACTCCGGTTGACCGCCATAGCCAAATTCATCTTTTTATTTTTTATTTTTTATTTTTATTATTTTAAAGCATTTTTAAAAAATATGAAAAAATATTAATATACTAATAATTACTTTTTTAACCATTAAATAAAAATAAAAATAAATTAAAACAAATAAGATGTCAAACTTGATGGACAAAATAACAATTTTTCTTAATTTATACTATCTTCCAAAGTTATGAATTCCATTTCGATGACCATTTCGATTAAATCATTGGAATGAAGTATTTTGGTACTGGTAGAATTTTGAATACCATTTCGAAATAGACATTACATGAATTAAATTATATTTTAAAATAATACTAATAAAAATCTAATTAAAAGCATACATATCCGATAAATTTAAGAATTTAGATTTATTAAAAATAATTATTAAAAAACAAAACTATTTTGATTGACTAAATGTCCAGAATTAATGACAATAAACAACAAAACAAATGATAAAAACTTCAAAGAAACAAAAACAAAACAAAAAAATGAATAAAGAAATATTGAAATAACGATGCAGCCCATAAATATTAAAAACAAAGCAAGAAAATGGTGTTTGTCCGGAATGGGCCGAAACGATCGGAATTGAGGCCGGTAAGCCAGAATCTGGCCGGAATTCTTTGGAATGGGCCGAAATGACCGGAATTTAGGCCAAAACGGAATACAAGCCTATACCATTTTGGCCACTATACCTGAACAGTATATTCCAACCATTCTAGTCAGAATGGAACGGAATTAATAACTTTGCTATCTTTCTGAGTGAATCGTGACACTTGTAAAAGTCACACTTTTCTTGATATTAGCTGACACACGTGTTCAGACATACTTAAAAATATAAATTTTCATATATAAGCGTAATCCAATATATATATATATATTAATTAATAAAGGTGTGATTTTGCTTTCTTGAATAAATCTTGGTTGCAATTTTTTTAAAAATTTATTTTCCAACACTTTCAACCCGAAAATTTGAAGCATCGAATGCTCAAAATGTTAGTGAAATTCTTGGCTTTCGCTTTAGAACTCAACCATGTGATGTAGTCTTCATTAAGAAATTAAAGTCTAAGTTGGATTTGATTTATTATAGTTGACGGATTGTATAGGCCGTATAAATACAATGTAACTGTGATAACCCAGATTTTTAAGTATTCTTGTAATTTTCTTATTTGGCATGATTTTATTTCTTTGAAATTATTTTAGAAAATCTTGGATATATGTATGAAGTTCCTATGAGCTTTTATCGGTATTGGAGGAATTTAGTTTAACCTATGACAATTGGAAAGATATAGGCAGAAATCTGGCTTGACTCTCGCTTGACATCTGGCTCGAGCGAGATATAACCCGAGATTTTACTTGACTCTCGCTTGACTTTTAGCTCGAGCGAGATACATGTAGAGATTTGATATCATTCGGTAAATTGGACATAACTTACTCATTCGATGTCGGATTTTAGTGATTCAAGATGATTTGGAAATCTAAGAGAAGGATATACAACTTTTCTGTTTTAAGTTTAAGAGACAAGGACTTAATCAAATACAAAATTGGTATTGAAGTAGCAAAACCCAATTGAGCATAATAGGCATTGACTTTGAAGTTGCTAAGGACTTTGAATAAAATTAAGTTTTTGGATTATTTTCTCAATTATCCTAAGATATGGACAAGTGTGTAGATATGTGTAAAATGAGAATATTTTATCTAGGAAATTTCAGGTAAAATAAGAATAATCATATATCAAACACTTGGTGTGCTCGGATTGGTGTTCTCGGGCTTATCTATCGAGTTTAAATAAAAAAATCATAACTTGGTCATATGAGCTCAATATGAGGTGATTCCAATTCTTGTAGAATCTTAAGAAGTAAATCTAGAACTTTAATATTTTGGGTTTTTGAATTTTCGAAAGGGATCGATGACTTAAGTGGAAAAGAAGTAGATAGCTCTAGATTAAGCTTAATAGGAGCTCGACTTAGATGAAATGTATCAAATTTGGACATGTGACGAAATATGTGATTGGTTCTAAGATTTTTAGGTATCTTGACATGTGCAAAAATAGGTGACAAGTGATGAGAAATTGATCTAGAAGCTTGGTTAGCCCATAAATGTGAAGGAAACACAAAAGGGTAAAATCTGTTGAAGGGTAACTAAGTGAGCCAAAATCAGACTTTATCTTAACTAAACTAAGAAGCTGCCTTCTAGAACTTGTCAAATGGTGTCTTAGGAAGATAAAAATATAACCAATTGGATAAGAAAGGGACTGGGAGGTGTTGGACACCAAGAGAGGCTGGAATGACTTGGTTCATGCATAGTTAGGTGAGTGTTATCTCATGCCTTAAGTAAGTTGATGCCGTCTCAACCATTGATCATTTTGGTTGCCAAAATATCTTAAATATTAGTCATTAGATGGTAATATCTATTTCAAAGCCTAAGATTTTGGAAGATTAGATCTAATCATCTGATTTGGAGGTAAGACACCTCATCCTCCAAAGCATGTGGGTAACCAGTTGCCTATAGCCATCTCCCATTGTCCTTTTCTTCTAAAGGGTCGACCACCCTCCTATATATGTGTGTGTGTGTGTGTGTGTGTGTGTGTGTGTGTGTGTGTGTGTGTGTGTGTGTGTGTGTGTGTGTGTGTGTGTGTGTGAACCTTATAATCCTCTTTGGAAAGTAGAACACATGCCCCAATTGGAGAGACAATCAAAGAAGAATCCTCTCTAAACCATCTAACCTCAAAACATTTCCTAAGTAAGCTAATTGTGTGATCTTGAGGAATTCTTGCAAGAGCTTGGTTATATCATCAATTCAAGTTTTGTAGAAACTTGTAAGCATACTTAACCTAATCTTGACACAGAATAAGTAAATTGATGATTGAATCATGTTTGTTATTGGTTGGAGCCTAAACCTTACTTATATGATGTAATTGAAATCCATTGTGTTTTGAATGGGATTTTGTTATGGTAAAATGCTAAGAAAATTATAAGAACATAGATTTATGTTTTAATAAGCAAAAATAAGGTTTATGTGAAAATATTGCATGTTTTCGATTGAAAATCTTTTAAGCCATGATCTTGCTCAACTCTCTTTTGACCTACGTGACCTATGGATTGATATCTTGCTCGAGCGAATGACAACCTGAGACTTCACTCAACTCTCGCTCGATATCCTACTCGAGCAAATGACAACTCGAGACTTCACTCGACTCTCGCTCGATATCCTACACAAGCGAAAGACAACTCGAGATTTCGCTTGATACTCGCTTGATACCTTACTCGAGCGAGACACCCTATTTATTTAAATACGGGACTTTTCTTAGCTTAAAGTGGATGATTCAAGAAAAAAGAATTTTATGTGTGGTATAAGTCTATGATTTGTATGATATGTGTTGCATTGGGTATATAGCATAAGTTCTAAGAGTACGTGCATGTGCCATTATGTGATAGGTTTTAAGAAAATGGGCATAACATGTATTAAAGAGAATAATAAATATTTATAAGAATAAAGAAATGAACAATTAAGAATAAGATCTATAGATAAGTTAGTCATGTCATGACGGGGACAACGACACGTAATGCCCGTATGATTGATGTGCCGACAGGGACGGTGATACGTAATGCCTATCGTAAAAGTAAGAGTTGTGCCACGATGAGGATGGTGATACGCAACGCCCATCAAGGATAAGTAAGAGTTATGCTACGATGGGGATGACAATACGTAACGCCGGACAACTGACATGACTAGCGGGGACGATGATACGTAACGCCCAAAGACTGACACGAGACTTGTCAAGATGGGGGCGGCGATATGTAACGCCCAGACGACTGACGATTTATATGATAAGTAAGCTCAATGGGGACAGCGATACGTAACGCCCATCGAGAATATGAGATATGTAAGACCTGACAGGGATTGCGATACGTAACGCATGTCGAGGATAATCATTAAGTAAGATCCGATGGGGACGACAATACGTAACGCCCATCAAGGATAATACATAAGTAAGACCCACATGATTAAGAAATAAGATGAAAAGTATAAGTTTTAAGTATAAGGTGGTTGGTTCAAGTAAGGTCTAAGTTTGTATGGGAAAAATGATCATTTACATGCATAAATCTCATAAAGCATTTCATAAGTTGTATGTCATTGATTATTACTATATATGATATTATCTATATCCTATTTCGTTAATTGTGTACAAACTGAGATTTCTTAGAAGTCTCACTCCTTTAGGTTTTATCTATAATTGCTTACGGAATGATAGATGTTATACAGGAATAGATAAATTGTATTGAGACTTGGTCAGCACAGGAGATTCTGAGGTACCCTGAGGGTCATACAGAATACTTCTCTCCGAATGGAATGATCTCTCGTGTACGTGATCAAGTGACGTAGTAAGAATACCGAATGATGGTGGGATACGATATTTGTTTTAAGATACTAACTGGATTCTATAAGCCTTGGATACAATCTGTTTTTGTAAATATGAAGTTATGAAGGTTAAAGTTTTATTATGCCATCTGATCTATTTATACAAGAGTTAGATCTTTTTACATATATTGAAATTTTACCTCTTCCAATTGCGATCTGCATTGTATTTAATTACTACGTTTAGATGCATGCATGCTATTTCTTACATTTATGTAGAGTAAGTAGTGTTGTGATACTTGTCCAGATGCTTCGATTTACGTTTTAATCGAGGTGAAAAATCGGGGCGTTACAATAACACCTATTTCTTCAACTTTGATTAAACAATTAAGCAGGATGGAAAGATAATTGATAATGATTTACCTAAAAGTAGAGAAAATGTTATCCGTTCTTATTAAAAAAGAGTTTTGCCATACATAAGTCGATAGGTTAACACGTCACTTATAGTCAGATCCATATAAATTTAATATAGCATTAATACTGTGATGATTGTGTAAAAAATAAAATTTATAAATAAAAATTCTCTTTAAAAACACATTCACATGTTCGTAGCTTAAAATGATTCTAGATTGTGTTAGAAATAGTATACGTATAAAAATTGAAAGAAAAGAACAGTGATGCGATCGCTAATCTGTCTCTTAGACAAATATTACCTCATATTCGTATAGAGTTATGCAAAAGGAAATAAAAAATAATTATGTCTTCAGGATACAACACTGTTTATATAGTATGTAGATTATAAATTCTGAACATTAATCTTTTGAATAAAAAGATGCAATAGCAGCAGACATAAAATTTTGGTTAAAAAAATGTGATAGTTATTGTCTGAAAAATTATAAAAATAACTGTAATTGACAGTTAATCATAACTGTCAAAATGGTGACTAGACATATAATTTCGCTTAGCAAAATAATTTCATCACTTACGACGATGCGTACGTACAAAGTGCTAAGTGTGTCTAAAGCGTCAATGCGTCGCGCGTGCGTGCGATCAGTGCTTCGCACTGGGTGACGTTTCCAGAGTGTCTACCATTTTATTTATTTTATGTATAATGAAATACATTCACTTATAAACTATTAAATATTTCATTGTCTAATCAATGTAGGATTAAAAAAAATACATTAGAAAAAATTTTCAAAAAAATAGATAATTTAAAATTTTGGATAGAGTATTTGAAATAATATTTGAAAATCAAATTTGAAATATAATTTGAAACAATCTAGCATTCTCCCACTTATTTCAAATAAAGTATATACTTTTTAAATGTTGTTATTACAATTATATGTTACACATAAATGTAAGTACATTTTGGATTTGAACTTTCATGTAGCATATGATTTTCAAAGTTTTATCAATATGATAGTAGACATAATATCTTTGAACTATCATATCGTGTGATAAAATTGGAAAATCAATGCATGTCAATACATATTTCTAATGTTCTTAATAGCCGCGCATTAAAGGGTATATGCATTATCCTGACTTCACGAGTGTTATAGGCGGTTTACCAAATCCTAACAAAAGTGGCCTGACTTTACACTCACATAGGTAGAGTTCTTCTAGGTGCACCTGCATAAAAACACCTTCTATACAAA
Source organism: Platycarya strobilacea (assembly GCA_036898215.1). NCBI lineage: Eukaryota > Viridiplantae > Streptophyta > Magnoliopsida > Fagales > Juglandaceae > Platycarya > Platycarya strobilacea. The sequence continues at coordinate 30,761,086 of CM072549.1, read as the reverse complement.
CTCACTAAAAGTCATGCTCAACCTTTCCTTTTTCACTGCAGGACTAGCACTAAATCATGATATATATATATATATATATATATATATTATAAATAACGGTCTAATTCAGTTATATTATCATCACTAATAAGACTTTATTTTTTCCCATTGAACCTAGAATTTAGAATTCTAAATCTAGGTTGGATTGCCATCTTTTAGTGATCTATTCCATAGGTTTTAGACCCATCTCAAACGATGTTTTACGAATCAGATCCTTATTTAGGCCTTTTGTTAGAGGAACTGCCAAGTTCGTACTTGACTTTATATAGTCCAATGTAATTATGTTTTCTTCCAATAATTGTCTCACAGTATTATGTCGAAGACTTATATATCTTGATTTTCCATTGTATGACTTGCTATACATTCTTGATAATGTAGTTTGACTATCACAATGTAAGGAAATAGGAGGCATTGGACTTGACTATATAGGGCAAGTCTATTAAGAGGTTTCTCAACCATTTAGCCTCTTTTCCAGTAGCTCCTAAAGCCACTAATTCAAACTTTATTGTTGAGTGAGTTATGCAAGTTTGTTTCTTGGATCTCCATTAGATGGCCGCTCCACCAAGGGTGAACACCCACTCACTTGATTTAGATCTATCATCTACACAATTGCAATTAGCGTCAGTAAAACCCTCAATTATAGATGGATAACTTTCATAATATAGAGCATAGGACTTAGTTCCTTTCAAGTAACCCAAAATAATGGAAATTGCTTTCCAATATTCCACGTTTGGACAACTTGTGTATTTACTCAATTTACTCACGGCAAAAACTATGTCTAGACGTGTGCAATTCATTGCATACATCAGACTTCCAATAACACGAGAATATTCTAGTTGTGATACACATCGATATTTATTTGGTCCAAGCTTCAAAGCAGGGTTATATAAAATATGAGATATTTTCATGTCAATGATTAAATTTACTCAAATTTTTATCAATGTAATGACTTTGTGGTATAGCATAAATATTATCATTCCTATATATTTTAATACCAAGTATGGTATTTGCAACACCCAAATCTTTCATATCAAAATGAGATGACATGAATAATTTTGTATCTATAATGCATGAACTATTATTACTGAATATCATCATATCATCTACATATAAACATATTATCACAAAATGATTATTACATACTTTAGAATAAATGCATTTGTCTGCTTCATTCATGCCATTGTTTAGGTGCCTGTTTTAAATCATATAAAGATTTGACTAATTTACAATCCTTGTTTTCATTACTCAGAACAATGAAACCCTCTAGTTGCTTCATATATACTTCTTTATCCAAATAACCATTTAAGAATGCTGTTTTCACATCCATTTGATGGATTTCAAGATTAAATATAGAGGTCAAAGATATCAAAGTTCTAATTGATGAAATCCTAGGTACAGGTGCATATGTATCAAAGTAATCTATGCCCTTAGATTGTCTAAACCCTTTGGTTACTAATCTAGACTTATACTTATCAATGAATCTATCAATTTTTGATTTTCTCTTGAAAATCCACTTACAATCTATAGGTTTAAAATCGGAAGGCAAATCTACAACAATCCATTTCTTATTAGACATTATAGATTTCATTTTATCATCAATAACCTCATTCCAGAAAGTAGCATCCCTAGATTTCAAAGCTTATTGTAAAGTATTAGGGTCATTTTCCAAATTGTAATACAAACCAAACTCATGTAAGATTGTTTTAGAATTTCCTTCTATAAGATATGTTACAAAATCAGGACCAAAACATTTTTCTTTTTTTATTCTTTTGGATTTTCTAATTTCCAGTTTTTTTTCATTTTCATAATAAGTATTTTCAAGATTACTATTTTTATAGGAAGTGCTACTTTCAAAAGATTTTTTAAAAAAGTTATTTTCAAAAAATTCTGCATCTCTTGGTTCAATAATTACATTAGATTCTTGATCCAGAAAATGATAACTTTTACTATGTGAAGCATATCCAACAAAAACACATTTTGAAGTTCTTAGCTTTAATTTAGATATTTTGAGATCAAGTAATCTTACATATGCTAGACACCCTCATACTTTAAGATAATTTAAGTTAGGTTTACGTTTAAACCATAACTCATATGGTGATATATTATTCTTTTTAGAAGGCACTCTATTTAAAATATGAATTAGAAAAAATATAGCTTCTCCCAAAAAATTGTCAGGTAGGCTTGATTGTTCAAGCATGATATTAACCATATCCATAAGTGTTATATTTTTTCTTTTTACTATACCATTTTGTTGTGGTGTATAAGGTGATGTGCATTGATGTATAATACCACTATCTTCACAAAAATGATCAAAATCATTATTAAAATATTCACCTCCTCTATCACTTCTCAAAATCTTAATGTTGCAATTAAGAAAATTTTCTACCTCTGCCTTAAATATTTTGAATTTATTTAAGATTTCATCTTTAGTTCTAAGTAGATAAATGTAGGCATATTTTGAAAAATCATCTATGTAAGTAATAAAATATCTTTTTCCACCTATTGTTAATTTACCATGTAAATCACATATATCTGTATGTATCAACTCAAACAAAGTTGAAGATGATCTATTAATATTTTGAAAGGGCATTCTTATTAATTTAGTCTTAACACAAGTCTCACATTCATTTTTATCATCATGTAAATTTGAAGGCAATAAATCTAATTTCATCATACGAAGTAGATAATCATAATTTACATGACCTAATCTAGCATGCCATAATGAAAAAGAATCAACAAATAAACAGAAACATTATCTTTTATTAAATTAAATCTGAACATCCCATCAAGAGTGTATCCTTTGCCCACAAACATGCCATTCTTTGTCAATACAAATTAATCAGACTCAAATACAAGCTTATAGTCATGTTTGGACAAAAGACCGCTAGAAACCAAATTTTTACGAATTTCTAGTGTATGAAATACATATAGTAAAGTGACTATTTTGCTAGAAGTAAACTTCAGCTCGATGGTGCCTTTTCCAACCACTTTCGTGGTAGAAGAATTCCCCATGTACAGTTCAATCTCGTCACCAATCTTCTTATAATTCTTGAAAAATTTTTTGTCTCTACAAATATGACGAGTTGCACTAGTATCAACCCACCAAGAAGAAGTATTGAATACCATGTTGACTTCAGACACTACAGTAATGAGATTATCTTCAATATTATTTGCTTGCTCTTGCTTCTTTCGAAGTCTACATTATTTGATGTAGTGTCCTTTCTTTTTGTAGAAATGACAAGTTCCTTTCCTTTTGCAATTACCCTTACTCTGTTTGTTAAAAATACGACTATCAATTCTAAGTTTCTTTCATTTCTTGTTGTCTGTTTCAACAACATGAATTGATTTATTCATTTAAGCACTTTCTTCAATTTTATCCCGCAATCTCGACTCCTCTTCAATTCGAAATTGTCTTTGAAGACCTTCAAGAGTGAAATCATCTCCCTTTCTCTTCAAAGACTTACAGTAATCCTTCCAAGTTGGCGATAATTTGGCAATAATAGCACCCACTTGAAGTTTCTCATCAATAGGAATACAATCAGAAATAATTTGTTGGACAGTAAGTTGTAAATCATGCACTTGATCAAGTATAGGCTTGTTATCTATCATTTTAAAATCAAAATAATTACTAACGAGATAGCTTTTGTTATCGGAATCCTCAGTTTTGTATTTATTCTCCAGAGCATCCTATATGTCCTTTGCATCTTTCTTTGGCGTGTACATATTGAACAAAAGATCAGTGAGAGTGTTGAAAATATTCCCACGGCATGTGTAGTTGTCATCTTCCCATTTTTTCTTCGCTGCAATTCTATCTTCTCGTAGAGTTTGAGTCGTAGGAAGAACTAGACAAGGAGTATTCAATACATACTGCACTTTCAAAGTAGTAAATAAGAACTCAACTTTCTCCTTTCAACATCTGTAGTTGTTTCCATCAAATCGTTTCAACTTTGAAAGATCTTGTGGTACAATACTTAAATAAGTGATCGCAGGATTTGCAAAAGAAGATGCCATATTATTTGTCTAAGAATTATTAAAAATAATATACGCATAGAAATTGAAAGAAAAGACTATAAGTTTGAAAATTATAAGTATGGCTTCTACTAATCCTACAGAGTGGATGATGCCGCCTGAAGCAGTTTTAAAATAGATGAATATACTATTTGACTATGATTAAAAGTCGTAGCAAGAGTAGGTGTGCTGCATTCTGTTAAATTGGTACGGTTGAAAATGATTCTCACATCCACTGGATTTTAGTTCTCGATTAGGGAAATAACAACCAAAAGAAGAACCGACTTACCGGCAGACAACATTTGCTATGGCAGTGTATAGGGCTACAAACGAATAGAGCTACTCGTGAACAATTTGAGCTCGACTCGTTTAAATTCGATTCGAACTCGGTTCATTTAATAAATGAGTTATTCGCGATCACTAATATTTGTTCGAATATTAAACGATCTAAACTCGTATAATCTCGACTCGACTCGGTTTAGGCTCGTGAACAATATTCATATAAACTCGAGTCGACTTGTTTTGGACTCGTCACAATACTCGTTATATATATATATATACTCTTATATATATTCTTATACATTTTTTTATTATATATATTTTATATATTTTATATATTATTTTTGATATTTTATATAAATAATATATTTTATTACTTTAATAGTTTATGTATAACAAGGTGATAAAAAAATAATGTTGAACATAATAATATATTAAATTCACAAAAATTATTAAATCAAATATTATTGAATCATGTTTATAAGAGTAAACTGCTCTAATTTATTTTAATTATTTGATCATATTTAATATTAGTAGTAAGAGACATGCATAGTAAAAATACAAATCTATTATAATAAATATTTATATTTCCATATGCTCTTAGAGTCTTATGAAAATATAATTATTATATAGCATTATAAAATTTTTTAATTATATTATCTCACATATTATTGTTACTTTTAATAGTTAAAGTCGAATATGAATGTTGTATATTACGTAATTATAGAATAAGAATATAACGTTTTAATTTTCAAAATATAACGTTTCAATTCATTGATAGTAAACGATTAATTTTATTGAAAAATAAAAAAATATTTACATTTCGAAATTATATATTTAAGGGAATCAAAATAATTAATAAAAGAAAAAAAAATTATAAATCAGTAATGATTTAAAGTATAAGCCAATAAAATATTGAGATTAGGACTTTAAAAGACTATAAAAGACAACTGCAACAACGGAAAGGAGGACATTGATATTTGAGCCTTGAGAAAAAAAAGTAAAGGAAATATCTTGAGCGTATCACTATCATTTTAAGTGAAGGCACGAGAATTTGTGAGCTTCATAAAGATAGTGGTCACTACTTACAACCTTACAGCCACTCTCATATTTTTTGTCGATTTTTCTTGATTTATCATATCCATTCCATTCTCTCATTTTCTCTTTTTAAGCGTCATCTACCTCATCGTCATGGAGTTTAAAAAGCGAAAGAAACAACTCCAAGATTGACATTGCAGATAGACAAAGTCAGAGTTTTGAGCGTGGGCAACTTTGCTGGAAGTAAAGGCATGGTTTTGTGTGAAAAGGCCGGATGTTTCCTTGTGATTTGTGGTCTTGAAGTTTATGAAATTAGGTTTGATGTTAAGACATGCATTTCAAGCGGAAGAAAACTGTCAGGTGAAGGGGTTTGCCCTCTGTCATTTATTCTTCAAATTTTTTTAAATTTGTAGACTTTTTTCCTGTTCTCTATTTGTTTCCTTTGAATTTGTTATACTTTATGTTTGATGTTAACGTTATAAATCCTATCTATGCATCGCTTTTATTCCCAGGTCTAAGGATTTCTTTGCGAAAATTTTGGTATTTGGTCGTGTTTCTTTGTCACAACAGCACATTTAGAAGGAAACCTACACTTTTAACTCGAGGGTCGATCTCGAGCTACTCGAGTTTGTATTGGTTCATTTATTCATTTTATAACAATTCGAGTCGAGCTTGATCTATCATATAAGTTAAGCGAATCGAGTTCGATCAGACATTCTTAGTTTTTGTCGAGCTCGAGTCGAGTTCGAACTGACATATATGTTTAACGAGCTCGAGACCCACTGTTCGAACTCGACTCAACTCGACCCTACTCGATTCGTTTGTAGCCCTAACAGTGTATGAAGGGCACGCTCCATGCTGGAGAGCGAACTGGTAGTGGAGACTGAGGGAGCCAAGGCTGCTAAATTTATTGGTATCACTTGTGACGGTAGGGGATGCCTTTTGATGTAGCAATGCATGGCTGTCGCTCAAACTGGTAGTGCAGACCGAGGGAGCCAAGGCCACTAAAGCTCACGTACCGCATGTTTGGACATTCTTCTCCATCCCTCCAATAGATCGGCGGCTATACACTCTATTGGTCCGACGCATAGCAATCATTGATGTCCATCAAGCAGTAGATTGTGACTTTTTGATGCTATGGACAAAAGATTAAGAAAAATCCTAAGAAAGTAAGAAAAAACCAAGGATAAAGAGACTACTACGGCCGTAAGGGCAAGGGAGAAGAGCTGCACCAATGACAAGCGATAGGGAGGTCGAAAACAGTGGAGAGAAAAAGGAGGGGGAGGGGGACATGTTAGCTAGGTTAGTTGATTGTTTATTAATGATTTAATTTGCTATTTTGAGTTTGTATATATGAATTTATAAGTATTATTTCTTATATTAGATTTTGTCATCGCCATTCTTTTATCACGTTTGTTTTAAGTGATTACCATTTAATTTATTGTTATAGGAAAATATTATTTATATTCATAATTTTACTTACATAACCATATATACATTTAATGCCTCAACTATTGAAAATGATGAAAATTTTACAATACGAGATTCAAAATTTAAATAAAAAAAATATTGATCAAATGAGGCTATTATTTAGTACGTATAATATTGTAAATAAAATTGTTATAAGACACCATTAATACATTGCATTAAGAACCATGATAACAAAATTTAAAGAAAAAGTAGTGTTGCCCAGATGACTAACATAAGAGGGGGGGTGAATTGAGTTGTATTAAAAAAATTAACAATTATAAATCAAGTATACAATATAAAATATAAACAAAATATGAAACAGTAATAAATATAAAGAGTAAAGGTAAGAGAGAAGCAAAATCAGTATGTTAACGAGGTTCGGCCCCACTGCCTACGTTCTCGCCTCAAGCTACCCCTTGAGGATCCCCAAATCCACTATTCAATCTCATTTAAGTGGAGATAGAAACCTATTACACCTTTGAGCAACACCGCTCCAAAGAATCCGTGTAGAACACCCTCTACACTTCCAATCATCTCACACAAGGGTTAAGGCTCAATGCTTAGAGAAGAGAGAATGAAAGTTTTGAATGAATGTTGTATACTCTTGGTGTTGTGAATGTGAAGCTCTCAAATGATCTATTTATAGGCATATGAGACTTCATACTCAAATTTAAAAAGTTTCACATGTCAAAGACATTATTGTTCACTTTTCAAAAATTTCAAATCAAATCTTTTTACTTTTTGCATGTGACAAAAGTAGCACACTTTACTTTTCAAAAATTTCAAATCTAATATTTTACTTTTTGCATATGACAAAAGGAGCACACTTTACTTTTCAAAATTTTCAAAAAAAAATATCTACCTTTTGCATAAGTCAAGAAAAACATCCATCACTTTTGAAAATATTCAAATAAAACATGCACATGTAAAAGATAACAATCAATCATCTTAATATTTTCAAAGTTTAAACATTTAATCATGTCATGCACATGTGAAAGATGACAATCAATCATCTTAATATTTTCAAAATTCAAACCTTTAATCATGTCATGCACATGTGAAAGATGACAATCAATCATCTTTCAAAATTTTTAAATTTAATTTTCAAAATATTCATGCACATGTGGAAAATGTATTTTAATGCTTTATGATAAAATATTAATTTTGAGCCTTAATCCTAATTTTGAATTTTTAAAAGATTTAAAAAATTACTCTATGATTTTAATGTGAACTTATTCCCTTCTTGCTCATGCTTGCTTCCTTGATGTGTGGATAACTTGAACTTGAGACTCCTTTATTTTTTGAATTCATTTATTATCATCAAAATCCATGTGTAGATTTACACGAAACTTGAAATTTTGAGTTCAACAATCTCCCCCTTTTTGATAATGACAAATGCTTGACAGAACTTAAAACCTGTATGAATACTTAAGCTCTCCCTGAGAATGTGCGTTAGTTTTTCAAGCAAAAATATAAATATAATTCCGAGCATATATAACAAGTTTAGCAATTTAAACAATATTAATGTTCTAGTCTAAAATTTCTCTCCCTTTTGGCCTCATTAAAAAGGAATCATAATTAGCTCAATAAGATATATTCCTACAATAACCAATAGACAAATAAAATGCTGCGTTAGTAAAGACTGTAGAGAATTCGGTACGTAGCCACACGTGTTCGACAAAACCTGCAAAGGCTGGAGGCCTAGTTTCGGTAATTCGATGCGGAAGGAAATTTTGTAAAGAGCTGAATAATTGAAACCACCCGTGCCCGACAAAACCTGCAAAGGCTGGAGGCGTAGCTCTGGTAATTCGGTACAGAGATTTGATCCGCTTGATGTTGCTGAAAAATGAGATATTATCATGATTTGTAAGTTTATCTTGTTCTTATTTCCGTTTCTATAAGAGCAATCCTTAGTTTTATCTATTTCGCATCAGGCTTTCTTCTCATCTTTGCAATTTGTTTGCATTCTCATTCTACAATTGTTCAATGGCTCGTAGATTTTCCTTCAGTGTTTCTCTTGATCAAGATTTGAGGTATCCTTCACCTCAGTCTCAATCTATTTCTCCATCTGTCGTGGGTGCTATGAAGCAACAAGAGAATGATTTAGCTAATAAATCAGATCATGACGCCATTTACGAGCTTGTGGGTCTCGGAACTCGATACTCATCATCTATCGTCGCGTTTTCTGCTCAGTTGCAGTCCAAAACTCGCTAAATTGAGAAACTTAGCGAGACTGTTTCTGTACTTCAACGACTTGTTTATGAGTCAAACAAAAAAATAGTAGAGTTAAAACAACAGAATAAGGATTTGAAATCCTTGCTTACCTCTTCATTTCGATTGCCTAATCCTTTAGACAAGGATGGCATGATGATTTATGAGGAGCAAATGCATTTGAATGATGAGGCTAAACGTCTCAAGTTTCTGTAGGTCATTTAAGATAATGAAATAAAAGTATCTAGCAGATATCCATGGCATGCATCATTTCTATTTTTCTTCTAATCATGCATAGTCTATCTTCTGGTAGGGGTTTTGTGAAAATGTCTTCCAATTGATCATGTGTACTAGTGAATTCTAATATAATATCGCCCTTCTGCACATGATCTCTAAGAAAATGATATCTAATTTCAATATGTTTGGTCCGAGAATGTTGTATTGGATTCTTTGAAAGATTTATAGCACTTGTATTATCACATTTGATTAGAATGTGATTGTACATAAGTTTAAAATCTTCAAGTTGTTGCTTCATGTAAAGAACTTGAGCACAACAACTACCCGCAGCAACATATTCTGCCTCAGCAGTAGATAGTACAACAGAATTTTGTTTTTTACTAAACCAGGAAACTAGTACACGACCTAAGAAGTGACATGTTCCACTAGTACTTTTTCGATCTATTTTACAGCCAACATAATCTACATCTGTGTAGCTGATTAGATCGAAAGATGTGTGCTTAGGGTACCATAACCCTAAGTTAATTGTACCACTGAGATATCTAAAAATACGCTTAACTGCAATTAAATGCGATTCTTTTGGAGATGATTGAAAGCGTGCACATAAGCACACACTAAACATAATATCTGGTCTATTGGCTGTCAAATATAATAAGCTTCCAATCATACCTCGATATACCTTCGAGTCAACTGATTTACCGGTTTCATCTTTATCAAGTTTAGTAGATGGGTTCATTGGTGTTCCAGTTTCCTTAGCACCTTCCTTCCCAAACTTTTTCAGCAATTCCTTAATATATTTCGATTGATTGATGAATGTCCCACTTTTTGCTTGCTTAATTTGCAATTCGAGAAAAAATGTAAGCTCTTCCATCATGCTCATTTCAAATTCTTCCTGCATAGTCTTAGCAAAAACTTGGCACATATTTTCATTAGTAGCACCGAATATTATATCATCAACATAAATCTGAATCAAAAGAATATCATCATTTTCGTTTTTAATGAAAAGAATGTATCAATTTTTCCTCTTGAAAAGCCTTTTTCAATCAAGAAACCACTAAGTCTCTCGTACCACGCTCTAGAAGTTTGTTTGAGTCCATATAGTACTTTTGTGAGTTTGAAAACATGATTTGGAGAAATATGATTTTCAAAACCTGGAGGTTGCTCAACATATACCTCTTCATTTATAAAACCGTTTAAGAAAGCACTTTTAACATCCATTTGAAAAAGTTTGAAATCTTTATAACAAGCATATGCAAGTAGCATTCGAATAACTTCTAATCTTGCGACTGGTGCATATGTCTCATCATAATCGATTCCTTCTTCTTGATTGAAACCTTAGGATACAAGTCGAGCCTTATTTCTAGTAATGACTCCGGACTCATCTTTCTTGTTTCTAAAAACCCATTTTGTTCCAATAATAGTATGATTTTTGGGTCTAGGAACAAGTGTCCAAACATCATTTCTTTCAAATTGATTAAGCTCTTCTTGCATAACCAGAATCCAAGATTCATCAAGAAGTGCTTCATCAATATTTTTAGGTTCAATCTGAGATAGAAAAATAGTATGATTGCAAATATTTCTAAGAGATGATCGAGTGCTTACACCTCGTGAAGGTTCCCCCAGAATTTGTTCCACTGGATGATCTTTCACAAATTTTGCACTGTTTGGTTGTATCTTGTATTAAATTTTGATGATCTTTCCTGATATCTCCATGTTGGACTTCCTCTATTGTGTTCTCTTTGTTGAGATTGAGACTTTCCGTATTATTTATACCTCCTGTTTCTTCATCAATAGATTTCTTGGAGAGTAGAAAATTAGATTCATCAAATACTACATGCATAGATTCTTGTACAGTCAAAGTCTTTTTATTGAATACTCTATAAGCTTTACTATTAGTAGAATACTCGAGAAAGATACATTCGTCAGATTTTGCATCAAACTTGCCTAAGTTATCCCTGTCATTTAAAATAAAACATTTGCATCCAAATACATGAAAGTAACCAATATTGGGCTTTTTCTCATTCCAAAGCTCATAGGGGGTTTTATCTAATTTAAACCTTAGCATAACTCTATTTATAACATAACATACAGTACTTACCGCTTCGGCCCAAAAATAACTAGGCAAGTTGTTCTCATTGAGCATTGTTCTTGCCATCTCTTGAAGAGATCTATTTTTCCTTTCTACTACCCCATTTTGTTAAGGAGTTCGAGGAGTAGAAAAATTATGCACAAAACCATTTTCATCACAAAATGTTTCAATATTTTTATTAACAAACTCTTTTCCCCTATCACTTCGGATACTTGAAATAGCATAACCCTTTTCATTTTGAATTCTCTTGCATAACTTGGTAAAAGCATTATATGCCTCATCTTTATGAGCAAGAAAGATGACCCAAATATATTTAGAGAAATCATCACCAATAACAAATACATAATATTTTCCTCCTAAACTTGCAACTCTATTTGGTCCAAAAAGATCCATGTGTATCAGTTGCAGTGGTCTAGTAGTGGAAATATGTTTCTTGGTTTTAAAAGAAGTTTTTGTTTGTTTACCAAAATGGCATGCATCACAAATTTTGTCTTTAAGAAAATTTGCCTTTGGTAAACCTCTCACAAGATCATTTTTTGAAAGTTTGGAAATAAGTTCCATGTTGGCATGACCTAGTCTTCTATGCCATAACCAATTAGTTTCATTTTGAACTGAAAAACAAATCGCATCTTGTGAGGTAATTTCTTCAAAATCAATTGTATAAACATTGTTACTTCTAAAAGCAATAAAACAAATATTACAATTATAATCATTCAAAATAATGCACTTATCCATTTTGAAAGTAACTGTAAATTCTTTATCACATAATTGACTTATGCTTAAAAGATTATGTTTTAAACTTTCAACAAGTAGAACATCTTCAATTATGAGAGAAGACTTATTACCAATTTTACCTATTCCCACGATCTTCCCTTTCGAGTTGTCTCCAAATGTCACGTGTCCTTCTTCTTTAGATCTAAGATCAAAGAACTTAGTCTTGTCTCCCGTCATGTGTCTTGAACATCCACTATCTAAAAACCATTTATTTTTGTTCGTGGAAGACTTCATGCACACCTATAAAAATAATTAAAATGATTTTCTTGGTACCCAAGTTCTTTGGGTCCTTTATTTATTAGTATTAGAAAAAACAAGATTTTTAGGTACCTATATGACCCTAATAGTCATTGTATGTTTTCTTCTAATAGGACAAGCAAAATAATTATGACAATTTCTATTACAAAAATTGCAAATAGCATGTGACATATATGAAGAACTTGAGTGATTATAATACTATCCTTTTTTAACAAAATTATTTTTATGAAAAGAATTTTGAATATTGGATTTTGATGTAGAAGGATTATCAAAGAAGTTTTTATAAGATTTGTATTTTTGTTTTGGCATATATCCCAAGCCTGCCTTGTCAAAAACATATATTTGACTATTAAGAAGTTTTTGAAAATTTCTTTTTCCATTCGTAAAGTTTTCAATAATATTTTCTAAATCAGTTTTCTTTTTCTTCAACTCAAAATTTTCATCTTTCAAAACAATACTTTCTTTTCTTAAAATATCAATTTCGTTTGTTAAAGAAGAATTTTTCTTTTTTAAAACAATATACTTGATACCCAATTTTTCAAATTCCTCATATACCTCTTCTAAAACATTTTGCAATTCTTCATATGAAGGATTTTCAATATTATCAAGATTTGTTACCTCAATGTCATCTTTAGCCATAAGACAAAGATTTGCTGATTCTCCATTGCTTGTTTCACTATTTGAGCTACTTGAATCATCATCCTATGCAGCTTTCATTGCTTTTTTGCCTTTATTTCGATCTTTCTTTAGCAGAGGACAATCTGACTTGATATGACCAGGTTTATTGCATTTATAACAAATTAAAGTGTCATTTTTACCTGAATCTTTCTTGGAAAACTTCTTGAAGGATTTCCTTGGAGGAGTTTTATTTTTCTTTAAGAACCTCTGAATTCTTCTTGTTATCATCGCAACTTCTTCATCTTTGTCGTCATTTTCCTCATTTTCATCACTTTCACTTTCATGTGGAACAGCTTTAAGTGCCAAGCTCTTCTTTGACTTTCCTTCTTCTTCTCCTCTTTTCAATGTGTACTCATGGGTGATAAGTGACCCGACGAGTTCATTCACTTCAAGCTTCTTGAGGTCTCTAGTTTCAAGAATCGCTGTCACTTTTGATTCTCAACGTTTTGGTAGAGAGTTGAGAATTTTTCTTACTATCTCCACTTTGGAATAAACTTTGCCAAGAGCTGTCAAGCTGTTTATGATGTTAGTAAAACGAGTGTACATACTAGAAATAGATTCATCATCATTCATTTTAAACACTTCATATTCATGAGTAAGAATATAAATTTTTGATTCCTTGACTTGAGAAGTTCCTTCATAAGTAACTTCCAAGTTATCCCAAATTTCCTTTGTTGTAGCACAAGTCATTACTCTATTAAATTCATTACCATTGAGAGCATTATATAATAAATTCATAGCAGTTAAATTCAAAGTATAAAGTCTATCATCTTCACGATCAAACTCTTCTTCTTCCTTTTTGACCTTTACTCCATCAACTACTTTTGTTGGAATATAAGGTCCATTTACAATGTATTTCTAGATTTCTCGACCTTGAGTCTGAAGGAATATTCTCATTCTAACTTTCCAGAATGAGTAATTGTCTCCGCAAAAGAGTGGAGGCCGACTGCTAGATTGACCTTCACCAAATGAAGCTGCAATGCTAGCCATAAGATCTTAACTCAAAAGATAGTTAATTTTATAACAGAGCTCTAGCTCTGATACCAATTGTTGCTCAAATGACTAACACAAGAGGGGGGGTGAATTGAGTTGTATTAAAAAAATTAACAATTATAAATCAAGTATATAATATAAAATATAAACAAAATATAAAACAGTAATAAATATAAAGAGTAAAAGTAAGATAGAAGCAAACTCAGTATGTTAATGAGGTTCAGCCCCACTGCCTACGTTCTCGCCTCAAGCTACTCCTTGAGGATACCCAAATCTACTATTCAATCTCTTTTAGGTGGAGATAGAAACCTATTACACCTTTGAGCAGCACCGCTCCAAAGAATCCGTGTAGAACACCCTCTACACTTCCAATCACCTTACACTTGGTGATTTAACTATTTCTCGTGTAGAACACCTTCTACACTTCCAATCACCTCACACATGGTGATTTAACTATTCCCCATGTAGAACACCTTCTACACACACAAGGGTTATACATACCCTTTTACTGATACAAGAATTGATAGTGGGTAGGCTATCAGAAAGCACTCCTCAATGAGTGAAATAAGAACAATACAGTACAAACTATATCTCTCAAAATGAACAAGGGTTAAGACTCAATGTTTAGAGAAGAGAAAATGAAAGTTTTGAATGAATGTTGTATGCTCTTGGTGTTGTGAATGTGAAGCTCTCAAATGATCTATTTATAGGCATATGAAACTTCATATTCAAATTTAAAAAGTTTTGCATGTCAAAGATATCATTATTCACTTTTCAAAAATTTCAAATCAAATCTTTTTATTTTTTGCATGTGACAAAAGGAGCACACTTTAATTTTCAAAAATTTTAAATCTAATTTTTTACTTTTTACATATGACAAAAGGAGCACACTTTACTTTTCAAAATTTTCAAACAAAGATATCTACCTTTTGCATAAGTCAAGAAAAACATCCATCACTTTTGAAAATATTCAAATAAAATATGCACATGTGAAAGATGACAATCAATCATCTTAATATTTTCAAAATTTAAACCTTTAATCATGTCATGCACATGTGAAAGATGACAATCAATCATCTTTCAAAATTTTCAAATTTAATTTTCAAAATATTCATGCACATGTGGAAAATATATTTTAATGCTTTGTGATAAAATATTAATTTTGAACCTTAATCCTAATTTCGAATTTTTAAAAGATTTACAAAATTACTCTATGATTTTAATGTGAAATTGTTCTCTTCTTACTCATACTTGCTTCCTTAATGTGCTTGATTCTATTGTGTGGACAACTTGAGCTTGAGACTCCTTTATTCTTTGAATTCATTTGTTATCATCAAAATCCATGTGTAGATTTACACGAACTTGAAACCTTGAGTTCAACAAGTAGTCTTACACATCCGAATTTTGCAAAGAAAGATCTTATATATTTAAAAAATTAAAGTGAAAAAATAAAACGGGCCAAGAATCATGTTAAATATATAATAAATATTATAAAATTTATTATATATGACTAGATCTCGTTTGGATTTAGAGATGAGATGAGTTGAAATGAATTCTAAAAGTTGGATAAAATATTATTAGAATATTATTTAATACTATTATTATGTTTTAAAATGTTGAAAAATTTAAATTGAAACTTGAAAAAAGTTGAGTTATTTATTATTTTTGTGTGGAGATTTAAGAAAGTTATAATGATGAGATTGAGATGAGTTGAACTCATAGTCAAATCTAAATGGGGCCATATTTTTTGGGTAATGTACTCTCTCTTATATGGAGTTTTTTTATAATTTTTTTTATAATTTTTTCAAATATTCTTTTTAGCTCATTTAATAATTAATAGAATAATTATTTTTTAAGAATTCAATCGGCAACCATCATCATTGACCATTTTCTATGACCCGATTTAGATTGTAAACTTATCTCAACTTATTTTATCCTAAACTCATTATTATATTTTTTTCAAATTTTCATACAAAATACAAATTTTGATACAAAATTTTCAAATCTCAATTCAACCTTTTTAAATCTCAAAATAATAATAATAATAATAATATTTTATACAAATTTTAAAACTCATCTCAATTCATTTCATCTAAACTCTAAATCCAAACGGGCCAATAAGAAAAATATTTATCCTAAAAAGTCAGTGGCTCGGCTTAGGGGTATAAATGGTCCGGTCCGATCTGGAAAATTTGTGGACCGGTTCCAGTCGGTCCAAGAATTCTCTCACCCTGGACTAGCTCGAACAGGAATTCGGTCCATACCGGTTCGGTCCAGGGGCGGTCCGATCCGGTTCAGAGGTGCCCCATATGATTTAATGGGTTAAATTTAATCTAAAATATTACAATGATTAAATATTTTTTGGCCCAAATTTAACTACTATAAATTATAATATGTTAATATTATAAGAGTATATATTATATATTAATATGTTAGTATATATTATATATTAAGTATGTTAGTAAATTATAACTAATAACACTGTTACATTAATATATTATATATTTATATGTTAATAAATAGTGATAAATTAATAATAATATATTAAATAATAATAATACACTTATTACTTATAAGTTATTATTAGTATTCTATATAAATATATTATAATTTATATTTTTATACTACAACTAGTCAACGAATAAATTATAATATGTTAATATTATAAGAGTATATATTATATATTAATATGCTAATATATATTATATATTCATATGTTAAGATATATTATATGTTAATATATATTATATATTAATATATTAATTTATATTAATATTAATATTATAATTTATATACTATTTTTATATATACACACAAATATATATATATATATATATATATATGGGGTTTGGTCCGGTCCAGTCCGGTCCAGAGAGAGAAATCCTCTGGATTGAGACCGGATTGAAATTAATTGGTCTATGTAAAATTTGGACTGAAACAATCGGTTCAGTCCAGTCCATCGGTCCGGTTCGGTCTTTTTACAGCCCTAACTCGACTCGAGAAACGCCCATACTCGAAAGCCAGTTTTGTCCCGACTAAATTTTGCATTCCTGTAGCGGGGTCCCACTGCTAGATTCCCAATTTCATTCTTTCTCTCTCAAATAATATTAGAGTATTCTTATTGAATTGACTATTATTTTCTTTTAAAAAGTATAAATTTAAATACATATCAAATTTTTTTTGTCATATTTGATTAAAAATGAGAAGAAGAAAGTGGGAGAAGAGAATAAAAATACATTTTATTTTCAAAAATGAATAGTAATCTTTTAATAAAAAGTATATTTCATCTTTAAAATTTAAAGGATTAATATTTATTTTAAAAAATAAAAAATATATATTTATTCTCTTCTCTTTTTTTTTTCTCCTTTTTAATTAAATATGATAATTTATATATATATATATGCAATTTTATATATATTTTAAAAAAAAATTACAGGCAATCCAATGAGATTGTGAGAATACTCTTACAAGTCTTTCCACTCTATATTTTTGCCGAATGAATTCATTGGTTTCGTTTCAACATTGACCTTTGAATTATGTTTAGTCTCCGTTCAACTCGACCTCTAGGGTTCCGTATTCTTTTAGAGAGAGAAAGGGAGAACAAGAAGAAGAAGATGCAGTTGGACTCTCCTTGGTGCTGAGTTCCACTACTCGAGACGTACTTTTCCGCTCTCTTCCTTGTCACTTGCTTTCTTTGCGTTTGCTATTTTTCTTTTTCGAGTTCGTACTTTCTAAAGAGAATTTCTTGTTGGGTGACCTGGAATTGAGCTTTGAGAATATTTGCTGTTCGCCTTTTGCCATAATTTGGTGGATTTCTTCTCGGTTCTGTGGGGGTGGAGTCTTGTTGCAGATTTCAGGTTCATAATTTGGTATAACTCAAGTATCTGAGATTGGGATTTGAGGAATTCCTGGGATTACCGAAGCTGATTTATTCTGGGTTTCGTTATTCCACTAATCAAAGAAACGGGTATGTTTTCTGCTTCTGAGTCTCAGCTTTATCGGGTTTGCTATATGTTCTTGTGGGGTTGATTTGTTCTGTGCTTACATCAACGTGAACAAGTCAAAGGTGTTTTGAGCTTGAGTTATAAGGTTTTGGGTCTTTCCAAGCCTTGAATGGTTTGTGGGCGCAGAAAAAAGCTAAATATTTGATTTTCCGAAATGGTTAGAGATTGAGGTTGGGTTCTCTGAAAAATTGCAAGCATTTGAGCTGCCGTTTAATTTTCTGGCTTCTGCTCTGAAGCATATGAATGGTTTGACTTTGCGTGACACTACAAAAGGCAGTATTTCTTTGTTATTGTGGATTTTAGGTACATAGATTTACCAAATGGATAACTCCAAGAACAGGCCTAATGATCATTTGGGTGTGAATAAAATGGGGAAAAATATAAGGAAGAGTCCCTCGCACCAACCAAATTTTGCAAATAATCCCGCCAGGCAGCAGCCTCAGCCGCAGGTTTACAATATTAGCAAGAACGACTTTCGAAATATCGTTCAGCAGCTTACTGGTTCACCTTCTCAAGAACCTCTGCCCAGACCTCCGAACAACCTGCCAAAACCCCAGAGTGTGCGGCTACAGAAAATTCGGCCTCCCCCATTAACGCCCATCAACCGGCCTCACATGCCCCCTCCGATGCCCGTTCCTGTAGGTCCTCCACCAATGATGTACAATAATAGCTTTTTCAGACATGGTCAGTTCGGACAGCCATCACCCACACCGTTGCAACCACTGACTCCTGGGAACTCAATTTGGGCAAATACAGCTGAGTCTCCTATCTCGGCTTACATGCGATATCTTCAGAACTCAATAATGGATTCAGGTCCAAGGGGTAACCAAGCTCAAGCTCAAGCTCAACCACAAGTGCAATTTCCGGGTCAAATTCAGGGTCATCCACCATCCACAGCTTTACCTCCTCATCCTTCCATGCCTGCTCTTCCTTCTCCTAGAGTGAATGGTCCTACCCAACCCATACCTAATCTCCCTTCCCCGCAATCGAATGGCCCTGCCCTTTTACCCTCCCCAATGTCTCAGTTCCTCATGCCATCCCCATCCGGTTACATGAATTTGTGGTCACCAAGATCACCATATCCGTTGTACTCACCGGGGATTCAGTTCCCTCCACCTCTGACACCCAATTTTTCATTTTCTCCCATGGCACAATCAGGGATTTTAGGTCCAGGTCCTCAACCTCCACCTTCTCCAGGCCTATTTCCATTATCCCCTTCAGGGTTCTTTCCCATCCTAAGTCCAAGATGGAGGGACCAATAATCCTTGTCATGGCAACTTATGCTTGTGAGCTCATTGCTTTATCAGGAATTGCATCTTTTATGGATGCATCCACTCGTAAGAGCTGTTTTTGTGAAAATGTAACGTACACTACTTCTGTAGGAGGTCCTTTTGGATCATAGTTGTGTTTATTTCATCTTTTTTGTTCGTCAATCTGCTGATGTCCCTCTTGTAGTATATTTGGATAATAGATCCTGTAATAGCTGCAATAATTATTTTTTGGACAACTTTTACCTTGCGTGATGTTGTGAAGGCCAGAAAACTCATCTGGACAATTCAACGGAGCTGTAACATAAAAGGAGTAGGATCACAGCAATTGAAAATTTTGATGTAGCTTTATCTAAGCAAGAACTCTCCTGTTTTTGTCAGATTTTGACTGTAATCTTATGAAGTCGAATTCATCTCCATCTAATTGCTGGCAATTCTATTGAAGGTTTTTATTGTTTGAGCAATTCAAATTTCTCGATGAAACTTAATAACTCGTGAAATATCTTTATTCCGTTGGAGTTTGATCTGCATCAGAAAGAGATTAGCAGGGGAGAGTATCACAATGTATCTACTCTATATTTATCTCATTTTTTACGAGCTGTTTATGAACTTTAAAACTCATGTATGTAGAGATCTACCTGCAGTTAATATCTTTAGCCATTTTTTGTTATATGTTGAATTTATTGTTGCATTTACTTGAATGGGAACGCTTGTTTAAAGATGTGTCATAGATGTTGATTAAGTTTTAATTTGCATCATGCATCCCAACGAGTTCTGGTGGCAATCTGAGAGTATTTACTGAGATCCTGAAATTTCTCAGAATCCTGCTGAAATTTTGAAGCTGCTCATATGTTCATCAATTGTGCTATAGTGTCTCTGCTTGTGTTTCGGAACTATCTCACCTTGAGTGTTGTGGCTTCAGCTGAGCCTTAAAATTGCTTTTTAGAATCTTTTTTGTTATAAACCAAAGACCGTATACTTTTCTTGGGACTTTGAACAGTCGTTACGTAGAGTTGGGGGGCTATACATATATATATATATATATATTCTGGTGAGGTCAAAGTCAATGTAATTGAGGATACGAGGATTTTCCAGTCTTTCTTGCGTTTTCCTGGAAAGAAGATTGAGTAATATCAGTAGCTAGGTAGAAATAAGCTGTAGTTTCTGATGAAACTTCTCTAGGAAGGGCAACTTTCATTTCAACCGAAAACCAGAAAGGTCGCTTCAACCTGTGGTTCTCCGTTGAATATTGACCAAGAATTATTCCAAGCTGTATTATTGAGAAACCCAGGTTTATGGAATCATATCTGAATCTAACTAAAATATTTCAGCTTTGCAATTCAGCATAATGGTCATTAGCTTTAAGCCAGCTGTTACTTGGTCTCTTTCATCTTGCTTCCCTTCTATCTGTACTCCCTTCAACTTGCAGAGCTCTCTCTTGAATTTAAGATTGATTAAACAGATCCTTATCTGAAACAATAGCAATCATCAGGTGTAGGGCTGCAAACGAACAAAGTTGCTCGTGAACAATTTGAACTCGACTCGTATAAACTTGATTCGAATTTAGTTCATTTAATAAATGAGTTGTTCGGTACCAATAATATTGATTCGAATATTAAACGAGCTAAACTTGTATAATCTTGACTTGATTTGACTCAGTTTGTATTCGTGAGCAAAATTCGTATAAATTCGACTCGACTCATTTTGGACTTATAACAATACTCGTAATATTTCTATATACATATATATACTATTGCATATATTCTTAAATATATTATTTTATTATATATATTTTATGTGTTATATATATTATTTTTGATATTTTGTATAACTAATATTTTGTTACTTTATGTAGAAGTAATTTATATTATTTTTTTTACAATAATAATGTATTAAGTTTCAAAAAGATTATTAAGTCAAATATTTATAAAGAGTAAGAAACTCGAGTAATTACTTGACTCAGTTTGGCTCAGTTCGTGGGGTTCGTTAGAAAGTAAAAACAAAAATCGATAAATAATTCGATTCGGCTCGAACTTATCTTTGATCGGCTCAAATTCAACTCGACTCGACAAACTCTCAATTCAACTCAAACTCAAACTCGAGTTATTTAAGTCTAGCTCGATTCAATTTGACTCGAGCTAGTTTTTGATCGGATCGTTTGCAACTCAAATAAGCTGGTATGGACTCTCTACGGCTTTCCCAAAAACCACTTAATTCCTCTTAATCCATATCATTCTCATGGTAAAGCAAACTAGTTTTGTAGCTTATACGGACAGTTTTGTTTCAACAAAACTGACCATAAGTAGTGAAAATCCATAATTGAGCTTGACATTTAGGTTGCATTTGAATATTGAGTTAAGTTGAGTTAAGATTTTTATAAATAGTATTAAGTTGAGAAAATTGAAAAAATTTTGTGAGGTCCACTTAAGATGAGTTTAAATGTGTTTTAATATTAAGATGAATTTAGATATATTTATGAGAAATTGAAAAAGATTGTGGGTCTCATGTGTAAAGTAGTGTTAAATTGAAAAAAATTGCAAGTCCTACATATATAGAAGTTTTGAGTTGAAATGAGTTTAGTAATTTAAAAATTGAGTGTTTAAATGTTAGACTTAACTTAAAAGTAGACTTAGCTTAGTAACAAGACTTGATGGTTCAGCCTATGCATCACAACCTGCAGGGTAACTTCATAAAGTATTGAGTTTGTGTCTCAGTTCTTCTAGCATATTGGATGGTGGTTTTTGTTGTTCTTTTAGGCTTTTTACATGGTGGAAAATTGGAGGTCAGGGAGGCTACGGTAATTTTGCAGCCTTATACATTAAGTGGTAGAAGCGTGCTATCAAATATTTGATACTAAAGCCCACGCCATCTACAAGCAAATTTTAATATTGTGAGCTCGACATAATTTTCGAAGTGTTGTGTTTTTTTTTTTTTGGATTCCAAAATAAAGCACATGCCCCTTCCCTTCTCTCTCGAGATTGTGTGAGGATTTGTGCTATTTGTTTCTCGATATTTGGCGTGGTCTCACTAGGGGTGAGGGGGGAGTGGATGTTAAACTACCATGGACGAGGATCTTACCAAATGCTAGGAATGCCTTCACTTGTCAACGGAAGAGAGCTCAGTTACCCAGCTCAAAGCAAAAAGGACAGACGAACACTCTACAAAAGGGAAGTACTATCTGGTGAGCATAGTATTTTTGGAAAGGGGTATTAACAATGAAGCCTTTAGGTCAACTATGGCACAAGTATGGCGGCTAGATGGATGGGTACGCTTCAAGAACTTAAGTGTCCAAACCTTTCTTATTGAGTTCCAATTTGTCGAAGATAAAGAGAAGGTGCTGAGTGTAGACTATGGTGCTTCGATAGACATCTTTTCTGCTTATAAGAGGTTGATTACGCCCAAAGAATAACGCGGTCGTTTGCAGTATAGCTTTGGGGTGTCGATTCCACAGGGAGATGGATTGAGAAATTGAAGAACAGTAACGAAATTAACAAAAAGATTTAGATGTGTGCGAAAAGTAAAGCATCGGGAATCCTTTGTATATAATTGGTATTGTAATTATTTTCGATTCATTAATAACTCAATTGAAAATTCTATGTCCAAATTTTCAATCGGAAAATAAAACATTAATAACCAGATTTAAATCAAATGTAATCTTTCGAAAAATCATTCGTCACAATATAAGAACAGGAATTGTTATCGATATTAAAGAAATTCAACGTCGACAATATACTCGTAGAGCAATATTGCAGCAGAGAATTAAATTAAAATAGATAATCAATTGAACCAAACATAATCAAAAGATTATTGCATTTAATAGAAAAAGTATGACTGAATCTATAAATGAAATAAATTCTAAGATTATTTGGTGACGAAAACATTTATAATAAATTTCGAATGACTAAACAAAAGAGTTTAATATTTGAATAACACATATATGAATCAAAAACAATTACAAATACCATCATATATACAAATTCATCCCTAGCTCTACTAGAAAATTAGTTACACATATTGAAAATATGCAACAAAAATTCTTCAAGGGATAATATGGAAGAGCCAACCATTATTTTCTTCTCTCTTCTTTGGTTTTTCTTTTCTTTTCTCAAGCTCTCAAAAACAATGTATCTTCCAAGGCATCCAAGCACACTAAGCATGGTCTTAGAACACACACCCCTCCCTTCTATTTATAAGCATCCTTCATGCAAGTTGTCATGACAAAATTATCACAATTTCAACTTGTTTTGCCATTTACCATTCTTGAATCCAAGTGATTTGTGAGTTGTCAATTTGATCATTTGTTTTCCCACCATGCATGAGCTGGATTTTGCTTGTAGGTTGAGTGTTTCAATTTTGCTTTTCTATCTATTAGTTGTCTTGTATGACTTAATATCTTGTGGTCAAATAATTTGTCTTGAAGAAACTTGAGTGCACTTCATCTTGTATCTGAATTGATCATTGAATTTCCAAGTTGGTGTAGGAGTGCTTGCTAGAAAATATTATGATGACATTTGGATTTGATGCAAGTGGCTGAAAAATATCCAGGAACGTCAAGTGCAGGTGCGTCCACTTGATGGTCGATTTTGTCTTAGATTGAGTGGATATCTCTTCAAACACAAAACATAAAAGTTATAGATATTTCTCTTGCGGTTCTAGATCATCTTGAATCAGCTCAATCGGAGATTGGATGAGAGAGTTATGCCCATTTTACGAAAAGATGTCAGAACTGTCTGAAATTCCGCAATTATCTTCATTTGCTCCTAATGTCTCTATTTGTGTCCTAAATCAAAATATAAGAATAATGAGTATATTTAGCCATCAAATAAGAATAAAGTTTTAAACATTAAGAGAGGAAAATATGGCATTTTATATTCTCATCAATATATTAAATCATGCTTATATCTATCTCAAGATAAATGACCATTAATTTTATTAACATGAGTTATATCCATTGTTTTCTTATTTCTTTTAGTATTTAAATAGAGTATTTAGAGTGCATTTTTGTGCACTCATCACACCCCCCAACTTACTCATTGCTAGTCCCTAGCAATTTTCATGCAAAATGATGAGAAAGACCAAAGAAAATCACACATAGGGGCCATCAAGACACATTTTTCAAATTTACATATCAAAACAATCTTAGAAATTCAATAACCCTTTCACAAGTAATTCAAATATAGCAATCCACAGAGTGTGTATGTGTTCCAAACTATTTTTATCAGATCAGAGGTTTCGACACATGCAACATTAGAATATCTTAAGCAAAAAGGTTCAACTCCATAACTCACGGGTATAGAAGTGTTTCATGTATGGGTTCTCTCTATGGAGTTGACAAGGTGTACATTTACTCTCATGGAAATTTAGCCAATTATATATAAGTAACAAGTAAACATTGATCTTATGATAGGAATACTAACAAATGAGATTTCCACCATTCTTTCCACAAGCATACTTAGGATCGGAAAAATCAACACAAAGGGTTGTAATGTGGTTTAGGGTTGGGGTTCATAAGAAGAAAAGGTGAAGAGATTTCAAAAACTTCCAAGTATACACAAAAGGGAATCTGTTAAATTTTTCAGTAGACTATACTTTCCTTTTGATGTACTTTTCAATTTTTTAGATTTTTGACTAAGTACACTTTTCCATCTTCTTTTGCCACTGGTGTCTTCGCAATTTGATGAACTCTTTCATGAATAATTTGATGGACACATCTAGCACCATGCCATTTTTGTCATGGTTTTTTTTTTTTTTTTTTTTGATTTCACACCTAGTACACACTTGGAAGTAAAATGGTAGGAAAATATAGTGTATAAGCTATACTCTAATGTGGAGAGGTATGGATGATGTAGATATGAAAAGAAAATGCCATATGTGTATATTGGCTCAAAATTGGCTGCTAGAGATCTATGATGAAAAGGCTCAGCTTGAAAGGCTCAAACGTTAATCCTAAGTTGACTTTCGTCATATCCCAAGTATATCCACCATCTTACCACAAACCATGTAATGATATTCTCAAAAGAAGTGTCAAATTCAACAGATCAATGGATACTTATCACAATTTCTGTATTTGTAAGCTCTCAATTCTCACAAAATTCACATGAATACTTGAGCAAAATAATTCTTTAGTTACATGTGTCAAATCACCATATTACCACAAAGTTTGGAGAAGTGCATAAATGGCTCTGTGGATGTTTTAGCAAAATGATTTAAAATGGGTTTGTTGAATTCACCAAGATGGTTATGAATGAGCATGAGTATCATGTGTGAAAAGATGCCTGTGTGAAAAAATTTGGCAATTTTTTATTTGATTGAAATATGCCACAGAGTTTAAATAACAGATTTATATTCCCACCCCCCAACTTAAATGAAACATTGTCCTCAATATTTAAGAATCAGAATTGAATAACTAAACAGGGTAGAATACACCTGATGTGGGATGTGGGTGACTTGCTTGGCATCAAAGATGGTATTTGTCAAAATAAAATTAACCTATAACAAAATAAAGTAAACAATAAACAAAAATAAAATGAACGAAAATAAAATAAAAGAAAAACATACCTGGAGATGGTCAAGATTGATATACTGGGTCCATAAGTGGAATGTCTTCCACTTTTGGAATTTGTCTATCAATTAAGATTTTGAGGCGTTGACCATTTACTTTGAAGATACATCCATCTTTTGGATTTTCTATTTCTACCGCCCCATTTGTGAAAACATTTTTTACTATAAAAGGGCCGGTCCATCTAGATCGAAGTTTTCCTGGATGCTTATGGAGTCTTGAATCATATAAAAATACTCGATCATTAGGCTTAAATGTTCTTCTCAAAATATTTTTATCATGAAATACTTTCATTTTAGCCTTATAGATCTTGGAGTTTTCATAAGCATCATTTCTCAATTCTTCTAATTCCGTCAATTGGAATTTTCTAAATTTTCCTGCTTTTTCCAAGTCAAAATTGAAATGTTTAATGGCCCAATATGCTCGATGCTCGAGCTCCACGGGCAAATGACAAGGTTTTCCAAAAACAAGTCTATAAGGTGACATGCCTAAGGGAGTTTTGAAAGCTGTACGGTAAGCCCAAAGCGCATCGATTAGTCTCAAAGACCAATCTTTCCGATCCGGGTTGACCGTTTTTTCTAAAATTTGTTTAATTTCCCTATTCGCAAGTTCAACCTGTCCACTTGTCTGAGGGTGATATGCAGTAGAAAGCTTATGTATCACCCCATATCTTTTCATTAAAGCTTCAAAAGAACGATTGCAAAAATGCGTACCTCGGTCACTAATGATAGCACGTGGGGTGCCAAATCGAGATAATACATTTTCTTTGAGAAACTTAATTACCGTCCTGTTATCATTGGTCCTGCAAGGTGCTGCCTCTACCCATTTTGACACATAATCTATTGCCACAATAATATATAAATATCCAAAAGAAGGAGGAAATGGTCTCATAAAATCAATGCCCCAACAGTCAAAAATTTCAAATACCAAAATTGGGTTTAAGGGCATCATATTACGACGGGTCATAGCTCCTAACTTTTGACATCTTTCGCATGAGCGACAATAGATATTTGTATCTTTAAATAAGGTGGGTCAATAAAATCCACACTGCAGGATTTTTGCAGCGGTTTTCTTCATTGAAAAGTGGCCACCACAAGCTTGGGAATGACAAAATTCCAAAACGCTTGCAATCTCTTCATCAGGGATGCAACGCCTTAAAATTTGATCAGGGCAGTATTTGAAAAGGTAAGGGTCATCCCAGTAGAATTTTCGTACCTCAATCATGAATTTCCTTTTGTCTTGGGTGCTAAAATCCTTTGGTATTTCACCTGCAGCTAAATAGTTCACAATATGAGCAAACCATGGTAGAGAAGTAATAGAAAGTAAATGCTCATCGGGAAAATCATCTTTGATTGGTATGTGATCAGAAGTGTCCTCGAATGTGAGTCTAGAAAGATGGTTTGCCACTACATTCTCCACTCCTTTCTTGTCTTTGATGGTGATGTCAAATTCCTGCAAAAGCAAAATCCATCGTATTAATCGTGCCTTAGCATCCTTCTTTGTAAAAAGGTACTTAAGGGCTGCATGATCTGTAAAGATAATGATAGGAGAACCAATCAAATAAGCGTGGAATTTATCCAAAGCAAATACTACAGCTAACAACTCTTTTTCAGTGGTGGAGTAATTCATTTGTGCATTATTTAGAGTTCGACTAGCATAGTAAATGACAAAAGGTTTCCCTTCTTTTCGTTGTCCAAGAACAGCACCTACAGCAAAATCACTAGCATCACACATAATTTCAAAAGGTAAATTCCAATCAGGTGGTTGCATTATGGGTGCTGAAGTAAGCTTGCCAATTAATGTTTTGAAAGTCTCTTGACAGGCTTGTGTCCATTCAAATGGGGCATCCTTAGCTAGGAGGTTACATAGTGGTCTAGATATGGTAGAAAAATTCTATATGAATCTCCTATAAAAACCCGCATGACCAAGAAATGATCTTATATCCTTGATTGTTCTAGGTGTAGGCAATTTAGATATTAATTCAACTTTTGATTGATCAACCTCCATTCCTTTGGAAGAAATAATATGCCCTAAAACAATACCTGAAGGTACCATAAAGTGACATTTTTCCCAATTTAAAACCAATTCTTTTTCTTCACAACGATTCAGTACTCTTTCTAAACTCATTAAACATGCATCAAAAGAAGATCCAAAAACAGTCAAGTCATCCATAAAAACTTCCACGCACTTTTCAACCATATCACTAAAAATACTCATCATGCAACGTTGAAAAGTAGCTGGAGCATTACACAGTCCAAATGGCATTCTGCGGAAAGCATAAGTACCGAAAGGACAAGTAAAAGTAGTTTTATCCTGATCTTCTAATGCAATTTCAATTTGATAATAACCAGAATAACCATCCAGAAAGCAATAAAAAGGATGACCAGCCACCCGCTCAAGAATTTGATCAATAAAAGGAAGCGGAAAATGGTCTTTTCGTGTGGCGGCATTTAATTTTCTGTAATCAATGCACATCCGCCAACCAGTCACCAGTTTTGTAGGGACTAACTCTCCAAGGTTATTTTTTATCACAGTTACTCCTGACTTTTTAGGAACAACCTGCGTAGGACTTACCCATTTACTATCAGCAATAGGATATATCATTCCCGCATCTAATAGTTTCAATACTTCATTTTTCACAACTTCTTTCATTGTGGGATTAAGTCTACGCTGGGGGTCTCTTCGAGGATTAGTTCCTTCCTCTAAATTTATTTTATGAGTACAGATTAGGGGACTAATGCCTTTTATATCAGCAATACTCCATCCTAGGGTTGATTTATATTTG
The DNA here is from genome assembly GCA_036898215.1 of Platycarya strobilacea. NCBI lineage: Eukaryota > Viridiplantae > Streptophyta > Magnoliopsida > Fagales > Juglandaceae > Platycarya > Platycarya strobilacea. The sequence goes on along the minus strand of CM072549.1, from coordinate 30,732,396 downwards.
CATAAAATCTGAATTAATTTCTCACCTTGGGACTCAGATAATTCAGATGAAATAATAACAGGAAAAGTATCACCTGGACCAAGGAAAACATGCTTTAAACCCTTAGGTAGGGATTTTAATTCAACTTTAGGGGCTTCCCTACTTGAAGGAATCTGTCTTTCTCTTTTTTCAGGCAACTTCTCAAACTTTGGTTGCCATGCCTGTGTGCTATAATCATGAGTTCTGTCAAAAATAGCACAAATGTCAAATACATCAGACGAATCACTTATAGGATTAAATTCAGAATTAACAATAAAGTATTCAAGGGAATCTGAGTCATGAGTTGTAAGAACATCCCTTTCTATAAGTGAGTCAATCATGTATGTCTGATGACACTCGACATCCTCTTCTGGCTGTTTTGCAATATGAAAAATATTTACCTCAAGAGTCATATTGCCAAAAGAGAGTTTCATCAATCCATTTCTGCAATTGATAAGAGCATTAGAAGTAGCAAGAAAAGGTCTACCTAAAATTAATGGAATTTTAGAGGTGGTTTCTACAGCAGAATTAGTGTCTAGAATTAAGAAATCAACAGGATAGTAAAATTTGTCAACTTGAATTAAAACATCCTCTACCACACCCCGTGGTGCTCTGACTGAACGATCAGCCAATTGCAATACCACAGAAGTTGGTTTGATTTCTCCCAATCCTAATTGCAAATAAATAGAATATGGCATCAAATTTACACTAGCCCCTAAATCTAGCAAGGCCTGTCCAAGCTCATGATTGCCAATGTTGCATGTGATGGTTGGAAATCCAGGATCCTTGTACTTAGGGGGAATCCGCTGTTCAATTAGAGCACTAACTTGCTCTGTCAAGAATGCAGTCTTCTTCACATAATGCTTCCTCTTAACTGTACACAAATCTTTGAGAATTTTTGCGTAAATAGGAACTTGTTTAATTACATGCAAAAGAGGAAGATTAATTTTTACCTGTCTAAGATTTTCCAAAATATCATTGTTATGATCTAGAGTTTGTTTACTTGACTTTAATGCTTGAGGAAAAGGTACCTTACCAGGACTTTTTGTTACCGCAGGTTCCTCAGGTTTTGTTACCTCAAGTTCTTTGGGAAGCTCAAGACTGCTGCTATCTTGATCTTTCTCTACATCCTTTTTTTTGTCTATTATTGGATCACGTAGAGACTTACCACTTCGTGTCACAATGGCGTTTACGTCCTTCAGATCTCCTTGTGCCATATGTTGACCATGAGGTACAGATTGAGTTTGGGAAGGAAACTTACCTTTCTCATTCATAGTCAATGAACTCATTATTTTAGACACCTGGCTCTTGATTTCCTTATTTTCTTCAACAACCTGCATAATCAAAGATTCAAATTTTTGATTAGTCTTACCCTGTATTTCAATAAAAGTATGCAAAGCATCTTCTAAAGAATTTCTAGAAGATTGAGGTGCATGGTATGGTGCAGGATATGATCTAGAGAGTTGTGCAGGCTGCTGGTTTTCAGACTTCCAGCTGAAGTTGGGATGATTACGCCATCCTGGGTTGTAGGTTTCAGAGTAAGGTGTGAAGGGCTTTTTGTACATACCTAGAGCATTACTTTGTTCCTCATACATACCATTCATGTTAGTATGTGTAGGACACTCTTGGGAATGATGATCTATCCCACCACAGACAACACATGGCCCAAAAGATTCTGCATGATTAGCCGTGTGTGTTGGTTTTGAGTTTTTAGTTTTCAATAACTCTAATTCTCTGGTGAGCATTTCAACCTTAGCCTTAAGGTTATCCTCCTCCCTTAGATGGTAAATACCACCACTCAAGTTTCCTGTAGGTCGTGACCTGTTTGTGCTATCAGTAGCACTAGGTCCAGTCCAAGTATGAGCTTTTTCAGCAAGCTCATTGAGGTACTCTATGGCCTCATCGGGATTTTTTTGTAAAAATTCTCCATTGCACATCATTTCCACGAATTGACGTTCCCTGGGCGTAAGGCCTTCATAGAAATAACTCACTAAGCGCCAATTCTCATATCCATGGTGGGGACACATACTCAGTAATTCTTTAAATCTTTCCCAAGACTGGTACAAAGTCTCACTATCCTTTTGTGCAAAGGTAGAGATTTGTCTTTTTAAAGCATTAGTCTTATGTTGGGGAAAGTATTTATTGAAAAACACTTGAGTCATCTCACTCCATGTTCCAATAGACCGTGGTCTTAGTGAGTACAACCAACTCTTAGCTTTATCTTTCAAAGAAAAAGGAAAGAACTTTAGCCTTACCGTTTCGTCAGTGGTATTTTGACCGTGAAATGTTGCAACTACTTCCTCAAATTCCCTAATATGAACATAGGGGTTTTCATTTTCTAGACCATGGAAAGTCGGAAGTAATTGTATCATTCCCGTTTTAAAATCTACATGACGAACATTAGGTGAGAACATAATACAGGATGGTGTGGCTGTTCGTGCGGGATGAAGATAATCTTGGAGGGTTCTAACAGGTTGGTCCACGTGTTCACTCATCGCGTCAGAATTGGAAGAATTATCAAACAAGCGATTAGAAAAATTAGATTCTGAATCTGATTCTAGCACGGGTCTACTAGCAAACCGTCCAAAAGCGTCTCTGTACCTGCGCATGCAAAGTAAAGAAAAGCGTAATACTGAAAAAAAAAAAATAATTACGAAAATAAAACTAAAATAAAATAAAGATGCAGAAAGCTAAAAAGAAAATGAACGAAGCTACCGCTCTTTTTTTTTTTTTTTTTTAACAAACTACTAAAAAAAAACTACAAATTCTTTTACCGTCTCCCCGGCAACGGCGCCAAAATTTGATTACGCCCAAAGAATAGCGCGGTCGTTTGCAGTATAGCTTTGGGGTGTCGATTCCACAGGGAGATGGATTGAGAAATTGAAGAACAGTAACGAAATTAACAAAAAGATTTAGATGTGTGCGAAAAGTAAAGCGTCGGGAATCCTTTGTATATAATTGGTATTGTAATTATTTTCGATTCATTAATAACTCAATTGAAAATTCTATGTCCAAATTTTCAATCGGAAAATAAAACATTAATAACCAGATTTAAATCAAATGTAATCTTTCGAAAAATCATTCGTCACAATATAAGAACAGGAATTGTTATCGATATTAAAGAAATTCAACGTCGACAATATACTCGTAGAGCAATATTGCAGCAGAGAATTAAATTAAAATAGATAACCAATTGAACCAAACATAATCAAAGGATTATTGCATTTAATAGAAAAAGTATGACTGAATCTATAAATGAAATAAATTCTAAGATTATTTGGTGACGAAAACATTTATAATAAATTTCGAATGACTAAACAAAAGAGTTTAATATTTGAAGAACACATATATGAATAAAAAACAATTACAAATACCATCATATATACAAATTCATCCCTAGCTCTACTAGAAAATTAGTTACACATATTAAAAATATGCAACAAAAATTCTTCAAGGGATAATATGGAAGAGCCAACCATTATTTTCTTCTCTCTTCTTTGGTTTTTCTTTTCTTTTCTCAAGCTCTCAAAAACAATGTATCTTCCAAGGCATCCAAGCACACTAAGCATGGTCTTAGAACACACACCCCTCCCTTCTATTTATAAGCATCCTTCATGCAAGTTGTCATGACAAAATCATCACAATTTTAACTTGTTTTGCCATTTGCCATTCTTGAATCCAAGTGATTTGTGAGTTGTCAATTTGATCATTTGTTTTCCCACCATGCATGAGCTGGATTTTGCTTGTAGGTTGAGTGTTTCAATTTTGCTTTTCTATCTATTAGTTGTCTTGTATGACTTAATATCTTGTGGTCAAATAATTTGTCTTGAAGAAACTTGAGTGCACTTCATCTTGTATCTGAATTGATCATTGAATTTCCAAGTTGGTGTAGGAGTGCTTGCTAGAAAATATTATGATGACATTTGGATTTGATGCAAGTGGCTGAAAAATATCCAGGAACGTCAAGTGCAGGTGCGTCCACTTGATGGTCGATTTTGTCTTAGATTGAGTGGATATCTCTTCAAACACAAAACATAAAAGTTATAGATATTTCTCTTGCGGTTCTAGATCATCTTGAATCAGCTCAATCGGAGATTGGATGAGAGAGTTATGCCCATTTTACGAAAAGATGTCAGAACTGTCTGAAATTCCGCAATTATCTTCATTTGCTCCTAATGTCTCCATTTGTGTCCTAAATCAAAATATAAGAATAATGAGTATATTTAGCCATCAAATAAGAATAAAGTTTTAAACATTAAGAGAGGAAAATATGGCATTTTATATTCTCATCAATATATTAAATCATGCTTATATCTATCTCAAGATAAATGACCATTAATTTTATTAACATGAGTTATATCCATTGTTTTCTCATTTCTTTTAGTATTTAAATAGAGTATTTAGAGTGCATTTTTGTGCACTCATCAGAGGTCAATGAAAAGGTATTTATTAATGCTCTTCAGTTTTAATTCAAACCTTTCTGGATTCAATGTCATAACTTATCCTTGGCAACAATGAATGGGGAAATAGGGGAGGAAGTTGGAGTGTCCCTAGGGCACGTTATGTGTGTAGATGCTGAATTAGATGGGTCTGCGTGGGGGCATTGTCTTCGACTCAGAGTGGCCATAAATCTACACAAACCTCTGCTCAAAGGAAAATGGATAGAGTTTGAAAACACTAAGTACTGGGTCTCGTTCAAGTATGAACGACTACAAAGTTTGTTTCCACTGGAGAACCCGTTATCACAAAGGGAGAACCTACTCCAGACCTAGGGAAAATTAAGGTCAAGAGGGGAAAACAACATTAGAATTTGGCCCTTGGTTTACAGCACAATCAATGAACACGTCCCTTTTGGATAGTAGAAAATATGATGGTAGTACTGAGAGATTTGGGCAAAATGGAAAGTACACTGTGGGGGAGGGAATATTCACTAAGATAAAATGGTTTGAAAAGGCAAAAGAACACGTGGATAGCACAATTATCTCAAATGAGGAGACAAACCCTAACCCCCAAGACGGTACAAGACAAACAGGGTCCATTGCCAACAAAGATTCCCTAGCAAGTGGGGAGTTCTCGCCAAAGTTTTGAATTCCGTTCCGGTGGTCGTTCCGGTTGAGGCACTGGAACGGAATATTTCGGTTTCGTTTCGTTCCGGTGTTCTGTTTCGGAATTAATTATATATTATAATAAATATTTATATATATAAACTAACAATTAATAAAATAAAAACATATTTATATGTAAGTGTGTATCATATATATGTATACATATTAAAAGAATTAAAAATTTATAAAATGATTGGAAGTTGAAAAAATATAAATTTGAGTTGAAAATTTGAAATACAAAAATAAATAAATAGATAAAATATTAAAAATAATGATATTTAAAAAAAAACATATTTAAAATTACAAAGCATATAAATATATTTTATATTCTAAAATTAATTAAATACCATCTAAATTTAAAATTTTAAAAAAATATTATTCAAATACAAAAAAATTACAAAAATAATCTCAACCGGAATAGGGACCGGAACGGCCGGAATTTGTACCAGAACGACCGGAACGGCCGGAATTTGACCGGAACGGCCGGAATTTAGACCGGAACGGAATAAGGTGATATCCCGTTCCAGTTGAGGCACCGGAACAGAACATTCCGGCCGTTCTGGCCGGAACGGAACGGAATTCAAAACATGGGTTCTCGCTATAACGTTTTGTCAATCACACCTGTGATCATAGAATAACTGAGAAGAGTTAGCAAGTAGGTGGAACACAGAAAGGGGTCAATAATGGAGATAACCAACCCTAAACAGACATAGCTATGATGGGTCTTAAAGCTATATTGATGGAATTAGATTCAGGTGATTACAAAGAGAATATACCCCCATGTCACTCTAGAGATCGTGTGGGTCATGAGAGGAATGAGTTTAGTCTTATATTGGCTGAGTGAGTCCCTGAGGACACCTTAGACCCATCTAAACCACCTCTTCCTAGGCTCCAGTCCAATCACATAGTGAAGAAGCCCAATGGAGACAAGCCATGTGGCAAGTGAAAAAGGAAAGCCAGAGCAAAATTGGGCCTTAACACCACCCTCTCAGAGATAACAAATTCCATCCATATGTAGGGTATTAAAATGGGAGGCTTGAGAGGTCTGAAGTAGGAGAACCAAAGGCCCAAGAAGTCCAAGACAGTTGGATCAGGTAGTGATGAACAAGAAAACATGGTAGAGGCTGGTGCTTAGCCCTGCCATCATTTATAAATCTACTTATTTGGAATTGTCGAGGACTTGGAAACTTTTGAACAATTCAAATCTGTAGTAAGTTGACTAAGGAAGAGGTGAGAAGGATTTTATAATTTGATGGATGCTTTGTCGTGAATAGTGCAGGTCTCAGTGGGGGTTAACTCTTGTGGAGAGAGGAGTAGCAAGTCAATGTCATTAACTTTACCAATGGCATGTCATAACCATAATCAATGAAAATGTAGATAGCTTGCCTTGGCAATTCATAGAATTTTATGGACACCTTGGGACAGGTAAAAGGAAAGGCTGCTAGGAACTTCGCAAGATGTGGAAACCTATTCCAAAAGTTGCTTGGCTTTGTGCAGGTGACTTCAATGAGATCATACATCCAAAAGAAAAGAATGGAGGGACATGTTGACCATACAAGTAGATTGAACGCTTTAGACAAACTTTGAGTCATTATGGCATAAGGGACCTAAAGCATACTGGGTAGAGGTTCACATGGGCAAACATCAGAATTGGTAGAGATTTCACTAAGGAAATGATCGATAGAGCCTTGACAAACCAAGAGTGGGATGATAGGCTTAATGTAGCAAGTTGTGATGCCTTTGTTGTTGTCAAATTAGGTCAGTCTCCTCTCCATATAAGTGCACTAAACCAAGACAATGGGAGACCTAGAAGGCATGTGGTGTTTCGATATGATGCAGCTTAGGATCTAAAGGATGGTGGCAATATTGTGATAGAGAAGGCATGGAGGAAAGGTGTTATGGGCAGATCTCTGGCTGGCACTATGAGAACCAATTTAGAGTTTTGCCAAAGGGACCTCACCTCTTGGAATCAAAGAAACAAGAGAGAAAACCAGCACGAATCCAAGCAAGATATGGTTAGGATCAGCCAACTACAAGATAAAAGAGATGGCTTTCATATCCCCAACTTAAGGAATTGCAAAAAAAAAAAAAAAAAAAGTGGAAGCTTCACTAGTAGAAAATGAAATGAAGTGGAAACAACAGGTAAAATAACACTAGTTGAAAACTAGGGACATAAACACTTTCTTTTTCTTAAAGCAAGCAACATAGAGAAGGAAGACCAACTCAATCTCCACCATTGTTGATTCTAATGGTTGAGTAGTACATGGACAAAAGAAAATTAGAGAGATCTTCACATGTTGTTTCTCTACTTTCTTTACTTTTTCTTGCCCCTCTAATTTAGTACCTGTTTGGAGGCTTTGAGCCTTAAGATTGACTCTAAAATGCTTGAGGATATGATGAAACCTTTCCATGAGGAAGAAGTTAGAGAGGCTGTGTTCCAAATGAACCCTATGGGATCTCCATGTCCAGATAGGTTCCCAGCCTAATTTTACCAAAACATTGGAATGTGGTGGGCAGAGATACTAGTAGTTTTGTGTTGCAAGTCCTAAACCAGTGTAGCCCCTTAAAAGATGTGAATGGAACTTTCATTTCATTCATACCAAAAGTGAAAACCCTTAAAAGAGTGGCTAACTTCAGACCCATCAGCCTATGCAATGTTCTGTATAAAATAGTCTCTAAAATGTTGGCTTATAGTTCAAAAGGTATACTACTCCAGATCATTTCTGTAAACCAGAGTGCATTTGTATCGGATTGGCTCATCTCTGATAATACTTTAATTTCCTATGAGATCCTACATGCTATGATTCCGAGCATAAAGGGAAAGAGAGGGTTCATGGTCTTAAAACTTGACATGAGCAAGACTTACGATAAAGTTGCGTGACATTTTGTGAAAGCTGTTATGTCCAACTTAGACTTCCTACAACACTTGATCAATCTACTTCAAAATCGCCTCAGGTGTGCCACTTACTCCATCTTGGTCAATGGGGAACCCTAATAACCTATCCAGCCTTATAGGGGAATCCGACAGGGGGTTTTCCTCTCCCCTTACATCTTCATTATGTGTGTAGAAGCTCTATCAACTTTACTCCATCAAGCTGAAGCACAAGGTGACATTACCTGTGTGCTAATTGGGAAAGGACCAACAAGAGTTAACCACTTATTCTTTGTAGACGACAGTCTGCTATTCTATCAAGCTAACCTAAAAGAACTCTTCATTGTTTTGGCAATCTTTGACACCTATGAACAGGTTTTGGGACAAGTGTTAAATAAGGAGAAATCTTCAGTTTTATCCAGTAGGAACACCCAAGGAGTTTCTTAGTTAGAAATCCTCAAGCTAGCTAAGATCAAATCAAATGGCACAATGGAAAAGTACCTAGGTCTATCTGCAGTAGTTGGAAGAGGCAAAGCTGCCGCTTTTCACTCATTAATCGACAAATTTGGTCCTAAGTATTTAACTGAAAAACCAAACATCTCTCTACAGCAAGAAAAGAATTTCCCTTGAAGGCAGTGCTTCAATCTATCCCAACCTACTCTTTAGGGCTATTTCTACTACCAGTTTCGACCACCAACAGGTTGAATAAACTCCTAAGAAAATTTTGGTGGGGCTACAATGAGGATTTATCCAAAATGCAATGGATCCCTTGGGACAAATTGAGCTCAGCAAAGGAAAATGGAAGTTTGGGATTCAGGGATTTCAAGAGCTTCAACCTTGCCATGCTTGCAAAACAAGGTTAGAGAATGATATAGGACTCCAATTCCCTTGTCTCTAAAGTTTGTAAATAAAAGTATTTTTCATCTTCTAAGTTGTTGGATGCTAATTTAGGCTCGAGACCATCCTACGTCTAGAGGAGCATCCTCTTTGGACTATATCTTCTTAAAACAAGCCTTATATGGGGAGTTGGAAATGGAGAACTCATCAATATATGGTCTAAGAAATGGATCTCTACCCTACCTATTGCTAAAATCTCCTCTCCTATAGTTGTGAAATGCTGGTGTGACAAGATTTGCAACATTATTGAGCCTAGACTTAAAAGATGGAAGGAGGATCTGCTTGTAGAATTATTCTCAGATCAAGAAAGAGAGGCAATCAACTTGATCCCCATAAGCACTGGTGGCGTGGTAGGGAAGATAAGCCAATATGGCAATTCACCAACAATGGGTTATACACAGTCAAAAGTGGATATCATCACTAGAGACAGATTGAGGCTGAATAGGAAGGGGAACTATCAAGAATACAACTTGACAAATTAGTGTGGAAGAACATTTGGAGCCTAAAAGTGATCCCTGCTATTAGACTCTTCATTTAGAGGGCATGTAGTGAAGCCTTTCCTACTTTAGCTAACCTTAAGAGAAGGAAAGTTTTAGAGAACAATTTGTGTCCCCTATACCTTGTTGAACATGAAACTTCAAGCCATATTTTCTGGGGATGCCTAGCTTCAAGAGACGTGTGGAATCAGATTTGCATTAAAGTGAAAAAAATGTCCATGCAAAATGACAATTTCTTCAATATCTGGGCAAACCTAACTTAGATACTAGATGCCAATGAACTAGAACTGGTGGCAATTACTCTAAGGGGGATTTGGGTTAGAAGAAACAATGTACTACATGGCAAGGAACTCACACACCCTACTACTATGATCCAGCATGCACAGAATGAATGGCAGCTCTTTGAAGGAGCAAATAAGTCTACTCCACCAAGACTAGCCCACAACAAGGAAACTTGATAGACTAACCTTGGAAAAAATCACCTGAGGGATTCTATAAGGCCAATTGGGATGTTGTTGTCAGTGAGGATATAAGAAAGATTGGAGTGGGTGTCCTAGTTAGGGACCATCAAGACAGTCATGCGAACACTAAGAGTATTGAGATCTTACATTGGAAAAGTCTTTAAAGCTAAAGCTCACAGGCTCCTACTAGCTACAACCTTCTGCAAGAAGTTAGGTATCCACCACCTCATTGTGAAAGGTGATTTCAAGCAAGTCATTGACTAGTTGAAAAGTAGGAAGCCAAATTGGAGTCTGAGAGGCCTCATCATTGAAGATTCAAGGCTGATGTTAGGGAGTTTCTGCCAATGGAGAGCATCCCATGCATATAGGGAAGCCAATATAGTTGCCCATAGCTTGGCTAGATCTGGCATTATGTTATTAGAGGATAGTTATGATATAGAGGAATGCTCTTCTTGCATTCTATTCATTGTAACCTCTGAACTCTTATAAGTTTTGAGTAATGAAATGATGCTTCATTTAATAAAAAAAAGTGATGTGCTTTTTAAAAAGTATCTCACCATGAAATGAAATTATAGATGTAGATCCAAGGGTTTTGAATAGGGTTGGGCAATTAGCCTTCCCAACTCGCCCTTCCTAAGTCGGGGCATGCCCAGGTGACTAATAAATAAATTCACGTGTAGGTTGGGAGTGGGTTGAGCATACACCCACCCACCCATAGAATATATATAGTTTTTTTTTTCTTTTAAATAAGAAAGAAGGATATAAACTAAAATCTTTAATATTTCTCTTTCTTCTTACTTTTCAGCCGTTACTTTCTTCTCTCTTCTCTTTCTCTTCTTTTCGTCGCTAGTTTGGATAGTGGAGTATTATTAGAATACTCTACTATTAATTATTATACTATTAATTTTATATACTTTTTATTATCATTTATTATTATTAATACTCTATCATTTTTTTTCACTATTATTCACATAATGGTTAAGATCACCTCACTATCAAAAGCAACTAGCTTACTCTCCCTCTAACACTGGCACCTCTTTTCTTCTTTTTCTCTTCTTTTTATTTTCGTCTCCCCTCGAGCCTAAATCCTCTTATTCTTCTTCTTCTTAGAAATCTCAATACCCACAACCAAGCTGTAGTCGTGTGTTAAGACCAATGGACAATCTACAACGAGATGAGTCATATGACCACGACTTAGCCAAGGAATATTTAAGATTTCTTTGTACGAGTTTTTGATCTGAGTAAATTGCTACCCCATAGATATATAGATATGAGTACACATGTGATTTCATTGTTGTGGTATTGGTGTTGCTTTTATTGGTTTTTGTAAAAATTTTAGGCAATAATTTGTTGGTGGATCTAGTGGCCAAACAGTGGTGGTCTCCATTTGCCCGGTTGGCAAGCAGAAGTAGATGATCATGAATGTGGGTAGAGACAAAATACAAAAGCTACTTTAGCCACCCACCCATACAAGACGAGGTGATGAGGAGATATCTACCAAGTTCTACCAAAGATATTGCTACATATAGGTAGCAGGCAATGGGAAAAATAAATAATTACACGACGTAAATATTTATATTGCTTACATCTATATTAATAGGGCTTAAATACATATTTATAGAGTTGTATGGCAGAAATCCTAATTTGTTTGAGTGAGGCTCGAGTGAACTATTTGCATGAGTTTTATGTTCGAGTGAAAATACCTATAAGTGCACATAATCGTAATAAGTAGTAAAGTAATTACGTTATGTGCACAGAGAGTTCACTTGAACCCACATAAATTAATTACATTATTGAGTACTAAGATTTACTAAATTAATTACTATTTGAAAAAAATAATAGATGGATTCTACTATCTAAATTGAATTAAAATATTTAACAAAAATAAATTTACGTGTAAAAGAGCATAGATCTAAGATTGTAAATATAATAAGAACAGATCTAGAGCGTTTGATTTCACTTAATAAATTTCACACAATTTATTTTTCCTAATTATTAAAATTCTAATAATCTTAAGTTGATGATAAAAATTCCTTAATTATTCAATATTTTCTCTCTAACAATATTAAAAACATCTCCACTAATAACTATATCGTTATGTGAATTTAATTAATTGAAGACCAAATAAGTTCTTTGAATTGTTTTTTTTCAGAAATTACACCAGTTGTAATAAAGTATCTTTACTTTTGCTCAACTAATAGCGTTTAATTCTATAACTAAAATCACAAATCACCTCTCGATTTCATTAGATTTAATAGATCAAATAATAATTGGTCAAAAAATTACAAGCATTAAAAACAAGAAATAAACACTTGATCATGAAAATATTAAAAGTAAAATAACTTGAAATATAAATTGTATATTCAATGCTAGACTACATAAAAACTCTAGAAAATAAAATTAGTTCATAATTAAATTGAAAAGAGAAAGAATAAAACTAATATTTTTCGTTGGAGTCGGTTGATAAAGAATGTGGCTCTCGCCTTTGTTCTCCAGATCCAACTTCTTAGAAAAATAAAGAACAATAACTCAACTAAACATTGGACCTCCAACTCTAGACTGAAACCTCAATTTTGTGCCAATAATATCATTATATATGGTTAAAAAAAAACCCTATATTTTTTTTTTGCCTAACTTTTAGGACTTAATTAGGAAGTTGTATATGTGCTTGAAGAGTTCGAATTTTGAAATTATTATTCTTTCTTACTATCATTGGGAGCTACATTAACATAAATACAACAGTAAATAGAGGTAATACAAAAGTGTATAAGCTATAAAAACGATTCGAGCACGAATCAAACAAATGCAAGTAATTAATTCTTATAGGTAAATTCTCAATACCCAAGTAGGCTAGACAAAGCTATAGCCCTTTTTGATAGCTTTCCAACCTATTAAAAATCGCATCTATCTGATATGTGAGTAGAAAGTTAAAGGCAAAATACTAAAGTATGTTCAGACTATTCTTATCTACTGCTAAAAATTGGGATCCCGATTTTAATATGGATTTAGAGCATCAAAAATACATAGTTTAGTGTTGGTTCTCTTATGAAACTTTTAAATCTCTTTCTCAGCTTTCCTACACACTTGAGTTTGCTTTATTCAAACTTCTAGAATTTTAAATATAGGCTAGAAATCAAAACAGAGTTTGGACTGCCATAAACTTCTATATAGTTTTAGACTTTTCTTGAGATTTTCGAATTTGAAAACATTTCTTGGTAAAGTACTCATCTTTGTATGCATTTAAACCTTCTCATTGCTTTATAAACAAGAAAATGAAAAAAATATAAAACAATAAAGGAAAATCAATACTTTTAATAAATAGAAAGATAATAAAAATCATGTGAAAATTATATTTATCATTTCAGTCTAGCGACTTGTCGCGTGAACGTTGAGCTAATCATGTTTCTCGAATTAAAAATGGGGTCAATTTTTTTCCCAAGAGTCTTGTCAAGCTTGTGGTCCGTGGCCTAAGAGAATTAATATTGGTTCTATCAAAAGCCAATGCAAATTTGATGTATTTATTTAAAATATTTCTTTATTGGATCTATCACATTAAACCATGAGAAGTTTTGAATTATAGTAACTTTATTTTATTTTTTAAATATGAAGATATACCATTCACCTATCAAAATAATTTTTTATGGCCTTTTAATATGTTTGTTAGATGAATAAATTATATATATATTTGTTGGTTTTAAAATTGTATATTATATTATTATTTCAATAAATCTAATAATGAATTCAATTTATAATAATAGATGTAGAGATGTTGACTTTATATCAAATTTATATTTTTTATTAAATTTTAAAAAAAATTTTGATGAAATTAATACCAATATTTTATGCCTAATTGAAATTTCACCAAAAAATCGTGATGCTTGTTGGATCAGATTATCAAATTAGACAACAATAAAATAAACCAAACTCCACAAACCCAACACGGGATGCAGGATGGGTGGCTACGCGCTTGAGGTCTACAAGACTACAAGTGGCTAGTTTTGGATATCTTTGGATAAGCCGTCAGATCAAGCATCACATGCATAAATCCCAAATCCCTTTCTAATGAAAGTGGGTTTGGTTTACGCAATATCACAGCTGAGCAACTGTAAATGAAGTTTAGAATACATTCAAGTTGCTATTACGTCTTAAATTTGGAGACAATATATTACGAGCTTAAGATTTTTACAAACACTCTCTATGTTGTAGAGCAATGTCTTTAAACGTGACAATGCCCTACAATATTTTCAAAATCTTAAAAAAAATACAATTAAAATGGAGTGGAGTTTAATACATCCATCTTCAATTTTGTCAACGAATATTCATAATCTTCAAATTGTTCCTGTTATATATATATATATATATATATATCAGATATATTGTGTTATGATAAAATTTTAATTTTTTAGTTTGAAAATAAATAATAATAATGGAAATTGAGGGTAATTAAGTTTGGTTCATTACTCTTTAATTGACAAAGTAGAAATATGATTTTGTAATGAAATGAAGATCGATTGAAAGGACGACTGCCACCCTCTGTCTCACCACTAAAATTATGTGAATGATCCCACCACTATTATTTTAAATCTTGTATAGTAACTTGTATAGTAACTTACACAATAATTTTAAGGCTTATAAATATGGGTTTCAGTTATTATGAAATTTATAAGAAAATATATCGAATGAAGAAAGTTCCAGTTCTTGAAAGTTCTTGAGAAATTTCTTTATATTTCTATCTTGCAATAGTAGTAGTTTCCTTTTTAGTTTTATAACACGTTATCAGCACGACGGCTCTACTAATTCTGAAACTAGTGATCTTATTCCTCTAAAATGGCAAACCTTATAAAATTGGAATTTGTTGCTCTTGACATATCTGAAAAAAATTATTTATCCTGGATACTTGATGCTGAAATCCATTTTGATGTGATGAACTTGGATGAAACAATTAAAGAAGGAAATCAAGCGTTCCTGCAGGATCGTGCTAAAACAATGATTTTCTTTCGCTACCATTTTCACGAATAATTAAAAACTGAATATTTTACAATAAAAGATCTCTATATTTTGTGGAACAGTTTAAGAGAAAAGTATGAACACCAGAAGACTGTCATTCTCCCAAGGGCTCGTTATGAATGATTGCACCTGAGGTTGTAAGATTATAAAAGTGTTAGTGAGTATAATTCCACACATTTTAAAATAAGTTCAGTACTAAAATTATGCGGTGAGAAAATCACCGATGATGATATACTAGAGAAGACTTATTTTACTTTTCATGCTTCAAATGCGCTCCTACATCAGCAGTATCGAGAGAAAAAGTTCAAAAAATATTCTGAACTTATAATATGTCTTCATGTAGCTGAGCAGAACAATGAATTTTTATTAAAACACCATCAGTTACGCCCTACTGGTTCAATATCATTTTTTGAAGTGAATGGTAATAGGTTTGCATAATTTCCAGAAGTGAATGGTGCATCATTAAGAAATTGGTGGTGTGGACATGGTAAGAAAAATTATAGAAATGTTGGTCCCAGAAGTGACAACATTAAAAGGAATAATAATATACCATATCACCATAAGTGGTACAATTCGAAAGGGGTAAAAATCCCCAGAATAATTCTTCAAAGAGAAGTGAAGATGTGTGCCATAAATGTGGAATGACTGAACACTGGTTACGTACCTATCGTACGGCCAGACACTTAACTGATTTATACCAAGTATCTATTAAAGGAAAGAATAAAATGCGTGAAACAAATTAGTAGAATAATGAGATGATTTATTAGATTCAGTTGAGGTAGATGTTACTTATCTTGATATCTCTGATTTCTTTAATCATCATGAAGGTAGAATTGACCAATTAATTGAAGATGGAAGTGTTCTACTCAATTAATATATTTTCTTTCTATTATCTGTAATAAAAGTTTTGTATATTTTGTAAAATCATGAATCGCATTGACGAGCTTTTGATCTCTGAGTAGAATGATAAAGATATATGTCTGGCTGACAGTGCTACAACTCATACAATTCTAAAAAATAATAAATATTTTCAAAATCTAACACTAAGCAAATCCTCAATTCATACCATATCATGTTCATCAGATTTAATTGAGGGTTTCGAAAAAACTTATATTGTGTTGCTTAATTACACTAAATTTTGTATTGACGATACTCTATTCTCTTCACAATCCAAAAGAAATTTATTGAGTTTCAAATATATATGTCTAATGATTACCATATTGAAACGACAAATGAAGGTAGTAAAAAACATTTTCTTATTGTTAAAATAATATCGAACCAGAATCTCGTATTAGAAAAATTGTCTGCTCTATATTCTGGATTGTATTATATAAATATGAGAATAATTGAATCATATGTGGTAGTGTATCAGAAGTACATTGACCCTAAAGTATTTATGACTTGGCATGATCGCATTGGACATCCGGGATCTATAATGATGAGACGAATTATTAAAAATTCACATAGGCATCCCTTGAAAAAATAAAAGATATTTCTATCCAATGAATTTCCGTGCTCTGCATGTTCTCAAGATAAATTGATTATCAGACCATCTCTCTCGAAAGTTATTGTTGAATCTCCATCCTTTTTACAAAAGATTCACGGAAATATATGTGGGTCAATTCATCCATCTAGTAGACTACTTAGATACTTTATGGTTTTGATTAATACATCTAGTCGATGGTTACATGTTTGTCTGCTTTCCACCAGAAATGTTGCATTTGCTAGACTTCTTGCTCAGATAATCAAACTAAGAGTACAATTTATTGAGTATCCAATTAAGACCATTCGATTGGATAATGCAGATGAATTTTAATCTCAAGTTTTTGATAATTATTACATGTCAATAGGAATAGATGTTGAACATCCTGTTGACCATACACATATTCAAAACGGTTTAATTGAATTTTTTATCAAAAGGTTTCAGCTAATTGCTAGACCTTTATTTACGAAATTAAGACTTCCTATTTCTGCTTGGGGACATGCTATATTTTATGTAGGATCATTAATTCGTATTAGACGATCTACATATTAGGATCATTAATGTATGGTTCTTATACAGGATATTTTGGTATTTTAGGAGATGCTCGGGTTTGAGAATGGATTTAGGTTGTATTCGTGGCTTCTTGTTGCAAGTTTCTGGTTGTGATTTGCCATGCATATGATATCTTGGCTTCATTCTTGTCTTGTTTTCTTTCATTTTGTTGGTTATATTTTGTTTAATTTTGCCTCTGAATAGTCAATATCATGTTCTTTTTTCTATACTAGTTGTGAGGTTTATAAGAAAAAGTTCCTCTTGGGATCTCTGTTCCTTGCCTTCTGTTATTATGTTTAATTATCTTTCTACGTGTGAAATGAGTTTTGTTCAAGTGCATATATACAAACTTTTAGTAAGAAGTGAAAATACATGTACAAAACACTTGTAGGGATGGCAATATTTGATGGCAATTGTACTGTTAAATGGTAATTGCTGTATGAAGTATATGTGGCTGGAAGATGACTACATGATAGCATATGTTTATTTATAACGTTTTGGAATTATATATGGAGTTATTCTATTTATGTCACTTGTGCCATCTATTTTATGAAATATGTAGTGGGAGATGCAACAAAAGATTGAGGTTAGGGAAACTGTAGCTATATTGGTTTTATTAATGTAATAATAGAGGACTAGATTAATGTATACAATAATACTAAGCAAACTGACAGATCATATGCATAAAGTTCCTACACATCTAACTTAATTTTTCCTATCCTTTTCTAGCTAGGACTATATATGGTATAATCTACCCGCTTGATGGATTTATGTATAATGACTATATTGTTTAAGAATTTATAAGTCATAATTGGTTGGAATTCTAGTTATCTTTTCTAGGAAATATGGAATATATAACAGATTCTAAAGATGAGCCATATATTGCTAGAATAGATTATATATATGAATGCATGACACCCTATTACTTAGAATTTAAAGACAATACAAAAAAGGATACTGCTAATCACAAAAGGAAAAATCACTTATTGGAGTAAAGCATACAATGCAGAAAAGAATTATTTGGAATTAGTGTATATGCTGTTTGGAGTAAACATACTCTTAGTTATGTCAAATATTTTGTGTTTTATATTAATGTTTAATTGCATTTATATATTACATTTTGTGTTTTATATAAAAATATATGTAATAAAATCTTGTGATTATGTTTAATTTCATATATATATATTTATATTTTGTATGGGACCATTTTCGGCTTTTTATTAGCCGATTATATTTTTTTTAAAATTCTAACACTATTTGTGGCTACCTCAACTCGCGGAAAAAAGTCTTTGATTTCAATTTTGTATGTGGAACATCCAAATCACAGCAAATAGAACCTATTATTTGTGCAGGAATTACTGCGGTGAGAAATTAGGCTTATATCACGCTCAAATGGTCGTGGTTAACTTGCGATCTTCAAAATGCGACAAATGAGTTTTTGCTGCGATTTTGGAGGCTTTTTACGATGACTTTCAAAAGCTTTATATGTTGTATTGTTAGTGCGATTGATCAAAATGATAAAACTAATTGATCAAGAACAACGATAACGACCAAAAATACTTAGAGGAGAGGGCAAAGATGAAAAAGTGGTGATTATCTTTCTTCTTTGGCTTCTAATTAGAAGCAATGTATAACATGCATGATAACCAAAAATGCCCCATCGAATGTATTTTATCCTTTCAAGATCTCTAAGGGGCAGGACTAATGACAACACCCCACCGGCCACCACAAAATACACATGAGAAATATATTCTAATCTTCTTCTCTCTTTTGACCTAGATGCAGGAACTCTATATAATCTCCCCAATACCTAACTTTAGAATATTAAGCATGCATGGGTGAAATTAGTGGAAGTAAGGTGGCTAGCTAGCTTAACATGAATAACCAACTTCTACCAACAAAGTCGTTGCTAACCATGCATGCACGTCTTACTTAAGAGTAGAAAAGACTAGCCCTAGCTACTTGATCATCTCAACCATAAACAATAATTGAATATATATTAATATATATATGTGTGTGTGCGTGTGTGTGTACAGATGTGCGTGCAATATCTTAGAATGATCAAAATGGCATGGATAAAAAAACTTCTTCTTCAGATAAAAAAAGTAAGAATCAAATGAATATATATGTTTTTTACCATTAAATTATTTATGATTTTTATAATTAGTAAATGACCTTCAAAAAAGTTTTTATTTCGGGATATCATAATATCTTCTAAAATGACTTTTGTAATATCAAAGTCTAGAATAAAATCAAAAACTAATTTTGGAAATAACAAAAAAAACCTATAAAATGATCTATTTAAAATCTTAGCCTAACTGTAATGATTTCAACTTAAATGTAGCCAAAGATGTCTAAGAAAATATGTCCATGTGCATACATGAATAATTTTTATGCCCATTTGAATGAGCAATTTAGAGATCATTTGCGTCTCTTTTTTGCTTTTCTTTCGAAGGCAATTAGTCGCTGTCTACACTACAACATTGATCACTTTTTGCCAAAGATAGTTGTTTTAGATAAAAACCCATGGTTTGTGTGCATAGACATTTAGCTAGCAAAAGCCTTCGTGGGCTACTCGTGGCATAAAGTTTGCCAAAAATAGTAGTAATAGCCACGACTTAAAATCTTCATAAGAAAAAGAGACATATTGGCACGATGGGGTCCATGGCAAAATCCAAATTTGTGCGTGCGAAAAAGTCTTGGAAATGCATCTGTCGTTGTGGCTAGCACTAGATCCCCACTAGCTCTTCTCGTGCTAAATAATTTTTCCACTTTATCCATGTCGTGGCGTAAAGTCTTGGAAATGCATCCGTTGTTGTAGCTAACGTTTACTCCCAACAAGATCTTCTTCTGGTAAATAATGTTTCCACCCTCTCAATGTCATGGTGTAAAGTCTTGGAAATGCATCTGTTGTTGTGACTAAGGCTTAATCCCAACAATATCTTCTTGTGGTAAATAACTTTTTCACTCTATCCATGTCATGGTGTAAAGTTTCTTGTTACAAACTAATCTTTTCTCGATTTGAAGCTACTACTCTTTTGTGTGGACTAATGGTTGTGGGGATTACTAAACTGCTGCTACCATACTTGTCCCCCATTCCAAAAGTTTCGTAGGAAATAAAGTACTAGTTACCAGCTAACTCATGTTGTATGGTTGTCTAGGTAATGGCATCTTGTGGCTAAATTACTTGTTTCCATAGGGATAAACTATATAAGACCAATTATCCATACTTGTCTATTTAGACAACTTATACCTGTGGTAAAGTACTTTTGCATCAAGATGACCAAATTATGTTTCCACATATAAGAAATCATGTTCTGGGAGCAACGTAGAGTAATAAACAGAATCCACACATGAATTGGATGAAATCCATATTAGCAAATTCATCATAAAGGAACAAGATATATGTGTCACCTCATTATATATATATATGTAACATGATCAGTTGTAGTTCATCAAGTTATATGCTCAGATTACATTTACATCTCATTTAAACATATGGGAACCTCAAATGATATTCACGGGTGACATGAACAAATGTCTCAAGGATGCTCATGTCTAGAGGGACACCATCAGCAATAGCAACTACAACATGGTGACATATTCTGGAACTTATGTGGTGGGCAGGACTGTTGAGCGCTTGGACTTGCCTCTAACACTATTTGGTTGTCATCAATCTGCTCTAATAGCGTCAATGCATGCTTTGTGAAACAGACTTCCACAACAATTGATTGAGTAGATTCAAATTGAGGGCACCATATAGGGAACTGAATCCAGGCCAAGTCTGGGTATAGAATGCTGCTGCCAGTAAGGAAATATAATATGAGGGTTTTTCATTCGTCTAGTGAGATATTTAGTAGTACACCTTATCTACCACTTAATCATATTAATTTACCATTAATACCTAAAGAAATATGGTCATATAAGTTTACAAACACTAGACTTTTTAACTTTTGCAAAAGTAACTAACAGATGGGTTCTTGTGTTTCTGGCATATACTCCATGGAAATGAGGCATTCATCCCTAGTATTTCAAACCCTAGGGTCGATGTCGTACTATTTATTTCAAACCATGGTGCAATAAGCAGTACAATAGTTTTACAAGAAAATTATTGTAGCAATAGCAGTAGATTCAAAGTGCTCATTGTGACTAGTCCTTAGGTTTGTTTTGGTACCAAGAATTTCCCACAGATTATACAGTCATTTGAGCTAGTTCACATATCTCTAACATTAAGATCTTATGTCATCTACTCCTACGACATAGATTCCATGTCCAAACAATGAAGCAACAAAATGGTATCTATGTCTAAACACAGATTACATATCTCTATCATAAGACCACCCACAATTACATATTATTAACGTATGTCCAAACAAAGATTACATATGTCCAACATCACACAGATTCCATATCCAAACATAGAGATAAACATACATATACTATATGGGTGATAAACTGAAACCAAAGATGTGAATGCATTATTTAATGGATGTGAACCAAAGATGTGAATGCATTATTCGAAGAATGCATTAATGCGATAAATTGGAACCAAAGATGTAAAATAGTCAAGTTCTACATAGTTGAGAAAAAGAACGTGTATCACCTATAAATTAGAGGTTGAACGGGCAATGAATTGGCGATAAACTGGCCGGAATCATGCTGGCGACACCATGAATTCAATGGATGGAGAGTAGGCCTCGGTGTCAATCTCAAATCTAGGGATTTTGAGATGGGGAGTATTTTGTTCAATGTTCAGCGTACTGTTTGGAGGAGGGAGGAATATGTTCATGCAATTAATTTCACCATGGGCTGCAAGATTAAAACTACGACGCATCACTAAATCCTGGCTAAAACTTTTTGTCGCGACCAAATGTTGCCACAAAATGTATTACTTACCACCGAAACCAGGTTGTCACAGGATATCCTGTGGCATTTGTGATTGCTTATTATAGCATATGCTTTTCATGTCAATTACCTCTATTTCCCACGATGGTTAGTTGTGGGAGAAAAATTGGAGGCAAAAACTCCAAAATCTTATAGTGCTATTATTATATATAATATGAAAAGTAGAAGTAAACATTGTGTGTATATTTACTAATTATATTATTGCGTACAAGCCAAGTGGAGGGTTTTTATCAAATAAAAAATTCAATGTACCACACCATCATCTTATTTTCATCACACTATAAATAAGTGATATATTTATCACCATTAAATCATCATTTATGATGATCATAAATATGCCACATCTACGTGTAGTGGAAAACTTGGAAGCCCACTAAGTCCTCTCTTTCTTTTCCTTAGTGGAAAGGAGAGGAGAAGTGGGTTGTACAGAATCCAAAGTTGATTCTAATAGTTTTGGTGGCAAAGCAAGGAGGTACGTCAGCTGTGAGTGGGAGAATCTTTTGCCATTTTCTGGTAGACAAAGGTGGCAAAAGGTTTTTTGTGAGGTCTTGTAACGTATTGCGGCTAGTTTTGAAGGTTGTAAAGCTTAAGGAAGGTGTTTAGCGATGGAAAAGTTGGAAGCACAGTGGGATAAGCTCAAGCTAACTAATTAAGAAAAAGTAATAATTGAGCTCGATGATGAGATTTCTGAGGAACTTTAGAACAAATGGGATATAAGTTTGGTGGGGAAGCTGTGGATGGAAAGGAAAATCAGTTCTAGAGTTCTTGAATCTACGATGGCCAAAATATGGAAGCTAAGTAGGGCAACAAAGTTTCTAGAAGTGGGGTTACGTGATAACTTTTGCTACATTACGAATAAAACAAAAGTATGGAGGAAGAACCATGTTTGTTTGACACCTAGTTGTTGGTTCTCAGAATGTTTGATGGTTACACTCTTTCATTGATGACGAGTTTTGACCATGAGGATTTGGGTCCATATGTATAACTTACCTTTAGCTACGATGACAAAAGGCAAAGGAGCATAGGTGGGAAACTTAGTGGGGAAGGTGAAGGTGGTAGCTGTGCAAGGGGACGATACTGGCTAGGGCAGGTCACTAAGGGTTTAGATTGAAATGGACCTAACAAAACCTTTGGCAAAGGGTTCTACAGTAGTTGTTCAAGGTTGTAGTCTATGGGCTCCATTCAAGTATGAGAAGCTTCCTCATCTTTGTTTTTCTTATGGTCGAATTATTCATAGCTCTAATGTTTGTCATGAGAGAAAAGAAGGGGAAGAGGATGAACAGTTTGGGGCATGGTTAAGGCTGAACTCACAGGGACAAAGAGAAGCTGTCTAAGCTTCTATGGAGGGTCACCTATTACTTTTAACTCTATCCTTGAAGGGTCATGGGGAACAAAAATGGAGGAGGATGTAGAATCAGGTCAAAAAAGTGTTAAGGAGGGACAAGAGGGAATGACTCTATTGGCTCAGGTGGAGGGCTTAGTTACTGTGACACATAATCAGGATCCTCTGCAGCATAGTAGTGGGGAGCAATTAGTGTCTGTCATGGATGAAACTGAGCAAGCAAGTTTTAAGAAGCCTATGATGAACTGTGATGAGCAAGTAAGTGATGCAAGAAGATCCAAGATAGATGATATTGAGCTGTCAAATTGCACGTTGATGGCATTGAGATACCATGAGTTAGCAGATTAGTGCAAAGATGGCAAGTAATCGTGATATTTTCTTAATTGGGACAATTTTGAGTACATTTTAATATTTTGGTCATAATTTTGGCTACATGTATCAAAATCATGCATAAGACCTCAATTTGAAAAACTCTTTTAAAGTATAGATGTCATGGCCATTGAGCTACGCTTGGTATGTATCGTTTCCAACCTTAAATTCCATTGTTTTCCTTTCAAATCCCCATTTTGAGTTATTTTTTACCATTTTTGTAATATTTTATCTGTTGTTTAGGAAGTGATTCTGAACTCGATTTGTGCCATATTTTTGGCAGATTTCTTTTTTTTTTTAATCATCTTGGCATGATTTTTAGGCTTTTTCTAATATCGGTAAAAATCTTATAAAAATGATTTTTGGCTATATAGTCTGACTTGTGGACTAATTTTAGACATTTCTTGATTTGCTAATTTTGAATCGAACATCAGAGATAAAATTCTGTGTTTTTAGGCGAATTTCTTGTGTTTTTTCTTGTGAATCATCTATTGGAAGTAGCCTATAGAATAATTGTTATTTTGTTCGGTGTTAGTTGGCATCAGAGCTTCAACATCTTCCAGGGGTAATATTTCATCAATTTCAATGGCTGGTGGTCGTGGTCGTCGTGGCCAGGGTCCGAACAAGGAAGCCCAACACTATGATTGTAGCTTTAAGGATACAATGATTGAGGATTTGCAGAGGCAAGTCGCAGAGATAACCTAGTGTCTAGTAGCCCAAGGTTTCAGTGATCGTGAGGTACCCGATCAAGATTCTGATTCCATCTTCGAAATATCACAATCGTGCCTTATTCTGGGAGCACCGTGGTCGGAAGGATCATCACAGAGACCTTGATTTTCAAGTGGATTTGCTCAAGTTTTATAGTACATTACAGGCTGAGGGATTCATCATTTGGTTGAACGAAGTGGAGCATAATTTTTATTACAAGAAAGTTCCCGATCATGTCAAAGTGAAAGTGGTCTCCATCAAACTTAAAGACAGAGCATCTGCGTGGTGGGAGCAATTGAAGTGTTCACGAGACATGCAGTGCAAGGCAAAAATCATTGATTGGGAGAGGATGAAGAAGAAGATGAATAGTCACTTCTTTCCCTTTGGCTACAATCAAACTTTGTTTCAGCAACTCTATTCGTTGAGGCAGGGCGCGAGATTAGTCGATGATTACATGGAGGAGTTCTACCAATTGCCCGTAACGATTTATCTGAGACGGAGGAGCAGATGGTAGCATGATATTTGAGGGGATTACGACAGTCCCTGCAGGATATCCTCAAACCTCACTTGTTGTGGACCATTTCTGAAGCATACCAACGTGCACTTGCTATTGAAAAACAGCAAAACAGGAAGCCAATGATCAGAAGTGATCAAAACATTTGGTCAGTTAGCCCTAAAGATTCTCATCCTACCCAGCAGCCACTGCAGGGTAATTTTAACCTCAATATTAAATCTTTCTAATGTGGTGAACAAGGACACAAGGCGACTTATTGCAAGAAGCCTACTAGTCAAAAGGCCAAGAACCTGTTGATCGAGGAAGACATGGTAGACAAGACTAAGGAGATTAGAGATCCTGTTTATAATGATGATGAGGAGAGAGATGTGTTGTATGGAGACGGCCATGTGAACCCATCCGTTTGCGGGAGTTTACTAACTCCCAAGGGCAATTCAGGGGACGATTGGTTGAGAACCAACATTTTCCACATGACTTGCACAGTTGTAGATAAAGTGTGCATGTTGATCATTGACAGTAGCAGCTGTGAGAATGTAGTGTTTGAAGAGATTGTCTATAAATTGCAGTTGAAGACAGACCATCGTCCCAAGCCATATACATTATCGTGGCTGAATAAAGACAATGAGGTAAAAGTAGATAGGCGATACCTAGTGTCTTTTTCAATAGGCAAGAAATATTTTGACAATGCTTGGAGTAATGTTGTGCCTATGGATGCTTGTCATGTATTGTTGGGTAGAACTTGGTAGTATGATCACAGTGTTGTTCATGGTGGGCGAAGAAATACATATTCCTTAACATCAAAAGGAAGAAGATTGTGTTGGCACCTCATCGAGAAGGAACCATTCCTACCCTGGTAGCCAATAACACTAACTTGCTTTCTATGTCCAGGTTTTTAAAGGAGATTGAGCAGGTGAAGCTGGCCATTCATGGGCACAAAGCCAAATACAAGGCTCAGGCTGACAGTCATCATTATTAGCTTAAGGAGTAGAAGATTGGACCTTGTGAGTGCTAGAGTCCTTGTTTTGTGAATTTTTATGACACTACTGTGAACTCGAGGACGAGTTCTTTCCAACCTGAGGCAACTGATGCAGGGGGATCTGAGATAGATTATGTTGAGCTGTCAAATTATACATTGATGGTGCTGAGATACCATGAGTTGGAAGATCAGTGTAAAGGTGGAAAGTGATCGTGATATTTTTCTAATTGGGACAGTTTTGGGTGTGTTTCAGTGTTTTGGCCATAACTTTGACTACGTATATCGGAATCACGTATAAAATCCCAATTCATAAAATTCTTTTTGGCACGGACATTATGTTTTTTTTATTTGACCTCAAATTCTGCTATTTTACCTTTAGAATCCCCATTTCTAGTTATTTCTTTACAATTTTTGATAATATCTTATTTATCATGGGGGAAGTAATTCTTAATTCAATTTGTGGCAGAGTTTTGTTAGATTTCTTTTTTTATTCTATATTTAATCTTGGTGTGATTTTTAGGATTATTCTAATTGTGGTAAAAGTTCGATACTGACAATGTTTGGCATGCTTGATTTGATCATTTTGGGCGAATTTTTTGTGTTTCTCTGTGTTTTTGGGTGAATTTTATGTGTTCATTCCTGTGAATCATCTGTTGAAACTAGCTTGTAGAATAATCGTTATTCTGTTCTATGTTAGTCAGTGAGCTTCAAAGTTCTCTGGGACTAGAAAGTGATGAACCAACTAGAGAGATAATTGCTAAAGGGGAAGGAGGAGACCTTTAGGGACATAGTGAAATCGGGTAATACGTAGAAAAGAGGAGCAAGGCAAATAGTTAGAGAGTGGACATTCCACCACAGCAAGCACCTTTGAAGAGATCCAGTGAAGGTAATAGTTCCACAATACCATAATTAACAGGAAGAAATAAACAAAGATTGATAAATTTTTAAATAACAATGACTACAAGAAAGGAATTGGTGAAAACTGTTGAGCAGTCTCGCCACACATCATGAAAATCCTAAGTCGGGATTGCGATAGCTTAGCAACCCTTAGTCGGTTCAAGACCTATGCTCTCTTGTAGAGGAAAAGTTACCAAGGGTGGTGCTTGTAATGGAGACAAGGATTCGCAAAAGTAGGCTGGAAGGAGTAAAAAGAAGGTTGAAGATTAAGGGTTATTTTGGGGTGGATTTAATTGGGAGAGGTGGTGGTTTAGCTTTATTCTCAAAGGAGGAAGCATGCTGGAAATCAAAAACCACAAACAAAGATACATTAGTACTTGGTTTTGTGACAGTCAAGGGAGAAAACAATGGCCTCTTACTAGTTTGTATGGATAACCTGAAACTTGTAAAAGGCAAGAAGCTTGTCACTTGCTTTGATCTCTAAAACTTGATGCTAGTAAGGGTTGGTGTGTCCTTGGTATTTTAATGAGATCCTTACTAATGATGAAAAACAAAGGGGTAGACCAAGAAGAGAGGGTTTGATGAATAATTTTAGGAATGCATTGGAGAGAGGGGACTCTCTCTAATCTTAGGTGAAAATGGATAAATTAACTTCGAGTAATGGGCATGGAGATGAAACCTTCACCAAGGAAAGGTTGGATAGAAGGGTTGCTAACCAAATCTACATTGAGTCACAATAGGAAATTAGTGTGGAGACTTTAGTGGCTAGGTCTTCTGACCACAGACCTCTTCTATTGACTTATTCTCAATCTGCCAAAGCAAACTTCCCAAGGAGAAATTTCAAGTACGAAGCAAGGTGGGCTACTGAACCAGAATGTGAGAAAGTTCTAAAGGAAGGATGGCAGCAATCATAGCATACATGCTCATTTGGGGTCCCTCAAACAAAGGCATTTTTATTGTTAGAAGTTCCTACTATGTGGAACAAGAGAAGAAAAGGGCTCAAAAGGGTGGACCATCGACGAAGATGAAAAAGATTTGAGATGGCAGCAGATATGGAGCCTTAGGGTTCCAGGGGTTGTCAAAGCTTTTCTATGGAAGCTAGGAAATGATGTTCTAGCTACTAGAAGGAACTTGCATAAGAGAAAAGTTATCGAGAATGCCTACTATCTTATTTGTGGCAAAGAAGATGAGACTGCCATGCATGTGATATGGCATTGCCCTATTGTAAAAGATGTTTGGGCAAGTTGCATTCGAGCTATCCAAAATTGGTCGAGTAATGAGGAGTGTTTTCTGGTTTTCTGGGACCAACTAATGTTAAGAGTGAAGGAAGAGGAATTGAATTTAGTGGCTGTCATTATAAGGCTTCTATGGTTAAGAAGGAACACTTCATTTTGAAGGAAAATTTAAAACTCCCACTTCTTTGGTCACCAAAGCTGCAGCAGTGTTGGAAGATTTCAGAGCTACTAAAGGGGAGGGAACTAAACCCTCGAGTGCCAAACATGTTGAAGCAATTGACAGTCAGTTGGGTCTAGCCACCAAAGGGTTTCATCAAGGTGAATTGGGATGCTTCTTTTAATAATCACTGCATGGGAATAGGGGTGGCTTTGAGGAACGATAGAGGAGAAGTTATGGCTTGTGCTTGTAACCAGAAACTACCAGCTCCTGACTCCACTCTTGCTGAAATAGTAGCACTGTGGTATGCTGTTAAGCTTTGCAATGATTTGGGCTTCAATAGAGTCATTTTTGAAGGTGATGCTCATAGGGTGGTGGAGGTAGTTAACAGTGAGAATGAAGACTTATCATTTGAGGGCCACATCGTCAAGGATGTAAAGACTATGCTGCAAATGAAGAGTTCCTGGAAAGTGCAATACTCTTGTCGGAATAGGAATGTGGTAGCTCACTTATTAGCAAAATAGACTATTGCTACAAATTTTCAACAAGTATGGTTATTTGAATGTCCAGGCTTTATTTCTCTACAAGTTTGTAAAGATCTAAATTGTACTAGTTCTAGTGTTGATCAATGAAATACATGAGGTATCTTTTGATTAAAAAAAAATGCCACATCTTCCTTAGTAAGATTAAAGTGGCCGGAATCATATTGATGTAGTGTATAATATTACTCTTATACAATAAATGTGGAGAAATCATATTAGTACTCATTTGTTTTTACAACTATTCTCATCTCATCTCTTCTCATCTAATTATTATAACTTTCTTAAGTTCCCTCACAAAACAAAAGTAACAATTCAAGTTTTTCAAGTTTTAAAATAAAAATAATTCTAAAAAAATATATTCTAACAATATTTAAATCAAATTTCAACTTTTCTTTCAATTCATCTCATTTCATCTCATTTACAAAAAGAAACGAATCCAGTTACATTACCAAATAGCTTTGGTAATAGCGAATTACCCTATAATTGACTGCACAATTCGATTATGAGAAGTCTCATTAATTTTTTAAACTCTTCAACCATATTATATATAAAATCTTAAAAATAGATGAATTGTCTTTTTTTTTTTTTAAGAGAATACACATTTCTCATTAAAATAACCAAATGATTACAACATCTACTCTATGACAACTTAATGACATAGAGCTATGAGTTACAACATTCTTTGGTAACAATCGAAATTTACAAGAAGGACAATCTTCAATGTCAAAGAGGTCCTCTAAACAATTAAAACCATCCTAAGCGAAAGCGTGGGCAGCCATATTGGCGTTGCAATTAACATGCATGATTGTTCAGGTCCCACAAGATTTAAGCACTTTAATAGCACCTTTGATGAGACATCCACCCAAACTCTACTTTTGGCGGGGATCTTTCAATAGCTTCACCACCTACAGTGAATCACCCTCATTAAAAAAATGAAAATAAGCCTAATTCTTTGTAGAAGATGTTGAAAATAAGGAGGTCATAGGCTTCGGCATCAAAAGGGTTCCCCTTGAAAGGTCTGTTTGCACACATCGCACTAATAACCAGCCATTGTGGCTCTGATGACTGCCCCTACTCCAATGATATTCTGTGTAGTTCTCATCACTGCGTCCTAGTTGACCTTGATTGCTTCTCTGCTAGCTTCACCCATTCTACTTGTGGTGTCTGGGCATCATACAGGGACATCATTGGCTATTGGAAGGCTTCTTTCTGTCAAGTCCATTTGTAATAGCTTGTTGCCTCAACATGGCTGGATGAAGGAGCTCCTAGCCATGGAGGTGATTGTCAACTAGTGCAGACCAGATGTCTAGAAGGATTCCAGTGTGAACAACAAGTTTCTGCACTTGTTTATAGCCCTACGACCACACATATTGGGCGGAGGGACAACCCCAAAGAGCGTGCCTTGACATTTCATCACTTTGTTTACAAAGAAAACAACTATTATCTTCCATAACTTTCCTCCTCTTAAGATTGGCATTGGAATGGCCTCATTGCATGCCCTCTAGATAAAACAATTTTGTCGTAGGATTAAACTTCAATCACCATATGGATTTCCACACCTTACTTTCCTGCTCTTTGGTGGGTGTTTTTCCTTCCTCTTCCTTTTGCATATCCTAGTGAAGATGATATCCACTCTTAACTGAATATTGGTTATTATCAAATGGTAGCCACACTCTCCTATCCTCTCTCCACCCTACACTCAGTAAGATGGCTTTGATACCCTCCACCTGCTATGAAGAGAACATTTCATAGATGAGGGGTTCATTCCATTGTTGTGAGACGGGATTTATCGGATCATTTACGTTCTCGCATCAATAGTCTGGATCACAGGCAAATTGGATCCTTTGGGATGGAGGCGAAGGGATCCACCTATCATGCCATATGTTAACCTTTCGTTCATCATCCACTATCCACATGATTCCTTTGTGTAAGATTTCTAGCCCCGCGTGTATTCCTCTCTAGGCGAATGACGGAGTAGTTCCAAGCTTTGCATGCAACAAGTCAGACTGGTGGAAATACTTCTGCTTGAGCACCTAGGCAACTAAGGAAGATGGATTTTGGAGGATTCTCCATCCATGTTTCGAAAGCAAGGCAAGGTTAAAACTTTGAAAATAACAGAAGCCCAAACCACCCAACTCTTTGTGGTTGCTAAGCTACTCCCATTTAACCCACTGAACCTTGAATGTGTTCTCATGAAAATCCCATTAGAATTTCCTTAGCAATTTATTAAGTTTCCTCGTGATCGATAAAGGTAGTAGGAATATGCTCATGATGTACGTTGGAATCGCTCGGGGTACCACTTTGAGAAGGACTTTCTTTCCTGCACACAAGAAAGTTGTTTCATTTTCCAATTTACAACACGAGCCCTAGTTTGGTCAATCATAGAGTGGAAAGTTGCCTTCTTTGACCTCCCCATGATAACTAGTAGTCACAGATATTTTTCAAATGTGTTTGTGGATTTAATCCCAGCCATGGAGAGGATGTTTGTCTGAACTGCCTGTGAGGTATTCTTACAAATGAATATTGAAGACTTGGCCTTATTGAAGGTCTCTCCTGACGTATGATCATAGTTGGAGAGGATTTGGGGAA
The DNA here is from genome assembly GCA_036898215.1 of Platycarya strobilacea. Classification (NCBI taxonomy): domain Eukaryota; kingdom Viridiplantae; phylum Streptophyta; class Magnoliopsida; order Fagales; family Juglandaceae; genus Platycarya; species Platycarya strobilacea. The sequence continues at coordinate 30,701,270 of CM072549.1, read as the reverse complement.
GGCTTGCTAGTTCCTTGGTATTTGTTTGAAAGCATAATAAATTATCGTCCGCAAAAAATAGACGGTTGATAGTTACTGGACCCTTTCCTATAGAGATGGGAGTGATGCTGTCATTTAGTGCCGCATGAGTAAGCATTGCTGATAGGGCTTCCCCATGGAGAATAAATAGGTAGGGGGATATTTGATCTCTCTATCTAGGTCCCCTAGAAAGTGTAAATTGCTAATGGGGTTCATCATTTATAAGGATTGAATATGAGACTGAGTTGAGGCGCATTTGAATGAGTTGGATCCAATTTTAAGGGAAATGCATCTTGGTCATTACCGCACCCACAAAACTCCATTCAAATCGATCGTACATATTACTCATATCAAGCTTGAGTGCCATAGAGCCCCTTTTTCCTTTCATTCTAGAGTTCATTGAGTGGCGCACCTCATAAGCAATGAGAATGTCGTTGGTGATCAAACGGCCTGGGACAAAGGCACTGTTGGTTCACGGATATCAATTTTGAGAGGATACCTTTTAGCCTATTAGAAATGGTTTTGGATACCACTTTGTACATGACATTGTACAAGCTAATTGGTCTGAAATTCAAAAATTGCTTTGGGTTCTTATACTTCGGGATCATGGAGATATAAGTCTCACTTACTCTTACAACGTCTTGGCCCTTATTAAGAACTTGTAGGGAAAAACTGCAAACATCTTCTCCCACCACTTCCCATTGTTGTTGGTAAAATAGTGCGGGGAACTCGTCAGGCCGCATATGGAACAACGCTACTTTAATTTCCTCCCTAGTGAAAGGAGTGTCAAGCTAGCTATACATCTCTATATATAAGGTGGTGTTGAGGGCACTTAAACACTCTTTAATTTTAGTTGGAAATGAAGAGGTAAAAAGAGAGGAGAAATAAGTAGTGAAAACATCATCAATGCTATTCGAATCATGCACTATACCTCTGAGACGATTGTCAATGGCCTTGATGGTATTGACTTTCATTCTGTGACTAGCTTGCGTGTGGAAATACTGTCTTCTTGTCACCATGCTTGAGCTAGTATTGCTTCGCTCGCTGCCTCTACTTCATATCTTCCTCGGCCAGTGACCTCTTAACTTGGGTTTGTAATCTTCTCATAGTCTCAAGATGCTGACCAGAGCCTGAGTTCTGGAGATGACTAATGGTAGTAAGGGCCTAATTGACCTCTGTTTTATCGAACTATTTTTCCTTTTGTTGCCACCTGACTAGGCTTGTTTGGCATAGCTCGAGCTTGCTTTGCATATCATTCGCAATAGGACCGCCTCCAAAAGACTTATTCCAAGCTTCAGTAACGATCCTTTGGCATTCATCATGCAAGCCCCAAGTCGCCTTGTATCAAAAAACTTTCACCTTGGGCCTTCTCTTAGGAGTCTGTTGTTGCTTGATGATATGGAGGGGGGAGTGGTTCGACTTGATGGCAAGGAATGTTGTCCATGTGGTATGCTGGAACAGTTTCATCCATTCACTGTTTGTCAAGGCCCTATCTATTTATCTTTAGTAAACTCTTAACCTTGTTTGCGATTGGATCAAGTGAACTTCTATCCCCAAGATTCCACTTCATTTAGGCCGCACGACTCCACTACTTGCCTAAAAGCTTCAATTTGGCTATGTGGTCCTGTATCAGCACCCACATTTTTTCTTTGTGTGAAGAAATTCATTAAAGTCTCCTGCACACAACCAAGTCATAGGTGTTAAAGGGATGAGAGAATTCAACAAATACCAACTGTTATTTCTCTTGGAGGTATCTGGATGGCAGTAGAAACTTGTGAACTATCATGGTTGGCTATTATCTTCCTCCTCTATGATAGCTGAGATGTGCCAACTTGTGTAGTTCAGCACTCTTACAGACCAATGATCTTTCCATAAAAGAGTGATTCCCTCACTAAGACCAAGGCTATCCATAGTAAAACAACCTTCAAACGTTAGACTTCTCCGCACTTGTTCCATACGTTGTGAGTTACTCTTAGTTTCCACGATGAAAACTAGACTGGGGCACTTATCCTTAGATAATTTCCCAAGGAGTCTAACTGACCGAGGGTTCCCAAGCCCTCCGTAGTTCCATACTAAGAGGCTCATTAATGGTGGCAGGGCTAGAGACCTGATGAGTGCACAAAAATGCACTCTAAATACTCTATTTAAATACTAAAAGAAATGAGAAAATAATGGATATAACTCATGTTATTAAAATTAATGGTCATTTATCTTGAAATAGATATAAGCATGATTTAATATATTGATGAGAATATAAAATGCCATATTTTCCTCTCTTAATGTTTAATACTTTATTCTTATTTGATGCCTAAATATACTCATTATTCTTATATTTTGATTTAGGACACAAATGGAAACATTAGGAGCAAATGAAGATAATTGCGGAATTTTAGACAGTTCTGACATCTTTTCGTAATATGGGCATAACTCTCTCATCCAATCTTCGATTGAGCTGATTCAAGATGATCTAGAACCGAAAGAGAAATATCTAGAACTTTTGTGTTTTATGTTTGAAGATATATCCACTCAATCTAAGACAAAATCGACCATCAAGTGGATGCACCTGCACTTGACGTTCCTGGATATTTTTCAGCCACTTGCATCAAATCCAAATGTTATCATAATATTTTCCAGCAAGCACTCCTACACCAACTTGGAAATTCAATGATCAATTCATATGCAAGATGAAGTACACTCAAGTTTCTTGTAGACAAATTATTTGACCATAAGATATTAAGTCATACAAGATAACTAATGGATAGAGAAGTAAAATTGAAACACTCAACCTACAAGCAAAATCCAGCTCATGCATGGTGGGAAAACAAATGATCAAAATGACAACTCACAAATCACTTGGATTCAAGAATGGCACATGGCAAAACAAGTTGAAATTGTGATAATTTTGTCATGACAACTTGCATGAAGGATGCTTATAAATAGAAGGAAGGGGTGTGTGTTCTAAAAAAATGCTTAGTGTGGGAGGATGCTTTGGAAGAGCCATTATTTTGAGAGCTTGAGAAAAGAAAAGAAAAACCAAAGAAGAGAGAAGAAAATAATGGTTGGCTCTTCCATATTATCCCTTGGAGAATTTTGGTTGCATATTTTCAATATGTGTAACTAAATTCTCAAGGAGGGCTAGGGATGAACTTGTGTATGTGATGGGGTTTGTAATTTATTTTTGATTCATGTATTTGGTCTTTAAATATTAAAACTCTTTTGTTCTATTATTCTCAATTTATTTGTGATGTTTTTTCGTCTTCAAATAATTATAGAATCTATTTCGTTTATAGATTCAGTCATGCTTTTTCTATTGAGTGAATTAGTTCTATAATTATGTTTGGAGCAATTGATTGTCTATATTGATTTAATTCTCTGCTGCAATATCGCCTCTTGGGTATATTGTCGTCGTTGGATTTTCTCAATATCGATAACAATTTATGAGAGTTAAGCGCGAAGAATGATTTTTTAAAGAGTTACATGTGATTTAAATTTTGGTTATTAATGTTATATCTTCCGATTAAGAATTTGGACATAGAATTCTTAATTGAGTTATCAATGAATTAAGAATAAATTTGAATATCACAAATACACAAGGAATTCCCTACGCTCTACTTTTCGTCTCATTTTTATACTTTTCAAATTACTCATTTAGTTTTAATTTACATCATACTCTAAAATTTACTTATCACACTCATTTAATCTTATTGTTAATTTCGTTACTGTTTTTCAATTTCTCAATCCATCTCCCTGTGGAATCGACACCCCAAAGCTATACTGCAAACGACCGCGTTATTCTTTGGGCGTAATCAAGACCAACCTTGGCATGCCATTGCTATTTTCCTTGTTTGAAATTTGTCGTTTGGCATGTTTTGGAGGGGAAACCTTCTGCCTGCAACGTCTCTTAAGGCCCTCCCTCTGTTTAGCTATCACCAACCGTATGTCGATTAAGGCCTCAGCTCTTGGACTCCCCCCAAGGACTTGCTTCTCATGGGCATGTTTCCATCTTCTACTGTGGGCTTCAATGGTACTTGGGCTTGAGTTTTGTGTGGTGCCGTTGTTAGGCTAAAGAGAACATGCCCATTTCAACATGTATATTGGGACCTGGTATGTTTTGATTTGTCACCTCGTTCAATCTCATGACATCAATGCACTGTAAGAGGGTTGTAAATTAGGGTGGAATTCCTCGACGATCAGGGGAGCACCCTCTGCATCTACTTCCATCTAGGAGGTAGGGTTAGGTTCAACTTTGGTCACATTTTCCTGTTTTGCAACCAGTACCTTCTGAATGTCAAGAGTCTCCATGGTATCAGAGGTTTGATCTCCAAGTTTTGTTATTTCGATGGGTCCAGAGAAAAGGTCTAATTTTTTTCCCTTTTGTTGAGGTACCAGTTGGAGCCACTCAAGAATTACTAGGTTGGGGGTTCTGTTTTTTTGTTGGTGCAGGCGTACTACTCTGAAAAACCGTTAAAAGTAGTTTTTTGGCCTCTAGGTTGCTTGGCCTTAGAGCTTCCTTGCTTTCATCACCTCGAGATTTGTGTTGATCACCATGGTGGATGCCGTCATCGGTTCCACCATACCTCCGACTATTGAAGGGATTCAACGTCATTGGTTGTGCCCAGAGCCAAGGGCCATACTGTAAGCAGGTTCCTTGCCCCTATGTGTACGAGCTTTGCTTAGAGTATTTCTTCCCCTTGTAGCCAAGTATACCACAATGGAAACAAAAGTTTTGGAGCCTTTCATATTTGAAAGGAATCCAATGTTGTTGGACCTCAAACTCAAGTCATTTCCCCCTCACGAGAGGCTTGTGAAGGTCGACAGCCACTCTGATGCATAGAATCCGACCCCATGCCCGACCATTCGAATAAGTTTCCACTCGTAGGATAGGACCTATGGTTTTGACGAAATCAAACCCAAAATCTTCTGTCACAGTAGCAAGTGGAAGGTTGTGTAGCTATATCTAAAAAGGCTTGAAATTAAATTGCAAACTGTCTATAGAGACCCAATGATCAAGCTCTTGTAATGAAAGTCAGTGTTTGTCAAAGAACCACGACCTTCCTCTCAATACTTTGTTTTCGTCTGCCGTGTGTTAAAAACATTGGTCCCCTAGTTCTTTGAATTGGACTCACCCATCCAACTACCAAACCTAGGACATTGTTGAACAAAACACCTTACTGTTGACATTTTTCTTTGCGAGTACTTTGCCCACTATGCACGTCTCACTCTCCTTCGATTTTCCCTTGTAGGCCTTCGACTTGAGTTTAAAACAAGAACTCTCATCTTTAGAAAGGCGGAGTTTCCCCCAACGTTTGGTGAGTTCCTCAACGTCCATTGGAAGGGAGTTAGGCTATACATGTTTTTACTCACACTCATAGTACCGTGAGACCAATACCCTTTGATACCACAAAGGCACTCACGCCTCACCCTTCACTAGAGAGAGAGAGAGAAAAGAGAAGGCACTCATCAATGCTTTGGGCTTAAAGGTCAATGGATAAATTCTCTTAAATGATGGGATGGATATACCAATCATAAGATAATCTTAAGTTTTGAATGGGGTGTTATAACCACTTCGAAGTAGCTAGCTTTAAATAATTACTTTCTAAAACTCTTTTGCTAAGCTTCTACTAGAAGTGCTGTTGAAACCTATCCTTATTGGTTGGTTGGGGTACATGGTTTTGAGTTGGTTTGTCTTCACACAAAAAATTCTTCTACCACTATCCAGTGTTTTGAATTTCATATAGTACAATTGAAACATGCTGTATCAGAATAGTGGTTGGTACAGAAATATGTCTGTTTCGTACTAGCCCAAATACCGACTGTATTGGTATTTCGATCGTACTAGCCATGGCTGTATCGGTCGTACTAGATTTTGGTATTTTTTTTTCATTTCTTATTATATTTTTATCTTAAATTAGATTAGACTATTTACACACACACATATATATAATTTATTCATATATTGACTATTATTTTAAAATTTAATTCATATATGTATTTATATATATAATTTTTTTTATGTATAAATTATTCTAAAATGGTATACGAAATAATATTAACACCAAAATATTTCATTCCATTATCTTAGTTGGTATATCGACTGATATAATATTTAAAATATTATCACTATCTCCTTCTTATTGTTGCGCACGTACTCCTTGTCTTTTATATTGCTATGTCATATCAATATGATGTTGATATATAACATATATATATTATAATTAAAAATAAGTTTCATAAAAATAATTTATATACTAATGTATTTTTATATAATATGTTAAATTTAACTAATTATATTAAATTATATTAGTCTATACATCTATTTTTATTGATATTTTTGTGATTAAAATATTCGTATATATCTGCTGGTGGGGCAATCTAATTAATTGGCTGCTAATCTGGTTGTGCCATTTAGCATTTTCTAAGAGCCATTTGCTCCTATTGTTGGCCACTTAAAAAAAAATAAAATAAAATAAAACAAAAACAAATTCTTCAAGAGATAAGAATATTTTATTTTATTTTTTTATCTGGTGAATTAGCGAAAGCAAAGCATTTCAACATGCTAGTCAGCTTTCATTATCATCAATCTTTTAATTATTTAATGATCAAGTTGACAACTTGCACGCCATTTATGCAAATGGGTTTCGACTACAGAAAAACTGAAAAAGGGGAGAGGGAGGGGAAGTCACTTTCTCAAGACTTTTCTGTCGTGTGGATGATACTCTTCACGTGGTGCAACATGCACAATCATAAAAAGCTTCCTCTCTCTCCGGTTGCGATCTTGATTCAACTTAACTCCATTGTCCATCCCAATGTCATGTCTCTTGCATCCATCACCTCCATCTAATCCCTTCGTAAAATTGGATATCGATTTGACAACTCGATATAAGCTAATCTGCCATCCATTCGACTTTCCCAGGAAAATAACTGTTCGAAATTAGATTTGAAAATAAAAATAGTAAATACGTGTTTTATATAAAATTTATAATAGTTTAATAATAATTATATTGTTTTAAAATAATCATACGATACGAATTTGACATTATTAATCATTTGCACAATTCACAAAGCAAATTTAATTAATTTTAACAGTACACTACTACTAGTAAAAACTAGTTGTTACGCTTATAAAGTACTCCACAATATATATGGACCAATGTAGCATTATTTCGTACAATAACATTATATATATAAACACCCATATAAGTATAATGTCAAACACTAGCCTTATGGTTGATCAAGGTTGAAATTCTAACTCACATAAAATCCTAGTAGCGCAAAAGGAAAAGATTCTAGAATGCCTCAAGGTGTGATTTATCAAAGGATATTACTGTGCATTACAAAGGAACAACTATTTATGCTAGCAATTGTAAGAAACAAAAAAATAAAATACATTTGGCTCATGTGATCTATACGTGACCGTACAAAGTTTATATGCAAAGTATATACAAAACATTAAATTATTCATGATACCCTATTCCATATGGAGAGTATATTGAATATACTTCCATCTTGAAAATAAGATAATGAAATTATTGAGAGCCAAGAGGCTTGGTCAACACATTAGTAAGTTGATGTCTAGAGGCTAAGGCCCCGTTTATATTTGTAACTTAGCTTAACTCATCTTCATTTCATCATTATATTTTTATAATTTTTTTTATATAAAACACAAATTCCTATACGCCTTTTTCAGATTCCAATACACTTTTTTTAAATTTCAAAATAATAATAATATTAAAAAATAAATTAAATTCATCTCAACTCATCTCATCTCCAAATTCAAACGGGGCCTAAATGAAAAATCTTGATAATGCCTTCTTGTATTTTGTCCCGAATAAAATAGTAGTCCATCTTAATGTGCTTAATTTTCTCATGAAATACTAGGTTGGCAGCAATGTATAAAGCAGTCTGACTATCACAAAAAAATTGAGCACTATGAGTATGTGAAATTCCAAAATCAAATAATAAAGTGAGAAACCAAACAATATCACAAGTAGTAGAAGCCACTAATCTATACTTAGTTTCAGCAGAAGACCTAGAATGGTTTGTTTATTAGATTTTTAAGACACCAAAGAATCTCTAAGAAAAATGCAAAAACCACATGTAGACTTTCGACCATCTGGGCAAGAAGCCCAATCATTAACAAAAGCATTGAGGGACAATGTATTATTGGCAGGAAATATAAGGCGATGTCCATGGGTATCTTTGAGGTACTGTAAAACTCTATAGGCAGTTTGTAAATGTGGTTTTCGAGGCTTAGCCATGTATTGACTACGTCTGTTGATAGAATAGCATATATCTGGCCTAGTTAATGTGAGGTAAAGAAGTCTTCCTACAAGTCTTCTATATACTGTAGGATTAGGCAATAAATCTCCTACTTCCTTACTCAATTTAATATTCTGTTCCATAGGAAAATCAGCAGGCTTAGAGGCAAGCAGTCTAGCATCATGCAAAAATTTCAAAATATATTTTTTTGACCCAAGAAAATACTAGCAAGAGATTTAGCCACTTCTGAATCAAGGAAATATTTGAACTTACCATGATCCTTAAGCTTAAATTTCTCATTAAGCATTAAGGATTTTAAATGCTCAACAAAAGTCACATTGTTACTGGCAATGAGCATATTATAAACATAAACAAGCAATGCAGTAAATGAGGGACCCTCAGCCTTTGTAAACAATAAATAATTAACTTTAAATTTCTGAAAATACAAACTAATTATGAAGGAAAAAAATTTTAAAAATCATTGTCTGGAGGCTTACTTCAGTCCATAAAGAAATTTATACAATTTGCAAACTGTAGACCCCCTTTACCATGAAAACTAGGTAAACTTCTTCAGATAAATTCCTGTACGAAAAAGTATTAATTAACATCAAATTGAGTGAGATGCCAATTTTTCACAAAAGCAATAGCTAAATTTGTTCTGACAGTAGCCATCTTACAAACAGGAGAGAAAGTTTCAAAATAATCCAATCCTTCAGTTTGGATCTAATCCTTGATAACCAATCCTGCCTTATACATTTCAATGGAACCATCAGTACGACTTTTAAATTTATAGATCCATCTGCAGCCTTTAGGCTTCTTACCATGAGGTAAAGAAGTAACAATCCATGTATTATTGACTTCTAAAGTTGCAATCTCAGCTATCATGGCATCTCTTTAATGAGAGTGCTTGACTACTTGATGATAGAACTCAAGTTCAGTATTTACAGATATAGACATGACAAAGGACTTATATGAAGAAGAAAGATTAGCATAGGAAAGAAAATTAGAAATACTATATTTAGGAGTATTCATAAAAGAAGAAGAACCTGATGAATCAGATGATGTTGGAGTAACTGGACTGGAGTGTATAGTGGGAAGGTTACATTGAAAATTCTATAAATAAGCAAGTAACTTTCTGACCCTAGAAGATCTTCTAGGTTGATCAGAAGGTAAGGACACATTAATAGGAGAATTGTATGAAGAATGATTTGGATTAGAGGAAGAATGATGTAAATTAGATGAAGAATGGTGTGAATTAGATGAAGTAGAAGGAAAATCACTTGTTGTTGAAGGCATGTTTAAAAAATATAATGTTGAAGATCCTTCAAGAAAATAGAAGATGTAATGGAAGACAAATAAAAAAAAAATTATTTGAAAAAGGAAAAAGATGCTCATGAAAAATGACATTTCTAGAAATGAATGATTGATTTGTGTGAATATCAAATAGCTTCTTATATCATTTCATTCCAAAAGGATAACCAAGAAAAGTACAAGTCCTCTAGCTCTAGGATCAAATTTAGTTCTAGACCTATGCAAAGTTGAAGCAAAACAGAGATAACCAAAGGTTCCAAGAAGTTCATATGAAGGAATACTTTTGAACAAAATTTCAAAAGGAGATTTATTTTGTAAAAGAGGAAGATGAAGCCTATTAATGAGATAAGTTGCTATCAAAACATCATCACCCCAAAAAACATCAATTAGATGAGACTATATCACCATTGCTCTTACTATATTAAGTATGTGCTGATATTTTATTTTTACCATAGAATTTCGTTGATGAGTCTCAACACAATTATGTTGATGTGTGATGCCTTTAGGATATAAGAGGGAATGAAAGACAATTTTGTGCCATGATCAGTTCTAATTGTTTTAAGCTTTACATTAAATTGTGTTTTGATCATGTTATAAAACAATTTGAAAAGAAAAGGAGCCTCAGATTTATGTTTAAAAAGATAAAGCCATGTAGCACAAGTGGAATCATAAAAAATAGTCAAAAAATATTTGTAATTTTCAACAGTAGGTACAGAATATGGACCCTAAACATCACAATGAACAAGATCAAAAGGAAAAGCAGAGAAAGTATTATTGCTAGGAAAATAATTTTTTTGTAAGTTTAGCTAAAGGATGTATCAAATAAGGATGAGATGGAACAATCAATTTATCAATAAAATTATTCACAAACATCATTCTGAATAAAGAAGGATGACCAAGTCTATCATGCCAAAACTCAAAATTAGAGTACTTTGAATTAACAGAACAAGCTTTTGAAAAAAAGTAGCATGTAAAGAATCAACAAATGAACTAGTAAAACAAGTGGATTGAGAGATAGAAAGGATTGGTTTTTGCAGTATATAAAGACCCCTTGCAAATTACCCACTCCAATCAGCTTCCAATGAATCAGGTCTTAGATTAGACAAAAATCAGATGAAAACAAGATGTAGCAAGTCAATGATTGAGTTAACTTGCTAATGGATATCAATTTCAAATTGAAAGTAGGAACACATAAAACATTATGTAAAACAAGATGGTCAGAAATGACAACAAATCCAATATGTGTAATAGACACAATTGACCATTGGGAAGCTTCACAGAAACATTGATAGACTTAGTAATGGAAGTAAAAATTTCAAGAGAATGAACCATATGATCAGTGGCTCCAATATCAAAAATCAAGGAATTAGAATCAAAAGGAATAGAATGAGTAACAGAAAAAACAAAGAATTTACAATGTCTAGGAAAAAAATACCGGAACAATAATAAGAAACAATTGCATTAAGAGAAGAGGAAACTAGATCAACAGATTTAGAAGGAAGCATGGATATAAGCTGCTGATAGTTAGTCTCAGTTAAAGAAAAATGAGAAGCAGCCGAAGAACTATTGTCACTAAGGACAACATTTTTAGCCACAGACTATTGCTTTTGTCATGGTTTATGTCTTGGAGAAAAGCCATGCAATCTATAACACTTCTCAATCATATGACCAATAAGTCCATAATGTCTACACACTGGTCGATCCTTCTTGGAAAATGATTTAACATTTCTACTTGTATCAACATGAGAGGCAAACACATGTGAGTCAACAGTAGATAAAGAAATAGAAGAAATTTCTCTTTGTTATTCCTCTTGTAAAACAAGAGAAAAAAACCTTATTAATAGGAGGCATAGGCTCTATGAACAATATTTGAACACGAGCAAGTGCAAAAGTTTTATTTAATCCTAGAAAAAAATTGTAAAACTCGTTATTGTTAAACACAAGAGTTTAAAGTCCTTACAGCACCACAAGTACAAGTAGGAACAAGCTTGTAATTGTGGGAGTTTATCCCAAAGTCCCTTAAGACGAGTAAAATAGTTACTCACCAAAAGAGATCCTTGAGAAAGAGAAGAAATCGATTTCTATAACTGAAAAATGTGAGGTCCATTTTTATAAGAAAATAGTTCCTTAAGATCGGACCAAATCTCACAAGTATTCTTAATATACAATATGTTAGATGAAGTTTCAAGAGAAACAAAGTTTAAGATCCAAGATATAACCATATTGTTACATAGTAACCACGGAGAAATGACTGAATCTGTAGGATTGGAAGATTTGGTGATAGATCTGTCAACAAAATTGAGTTTGTTCTTTGCTGAGAGTGCCATGGACATCAAGTGAGACCAGGAATGATAGTTCTTGTTGAGGAGAGATTGAGTGACCAAAAGAACTCCGCGAATATCGCCCGGATGAAGAAAATAAGAAGTAGCATCCTCCGAAGCCAATTTATGAGAAGGCGCCATGGAAGGAATGAAAAAAAAAGCTTCTGATACCATGTAAAACACTTGTCTTATCGATTAATTAAGGCTGAAAACCTAGCAGAGCAAAAGGGGAAGATTCTAGAATGCCTCGAAGTGTTATTTACCAAAGGATGTTAATGTGCATTACAGAGGAAACAACTATTTATACTAGCAACTGTAAGAAACAAAAAAATAAAATACATATGGCTCATGTGATCTACAAGTGACCTTACAAAGTTTATATACAAAGAATATACAAAAACATAAAATTATTCATGATATATAACAAGCTTCTTTTGATTAAATTTTTGGATCTTGGTATGAATTTATGATAAGTTCATCTACGATATAATAAAAGTAATATGATTCTTACAATATTTATCTAAATTTTTTTATGAAGATGAGGGTATTTTATAATTTTCTTAATATGCACTCACTTATATTGAAAGAATATTGTGATTTCATTTTTAAACTCTTGGTTCCAATGAGAGCTCCTTGGGTTTTGTTTGGATATAAAAACGATTTTATCTCAATTTATTTTATCTTATCATTATAAATTTTCTAAATTTTCATATAAAATATAATAAATAATTTTTTTTTGAATTCTAAGACAATAATAATATTAAAAAATAATATTATAATAATATTTTAGTCAATCTTAATTTTTTTTAAAATCATCTTATCTCATCTCACTATCCGAACAAGTCCTTAATCTTATCTACTCGTTCGAGCTACTGGTTTTTGATTTTGACGAGAGCTCTCATGATCCATTAATGGATGTTCTCAGCAAAAGAACTGTTGTAACAAGATCAACAGTAGCTTCAGCTTTTTTTTTTTTTTCTCGAGATGATTAAAGTCATGATATATGCCACCATGCATGCAAAGGCATGTCTTTTGATACTTACCAATGTCTACGTGCGTGTAAAGGTTCAACAAATATATCTCATAGACCGATAGTCTCCTAGAGTGTTTGGGTCCTTTCTCGTGACTTTCAACTAAAAGTGGAAAAATGTTTAGTTTTCTTGGTTAACAAGGAACCCTAGTTTTCTTCTTGCATGAAGTCCTTCGAGAGAGAGCTAGGGCTCAAGCTGGAGATGGAGGAGGAACTGTCAAGAAAATGAGATAAACTAAAGCTTTCAATAGAAGAAAGTGAAGTTTTCGTTATCAAAGAAACAAATTTGAAAAACAGGGGCATGCGTGGGAAATCCAGCATCACTAGGAGAGTGATGTCAAATAAGAACATAAACAGTGATGCCTTTCATTCAACTATGACAAAAGTTTGACAATTGTTTTGGTGGGTAAAATTCAAAAAGTTGGGAGACCAAAAGTTTTTAATTGAATTTCAATTCCTAACTGATAAAGATAAAATCTTGAGCGGTCGACCATGGTTTTTATTTTTCTGAAATATGATATCTTTTCAAGAAGTAGATGAATCAATTTCTCTAAAGGATAATCTATTTCAGTTTGAACCATTTTGATTCGAGCTTTATGGATTACCTCTAGCCTTAATGAATAAAGAAATTGGGAAAGAAATCGCAGGTTCGATTGGCCATGTGATTAGAGTGGAATCAGACTCAAATAGTCAAGCATGGTGGAATTTTTTAAGAGTAAGGGTTGCAATTAATATGAATAAACCCCTGTTGAGAGACAAATGGGTTTAGCTTGAAAATAGGAAATACTGTTGGGGCCTGGATGAGGGCTCAGCCATGAAATCCTAAATTATTTGAAATTAGAAAATATACAGGTAGTGAGAAAACAAGGAAGGAAAAAGGAAAACAGAAAACATCAACAACAAATGTTTTCTGTTTTTTTGAATGGTGGCCTAGCTTTTTTTTGGAAGAGTAATTTTGACTTCTCTCTTGATTCCTATTCTCAGCACCACATTTCCATGAAATTCTATGATGAGGTAGTGAACCAAGATATTTTGATCTCAAGTTTTTATGGTTATGCTGACACCACTGACAGACATAAAAGTTGACATCTTTTGCATAGATTGAAATTTGTGGGTGATAAGACTTGGATTTGTTTTGGTGATTTCAATGAAATCATAAACCAAAATGAGAAAGTAGGAGCTGCTAGGAAACCCTATCAACAAATGGAACAATTTAGACAATGTATGGATGATTGCAACTTGAATGACCTTGGATATAAAGGATTGAAATTCACGTAGTACAACAATAAAGAAGGGGGTCAATTTACTAAGGAAAGGCTAGGTCGTGTTTTAGGGAATATGATATAGATAGATATGTTCAGGTCTTTTAGTTTCAGAAATATGGCTGCCCTATCTTCAGACCATGGCCCTATTTTGATGACATGGGATAAATGAGGCATCAATAGGTCAACTAGAGAAGGGGATAGATCAAAAGATTGCATTTTTAGATATGAAGCATAGTGGGATGTTCAAGAAGACTGTAAAGTTATCATTACTTATAGCTATAACAATTATGGTTCTAATCCAATTTCAGTCATCCAATTAGTCAAAGATAAGTTGAACATGCAAAGAATCACTAGTAAAGTAGGACAAACAGATTCTCAAGAAAGAAAAGAATGACATTCAATGTAATCTTCAGAAAGAAAACTTTGGCAGTGGCAATGAAGAAATCAGAAATTTGAAGAGAAACATTGTGAAATCTCTAGTTAAAGTAGACATGAGGTGGCAACAGAGATCGAAACAAACATGGTTAATAAGTGGTGAAAAAAACACAAAATATTACCACATTTTTGCCAATCAAAGGAAAAGAAACAATGAAACCAAGCACATACTCAAAGAGGATGGGACCGGGACCTCAAACAACCAGGAAATCAGAGAGGTATTTAATAATTTCTATCAGCTCCTTTTTACTTCTCAGCATCCTATTCATATAAAGGAATTCATTAGTAATATTCAATCCAAAATTCTTGAGGAGATTAATAGAGATTTACTTAGACCCTACTTTGAGGAGGAAATCAGAGAAGCTCTCTTTCAAATGAATCCTATGGGATCCCCAAGCCCAGATGGATTTTCACCTTTTTTTTTATCAAAAACACTGGGACATAGTGGGTCAAGACATTAGTAGAGCTATTGCAAATATTCTTAATCATGGTGGACATGTTGGTGCTATTAATGAGACTGTTATTGTGCTGATTCCTAAGATAAAAAAGCCAAATAATTGTTTCTGATTATAGGCCTATCTCTCTGTGTAATGTTATTTATAAAATTGTTTCTAAAGCTTTTGCTAATCATGTCAAACACATACTGTCCCAGATTATTTCAGAATCTCAATGTGCTATTGTGCTTGGTAGAATGATTCAAGATAATGTTATCATTGTATTTGAGGCCCTTCACTCCATGGCAGCCAGAGAAAGAAGTAAACAAGGTCATATGGCTGTCAAACTCAATATGAGTAAAGCGTATGACAGAGGAGTGGATTTTTTTAAAGAAGTATTAGAAAATTTGGGTTTTGATACTTCTTGGATAAAACTGGTCATGAACTGTGTTTCCACCACTTCTTATTCTCTGATCATAAATGGCAGCCCCAGCACACTATAGTTCTTACTAGGGGGATCAGACAAAGTGACCCTATATCCCCTTATTTATTTCTTTTTGTTGATAAGGTCCTGAACACCCTGATTAGAAAAGCAAAAGCTGATAAGCATATTCAGGGTTACAATATGAGCAAAGGAAGGTTGAAAGTGAGCCATTTATTTTTTGCTGATGATTGTCTATTATTTTGTCGTGCTTTAACTAGAGATTAGGGCTTTATTAATGAAATTTTGACTCTCTATGAATCTGTCTCAGGCCAGAAACTTAATAAATCCAAAATTTCTATTTTTTCAGCCCTAATACTAGAAGGGAGAGTAGAGAGTATATTTTAAACATTGCAAGGGTTCACGCTAGTAAGTCATATGAAAACTACCTTGGTCTAGTAGCTCTGGTTGGCAGATCAAAACATAAAGCTTTCAAGAATATCTTTGACAGGATTAGAGGGCGGATGAGCAATTAGAAAACTAAATTTCTGACCTAAGCTGGAAAAGAGATGTTACTAAGGCAGTAGTGCAATCGTCGCCAACTTACACTATAAGAGTTTTTAAGCTTCCAAATTCCTTGTTGCTTGAGATGAATAGCCTAATGAGTAAATTCTGGTGAAATTTCATGGATAAAGAGAGAAAAACTCATTGGATAGCATGAAAACAGATGGGTAAGGCAAAAGGGGATGGGGGTCTCGATTTTAGGACTTTGAGAGTTTCAATTTGTCCTTATTAGCAAAGCAAGGGTGGAGAATTATTCAAGACCCTAATTCGATGCTGTCCCAAATCTTGAAACTCAAATACTTCCCCTATTCTGATTTCTTAAATGCAAAAATAGGTGTGAGACCCTCTATGATATGGAGAAGTCTTTGTGCAGCCAAAAATTTGCTAGTAGAAAGGTCTATGTGGAAAGTGGAAAATGGTTGTGATATCAGAGTTTGGCAAGGTAGATGGCTTTCTAAACCTTCCAGTTACAAAGTTCTATCACCTATTCAAATCTTGGATGCTAAGGCAAAGGTTAATGGACTAATTGATAGGGATACTAAACAATGGAATTTGGTCACTCTAGCTGTTTCTCAGGATGAAGACATAATGACAATTTCCAAAATCCCTTTAAGCTAGCAGGATGCTCAAGATAAATTGATTTGGCTTGGAAACAAGATCGCCATAAATAAACAAGATCGCTAGTTCTTTGTGAAAAGCGCATACCATAAATATATGGAGTTGATAGAAAATAAAAAGGGGCAACCATCATTTTCTCAGAATGGGTCTGTATGGGCAAATCTTTGGAAGTTGAAAATCCTAGATACTACCAAAGTGTTCCTTTGGCATGCATGTCATGAGACTCTTCCCATGAATCTGAATTTATATAAAAGGAAAATTATTGACTCTCCTCTATGTCTTATTTGCAGGAGAGAGGTAGAATTAGTGCTTCATACCCTTTGGACCTACTCCTCAACAAGTGATGTGTGGTGCCAAGGTCCAATTTGTCTTAAAAAAAGAATTGACATGGTTGGTAGTTTCAGAGAATTATTTGAGGGGTTGAGCTCAACCTGTGATAGCGAAGTGATGGAAGAATTCTCAATCATAGCTAAAGCTACCTAGAACAGAAGAAACAAGCTCATCTTTGCAAATTCTTTCACCCATCCAAACTAGGTGATCCAATCTGCAATCCATGGACTTGAAGAATATAAAGAGGCTCAAGTTGGCAATCAACAGAGCAGGCCTAGAAGCACATAAATGAGATCATCCTAGTTTCCTCCTCCACCATGCATGATCAAGATAAATTGGGACGCTAGTCTATGAAACACCTTAATAAAATTGGATTTGGCTTAATTACGAGGGATCATAACAGAGCCATTGCTACTAAAAAAGTCTCAAAGACCTCCTTCATGGATCCTATGTTGGCAGAAACAATAGGAGCTAAAGAAGTTGCAATCCTTGCAAGAGATCTCAACATAGCCTCGGTGATAATTGAAGGGGACAGTCTTCAAGTGATAAAGAAGCTTAATAGTCAAAGCAACAGGATGGACTATATAGGGTTGCTTGTTCAAAATACTAAAATGTTGTTATCTCTTATGAATTGGCAAGCTTTATTTGTAAAAATAAGTAGGAACATAGAAGTCCATTGTCTAGCAAAATCTGCAACTTTGCTAGCTGAAGATGAGATAAAACTAATGAACCAACCAGATTTGTAATCTCAACTTCCTTTATTCTTTCTAATGCAAGCAGGGTTTTCCCATTTAAAAAAAAAAAATCTCATAGACCTAGTGAGATAGTGCCTTTGTTGTCACCACCAACATCAAGATCCAACCATCTTTGACATCCCTGACAACATTGAATTTCGATGTAGACTAGCAAAAGTTCGTTGCATGGTTCTCTTTAAGGGAGTATTTATATAAAAGCAATGCATCGAGTACATATATATCGAGTAAAAGAAAAATTATTCGTCCTCATCTTTAATTTTATTATTTTTCAAAGTGTAAGTTAGTGATGCCTTCGGCTACTTGATTATGATCCTATATTCATATAGGGCAACACCTTACTATTTTGCCAGCAGCACGATGCTTGTATTGATGTTCCTTGATGCTATTTCCACAGTTTAGGTTGGCTTCGACCATTTCACTCACTACTAAAACATGATAAATATAATAAATAATTTATAATCTATTTCATTATACAAATAATGATATGTCTTGCTTCGACTAGGACATTTGAATAGGAATTCCATTCCTATTTTAGAAATTTGAATTGGAAAAACATTAAATCATAAAAGCATTCCATTTTTAGTTTTGTTGAAATAAAATTTAAGATTTTGTTAGCTTACAGTTTGCTTGAGAAACAACTTGGTGATAGTTTATCCAGGACACCTCTCTCTCTCTTTCTCTCTCTCTCTCTCAATCCCAACCTCCCAATCCTTTTCTTGCATGCCTTCCTAGCTCTTACCACTTTATCCTATCTATTTTTATTTCCTTCCAAATTCTTTGTTGTTCCTTTCCTTCCAAGGCAACAAACAATTAATAAATAATTTTCCAATCACCCTAAAGGTGCACGCACCTAATGAATAGACTCTCTCAGTCCATCGATCTTTCAGGTAAAAGTGATGCAGTTGTTAAAGCATTGACAATAGTCTAGCTATTGTCAAACTATTGTCAAGTCTAAAATTTGACTAAAAAAGTCGAGATTTTAGCTAAAATCTAAATCATTGGAGAGGTTAATCAACATTGGACTATCTATTCAAAAATCAAAATAATAAAATAATATTATATATTTTAATAATAATTTTAAAATTTTCTATATTTTGCAAAGATACTCCGTGTATTAATTAATAATTTAAATTTTACATAAAGTTATTATTTTCGAACTCCCTTAATCTAATTATCCAACAAACACATTTACTCAACATAATTAGAATAAAATATTATTTTAGAGATGAATAGTGGCTTGCCAAATTTGGAAAAATGGATGAATTTATTCTAGCTCAAAAATGGAATCTTGAAATTTTGACTACTCCAATGTAGACCACTTTGAGCTACTTAGTCAACATTTGACTAGGCTAGGCCAATGCTAGTGCTTTGCCAATGCTAGTGCTTTAAAAATGGGTGTATGTGCTACATGTGCTACCCAAAGTGGTGCGCGGAACCAACATGCTAGTCATAACTAGAGCCTAATTTGCTACGTGCGTCAGCTCAAAAGGTTCTCCACTCTTAGATCATCTAGATTTGATAACCTTTGCCATATCGATGCCAATGTGTAAAACTCACATATCGATGCAAGTTCTACAAATCTCAAAGGTTGTCCAAACAGTGAACGATCTTTTTTTCAAAAATCATGAGCTAGCACTCATGGATGATATAATATACAACCCAAGGCGTTTTCTTGGCCCAATCCAAGACTCATTAAAAGGGAAGAAAGAAAGAAGGAGGAGACAAAGGGCACGAGAGAGTGCAGAGTATCAAGAGAAAAAATGTGTGACGTAACATAAAAAAAGGGTAATGGGACATAAAGGAAGGGGGCTGGTAATAAAAGGGAGGGACATAGACAACTTAAGGGACTTTTGGTCAGCCTTCTCCTCAGGGGGCTTCTTCAACCTCACGAAAGGAATTCCAACAATGATATCTCCACCTGAAGACAGGCCTTCAAGATCTAGTGTACAGTGACGATAATGAGAGACTGTAAAACAATCTTATTATATTAGAACCTCCCCTCCCTAAACCCTTGTGAATGTAGGCCCTACACCGAACCACATATATGTGTGTCTCTGTCTATTTATTTTCCTTGCATTTACTACAAATCACTATTATGGATGTACATATGAACACCATACAACCACTCTAGATCACTGTCGAGGGTTCCACACCACATCAATCGAGGTCCAAATTGTCATAGCGGGCTAAGATCAAATGTTTCTCCCTTTCTGGCTTGTTTTAACAGATTTTGGCATTAACAACCACTTTACATATAGAAGGAAAAATAAAAGATGGAAGCAATTGTTATGTAAAATTCACTCCCAACACCAAGACTAATGTGATTAATTCTGATAATTAGTTTCAACAAATAATCGAAGCAATGAAGATAAGAGATTCACCCAAATATAGAGAAAACAACTATGTTTTCAATAATAAATTATCAGAACTACAGACTAATATCCATTAATAGAAAAAAATTGAAATTATGATGATTTTTAAAAAATATGAAAAATCTAAATTATTGTATGAAAAACAAATATACAAATAAACTAAAGTCCTACAAAAGATTTCATTAAAATCGAAATGAGAATCACTTCCAAGACTTGAAATCAAATATTTACTAAAGGCAAAAATGCGTGTAAACATATAATTTGAGGGAGAATAACTAGTATTGTCCTAGTCCATGAAAGATATTAAGTTTTTCTTTCCATATATATACAAATTCTTCTTAGAGTAGTACGTTAATGCAATCAACATAGAATTTGGATCTAGATACACCATATTAGGGGTGGGCAGTGGAAAACCCATACCCACCTGTTGAACTCAAGGTTTCAAGTTTCATGTAAATCTACAAATGGATTTTGATGATAACAAATGAATCCAAAGAATAAAGGAGTCTCAAGCTCAAGTTATCTATACAATAGAATCAAGCACATCAAGGAAGCAAGTATGAGCAAGAAGGGAACAAGTTCACATTAAAATCATAGAGTAATTTTGTAAATCTCTTAAAAATTTGAAATTAGGATTAAGGCTCAAAATTAATATTTTATCATAAAGCATTAAAATACATTTTCCACATATACATGAATATTTTAAAAATTAAATTTGAAAATTTTGAAAGATGATTAATTGTCATCTTTCACATGTGCATGACATGATTAAAGGTTTGAACTTTGAAAATATTAAGATAATTGATTGTCATCTTTCACATGTGCATGTTTTATTTGAATATTTTCAAAAGTGGTGGATGCTTTTCTTGACTTATGCAAAAGGTAGATGTCTTTATTTGAAAATTTTAAAAAGTAAAGTGTGCTCCTTTTGTCATATGTAAAAAGTAAAAGATTATGTTTAAAATTTTTGAAAAGTAAAGTGTGCTCCTTTTGTCACATGCAAAAAGTAAAAATATTAGATTTGAAATTTTTGAAAAGTGAATGATGATGTTTTTGATATGGGAATCTTTTCAAATTTGAAATTAAAAACTCATTTGCCTATAAATAGCTCACTTGAGTTTTGCAAAATTCACAACAAGAGCTTACACATCTATTGCTAAGTTTTGCATCATTTCTTCAAAGCTCTCATTCTCTCTTTTCTAAAGTTTTGAGCCTTAATTTTTGTTCTTGTTGAGAGAGATATAGGTTGCGCTGTATTGTTTCTATCTCACTTATTGAGGAGTGTACTTTGATAGTCTACCTACTATCAACTCTTGTATTTGTAAAAGGGTGTGTATAACCCTTGTGTGTGTAGAAGGTGTTCTACACGGGGAATAGTTAAATCACCAAGTGTGAGGTGATTGGAAGTGTAGAAGGTGTTCTACACGGGGAATAGTTAAATCACCAAGTATAAGGTGATTGAAAGTGTAGAGGGTGTTCTACACGGATTCTTTGGAGCGGTACTGCTCAAAGGTGTAATAGGTTTCTATCTCCACCTAAAGGAGATTGAATAGTGGATTTGGGAATCCTCAAGAGGTAGCTTGAGGCGAGGACGTAGGCAGTGGGGCCGAACCTCGTTAACATACTGAGTTTGCTTTTCTCTTACTCTTACTATTTATATTTATTGTTGTTTCATATTTTGTTTATATTTTATATTATATATTTGATTTATAATTGTTATTTTTTTAAATACAACTCAATTCACCCCCCCTCTTGTGTTAGTCATCTGGGCAACAATTGGTATCAGAGCTAGTTGACCTGTACTGTTCATACAGGCAGATCACTCATGGGAACTCTCGCTTGTGACTGTGTCACCGAAGCAAGACTCTCCGACCATGGGTGAAGGTGCACCGGTAGAGACGATGGCCGGCTAGTCTGGTAGGTACAGTTGTTAGGTGACATATGTGCGGCCTATGGTCAGTAACAATTGGTATCAGAGCTAGTTGACCTGTACTGTTCATACAGGCAGATCACTCATGGGAACTCTCGCTTGTGACTGTATCACCAAAGCAAGACTCTCCGACCATGGGTGACGGTGCACCGGTAGAGACGGTGGCCAGCTAGTCTGGTAGGTACAGTTGTTAGGTGACATAGGTGCGGCCTATGGTCAGTAACAATTGGTATCAGAGCTAGTTGACATGTACTGTTCATATAGGCAGATCACTCATGGGAACTCTCGCTTGTGACTGTGTCACCGAAGCAAGACTCTCCGACCATGGGTGACGGTGCACCGGTAGAGACGGTGGCCGGCTAGTCTGGTAGGTACAGTTGTTAGGTGACATAGGTGCGGCCTATGGTCAGTAACAATTGGTATCAGAGCTAGTTGACCTGTACTGTTCATACAGGCAGATCACTCATGGGAACTCTCGCTTGTGACTGTGTCACCGAAGCAAGATTCTCCGACCATGGGTGACGGTGCACCGGTAGAGACGGTGGCCGGCTAGTCTGGTAGGTACAGTTGTTAGGTGACATAGGTGTGGCCTATGATCGGTAACAATTGGTATCAGAGCTAGAGCTCTATTATAAGATTAACTATCTTTTAAGTTAAGATTTTATGGCTAACATTGCAGCTTCATTTGGTGAAGGTCAATCTAGCAGTCGGCCTCCACTCTTTTGCGGAGACAATTACTCATTCTGGAAAGTTAGAATGAGAATATTCCTTCAGGCTCAAGGTCGAGAAATCTGGAAATGCATTGTAAATGGATCTTATATTCCAACAAAAGTGGTTGATGGAGTAAAGGTCAACAAGGAAGAAGAAGAGTTTAATCGTGAAGACGATAGACTTTATACTTTGAATTTAACTGCTATGAATTTATTATATAATGCTCTCAATGGTAATGAATTTAATAGAGTAATGACTTGTGCTACAACAAAGGAAATTTGGGATAACTTGGAAGTTACTTATGAAGGAACTTCTCAAGTCAAGGAATCAAAAATTTATATTCTTACTCATGAATATGAAATGTTTAAGATGAATGACGATGAATCTATTTCTAGTATGTACACTCGTTTTACTAACATCATAAACAGCTTGACAGCTCTTGGCAAAATTTTATTCCAAAGTGGAGATAATAAGAAAAATTCTCAACTCTCTACCAAAACGTTAGGAATAAAAAATGACAGCGATTCTTGAAGCTAGAGACCTCAAGAAGCTCGAAGTGAATGAACTCATCGGGTCACTTATCACCCATGAGTACACATTGAAAAGAAGAGAAGAAGAAGGAAAGTCAAAGAAAAGCTTGGCATTTAAAGCTGTTCCACATGAAAGTGAAAGTGATGAAGATGAGAAAAATGACGACAAAGATGAAGAAATTGCGATGATAGTAAGAAGAATTCAGAGGTTCTTAAAGAAAAATAAAACTCCTCCAAGGAAATCCTTCAATAAGTTTTCCAAGAAAAATTCAGGTAAAAATGACACTTTAATTTGTTATAAATGCAATAAACCTGGTCATATCAAGCCAGATTGTCCTCTGCTAAAGAAAGATCGAAACAAAGACAAAAAAACAATGAAAGCTACGTGGGATGATGATTCAAGTAGCTCAGATAGTGAAGCAAGCAATGGAGAATCAACAAATTTTTGTCTTATGGCTAAAGATGACATTGAGGTAACAAATCTTGATAATATTGAAGATCCTTCATATGAAGAATTGTAAATATTTTAGAAGAGGTATATGAGGAATTTGAAAAATTAGATATCAAGTATACTGTTTTGAAAAAGAAAAATTCTTCTTTAACAAACGAAATTGATATTTTAAGAAAAGAAAATATTGTTTTGAAAGATGAAAATCTTGAATTGAAGAAAAAGAAAACTGATTTAGAAAATATTATTGAAAAATTTACGAATGGAAAAAGAAATTTTGAAAAACTTCTTGGTAGTCAAAGATGTGTTTTTTATAAGGCAGGCTTGGGATATAAGCCAAAACAAAAATACAAATCTTATAAAAACTTCTTTGATAATCCTTCTACATCAAAATCCAATATTCAAAATTCTTTTCATAAAAATAATTTTGTTAAAAAAGGATACTATTATAATCACTCAAGTTCTTCATATATGTCACATGCTATTTACAATTTTTGTAATAGAAATGATCATAATTATTTTGCTTGTCCTATTAGAAGAAAACATACAATGACTATTAGGGCCATATGGGTACCTAAAAATCTTATTTCTTCTAATACTAATAAATAAAGGACCCAAAGAACTTGGGTACCAGGAATTGTTTTTAATTGCTTTTGTAGGTATGCATGAAGTATTCTACAGGTAAAAATAAATGATTTTTAGATAACGGATGCTCAAGATACGTGACAGAAGACAAAACTAAATTCATTGACTTCACTTCTAAAGAAAAAGGATGTGTGATATTTGGAGACAATTCAAAAGGGAAGATCATGGAAATAGAAGGAAAAATCATCAAGACTTAGTACAAGATGCAACCAAATAGTGGAAACATGTGAAAGATCATCCAGCGGAATAAATTCTAGGAGAACCTTCACGAGGTGTAAGTACTCAATCATCTCTTAGAAATATTTGCAATCATACTGCTTTTCTATCTTAGATTGAACCTAAAAATATTGATGAAACACTTCTTGATGAATCTTGGATTCTAACTATGCAAGAAGAGCTTAATCAATTTGAAAGAAATGATGTTTGGACACTTGTTTCTAGACCCAAAAATCATACTATTATTGGAACAAAATGGGTTTTTAGAAACAAGAAAGATGAGTCCGGAGTCATTACTAGAAATAAGGCTCGACTTGTAGCCCAAGGTTTCAATCAAGAAGAAGGAATCGATTATGATGAGACATATGCACCAGTCGCAATATTAGAAACTATTCGAATGCTACTTGCATATGCTTGTTATAAAGATTTCAAACTTTTTCAAATGGATGTTAAAAGTGCTTTCTTAAACGATTTTATAAATGAAAAAGTATATGCTGAGCAACCTCCAGGTTTTGAAAATCATATTTCTCTAAATCATGTTTTCAAACTCACAAAAGTACTATTTGGACTCAAACAAGCTCCTAGAGCGCGGTACGAGAGATTCAGTAGTTTCTTGATTGAAAAAGGCTTTTTAAGAAGAAAAATTGATACAACTCTTTTCATTATGTACGAAAATGATGATATTATTTTGATTCAAATTTATGTTGATGATATAATATTCGGTGCTACTAATGAAAATATGTGCCAAGTTTTTGCTAAGACTATGCAGGAAGAATTTGAAATGAGCATGATGGGAGAGCTTACATTCTTTCTCGGATTGCAAATTAAGCAAGCAAAAAGTGGGACATTCATCAATCAATCGAAATATATTAAGGAATTGCTGAAAAAATTTGGGATGGAAGGTGCTAAGGAAACTGGAACACCAATGAGTCCATCCACTAAATTTGATAAAGATGAAACCGGTAAACCAGTTGACTCGAAGGTATATCGAGGTATGATCGGTAACTTATTATATTTGACAGCCAGTAGACCAGATATTATGTTTAGTGTGTGCTTATGTGCACGCTTTCAATCATCTCCAAAAGAATCACATTTAATTGCAGTTAAGCGCATTCTTAGATATCTTAGTGGTACAATTAAGTTAGGGTTATGGTATCCTAAGCACACATCTTTCGATCTAATCAGCTACACAGATGCAGATTATGCTGGCTGTAAAATAGATCGAAAAAGCACTAGTGGAGCATGTCACTTCTTAGGTCGTGCACTAGTTTCTTGGTTTAGTAAAAAACAAAATTCTGTTGCACTATCTACTGCTGAGACAGAATATGTTGCTGCGGGTAGTTGTTGTGCTCAAGTTCTTTACATGAAGCAACAACTTGAGGATTTTAAACTTATGTACAATCACATTCCAATCAAATGTGATAATACAAGTGCTATAAATCTTTCAAAGAATCCAATACAACATTCTCGGACCAAACATATTGAAATTAGATATCATTTTCTTAGAGATCATGTGCAAAAGGGCGATATTGTATTAGAATTCACTAGTACACATGATCAATTGGCAGACATTTTCACAAAACCCCTACCAGAAGATAGACTATGCATGATTAGAAGAGAAATAGGAATGATGCATGCCATGGATATCTGCTAGATATTTTTATTTCATTATCTTAAATGACCTACAGAAACTTGAAACGTTTAGCCTCATCATTCAAATGCATTTGCTCCTCATTAATCATCATGCCATCCTTGTCTAAAGGATTAGGCAATCGAAATGAAGAGGTAAGCAAGGATTTCAAATCCTTATTCTGTTGTTTTAATTCTACTATTTTTTTGTTTGACTCATAAACAAGTTGTTGAAGTACAGATACAGTCTCGTTAAGCTTCTCAATTTTGCGAGTTTTGGACTGCAACCGAGCAGAAAACGCAACGATAGATGATGAGTATCGAGTTCCGAGACCCACAAGCTCGTAAATGGCGTCATGATCTGATTTATTAGCTAAATCAGTCTCTTATTGCTTCATGGCATCCACGACAGATGCAGAAATAGATTGAGACTGAGGTGAAGGATACCTCAAATCTTGATCAAGAGAAGCACTGAAGGGAATTCTACGAGCCATTGAAAAATTGTAGAATGAGAATGCAAGCAAATTACAAAGATGAGAAGAAAGCTTGATGCGAAATAGATAAAGCTAAGGATTGCTCTTATAGAAACGGAAATAAGAACAAGACAAACTTACAAATCATGATAATATCTCATTTTTCAACAACATCAGGCGATTGATTTAAATTTGCTTTCTCACCGACTGCTAGAGCTAGGCCTCCAACCTTTACAGGTTTTGTCAGATACGCGTGGCTCCACACCGAATTGCCAGAGTTAGACTTTCAACATTTGCAGGTTTTGTCGGACATGCATGGCTCCGCACCGCATTGCCAGAGCTAGGCCTGCAGCTTTTGCTGTCTTTGTCAGACACGAATAATTTTCATTATTCAACTTCAAATCTCTGGAACATCTAATTCGTCAATAACATCAAGCGGATTTAAACTTCTTCCGCACCAAGATGATAAAATTCGACTTCAACCTTTGCAGGTTTTTTCGGACACGGGTGGTTCTAACTTCTACAGTCTCTACTAACGCAGCGTTTTATTTGTCTGTTAGTAATTGTAGGAATATATCTTATTGAGATAATTATGATTCCTTTTTAATGATGCCAAACTTGTTATATATGTTTGGAATTATATTTATATTGCTAAACTTGAACATTAACATTGTTTAAATTGCTAAACTTGTTATATATGCTTGGAATTATATTTATATTTTTGCTTGAAAAACTAACGCACATTCTCAAGGGGAGCTTAAGTATTCATACAGGTTTCAAGTTCTATCAAGTATTTGTCATCATCAAAAAGGGGGAGATTGTAGAACTCAAGGTTTCAAGGTTCATGTAAATCTACACATGGATTTTGATGATAATAAATTAATTCAAAGAATAAAGGAGTCTCAAGCTCAAGTTATCCATACAATAGAATCAAGCACATCAAGGAAGCAAGTATGAGCAAGAAGGGAACAAGTTCACATTAAAATCATAGAGTAATTTTGTAAATCTCTTAAAAAATTTGAAATTAGGATTAAGGCTCAAAATTAATATTTTATCATAAAGCATTAAAATACATTTTCCACATATGCATGAATATTTTGAAAATTAAATTTGAAAATTTTGAAAGATGATTGATTGTCATCTTTCACATGTGCATGACATGATTAAAGGTTTGAACTTTGAAAATATTAAGATGATTGATTGTCATCTTTCACATGTGCATGTTTTATTTGAATATTTTCAAAAGTGGTGGATGCTTTTCTTGACTTATGCAAAAGATAGATGTCTTTATTTGAAAATTTTAAAAAGTAAAGTGTGCTCCTTTTGTCATATGCAAAAAGTAAAAGATTATGTTTGAAATTTTTGAAAAGTAAAGTGTGCTCCTTTTGTCACATGCAAAAAGTAAAAATATTAGATTTGAAATTTTTGAAAAGTGAATGATGATGTTTTTGATATGGGAATCTTTTCAAATTTGAAATTAAAAACTCATTTGCTTATAAATAGCTCACTTGAATTTTGCAAAATTCACAACAAGAGCTTACACATCTATTGCTAAGTTTTGCATCATTTTTTCAAAGCTCTCATTCTCTCTTTTCTAAAGTTTTGGGCCTTAATTTTTGTTCTTGTTGAGAGAGATATAGGTTGCGCTGTATTATTTCTATCTCACTCATTGAGGAGTGTACTTTGATAGTCTACCTACTATCAACTCTTGTATTTGTAAAAGGGTGTGTATAACCCTTGTGTGTGTAGAAGGTGTTCTACACGGGGAATAGTTAAATCACCAAGTGTGAGGTGATTGGAAGTGTAGAAGGTGTTCTACACGGGGAATAGTTAAATTACCAAATATAAGGTGATTGGAAGTGTAGAGGGTGTTCTACACGGATTCTTTAGAGCGGTGCTGCTCAAAGGTGTAATAAGTTTCTATCTCCACCTAAAGGAGATTGAATAGTGGATTTGGGAATTCTCAAGAGGTAGCTTGAGGCGAGGACGTAGGCAGTGGGGCCGAAACTCGTTAACATACTGAGTTTGCTTCTCTCTTACTCTTACTATTTATATTTATTGTTGTTTCATATTTTGTTTATATTTTATATTATATATTTGATTTATAATTGTTATTTTTTTAAATACAACTCAATTCACCCCCCCTCTTGTGTTAGTCATCTGGGCAACACCACCCATTCTCCCCACCCTCGCTTGGTCGGGGCAGTGGATCTGTCCTGCACAACGGGGGACGGGGCACCCTGCCTCATTCAACTAGCAGGCTAGCAGGGGCAAGGTGCGGATGAGGGTTGCCCCCGCCCCCTCTTTTCTCCCATCTCGCTAGAGTATCATAAATATATATATATATATAATAATATATATAAATATGAAAATATGTATAATATATTAAAAAAATAAATCTCCATTATCGACGAGTTCAACATTCACCGTTGACCATTGTTGACGAACACACACACAGAGAGAGAGAGAGAGAGAGAGAGAGTTACTTAGAGAATGAGTATAAGTGGTATTAGATTTAGGGTATATGAAGGTTGAAGAAGGGGGGTTTAACACCCCAGACAAAGCGCGCCTTTTCTCGAACTTTCTCTCTCTCTCTCTCTCTTCATCTTGGCAAGGCCCCCTTTTAATTCCCCACCCCCCTTTTCTTCTCCCCAAAATCCATTACCCCTCTCTCGAACTTTCTCTCACTCTCTCTGTGTGTCTTGGCAAGCCCCCCCCCCCTCTTCAACGATGACAACAAAGCCTCTCTTTGGTGATGAAAACAGTTTCGAGGCTTATTTTCAAGACAACGATGATCACTGAAGCCGATGACGATGAGGAGGTAGTCGATGTCGATGTCATTGTCGACTCAAGTATTAACCTTTATTTTTCTAGTGTCCAAGTTTAGTTTATAGATAGTTGATTGCTGACGTTTTCCCAGAATTTTACGTAGACCTCTTTGGGAAAAATAGTCTTTTCTGTGCAATTCTAAATATGAAGTAAGTCTTTTTATTTTATTGGTGAAACTCAATACTTGGAATTCAGCGGATCCCCTATTTTCTTCTTTTTCTTCTTGGGAAAAAATTGAAATAGATGCATTTTTTATCATAAAAATGAATCGTCCCTTATCTCTTTTTTTTTAGATATTATATCAATATATTTTTTTATCAGTAATAATAATGCCACTCATTTGAATAAGAATTTTTTATTTTTTTCAAATAAAATTACTTACTTTAGTAATCAATAATCAATATTATTTAAAAAATGAATTGGATTTGAATCGGATACCATATACAAAAGGCGTTGATGGGTTAATAGATGGTTCATTGATTTTGATTAATGATTTTATATTGTGTAAGATTTGGGGGTGGACGGATCGCCTGCCAAAATAGAATTCTAATGAATTTATATTATTTGTGGATGTATAAATTTTTAATTTTTAATTTTAGTTATATTATAATTCAGGTCTAGAGAAATTTTAGACCTAAAAAAATTTATAAACCTAATGGGTCATACCGTTGAGCGGGGGGCAGGTTGTAGTGGTGGATACCCTCCTGCCCCGCACCATGTGGGTAGCACTCTATCCTAAATGCTACAATCATAGTGAGGAACTTCCTTATTCAGAACATGTCTACAACAACCATGACCACCAGCCATGGAAAATATTGAGATACCACCCCCATAAAAGATGCTAAACCTTTGATACTAACTAATGCTGGATAGAATTTAGATTAATTCTGGCAGCTAGTTTCAACAAATCATTGAACCGGGGAAGAAAAAAAATTTGTCGAAAACTTAAAACTAAACAAGGCAAAATGAGCATAATATGATTTGAGAAAAAAATAACTAATATTGCCCTTGTCTAATGAATATATTAACTTTTTCTTTCATATTTGAATCTTCTTAACGTAGTATTTTATCACAATCAATGTAAAATCTATACCTAAATATCCCACACCAATTTGCATTTGCCTTAAGATTCTGTTGGCGATTCCTTCTTACCACAATATATGACATTTTTTCGCAATTAAGTGCCTGACACAAAAATCACACAACTCCATTTAGGAGTGTCGAATTTTGTGATGATACATTTTACAATGGAGTTTGGATTTTTTATTTGGCCTAATTCTATAAAGGTTGTCCTTCCCTAAAAGATAGTGAGGAAGAGGAAGTGGGTTCTCCAGGATAATGAAGTGCAATCACATAATTTGCCATCACTTTTAGCTTTGCAACTACAGGCCGTTGAGCGGATTACAAAAATCTTCATTATTTAGGATAAAGAACAATATTTAGGCAACACTTTTTTTTTTTTGAAAACCTTCTAGTTTATTGCTCAATTTCAAGCTTACAACATTTCACTTACAATGGTGGAATGTAAAAATGTTGGATAGTCCTCTAGTACATATAAGTTTTCCCCTAAGGATAGAGCATTTCTAACTAGCTTGTGGGTAGCTTGATTGTCGTCCCTCCTCATGTGTATAGCAGATCGGGATTTTATGGATTGAATCAGTTTCTTCGTGTCTTCCACCAGGATGCCTCCCAAACTCCAGTTAGGTGTATTCTTGTGGAGCATGTTAATAATCTGGAGTGAGTCAACTTTGAAGATAGCTTCCTGGATTCCAATATATCAGCAGAAGATGGTAGCTGACATAAGAGCATATGCTTCAAGATTGAAGGGATCGTTCTGGATTTTTTTTTTTTTTTGTAGCTTGCATTGTCCCAAGTAGTTAGCCATGTGAGTCCCTGATAATAGCACCCATTCCTCTGCCTTGTTTCCTTACAAGTGGCGGCATCCCAATTTAGCTTATAGAGTCCCAAGGAGGTTTCTTCCATTTGCAAATACCTCTGCAGGCTAGAGCCTTTGGTGCTTTCTGTTGGCTCTGGATCAAGAGTTGGGTTTCCTCCTTTGCTTTCTGATGAACTGTGTTAGGGTGGGAAAAGCCTTTCCCATGGATGAAACTATTCCTCCTGAACCAAATGAGTTAGCTGTTGTTGCAAATTCTACAAGTTCTTCCAATAGCAAATTCTGAGTGAGAGCCTCCTATAGGTTAAGAAAGTAGTAGCAATTCACAATCATCTTTTGGAGTTTTTTACTAGAAATGCACTAAACATCTCAGGCTAATTTAGAATACCATAGTGCATGAGTCGTCAATTCTGTATGTATGGTGTAGACGGGACAAGTATCAGTGTTTGTTACTTGCCTTCTTCCTAGATTCTCCATAAAGGGTAATGCAATTTTGCAAACTCACATATAAACATCTTGACTGAGTTAGGCACTGCCATCTTCCATAAAGCTTTTCAGGATTGTCCCCTTCCCCTACCATTTGAGTTTTCACCCTCCACCGAGTGAAAGCCATTCTTATTATATCCCCCATACTTGCATGTCTTGTCTACCAATTGTGTTGAGGGGGATAGAAAGAATTATGGTGAAATCCATGGTCGAGAAAAATTGTGACAGTGTGGTTTCGTCCCAGATTTTGAACTTAGGGTGGATCAGTTCCTTTACTTTCTTATACCTAGGAGTAATAGAAAGTGGAGGAACTGGTGTCCTGAAAGGTATCAGAATCATAAAGTCAGGGACCTAATGATCGTCCCAAATGTTTATTTGGCTACCATATCCCACTCTCCAAAGCAAACCTTCATTCAAGAGCTTTATCCCTTCCACGAGGCTTCTCCATGCAAAGGATGGTTTGGAGCTTATTCTAGTCATAAGAATGTTTGAGTGGAAAGTATTTACACTTGAAAACTTTAGCAAGCATTGAGTCAGGGTACTTTAAAATTCTCCAGCATTGTTTTGATAGCAGGGCAATGTTAAAAGTTTTGAATTCTCGAAACCCCAATCCACCTTGGTCTTTTCCATGCCCTAAGAAGACACTTAACCCATTGGATCTTGGATTTTTCTTCATTAAAACCCCATCAAAAGGAATTTTCATGTTACCCCATGGCTTCTTTAACTTCCTCTGTGTATACCTGCAGCAAGGAATGGTTCATCTCGAGTGTTACTTTGGAGTTCAGGTTGGTTAAACAAGTATCGATGGCTGTAGGAGATGATGAGGTGAACAAGTTGCTGAAGTAGGTGGTAAATAGGTCCCCAATCTGCTGTTGGACAGTTGGTGTGCTGCCCATATCATCTTCAATATGTTTAATTGTGTTCACTTTCTTTCTCTAGGATGCATGCAGATGGAAGAAAGTGGTGTTACGATCACCAAACTTAAGTCAATGTTGCTTGGCACGCTGTTTCCACTTAAAGATTTTCTTCGGTTATCTGCTTCTTGATCTCAACTTCATGCTGTTTAATTCTAATTAAGTGTGAGTCATCATCTTGGTCTTGTAGAGTTGCATGTTCTCTCAGCTGTTCTTTTATAGCCTGGAGTGTTTTGGATGTCTGCAAAGCGGCTTGCCTCTGAAGAGTTTTTTGACAATTCCCAAGTTTGTTTCTAATCATAACAGGTGCTAAGTTCCCTTGACAGCATTGGTTCTAAGCTTGATCAATAGTAGGAGAGTAGTCTTCCCTTAATGACCAAGTTGCCTCATACCGAAAGATAAACTTTTTGTCTCTAGACTATTGGACAGTGTTACTAAGTGCAAGGAGAAGAGGTGCAAGGTCTGATCTCACTACTGCCAGCATTTGACAGATACTGATGGGGAAATTTCGCTGCCAGATGGGGTCTACTACAACCCTATCTAGTTTTTCCTTGGTAAATGAGGCATCCATTCTATTGTTGCACCAACTATATCTTGGGCCTTTAGTGAATATAGCATTCAAAGAACAGAATTCGAGGGCTTCTTTAAAAGTTTCTATCTGCCTAAAGGGTCTGGGCAATCCTCCTTTCTTTTCTTCTTGGTTAATAAGTTCATTGATAAACCCTACAACTACCTAGGGGAGACTGTTGTCTTGTCTAAGCCTCCTCAAAAGACACCAAGTAAGTGCTCTCTTGGAGGTTTCTGGGTGGCCATGAAATCCAATAAACATCCATTGGTTGTTACCTTGTTGATCTGTCATTTTTGCACTAATATGCCACCTTGTGTAGTTAACTAGTGACATTGAAATCAGTTTCCATAAGAGTGCAAGACCCCCCACTTTTCCTCGTGCTCTCTACAGTTAAACAAGTATCAAATTTTAATTTAATCCGAATCCCTTCCATTTTTTCCTTATTGCATTTGGTTTCCATGAGGAAAACTAAAGAGGGTTGCTTTTCCTTAACCAAAAGGTTAAGGACCCTACTTGTTTATGTTTCTTGTTGTTAGGTTTAAGGGTTGCCTCGATAGGTTGGATATGCTTAGCAATTCTCTTATGTAATTTGAAGGTATAGTTGTGATCATAAATGCCTGGTTTGAGACGGGCTTTTGTTTTCCATTTGGTTTCCTTTTTTATATCTTTGTCCAGCAGTCCAAGGGGGGTTGGGTAAGATGATATTCCTATGTCTAGTATTGCTCTTTGTGCCAGTCCTATGGTGCATGGGAAAAATTCCTGGGATGGAAAAGGAGTGGTACAGTCCATGTTGCTTGTCACGAGTTGATTTCCTTATAGGTTAAGACTTGGTATATACCCTCCCTAGTTGCTCTCTGTGTCAAAGTCCATTTCTGCTATTCCTGAGAAGTCTGATTGCTAGATTGCTTCAAGGTGGTCTAAGCTGTGAGGTTAAGTGTTCCCTTCCTCTTGAGTGACCTTTTCCTAACATTGCTTTTGTGTTTTTGAAAAGGTGCTTTCCATATTGACGGTTTCTTTTCTATTTTCCTTAGTTGGACAGACCTTGGTTCTGGTGCTTGGTGGATCTGGATCCTAGTGTATCTTTTGTCACTTCTTTTGATTCACCTTCTTCCTCTCGACCAAGTCCTTGATGCTTTTCATGGCTTCTATTTCTAGTGAGAGGGCCTAGATGAACATGTTGCTCTAAGCCAAGCTCCATATTGGTGGCTACTTGCACCATGTAGGGTCTTGCCATTGTGTTGGCTTTCACAGCCATTAGGACCATGTTTAATAATGCCGCAGTTAAAACAAACTTTGGGAAGTCTTTCATATTTGAAGGATATCTAACAAATTCTCCCTAGGACCTTGATAAGCATACCTCGCATGAGAGGCTTTGTGATGTTTACTATCACTCTAACCCTTAGGTAGGGACCCAATTCTACCCCATCTTTATCTGTGTCCACTTCCTCAAATACACCATTGTAGCTGCCCATATCACCTCCTGTATCCTATGTCATACCTCCAAGAGGAATGTTATGGAGTTGGCTCCACATTGGCTCCGTGGTGAAAGCTAGTTTTGTTAGTGCTACATAAAGCTCATAGGGAGCTAGAAAAAATAGGTTTCAATCAAAAGTTCTGAGTCTACCTTTTTGGACCTTTTGGAGGTCTGCTAGTTGTTGAAATTCGATGATATAAAGATTGGTTCCCACCTCCAAGAATTGAGAGTTTCCTTTCGGCTTTCATACTAATAACATAGTGTGCTTGAAGGCCTCCCCATTGGTGGGTTTCTCAGCAACTAGGAGATCAACTAGGCAGGATTGGCCATGTAGAGAGGCAGCACTATCCGTTGGGATATCAACTTGAAGAGTACTTTGTTCTTTTTCTGTAAGATGAAAATCACCCCACCTGATGACCAATTTCTCTGCTATTGATCTAACAATCTCTTATTTTGGTAGGTCTAAAAAGACTTCAAAATCTCACGTCTCTTCTCTAGGAAGGAGATAGCCTTGCCTAGAGAAAACTTTCCTCACTCAGCTGCACATAGCTAGGAGACCTCAGCTTGCATCATTTAGGCTACACTTGAATGTTAAGTAGAGTTGAGCTAAATTAAGTTCTTTATAAATAGTATTAAGTTGAGATAGTAAAATAAGTTTTGTAAAGTCCATTTAAGATAATTTTAAATATATTTGGGTGTTAGGATGAGTTCAAATATATTTATAAAAAGTTGAAAAAGATTATGCGTTTCGCATGTTAAGAATTGTTGAATTGTAAAATATTGTAAATCTCACATATAAATACGTTTAAGTTGAGATGAATTTAGTAATTCAAAAATTGGATGGCTAGATGTTAGACTCAAGTTAAAATTAAAATAAACTGAATTTATCTCAATTGAGTCTAACAACAAAACATGGCCTAGTCTCCTAACCCCATTTTTTTTATATTTTCATTTCACATCGTATTTAGTCTCCGACCGTGCGTGTTGCGTTTTCTTTTACTTTTCTTAAAATTAAAGATGGGAAAGTGCACTCTCGACTTCAATATAAACCTTGCTTAGAGAAGAAAAACTAACATTTTAGATCTCGTTTGGCTACTGGTGCACTGATAATCTCAACTCAGTTCAATCTAATTTTAAGCTTAATCTAACATCTAAACATTCAAATCTTAAATCGTTAAACTTAACTCAATTCAAAATCTCTTTACATGTGAAACCCATAACCTTTTTCAAGTTAACACATTTTTACACATAGGACCTACAGCTTTTTTCAAATAAATAGTTCTAGAATCACTCCTGCAATCCCTCCAAGGCAAAATGTGTTTTTTATTGGATTTTTTTTTCATATACTTTTTTTTTAACAATTTTAATAATTTTTAAGAAAAATCACAATATTATTAAAAAATACTTACTTAATCATTAAGTAAAAATATAAATATAAAATTCAATGAGGTGTGACTTTGGAAGTGATTTTAATATTTCTCTTTTCAAATTCTTATAAATATATTTAAACTCATTTCAACATTTAAATATATTTAAATTCATCTTAAATAAATTTCATAAAACTTATTTTATCATCTCAACTTATTATTAATTTCATAACAAATTTAATTTATCTTTAACCCAACTTAACATTTAATTATAGAGATATGTTAAGGAAAAATCACATCCAAAAACATTAACTCATATGAACAGTGACATAAACAATATATATTACTATTCATATGAGTAAGTATTCTTAGATATAATTTTTTTTCATCATTTTTATTAATTATTGCGTTAATCATTTAAAAAATATAGAATACAATATAAATATAAAGTTTGGACTTCAAAGTTAAGGATAAACACAAGGAGCTATGATTGCCGCCGTCACGTGGTATGATGTTATGGTAGTTAGAAATGGGGCCCAGTATGCCGAAAAATATATTCTCAGATTTAAAAAAATAGACAAAAAAACAACCGAGAGTTCCATGCATTGGACCAGAGAAAAAAAAATAATAATTGAGGAAGAGGCAGCCTCAACTCTTAGGCCAAAAAATTATCAAGAACAGTCCTTTTGACCTTAAGCTGAAAATGGAATGCGGCCTTCAAGCCCTTGCCCGAAATGGGTTCCGTTGGGTTCTTCCGCTTCCCTAGAAATTCAACTGCCCCAAAACAAAAACAAAAACAAAAAAAATTCCCGGGCCCCCAACGTTGTAAAACCACACAGTTTTACCTGGCACACAATTGGTGCTGGTCCCTCTATCCATCCCTCTATATTAACAGGCCCCCGACCCCCAACCTCCCCCCAAGAAAAGACTAGTGCTATAATTCATATAAATTCA
This sequence comes from Platycarya strobilacea, assembly GCA_036898215.1. Lineage (NCBI taxonomy): Eukaryota > Viridiplantae > Streptophyta > Magnoliopsida > Fagales > Juglandaceae > Platycarya > Platycarya strobilacea. Next base: position 30,664,069 of record CM072549.1, on the reverse strand, counting down.
CCCTACATTATTGTTTTACTCCACATACAGAACAACATATATTTAATTACAAGCATCTGCTGCGAATAAACTTTGGCAGAGTGGTTTCTAGTTTTCATCTCACTGCCTCACCCCCCGCCCCTTGTATTGTTTTGCATGCCGATTGAGTGTATATTTGTTCAGAGAAAGAGAGAGAGAGAGAGAGAGAGATAAGGACAAAAGAGAAGGCCCAGATCGTTATTAATTAGATTCTTTCATTTCCAAACAAGATAAGGTTAAAAGCATATATAGATTCCATTAAGACTACCGATGCCTAAATCATCACTGTTATCTTTCCTTTTTAACTTTTGGTTTTTATTAAGCAACTCTTTCTTGCTTGCTAGCTTCCTACTCTGTGTTTACTTTTTTATTCAGCTAACAAGAGGATGAAAGTCTCGTGAAATTATAATGTATGAAAAATGAAAATGGAAATATATCAAATTCATCTTCTGGGTTTGTCACCCAGAAATTCCCAGAAAAAAAAAAAGTAACTTAATATTCACATGACACGAGAAAGAAAAAGACATCAATATCCAGTATCAAAGACATAACATTTCAGATCTTGTACACAATACTTGATACTGAAATTCTGAACAATGTGGACGATGTTCATATCAAATTCAAACAACCAACTCGGGCAGGAAAAAATAATTGAAAGGGAGGTCCATACTGCCCCAGTTAATCTTTTTTTGAAGCAAAGATAGTCCGGTGATTTTACATGTCAAAGGTAGAACAGTAAGAAACATGCTCCCAAAACTAAATTTCAGTGAGAAAAGAAAAAGAAAACAGACGAAGAAAGATCCCCACTTTTTTTTTTTTTTTTGTGTTTTTGGGTTTCATAAGAATCCGTGTTATTTTTCTTGAAGGTTAAAACTTAAAAGGCCTCAGACTTACCGTCACCGTCACGGGCCACGGCTTCGGCGACGGATGCCAGCTTCTGCAGATTCAACTTCACGACGGTGTCCGCAAACAGACGCGTGTCTTCCTCGGTGTTTCCCTCCGGTACATCCACTATATAAGATTCCAACACCACGGTCCAGATCTTCCCGTCGCGATGGAACCCGTGCACCGATGTGGCTGACCTGTAATTTTTCAGCCTGTGTTCCCCTCCGATGATACTGAAGCCGGTGACGTGCCGGTCTTCGTCCAACATATCGAGCCTCTCGGTACTAGTGTCCGCCGGTAACCCGGAGATGACATTCACGTCCCTGGTACATCCGACGGTCATCCTGAAGCTGTCCTTCACCGTGCAGCTCTTGATGAAGTGTTTGTAGGTCTGGGGCTGGTCGAAGCGCCGGGCTAAGGACCAGACGGCGTGGAGCGGCGCGTTAATGCGCTGCGCGAGTAGGGAGGAACATTGGCCAGACCCGAGCTTGTAGGTGTGGAACTCGATCACGAGAAGTTTTAACTCGTCGAACTCGGCCTGGGTCAAACCGGGTGGGGCCGCCAGGTGGTGGGTCGTATTGTGCGTTTCATCTGCCTCCGCCATTGAGCTCTCGCCTTTCTCCATTTGGGGGGTGGGGGTTGTGAGAGTGAGAGTGAGAGTGAGAGAGAGAGAGAGGGAGAGGGAATTTATTAGTTTTATAAAGGTTTGGTATTTTGAATGATTGTAGGGATAAAATGGGAAGTTTATTTTATTTTTAAATTTTTTTTGGTTAAATAATTTTTGTGCGAGTTATTTAAGAATATAGTATGTGTTTGAGGGATAGAGGAGAGGTGTCAAGTTGCTGAGGTTGACAGGTGTGGACTTGCTTCGATCTGGCTCGGCTGTAAGCCTACTCGAATCCTACTATTTTGTTTTTTCTCTCCTTTTTATTTTTTTATTTTTTACAACTCATTGTAGTTAGCATGCTATTATTAGTAATATTAAGTTTTTTTTGTAAGTGTTTATTGGTAATATTAATTGATCCATGCTATAATAATTTATGATTTGTTATAGTACATAGTATATGCTTAACTTAGACTAGAATGTTAATATATATATATATATATAAATGATGGGAAGAAAGTATATTCAAAAGTATTCACTCACATAAATAGTAATATGAATAATAATATATTATTATTTTTGTAAATGAGTGTCCTTGAATGTAACTTCTCCCTAATATTTCTCATATATATAAGATTATGAATTCCACTTTTATAGCTTATAATATTTATTTAATAATTAGTATGAATGGAGTACGTGATTTCTAATACTTGAAGTGGCAAGTATTACAATTACTCTATGGCATTTTGAAATAGTGAACATATTTGCTTGCCCACTGGGTGAACAATAATCTCGTTTGGGGTGCCTTGAGGGCTATTGCTATGGTAATTATCCAAGACGCATGTAACATAAACTCTAGCATGATTTTCACGTGCTACCAGCTATATGATTCCAAACAAACCATGTGTGACGACCCCAAAAATTTAGAGTATTTTTCTGTGCCTAATTATACTAATGTGGCTTAGTAATCTAGGTAAATGGGTAGCTAGTGCCTTAAGAAATGGACTTGAGAGTTCAAGGGCCTTAAGGCCATGGCATGAACTTGGGCCTAAGTGGGGGAGAGAAAAGCCCATGGGTCCATAGGAGGAGGTCCATAAGACAACTCAAACCCAAGCTTGGTGACACATGTCAAGTTAGGAAGAGTTTAGTAATTTGAGTCAAGACTAGTGGTTGAGAGAAGGAAATTCTAGTAGGTGAGACTAGTTGACTAGTTGTTTTGTTGGAGGAAGAAAGGAAAAGCCATGAGTGGAATCCATCTTGTCCTACCTAGGTAAGTGTGTGAAGTGTAGGATTTTGCTAAATAAGTCAACATAGGATCCTACCATATCTAGCAAAATCATATGGAAAGGATTTGAAAAGACTTGGAGATGGGAAGAGAGGGGAGGGTTTCGGTGAGGACCTTGGCCGAATGGCCTTGGGTTTTGCTTGCCTAAAACCTTTCCAAATCTAGGGGAAAGGACATGAGGGGATAGTGAACAATAGGATGAGACTTGGTGTGTAAGAGAAGTGACATGAGATGGGAAATGATGGAGCAAAAGTGGAAAGAAAGGGGTGAAGGTTTCGGTCATGCCCTAGCCGAACCTCTTCCCTCCTTGTTTGACTTGCTTGCCACCAAATCTAGATGAATACTTGTGTAAGAGTGACATAACAAGTTTGTGTGAGGTGTGAGGTGATTGGTTGATGGAGGAAGCATGTGACAAAAGTAGAAGGAGAGTGAGATGAGGGAAGGATTCGGATGAGATGAGGGATGGAGGGATCCGAAACCTCCTTTGGGGGTTTTCCCAAAAATGGATCCTCAAATCCATTTGAATGACTTGTGAGGGGATAGTAGGGGAGACAAGAGGGGATGTGAAGTGATGGAAAGGGGTTGGAACCCTAGGGTATGTGGCCGGCCATGAGAAGGAGAAGAGAGAGCATAATCCCCAAAACCGAGGATAGGATGGATTAGGGTTGATGTGATCAAGTGATGGGAGTCACTCAAGAGTCTTTCAAGTCCATCACAAGTCACTCAAACATAGGGGAATGAGTGGCCTAGAAGCTAGCCAAATGCCTTGGCCGAATGGCCTAGTTCCTTCACCTTTTGGACTTGCACTTTTCGGACACACACACACACCTCTCCCTTCTTGGCATCTCACGGCACTCTCCCATTTCTCTCCACTTGGTTTCACTTGTTCTCACCACCTAAACACCTAAACACACCAAACTAAGAAGGAGAAGGAAGTAGTGTTGGTGGAAGAAGAAGAAGCCTAGAAGAGGTAAGTAACTTAGCCATTTCAAAGCAAGAACTTAGAAGCATGAAAGAGAACCTTAAGATTATACCTTTCAAAAAGGGGGGCCTTTCTTTTAGAAATAATAAACTTTTAGCACAACCTAACTAAGCATTCCTTTTGTTTTCAGAAGCTTTATAAGCTAGCTAGGAAGACAAGTAAGTACCTCCTTATTATACCTTTAGCAATTTTCGTATATCTTAAAGTGAATGTGCTTGAATGTGTGAGAATATGTTTGAATATGTTTTATTGTTTGGTTGTTTGCTCAGAAATGCCATGATGAATATTTAAGAGTACAAATGTTATCTTGATGAGGATTCATGAGTAAAACCTATAATCTTATTGGGTAAAGGATTTTGAGATGATGATGATTTTGATGGTTCGATGAGAAAAAGTATGTATGCATGAAGATATCGAGTTAGTTGAATGTTGGTGAATATAGGATATATGCATACTATGATATTGGGGAAGCATCTTTGTAAATATTGTGCATATAGAAATGCCATGCTAGGATGAAAAGTTTATGAAGCATTGGTGGAAAAATAGTTGTAATAATTTTTGGAAGATGTTGGTGTTATTATTGCTTAATGAGTACGATAATGCATGCTTGTGGAGTTATATTTTTGGAGAAGTTCTAGAAGAGAAAAAAAATTATGAAGTTTTAATCTCTTATTTACTTTATATTCATATTTGGATATTTTGGAGAAAAGAAGTATGTGTGTTGGGAGAATGACATGTATGGGTTCGGATTCACCTAGATCGTTCAAGTAGTGCCTTAGTGGAAAGACTGAGAGAAGAAAACGTAAGGCTTGAGGACCTTATAGGTTTCGGGTTTGACCCTATTAAGGCTAGAAAATTATTTTAAAAATCTCGAATCTAGGCGAAGTGGTGTTAGGGAGATCAAAGGAAGAAGAAAACATCAATAGGAAACAAAGTAGGGTCTCGGCCCAAACCCTAGGGGTGAATGCCGAGCACCCCACCTCCCCCTAATGCTTTTGTTTAGATATTTTTCCATAAGTACGAGTCTAGGGTATAAGGATTTGAAAGAAATACGACTATACGTGTGTACTCGGGTTCGTCTCGAGTTCTGGCATCTACAAGGTCAAATGTTGCATGTCACATGCATAAGCACGAAAAACCTATGTTTTTAGTAAAGAATATTTTCGAAAGAAAAAAAAATAAAGTTTTAGAAGAACCCCAAAGGCTGGGACGGGGAAGTGTCCCAGTGGAACTCCCTGTTCGCTCAGGAGTGATTAAAGTCGAGTGAAAGCCCCTGGGTCGACAAAGAACCGTCGGCAGACCATGTATGGCTCCACATAGGTGTCCGGAGCGTGGTCGCACCTAATGCTAGTGGGTGCCCTATAAGCGGCGTTGGCCTCGGCCTCGCCATCTGATAAGTTTGTAGTCGCTTGGAGAGAAATCCCCGAGCGACGAATAGCGTGAAAGGACGCGAAACGTATTCACTTTGGTCGACTTGGTCGCCGGGTGTGACGGTAACTAGCGGGGAGCACACGGTGCATAAGGGAACCGTGAGGTGTCCAAAATAAGAAGTCATGACGAAAAGAAAGGGGTCTTCGGGCCATATATGATGTGATATGATAAGTGGCGCCTAAGATAAGTAAAAGACGAAAAGTTTTCGAACAAGAGTTCTTTTTGTTGTTTTCGAAAGAATATGCATCAAAGAAGTTTTGCTATGCGTTTTGAACAAGTATGATTTTTTGGAAATTTAGAATAAGAAAAGAAAGATGAATTTTCGTCACGAACATGTGCATCAGTCTAGGCATAAGTCCCATGGTAATGCATGTGTAGGAAGATTTGTTTGTTAGTCACCTTATTATATGCCTAAAATTGCTTTTGATAGAGTATAGATGTACTTACTGAGATTTCTCCCAAAATCTCACCCCATTCCTTGTATTCCCACTATTGTGCCCTCTCGGGGACGATAGATGTACTTGCAGGTGAGGATGGATCAGAAGGGTACGACCCCGGAGATGACACGTCGGACCCTCGAGGGTCCGATTGAGGCCGCCCTTAAGGGGCCAGTACCACTAGACCGCCCGGGTCAGTGGGAGATGGAGTCACTGAAGGTGACTATGTACAGTTATGTTGGGCTACGCCCTTCAGGGTGTTGTTTAGTATTAGGGATGGACGAGTCCCTTCACTTGGGGTGCGTTTTTGGAACGCCTTCTAGGGCGATATGTGAGGTAGGGCCCAGTCTGGATTTGGACCGACTTCGCTGGGGCCCGAACCTTAAGAAAGTGAAGAAGGAACCCGTCGCATGAACATATGGGCAGTATTAAGACCCGTATTATATTTTGATGCCCTGTATTGTTGTTTTTGGAAAAAGTCTTCCCGCCTGTGGGAAGCACTATTTTGGTTTCTTGGACAAGTGATGTAATTATTAAATCCTGGCTATGTTTAATATTATGTTTGGGATCCGTAGTCTAACCATGTGATGTATGTTATTGACAGCTTAGCCTTTTTATTCCGCTGCGAAAATCTTTACTAGATGTTTCAAAAAAAAAAAAAAACTAAATGCATGGTATGACGAGGGGTGAGCTTCCTTGTGTTGTTTGTCCCCGACGCTTCTATTCACGTGCGATCCCAAGCGTGGGTTGGGGCGTCGACACCATGATCAAGAGATGAATACAATAGAGGTAGAGGCAAGAATAGCAGAAGTTGAAAGGAAGTTGAAGAAGGCGGTGATAGTGGTTGAGCAACTGTAAAAAGGAGAATGAAGAGTTGTAATGGCCGAAAGTCGTTACACCACCTATCAAGTATGGACAAGTAAAAGGAGACGTACACAACGCATGAGGCATTAATGGTGATGAGTTAAAAAAGAAGAGGTTTCATGACAAGCTACATAGCCTCATAGATAAATACGAAAAGATGGCGAGAAAGATGGGAGGACCCTTCTCTACGGAGCAAACAATGAACTAGACTAATCTTCCTTAGAGTGACGAAGTAATGATGGTACCAGTCCCACCTAAATTTAAATTTCTCCAGATTGACATATATGACAGATCTCAGGACCCAATAGACCACTTGGAGAACTTTAAAGCACACAACTCTCCACAACGTTTCTAGAAAGGTGGCTTGTCATGCCTTTTCATTAATATTAAAATGGATATCACATGGCTAGTTTGGGACTTTATGTCCAAAGTCCAGTATCTATAAACAATTTTGAAGAATTGACTAAACAGCTGGTCACAATTTATGATGAGTAGGAGACGCGGATGACCAGGCGCTGATTTCCTCACAATTAAGCAAAGAGAATAGGAGAGTCTAAAAGCATACCTGGCCCATTTCAATAAGTAGAGGTTGACCATAGACGATCAGGAAGAGAAGATCACGCTAATTGCGCTCTTTGGAGGCATATGGGCCCAAAGCCCATTCATGAATGAGTTGGCCTAGAAAACCCCCTCCACTCTGAGAGAATTCATGGGTAGGACAAATGATTACGTTAATACTAAGGATACACTGCAGGCCCTTCTAGAACCTAGGAGGCAAGAAGTGAAGTCAAAAACTAAGAATTCAAACAGTACAAGAGATAATAAAGGTCGGAAAAATCATGAAGATGGGAGACAAGAAATGTCCTAACCAGTAAGAACAAAGTCTCACCTCATCCACAACAATCTAAGTGTGCAAGAAAATCGGAGAACACGAGGAAGGAAGAGCACCCATTTGCAAGAGGTTGGTGCTATTGCAGGCACCACCAATCAAACACTCATTAGACAGAAGACTACTCAAGATTAAAGAAAAGAGTTACTAGATTGGCGGGCAATGGAGAGTTCGAGTGAATGTTGGCCAAGTACCTCAAGCTAAAGAGGGAGGGAGTTCATGAGAGTGAACTCAAATGAAACAAAAGTCCAAAAAGACAAAGGCAAGAGAGGGAACATAGACACGACACCTATTGCCATTGGGTTGAGTCCAATTGGTAGCCGACTTTGAGTTTTGAACTTTTATGTTTTGGATTTTTGAAAATAAGGAACGGATCAATGAAGAAATCTGGTGTGAAGTGGACGGTCTTGGGTTAAGTCCAATTGGTAGCCAACTTTGAGGAATTGTATTATATTCAACCATGTGATGAAAATTATCATTGGCCATCAAGCTCTCTGAAGTCTTGACACATTTGGAAACATGTGACAAGTTGATATGAATTAATCTAGAAGCTCTAGTTGGCCCAAAGACATGGAGTTACATGGGAGGCAGAAATCTGTCTGATTAGGTCCAAATCTAACTAAGTGAGTTACAAACTAAAGTTTATCCCAACCAAATCTCGAAATTGTATTCTAGAACATATCAAGTGGTGTCTTAGAAAGAGTAACAAGTGACCAAATAGATAAGAGAAGGGGCTGGGAAGTGTTGTTGGACACCAAGAGAGGCTGGAATGGCTTGTTCATGCATGGTTAGGTGAGTGCCACCTTATGCCTTAGGTAAGCTAATGCATTCTCAACCATTGATCATTTTGGCTGACTAAAATGACTTGATGTTAGCCATTGGATGAAGATTTTTACTGCCAAGCCAAAGATTTTAGGGGTTTAGACCCAATCATTTGATTTGAAAGGAAGCATCTCATCTCCATAGCAAATAGGTAGCCAGTTACCCCTTGGCTACATTCTCTTCTTCTTCCACACATATGGGTCGACCCCCCCCCCTCATATATAATAGTGTTTGAGAGTCTTCTAACTCTCTTGGGAAGCATAGTTCACACCCCACTTGAAGGAAGACAAAGAAAAACCTTTTAAACCCTTGAACTTCCAAACATCCCCTAAGTGAGCTAAGTCAGTGATTTTAAGGGAATCCTTGCAAGAGTTTAGTTCTATCATCAATACAAGCTTTGGATAAATTTGTAAGTATACCATTTAACTTAATCTTAGTATAGAATAAGTAAATTGATGATTAAATTATGTTTGTTGTTGGTTGGAGCATCAACCTTGCTTATATGATGTAGTTGAAATTCATTGTGTTTTGAATGGGATATTGTTATGGTAAAATACTAAGAAAATTATAAGAATATATATTTATATTTTAATAAGTAAAAATAAGGTTTATGTGAAGATTGCATGTTTTAGATTGAAAAACCCTATAAGCCGTGATTTCACTCGATCCTCGCTCGACCTATGGATCGAACGAAGAATAATTGAACCCTTCTCTTGACTTCACTCGATATCCTGCTCGAGCGAGTGACAATCCAAGATTTCGCTCAACCCTCGCTCAATATCCTGCTCGAGCGAGAGATAATCCGAAACTTCGCTTGATACTCGCTCAATACCTTGCTCGAGCGAGATACCCTATTTGCTTAAGTTCATGACTTTTCCTTGGATAAAAGTGGATGATTTAATAAAGAAGAATTATATGTGTAATATAAGTATATGATTTGTATGATATATATTGTATTGGAAGTGCATACATCATGAGATTTAAGAGTACATGCATGTTCCATCCTGTGGTAGGTTTTAAGAAAAGGAGCATGGCAGGTATTTTGGAAATATTCATAAGAATTAGAAATGAATAACTAAGAATAAGAGTTATGAATAAGTTAGTCATGTTATGACGGGAACAACGAAACGTAACACCCGTATAAATGACATGTCAATGGGGACGGCGATACATAACGCCATCAAAAATAAAAAATGAATAAGATTTTAATAAAATAAGAAAACTTTATGTGGCATAACCCAACCACGAGTAATAATAGTAGCATGACCCAACCATGGGTAATAATAGTGGCATGGCACAATCACGGATAATAATAGTGGCATGACCTAATCACGATTAATAATAAGTGGATAAGATATGGCCCGACCACGGGTAATAATAAGTGGATAAGACATGACTCGATCACGGGTAATAATAGTGAATATAAGTAAAAACTTATAAGAATAAAAATGAAGAGTCCAAGTATGATACAAGTTTGTTTGGACAAGAAAGACATCAATGGAAGTCCGTATAAAAGATAAGTCTAAGAAGAGTGGTCTTTGATCTGCATAAAGCATTTTCATAAGTTGCATGTCGTTGATCATTACTATATATGATGTTATCTATGCCTTATTTTATTAATTGTGTACTTACTGAAATTTCTTAGAAAACTCACTCTTTTAAGTTTCATCTATTATTTCTTATGGAATGATAGATGTTATTGCAATGAGACTCAGACAGCACAGGAGATTCTGAGGTACCCTAAGGGTCTTACAGAATACTTATCTTTGATTAAGATGATCTCTTATGTACGTGATCAAGTGGAATACGAGATTTGAGAAAACTAACTGGGTTATGTAAGTTTTGGATATTGTGGTTTTATTTTACCATTTGATCGTTAAAAAAAAAAATTAGTTAGAACTTTTCTACTGAGATTTACATTAAATTTAGACAAGTACGATGGTGAGTAGTCAAGTGTTACTTATCCTGGCACTCCGATTTACGTTATATCACAGATGTAAATTGGGGGCATCACACAATAGTTGGCAAGTAGAGTGGCAGACTTAAATAGGTTTTTGTCAATATCTAGAGACAAATTTCTTTCCTCTTTTAAGGTTCTACAAAAATTACACCCATAGAACGAAGACATATCTAAATTGAGTGTACGTCACGAAATGGGAGATATTGAAGAAATATCTAAATCAAGTGTTAGAGATCCTTGACCAGCTTGCTTCTTTTAATCTTGAGCAAGTACTGAAGGCGAATAATACAATAGCAGACATACTAGCCAAAGACGCCTACGCAAAAGATGAGATAGACCTACCTTGAGATGTACCAAGGAAAGTGATAGACATTCCAACAATCGAAGTCGAAGTAAACCAAATAGGGCTCACAAGGCTGGAGTGAGCCAAGGAAATATGACAATCCTTAGACGTTAGTGAGCTCTTTGAAGGGAAAGAGGCAATAAGGAAAGTTAGAAGAAATTCAACACGATTTTTCAAAGGTTGATGGGATCCTTTACAAAAATGGTTTTTGCCGCCCCTTATTAAGTTAAATCTCGCCTGAGGAAGTAGAGTACGTCTTGGCAAAAATAGATAAAGGCGTATGTGGCAACTGTTCTAGGAAAAGAGCAAGGAAAGCCTTCAAAGCAGGCTATTATTGACCTCATGCCCTAAGCGACACCAAATGGTTCACAAAGAAGTGCACCATATACCAAGTATATGCCCCGTCCCACATTTTCTACCTAAAACATTATTCTCCATCACTGCCCCATGACCATTTGCTTAAAGGAGAACTGATCTGGTCGGCCTTTTTCCCACCATGGAAATGAGGGGTAAACCATATAGTCATTGTTGTGGACTATTTCACAAAGTGGGGAGGCAGAATATTCACAATTATAATGGCAAAAACCATCATTAAATTATTATGGAAGAACATCATCTACAGGTTTGGCATTCCTAACAACATAATCTCAAATAATAGGAAATAGTTTATGTGACGTCCCCAATCTATGTTTGGAATTTAACGTAAATTGAATGTCAAAACACATAACGCAAGGTTATGCACTCCATCGTTCGTGTCAGAAAAATATACGTATGCGTCTAACTTACTAATAGTATGAAATGTTTACCGTAGCGAAATAAGGTCAATTACAAAAACTAAGCAATGAAGTCTACATCTTTGCAATTTTCACATGGTAAACTAATTTAAAAACTCATAACTTAATAATTTACAAAACATTATTGGATACCCCAAAGAACATATATACAAATACTCTTTTCCATTTGCGAGTTTCTTTTTAATATCACCTAATAGAGAATGGTTCATCTCATCATAAGATGAACGTTCTGAATGACCCCTATGACACCTCAGAACTTCCTGTGATGTTGGGGTCTTATACTGAGCTTTTTACTCCTGCAATCATACCTATTATTTCGTAATAAATGATAGATAAAATTAAAAAGTGAGATTTCAAAAAATCTCAATAAGTACTTAAAAAACTTACAATACAAGCATCGTCAGCATATACAGATACACAAGCGCATATACAATGACCATGAAATGCGAGACATGATTTATGCATGACTTATGCCTAACTTGTGCATGACTTATAATTCATGCTTCTTCATAAAAGACTTTCTTACTTTTCATAAAAAGAGACTTTCATGTTGTTTTGATTCTCGTTTACATGTATTCAAAACTTATCATGAACTTGAAACTTTTCAAAAACTATTAATGTTTTTTCATAACTTTAAGTGTCATTCTTCTTGTTCATATCTTTATTTAGGATAGCCTTTATTGTCATACTTATTATATTGGTTACATCACAGCTCCCCTATGCATCGTGTGTTATTCCTTACTGGTTATCGCATCACACTGAGGTGAATACGTCATAATCATAATCATTACAGCAGGTCGTTACATCTTTGCCATTCTTGGCACCCACCAGCGTTAGGTGTAACCATGCTTCATAAACTTTTAAAAATGAACCATTTATGACCTATCGACTGTTTTTCATCGACCCAAGGGTTACCACTTCATTCTTAAGCACTCCAGAATGTCCAGAAGAGTTCCATTGGAACAATACCCTGTCTCAGCTTTTAGGGTTCTTATAAAAATATTTCTTATCTTATTTTCTTTTAAAAAACATGATGACCCAAAATACATAAAACTTATCACTTCAAAAAGCATGCATGTGACATGTGACTTTCATGCAAGGCATGTAATTCATAAAACGCATGAGACATTCATTTTCGAAACTTATCTTGATCATGTCACACCATGTAAACTTAGTCACATTTCAAGAACATCAGGCTTATTCCACCCAAAAAGGGTAACAACCAAACATCTCTATTTCACAAGGTATAGTTGAAATACATGTAAGAGTTCTAAACCCTAAATTGTACATTTCTTAAACATAATTATTTTCAAGAAATTTCCTATTTATTCAATAACTAAAAGAATAACTTAAAACAATCATAACCTAAAAAGGCTAAGACCAAAACATTCCATGGTTCTCAAAGCTTAACTTTTCTTCTTTTCTTTTCCTTTATCAACTCATATATTCCTTAGTAAAATAATTAAATCAATTATTTAATCACCAAGAAACTTAACCAAACGCCAGGGGTTTCTTTGTCTAAATATTTGTGAACTTCCACACTAGGAGTTCAAACTTAAATTAATATTTCACTCTTAAATCACTTATGAACCACTCAAGGACTAAAGAAACGTCATATTCCTTTTCAAGAGGAGAATACTTAGAATATTTCTTCCAAAACTCCTTAGGGCCGAATTATAAAATCCTCAATAGTAGAGTATTCTATCATTTAGAACATATATAGTTTAACCTACTCATAGCTGAAAATCATCAAACTCCATTCTTATTGTTTATTCTCCACATATTCACCAAATTTCATCAAATACTTCTTCAGTTAAAACTAAGATACAATTTTGACAAAACATAGAATAATATAGCTTATCCATTCAACAAGTGTGTCAAATAATCAAATGGAAAACCAAAGATATATCTATACAAAGAACACTAAATTTAGTTAAATGAGTACTTACAAACTTCCCAAGAGGCAACCCAAGAATCCTTGTAAAAGAGAAGTTTTCCACTAAGTCCTTGAAAAGAATTCATTTAAATATGCTAGGAGAAGTATTTTAGAAGATTAAAAGAATGAAGAAAGGTATGGAGAGATGGGGAGTGGTTGTTGGCCGAAGTTTCCTAGGAAAGAAAATGGAAAAGTGTGTGGGTAATCTTGGTTTCCCTTAATCAACACCTTTGAAGAATAGAATGACAAAAGTCCTAAAAAAATCCATTTATGCCATGCCACGTGTCCTATTAGGCTTTAGTGTTCTCATTTCATTCATTTGTAGGCTTGGTTGGCACTTGAAATGACTTAGGGCTTATCTTATACCAAAGTAGACACATGGAGGAAGAAGACAAAAGTAGGTATGCCTCACTTCTTCTTTTTGTGCACATATCCAACGTGAGGCAAAAGTGAGTTTTGGCTACACCCTTTTCTCCCCACTTCCACATGTCATCATTTAAGCTGTATTCTTGCAAAAAAAAAAAAAAAAGACAAAAAACTAGGTACAATTCAAATCCGAAACCATCATTTGGATCAATTTCAGATGTGTCAGTTTCAAATCCAATTTCGTCTGTGATCCAGCTAGTATCTCGTAAAATGCAAAACATAAAAGTTGTATATCTTTCTCTTCGTGTTCTATAACATCTTGAATCATCTTAATTGGAGATCTTATAAGAGTGTTATGCCCAAATTACTGAGAGACGTCAAAACTGTTGAAAAACAACCCATTATCTTTATTTGCACTTAACACATCTATGTGCACCCTATCACCACGTGTCATTTGTTATCTTATCTCTTAAGAAAGTGATATTTGCATAGACAACTTAAAATAATAGGTAGAAGTTGGTTTTTCCCACTAAAATTTATCCAATAGCCCAAAACTGGAGAGAATATTCCTTACTTGTGCCACTTGACTTCCTTTGCCAACTTACCTAACTCCAATTTCTATGCATGATCTCCTTGGATTTCCAAAAGCCAAGTTTTCCTATCTTTCCAAATGTCATCCTAACACTTGGAGTAATCATGCCTATGTGACAAGATCAAATTCATTCTAATCCAACTTAAAATAAGTAGGAAGATGATGATAGAAAGGCATTCTTTCCCCCTCCAATGTCGTTGGTATCATCTTAGAAAATGACAAATCTTCTTTTTACCAAACTCTTAGTTCTAAGGTGGTTTGGCTTGAGTCAAGTGTCCCTTTTTAAGTCCTTTAACCAATTGGATTGTCTCCTAATTCCTCATAGCCGAAACTTGCCAAGGAAATTCTAAAATTTGCTCACTCCTCACTCCTTCACTTACCAAGTGTCTCTACTCCACAAAGATGAAATCTTACATGAGAAAAAATGATAAAGTTAAGCATAGTTGAGTCACACACCTATCATTAAGAAAATCCTAAGTTTACTTACATAACCTCCTATGCTTATTCCATTTGTTCATAAAATCCTTCCGACTCTTATAGGCTAAATTATTCAACACTAATACAAGAGAATGCCCCAAGATAAATAGTAGATATATTTCCAAAATGTTTCAAGAAATAACTAAAATAATTCTAAGGAATTTAATATGGCTATTCCTAATAGGAAATCCAAATAGTGAAAATATTGGGTCATCAAAGTTTGACTCAGAACATTGCAAGGAATGGTGCAAGGAGCTGGGGATCCAAGTCAAATACTAATCACCAGTACACCCATAAGTCAACGACATGTAGAAAAATGTATCCTTACTTGGAACACCATTCATATTGTTGTTTGGTTGCAAGGCGGTCTCTCCTATAGAAGTTGACTTACCCATACACTGAACCTGCTATTTAAGCAACCAAAAACAGCAAGACACTCGAGAAACACCTCCACCTACTAGAAGAAAGAAGAGGATAAACGAAGATTCAAAACATCCGCACCAAAAGAAAAGGGGAGTGTTGATTCAACAAATGAGTCAAACCCATGTCTTTCAAAGTGGCGACCTATTACTCAAAGAAACAGGAGAGAAAACCAACAGGCATGGAGGTTAGAAAACCCCACAACTCCAATACTTAGTCACCAAGGTCGTGTCCAAAGTCTTGCAATGCAACCAATGGGCCTAAAGGTCAAAAGACCCCATGACTTTTACTTGGCCACTAAAGTTGAGTCTAAAGACTTGTAGTGTAACCAATGGTGTGGAGGTAATAAGTCCCAAGACCCCTATACTTAGCCACCAAACTTAGTCCAAAGACTCGCGGTGCAACCAATGTGTGAGGATGTCAAAAGGCCCTACGACTCTTATACTTAGCCACCAAAGTTGAGTTCAAAAACTTGTGGTGCAACCAATGGGTATTGAGGTCAGAAAACCCCATGATGCCACGACCCCTGTACTTAGCAATCAAAGTCGAGTCTAAAGTCTCATGGTGCAACCAAAGGGCGTGGAGGTCAAAAGACCCCACAACCTCCGTACTTAAATAAAGTCCATGATTAGGCCAAACCATACTTTCTAAAATTGAGAATGCATATTGAAAAATATGAAAAGACTAAAACAAGCGATTATATTATAAGATTAGGCCAAACCAAGGGCTAGCAGTGTCTACCAATATTACAAAAAAGGCCAAACCAAGAGCCGAAATTGTCTATCAACATTACAAACGTAGGCCAGACTAAGGGCTAACATTATAAAAACAAAAACAAGAGTAACAAGGGTTATAGGGAGACGCATCAACAAACTTACAAGAAACCTCATTAGGTCTAAAAGCACTAAGATGCAACTGCCTTAAGTCAGCTCAAGGGTTTGTCAATAATTGAGCTCGTAAGTTAGGCATGCTAGCCCTATAATCATACCCAAAGGCCGATCCATCACAACCTTAGCAGTAGCCAACTACGAATGCAAGTGAACTAGCTTTCCATTTGCTTCTTCTGATCATTTTCCATTGGGTCCTATTGCACCATGCATTCGTTTGCCTTATCCTTCTTGGCACCTACTTCTTCCATGATTTTCTTGTATGTATGAACCTTCCGCGTAATTCTTTATAAAACCACTCCATCTCTAACACCTTAAGCCCAAATTGCCTATGAGCTTCCTCATGCGATGCTTTTACATCTGACCTCTCTAGGGTAAGCTTCCTGCATGCCTATTAAGAGGAAGTCAACGATTGGGTAAACTCCAAGCATCATTGCTTAGCATCTGCCAGCGATTGTTGAGATGAGGACAATTCTCCACTCAAATGGGATAGGCAAGAACAAGTAGAGTCTCGTTGTGAAGTATACATTGATGACTTGTTGGTGAAAAGTAAGGAACTAGCTCAGCACCTAGCAAACCTGAAAGAATCGTTCACTAGATTGCACAAATACAACATGAAGCTAAACCTAGTGAACTGTGCATTGTCTCTAAGAGAGGCAGTACGGCAAAGCTACCATGTGCTTTGAGAGAATTGGCATGAAGTAACTCACCACGGAGTTTAGATGCTTCGTCGTAGAGGGATTCAAGGTCAGCCTCTAAAGAATCATGTGCCCATTAGCCTATTGCATCTAGCACTCCACTTCAGTCTTCTCGGTTAGAATCTGATGCATTTCCTTCTTGGCAAAGAACCCAAACATTTGGTTGGCACACACCTCACCTTCCAAGTGGGCGTGATCACCTACAATCCAAGATCCAGATCATCCACGTGTTGCAAAGCATAAAGACAACTAAGATATGAGCCACACATAAAAACTGATCACAACTAAGCCAGAAACTTCATTCCAAAGATAAAGATGGCCAAATCAACAAGCTCATACTGAAGACAATAAATTCTTTAAGCACAAAGACATCTCTACCATTGATCCAATGAGAGGAAAGGATGCAAGTGGGAAGGACCCTCGACCCCACTTGTTCTGCCTCGTTGCCCCTCCTCGTGGGCCCTTCCCAAATAAGAATGCACCAGAGTCATGGGAAGGGTCACTATAACTCCTAGCTCAAGCGCTGACACACCTTGGTCTCGATCTCAATCTCCATCTTGCTTTGCGAGGGTAACGAATTTGATACCACTTTCATCCTTATATCTATCTTGGTCTCCATCTCCACCTTCTCCCCCTTCCCTCTCATCTTTCCTAGATGACCCACAGCCCTTCCAAGGAGATGAAGAATCTACATCACCACCAAACGAAGAGGAAGAATGGGAGGGAAAAGAAGTCATTTCTTGATTTATTAATGAGGTCTCAACCCTCGATATGGTCTCAAGAAGGCTGCTTAGTGTGGAGGCTTGTTCCCCATGATCATCAACACTACTGCCAGCAACACTACTCTAGGTGCCACTAGCAAGAGGAGTCACAATGTCAAGAGCCACAACCCCAGTCATGCCCATAGAGAAGGCTTCGTATATGTTAGCAAAGTCAAAGCCACTGGAAGTTGAAGTTGGAGAGAGAAAAGAAGGGAATTCAAATGGGGCGTACCCACTAAGTTAAACCCCCTAGGGGCAAGTCAAAGTCAAACTTCATCGCTAGGCTGACGAGGCTTACTGACCCATGAGCCCAGATTGTTGACCCCTAGTGATGTGGGCAGAGACACCCTTACGGCAGAGGCGTGGACAAATTGACCCTTCCCTCTTGAGATAGCCTTTAATAATATTGCAAATCTCCTTTTCATCATCAACGGAACCATTAGTAATGAGGAAAATGAGAGAAACTGAATCAGTAGTCTCAGCCAACAACTTCATTACCTAAATTAGAACATCACATGGAAAATTATTATTGAAGTAAACATCAAGAGAGTGAAGAGTGCCTAATAATACGTATTGTAGGCCACAAATTAGTCATGATAAAGTCGTAGGTGTATTCCCATAATCCAAACCATAAAAACCAGAAGAACATTTGCTTTAAGGACAAACTTCTTTAATGACAGTAACCACACAGTCAATGTAAGCACATGGCTGTACCAAAGATCTCTTACGGTCCTATGGATGTATCTTCACATGCAACTTGGAAAGGAAAGAAAAAGTAAACAAGTAAATAAGGTATTGCACTAGTCATCTTATATATATATATATATGTAAGTAGGTATGTGCAAGTCATCTGTTTGCTCCATAACATATGATGCTTATAGAGGATGGATTATGAAACTGAGCAGGGTATTATCTGTCTTTTTTATAAAAGAAAAAAATGTGCACTGCTAGTGTAGTAATTGGAGTACATCTGATCGTTAACTTGAAACACATTCAAATTTTAACTTACCTGATTTATAGGGAGCAAAATGTTTGTACTCTATTTGCTATAAGATTAACATAAACCCACTTTGTAGCATTTGAGATTGCTTCATTAGTTGCCAGCTTCATTGCTGATGAGAATAATTGTACCTTTCCATTAAAAGCAATTATGTTAAAGCTATCTTTAGAGTTTACCTTGGACAGTGAGGCCATTAGTGCATTCTTTGCATTCTCAAGAGGTTAAAAAGATTTATAGGAATGGACAAAATCGTGTTGCTGCTTTATTTCCACAAGTTATCGAGCTGTATCGATACAGATTATTAATTAACAACTTCTTTATTACTAGTTTTGTATTCAAATAAGTGTAGAGGACTAGAGGTAGAAACCAGCAAACTTGCTGCTAAAAAAAGAATACAAAAGAACATAAATAGTATAGTGCTACAGAGAAAATTGGTATTGTATGTATTTATATATAATAGAAACTATAAGCTTTTTTCTTCAAAAATTTAGAACCTTATGCTCCATATTATTTGTATTGGTTGGAGAATGGGAGATAATCTTCAGAATAAAAACTATTCCTGAGCTTTGAAAGTTTTATCCTTAAGTCAATGTATCTCATAATCTACAAATAGGGATCATTTATGCACAATGAAGGCACCTGATTTTCCTTTGTGCATCACTAACCTGTGAGACATATACCCTATTGAATTGTCACCATATTGTCAAAATCTACCTAGTTTTTATCCCTTTTATTCTCCTTAATTCTTCAATGGTATCAAAATCCTAGTCATGACAAAAGGGGTTAATGTCGCAGGTTGAGAAGACAATCAATGGGCTATATAGACTCGGTTAACCAAAATGACACTAGACATATATATATATATATATTATTGAGCAAGACTCTCACTCTCTCTCAATCCTTTTGTATTTTTCTCTTGAGGTGCTCTTAGGTTGGGGGTTTTGCGTTTTACACTAGATTGGATCATTATCTAGGTTTTGAAGCCACGAAATATGCTAAATGATTTGAGTATTAATATAAATGTTGATATACCATGCATGTTTGTATTATAAGGGACATAAATGGCATAGGCAATGACTATGAGTTGGTTTAATTAACCCGGCTATAAATTAAAAGAGTTTTCTTAAAATTTTATTTATACGAAGACTTGAAGGACACGCTACCTTGATCTATACTGTTGATATTATCAGATTAATAAAATTTACATGAATTCAAATATTTAAACTTCTCAGCTTACAAATAAGCCCTAATTTGTATCCAGTGATTTACGGCAAAAAGGCCCCAGGATTTCGATTTTTTTTTGGGTGGGGGTGGTTCGGAGCTGAGGCTTCGGCCACCTCCTCCCATTCCCCTTTATTTTCCAATTGCTTTCCGTGGCTTTTCTGGTTTATTTTCCATCGGTTTTCTTATGTTTTCTCCGTCGGAGCTATTTCTCGTCGATTTATTGCTTACCAATTCTCTTCGACCCATACGCGCCACCTCCCCAGCCCCTACAACCACCAATCTTCAAGTTAGAAAAAAGATTTGCGGTTTCAATGAGCGTGTGCACCGCACGGGCAGCCTGGCCGTGCATGTCGCATGCGCGTAATGGCATCCTAGAGTGGCTACAGAGGCCACACGCATCCTCAATAGGTTTTGTGGCCTTAGATCTCTCTAATTTGGCTACTTGCTTCCCTCCTCACGTGGCACATGTTGTATATATGCCACCGCCGCTTTAGGCTTTACCCGACGATTCAATGCTGATTCCGGCTTCTCTATGTTTTTGTTTCTCATAACCAAAGATTAAGTGAAAACAGACATAGAAGTTCCCCACAGTCAGCCTAGACTAACACTCTTTAGTACATACCTCACTGCCGCAGCTTTTTACTACAGCCTAAAATAGTCTTCAAGCGATCCCTTCCTTTGAAATTCATTCATTTGGCTTCATTTTTTTGTATTGTATAGTGTGTTAACTTGTTGGAAAGATTGTAGGAAACTCCCACCTTACTAGAACTTGTATCTTATAATCCATTAATTTATCTAATATACGTAACTTATTTATAGAAAAAAAAATCCTAATTTTACCATGTCCGTTTGCAAAGTAGAGTTTAAAGATTATTTATTTAAAGCTTAAACCATTTAAAATCGTATTTGAGTTAGAATAATATTCATGTTGACTTATCTCCATTGCTAGCAAGTTAGTGATGCAGCTCCAATTGAGCCTAAAGTTAAAGCCAAATTAATCACGGTGATGGAAAGTGGAAATGCATATATATATATATATATATATATTCCAACCTGCCGTCCATATGTGTAGGGGCAAACCTGTGTAGTCCATTGGGGGGGCTACCGCCCCCTAAAACTTTTGAAAATCTACCTTTAATATATAGACTGTTACAAGACACCCACGCCCCCAAGTCTGACATTTCAGCCCCCCCAAGCCTATAATCACAAGTTCAAAAGGCTCAAAAGGTTTGGATGATACCCGTTATAGTGTAAGTTTATCACCAACTTAAGTTACTTACCTGTAGTCTATAAATTATAAGATCAAACTAATGGTTTAAGACATGAACCAACTGCAGCTATGAACCAGTCACACTGTCACAACACAGTTCAAACCAATGGGCTAAGGTTTGGAGAGCAGCCTGTTACAGACACAGTGTCCTTGACTCCTTTTGTACCATTGCTGCATTGCAAGTTGCAACTTGTGTGGTTGTTGGCCCTAGGTAACTAGGTTGTTTCCCTATACTTACACTCTGCTGTTTGATATTGGGTTAACTGGTTAAGGTTTCAAGTTTTCAAGTTTATCTTTTCAAACTTCATTCAGGAATCAGAAATCAAAACTTTATCTTACACTCTGTCGTAGGCCTGTACACTTACACTCTATCTCTGCCGATCCTATGTTCAGGAATCAAAACTTCATTCATCTTGATCTCACTCAGACTTACGTTTCAAGACTTTAAGTTTGCTGGCTTGGCAGAGACTAAGTTGCCAATTCTAGAAGACTAGAAGTCTAAACTTGCGAGTTGTGACTCTGCGAGTTGTCGCCCCTGCTACCTGACTCTGCCGTAACGTTGTTGTAACATTCTTGTGACTTTGTGATTACTTCCACCTCCAGTGAGTTGCGTGTTGGTGTTGCCGTGGCCCATGTTGGACCTGGCCTTAGGTCTTATTACCAGCGTCGGTGGGTTCAAGCAGAGCCGATAGAGTCGCAGTCTGCAGAGGCGTCTGCGGCTTTAATCTTTCGACTTCCAAAGTTTTGATTTCCATGACCCCAGGTTCTACCGTTCTTATTTGTCGATTATGTGAGATTGTGTTATTATTTAAGTTGATTTCTGCTGCTCATGTTTTGCATATATTATAATATATATATGTGTGTGTGTGTGTTTATAGATTTCATTTAATATATAGTGTCATACTGAATCAATTCGTGCTTTATTGCATATATTAATATATTATATATAGTTTTGTTCAAATTTTAATATTTTTGCATATATACCGATTTGTGCATACAACATATATTATATATATATATTCTATAATATATATGTATAGGCATAGTTTGAAGAAAATTAAAATTTGTATGTCTTGAATGTTGGATTTGATATTGTAGATTTGCGTATATTATTAGGCACTTCTCAAATTCATTATTGATTTAGAAGTTTTTCTTAGAGTTTAAAAAATATGAGCAAATTAACAACAATTGATTCTTTTTTTAAAAAGAAAGAAGTGAACAAGTCGGAGAGTAATATAGATATACATTTAGAGGACTCCGTAATAATAGAACATGATGCTTCTAGAAATGGTGAGTGTCCCGATCCCTCTCAAACTTCAAGAATACAATCTGAAGGGATGGATGATACTTGTTTGGAATGTGAAACTTCTATCATTGATGAGCGTCCCTCTAAAACTTAAAAAATACAACCTGAAGAGATGGATGATACTTGTTTGGAACGTGATCCATAATTACGTCTACAAATATGGAAATTTTCTACTAACATACAAGATGAGATATAACGTACCTATCTTAAAGCTGATCCCTATTAACCTAAACTTTCAAAATATCTATTTTCAGGAATAGGCAATCAACGTTATCGATTCCAATTTTCTTGATTTCAAAGATATTCAAACTAGTTGTAACACTCACCTTCGAAGAATGATGTATTTTGTCTTCCATGTTATATTTTTGCTAAAAAATCAACAAGCCGTTCAGGATCAGATGCATTTACCAATAAAAGTTTTGACAATTAGAAAAAAATGATTGATGGAATGAATTGTCTTTTAATAGAACATGTGGGGAAAGATCCAAATTCACCACATAAAAATGTCGTGAAATGTTGTGAGGATCTAATAAATCATTCAAGATATATTGATAACCTGGTTGAAAAATAAGTATCACAAGAAATGGAGAATAATTGATTGCGGCTCAAAACTTTGATAGATAGTGTTCGATGGTTGACATTCCAAGTATGTGCATTTAGAGGTCATGATGAAAGTTCTGAATCAAAAAATCAAAGTAATTTTATTGAATTGATAAAATTTCTGACAAATTATAATGATCAAGTTAAATGAATTGTCCTGAAAAATGCTCCACAGAATGCCAAATATATATCACCCAAAATTCAAAATGAAATTTTACATATATTTACAAATAAAGTGCGAAATGTGATTTGCGAAGAAATCAGGGATACCAAATTTTGTATTCTTGTTAACGAAACTCGGGATGAGTCTAAAATAGAACAAATGAATATCATTTTGAGATTTGTTGATAAAGATGGTTTTATTAGAGAACGATTTTTTCATATTGTGCATGTCAAGGATACAATGACATTAACTCTAAAAAAAAATGAGATATATGCTCTTCTTTCTCGTTACAACTTTCAAGTGAAGAATATTCAAGGTCAGGGATATGATGGAGGAAGTAATATGCGTGGTGAATGGAATGAACTACAAGCTTTATTTCTCAAAGATTGTCCCTATGCATATTATATACATTGTTAGACTCATAAATTATAATTAGCCTTAGTTGCAACCTTTAGAGAAACCAAACATGTTCATAAATTTTTTGTCCATTTGACATCTATTACTAATATTGTTGTTAGTTCTTCTAAACGTAATGATAAATTACAAGCTGCCCAAACTACTGTAATTGAAAGTTTGATTGATTCCAATGAGATTGAGACTGAAAAATAGGTTAATCAAATTGGTACACTACAAAGGGCTAGAGCTACTAAATGGAGATCTCATTTTCAATCTTTATGTAGCTTAATAAGGATGTTCGGTGCTACTTGCACAGTTATAAATACTATCTCAACTGAGGGATCAAATTATTCTCAACGTGGTGATGCTGAAGCGGCTTATATGATATTGACATCTTTTGAAATTATTTTGATATTACATATGATAAAAAAATAATGGGAATCACTAATGCACTTTGCCAATCTTTACAACAAAATTCTCAACATATTGTGAATGCCATGAGCCTAGTTTTAACCATAAAAATACTCATTCGAAAGTTAAGAGATGATAGGTGGAAGTCTTTGCTTATTGACATTAGATCGTAAAAAACATCAAATTGATATTCTTGACATGAATGACCAATATACTTGAGGAAAATCTCGTCGTCAAGTTGAAAGGATAACAATGGAGCATCATTTTAGAATTGATATATTTACTGCTACAATAGACTTCCAGTTGTAAGAATTGAACAATAGATTTAATGACCAAACAATGGAACTTCTTATTCATAGTGTTGCTTTAAACCCTAAATGTGCATATAAATCATTTAATATTGATGACATATGCATATTGGCTTAGAAGTTTTACCCACAAGATTTTACTGAGCAAGAAAAATTCCTTTAGAGAATTCAATTGCAGCACTATGAACTTGATGTTTTGACGCATCCAGATTTTTAAGATATGTCTACATTATCTGAGTTATGTAGAGAACTAACAATTTCAGAAAAGCCAAAAATTTATTATTTGATTGACAGGTTAATTCGTCTAGTCTTAACTCTTCCAATTTTTACTGCTACTACTGAACCAGTATTTTCTGTAATGAAATTTGCAAAAACTAGATTGAGAACTCAAATGGAAGATGAGTTTCTTGCAAATCATTTACTAGTTTATATTGAAAAAAGAATTGCCAAGAATTTCACTTTAGGGATGATAATGGAAGAATTTTATTCCATGAAAGATCGTCGTCGGGCTTAATTTGAAGATAAAATTTTAAGTTTATCGCCCTCTCAAATACTAAATCCTGATTCCGCTCCTACATAGTGCATGATGCTAGCTAGAGTAGGCTAACCTTTTGTACATACCCTAGGTTTTGAACGAAGTAGCATATAAGGTCCAGTACAGATTGACGATTGTATGTACTTGTTATTTTATTTTTTTTCAAGAAAAAGTATATGTACTTGTTAGGTTTGAATCATTGACAAATCTCATATCTATAATAGTAGAACTTAGGATCGTTTGAATTAAGAGATGAAATAAGTGAAGATAAGTTTAATTTATTTTTTAATATTATTATTATTTTGAAATTTGAAAAAATTAAATTAAGATTTGAAAAATATGTATTGAAATTTTTAAAAAATGTATCAAGATTTTTGTTTGATATAAAAAATTAGAAAATTGTAATAATAAATAGAAATAAGTTGAAATGAGCTCAACTTACTTTCTAATCCAAACGGGACTAGTGCCTTGAAGAACTTTCATTCTCATAATTAAGTGTACAAGTCGTTGAAAAAAAACTTATGAAATGAAACATCCCTTTTATTGTTAGGTAATTACTCTCACCCAATTGAGATTTTTCTCTGGTTATTGACAGAACTAGATGGTTCAAGCTGAGAAATATAAATAATTTGTCAGATACTTGATAGATGCTACAACCTTAATGAGTCTACTGACTCGATTGGGTCCTACACGTACATGTCTCAACAGATGCGTTGCCCTTTAGAAAAAGATTGAGTCCTTAGTTAGTTAGTTTGGAAACCGAGAACTCTAAAACATTCTCAAACACTTTCTATTTCTATTCACTACTTTATTATTACTTTTCACCTACTTTTATTACTATTCATTACTTTTTCATTACTATTCAATATTTTATTATTACTTCTTACCTACTTTTAATTACTATTCACAAATACTTTCAACATCCAAACGTACATTTGTTCGTATGTGATTTTCAAATAATACGTACTTCACATGTGTCTATTTTGGATCCTCCACTTCGTTTAGATATTGGCCTCGAGCATTGCTACGTATATACAGTTACTTTCACAAAAGAATTTGTGCAAGAAGTTAATGTATATATTTTTTCGATCTATTTCTTTATTTGTACATCAAGTGAGTTTAATATTAATTTATTGATAGGCTCCACCTTCTATATCCATTAAAGTAAACGCATATTTTATCTAAGAATGTGCTTAAGGATATGCACAAACTCACCTACATCCAACTTTTTTCATTGGCCTCTAATTTGCCCCACTCCTGATCTTCTTGTTGACATGTAAGTCTCTTGCGTCTTATATATAGTCTTGTGAAACATTGCTAAAGTGTTTTTTTTCTCATATATATATATAGACATATTGAATTTTTTTTTCTAATTTATTGAACTTTTAGGCTTGGTTTGAATAATGAATTAAAATGAAAATTACAAATCACCTTCCATGAGGAGGGGGTCTTGGCATTCGGGATCTTCTTGAGGTTCAAAACTCTTAACTTATGAAGTTCGCTTGAAAGTTAATTAATGGAGACTCTATGTGGGTGAATTTCTATATGAAAAAATATGTTAGACACAACATATTTAAAATGTTATGTTATTGAAGAAAGGTACCCGATTTTGGAAGGGAATTATGTCCGTTATGCCTAGAGTGTTATGAAATTCTAAATGGCTTGTTCGGAAAAGCCAAATAAATGTTTGAATGGATAATTAGTTTGGGGATGGTCCTCTGATTGCTTCTATTTTAGTAATTGGAAGAAGTAATTTATTGTTGAATGATGTTTTTGATGAAAGAGGTACTAATTCTGCCATGCTTCAAGAGCTAGTTCCACATGATTCTTGGAGAAAGATATGACTCAGGCATTCGAATCCAGCAAGGGCAAGATGTGTGTGTTTGGACACATTCTATTGATGACAATTTCACTACCTAAGAAAGCTATGAGTGGAAGAAGTGGTTGTGGCAAAATTCTATATCAAAGAAAGTTTCTTTTTTCTATTGGCCAGCAAAAAGAAGAGTTCTTTTTGTTGATGATATTGTACAAAAATTGGGAATTCCGTTGGCATAAAAAATGCCACTATTGCGTGAAGTCTCAAGTGGAATCTCTTAATCATGTGTTATAAGAAAGGGATGATGCTCAATTGGTTTGAAATTTTTTTGCAAAGCTATGTCATATATGGCTTCCATTGATATGAAGTTGGGAAGGTATGGTGACTTTTTGATGGCATCGTGCTTCTTTGAATTCCCAAGTTGGATCGGTACGTGGTGTTATCTTGAGTATGATTTCTTGGGCATTATGGAGAGCTCCACGTGCCTCACGTATGGAAGGTACGATTTTTAGTGCTAATAATATTATTCGTAACATCAATTTATTAATAAGAGATGCCTCTTCTCAATTAAAAAAATTTCAGTCTATGAGTGCTAATGATCAGTTGGTGTTGGAGGATATGAATATTCCGATTGTTTCTGTTGTTTGTAAAAGACCGAGTTTTATTAATTGGGTGAAACCGGATAGGAGAATGGTGAAATTGAATGTAGATGATAGTTATTGTGGTAACCCAGGAGAGTCCAGAGGTAGGGGTATTATAAGAAATTCTTCTAGAAAAACTATAGTAGGCTTTGCACATTATTATGGAAATGCAACGAATAATATTGCAGAATGTAAAGCGCTACTTAATGGTCTTCGTTTATGCCGAAGGTTGAGATTGAGGGATGTTTCAATGAAATCAAACTTAGTCATTATCATTGGTTGGTTAGTCTCAGCAATCTGCCGATATTAATTTTTATGGGATTATTGGGAAGAAATCAAAGAGATTGCTCAAGAGATTAATGCTTGCTTTTGTCATATTTTTTGGGAAGCAAACATAGCGGCAGATCATTTGGCAAAAGAGGGAACTCAAGACGTGAACTCAATATTTTATAGATTTGAAGATTTGCAGGGACACATACGAGGACTTATTCGCTTGGATAATTTGGGATTGTCATATAAATGATTGAGATGATTATTTTGATTTTATGTAGCAAAGGTGTTTGTAAAGTGATTTTTTTGGTCTTTTAGAAGTTTTTTATCACCTAGGTTTTGGTGTCTTATGTTATTACCTTGTAAAGCCCCAGGTGTTTGAGATGTTACCACGGTTTTTTCTCCACTAGAAGTGAGGTTCTCTTAATAAACTTAGGTGGAAGTCACTATTGGACATGTGACTATTATTTCTTTGCCAAAAAAAAAAAAACAAATAAGAATTAAAATGAAATTAGTTGAGGTCCATAGTATCTCTATCCAAACTGGTTGAGATTGAGGTGAGTTAGAAGTGGCTTGAGTTAAAATATGTTATGTAGTTTTGAAAAATGAGAGAAAAAAGTTGAATAAAAATATTATGAAAATAAAATATTATTAGGATGTAATTTTTTAATATAATTTTTGTTTGAAATGTGAAAAAGTTGTATTAATATTTTGTTTTATTTAGAAGCTTAGAAAAGTTGTAATAATTAAGTAATTTTTTTTTTAAATAATGATTAGATAAAAAATTTGAAAATGTGAAAATTTAAAATTGAAAAATATTTATATTTATGATGGTTGGATATTGAGATAAAATATGATAAAATGAAAACGTCTCTCTATTCAAACTAGACCTTAAACTTAAATTTAGTTTGCATCATATTGCTATATATATTAATGGAGCAATTACTTATATGTTTCTTTTTGCTGGTAAATTGCATGGTCTATGTTCCCGCTTTTTTTAATCAGAGATTAAGTGAAAGTGAATGTGATAGTTCCTTCTAGCTAGCGTAGACCAACACGTTGCAACATACAACCATTTATTGTGTCTTTTAATTGTAGTTTTATTGTCTGTTCAGTAGACTATTTAAAAACTATCACTAAGCAATCTCTCCTTGTGGGATATAGGTGTGAGTCAATTTTTTAGTTCTGGTCAACTTTTTTTTTCTTTTTTTTTTTTTGTGTTGTAATGTGTGTTAGATTTAGGAAGATTGTAAGAGACCCACCTTATCGAAATTATATTTTGTAACCGCTAGTTTATCTATGAATGTCTTTCTTTGATAAAAAAGAAAAAACTTGCAGGAGCTAGCTGCTATTGCAAATTATGATCTTTGTTCAAGTTTAAAATAATGAGTCTGTCGAGGTACAGGCGCTTTGACGCACTCATCCCACGAACAAAACTAACATGGCAATTAGCTTTAATTTTTTTTAAAAAAATCGAAAGAAGAAGTTGTCTCAGTTCACCAGTTCTCCACATCTTGTAGAAAAATTTTGCCCTTTGAACGTGGTGGCCATCTCTTCTTCCTCCGTCTACTACAGATTGGCCGATCTCCTCCGCGACCCACCCCCTAATGATCAAAACTGCATCATGCAATTTTCCTGCACGACCAAGCAAGTCCACCATATAAGCATACTACTGACCCCCTGGCTCCCCTTCTCAACTAACCCTGCATGGCTACAAGCATAAGAAACACAAAAAATGATGAAATTTGGCTTCATCCCAACAGTTTTCATATCTTTAAATAGAGAAAAAGGTCTATCCGTATGGGTATGCTAGGCACGAGCTAATTAGCATTGCATTTCACGTACCAAGATTCTTAATTGGTAACTCCACAAAAACCTGATAAGAAGCTCCTCGATAACTCCACGCTTGGAATATAACGAAATCAAAGAACTACCCACGAAACTCGGCGAACCAAACCTCGTCTTAAAGCAAAACCCATGTATTTGCTTCCCCAATTCTAGTAGCGTTGAATAGTCACAAACCCGTATCACAGTTGAAAGTGTGAAATCATAAACATCTAAATTCTCGAACAAAGCTTGCTTAAATAGTCTCAAAGCCTCCTTATCATCACCCAACTGAGCATATCCATATATCATCGATCCCACTCCAGGAAACCACATTCTTCCTAGATATTTCTGTTGAAAAGGCAACCAAAGTGTGAAAAACATCTGCAGCATTTTCTGGTCTTCCTTGGCTGCACCGTCCACCTCCTTCAACAAAGTCTGCACCACCTACCTCAATCCATAAATTTCTAGTTTGGCTGCACCTATCATACCAAATCTGTGTAAAACCTCTCCTATAAAAGGAGAGGTCTGATATTCAAAATTAGTAGAGCAGAGGAGAGAAGAGAACGTGGTGAGAGCATTTGAGAGAAACGTGAGAAATTTTTGAGTGATTTGTAAATCTCAGAAATTATAGTAAATTTGGCACCTGTGGATGTAGGCAAATTGCTGAACCACGTTAAAATCGTCTTGTGTGATTTTTGGACAGGTTTGAAAGCTCAACAATTGGTATCAGAGCTCTTGGTTCGTGCTGTCCAGAAATCAAGTTGATCAAAATTGATTTTTGACAACTCCAGGCTGTTCCTTGCGTCAAGACGAATCCATAGGCGCAAACGGAATCGAAAACGGACGTCGGAGAAGCTCGTACGCGCCGGTAAAAGGTCCGAGCGTGTACCCATGCGCCCTACTCGCAGCTGGAGGTTGAAGACGACTGGAAAACACGCTCCACGCGCCCTCACGCGCGTTCCGAGGAAGAAGACTCGTGAACGCACGCTCCCACGCGCAGCACGCGCCCCCACGCGCTACAGGAGTGTTCTGCGCGTGGTTGCCATGCGCTCACGCGCCGCCACGCGCCTCATGCAGCTCCCGCGCGTGAAGCCCACGCGCACCCACGCGCCTCACGCGCTCCGAGCCTCTTTCTGGCGCGTGACGCCCACGCGCATCCACGCGCCTCACGCGCTCCGAGCCCTTCTGGCGCGTGAATCCCACGCGCCTAACACACCTCTGACCTCCGTCAGCGCGTGTATCACACGCGCCTGACAGATCTGACCGTCCGATTTTGTGATCTGATTTTGGGCTTGATCTTAGCCATTTGGAGTCCGATTTCGACGATCAAATAGTGCTTTCCAACTATTTGGATCATTCCGGACTCATCCGTACGGTTAGAATTTCGAAATTTGTCTTCTAAAATTTTTTAATTAATATGGAAGGTGTTGGAGAAGTTAAGAACTCTGGAAATGCCAGCAGTTCAGGGCGTAGGTCCACAGTTTCAAATGCCAAATTTGAAGTTGAGAAGTTTGATGGAACTTCTAACTTTGGAATGTGGCAATGTGAAGTGATGGATGTTTTGATCCAACAAGAGTTGGATATGGCGTTGGAAGCAAAACCCAACGATATGTCAGAAAAAGATTGGAGGAAGCTTAACACCCAAGCTTGTAGTACAATCCGTTTATGCCTTACCAAAGATCAGAAGTATTTTGTCATGAGAGAGACAAATGCGAAGGAACTTTGGCAGAAATTGGAGGATAAGTTCATGAAGAAAAGCATTGAGAGCCATTTGCATCTGAAGAAAAAGCTCTTCAGATTCCAATTTCGTGAAGGTATTAGTATGTCTGAACATTTAAATAGTTACAATCAAATTCTTGCTGATCTACTAAAGTTGGATGTTGAAATCCAAGATGAAGATAAAGCTTTACTTTTGTTAAATTCCTTACCCGATACATATGATCATTTAGTTACAACATTATTGTATGGGAAGGAGAAAATTAGTTTTAACGATGTATCTAATTCTCTGATTAGCAATGAGTACCGGAAAAAGGATAAGCAGGTACAGCAAGATACATCAAGTGAAGCACTGACAGCAAGAGGGAGATTGCGGTCAAGGTATCCCAGAAAGAAGAAAGGTTTTCAATCAAAAACTCGGGCCACATCACGTGGTTCATCAGTCGGCAGAAAACTTGCCAAAGATGAGTGTTCCTATTGTCGTGACAAAGGACACTAGAAGAAGGATTGTCCCAAATTGAAGGGACAACAGAAGAATCAATCCACCACAGCAAATGTTGCGAATAGAGATGAAGATCTAGACATTGCCTTGACAGGTTCATCATTGATTTGTCATCCTGATGAATGGATTCTGAATTCTGGATGCACCTATCATATGTGTCCCAATCGGGACTGGTTTACTGACTTCACAGAGATTGAAGGTGGAGCAGTACTTATGGGCAACGACAGTGCCTGTAAGACTCGAGGGATAGGGAGCATTCGGTTGAAGCTGCACGATGGAACTGTCAGGATTTTGACCGAAGTTCGGTTCGTTCCGGACCTGCGGAAAAATCTTATCTCATTAGGATCTCTGGATTCAAAAGGATTCAGAATCACTATTGAAGATGGAACTCTCAAAGTGTTAATGGGAGTTCAGGTGGCTATGAAGGGTTTGAAGCGAGGAAATTTGTACTTCTTGCAAGGAAGTACGATTGTTGGAAGAGCTTCTACAGGCTGTGAGAAGCTAGATGAGATTGATGCTGACACCACCAGACTTTGGCATATGCGAATGGGACACGCTGGAGAAAAAGCTTTGCAAACACTCGTAAAACAAGACTTACTCAAAGGTGCCAAAACTGGTAAATTGTCTTTTTGTGAGCACTGTGTATTGGGGAAGCAAACGCGGATCAAGTTCAGAACCGCTATTCACAATACACAGGGAATACTTGACTATGTACATTCCGATGTTTGGGGACCTACCAAAATTGCATCTTTGGGAGGTAAGCATTGGTTTGTAACTTTTGTAGATGATTATTCTCGTCGTGTGTGGGTGTACACAATGAAGAATAAAGATGAAGTGCTGAACATCTTTCTTGCTTGGAAGAAGATGGTTGAGACTCAGACCGGCAGAAAAATTAAGCGGCTCAGATCAGATAATGGAGGGGAGTATACTCTAGACCCTTTCATGGAAGTATGTCGGAGAGAGGGAATAGTTAGACACTTCACGGTACGAGGAACACCGCAGCAAAACGGTGTGGCAGAACGGATGAATCGTACTTTGCTAGAGAAAGTACGATGTATGTTACTGAATGCTGGATTCAGTAAACAATTTTGGGCTGAAGCTGTGACATATGCATGCCACCTCGTCAACAGACTACTCGCAGCTGCCAATGGCGGGAAGACACCTATTGAAATGTGGAAAGGTACACATGCTACTGATTATGACTCTTTACATATTTTTGGATGTCCTGCTTACTATCATGCAAAGGAAAGTAAGCTTGACCCTAGAGCCAAGAAAGCAAAATTTTTGGGCTTTAGTTCTGGTATAAAAGGATATAGACTCTGGTGCATAGAGTCTAAGAAGGTAATTATCAGTAGAGATGTTACTTTCAACGAATCTGAGATGCTTAAGTCACATAAGCATAACGATTCTAGTGAAGGCAGCTATGATGGCGAAACACCCGGTGATTCGCAGAAGGTGGAGTTTATTACTCCAAATGATTCAAGAGAAGACAGACATGAGGAGGTTGATAGTCCAGTCACAGCACCTCCAACTCAAATTGAATCAATAGCAACCAGCAGATCGAGACGAGAGAAACGTGTGCCGACACGTTTTGCAGACTACGTGACATATGCATTACCAGTTGAAGGGGGTGAGATCCCCACCACTTACAAAGAAGCCATACAATCCAGTGAAAAGGATGAATGGATAAAGGCGATGACAGAGGAGATATAGTCTCTTCATAAGAACCAGACTTGGGAACTTGTACCACTGCCGCAAGGAAAGAAGTCAATTAGCTGTAAGTGGATCTTTAATCAGAAAGATGATCAAGTTGCTAAAAATAGAATTCGATACAAAGCTAGATTGGTAGCCAAGGGCTACGCTCAAACAGAGGGAATAGACTACAGTGAAGTATTCTCTCCTGTTGTGAAGCATTCATCCATTCGGATATTGCTAGCTTTGGTTGCACAATATGATCTTGAATTAGCACAACTTGATGTGAAGACAGCTTTCTTACATGGTGATCTGGAAGAGGAGATTTATCTGTCTCAACCAGAAGGGTTTAAAGAGACTGGTAAAGAAAAATTGGTTTGCAGACTGAAGAAATCTCTCTATGGACTGAAGCAGTCACCTCGACAATGGTATAAGCGGTTTGACCGTTTTATGATGGATCTGAAATACACTCGTTGCCAATACGATTATTGTGTGTATTTCAGAAAACTTGCAGATGGATCTTTCATTTATTTGCTTTTATATGTAGATGATATGTTGATTGCATGTAAAAGCAAGGTGGAGATAGATCGTTTGAAAACTCAGTTGAGTCATGAGTTTGAAATGAAAGATCTAGGAGAAGCACGAAGAATATTGGGGATGGAGATCAGCAGAGATAGGGTGAAATGTACAGTTCACCTTACTCAGAAGCAGTATCTGAAGAAAGTATTACAACGCTTCAATATGGACTCAAAGTTGAAGCCTGTGAGTACTCCAATGGCCCCACATTTTAAGCTAAGTGCATTACAGTCTCCTAACGATGATGAAGAGTGGGACTACATGAAGAATGTCCCGTATGCAAGTGTTGTTGGTAGTCTAATGTATGTCATGGTGTGTACACGACCTGATATCTCCCAGGCCGTCAGTTTGGTCAGTCGTTATATGCATAATCCTGGAAAGAA
Organism: Platycarya strobilacea; assembly: GCA_036898215.1. NCBI lineage: Eukaryota > Viridiplantae > Streptophyta > Magnoliopsida > Fagales > Juglandaceae > Platycarya > Platycarya strobilacea. Next base: position 30,629,982 of record CM072549.1, on the reverse strand, counting down.
ACACTGGCATGCGGCTAAATGGATTCTACGGTATATTCTAGGGACCGTAGATCTTGGTTTGAAGTTTGAGAAGAGTGAAGATAGTCTAGTAACTGGATACGTTGACTCAGACTATGCAGGTGATCTTGACAAACGACGATCGACAACTGGATACGTGTTCACTATGTCTGGAGCACCAGTTAGCTGGCGATCAAATTTGCAGTCTACGATTGCACTATCATCCACAGAGGCTGAGTATATGGCTGTAACAGAAGCCGTAAAAGAAGCCATTTGGTTACAGGGACTGGTAACAGATTTGGGTTTTGAGCAGCAAGAGGTTACCATCTACTGTGACAGTCAGAGTGCAATTCATTTAGCTAAGAATCAAGTGTATCACTCTCGAACAAAACATATCGATGTCCGATTTCACTTTGTACGTGAAATATTAGAAGAAGAGGACATATTACTTCAGAAGGTTGGCACTGAAGATAATCCAGTAGATATGTTGACAAAAGTCGTCACAGGGATCAAGTTCCAACACTGTTTGGAATTGATCAATATTGTAAGTTGCTGAGCACCTTCGGGTGCATTGGCACTTTTGGGTGCATTTGGCGTCTTATGGCGCATTTGTTAGTAGAAGACACTCACGTCAAAGAAGGATGTGCATTCATTTGAAGAATGAATCAGTTTGGAAGCAGCTTAGTATGGCACACTTCGGTGGAGGGGATGATTGTTGAAAAGGCAACCAAAGTGTGAAAAACATCTGCAGCATTTTCTGGTCTTCCTTGGCTGCACCGTCCACCTCCTTCAACAAAGTTTGCACCACCTATCTCAATCCATAAATTTCTAGTTTGGCTGCACCTACCATACCAAATCTGTGTAAAACCTCTCCTATAAAAGGAGAGGTCTGATATTCGAAATTAGTAGAGCAGAGGAGAGAAGAGAACGTGGTGAGAGTATTTGAGAGAAACGTGAGAAATTTTTGAGTGATTTGTAAATCTCAGAAATTATAGTAAATTTGGCACCTGTAGATGTAGGCAAATTGCTGAACCACGTTAAAATCGTCTTGTGTGATTTTTGGACAGGTTTGAAAGCTCAACAATTTCATCAAACACTTTCCGAGCAAATTCGATTTCCCCCCATTTTGCGTACATGTCGACTATTGTGGAGTTGACAATGACTATAATCTATTTCGCGGAATCATTGAGTGATATTGATTGGTTGAAAGCGATCAAGCAGCTTTCCATTCACTACAACCTGAGATTTCTTATTGTACTCGTCGTGGCTGATTTTAATGTTGTATGCTCCCAAAAAGGAAGAAGATGATCGATGAAGACGTGGGCGAAACAAGTCTTATCACCGATCTGCAGTAAATTAACGCAGTTTGTTAGAAACAAGTCTCATCAACCGTGATTTCATAAATGCTAAATATTAAATCTTTTGAGTATTTGTTCCGATACAATTTTTTATTTTATTTAATTATTAAAAAATATTTTTAATGATATTATGAGTTTTCTTATTTTTTTTAAAAAGAATCTTTAAAAATAGGAAAAAGATAATAAAAAAATTGTTATCTATCGAGACAAACTCATGTAACATCCTCGACATATCTAGCATTGCTTTTTGAGTAAATCTGGGATCCAATGGGAGAAAAATGCATATTTACACCAAACCAATATAAAATTGCCACGTCAAACAATTTAATTTGTGATATAATAAATCTGCTGCAGCGGATCTGTTGGAGAGGACCCACGAGGACCCTTTGGAGGACCCCCTTCGTGACCTGCAAACCCAAAGCCCCCCCGCCCCGGGTGATTGTGCTCGAGCGTCACGGCAAGCACCATTCCGACGCTCCGACGCCGACGCCGACGCCAATGCCAAATCACCATTTCAACGCCGACGAGGCATTCCTATGCCAACGAGGACTCACCACGCCGACGAGGGATTCGAACTCACCACAGCAAGCACCAATTGCAATTTGAAGACCGACGATTCGAATTCCCTTCTTCCGACGGCAAGCACTATTCCGACACCAACGAGGGTATTGTCTTCTGAAGCTGTTTCTTTTTCCTCTGCATTTTCTCTTCTCAAGCCAACGCACGCCGACGAGGAAGATAGGCTACAGTTCTTACATTCTCAGCTATTCAATTTATTTTTTCACTTTATTAGTATTTAGAATTTTTTCTATATACATTTTAGCCTTGATTCTTTGATTGGTAGTTGAAAATACTAATAAAGTGAAAAAAAAAAAGTATAAGAGAAATTGCCGGCTTGTTAGATTGAGAAGAGAAAACGCAGAGAAAGAGTGAAAAAACCCTAATGCAGAGGAAAAATAAATAGCTTGAGAAGACAATACTCTTGTCGGCGTCTGAATGGTAAGTCTTCGTTGGCGAGAACGCCGATCAGGCATGTCATCGGCAAGAACGCCGGTTGAGAATCAGGGGTGGGGATGAATCGCAGATTCGCGAAGTAGGGGGAAATGGGAGGTCTGGGGGGTCAGGTACTCATATAAGACTAAAATCTAGTGTGCAGCTATACTTTTTTATAAAATAAAACCGCTACGTGGCGATTTATTATTGGCTTGGTGAAAAACCCATTTTTTCTCCCATCCGGATGACAGCAACACTCTTGCTTTTTTTTGTTAGGACTTTCTTTCCACCTGTACGATTATTTGTCAATTTTATTATATTTACAATATCTTGGAGTAATGTATGTTTAAAATAAATAAAAAGATATAGATTTTATTTCTTTATATAAATAAGATGAAATAAAATGAAAGTTAAATAAAATATTATTAAAATATTATTTTTATTTTATAATTAAAAAATAAATTATTTATTATATTTTATATTTTATATAGAAATTTAAAAACAACGTACTTGTTATTTTCTTTTCTAAATTATAATGATTCTAAGGGCCGAAGTTCGAACTAATCGGTAAATAATTATTCTTTTTAAAATTAATATAAGTTCCTAAATAATTTGATTATGTCGTTAAAATTTTTTAGTGGCTCAGAAATATTAATGGATATTTTCTCCTCGGATATATATAGCCAGCTGGAGCTTGCACGGATCACTTCTTAAAAAAGCAGGCGTCCACAGCACTCCACGCTTAATATATAAAGAAAAAATCTAGGCAATCTCTTATTATTTACATAATTTTTATATATTATATTATTTTTATTTTATTTTTATTAAATATTTAATATATGAATAATGAATATAATTAAATAATTAATTTTAAAAAAAATTTAAAAAAAATTAAAAAATAATGATATCATTTGTATATCATTATTTAAAATTAATTATTTGTATATCATTGTTCATAAATAATACTCCAGCTAAGAATATTAACCATACCGATTTTGTGTTCTAATTATATTCTTTTTCAAATTTCACAGCTAGCTAGCCGACCCTTTAAAGTCCCCAATACGGTTGAATGGGTCAAGTATTTTATATGTCTAATATTCTCTCCACAACAAGACAATTTTAAGGAAAAAACGTATAAGGTGCACTTTAATTTATAATTTGATGAGGAGAGGACGTGAAGCATCCAACAAAGCCAAGCCATGCTAGTCATTTTGTCCATGAATTCTTGTTCCCTCAATATCCCTATTAAATTAGTTTTAATCCCTTTCTTGTAGGCTTTAGTAGTTTTTGTCCACATGCGCGCATGACCCTTTAGGCCTTGACTCTTATCTAAAGAAAATTAAAGTAGCAGAGAGGATATTGGATTGGTAACTGCAACTTGCTTAGTCTCTGTCCCATTCCTTATAAGCTATTTGATGTTGAAGTTTTCATAGTCCTCAATTTGTGGGTTTGATTCCTTTTTTTAAAGTATCTGTTATCATAACGTTTCTTCTCATCATCCCTTTTAACTTATAGAAAGATCAGACAACTTGAGCCATATCTATCTATCTTTCTATCTATTTATCTGTAACGCCCCGGTCCAGAAGGGTTCGAGAGTTACTACCTATTACATATACTCACATTCAATACTATAATTATAGACTCTAAATTTCTAAATATCATATAAAACTTGATTTGAAAATCACTTTCCTCAATATTACCAATTCCAGAAATGCTAAGTCACTAGACTACAATAATATTTTCTTACTAAACCTTATCAATGTTCATATAAATTCTCTATACTTAATCAACAATTCTTGAGTCATCTCACACAATGCTTCGTAATCCAATCCTTGACTGAAATATCCAAACTCATCTGAAAAATATTCAGAGATAAGGGGTGAGTTTAACCACAACTCAATAAGTAGATGACATATACAAGAGTGCAAACATTAGCATTTTAAAAAAAAACTTCATATGCATAAACCAGAAATCATTTTATTTTCATATATAGATTTCCAAAATATTATCAATAAAGTAGAGCGACTTTTCAATCTTTTTATATTTAGAAAATCATTATTCATTATCAAGAACGCTTTGGCACAAATAACTGCACAATCTCATCTTATCCTCATATCTGAACATGTACCATATTTAACCTCCGTGGTAGGGTTGTGCTATTTTCGGTGGCTAAATCAGACAGTATCATATTGTGAGACTTTCCTTTATTACTTCTCGGAGCCCCGAGTGTGCACACAGGAAAGAAACACATACATGACTACTTTGTTTCCAAAGTAATTGCACTCCTATCACATCATATTATGGGGGTACCAACCATATCACGTGAACCCATATCATCATATCAGAACCATATTCTAAAGCAAATCAAACAGATAAGAATGTCAAAAATTTTTATATCCATATCTATATCATATCATGTCATGTCATATCAAATCGTGTACCAAACTTGTTCATATCATTTTTAAATACTTTAAACATTTCACATCACATAAATAAAACATCATTTTTCATACTCGCTCTTTTATGCATTTCAGAAACATGTCAATATTGCTCATGTCTACACTATGCATGATATAAATAATTTTCTCTTTTTCATATAGATTGTATGTGTAATGCAAATAATTGACCGATGTTGTTTTTCCCAGGTTCTCATTTATAACAAAATCATGCAAAATTTTCAGAAAGTCAACCTTGATTTCAGAGCTGGTATAAAGCTAAGTATAAGAACCCCACTTACCTGGACTTCCTAACCTTTCTTAACTTTTTCTTAAGAATGCCGAATCAAATCATCCGTCACCTATAAAATATTCACGTAGTTCATTAAATCCAACTGAACACATACTTTGCATTTAAACTTGAGATATGAAAGATTCATCATCTTCCCTTAACATCTAACTGTCATCTGTAAAATCAAACCTCCCATAATGTTTTAGATTTACTAAATTCTTCCGAAGTCCTAAAATATTACAAATCTCTAAACCCTCGATTTTTACTTAATCTAAACCCCTTAATATCCCAAAAATCTCCGGCTAAAACATTAAAAGTCCCACTTATAAGCAATTGAAATCCGTTTAATAAGAATGCATTATTTTGTTTAATAGAACAAAAGTAAACTTAACTAGTTCCTTTTAAAGGGTTTCGAAAACATAAATTTGCATTTATTATTCACTACCAGAACTCATATTTTAAAAATAATATATTATTACTAAAATAATATAGTTCAAATCTCTCTTTATTTTCTTTATATGGTATACATAAATAAAATACTTACCAAAATAAAACTCAATTTAACTGAGACCCACTTAGAAAGTATTTTAGTAACAAAAAGAACATAAATGCATGGCCCTATATGAGAAACACTAAAACACAAGGGCACGGAAGTTTTAACCCAGATTCGTGACCAATCGGTAAAGGGGTGCTCACCGAGGGGAGAGGGAGTCACGACGAGGATGGACGGCTGAAATGAGTTCTCCAGCTAGTTGGCTCTGAAAGCGAGAGTGAGTGAGAGGCCACGTGATGAGAGGGAGTGAGAACATTTTAATATTGAGAGAGAGGGATGGAGTTTGTACGGGGAAACTTACGGGGAGAACGTGCGGTGGGTTTGGGCTGTCGGAAAATTCTCAGGCGGCATTTTCTGCTGTCCGCTGCATGGTTTGAGGTTGCGGCAACTGGCGTGGGTAGTGGCTTAAGAGCAGTGGTTATTTGAGTCCACAATACTCTGTTTTCGGAGCACTGAAATAAAGGTCTCTCATTTCTATGATGGATAGCTTGGTTCCATGTGAGGTGGAGGTGGTAGAGCACGGGGAGGTGATGAAATGCTAACTGGTGATTTACGTAAGGTGGTGGCTATGGGGCTGCACGGTGGTTTCCAGCGTAATAGACTCACGGTAGAGGTGGTTGTAAGGGTGGCCACAAGGTGAAAGTGGTGCTCTGTTTCGAGGAGCCAAAACAGGGGCCCTTTTTCATTCGGTTTCCAGCGGTGGTACCATCATTTTGGACTCTCGATGATGGTGGTTAGCGATGTTGGTGTCTTTTGGCAAGTGCTTTCATAGGCTTGGATTTATATTTTTGTTTTGCTTGCTGTGCATTGGACTCAACTCATTGGTGACTTCCGTGAGGGCAAGAAACTGCAAGTGGTTTATATGGCTGGCTTCGGTATGGGGTGCTCTGAGAGAGTATTGGTATTGGAACTTCCCTACGATGGTGATGATGCTGGGGTGATAAGGTGCAACATAGGGCATGGTGTTGTCATAATTGGGTTTCTCTCGGTGATTAGGTGCAGTGGCGGAAACGCTTTGAGTGCATACCGTGATGAGGAACTCTACTGCTATCAATATATATGCAACTGCAACCCTAGTGAAAAGTGGAGGGGAGTTTTTAACTAGTCTGAAATCTACACCCTAAGGATATGGAGACGTGAATCCTGCACGCGTGGGATACGGACGATGAGGGAAATTGTAACTTGAAAGGAAACTTCTAATTGCACCGAAAATAGATGAAGAAGTTACTAGATGGCAGGTGTGTATGGCGTGGGTTTAGGAGTTATATCTATTAATAGAAAATCAGAACAATAATCAGGAAACTAAAATAAAAGAAATGTGAATAAATATCTATTAAGCACAAAACTATTGTCGTGAAGAACTGAAGATAGGAATGTGCAAGTCATGGATGTGAAAAATATACAAAGAAAGAAAATCGAGAAAAATCTTACGTGGGATGCGAATCGGAATAAAATTTTAAATGCATGATATCGATATCTTTAAATACAAAAAGAAAACAAAAACAATTTGGATATTAAAAAATTTTAAAAGAAAAGGAACTCTAGAATCCGTTTTAAAAAAGAAAAAAGAAAAAAAATAACTAAACAAACTCAGCCCAAAATCTAAATATTTGAAAATCTCAAATGGACTATAGATGCATTTAAAACCAATAATTTTATAAGAAAATATGGCGCTAGAACGAAGTGTTACATTATCTGTATAAGAAAACATTTTAGATACAAAGATATTAGATAAAAATAAATTTATAAATTGATTTGACTTAATGTAATATATTAGATTATAAAATTATTTTTATTGTAAAAATAAATATAACGAATCTCATGTAAAAAATCTCATTTATCCATCTCTAAAAAGTTTTTTTTAGAAATGAGAAAAATATCTCATATAAAGTCTACGACAATCTTCTTCTTATTAGATAATATGGAATTTCTTTTACTCGTCTTCGTTTGTGAGCCAATCTTTACCATGCTCCTACATATAGACCTTATTGAATTATAAGTAGAGCGCATTACTAGAAAGTTTGATTTTAATATAATAAAAAATGTCATATATTATTTTATAAAACGCTTTTGTTAAAAAGGAGAAATAATATCTCATATAAAGTTCAAAATAATTTCTTTTTTAGACAATGTGATATTTTCTTTATCATGAAATCACATTAATTTATAAATTTATTTTATATAATCTCTTTAAATATGTAACAATTCCCATCTATATGAGCTGCTAACCGCCACCATTATTATTATTATTTTATTGGCATACTTTATTTCATGTTTCTCATTCTCCTAAAGTGCATATTAATTGCTGATCCCCCCTCCCCCCGGCCCAGCTTGTTTAATTAATCATCCATTAACCCAAATTAATTTGCATTGGTCCCTCCAAATTAGTTTCCGTTCTAATTTCAGGAAAACATATATATATATATATATATGTTTGTAATTATATTTATCGGCCCCTCTAAATTTGCAATTATATTCCAAGAGAAAGAAGTGCGTTAGAGCACTAGTAATGGGTTGGTTATAGCCCATTACAAGTCTAAAATGGCCACAAGTGAGAAAAAAGACCCACATTAGGCTGGCTATAAGGAGCTACAGTAAATTAGTCTCGTTAAAATTTATTATTAAAAGTTAATAAAAGTATAAATTTATACACATTAAAAAAATTTTGTCATATTTGATCAAAAATGAGAAAAAGAAAGTATAGAGAATAGTATAAAAGTATTTTTTACTTAACTTCTAATTATTTACTATTCAGAATTTAAGGAAAAAGCATTTTTATATTATTCTCTATACTTTTTTTTTCTCTTTTTTGATTAAATATGATGAATTTTTTTTATATGTGTAAATTTATATTTTTTTTTATCAATTTTAATGATAAATTTTGATGAGACAAATGAGATGTTATTAGAACACTGACATTAGATTAGTCAAAATTTTTCTTTAAAAAGTACAAGTTTTGCATACAACCTAAAAAATTTTCATCATATTTGATCAATTGTGGCAAAAAAAAAAAAAAAACATAAAGGGAATAAAATTATCTTTTTTCTTCAAAAATAAATTATATCTTCAAAAGTTTCTACAAATTTGAATATAAACGTGCATACTTTGGTTCCTGATTATTATATGAATGTAAATGTTTTGGGTTAATTCATTACTCATTTGTTGATTTTTATTTTATAGCTTATGTTCTTGATCTTTGTGAGATTTCTTGAATATCCAAAAAAAAACAAGGGCTTTATGTCTGCCGTTTATTTGAGATGTTATCAACTTTTCTCAATGACTCATCTTTGCCTATTGCTTACAAATGTAAATCCTCCCTGCACATTGCTATTTTTGGCCCATCCAGGTCGGGTGCAATTATTTAGTAGCTAAAAACTACATATAATAATAATAATAATAATAATCAGTATCTAAAAACTACTAAGGTTAATGAAAAATCAATACTCGATGTTTTATTTCAAATTCTATTCTCAGAAGGAATTACAGGTATTGTCGTTTGATGTTTTGCTACTTTCTCTCTGTTTCATTCACTATTGACCCCAAGTGGAAAATTGTCATGGATTCCACATGATCTTCTCACTACAAGAGAATATAGCAGTTGGGGTGATATTTATTTCCGGCGACACGTAATTTTGTGACAAAAAGTCACTTTTGTCATTTTCAATTTTCCTTTACGTCAATTACAAAAACCGCCGGAAGCAATCCAAATTAAATCCCAACGCATGCCTAATTTTCCATTCTCCATTTCCCAACCCAACCCCGCGTCCGCAACATTCACTCTCCCTCTCCCTCTCCCTCCCCCCCGCCCCCCGCCCTTTTTCTTCACTCTTTGCTTCACACGGTTTACCATTGCGAGCGCCGCCTGACTCTGGCCCTCTTCCCGCCGTTAGATTTTCCATTTCAGCTTCGTCGAAGCTCCTCTGTCAAATTTAAACAAGGCACCGTGCGTTCTACTATTAATCGCTTTCAAATTTCTGGTACGTGTGCCACAACTCTTCTATTATCTTTTCTATTCGTGTTTTTTTTCAATCTTTTAGCATCGTAGGGTTGGATTGGATTCTATTTTGGTTGCATTGTAGGGTTTGATTGGTTTCCTAGCACAAATAGGAAAATCTGTTATGAAACAAGTTTGAGAGTTTCTATTAACTCTGCTGGTCGATATTAAACGAAATGAAATGTACGTTGCTAAACCGTCTAGGAGCTACTTTGGTTGAACCTTGATGAATGCTTGCTATACATTAAACGGAAGGCCGTGTGTTGTTTTGTTATTACTTATCTATATTATCAAACGGATGGCCGTGTGTTGTTCTGTTTTTGCATTGTATTAAATGTGGATTGTTGTAGTTTGCATGCTTAATTTTGTTTCTTGTTCTTCTTATAATTAGTTCTCGTTTGGATGTATTAATTTATGGTATCAACTAGCGTGCTTCTAATCATGGAAAAACAGAGGAAGGCTCAGCCTTCTCGGACAAAACAGAGCAAGATTTACATAGTGACCTACAGTAATGTATCTGTTTTGGGGACGCTTTCAATGAACTCAAACCATGCAGTAATGTTGAAACAGAGTGTCTTGGCTATAGAGCATTTTTTTTTTTAAGAAGAAGACAAATTGTATTTATTAATAATAAATAATAAAATTAGATTTAAAATATACATTACAAACTTACTAATAACAATTTAAACTTTTTAGTACATTAAAAATGATTGATATTGTCTAATCCTAATTACAAACCTCTTCAAATCTTCATTTGAGAAATAATGTTCAAGACAGAGTGACAATCATAAAATCGAATTCCTTCTATTTTAGGGTCACGTTGCATCTGAAGGTCATGTTGGGATCACTACTCGTCTAAACTCTTCTAATCTTTGATGCAAAAACATAGAATTATAAGCTTTGAATTAGTGCAAATATATGAACCAGCTTTCAGCCTTCTGGTGTTTGTCATTGAATGTCAAACCTTTAGAGTAATGTTAGATATATTATAGCATTTTTTTGGAGGGTGGGGGGAATTCTAGAACCCAGATATATAAGGTGTAGTTTATTTTTTAAATAAAAGTTAATCTTCCTTCTATTTTTGTATTCGAGAGTTAATCTCTGTTTGATTTAAAGAAAGGCAATGATCAGTAATTGGTCCTGTATTATTTGGTCTATATATCGAACTTTTAAGTTATCAAAGCGGGCGGAAATTGACTGCTGATGCACTCGTGTTACCCAAGTTAACCATAACTCAGCACAGCACAAAGGACAGCCAATTCTTCAAAGGCCACTTGCGTGTTTGTATTCATTGTTATGTGCAAGTTTTGTTGCTACAGCTTGGGTTCAATGCTCAAACTCATTGCCAAAAAAACATTCAGATGAGTCATATTTTGTTTGAAAGAATGATTGGTCTGCAAGTGGTTTAATATGATCTTTTTATTATTATAAAATAAGTCTGTTGTATTATATTAAACTGTAAGAGTGCTTAAACTTTTAATTGTAAGATTGACCTAACACTTATTTTTTCAAATAACACATAAGGCAATGCTGTGTTTTCCTTGTGCTACAGTATTGGAAAAATCCTGGAGCGGTATAGGATACATGTAGAAGAAGAAATTGCTGTCCGCCAGAGTGCTGAGAAAGAAAAGGTTAGTCATTTGTTTTCTTATGTGTTATTTAGGGTCCACAAAGTGCATATTTAGGGTCAAAGTGCCTGGATGTTGTAGATATCCCTTATTTAACATATATACAACTTTTTTTTTTTTAAGTAAACAATTTATTGATAAAAATAGGTAAAGCCAAGTACACAAGATGGTATACAATAGACGAAACCTATTTAGTTAAACAAACCAATCGTCAGCATGAAGAAGAGTACCACAATTATAGCCATAAGCCAGCATACATTTTACATATAAAAGTTATTAAACTTGAGGTCAATAAACATTTGGTGCATAACCTGCAAAGAAGCTCCACCAAGTTCAACTATCCCTGTGGTTTCATGAGGTTCACCTCCCAAGTTTCCCAAAGCATAGTTTGCCGCAACCCAGGTATAAAAACCTTCTTCTTCACCTGTTTCCACATCATCTCATTTGTGATTTACAGCAAAGGTAACTCCTAAACAACAAGCATAAAAAGCAACAGCCTTTCTACCTATGATAACAAAATATCATTCTATAGACTGATGATCTGAAACAAAATATACATAAATATATTTACAGAAGTTGAAATATGGCTAACAAAACAGGGAACCAAACAGGCTGAATATATCATGCCACAATATATTTGCATGATACATAACATCATCAATTAGGATATGCATCAGTGGACTCACTTTAACAAGTCCGATATGTTTATCAGCTGATACCTACAATAATTAGATAATTGGACTCCTTCCTTATTTGTAAAAAACTTATGGGCCACTGCTGCATCCTAAAAGGTTGAAAGGGAATGATGACACTTCAGAGATGAGTTTACATGTATCGGCGTTCATTTCATTGAATAATTTAATATCCAACACAGTGATCATTAATGCATTATAATATATCCATATAAACACCCCTCTTTTGATTGGTTGAGGTAATCAATGATTTATTTCTTACTACGTCTTCATAAAAGCTCGATTCCCAAGACCATTAGGTGTTATCAAAATTAAGTTTCTAATGAAGAGGAACCATTTCTTCCCAGATCTCTATCACAAGAAGTTAACTCTTTGAAAATACTTGCTATAACAGTAAATTCAATTCGTAAAAGTTCAGTTCAAGGAAAAGGAGACTAATAAGAGCCGTCTTCCATCATGAATAGAAGTTCTCAAACTTCACAATTTCCTGATAACAAAATCATATTAGTCTGTTCACCTAAAATCTATCTATCGGATCTCAATCCAAGAATTATACAGGTATTTGAGGCAAATGAGAAGTAATTCAATCATTTTCTTTTCATCCATTGGAGCACAAGACTCATTTTCTGTCTACTTATTTATTTATATTTTCCTTTCTGCTCTTTATGTTGGTCGACATTGCTCATAGTCCATGACAGCTCTTTTGACATTCACAGCCAAATCATGACCATAATTCTCATGAGAAAGAATATAATCAAGTTTTATAATTAGCACCTTGTTGTAAATTATAAAACAATTAATGTTGCATGATTCTGTCAAGTCTGGAAAAAAGGATTAAAGAAATCCTCATGAGTCAGGCTCCCACTTTCCAAAAGTAAACAGAATTTCTGACCACTTCGATCTTGATCATTATTGATGTCTTTGAAAATCACTAGCATTGTGCTATGTAGGTACCAAATGTATTTCTTCTACTTTTAAAGTATATCGGCTAATATTATTTATATTAAGTGATTTTATTTAAATATAGTCATTTAAAATATGAGATATTAACAAATGTGATTAGAAAGTATAATGAATAAACATTAAAATAAAGAATGTTATTTTTCTATTTTGTCAATGATACAGTTCCAAGAGTTGAATAGTACTTGTTAATGTAAAAATAGTATATTGGTATGCTCTATTTTTTTTGGCCTAATCCCTTATTAAACAACTTTTCTATCTCTATTTTTTCTTAGATGGACAAAAGTTGGATGCAAATTACTAATAGATTTGGATCTAGGGAATATGCTAAAGGAGTTAAGGAGTTCCTTACCTTGGCCCGATCTCATGCTACAAGTAAGGAGATTTGTTGTCCATGTGTCCAATGTTCAAATAATTACTTCATACCTATAAGTCAGGTAGAGAGACACTTGTTCATTAAAAGTATTGATAAGAATTACACGGTGTGGATTTTTCATGGCGAGAAAGAAGATTTAATCGTAACTGATGATGATGATGATGATGATCTACATGATCCCGAACAAACGGATGACTTCATTGATGATGACGTTGATGTTATGTTACGAGATATTCGGGCTGGGGGAATTCCCAATGTTCCCACAAGCGATTCATTCCATGTGGAGGGTTCATCATTGGTTGATACGGATTCATCTCGTACTTTTGATCAGTTGTTGGCTGATTTTCGACGTCCTCTTTATGAAGGTTGTGCAAATTACTCTAAACTATCATTCACTGTCAAACTGCTGCATATTAAAACAGTTGGTGGTTGGAGTATAAAGTCTTTCGACATGCTTTTGCACTTGTTAAAGTCAGCTTTTCCCAATGCCCTTTTGCCAAACTCATATCAAGAGTCACGCAACTTGGAAAAAGGTATAGGCTTTACTTACAACAAGATACATATTTGTCCGAATGACTGCATACTTTATTGGAAAGAAAATGAAGATAAAGACGAGTGTCCCAAATGTAATCTCTCAAGGTGGAAATTCAACAACTCTAAGAAAATAAGAATTCCTCAAAAGGTTCTACGACATTTTCCCTTGAAGCCAAGGTTGCAGAGATTGTTTATGTCACAAAGAACAGCAACGAATATGCGGTGGCACAGGGATCAACGTGTCATTCAACAGGGTATTCTAAGTCATCCTGTTGACTCTGAGGTGTGGACAGCATTTGATCAAGAGCATGCTTGGTTTGCGGAAGATCCAAGTACTGATAATGCAGTATGACTGTCTGGTTGATTTAATATTCACTACCACCCATCAGGCAGCATTCTTACAAAGATGTACAATTTAATTAGTTGTTTCAAGTTGATTTATATTATATATATATATATATATATAGTAACACCAAGTGGTTTTACCTAGAAAAACGGTGGAAATTAAGGAAACAGGCCGCTGGCTAGCTAGGGAGACCATGAATTTCATGATCAATATCAGAATCAGCATATATATATATATATATATATATATATATATATATATATCAGTGCTGCTTCGTGTGTACAAATGACAGGTTTTTCCACGCGAAAATCTTTAATTTTTTAAAATTATAAATTTATTAAAATAATAATTTTTTAACTATTAAATTAAAAAAAAAAAATCGGTGAAGTCTCCGTGGGAATATCATTCGAAGTAATTTTAATAATATTGCAAGTGGATCGATTATCGATATACGTATGAAGTACCCCCACTTGTGATTTTACCCGGAATTAGGGTTTACTTTTTAATTCATAACTTATCGATCAGTACGTAATTCAGTAAAATTTACGGAACTACTACTTGATGATGATCATGTAGTAATTAAGATATATAAGAGATTAATTAATGGACGTCAAGATCATCAGAGTGAGAACAGAATAGGGATGGAAACCGTTTAAGAATCGATGAGAATTGAGAAAAACCCAACTTATTGATAAGATATAAAATAATAAAATTTATTTTATATTATAGCTTCCTCAACACGAGATGACCCATTGTTGAAATATGCCTATTTGAGCTCTCTCATATTAATAGTGAAGTGCATCATTTCTTCACTCATGGCTTGCTTCCAACTTGTGGAGTCTTTATCATCAATAGCTTTGAGAAATGTGGTTAACCGGCTCTCCATTTTCAGTAAAATGTTGTACGTGATAATAAATTTTAGTTTGACTGAGGTATCAGTAGGCATAAACTATTTATAAGTGCTTGTATTTATTGCAACGTGCATATTTTGAAGTGGTAAGTAAAAGTTTTTGAAAATACACAACTGAAACAGTATCCTGAGCTTTTGAAGACAGATTTTACAGATCGACCTTGATGTCTAATTTATGAAAAGTGTATGTAAGACATAATTTTCTGTTTTCTTTCTTTGGTTAATGTTTATGTATCAGTCTGCTACTTAGTGGAATGTAAGTTGTTTTGTTACTCAACAGGAATATTCTTTGTGAATGGAAGGGAGAGGATCAAGTATAGTGACAAATATAAATGTAGATTATGTAATGCTTAGATTAAATAATAATCTTAAAGGTAATGTAATCATAAGAGGATTATATTATCTAATTAGCTAGTAGTAGTGCTTAGAATTTTATTTGGTTCACGAGTGACATATAGTTGTTACAATAATTTATATGTATGTGTGTATATTACGCAAAATACAAGAAGAGTAATTGGGTGGGTTCATGAATATTGTCACCAAAGAGATTCAGGACAAATGCATGTAAGCTGGACCTAAACAGGTAGATTTGAAATTATAACATATTTTACATATATGTAAATACACATGCATGATATACATTCAAACATACATATATTTATATATATGTATGTTGGGCAAAAGCAATAATTGAGTGAGTTCATAAATGATGTAGGTCCAAAGAGATTCTGGTGAAATATTATATGTATGCTGGATTGGCCTTTGTTTTCTTTTTTAACAAGTATGTGAAGGATCTTAAAAATGCTTGTGTTTTAATGTTTGGATTTTTTGAGTTTCAACAGTGATATTGATGAAGATGATATATTCTTCTTTTGATTAAATGGGAGAAGAGTTATTGTAATAATACTTTTTACCTTGCTAGATGACATGATTCTTGTTTTTAAGTGAATGCTACATTTTGTCTATAATAGCCATGTAAGTAATGAATAAGAGAGGGATAAATGGTCATGAAGCGAGTGCTATAATATTATTTGTAGACAATTTAATATTGTTTTGTCTAATTGATATAATAGCTATATATAAGATAATGGAATATTGCATCGAAATCCATATATATAATCATATAATTTCTGATCTAATTATGAAAGTTTTTTCATCCTGTAATCATCATTATATAATTTTTTGAGAAAAAAAATCAAGTCTTTTAATTATCTTTTAATGGGTTAATATTGCTTCCAAAACCATCTTTATTAACCCAAAAAGAAATTTAGTATATTTCAAAAGACATGATAATATATTAAAAAAACTCCAAAGCAAAAGTTAAGAAATAATGGTACTTAGCTGTATGTATGGGATATATTCAAAACTAAGAAATGTTTTTTTAATAGAAATTTAATAACTATATGTGGAATAAGGTTTAAGAAGAGTCATTTTGATGCTTCATGTCCTTCTAGAAAAATAGTATAATTTGTATATTAATGCTCGTTGGTAGTTATCTAGTTAAGTCATGCAAACTTTTATCTACCATCTTATTATAAATTGCCTTGACATGTACATATGTCTAAAGTCACACATTAAAAAAAAAAATCCTATTGTAAATTGTTAAGTTGAGTAATTAAAATTTCTTTAATGCATCAATTCATAACTTGTACCCTTAGATTCTTGTTACTCATTTTTATATGATTATTGAGTCACATATGAGTAATCTGTGACACACATACCGACACCCACACTCCTTATACTTCCTAGGTGGAGATCCATCCCAAAATAAGATGTTTTCTAAGTTTGGTGACTGCTAATTATTCACATTACTTCTCCAATCTAACAAATCTCACATGAGGTGTTCTTTCTACACCTTTTAATGAATTATAAGTAGCCAAACATTTGAGAGAGCCCTTAATTTATGAGTTAATTATGCTTGTAGGTGAAGTTAGAGTATGTTGTATAAATTTTTAAATCATGCCCATCATTTATAGGTTTTTATTTTTCAAATTTTTTTTGATTGAGTTCTCTAAAGGGGGGTTGTACAAACAAAATTATGGAAAAAAAATGGGCAACCTCCTATAAATAATGCTTAAAAAAAAACTTCACTATTGCCTTTGAATCATAACTTGAAGATTAATGATGAAAAAATAAATAGTAGGCATTTATATTGGTATGACAAGAGTCTATTTTTTATTTGTTCTAACATCAAAGTGGGACAAAATGAATCTAGTCACTTTGTATAAATTTCTAGGTCTAAAAAAACTTATAAGGTTGAATATTAATTCACTCTATTTCCTGTTTTTCTCATAAAGTAAGCAGACAAGTTGTTTTCCTAATAAAGTTCAACAGTAAAAAGAAATAAAACTATTTCAAAGCATGCAGCAAACACTTGAGTCCTTAAATAAGCCAAAAAAATATAATATCATGCTATAAGATTTATGAGTTCCACAACTTCTAGCTAGCTAGTAGTAGTTCATATGAATAGTAACATGTGAGAGTGAGTGCATGAGTGTGGCTTCACTCTAGCACTACTCTTGGTATTATAAACAAACTATTTATACAACATACATATCGTGGTTGTGCAATACTCATATTCTTGCAATAATAACACTCGAATTGTTTATTTTGTTCATATCCTGTCACTTTCTTACATTCAGTATAGGACATATAGTAGAAATCTTGACAGAGATCAACGAGGAAAATATTTGCCTAATCCAAAATCTTGCCTTTTGCATTAAATTTAGAAGAAAAACATGTTTTTATATGGTTATAAATAGTATGAAGTCTTAGTAGGAGATTGTATTTACTCTAAAAATACATGTGGAATAATTTTTATAAGCAATATATATATAGGAAAAAAATTTAAAGGAGATTGTAGAAATTTACCTTAATTAGTTCTAATGATTTGAGGTAGTTAGGAACATCATTAATCTCAATTATGTTTTGGACATTAGTAGCTGATGCTACTGCTGATGCGGCATTCAGAATGTTCTCAATAATATCTCCAAGTAGTTTACTATTAAGTGTTGCCCTTAATATTTTTAAGAGAAGTTAAAAAAAAGTAACAAAAATAATTGAGGGAAAAATATAAAAGAACAAACATTTTCAAAGTTAGTCAATGAATATACATTTTGTGCATATATTTTGAGAATTTTATAACAAATATAGATTGTCTAAATGATAAGTTAAGAAATGATTACCATCGACACAAGGAGGCTACACTAAGACTAATAGGATTTAATGTAAAAATACTTGAAAGTTGAGATGAAAGAGAGAGACCTATGTTGTAAACAAATAAAAATAGTTACTAATTGATATTGAATATTAAATAGATGGTGATATTGTAAATTGAGAAATCTACCATTGTATGAACTGACTTTCAAACGTGTTGCAAGTAGAGATGGTTTAGCTCCAATGACATGAGAGATTGCTTGGCATTCACCCACTACAGATCGACCCCTCATAGTCAGGCATATGGGCATTAGGCTGTAAAATTAAAGGAAAAATGTTAAAATTTAGAATATGATAAAATAGCATTAACAATAATTATTTTAGAGCTATTGATATCACAAATGTACTTGAGAAATTTTGTTTACCTTTCGTCAATCAGGTAGATTTTTTGGATTATTGTTTGTCCATCTTTTGTATTAATCTCTCTAGGAGGCTTTATGTGTATTACAATCGCCAGAATATCTGTTTAATTGTATTTAAATTTTTTAGTGTAAAACTAAATAAAAGTATTAAGAAATAAGTTAAATATGTTAAAGTGACATTTACCTATTCGAGAATCAGTATTCATGTAGCTATGCAAATTGGTGAATGAGATAATATTATATTCTAATAGTTGTAATTCTTCCTCATCATTTGCAATGTCTTCGATTATTGTTCTTGAATTTAGAGTTCACTAATATCCATATGCCTCAATTTTATTAAATCTGGGATTCAAAAGCTTCACATAGGCATTACTAATGTAATATGACTGGAAGATGTGTAATGTGTTACTATGCAAGTCGATATCATTTTAAAAAATGATTGCCTTCACTCGATTACCCTGCACAATATCATATAAATTAATAGCTATCTGTATTAAATTGATTTTAAAAATTATATATATATATATAATTTTAGGAGTTGATTTGAAAATATGATTAAGATTTGTCTAACACAATATTGTATGGATGAATAGTGATATGAACTCAATTTATTTTTTCAAATATGATAGTAATGTTATTGTATCACCTTGGGATCTATCAATGTTAGATTTTGATATTTTATTAGCGAATGTTGTGCAATACGTTTAGAAGACTTGTCGGATACCATCATCTTGATTTTTTAATTTCTTGTACTTGGTGTTATATCCTTGATTGATGTATGGAGAGTCCGCATGTTAAAGGCTACTAATGTATGAAGAAAAAAAAAATATTAGTTTAAACAATTAAATTGAGATGAAACAATTTGAATAAATTAAAAAATAAGAAGTTAAGAAAGATACACAATGAAAAAAAAATCATTTAGTCAAGAGATATATTAGAATGGAATTAAATTACTCATACAAATTCATGATGCATATGCTTGTGCTAGTAATTCTCTATAAACAATATTATTTATTTGAACTTCTTCATAGTCATTAGTTAATACTAGTCTTATAAGAACTTTTATTAAAACAGAATTTTTGGCTCTTGACAATGCCACATAAAGTTGTCTATGGGAGAATACAGATTAATGCAAGTATACACCAACAAAATCTAATATTTGCCCTTGTGCCTTATTTATTGTTATCGCGGAACTTAATCTGATAGGAAATTGTGTTTTTTTTTTAATGGAAAACCAGTACTCTCGTCTATATTTGGCAAAAAAGGAATCCTTGGTATGAAAACTCTTTTCCTACTATGGTGACCAACTACAATTTCATCATCAATGATATTTCGTTTAAAGTTGCGGCAAATAAGGTGCGTACTATTGCACAAGCTTTCAAAATGATTCACATTTCTGAGTAACATGATAGGACTGTTTTTTTTTTAATAACAGTTCATGAGGCGGAAGTCCGTTTGGTGTCAATGTGTTTAAGAAATCTTCCATAATACCTTGTTCTGATGCATTAATTGTTTCATCAAAGTTATAGTATTTTGTGACTTGACCAGGAAATCTTTAAATAAGTATTGCATTTATTTCATCAACATAATTGTTCTTTGACATCAAGATTGTTCGATTGGTCATTTCGAATAAGTTTTATGAATAACTGTCGATATCCTCGAAGACTACATCAATTAGATTATCTAAGGACTCAACATCATTTTTGTATGGTATAAGCATCTCATTAGGAATCGTGATCTTGTTATCAATTGTGATAGGCGGTGTTCCATTCCCAAGTTGAAGAAAATAATTTGAAAAACTTGGATCGAATCTTGCCCGTATATTTTCACTCAACCTAATCTTTGTTAAAATAGATCAGATGCTAAACTGGCATCAACTTATTGTTGTCTTATGCCTTTATGAACTACAGGTAAGACTAGACGAAAATCTCCACCAAACACAACAACTTTTTCACCAAATGGTAATCTTAAATCAACTATATCTCGTAACATTTTACCCAATGCTTTCATACATTCTTTTCTAGACATAAGTGCTTCATCCCATATAATTAACCTTGCAAGACGCAATAATTTGGCAAGAGCACCTTAATTGCTTACATTACAAGTGCTATTTTTATCAAGATCTAATGGAATTTTGAAGTGTGAATGTATTGTTCGACCGCCAGGTAAGATAGAAGCAGCAACACCAGAGGATGTAATTGCAAGTGCAATTAAATTTTTGATCTCACTGTAGCGAGGAGTGCTCTATATAGGAATGTCTTTCTTGTTCCACTAGGACCATCAATAAAAAATGCAGCAGGATCATTTAGAAAGACTTTTTGTAAAATTGATTCGTATGCAAGTTGTTGTTCAAGATTAAGAGTCGTTGAAGCCAAAAGATCTTCCTCTGGTATCAAAATTGAAGATTCATCATTTATTTCCTTCAATTCAATTTCGTTCTCATCAAAAGAAATATCATGTTCAATTAAATGAAACATGTTTATGTTTTTTTCCATTGATTCAAGTATAGAATAAATGCTCCGTAAGACATTTGTCTTAATATTGGCTAATGTTGTATCATTGGTTTGGAAATCACTTGACATATCTTGTTCAAAACATTCCCAAAATTCTCTAGGATTTATGGGGTTACAATATACCAAGATCGTTGCGAATAACCTTCTTAAACCAAGTGGTATTTGGTACAAGGAAGCCTCTTGCATACAATCATATAAATTTGTATCTATTTCTAACAAACCATGTAACATAGCTGCTTCTCGAAAGGTTGGTGCAATAGTACCGCCAAATGTTTTGATGTACTCAAATAACAAATGATCTCTTATGTGATTTAATAATATCCGTAAGTAGTACATTTCCTCCTCAAATGAATTGGTTGTAACAATTCGGCCGATAACAGTTTTTTCTTCCTTAGAGTCCATTTTTTATACTGTTGGCTCCAAACAAAATTCTTAGGAAACTCTTTATATAATAGCTTTCGAGCATTTTCATTGACTCTATTTGTTGGAAAGAATTCAGTCAACATTTGTTGAGAAGTCAGATCTCAAAACATTATTCAAGTCTTCATGTGTACGAAAAGCTACTTGGTGTTGATCTTCAAGATGTAGATGTAAACTATAAATTGATGGATACATCTCATTAAGAATAAAGCCATATATTCGCTACATGGCTTCAGGTGGTGCAATCCATCGAGCTGATTGGAATTATTAGATTTCATCAATCTCTTCAATGTCTTGTCCAGAAATTAGATTAAAACAACACAATCACGACCTTTGTAAATGTATTTGTAGAGATATTTGACTGCTTTGATTGTTGAGCGAATTTCTACATTGATGTGACAATCAAACTTTGCAACAAGATATGGATTATGTGGAACAACCTAACTGTTATCTAAGTCTTTACCTCGAACTCTGGCAGTTACTCCATTATCACGACGTTTGTACTATTAGAAACAGTCGATTCCAACAATTGTGTTAGATGCAAAGTTTTTTGGATAATGATTCTTGCAATTACCATTTACCTTCATGCACACATTGTTTGGATTCAATACTCCACAAGGGCCATGCATCATATGCCTAATTATTGTTTTGTATAGATGTAGATTTGCATCTTTATTAGCTATTTCTATTGATACAATTTCATCAAAAGATTTAGGAGCATAGATTTTTCAATCTTTTTGTAGTATGATTAAAAAATGTGCATGTGGAAGTCCTTTTTTTTTTTATGTTCAATCACATATACATATGCTGAAACTTTTCCAAAAACCTCCCTTTTGAATAATTCATCCTTTAGTTCTTCTAATTTTGCCCTAAAATTTGCGCAATTAAATCAGGACGATTTTGTGCATCTTCTTGCTGACCCAATTCATCTAATATTTCTTTCCAACTTGGATTATATGTTATGGTTAAAAAGATGTCAGCTTTTCCAAACTGTTGGACTAAAGTCATTGCTTTCATGTATCTTTTGCGCATATCTCTTAGACCTCCAATAAAAGAAGAATGCAAAATAATGCGCTTGCCAACTTTGGAACCACTACTTTCTCCAATTGAAATGCTGTTAACTATACCTTGGTACACCTCAGATCGAATCTCTTGTTGCTTACTACGAAAATAATCCAATCTCGACATTTCAATTTTGACATACATATCAACAACAAACTACTGCAATAAACGGCTAGAGAACAACAAATTAGACATATAATTTTTCCTGATTTGAAGCTTGTAACAATAGTCTTTGCGGCATGAGATAACAGGTTCTTTTCTATTCTTTTTCAACACTATAAGATGATAACGGTAACAAGTCAAAATTTATATTTTTATTTTGGAACTAAAAATCAGAATAAGAAGAATTATTCTAACCTTGTTGTTCCTTTCTAAGCAGTTGCTCTACTGATATTAATTGTTTGGGGTTAATCACTAATCTTGTTACTTGTTGTGGTGGTCTTTCCCCTTTTTTCACTTTTAGTATTCCTTGGTGCCAACCAGTATCACCAAAAGAAAACAATAATGGATATTGCAGTGGATTGTAACACCCAAAATAGAATTGGACTATATGACTCACACCTGCATGATTGAAGACCACAATATCTCGTCCTTTCAAGTGTTTAGAATCATCATCTTCAATCCAAATGACTGTTACCTAGGAAGTTGAGGAAGCGTTGAAAACACATTGATCTAAACTAGCATCTGATCTAATATGGATTTTGTGGTTTTCCAAATTGGGAAAATCTCCAAGACTTCGGAAGAAAGTTAAGTAAGAATTAACATGAAGAATGGCCATGAGCTGAGCAATAATTGATGGATCCAACCTTCTAGTATCATGAACACAATTATTTAATTCATGTTCAGTATCATAAAAATAAAGTTGTAAATACGAAGGACGTCCATCTAAAGGAACCAAGCCATTAATATAATGATAAATTTGACCTTGACCTCGGAATGTATAGATTCCTCGATTCCTTCTGCATAAATTCCTATCAAATTTAACCCCGAATAAGGTAAAAGTAAACTTGTTGTTATATGTGCGCACAAAGGTAAGAAAGCTAACAAATTCAGCTGTGTTACTGGTAAACAAATGGTAAAGCTGTTCTGGAACATCATTTGTAATTAAAGAGATTGTTTCATCGGCACAACAAAACCATTTGTCTCATGTTGAAATATTTTTGTTTTACAATATTTACAAAATGGAATAGGCGGTAACAAAGTTGTTTCAAATGGCACTATTTGTAGTATTTTCCTAAGGCTAACCAATTGTTGATGCCGCTTTCCTATGTCAAATAAACAAATAAATACCAAAGAAATCAAGCAAACTCTTAAAGATGCTATGAGTCGAAGAGATGTACCATTGAATGATACTACATATAATGAAAAAATCAGAGGGAAAGAAATATCACCAAATTCTATATATCTTTCCTTACCCTGAGAAGCTATTGATATCCTTCTCTCAAAGTTGGACTAGCATTGAAAAAAAGAAAGTATATTGAATAAAAGGCTGAGGATGTGAATCGAGAATATAAAAAGTTTGACTGCAAACTACAGGTGAGAAGTAAATGATGTACAATAAACTTGCTCGACCGGAAGGTCACCAGGTCTCTGCACAATTTCTGTACATGTACTTGTTGTCCCAGGTGTGAAAGACACCGTGGCATTGTCTAGAAGAAGAGGTTCCGTTGACACACTTGTAACAACGTTAATTTCTTGATAAAAAATTCCACAATTATCAAGATTAGAAGAATATTCTGGTTGTATTATGGAAGATCCGTCACTAGTCTTAATATCACTACAAGAAATGCGCTGACTCTTTGTATAATGTGGCAAGACGTCCTCAATATTGTGCATGAATTTGACATCAACTTCAAACATATTTGTTTCATCATGAAAGACTCATTGGAAGAGATATTGTTCTTCTCATTGAATAGCATCGTTCGTACAATTTCTTTGTTGAAGATATCTTTCTCTCCTTTCTCGTTGTCTATGTTCTTTTTGTTCTAATGAAAGAGTCCTATATCAATTGTTTATTCTAGAATGTTTTCCAGCACCTTGGAAATCGTTATAAACAAGGATTCAAGTTATAAGAATAGAAACAAGGTAATTGATGATATGTTGATAGATTTGTATTGATTTACTAATGTAGGATTACCACTCTTCATTTATATATGAAAAAAAATAACTCGTATTGACAATTGGATAGAATAGCCTAAAACAAGATGGAGCATAATTAATGCATAGTAGACAAAATAAAAAGTTGTCTTTGAAAGAAAATAGGAAAGAATATAGATATATCAATTGTAATTTGCACGCTATTCTTTATACAATTTGTAATTATATATAATGAATCTTGTTCAATTGACAAGAAAAGCTAATGATGATAAAAGAATATCACATATCAAATCAAAAGAAAGAAATGATGGTTCTTCAAGTTCTTGCAAAGTTCTACTTCAAAATAAACCCACATCTAGTAAACCACTGCCTTAAAAATATAAAACATATAAAACTTCATCAACATTATGAATTAATAAAAAGTTATTTTTTTCCTGTGATATCAGCTAAATGCAACAATAACATTTGAAAAATATTAGCAAAAAAATTACAATTTTTTAACTATAGACATTATTAGATTCGACCTGCAAAGAAAGAATGTGACCAACAAGTAGTAACAACCTAAATTATATAAATTTATCACATTTACATTTGGATTGCAATATTAAATTGGCACTCTAAAATTGTAAAAAATTAAGAAAAAAACCATTAAAGATAAAACTAAAAAAGTAATAGATAAGAAAAATAAATCGATTGTATTGATTAACTGAAAGAACCTCAAGTTCTCTAAAAAAACAAGCAAATATCAAAATATATTTATTTTTAAAATGCAATATAGGAAAGTTCATGCTTAAGAGACTTCAAAAGGACGTGAAACAATCTTTCAAGATTTCTAAGATATTTTGCAAAGAATGATTTGTTCAAGTTTTATGCATCTTTAAAGAATGGCTAGATCTTGTTGGAGTACAAAAGCAGTGCGTTGGTCTTTTATGATCCAAGAAGTGAGAAATTAATTATATTGACTTAGTCTGGATTAGAAAGTAAGTTAAGTCTCTCAAATGAAAACAAATGGTAAAAATTGTAAATTTTGCATAAATCAGGAAGTAACTCATAGATAATGTGAGCAGACAATAATACAAAAAAAAAATGACGGGAGGTTTGTAAATCAGCATTGAAGGAGAACAAAGAAACTTAACTATGAGACATAAATGGTAAAAAAGTATGAAGAACAGAAGAAGTCTCAAAACACAAAAAGCAAAAATACATAAATAAAAAAAAAATAACAAATGTATAAATAAAAATTTATCACAAAAAAAAACATAAATAATTTTTCCTCTCTCTATCTCACTATCAGTCTTCATAAGTAAGATGTTTGATTAGTTTCATTTATCACAAAAAAAAAATTAAGAAATGCACAAATAAAAAGATTGAAAATGAGCGGGAAAAGAAAAGGAAAAAAATAATGAGAATGGAGATCATGAAAACATACCAACGAAGATCAACCACGAGAACAGACAATAATTTTTTTCCCCTTTCTCTCTGGTACTGTAACTGATAATAAAATATTTATCAAAAAAAAAAACAAATGCATAAATAATTTTTTATTTCTCTCTATTAGTCTCAGTAAGTCAAATGTTTTATTAAATCCATTTATCACCAAAAAATTAATAAATGCACAAATAAAAAGAAAGAGAATGAGAATGAGATGAGGAAAAAGAAGAAAAAATAATGAGAATGAAAATTACGACAACATACAAGTGAAGATCAACCATGGCAACAAATGGAAATTTTTTCCCTTTCTCTATTGCATTGGAATAGATAATGAAATATTTATCATAAAAAAAAATGCATAAATAATTTTTCCTTTCTGTCTTACTATCAGTCTCTGTAAGTCAGATGTTTTATAACTCTATTTATTACCCACAAATTAACAAATACATAAAAAAAATTATGAGAATGGATTGGGATTAAAAAACAAAATGACAATAAAATTGAGCTGGGAGAATAAAATATTTATCACAAAAAAATAAATAATTTCATAAATAATTTCCTATTTATCTCTCGCTATTAGTTCCATAAACAAATTCATAAACAAGTTCATAGGTTAGATGTTTGATTAGCTTCATTTATGATCAAAAAATTAACAAATGCACAAATAAAAATATTGAAAATGAGCTGGAAAAAAAATGAGTTGGGAAAAAAAGGAAAAAAAAATTAATAAGAACGAAGATTAAGAAAACATAAATATTTTTTCATTTCTCCCTTGCACTACAATGGATGGGAATTTTTTTTTCCTTTTCTCTCGCATTGCAACGGATAATCAAATACTTATTACAAAAAATAAAATAATGCATAAATAATTTTTCATATCTGTCTTGCTATTAGTCTCCGTAAGTCAAATGTTTTATAGCTCCATTTATTACCAATAAATTAACAAATGCATAAATAAAAAGGAAGAGAATGGGCTGGGATAGAAAAAAAATTGAGAATGAGAATAAACTGGGATAATTAAATAATTATCACAAAAAAATAAAGAAATTCTCATTTCTGTCTCGCTATAAGTTTTTGTAGGTCAGATGTTTAGCTGCATTTATCACCAAAAAATTAATAAATGCACAAATTAAAATATTGAGAATGAGCTTGAAAAAAAAAGGAAAAAATAATGAGAATGAACATCAAGAAAACATATAAGCGGGCTCCATTCATCACAAAAAAAATTAACAAATGCATACAAGTAGAGATCAACCATGGCAACAAATGGGAATTTATTTTTTTCATTTCTCTCCTGCAGTACAATGAATAATGAAATATTTTCGTTTCTCTCACAATACAATGAATAATAAAATATTTATTACAAAAAAAATATACAAATGGATAAATAATTTATCCTTTCTCTCTCGCTATCAATCTTCGTAAGTCAGTCATATGTTTTCTATCTCCATTTATTACCCACAAATTAACAAATACATAAAAAAAACAATTATGAGAATGGGCTATTTAAAAAAAAAAGATTGAGAATGAGTTGGGAGAATCAAATATTTAACACAAAAAAATAAACAAATTTATAAATACTTTCCCAGTTCTCTCTCGCTATTAGTTTCCGTAGGTTAGATCTTTGATTAGCTCCATTTAACACCCAAAAATTAACAAATGGACAAATAAAAATATTGAGAATGAGCCGGTAAAAAAATAAACTGGGAAAAAAAGGAAAAAAATAATAATGAGAACGAAAATTAAGAAAACATAAATATTTTTTCCCTTTCTCTCTTGCATTGCAACAGATGAGATTTTTTTTTCTTTCTCTCTCGTATTGCAACAGATAATCAAATATTTATCACAAATAAATAAAAAAAATGCATAAATAATTTTTCCTTTCTGTCTTGCTATTAGTCTCCATAAGTCAAATGTTTTATAACTCCATTTATTACCAACAAATTAACAAATGCATAAATAAAAAGGAAGATAATGGGCTGGGATAAAAACAAATTGAGAATGAGAATAAGTTGGGATAATCAAATAATTATCACCAAAAAATAAACAAATTCTCATTTCTTTCTCGCTATTAGTTTCTATGGGTCAGATGTTTGATTACCTGCATTTATCACCAAAAAATTAATAAATGCACAAATTAAAATATTTAGAATGAGCTTGAGAAAAAAAGGAAAAAAAAAATGAGAATGAACATCAAGAAAACATACAAGCGAGTTCCATTCATCACAAAAAAAATTAACAAATGTATACAAGTGGAGATCAACCACGACAACAAATGGAAATTTTTCTTTCATTTCTTTCTCGCACTACAACGAATAATCAAATATTTTCATTTCTCTCACACTACAATGAATAATAAAATATTTATTACAAAAAAATATACAAATGCATGAATAATTTATCATTTCTCTCTCGCTATCAATCTTCGTAAGTAAGTTAGATGTTTTATAGCTCCATTTATTACCCACAAATTAACAAATACATAAAAAAAATTATGAGAATGGGCCATTTAAAAAAAATGAGAATGAGAATGAGTTAGGAGAATCAAATATTTATCACGAAAAAAAAATAAACAAATTCATAAATAATTTCTCATTTATCTCTCGCTATTAGTTTTCGTAAGTTTGATGTTTGATTAGCTCCATTTATCATCCAAAAATTAACAAATGCTCAAAAAAAAAATTTGAGAATGAACTGGTAAAAAATGAGCTGGGAAAAAAAGGAAAAAAAATTTAATGAGAACAAAGATTAATAAAACATAAATATTTTTTTCCTTTCTCTCTTGCATTGCAACAGATGGGATTTTTTTTTCTTTTCTCTCTCGCATTACAACGGATAATCAGATATTTATCACAAAAAAATAAAATAATGCATAAATAATTTTTCATTTCTGTCTTGCTATTAGTTATTGTAAGTCAGATGTTTTAAGCTCTATTTATTATCAACAAATTAACAAATGCATAAATAAAAAGGAAGAGAATGGGTTGGGATAGAACAAAAATTGAGAATGAGAATAAGATGGGATAACCCAATAATTATCACAAAAAAATAAACAAATTCTCATTTTTGTCTCGCTATTAATTTCCGTAGGTCAGATGTTTAGCTGCATTTATCACCAAAAAATTAATAAATGCACAATTTAAAATATTGAGAATGAGCTTGAAAAAAAAAGGAAAAAAATAATGAGAATGAATATCAAGAAAACATACAAGCAAGCTCCATTCATCACAAAAAAAATAACAAATGCATACAAGTGGAGATCAACCTATGACGCCCTCAATTTACGCTAAGGGTATTAATGTAAATTGGAAAGTCTGAGTAAGTAACACTAGGCTACTTACTCCATACGTATTGATCTTAAGATGCGTACATCTATTCTTACTATCATGTATAATGAGACTTACAATGGAAAATGGTCTAAAAAAAAATTGTAAAATAAACTAGTGATCACATGGTAAAATATAACTATAATATTCACATTGTCACATTTATAACATCAGATTGTACTGTTATACATAACCTATTTCATTTTTTCAGTCTTTTAATAATAATAATACATATTTATCTAACTAACACACTAGAACTACCTCAGTTCTTTCTTGACTTCTGGAAACTCTCTCCTATAACGAAATTTATCCAGACTAATACAAAAGTCCCGATGAAGATATTGCCCATATGGAGTTGTGTAAACCCCGCACACGGATAACATTTCATCTAAGCCTAATGTCAGACAGCATCCGATACGTCTCTGCTCCTCGGAGAAAGCGAATGCATCGTGTCTCCATATCCCCATCGGTCGATCATAGTTATCCATAACAAGAGAGTCAAAAAAATCAAAAAGAGAAGAATCAGAAGGTCCATCAGGGTGCTTCTGAGCTCCCTGAGATATAGGGGCTTTTCTCCTGTCCGCCATATGTTCCTGTACAATAATTAAATTTTCCAGAAAGATACAAACAAATAAAAGTGAAATTTCCTTATAAATCTCAGTAAGTACACTTATAACATAACAATGTATGGATAAAGTACAATATAAAACACATGACAAGATCATGATAAATGTATAATATATGAATTAACTTATGTGTCTCATGCGTATGAGTGACAAGTGATGAGTGCACAAAAATGCACTCTAAATACTCTATTTAAATACTAAAAGAAATGAGAAAATAATGGATATAACTCATGTTATTAAAATTAATGGTCATTTATCTTGAAATAGATATAAGCATGATTTAATATATTGATGATTTTCCTCTCTTAATGTTTAATACTTTATTCTTATTTGATGCCTAAATATACTCATTATTCTTATATTTTGATTTAGGACACAAATGGAGACATTAGGAGCAAATGAAGATAATTGCGGAATTTTAGACAGTTCTGACATCTTTTCGTAATATGGGCATAACTCTCTCATCCGATCTCCGATTGAGCTGATTCAAGATGATATAGAACCGCAAGAGAAATATCTATAACTTTTGTGTTTTATGTTTGAAGGGATAGCCACTCAATCTAAGACAAAATCGACCATCAAGTGGACGCACCTGCACTTGACGTTCCTGGATATTTTTCAGCCACTTGCATCAAATCCAAATGTTATCATAATATTTTCCAGCAAGCACTCCTACACCAATTTGGAAATTCAATGATCAATTCATATGCAAGATGAAGTGCACTCAAGTTTCTTCAAGACAAATTATTTGACCACAAGATATTAAGTCATACAAGACAACTAATGAATAGAGAAGCAAAATTGAAACACTCAACCTACAAGCAAAATCCAGCTCATGCATAGTGGAAAAACAAATGATCAAAATAACAACTCACAAATCACTTGGATTCAAGAATGGCACATGGCAAAACAAGTTGAAATTGTGATGATTTTGTCATGACAACTTGCATGAAGGATGCTTATAAATAGAAGGGAGGGGTGTGTGTTCTAAGAATACTTAGTGTGGGAGGATGCTTTGGAAGAGCCATTATTTTGAGAGCTTGAGAAAAGAAAAGAAAAACCAAAGAAGAGAGAAGAAAATAATGGTTGGCTCTTCCATATTATCCCTTGGAGAATTTTTGTTGCATATTTTCAATATGTGTAACTAAATTCTCAATGAGGGCTAGGGATGAACTTGTGTGTGTGATGGTATTTGTAATTTATTTTTGATTCATGTATTTGGTCTTTAAATATTAAAACTCTTTTGTTCTATTATTTTCAATTTATTTGTGATATTTTTTCGTCTTCAAATAATTATAGAATCTATTTCATTTATGGATTCAGTCATGCTTTTTCTATTGAGTGAATTAGTTCTATAATTATGTTTGGAGTATTGATTATCTATATTGATTTAATTCTCTGCTGCAATATCGCCTCTTAGGTATATTGTCGTCGTTGGATTTTCTCAATATCGATAACAATTTATGAGAGTTAAGCGCGAAAAATGATTTTTCAAAGAGTTACATGTGATTTAAATTTTGGTTATTAATGTTATATCTTCCGATTAAGAATTTGGACATAGAATTCTTAATTGAGTTATCAATGAATTAAGAATAAATTTGAATACCATAAATACACAAGGAATTCCCTACGCTCTACTTTTCGTCTCATTTTTATATTTTTCAAATTACTCATTTAGTTTTAATTTACATCACACTCTAAAATTTACTTATCACACTCATTTAATCTTTTTATTAATTTCATTACTGTTCTTCAATTTCTCAATCCATCTCCCTGTGGAATCGACACTCCAAAGCTATACTGCAAACGACCGCGTTATTCTTTGGGCGTAATCAAATTTTGGCGCCGTTGCTAGGGAGACGGTAGAAGAATTTGTAGTTTTTTTTAGTAGTTTGTAAAAAAAAAAAAAAAACGGTAGCTTCATTCATTTTCTTTTTAGCTTTCTGTATCTTTATTTTATTTTACTTTTCTTTTCGTAATTATTTTTTTTCAGTATTACGCTTTTCTTTACTTTGCATGCGCAGGTACCGAGACGCTTTTGGACGGTTTGCTAGTAGACCCGTGCTAGAATCAGATTCAGAATCTAATTTTTCTTATCGCTTGTTTGATAATTCTTCCAATTCTGACGCGATGAGTGAACACGTGGACCAACCTGTTAGAACCTTCCAAGATTATCTTCATCCCGCACGAACAGCCACACCATCCTGTATTATGTTCTCACCTAATGTTCGTCATGTAGATTTTAAAACGGGAATGATACAATTACTTCCGACTTTCCATGGTCTAGAAAATGAAAACCCCTATGTTCATATTAGGGAATTTGAGGAAGTAGTTGCAACATTTCACAGTCAAAATACCACTGACGAAACGGTAAGGCTAAAGTTCTTTCCTTTTTCTTTGAAAGATAAAACTAAGAGTTGGTTGTACTCACTAAGACCACGGTCTATTGGAACATGGAGTGAGATGGCTCAAGTGTTTTTCAATAAATACTTTCCCCAACATAAGACCAATGTTTTAAAAAGACAAATCTCTACCTTTGCACAAAAGGATAGTGAGACTTTGTACCAGTCTTGGAAAAGATTTAAAGAATTACTGAGTATGTGTCCCCACCATGGATATGAGAATTGGCGCTTAGTGAGTTATTTCTATGAAGGGCTTACGCCCAGGGAACGTCAATTCGTGGAAATGATGTGCAATGGGGAATTTTCACAGAAAAATCCCGATGAGGCCATAGAGTACCTCAATGAACTTGCTGAAAAAGCTCATACTTGGACTGGACCTAGTGCTACTGATAGCACAAACAGGTCACGACCTACAGGAAACCCGAGTGGTGGTATTTACTATATAAGGGAAGAGGATAACCTTAGGGTTAAGGTTGAAATGCTCACCAGAGAATTATAGTTATTGAAAACGAAAAACTCAAAGCCAACACACATGGCTAATCATGCAGACTCTTTTGAACCATGTGTTGTCTGTGGTGGGGTAGATCATCATGCCCAAGACTGTCCTACACATGCTAACATGAGAGGATGGCGTAATCACCCCAACTTCAGCTGGAAGTTTGAAAACCAACAGCCTGCACAACCTTCTAGATCATATCCTGCACCATACCATGCACCTCAATCTTCTAGAAATTCTTTAGAAGACACTTTGCATGCATTTCTTGAAGTACAGGGTAAGACTAACCAAAAATTTGAGTCTTTAATTATGCAGGTTGTTGAAGAACAAAAGGAGATAAAGAGCCAGGTATCTAAAATAACAAGTTTCTTGAGTGTAAATGAGCAAAGTAAGTTCCCTTCTCAAGCTCAGTCTATACCTCAAGGTCAACATATGGCACAAGAAACTGTGAAGAATCACGAGTGCCAGCAGATATATATGATTGACTCACTCATAGACAAGGAAGTTTTCACAACTCATGATTCTGATCCCCTTTAGAATTTTATTGTTGATTTTGAGTATAATCCTATCAGTGATTCATCTGATGTAGCTAATATTTGTGCAATTTTTGACAATACTCAAGATTATAGCACACAAGCTTGGCAACCGAAGTTTGAGGAGTTGCTTGAGAAAAATGAAAAACAAATTCCTTCAAGTGGGCAAGTACCAAAAGTTAATCTAAAGTCTTGCCACCTACCTGTGAAGCTTGAGCACCGAGTTTATTGGGCAAATAAGCGTTTCGTTTTTGACCCAGGAGGAATAATTAAAGAAGTAGAAGATAGTCCGGTTGTAGACTTGGTCTATCAATTTTGACCACACCATGCAACAATAATTATTATTATTGTTATTATCTTGTTTGTTTTCTTTTGTTTTTGTTTACTACTATTTTCTTTATTTTTGTTTGCAGGATAGTTTCATTTTGTCATTTCAGATCACCACTTTTAACGCTTAGCGAGCTATCCACATCACACATCAAGTGTATCCTACCATTTTTAGTTACTCCCCATTCAATTCTGATTCTTAAACATTGAGGACAATGTTTCATTTAAGTTGGGGGGTGGGAATACAAATCTGTTATTAAAACTTTGTGGCATATTTCAATCAATATATAAAAAATTGCCAAATTTTTTACACAGGCATCTTTTTACACATGATACTCATGCTCATTCATAACCATCTTGGTGAATTCAACAAACTCATCTTAAATCATTTTACTAAAACATCCACAGAACCATTTATGCACTTCTCCAAACTTTGTGGTAATATGGTGATTTGACACATGTAACTAAAGAATTATTTTGCTCAAGTATTCATGTAAATTTTGTGAGAATTGAGAGCTTACAAATACAGAAATTGTGATAAGTATCCATTGATCTGTTGAATTTGACACTTCTTTTGAGAATATCATTACATGGTTTGTAGTAAGATGGTGGATATACTTGGGATATGACGAAAGTCAACTTAGGATTAACGTCTGAGCCTTTCAAGCTGAGCCTTTTCATCATAGATCCCTAGCAGCCAATTGTGAGCCAATATATACATATGCCTTTTCTTTTCATATCTACATCATCCATATCTCTCCACATTGGAGTATAGCTTATACACTATATTTTCCTACCATTTTACTTCCAAGTGTGTACTAAGTGTGAAATTATCATTTGAAAAAAAAAAAAAAAACCATGACAAAAATGGCATCGTGCTAGATGTGTCCATCAAATTATTTATGAAAGAGTTCATCAAATTGCGAAGACACCAGTGGCAAAAGAAGATGGAAAAGTGTACTTAGTCAAAAATCTAAAAAATTGAAAAGTACATCAAAAGGAAAGTATAGTCTACTGAAAAATTTAACAGATTCCCTTTATGTATACTTGGAAGTTTTTGAAACCTCTTCACCTTTTCTTCTTATGAACTCCAACCCTAAGCTACATTACAACCCTTTGTGTTGATTTTTCCGATCCTAAGTATGCTTGTGGAAAGAATGGTGGAAATCTCATTTGTTAGTATTCCTATCATAAGATCAATGTTTACTTATTACTTATATATAATTGGCTAAATTTCCATGAGAGTAAATGCACACCTTTGTCAACTCCATAGAGAGAACCCATACATGAAACACTTCTATACCCGTGAGTTATGGAGTTGAACCTTTTTGCTTAAGATATTCTAATGTTGCATGTGTCGAAACCTCTGATTTGATAAAAATAGTTTGGAACACATACACACTCTGTGGATTGCTATATTTGAATTACTTGTGAAAGGGTTATTGAATTTCTAAGATTGTTTTGATATGTAAATTTGAAAAATGTGTCTTGATGGCCCCTATGTGTGATTTTCTTTGTTCTTTCTCATCATTTTGCATGAAAATTGCTAGGGACTAGCAATGAGTAAGTTGGGGGGTGTGATGAGTGCACAAAAATGCACTCTAAATACTCTATTTAAATACTAAAAGAAATGAGAAAATAATGGATATAACTCATGTTATTAAAATTAATGGTCATTTATCTTGAAATAGATATAAGCATGATTTAATATATTGATGATTTTCCTCTCTTAATGTTTAATAATTTATTCTTATTTGATGTCTAAATATACTCATTATTCTTATATTTTGATTTAGGACACAAATGGAGACATTAGGAGCAAATGAAGATAATTGCGGAATTTTAGACAGTTCTGACATCTTTTCGTAATATGGGCATAACTCTCTCATCCAATCTTCGATTGAGCTGATTCAAGATGATATAGAACCGCAAGAGAAATATCTATAACTTTTGTGTTTTATGTTTGAAGGGATAGCCACTCAATCTAAGACAAAATTGACCATCAAGTGGACGCACCTGCACTTGACGTTCCTGGATATTTTTCAGCCACTTGCATCAAATCCAAATGTTATCATAATATTTTCCAGCAAGCACTCCTACACCAACTTGGAAATTCAATGATCAATTCATATGCAAGATGAAGTGCACTCAAGTTTCTTCAAGACAAATTATTTGACCACAAGATATTAAGTCATACAAGACAACTAATGGATAGAGAAGCAAAATTGAAACACTCAACCTACAAGCAAAATCCAGCTCATGCATAGTGGAAAAACAAATGATCAAAATAACAACTCACAAATCACTTGGATTCAAGAATGGCACATGGTAAAACAAGTTGAAATTGTGATGATTTTGTCATGACAACTTGCATGAAGGATGCTTATAAATAGAAGGGAGGGGTGTGTGTTCTAAGAATACTTAGTGTGGGAGGATGCTTTGGAAGAGCCATTATTTTGAGAGCTTGAGAAAAGAAAAGAAAAACCAAAGAAGAGAGAAGAAAATAATGGTTGGCTCTTCCATATTATCCCTTGGAGAATTTTTGTTGCATATTTTCAATATGTGTAACTAAATTCTCAAGGAGGGCTAGGGATGAACTTGTGTGTGTGATGGTATTTGTAATTTATTTTTGATTCATGTATTTGGTCTTTAAATATTAAAACTCTTTTGTTCTGTTATTCTCAATTTATTTGTGATATTTTTTCGTCTTCAAATAATTATAGAATCTATTTCGTTTATGGATTCAGTCATGCTTTTTCTATTGAGTGAATTAGTTCTATAATTATGTTTGGAGCATTGATTATCTATATTGATTTAATTCTCTGCTGCAATATCGCCTCTTAGGTATATTGTCGTCGTTGGATTTTCTCAATATCGATAACAATTTATGAGAGTTAAGCGCGAAGAATGATTTTTCAAAGAGTTACATGTGATTTAAATTTTGGTTATTAATGTTATATCTTCCGATTAAGAATTTGGACATAGAATTCTTAATTGAGTTATCAATGAATTAAGAATAAATTTGAATACCACAAATACACAAGGAATTCCCTACGCTCTACTTTTCGTCTTATTTTTATATTTTTCAAATTACTCATTTAGTTTTAATTTACATCACACTCTAAAATTTACTTATCACACTCATTCAATCTTTTTATTAATTTCATTACTGTTCTTCAATTTCTCAATCCATCTCCCTGTGGAATCGACACCCCAAAGCTATACTGCAAACGACCGCGTTATTCTTTGGGCGTAATCAACAAGCAAATGATTGGCTGTTATTTTCTATGGACCAATTATTATTATACTTAAATTCATATTACTTGTAATATCTTTCGTAATATTGTGGGTCATACGTATTTCATCACCTCGACGGGCGTTACGTATTGCCGTCCTCACCGGGTTTTCTGATCATGACGCGCCAGTTTAGCCATACATAAGCTCATCACTCTTTTGGGCGTTACGTATCGCCGTCCCCGTCCTAACGAGTCTCGTGTCAATCTTTCGAACGTTACGTATCGCCATCCCCGTCCTGACATGGAATTACTTAATATAGCGGGCGTTACGTATCGCCGTCCCCGCTAGTCATGTCAATTATCTGGGCGTTACGTATCGCCATCTCTGTCGTGACACGATACTTAACTTATCACTTTTCTTAAACGTTTTTCTTATCTTATTCTCTTAAAATACATGTCGAGACTTGTGACGATATATATGTGACGAATAGTAATATACATGCAGCCTTAGACTTGTGACATGCATGCTGTCTATTTTCGTAAAGCATATGACATAGAAAAATACATCACAAAAGTTTACATGCACATACGTCACTTAAATGCATAACGTCAAAGCTTAGCAAATAATACGTATGCAATTAAATAAATTATTAAATTTTATTAAATCAAGGGGCTGACCGAAATTTTATAGAAATTATCCTTAGTTATTATTCCTTTTATTATATTTAATTCAAGCCCACAAATTTGCATAATTCTCTAATTTAATTATTTTTAAGTATTTCTTGAACTATCTTTATCTATATAAAATTTTATTATTATTATTTTATCATTTTAAGATAATAATTATTAAAAGTCCTCCTAATATATTATGTTTTCAAAATTATCATATTTGTTAAAAAAGCTCATTCAAAACATTCACTAGAAGTTTTAAAAGTGAAGGAAATCTTTCTTTTAGAGTTTCCTACTCTGTTCTGTCACTTATTCTCCATTTCGTCTTTCATAGAATTATTATCTCATAAAACGTAAAACATCGATATTGTAGATATCTGTCTTAGATTTCCATAGTCTTTTAAATCACTCAATTTTGATTTTCCACTAAAACATTATGACTGTTTTACTATAAGAGGGTAAATCTGTTAACTCAACCTCCTTGATATCCAAAAGTTACTAAGGTTGTTCTTTCAATTTTTTCTAAATCATGGCCTCATATTTTCACATATTCATTTTATTATATGATCATAAAACATATTCATAAGTTACTAAATTTTTCCTAGTATTTTTCCATAACAAAAATTACGTCATAAATCAAAAATATTTAAGCTACCTCATACATAATGCATAGGCTTAAACAAGCACAAATAGTCATCAAAATAAATCTAAAAATTAAGCCACTTATACCACACTAAGAGTATGTTAATAAATGCACTTATAATTCTTTTCAAAGCTAAAAGAGTAGTTTTGAGTTGATTTTGCACCACACTTCTCTTCAAAACTTTCACTTAACTTCTTTTTTATTTATGTGTGTTTTGAGTGTAATTTCTTCTATTTTTCTTAGTTTTCTCTCAAGAAACTCGTGTGACTTATCTAAAGGGAAGCAAAGGGAAGCTTAAGGGTCTATTTATAGGAGGGAAAACTTTGCTTAAGGGCTGAAAAGGGCAGGGGTATTTTAGCAACCCCTTTGGCTGAATGTGTGAGCTATCCCTCCTAAACCTTAGGCCTTATTATCACCCCTAAATCTCATGATTTTGTAAGGTTTTCATCTCATAGATAATGTTCCTCCATATCTAAAATAATCCCAGATCAATGGTTAAAAAAGATTACAACACATAGATAAAAAAAAAAATCAAAAAAATCTAACAAAATCTGGAAATATCTTGGATGAAATTAGTCCAGTCACTTGGCCTTTGGCTGGCTCCCACGACTTCTACCTCTTTTCTTCATCTTTTACCACATGTTCCAGACCTCTTTGACACTCTTAGGACCTCTTGGAAGAATCCCCTTAAGACTTGGTTGACAATTGGTTAAGAATGGAGGGGATAGTTGGCTGGTTTGGTTGATTCTCCTCAAATCAGATTTTGTTCCTACTTCTTCTATGATTATAAAAACTTTTTTCTTCTAGAAACTCTTCCACCACCATATACAAACCTTTTTACACATATCTAGAACATAAAAATGTAGAGAACCAATCAAATTGAGGCTCTTAAAGTAGGTCGGTGGTTTGATTTATTTTTGGGTTTTAGTTTACGCTCATATCTGATCAGTCCACTTCTAGCCCAGTTAACACATTGATACACTTCGCTTGTTCAAAATCTCCAAACATTAAAGTTTTATATATTTCTCTTAGTGATCTATAGGCTTTTGAATCACCTACATACGAGATCATATGAGAGATATATCATCAATTTACCGAAACATGTTCTTCTAATCCGAGAACCCACTTTTAGGCTATCTAAGTGTTTTTCCACTCCACTTTCTATTTCTCAAATTTTCCTCTTAATCTTGTTGATAGAATTGTTCTATAGATGAAAGCTAAAATATTCTAATTTATTCTCTAAACAAAAATTAAATATTTGATCATAATTTTCATTATTTCAATGACTACTTAAAGTATTTTTAGTTTAAATAGTCCTCCCAATTACCATAGCTTTCCTGAAATTCCCTTAAGAATATTAAATTTTTAAATGAATATATTCCTAGGGATGTATATATATATATATATATATAAAGATCGGGTTATTACACAACCACGGCAGCAAATGAGAATATTTTTTTTTAATTTCTCTCTCGCACTATAACGAATAATCAAATATTTTCATTTCTCTCATACTACAATGAATAATAAAATATTTATTACAAAAAAATATACAGATGCATAAATAATTTATCATTTCTCTCTCGCTATCATTCTTCGTAAATCAGTTAGATGTTTTATAACTCCATTTATTACCTACAAATTAAAAAATACTTAAAAACATTTTGAGAATGGGCTGTTTAAAAAAATATGAAAATGAGAATGAGCTAGGAGAATCAAATATTTATCTAAAAAAAAAATTCATAAATAATTTCTCATTTGTCTCTTACTATTAGTTTCCGTAGGTTAAATGTTTGATTAGCTCCATTTATCTCCTAAAAATTAACAAATGCTCAAATAAAAATATTGAGAATGGACTGATAAAAAATGAGCGGGGAAAAAAGGAAAACAAATTTAATGAGAACAAAGATTAAAAAAGATAAATATTTTTTTCCTTTCTCTCTTGCATTACAACAAATGGGATTTTTTTTCCTTTCTCTCTCACATTGTAATGGATAATCAAATATTTATCACAAAAAAATAAAATAATGCATAAATAGTTTTTCATTTCTGTCTTGCTATTAATCTCTGTAAGTCAGATGTTTTATAGCTCCATTTATTACCAACAAATTAAAAAATGCATAAATAAAAAGGAAGAGAATAGTGTCACCACCTGGATTTTTCTAGAGAATTCTACTACCTTCTAGAGTCTCCTTTTCTTGTAGATTATTCTAAAATGTAGTAGATTGTTATAGAGTTGTATAGAAAACCCTAGAATGGTGTAGATAATTCTAGAAGTAGTTTAGAATGTTTTTTATCATTAAGATTGTGACACTAGTCACAATCCTAGCCATTATTTGTATCAAGAGTTTCCTATAAATAGAGGGAGTCTCATTTGTGTAAATCACCAAACAATAAGAAATAACAAGTTCTCTAGAGCTTCTCTCTCTACTCTTTCTCTCTAGATTTGTTCTCTCCTATCTTGAGTCGCTTAGAAGGCTTACTTGGGAGTTTTGTCCGGGACAAAACCTCCTAAGGCCACACGAGACGTGTGAAGAATTTTTAAGAATTTCTAAGTCCGTAACAGTTGGCATCAGAGCATCGAGTTTGGGATGGCAGAACCAAGTGTGGTCACCATGGAGAACCAGGAGCTACGAAAGAGTAAGAGGTCGAAGGAGTCGACCTCGTTCATGGAGTCTTGTCTCTATAGCATTGAGAAGACCATGGCCAAAATATTGGCCAAGATGGAAGAATGGGATCAGTCTCACAGAGAGGTGAGCACCCTTGACAACACCGTGACCAGGGTCGAGGTGGCAGTGGCAGATGTCAAGAACCGTCTTGACATCGTAGAGCAAAGTATGGAGGAGCTAGGATTGGAGGGCCAATCCGAATCGCTCAAGGAGTCCATTTTGAGCATCATCAACCCCACCCTCGAAGCACAACGTGTTGAGAACGTTGCTTTCCAAGACCGGGTCTTGGGAGAACTAATAAAACTCCAAGAGCAAATGGAGGAATACCACGTCAGTCTGGAGGAGACCAGGGCAGACTGGGCCATGTGCAAGCGAGCAGTGGCCAATGGGGGCACCAGCGAAGGAGGAATGGTGGCTATCCCACGGGTGGATACACCCAAACCGAAGGAGTTTGATGGCAAGCGGGATGCCAAAGAACTCGACAATTACCTGTGGCATATGGAACGCTACTTCGAAGCGTTAAACATGCAAGACGAGCATGTAAAGGTACGTACTGCTTTTCTCTACCTCACTAATCTTGCTGGTACTTGGTGGCGTCGTAAGCATAGTGAAATAGAGAAGGGTACGTGTGCCATCAATTCATGGGAGGAGTTCAAGCATGAATTCAAGAGGCAATTATATCCTGAGAACGTGGCCCTGTATGCGTGAAAAAGAATGAAGGAGTTGAAACACACATCTTCTATCCATAACTATGTCGAGGAATTTTCCACACTCATGCTTCAAATCACAAACATGAGTGAAGAAGAGCTCCTCTTCAACTTCATTGATGGCCTAAAGTCATGGGTGGCTCAAGAGCTCAAGCGTCGTGGGGTCAACGATATCTCCACCGCATTAACCATAGCTGAAACCTTGGAAGAGTTTGAGTATCACAAGAGTGATAACTCTTCAAATTTCAAGTCTTTGAAGGATAACTACAACAAATGTGGGGAAGCAAAGGGGTCCAAGCCCCCACAGTACAAAGAGCGTGGAGACAGGCCTTTGATATCGAGGGAAGGCAGGAAAGACCACTCCAAAGACAAAAAGTCAAAGGATGCTTGTTTCCTTTGCGATGGACCACACTAGGCTAGAGATTGTCCTAAGAGGAAGACCCTCAATGCCATGCTGGAGGAAAAAGAAGTTCAAGAGAAGTTACACATGGGGTGTTTTCAACTTCTTAACTCACTCACGGCAAACACCAAGCCAACCACCAAGGATGGGTTTTTGATGTTTGTCGAGGTGATCGTCAACGGGAAGAAGACCCATGCCATGGTCGACTCAGGGGCTTTTCACAACTTCATCAATAAGGAAGAGGCCACACAGCTAGGCATTTCTCTCAAGAAGGGTCAAGGATGGCTGAAGACTGTGAATTCTGAATCCAGACCCCTTGATGGTGTAGCTCATGGCGTAGAGCTACAACTTGGCACATGGAAGGGGAAAGTGGACTTTTCCGTCGCTCCCATAGATGATTTCAATGTCGTGTTAGGGATGGAATTCTTGAGACAGTTCAACGTAGTGTCTCTTCCTCACTACAATTCGGTGTGCATCTTAAAAGATGGGCCTTGCATGATACCCACCATGTCTAAGCCGAACACCACCCAATTCCTATCGGCTAGTCAAGAAAGATGAGGAATCTTACTTGGCTACTATGAAGGAAGGTGAAGTGAAGATTCCCTCCCCTCCACCTAAGGAGACCCAAGAGGTCCCCAAGGGCTATGAGGATAGCATGCCACCAAAGTTGCCCAAGTAACTACCACCTAGGAAAGAGGTGGGTCATCAGACTGAGGTAAAGTTTGGCGCCAAACCACCTACCAAAATGCCTTATCCCATGTCACCTCGAGAGCTTGAAGAACTAAGGAGACACATGGAATACCGCATAGGTGATTTGGTGTTGGTAAGGATCTTGTCAAGCCAACACAAGATTACTAGGAAGCTGCTGCATAAGGGGCTTGTGCGAAGATATGAGGGACCATTCCCAATCATTAAGAAAATAGGAAAGGCCTCTTACAAGCTAGACTTACCCTCCAAGTTCAAGCTTCATCAGGTCTTTCATGTAAGCTGTCTGAAGCCTTATCATGGTGATGAAGAAGAGCTGACACGAGGAAAGTCTAAACATGCACCATTGGACATAACCGCCACTTTCGATACAGAAGTGGAAGAAATCTTGGCAGATCGGGAAGTTAGACGAAGGGGTCACAAGCCACGCCAAGAATATCTGATCAAGTGGAAAGGATTGCCCGCAAGTGAGACAGCATGGGAACCTAAGGAGTCACTGTGGCCGTTTGAAGATCAAACCCGAAGGTTCCATGAAGATACCGCGCCAAGGACGTCGCGAAACTAGGTAGGGGAGAATGTCACCACCTAGATTTTTCTAGAGAATTCTACTACCTTCTAAAGTCTCCTTCCCTTGTAGATTATTCTAGAATGTAGTAGATTGTTGTAAAGTTATATAGAAAACCCTAGAATGATATAGATAATTCTAGAAGTAGTCTAGAATGTTCTTTACCCTTAAGATTGTGACACTTGTCACAATCCTAGCCATTCTTTGT
The DNA here is from genome assembly GCA_036898215.1 of Platycarya strobilacea. Classification (NCBI taxonomy): domain Eukaryota; kingdom Viridiplantae; phylum Streptophyta; class Magnoliopsida; order Fagales; family Juglandaceae; genus Platycarya; species Platycarya strobilacea. Next base: position 30,586,301 of record CM072549.1, on the reverse strand, counting down.
ACCAAAAGTTCCTTATAAATAGAGGGAGTCTCATTTGTGTAAATCACCAAGCAATAAGAGATAACAAGTTCTCTAGAGCTTCTCTCTCTACTCTTTCTCTCTAGATTTATTCTCTCTTATCTTGAGTCGCTTATAAGGCTTATTTGGGAGTTTTGTCCGGAACAAAACCTCTTAAGGTCGGACGGGACGTGTGAAGAATTTCTAAGTTCGTGACAATAGGCTGGGATAAAAAAAAAATTGAGAATGAGAATAAGCTGGGACAATTAAATAATTATAAAAAAAAAACAAATTCTCATTTATGTCTCGCTATTAGTTCCGTAAGTCAGATATTTGATTAGCTGCATTCATCACCAAAAAATTAATAAATGCACAAATTAAAATATTGAGAATGAGCTTGAAAAAAAAAGCTAAAATAATGAGAATTCAAGAAAACATACAAGTGAGCTCCATTCATCATAAAAAAATTAACAAATGCATACAAGTGGAGATCAACCACGGCAACAAATAGGAATTTATTTTTTTCATTTCTCTCCTGCAGTACAACGAATAATGAAATATTTTCGTTTCTCTCACAATACAATGAATAATAAAATATTTATTACAAAAAAATATACAAATGCATAAATAAGTTTTCCTTTCTCTCTCGCTATCAATCTCTATAAGTCAGTCAGATGTTTTATAGCTCCAGTTATTACCCACAAATTAACAAATACATTAAAAACAAATATGAGAATGGGCTAGGATTAAAAAAGAATGAGAATGAGAATGAGAATGAGAATAGGTTGGGAGAATCAAATATTTACCACAAAAAAAAAACAAATTCATAAATAATTTATCATTTCTCTCTCGCTATTAGTTTCCGTAGATTAGATGTTTGATTAACTCCATTTATGACCAAAAAAGTAACAAATGCACAAATAAAAATATTGAGAATGAGCTGGTAAAAAATGAGCTGGGAAAAAAAGGAAAAAAATACTAATGAGAACGAAAATTAAGAAAATATAAATATTTTTTTCCTTTCTCTCTTGCTTTGCAACGGATAATCAAATATTTATCATAAAACAATAAAATAATGCATAAATAATTTTTCCTTTCTGTCTTGCTATTAGTCTCCATAAGTCAAATGTTTTATAACTCCATTTATTACCAACAAATTAACAAATGCATAAATAAAAAGGAAGAGAATGGGCTGGGATAAAAAAAAAATTGAGAATGAAAATAAGCTGGGATAATTAAATAATTATCACTAAAAAAAAAACAAATTCTCATTTATGTCTCGCTATTAGTTTCCATAGGTCAGATGTTTGATTAGCTGCATTTATCACCAAAAAATTAATAAATGCATAAATTAAATTATTGAGAATGAGCTCGAAATAAAAAGGAAAAAAAATAATGAGAATGAATATCAAGAAAACATACAAGGGAGCTCCATTCATAACGAAAAAAAATTAACAAATGCATACAAATGGAGATCAACCATGGCAACAAATGGGAATTTTTTTTTTCATTTCTCTCTCGCACTATAACGAATAATCAAATATTTTCGGTTCTCTCATACTACAATGAATAATAAAATATTTATTACAAAAAATTATACAAATGTATAAATAATTTTCCTTTCTCTCTCGCTATCAATCTTTGTAAGTCATTTAGATGTTTTATAACTCCATTTATTACCCACAAATTAACAAATACATAAAAAAGAAATTACGAGAATGGGCTAGGAGAATCAAATATTTATCACAAAAAAATAAACAAATTCATAAATAATTTCTCATTTCTCTCTCGCTATTAGTTTCCGTTGGTTAGATGTTTGATTAGCTCCATTTATCACCCAAAAATTAACAAATGCACAAATAAAAATATTGAGAATGAGCTGGTAAAAAATGAGCTGGGGAAAAAAAATTAATGAGAATGAAGATTAAGAAAACATCAATATTTTTGTCCTTTCTCTCTTGCATTGCAACGGATGGGAATTTATTTTTCCTTTCTCTCTCGTATTGTAACAGATAATCAAATATTTATCACAAAAAAATAAAATAATGCATAAATAATTTTTCCTTTCTGTCTCGCTATTAGTTTCCATAAGTCAAATGTTTTATAGCTTCATTTATTACCAACAAATTAACAAATGCATAAATAAAAAGAAAGAGAATGGGTGAGGTTAAAAAAAATGAGGAGAGAATGAGCTGGGATAATCAAATATTTATCACAAAAAGAAAAACAAATTCATAAAAAATTTCTCATTTCTCTCTCGCTATTAGTTTTCGTAGATCACATGTTTGATTAGCTGCATTTATTACCAATAAATTAACAAATGTACAAATAAAAATATTGAGAATGAGCTAGAAAAAACTTTTAAAAAAATGAGAATGAAGATCACGAAAACATACAAGCGAAGATCAACCACGACAGCATAAACAAATTATGAGAATGGGCTAGGATTAAAAAAAAATGGGAATGAGAATGAGTTAGGAGAATCAAATATTTATTAAAAAAAAAAATCATAAATAATTTATCATCTCTCTCGCTATTAGTTTATGTAGGTTGGATCACTATTAGTTTCCGTAGGTTATATGTTTGATTAGCTGCATTTATCACTAAAAAATGAACAAATGCACAAATAAAAGTATTGAGAATGACTGGAAAAAAAAACAAAAAAAATGAGAATGAAGATCACGAAAACATACAAGCGAAGATCAACCGTGGCAGCATAAAAAACAAATCTGAGAACGGTCTGGGATTAAACAAAATAAGAATGAGAATGAGCTAGGAGAATCAAATATTTATAAAAAAAATCATAAATAATTTATCATCTCTCTCGCTATCACAAAAACATACAAGCGAAGATCAACCACGGGAGCATAAAAAAAAATAAGAGAATGGGCTGGGATTAAAAAAAATGAGAATGAGAATGAGCTGGGAGAATCAAATATTTATAAAAGAAAAAAAAATCATAAATAATTTCTCATCTCTCTCGCTATTAGTTTCCGTAGGTTAGACACTATTAGTTTTCGTAGGTTAGATGTTTGATTAGCTGCATTTATTACTAAAAAAATTAAAAAATGGACAAATAAAAATATTGAGAATGAGCTGGAAAAAAATGAGCTAGGAAAAAAAGAAAAAAAATTAATGAGAACGAAGATCAAAACAAATTCATAAATAAAAAAAAAAAAAAAAGAGAATGAGGTAGGATACAAAAAAAATGAGAATGTGAATGAGCTAGGATAATCAAATATTTATCACAAAAAAAATAAATTCATAAAAAATTTCTCATTTCTCTCTCACAATTAGTTTTTGTAGATCAAATGTTTGATTAGCTATATTTATCACTAAAAAATTAACAAATGTACAAATAAAAAAGAATGAAAATGAGCTGGAAAAGAAAAAGGAAAAAAATAATGAGAATGAATATCAACAAAACATATCAGGGAGCTCCATTCATCACAAAAAAATTAACAAATGTATACAAGTGAAGATCAACCATGGCAACAAATGAGATTTTTTTTTCCTTTCTCTCTTGCACTACAACGAATAATTAAATATTTATAAAAAAAATTAATAAATGCACAAATAAAAAAGAATGAGAATGAGCTGAGAAAGAAAAAGAAAAAAAATAATGAGAATGAACATCAAGAAAACATACCAGCGAGTTTCATTCATCACAAGAAAAATTAACAAATCGAGAAATAAAAAGAATGAGAATGCAAACATAGCAGCAAACATCAAGAAAACACAAACCAACGAGCTTCATTCATCACCAAAAAAAGTAACAAATGCAGAAATAAAAAGAATGAGAATGCAAACATACCAGCGAAGATTAACCACAGCAACAGACGAGAGTTCTTTTTCCTCTTTCTACTCTTTCTCTGGCACGGCAACGGACAATCAAAAAGCAGAAGACAATATTGTGTCTTCCATCACTCCTATCAACAACCCAAAACATCATTTCATCTGACAACGTCACACTACAAAACAGTAAATACAACTAGATGAATGAAACGGAACTAAGAGAAATCAAAATAATTATAACGAAATGAACTAGAGATCAGAAATCTAAAGCAGATTAATATTTGGTAATGGATGAGAAAACTACTGTGCATAATCTGAAGCAGATGTTATGTAATAAGGCATAAACAAAACGGTGCGTAAAGAGAAATCACAGAAAAATTAAAACCTCTGCATCTATCACTTAGTTAAAATGATGCGTTTGGCATCAATCACATAAATACTAAAACTGTAAAGCACACCACATCAGTTCTCATCACTCACCAGAATTATCCAAATGCGCACGGATTGGGTCAATTCTCCTAAACTCACCACATCAATTCTCATCTCAGATTTTCCTCTGCCTCCTCGATCACGCTTCTGTTCGATTCTCCTCATGGGTTTGGTGGGTTTTCCATTTCAATATGAGTTTCGGAGATGAAAAATCAGGGATGTGGTCTCGTGGGTTGTGGGTTTCGGGAATCTCGGGGAGCTGCCGAAGCATAGGGGAGCTACCGGTGGTGAAGCCTGGCCGTGCGTGGGTCTGTGGACGTGTTTTGGCATCTACCATTTCGTGGGTTTCGTGGACATGTTCATGGATTTCGGGGATGATTTCGAGGATTAGAACTCCATTTCAAAATTGGGGATGAGTAAAGAAGTGTGGATGAAATCGGGGATGAAATTGTGTTGGGAAATGTTGTGGGTTTCGGGGTTTTGTGGGTTTCATTGTGGGTCTCATGGGTCTGTTGTGGGTCTCGGCTGTGTGTTAGCTGGGCAATGTTGTGGGTTTCGTGGGTCTCATGGGTCTCGTGGGTTTGTCATCTGTAGATGTGTAGCTGGGCAATGTTGTGGGTTTATGGGTTTCGTGGGTCTCATTATGGGTCTCGTGGGTCTGTTGTGGGTCTCGGCAGTGTGTTAGTCGGGCAATGTTGTGGGTTTCGTGGGTCTACCATCTGTGGACATGTTTTGACCCTGTATTAGCTTAGGGGTAATTTTGGATAATAGATATTAAACAATTATGACTATTTATTACTGTTCAAATTGAGATAGATGCTTTTTAAGTATAAATATATATATATATATATATAATTTAATTTAACAATTGGCAAAATCTATTTCAAGAGATGTCACCCGATCAGCCAGTGGCCCTAATTTAAAGTCAGCCTCCTCATCTGCTGCTGCTAAATCCATTGGCATGTATCGTCGACGTCCCTGCAGTCTTCCTAAACAGAACTTCATCATGATCTAGTCTCGAAAATCTGCAGACTTCATCAGAACTTCACATAATCATAACATTTTATATAGATATATCAAGTCATGAATCGTATCTTCTCTCTATAAGAGGATAGAAAAGAATAAAGAAAATGGTTAATAACTAGGAAAAAAACATGATGAGGGAGGGAAACTCATCATCACCATGAATCCCCGATTAAAATGATCCAACCTAAGAACAAGATCAGCTAGCTAGGCATGGATAGATCAGGAGTAAGGTTGTTTTCCATCTTCCATTTTCATCCGATATCTTGTTGAGTATGTTGATGATGAGCTTTCCACTGATCATCATCGATCTTTAAAGAAGTTGCAGTTTTAGTATTCCTCGTACAAGTCATGCGTAGTCTGTTACGCTGCGTGCATGCATGACACAGGATTGAAAAGCGTGAAAATTATTGGTATAATTCTATATTTTCCATCGCATATTTTTAAAAGTAGGAAGATCCATGATCGTAGCTAGATGAATTAATTGCGCCCTATGCTTCAAGAGCTTGATTACTTGATGGCATGATATGATCCGGTTCTCTAAATTGGAAAACCTAGGTGCCAAATCTCCATGATCCCTTATATAAAATAAAATTAAAATAAAAAAATAGTATAGTCTATGTGGTCCAAAGAGTTGGTTTTGTTTGTTTTTACAAATCATCTTATCTCATTTCATTATAATCTCTCCAAATTCACACATAATATACAATAAATAATTCAACTTTAATCTTATCTCATCTATATAAATAAAAGACATTAGATTAATTCCAGCCGATGATAGGATGATCTGTTAGGACTTGGGAGGCCTCTTTGTTGTCCATTTGTACAACATTTCTCCATATGCATTTCAACAAGAATAATGATATATATTATATCTCATTTTACTTTCATCCCATTTATATGTAATATATGGCACATTTATCAATATTAGGTGATAAAGAATCATCCAATAAAATATCATTCAATAGTGATTAAATTGTAATTATATGATATGTGTTATAAACGAAGTCGGCAGCCGCCCCCTGTCCCACCACTAAATTATGTGAATGACCCTACCACTATTATTTTAAATCTGCATAGTGACTTGCATAGTGACTTGCATAGTAACTTGCATAGTAATTTCAACGCCTATAAATATGGGCTTCAGTTGTAATGAAATTCATAAGAAAATATAGAGAGAGAAAGAAAGTTTCAGTTCTTAAGAGTTTCTTTTCTCTTGCAATAGTAGTAGTTTTATTTTTAGTTTTATAACACGTTATCAGCACGAGGTTCTACCGATACTGAAGCTAGTGGTCTTCTATTTCAAGTAAGTTTTTCAATATATTATTTGCAGTCCTTGAGATAAATATTAAAGGTAATATTGCTGAATATTACTTGATAAAATTTTATTTTTATTCTCATGATAATGTGAATATATTTATTAAATTCACAGATTTATTTTTGTAATATAATGTCAAATATTGAGATTTATTACTATTGACATTTCTGAAAAATATTATTTATCCAGATCCTTGATGAGATCTATTTGGATATGATGATGAATTTGAAAGATACAATCATAGAAGGAATTCATGTGTCCCTGAAGGACCGTGCTGTGTATCTCATGATGAAAGATCATCATAGTGTGTGAAATAAATTAAGAGAGTGATATAAGCACTAGAAGATGTAATCCTCTCAAAAGATCATTATGATTTATTGCACTTGAAGTTGCAAGATTTTAAGAGTGGTATTGAATATTCTGCACTCTTTAAAATCAGCTCAATATTAAAATTATACAGTGAAAATGTCACTGATGATGATATATAAAAGAAGACATTATATTTCATACCTCGAATGTGCTCCTGCAGTAGCAATATCGAGAGTGAAAGTTCAACAAATATTCTGAAATTTTGTTTTGTCTTCCAGTGATTGAGCTAAATAATGAGTTTTTGTTACACCAGTTACGTCCTATTAATGATATCGAATTTACACAATTTCCAGAAGTGAATGGAAACTAAGGGCGTAGACGTGGTAGAAAAATTATAGAAGTGTTGGTCCCAAAAGCGACAACACTAAATATGATAAAAATATATCGTATCACCAGAAGTGATCAAACTCAGAGAAGGGTAAAAGCCCTCAGAATAATTCTTCATAAAAAGATGAAGATGCTTGTCATAGATGTAATATGACTAAATAGTAGTCACGTACCTGTTGTACGGCCAAGCACTTAATTTATTTATACTAAGTTTTTATGTATAAGCTTATTCATATTTCATCATGTTTTGAAATAATGAAATATCGGTGCCTGAAGTACGACAAGAAATTACTTGGGATAATAAAGTCCTGTTTAAATTTGATCCTCTTACAAATAAATGTGAACCAGAAGTTCAGAGGATTATTTATCTGCAAAATGTTGCAAATCAATTACATGATGTATTTACTGACACTAAAGGTGTTGTAAAATCATATATTACTGTTGTTAATGCTTAAGCAAGAATTGAAATCCCTGAAGGACGACAGCAATAAATGAGTCTAAGATACACCTGAAGCGTTGAAGACCTATTGGTGCACAAGAAAAATAAAAATCGGTGCTCATGAAGAGACCGTATTTTCTGTATAAAATATAATCCTCCTGAAGAGGAAACCTCCTGAAGAGGTAACTCCTGAAGACAAAACTCCTGAAGAGTATAACTCCTGAAGAGTATAACTCCTGAAGAGAAAACTCCTGAAGAGTATAAACCTCCTGAAGAGGAACCTCCTGTAGAGGTGTTTCATGAAATATTTTCCCCTGGAGAGGAACAATGAGATCTCAATACATTTCATGAGTACTGGAAAATTTATGGATAGAAATAAAATTGTTGTCGACAACATATATGATAACACTTGATATTACCAAAAGTAATGAGCCAAAAACCGTCGAAGAATGTCGACGTAGAAATGATTGGCCAAAATGGAAAGCAGTTATTAAAACTGAATTAAACTCGCTAGTGAAGCGAGATGCATTTGGACCTGTTGTCCAAACACCAAAGGGTGTAATATTTGTCAGATATAAGTGAGTATTTATACGAAAGCGTAATGCGAAATGAAATTATACGGTATAATTTGTCGCACAAGGTTTCCTGTAGAAACCCGAGAGCAATTATGAGGAAACATATTTCTTTGTTATGAATGCAATCACATTCATATTTTTAATCGATTTGGTTATTAGCAAAGGATTAGATATGCAGTTAATGAATGTGGTCACTGCATATTTATAAGCATCATTAGATTATTACGATACTTGAAGCATCTAATCCAAGTACATTTAGGAGTATGTACTTTATAAAGTTTCAAAGATCTTTATATGGGTTAAAGCAATCCGGACACATGTTGTATAATTGAATCAACGAGTATCTATTGAAAGAAGGATTTAAGAATAATCCTATATGTTCATGTGTTTTATCAGAATCTGGATTCGTCATTATTGCAGTTTACGTTGATGATTTACCTTGTTAGAACTCTTGAAAAGATCACAAGGGTTGCTATAAATTCAAGGAATGCATTTGAAAAGGAAAAATCTTATTATTCAATTCATAGATGAGTTACAAGAATTTGAGACTTCTAGCCTCATCTCTCAAATGCATTTTCTTTTCATAAAGCAACGTACCATCCTTATCTAAAGGATTAGGCAGTCGAAATGAAGAGGCAAGTAAGGATTTTAAATCCTTATTCTCCTGCTTTAAGTCTGCAATTTTTTTGTCAGACTCTTGAACGAGTCGTTGAAGTACAGAAACCTTCTCGTTAAGCTCCTCAATCTCACAATTTTTGAATTGTAATCGGTTGGAAAATCCAACAATAGAGGAGGAATATCGGGTGCCGAGAGTCACCAGCTCATAAACAGCTTCACGATCTGACTTATTAGCCAGATCATTTGCTTGCTGCAGCATCGCACTTGCGGAAGATGCAGGATCAACTTGTAATTGAGGTGAAGGATACCTCATATGTTGATTGTGAGAAATAGTAAAAGGAAATTGATGAGTCATTGGAAATTTGTAGAATAAGAATACAAATACAGATGAATTATAGATATGAGAAGAAGATTTGATGCGTACTAAATGAAACTAAAGACGGTTCTTATAGAATTGGAAATAAGAACAAGACAAACCATCATCTCTTCAAATCTCACTTTACAAGATATGCTGAATGCATAATTTCAAAAGCCAGCGAGATTAATTACAGCTATCCCTATTTTCTTGTAAACGCTGAACCTCTGCCGTTAGCTGCTGTTGTTGACTTTGTATCTGAGCTCTTTCTCGTTCCAGCTCTTCTACTCGTGTTTTCAGGTCACGAGAATACTAGTCTACAAGTTTCTTCAGCTCCTTGTTATCTTGTTTTAAATCTTTATTCTTTCTATCTTTAGTTGCAAGCATTTGATGCAACTCAGATATTTGATTTTTAAGATGATCAACCTCACTCGTTCTCGCCCATAGCCTTTGTGACATGGTTGTAAGAGAAGCAGCATATTGAGCACTAAGGGTTCTTGATGCTGCAACAATTTCAGGATCAGATTTACTAGATAGATATATCTCTGCTCCTATCATGGTGTTTACAGCCCCAGGAGAAAATATAAGTGGTCGAGGTATAAAAGGTTCGTGGTTTAAATCTGGGATATTAGAATTTCTATCAGACATAATATCGTTCTGGATGAACAACAACTGAATCTATGAGAAATGCGAGATCTTTTTGCTGGAGTAAACCAATGGTAAAATTGGTTATATTTAAACAACAACCCGAAACCTTCAAATCTCTTCAAGATCTCGTTTGTCCACAATGTCAAGCGGATTTGATTTTCTGCCGAATCGATAATATTAAATCTCAAAACTTTTACAGCTTTTATCATACATAGACGGTTTCCAATGTTATTTCCGCCGTATATAAACAAGTTCTTCCTAATAACGCCGAATGAGGGGGATAAAATTTTAGATGAAAATATTATCATACTCTCTCTAATGCATTATTTAGTTGGAGATCGTGTTTGAATTTTTAACTTGTTATATATACTGAAATCATATTTGCTTATTACTTGAAACACTAATGCATATTATTAGGAGGAGTTTAAGTATTACTGCAGGTATCAGATTTCTATTAAGTTTGTCAACCAGATATTATTTTTCATCTTCAAATCACTCAGAGATTATTGCAATTCATGAAACAAGTCGAGAGTATATTTGGCTGAGATCAATGACTCAACAATTTTATACGAAGATAATGCTACTTGTATCATTCAAATCAAAGGAGGATATATCAAATATACGATCAAGTGATAACCTGGCAGATTTATTCACGAAGACATCACCAACTGCGACATTCAAGAAAATTGTGCAGAATATTAAAATGTGAAGACTCAAAAACTATTGTCATGCACTTTCCAGGGGGAGTAAAAGTCCTGAAGACTTGTGCTGATTGTACTATTTTTCCTTCGCTAAGGTTTTATCCCATTGGGTTTTCCTTTGCAAGGTTTTAATGAGGCAATCTTAAAGCACTTGTGGATACATAAGAAGACTGTACTCTTTTTTCTTCGCCATTGGTTTTTCTTCCCATTGGGTTTTTACTTGGCAAGGTTTTAACGAGGCAGATTCTTTATGGGTGGTCATTCAAGGGGGAGTGTTATAAACGAAGTCGGCAGCCGCCCCCCTGTCCCACCACTAAATTATGTGAATGACCCCACCACTATTATTTTAAATCTGCATAGTGACTTGCATAGTAACTTGCATAGTAATTTCAACGCCTATAAATATGGGCTTCAGTTGTAATGAAATTCATAAGAAAATATAGAGAGAGAAAGAAAGTTTCAGTTCTTAAGAGTTTCTTTTCTCTTGCAATAGTAGTAGTTTTATTTTTAGTTTTATAACAATATGCACAATACATGGATGATTTTTCATTCTTGCACAATGTTGCAAGTACCTCTCCTTTCCAATCGCTTATACTTATACCATCTCGTATTTTGTTGTTCTTCAAATTCAAAGATGCATTCTTTTTAGATTTGAAGAAATTTTTATATGGTTTCTACCATTTTACTTTTTTATCTACTCTTAAGCGAATTGGATTGCTTACTCATCAATATGCCTTGAACTTGCTGAAATTCTTCTAATCCGATTTTTGCTTAACCAATTACTGATTTCGAGCTCTCAAACTTCTTTTCAAAAATGAATGTATTTATTCTATTCTAGTTTTTTCTAAAATAACAGCAACTTCCTTCACTTCATGTGCTCCTAAACTATTTATCATATACTCCTAAATACTAAGAAAATCATCCTCCTTGTTGTGCCATTTCTGAACAGGACTCTGAGCTTCTGCCCAAATATCAGTACTAGAGGCAATATTACAACTTCACAAAGCATGACTATTAGGCTCTGTTTGGTTCACAAATCATTTTCAATATGGTCTACTTTAAATACATTTAATAATTCAAACACACTAATTTGGATCAATTAAAAAAAACTCATCATGAATTCGTTACTGTACAAATCTGTACACGGATGAGACAAAACTGCACATTTCGGTTAGTCACAGGTTTTGGTCAGTCACATTACTGTACAATTATTACTGTACAAGAATGTACAATACGGACAGATTTTGGTCAGTCAAATATCTCTCCAGTTTTTTTTTTTTAATCTTACCAACCCCTCTCTCTCTCTCTCTCTCTCTCTCTCTCTCTCTCTCTCTCTCTCTCTCTCTCTCTCTCTCTCTCTCTCTCTCTCTCTCTCTCTCTCTCTCTCTCTCTCTCCCGTTAGTGCCTAGAGGACCATTTTTTTTTTTCACAAGTCCTCTACAACACATCTTTTCATAAAAGTAGGTCTCATAAATTTATATTTTTTTATAAATATATCTAAACTTAGATAAACATTTAAATATATTTTAAATTTATCTAAATAGATTCTACAAAATTCAATTATCTCAACTTACTATTATTTATACAAAATTCATATTAACTCATCTCATTTCAACATAATCCAAATTAAGGCTGTAATCGAATCGAGTTTTGGTTTGTCGAACTCGACTCAACTCAAAATATTTGAGCTCGAATTCGAGCCCGAACTCGAGATTGTTATATATTATTTGTTTGAATTCGACTCGATAAACTAAATTTTAAATTCGACCTTGAGCCTAAACTCGTCTCACAACTAGACTTGTGTCAAACCAAGTTCGAGCTTAAATTTAAAAAAAAAAAATTTTGAATAAAACTTAAAAATAAATAAAAATTCATACTTAATATCTAACTAATTGAAATTTATTCATCATAACAATATATTATATGTTTACATATATTATTAATAAATGCACATAATATGATAGCATATATGTATTTCATACATAGTTTTCACATACTAATATATAAAATTATTCAATTTTATAGATTAATTATTGTACAAATTATTAAATATAGCTATGAAGAATATTCAATATATAGACATAAAGAATTAGATTACATATTACATATTTAATTATTAAATTGTTGTGCTTATATTATTAGCAATACATATATATAACATATATATGTGTATATATTTATCAATATATGAATGAATTTTAATTGAGTCGAGCCAATAAGTCAATTTGAGCATGAACGAGCAAATTTTAACGAGTCTTAGCCGAGTCGAGTCGAGTTTTGTCTGGAATGTGTTATTTACTAATCGAGCGGGTATCTGCTTTTACGAGCGAATTTTTTTTTTCACGAGCCGAATTTGATTCGAGTTTAACCAAAAAGAAAAAGAAAAAAGGTTGGCTGCCTAAAATCTTGCTTGAAAATACATTCTTAAAGCAACATTTGTAGCTTAATAGAAACACAATAATAAAGGAATATTCTTTGTGTAAAAAAAATAAATATAACTATCACAACTCTTAACGAGAATGATAATGTTAGGCCCATCGCTTATGCATCTTGCTTGTGCATCTCGCTTGATATGACATCCTAGTGGCATGTGGAATAGATTAAAATATGGCATCCCAGGTAGGGGTGGGTAGAGGGATCCTGCATCTCGCTCCCTCGTTCGCCTAGCTCCCTTGCATGGCGGGGTGGACAACCCCACTCCGCCCATGTGGGGGCAGGGAGAGCCCAGCCCTGCCCTACGTTTCTCTCGCCCTATCCTTGCATATATATATATATATATTTATATATATGTACACACACACAAAAAAAAAATATACATATATATATTTATATTTTACAAATTATGTATAGATAAATATATATTACAATTATGTAGACTTGGTCACAAAATATGCACTAACAAATTTAAAAATTATATAGTTTAAAAACTACAAGTTACATAAATATGCACTAGCAAATTTAAAAACTATAGAGTTAAAAATGTTATTACACTACAACTTACACAAAATAAGCATTAACATATTTAAAAAATGCATAATTATTAAATTATAGTTATATTTACAATATTTAAATTTATAATTTGGATCTAAAAATATAGTCTATATTTAAAGTAGATATGAGGCGGGACGGATTGAGAATCCGTCCTGCACCCCGCCTAGCGGGGTAGGGGTGAAATTAAAGTGAAACTCAACTCCCCGCCCCATGCGGGGCTGAATGCAAGGAGGGGGCAACCCAGTACTATATGGTACAAATAGCACCCTTAATCCCAAGTAGCATCCCACTCTCTCGTTCTTCATTTCCCTTTCAAATTTCTCTGTTTCTTTTTCTTTGTTTTCTCTCAATTTAATCTTGAAAATAGGAAGGGAAACGAAACTCCTATTCTTTATATTTTTGAGTTTTATTTAAACATTTCGAAGCTCAAAAAATAAAATGTTGTATTCCATCAATTGTTTCCTTCTCTCCATTACCTGAGAAAACAAAATGTATTGCCTGCTGTTTTGTTCAATTATACTCTTGCACAGTTAGTTTTCTTCCATTGTTTTGGGATTAAATCTCCTAATTCTGAAGAGACCTTGATCTCTGATAATTCTAGAGGATAAATTTCAAGTTTTATACTGTTGATATGTGTTCTGTACTCCTGAGTAGCGTCTTGATTTTCAGATAACTAATATGCACAAGAAAAGATAGAGGATTGAGTTTTTCAACCCTTAGAACTCTCCGATACCTTTGTTAGAGAGAATTTAGATAGATCAAAGATAAGTTTAGAGAAAAATCTATGATAGTTGTTCGTACCTTTGTAAGTGATACATTTTCTCCTTTATACGGGTTGAAATATCGATCGGATATACATTTAATTATCCAGGATTACTGGAGAGTAGATTATTCCCCTCTATCTCCTTTGTTCTTCTGGGTCATTTATTGCTTTTGTTTCTTCTCAATAATATCTCCTTTAATATGATTACATCTGGGTAATCAGTAAGTATTTCGGATATTTATATCAGTCCGCATTTAATGTGACATACTATACTGTCAGACATTAAATGTTTATAAGGATCCTGATCATTATATTGCTAGTGTGTCAGGGATAATCCCGATAAATTTACCAAACCCATTGTACTTATCTAATAGGAACTGATTTAGGATAAATACAGTTGAGTAAGGAGGAATTATAATCCAACTTTCCGTTTTATACACTATAATTCCTTCTTAGGTGCTAAAGAGGAACAGTAGGTAGGCGCTAAGATGGTGGGTGTCCATCATCTTATCCCTTATTATAATTGTCTCCTCACAGTATCCCGTAAATCCCAATCGAAGACGATTTGATTGGGATTTATTCGACTCTTATTGTCCAAACTCGTTAAATTTTTATCCCGCGCAAAATTAAATTTGAATAGGCTAAGTAAGGGTACAATAGTCACGTAGGAATTTGTTGGCTCTCTAACCGCAACAATTTGGCTTCTGCTCACTGGGCATGGGAAAAGGAAGCAGTTTTCTAACCATAATAACTCGAATATCGTGCATTGTATTTATGGATTATTTTCATTCTGGCTTTTTAGTTTTCCGATTACTCGTTGTCAGTTACTCTTCATTGATTGAGATGTGATGTTCACGCGCCGGGTATTAATTTCTTATACGCTCTCCCTTCATCAGTTGTGTCGTTTCGCCTCCCGAAGATCGCGTTAATCATATTGTTTCTCCTCCCGATGGTTGTAATTATCTATAGTATAAATAGCTGTTTTTCATAATGGTTCAATTGTTGTAGTAGCTTTATTTCATTGTCTTCTGGATTAAAATTTTTTACGCTTAAAGTAGGGACTCCTATCTCTGTCGGGATAACAGCCTCGTTGCCGTATATAAGAGCAAATGGGGTCTCTTCCGTAGGAGTTCGAACGGTAGTACGGTAGGACCATAATACTCCGGAGAGTTCGTCTGCCTATGCTCTCTTACAGTTTCCTAGCCTCTTTTTAAGGATAGACAAAATAGTCTTGTTAATTGCCTCTACTTGGCCATTTGCTTGTGGATGTCCAGGCGATGAATACTGCACTTCGATCTTCAACTCGGCGCACCACTGTCGGTAGTACAAAGAGTCAAATTGACATCCATTGTCGGATATGAAACTTTGCGGTACGCCAAACCGACATATAATAAGCTTTCAGAGGAATTTGGTAATGGCTTGGGTAGTTATAGTAGATAAGGCTTCCGCCTCCACCCACTTTGTGAAATAATCAACTGTTACTATGATGAATATAACTCCTCCACGTCCCATAGGAAGAGGACCTATGAGATCTAGCCCCCAGTGTGCAAAAGACCAAGCTGCTACTACGAATGACAATTCTGTAGGCGGGAGGTGCAGAATATTGGCATGTACTTGACATTGCGGACACTTTTGGGTAAAATATCCCTTCTAAGATAGTGAACCTGGCGGCCCGATTTTTTATTTTTCTTGCTTCGTTTGCATTAGTAGGCAACTTATTATCTTGCAGAAAATCTATTATATCTTTAGTCCATCCGGGCTGAACTATCTCTGTTTGGAACATTTCTTCTCTAATAGAAGTAATATTTGCTTGCCTTACCTCAATGTTCTTGGGAAAGGGGATATCTATTTGCCCGGATGCTATTCTAGCTAGGCGATCAGCTTGGCAATTATTAGCTCTCGGGATTTGCTTAATAGAAGAATACTGAAAATAATCTCTTGCTTCACAAACTAATTGAAAATATTTCTTTAGTCGTTCCCCTTTAGCAGCAAAGGTATCGGTTACTTGGTGAACTACCACTTGCGAGTCGGCATGCACTTTCACTTCTTTAGCCCCTAAAAGGCGAGCAACAGTCAAGCCGATTAAGAGTGCCTCATACTCTGCTTCGTTGTTGGTAACCTTGAAAGTAATTTTAATAGCGTAATTGTACTTTCTACCAACGCTATAAATGCTGTGGATGCCTCGTCCTCCTCCTGCTTTACATGCTGATCCGTCCGCATATACCATTTAAGGCTTGTTGGAGGGTGTCTGGGCAATTTCTTCTGAAGCGCCAATGAGCTTGACTATAAAATCAGCAAGTACTTGTCCTTTGATCGCCTTTCTAGGAGCATACTGGATGTCAAATTTACTAAGTTCTATAGCCCACTTTGCTAACCTCCCTGAAGTATCTGGTCGTTGTGAAACAGCTTTCAAGGGTTGATTCGTAAGTACTCGTAAGGTGTGAGCTTGGAAGTAAGGTCTGAGTCGTTTAGTAGCTACCACTAGGGCTAGAGCCATCATTTCCAACTTAGGGTACCTGGCCTCTGCCCCTCGAAATGCTCGACTTACATAATATACCGGTTTTTGCCCAGTCGCCATGTCTCTTACTAGAACAGTGGAGGTTGCATTGGGCGAGATTGCCAAATAAGCAGTCAACATTTCACTGGGCTCGATTTGGCTAAGTAATGGCGGATGAGTTAAATATTCCTTTAGCTCATCAAGGGCTCTATCACAAGAAGAGTTCCACTCTTGGGCTCTCTTCAACACTTAAGATATGGCCTTCACCTTTTCAGGGTTGGCTTTGATTCCCCTTTTGGAGACCATATAGCCTAAGAATTTCCCTGACCCTACCCCAAAAGAACACTTACTTGGATTAAGCTTCATCTTATATTGATGTAAGACTTCAAAAGTCTCCCGCAAGTCCGCCACATGTTGTCCAGGTGTTTTACTCTTGACCAGCAGATCATTAACGTATACTTCCACATTCCTCCCTATCTGCTGTTTAAACATTCGGTTGACCAAGCGTTGATATGCAGCTCCTACATTTTTCAACCCAAAGGGCATCACCTTGTAACAATATAATCCTCGGTCTGTAATGAAAGCTGTTTTTTCTTCATCCTCTGCATTCATCCTAATTTGATTGTATCTCGAGTATGCGTCCATGAAACTAAGTAACGGATGACCAACCGTTGAATCCACGATCAGATCAATGGGAGGAAGTGGGAAACTATCCTTCGGACATGCCTTGTTAAGGTCGGTGAAATCCACACACATCCTCCATTTGCCGCTCGCCTTTTTTACCAACACTACATTAGACAGCCATTTTGGATATTGGACTTCTCTGATAAACCCCATTGTTAGGAGGCGGTCTACTTCCTCAGCTATGGCAGCATATTTCTCAGAGCTACGTCTTTTTTGTTTAACTTTCCAAGCTTCCTGATTGACACACAAATGATGTTCAATGACACTATTATCTATAACTGGCATATCTTGATGAGTCCAGGTAAAAATGTCTTGATGTTTAGTCAAGAGTTGTTTGAGTCCCTGTTTCAGGCTAGGTTCCAGACTGGAACCTATCTGAACCTTCCACTCTGGATTCGGCTTGTTTGACGGTTTGTTCATCTCGAAAGTCTTCATCCCATCGTGTCAAGGATGGTGGAGGTGGCAACTTAGCTGCAACTTCACTGTATCTCGAATCCTCCTTGGTGATGCCGATCACCATTTGGCTTAGGGGTTTTAACTCACAAGAATAACATTCGCAGGCTAAGAACTGCTCACCTTTGACTTCTCCAATACCAGTTTGAGTTGGGAACTTCATTTTCAGATGATATGTAGAAGTCAAGGCCTTTAGGTGATTTAAAGCAAGGTGCCCCATTATGGCATTATACGAGGAATTGGCTTTGACCACTAAAAAGTCAACCATAATCATTGAAGTTTTAGGAGCCTCACCGGCCATAACAGGTAGAGTTATAACTCCTTCGGCCTGTATTATCTTGCTGGCGAATCCCATGAGAGATGTTGGGGCTCGCTGTAGCATGTCTTGCCCGATTTTCATTTTTTCGAATGCGTCCCAATAAATAATATCTGCCGAACTTCCGTTATCAATAAGGATTCTTTTAGTTATAAAATTGGCGACTAACATGGTTACTACCAGAGCGTCATCATGAGGCTGCATCACTCCTTCATCCTGTCTATCAAAAATAATAGGGACATATTCAAAAAGCCATCTGTCTTGAGTTAACTCTGACATGACGAATATCTCTGCATAGCATGCTTCTCCTACATATGTCTTCCTTGAAGCTGAGGTTACTCCCACCTTAGGTACTCCCCCAGCAATAGTTCGTATTTCACCTAAAGGTCCCTCCCTTTGAGATAACTCTTTGGCACTTCTTCCTTTATGAGGGCTCGGACTGCGTTTGTTAAGATACTCCCCCTTCTTGTGTGATTCTCCTCTTTCCTCTTCATTTATTCTCTTAAGGGTTCTACAGTCCTGGGTATTATGCCCAGTAGACTTATGATACTCACAATACATATTTCCTGATTGACGCTGGTTCTGGTTGCTATACTGCCTTTCCTCATGTTCTTTATCTACTGTCAAATTGCTGTGAAGGCGTGGTTTGTATTGCGTACTCCCTTGCAACTGCGGGCCCCCTTGTGTGTTTCGTCTCTTTGGGTTGTTGATACCTCTTTTTCTCGCTGATAAGTTGGTTTCGGTTTGATTAGTACACTCTATTTCTTCCTACCTAGTTCCTATGAGAGCTTGTAGAGTGTCTTTAGCGTTTATATACCCGTCCACCCTATGCATGAATTCAGGCAAGGTGGCTAGAGTTCGTCTAGCTATCTCTACCAAGAAAGGACTTCCAGACCATATTCCACTTAGAAGAGCAGCTAAAGTGATCTCCTCATCCTGATCACCTATCGTCATCAACTCCTTGTTGAATCAGAAAAAATAGTTTTTAAGGCTTTCCTGACTATTCTGTTTGACCGTGAGGAGATACGCAGCCGGTCATTTCTTCGACTTCCTAAGAACTGGGTGATAAAAAGGCGAGCGAGATAGTCAAAGCTATCTACTGTGCGGTCAGAACCATTCCAAACCAGGTTCAAGCTACTCCTTTCAGAGTAAGTGGGAACGCTCAGCACGATATCTCATTAGGATAACTATGCAAACCCATGTGCGTCCTAAACGTCTCTATATGTTCATATGGATCAGCACCCCCATCGTACAGTTCCATCTGAGGTGCTCGAAACTTCAGAGGTAATAGCATTGCCATAACACTTGCACTGTAAGGAGTACCGAGGTGGTTGCGTAATTGCCCAGTAATAGAAGGGGCTTCTATACGCTTGGCTATGTTTTCATACTTGTCTTCCAGTTCTTTGAGTTCCAGTTGCATTTTACGCCTCTCTTCCTCTACTTCTTCATGATTAGGTTCATTGACTCGGTGAGATTCCGTGCATCTACTAACGGAAGGTTCTTCACGAGCAGTCAACTTTTCATTATTCTTTTGTAGCTTCTCATTTTCTCTAGTGAGCTCCCTGATTGTTGCTTTTAAGGTGACTAGCCGTTCTTCCATCGAGATGTATTTTGAATTGCAATTGTTACCTCGTAACCACAACGCGACCGGTTTGCAGAGAACACCAAAATGATCCCACAAACGGCGCCAACTATTGATATGTGTTCTGCACTCCTAAGTAGTGTCTTGATTTCCAGATAACTAATATGCACAAGAAAAGATGGAGAGTTGAGTTCTTCAATCCTTAAAACTCTCCGATGCTTTTGTTAGAGAGAATTTAGATAGATCAAAGATAAGTTGAGAGAAAAATCTATAATAGTTGTTCGTACCTTTGTAAGTGATACATTTTCTCCTTTATACGGGCTGAAATATCGATCGGACACACGTGTAATTATCTAGGATTAGTGGAGAACAGATTATTTTCCTCTATCTCCTTTGTTCTTCTGGGTCATTTATTGTTTTTATTTCTTCTCAATAATATCTCCTTTAATATGATTACATCTGGGCAATCAGTAAGTATTTCAGATATTTATATCAATCCGCATTTAATGTGATATACTGTACTACCAAACATTAAATGTTTATAAGGATCCTGATCATTACACTGTCGGTGTGTCAGGGATAATCTCGATAAATTTACCAAACCTATCGTACTTATCTAATAGGAACTAATTTAGGATAAATACAGTTGAGTAAGGAGGAATCAGAATCCAACTTTCTGTTTTATATACTATAATTCATTCTTAGATGCTAAAGAGGAACAATAGGTGAGTGTCAAGATGGCAGGCGTCCATCATCTTATCTCTTATTGTAATTGTCCCCTATGCCCTTTAAAAATTATTTGCATTAAGTAGAATTTGAATTTTAAAAATTATTTGCATTAAGTAAAATATTAAATCTGATCCGGTTCGAATCCGACTTATCCCGCCCCGGCAATACCATTAATTAAGATATAAAATTATAAATGCGTGTGTATGAGAAGGAGAGAGAGAGAGTTGGGGGGAAAAAAAGAAATACGATTCTAAAACAGAGCAGTGGAGGCTTGAGCCTTGAAACTTGATGGAGGAGACAACAGAAACGTTTCCTTGACAGAGATACGGTTCCTTTAGCCCTCCACCTTGTTGAGTTTTGTAGGCAAAGAACCCTAAAAGGACTCACACCACTTGGGAATTTAAACTCTCTAGTACAGGTAAGTTCAATTGTCTTCGAACAAAATACAAAATCCTTAGTTTTTGTTTACCCCTCAATCCATACGACCCTTGCATTGGCCGGGAAATTTCTACATTTTCACTTGTTTTAGAGAACCTTAAGTTTTTAATCTGTGAGAAATACCTTGGAAAAGAAACCAAGACAATTCTTTTGATATTACTAAATGGTAAAAGAAGACCCATTAATTTTTCTTGAAAGTTTCTTGCATTCTTTACCAACATAGTCAACA
The DNA here is from genome assembly GCA_036898215.1 of Platycarya strobilacea. Taxonomy (NCBI): domain Eukaryota; kingdom Viridiplantae; phylum Streptophyta; class Magnoliopsida; order Fagales; family Juglandaceae; genus Platycarya; species Platycarya strobilacea. The sequence goes on along the minus strand of CM072549.1, from coordinate 30,565,025 downwards.
TATGCTTTGATAATGGGATCATTGTGGGTGTCATTGTCAATAGCCCGCAAGAATTGTTTTTCTTGTATTCGAACGAAAAATTGTATCTTTTGTGTTAATGTATGATTGTGTTACCCAGGCTGTTGACATGGGCAGGGATTTTTATTTGATGTCTTAGCTACTTTTGCTTCTGTCAATTGTACTTGCTTAATTTTCTTACAACTCTAAATTTCCTGTGGTAAATACTTTGGTTCATCCGATAACTACTTGTTAATCATTGCTTAAAATAGAAATAAAAATCCGGTACTATCTTTGTGATCAAAGCATTATTTTCTTTTCGATTCAGTGTTCCCACATCCTGATTATTACACGAGAGTTGTTGGTAGTTCGGGTTCCCCATGCATGACGTGTCCGAAGATTCTTATTTAAATCAAAGTTTTAGGTGCTCTAGCATGTTCCTTCATGTCCCATCCTGTTGTTTGTGATTCACACATGATGTTTCTGCATCATTGCGTTGTTCTCTTTATTTATAAATTGGTTGCTTGATATTATGTCAGGTTCCTCTTGTTCCTGTAACTTGTATGATTGATTTAGTAAGTATGCTATTGTTGTAATTTTAACCAATTTTATGATAGATTCATTGATTTGGTACTTGGGATATCTTGGACTTCTAATCGTGATTGCTTGCCTTGTTTTTCTGGTAAGTAGTGATAGCTTGAATTTTATTACAACTGTGACTAAAAATCATTGCAATTTCATACCCTTTTAACTCCTTATCTATAGAGTGGACTTCTCTTGTAGTCAATATTTATATTTTTGTAGCTCTAGATGAACTAAAATCAAAGACCAATAGTCAACGATCCTTAATTCAATATTTTTGCGGTTTCTTATTATTATATTCTTATCATTTTTTAATCAATACTTTTGTTAGAGGGGCACCTTAATTCATGAATTCTTTGTGGCAATTTTCATGCCTTTCCAGATCTTCTTCTCTCTCTTTCTCTCACTTTCTCTCTCTGTTTGTGTATTTGATGCGTACAGTGTCTTATTCCCATTTTTTCTGGGTAGTCAACGGTTTATCATTTTTCTTTCTAGTGTTTCATCAGTCCCCTCCTTGATTGTTTTCATTTCTCATATTTCAATTTCAGATATAATTTAGAACTGCCATTGTTAGATTGGTAATTTCTTCACGAGTTTTAGGTGCCAACTGCCAAGTGTGCCGCACGTTTCGAGTAAGCAGGTGTCTGTAAGTCTTAGTCCATGACACAAGGGTTAATCATTTCACCCCTGTTTTGGTTAGTGTTGGTCCTTTGTTTTGCAACTCATGATAAGTTGTACTCCTTAGTTGGCTCTCAATATAATGGAGCGGGAGAAATGAACTCATGTCTCAACTACATGTAGCTGGAATATGCCTTTCTTGTCCGCTCTCTTCTTTCTGCTTGTTTTTTTATTATTTTTTTTTGTTGCTCGAGTCTTGTATTATATAAGAGTGATATTCTTGTAAGCATGTCTAGCTTGAGGTGGTACTTATGTGATTGACTCAAATTCAATAGCTTGCTTTATGTCTCGATTTTACATTTAAAATCTTAATTTATACTAGGATTTTTCTTATGCCCCGCTGTGTAAGTCTGCACCAATGGCTCCCCTGGAGCAACAATGCCTATGCTAAATCAATCAGTGTAATACCCTATGTTTTCCCCTGCTGTTTATTTTTGTTCTAACAAAATGTTTATTCTGCATGGAGCAATTGAAACTGGAAGTTTCTTGTTGTGGCTTTCATTAATAGCAGTTTAATGTGTGCTCACACTGCACAATTTTTGTTGCTCTGTATATTCAGTTGATCTATGCATGGTTGTTACAGATTTTTTTTTCTTCACTTTGCAATTTGGCTCTAATTTTTAAAGAGTTTATTGATATCTTTTGTTAGTAACTTTTGCAAATTCTGCTGGTGCTCAAAATATATTTACCAATTCTAGTTAAAGTTTTGTCACGAGTCAATCTGCTTGTGGCATATATGTTGAGATACAACTTGAATCTTGGATAAGAATATTGATGGCATTCCTATGAATAGGTCATGGCATGCTCAGAACCTGTCTGTGCAGGAAGGATTCCAACACAAGTGAAAGTTATTCCCAGGAAGCCACGGATTCTACTTGCTGCTAGTGGAAGTGTGGCAGCTATAAAGTTTGGCAAGCTCTGCCATTGCTTTTCAGGATGGGCAGAAGTAAGAGCAGTTGCCACACAGGCATCTTTGCATTTCATAGATAGGGTGTCACTTCCCAAAGACGTAGTTCTATATACTGAAGAGGATGAATGGTATAGTTGGAATAGAATTGGAGATAATGTGCTTCACATTGAGCTGCGCCGATGGGCTGATATATTGGTTATTGCTCCATTGTCAGCCAACACACTTGGCAAGGTAAAATATTTAAGAAATTTCAGCAAAACAGTCCCTCTTTGAACTTTACTGTCAACGAGATACAATTTAAAACTTTCATTGGACATGGCACAATTACTTCACAACCTGGAAATTGAGTAACTCTACCACCCAATTTAGTTATTGAACAAAAAGGGTTAAAAGAAAGGGGAATGCATGAAAGTGCTTTCTTTTCTTAGTTGAAGCCCTTCATAAATTTGAGGGGACGAATGGACATTGGAATAGAACTGCTTGGCTCATAAGTGCAACAAGGTTACGTTATTCATATTGGGCCCGTCACTGAAAATTAGCTATGTTGCTTGTCTGATTTGTTTAATATGAACACATAAGAAGCTATGAAGAAAATGATATAATGGTATGTATTGAGTGAAATTTATGCTCAATAGGCATATCAAGATACTTTTTATATGGGATAGAGAAATATTTCCATACCTTGTGCTTCTTCTGTTCTTTTGGTTATAGGACTGAGCTTGAATGTTTCTGGGTGCATGGGATCCCTTTTTAGAATTGTGACAACCAGGTTACCTTGACCCTGTTGTTAGGCCTTTTTTAAGGCTTGCAAAATACTAGTCTTCAATAATGCTTGTCTGTCTGTCTCTGCTTATTTTTGGGTGTCTAGGAGTGCAGTGATTAGTAATTGAGATGTCATCAGTGTTGGAACTCGTTTTCCCCTTAGGGGCTCATACTGCATGCATATAGGCTTAGTACAAAGTCTTATGCGAGTATTCTGTACGGTGAGTGTCTATCATCTGAGTTCAACAGGCAGTCTGGTGAATTATTATATGAACATAAATTAGATGCCTGTAAAGTGAGAATAGGAGAATAGAGAATTTAAGTCTCAATTGTTTTCTAGCAATGAATTATCTTATGAATTCATATTCATTTTTAAGGGAAAAAAGGGGGACTGATACACGTGATTTGTTATAGTCTAAAGTACATATCAAAGTAGTAGATCATGCAAGTCTCAGCTAGATCCTTTTGCTTCTAAAAATGGCACATATGGCTGGTTACGCCCTTTTCTCTACTCCCACTGCATGCCTGTTTGTGTATTTTGTTTGTTAATTTATTTGAATAGTCAAAATTTTTATCCTATTATTTTAAAGTATGTTTTGAAGGCATATGATTTGCTCTTATTGTAGATCGCTGGGGGATTGTGCGACAATTTACTAACATGCATTGTCCGAGCATGGGATTACAGCAAGCCATTCTTTATTGCACCTTCCATGAACACAATGATGTGGAAAAATCCTTTCACAGAACGACTTCTCATGTCAATTGATGAACTCGGGATTTCTCTCATCCCGCCTGTCAATAAGAGGCAGGCATGTGGGGATTCTGGCAATGGTGCAATGGCCGAACCTGCCGATATCTACTCAACAGTAAGGTTTTTCTTTGAGTCAAAGATTCAACCAGATGGCAGTAATATTCAGCAATTAGCATTGTAAAGCAGGACTTTAGTGATCTTTTAAGAGCAAAAGAAGCTGGCTTTTTTTAGGGTAATGGAAGAGGTTGATTGACTTGCATAACAGGCTAGTTTGGTTGTGATCATTGGGTGGGTTTTTGTTTTTACATATATTGGTTCTGTCTTTCTATCATACGGTATGTACATCTAGAAAATGCTTAAAAAGAGGTGATTTGAGCTGCATGTTGGAAATGGTACGCAATTTGCTTTTGCCCAAACTAATTAGAAACACCATGATTACCGCATGCACTTCTTTTCTTTCTGCCTTAGTTGGAAATTGGTGGAAGTTATTTTAAATGATTTGAATTCTCCTAAAAAAAAATTGTTTTTTTTTTCTCGTCTTTTTTTTTTTTTTTTTTGCAGATAGTGGATTTGAGTCCTTGAGATAACAGTGTTGATGTCAGTTAGACCAAAGGCCAAGAAAGTAGAAGTTCTGTTTAGTTGAACATCATCTCTTCAAATTCAGTGCTCAAATCTCATCTCCTTTGATTAGTATCATTATTGAGTGCTGAAATATTGAATCAGTTTGGGTCCACATTTCCAATTGCAGAATTGTTTTGCACATAAAAATGGTAAATTTTACCGGTCAACTTCTGACAAATAAAAGTTAGCAAAATTTGGGAAAAAATCGTGTTTGTTTTAGCAGCTCTACCTACCTAATTATTGGAGCACATTTTATGAAGTTTGTCATAATGTCTCAGTTTTTCCCCCAACAAAACCTCTTATCTTATGAAACATGTAAAAGCACCAAATAGGTTTTAGCTAAAGCTGGTTGAAGAATTCTTCATGTATAATGGGTAAAAGAAAGTTAAAATTCATGAATACAAGTGTAAATTGTAAAATGGAGACATTGTGAAGTCATTTATCACAACTACAGCCAAGCCTGGCTGAAACGTGGAAACAAAACCCACTTGGGGGGACTTTCTTTGGCACCAAAAGTTCTATATGCCAAACATTCTAATGTGCCCACATAAAGAATTCATATCCGAGGACATCTTATGAGCAAGGTTCAGCAACAGGTGCCTATATATGTAATGATGAAAGAATGTTTCTTCCAGCAACCAAATCAAATTACAGATTGCAAAGAGATTGCCAGCATCTCGAACGGCTAACATTCAATTGTTGGAGCGATTGCTTTCAGATATACGCAAGATCCCAACATGACGACATTCAACCAAAGCCTCAACCAATAACACCGGAAGAAGCAATTATCCCAAACTTGATTTTGTCACCTCATATGCCAAGAAGCATGCAGCATTTGCAGGAACACTTCTGGCCATGGCAGGTCCAAAGCCCTTGTATAGGCCTTTCACTCCCTCTGATGCCAGGATCTTTCTAAAAGCATCAACGGAGCCAGAGAACTTGGGATTTTTGTAATCATCTACCTGTATTACACTCTTGACAACATCGGTTGGGTAGACCGACACCCAGAAGGAAGCTCCAGCTAGACCTCCGGCCACAATCAGAGAGCCTCTTCCCAGTTTAGACGTGTCTTGACCACCAGCAAAAAACTGCTTCAGAGCTTCATAGACACCGAACATTGCAGCATTTCCGGGAACCTCACGTGCCATAGTAGGAACCAATCCTTTGAACAGACCCCCTACACCACCTTCTGATCTGAGAACGTGCCTGGCTACATCCATTGGCCCTCCATATTTCACTGCCACACTGGCTGAACTGGAATCTGCCAATGCACTTTGAGCTTGCAACCTGTTCTTTATAATATATCCAATAACAAGTAAGGTTGAAGGCTTGGAATTTCTCCCATAGAATTAAAAAACATCTAAGTTCACTCTCAGGGACTTCAAAATCAGATCCCACGATACAAGGACCAAGAAAGGAATGACTGCTGTACTGACCTGCACTTGATCAATTCAGTAGGGCAAGCTAAAATGGAAACGGCAACTCCAGCCCCTGCCCCACAAACAACTTGCTGGTTAACCGTAAGGGGAGCACCAGGTTGGGAGCGCAGTAACGCCTCCATTTGTCCCCTCACACTGAAGAGGACAGCGTTGAAGGCAGCCACAGTGGCCAGTGGAGCCCCCATCCCCTTGTACAAACCTCTAGGACCTTCAGCAGCTACTGTTTGCCTGACAGCATCCATTGCACCTGCATACTTGAGAGTTTGGCCTGGAAGTGGAGCAGGCTGGCTCTGGAGCTTGACCTTAATGGTGTCAAAGGGATGTCCGACAATCAATTGTGCTGCTCCTCCAACAGTCCCAGCAGCCAAATCCTTTGCGACATCTCCCATCTGAAAATTTCTATGTTACAAGGGAACACTTGCAAATGCACACAAGAATATATATATATATATCAGGACTAAAAAAACATATCTAGCTTATGATAAAAGAGAAACTTTTATGAACCTAACAAACAGTGCTGAGAATATTTCTACTTAGAGCTTAGGGCTTGTGACAGAAAATGAGTACAGTTTTCTATTTGCATCCATTCAAAAATAAAACATAACACAATGCGATGAAATGAGTAGAAATGGGTGTATTGGTTCTGCATTAGTGGATGAAATATTGCAAAAACTGAATCACTGTTGGAAAAAAATATCCTTATAGGGAAATAGAAGGAATCCAACAGATAATATAAACGTCACACACTGATCCTATTGGAAGTTGTTATCTTAAACTACTAAAAAATTACTAGTTTGTCTGAGAAATTTCCTAATATCAAGAAGAAACAACACTAACAGTTGAATTGGCCTTTGCTAGAAGCCAGGTCTAGGAAAACTACAAGTTTACAATTGCATTAACTCCACAAAACATCACCTGCAACAGCTCCTATGCTTTCCAACAGCAAATAAACCTAAATAATGACCTCTAGTACGCTGCCTGTGAGGTACCATTTTGAATGTGTTGAAAATTATAAGGAGAAATGATATAAATCCATGAACCCTCGCAATAAATTGAAAAACCATCTCTCCTTGACAGATATCATTTTACCAGAGAATTAGGATGCTTACTCAACTGAGCCTTTTTCAACTGTCAGCTAAAACATGCTCCACAGACAAATTTTATTAAACTTTCAAATTAATTGAATGCAAAATGAAGAATGAGCCAGGTACATGATTGAATCCACCGAAAGTTTTATACAGCCTGACAGAAACAAGCTAGCAATCATAACCAAGTTCATTCCCTACTCTTAACAATTCAAAATTCGATCCCGATTGCTCAACCTGCCTGGTTCAGGTTCACCTTAATGTTGTACCACAGTGTAGCATAAGTTTTCAAAATCTTTGCCAACATACAACCCTTTCAACAGCAGCTGAAACAAATGTCGGTGTGTATGGAAAAGAATTGGAGTTCCAGAGTGTTGAGTTTATAACAACAAATGTCCGAGACATACGAGTTTTGTTAGGCGCTTTAAAGAAGATGGAATATGTAGAATTAAGCTTGAGAGAAAATTCTGCAGCTCAAATATATCTTGAACTGGCCTCATCCTAAATACAAAAAGATTGAACAGCCCAATACTCGGTTGGGCAGCTTGTTTACAATTCTACAGGACATGTGAGTTGGAATATTTAAAGCCTAATATATGGCCAAAGCATGTGTAATATCATCAGTATTGAACTTGATGGTTTATAATATCTTTTAAGGAATAAATAAATAAATTTAAACAAGGGGCGCTCAAATTTTCAGATCAAGAACAAGAAATATGATAGAATATTAGTTGCAGAAATTCATATTTCTAATAGATTAAATATATTAACTAATTGTTTAGGTCTGTTTGATAGAAGAGAAAGGATGGAAACAGAAAATGGAGAGAAGGAAATGGTAGGGTGGAGAGAGTATCTATCCAATGTCAAGCAGTTTCTCTTGCTAGAGACCAATGCTTTAAAACATGGTATTGCATTGTGCACACACACGTATATGCTTGACATACTTCCCTATTCATTGAAATCCCTTTTGACATACTTCACTATATATATATATATATATATGCTTGACATACTTCCCTATACCAAATTCTTCTGTTAGAATGAATTAGAATTCGTCATTTCTCACCATCAGAGACAAATGTTATAAAAGCTACAATTTTTGCATTTAGCTGTGGTGTTGAAGGAAAGCAGAATTTAGAACCCAAAACTAATGCAATTCATTTTATGCTGCATTCATTTTCTTGTTATTTACCCAAACTAATGCAATTGCTAAAAGCATGCAAAAACTAATTTGCTCTTTAAAGTTCTGAGGATGCCCATGAGACTAACCAACGAAACCACAACATAACGCTTTGAATTCAAATCCCCTTTTTTAATACAGAAATACACATACCAGTCGGGACAGTTTTCCAAGCTTTGAGTAAAATATTAGATTGCAAATAAAGAAACAAGAAGGAAGAGTGCAAAACAGGATGTTTGCAGATATAATAAGATCTTAAACATAAGTACAGTTTCAGATTCCTAGGATGCTTGAACGATATCGAAAAGAGAATCCCAATTTTGTTTCTCCACGTCAATACAGTGATATTAGCTTCAAAGACCAATTTCTCACCATGGATGCCTGATTATAACTGGCTTCCTGATACTGATTATAACGATTATACAGTAAGTAAAGATCTCTGTGCTTCTAACTATGCATCCATGCAACTTTTTCTCTCTCCTGAAACTTTTTCTCTCCATACAACTTTATTCTAGTCATCGTCTTCCTGGTGAGTATGGTTGATGGAGGTGGTTGTTAATGGTTTAACGTGATTATTGTGTTGCTTATTACAATGGGGATGCGCTGTGAGGCGTATATTGATCAAAAACTCTTCACGTTTATGAAAGGTAGTGAAAGGTGGTGGAGAATCACTGAAAAAAGTGAAAAAAGTCGAAGGGGGTGAACTTCATTGCGATTGATCGAGAAGCTTTGGGGTGGCTGTCTTCTGTGGTAAAGGAATGTGCATCGGGACAGCCTGAGTTTCTTAGAACTTGTTGCAAAGGAAACCAAGTGATAGTGGTCAGAAGGGGGCGCAACTCTAATGGGGGTTTTTTCTTTCTTTCTGAGTTCGGCCCTATGAAGAGGAGGGGAGAGGGGTGGAGAAACTTCGGGGAAACATTGAAGGAGTTTCTTCCATCTTCCTCTGTTCCAAACGGTCGAAATAGAGGTATGGAAATGGTGAACTTGGGTCCGGTACAGCAGGGCGGAGGAAAGGTTGGAGACGATGGCGGTCAGAGATCGTACAGCGAGGTGGTACAGATGGGCTGCCAGAAGCGACCACTTCCATGAGGGTACAGTTGGACGAGAAATTTGGCAGTGTTGTGGTTGGCTTAAAAGAAGAAACTTTGTTGCAGGTGTTAGCAGGGATGGAGGCGAGAGTGGGGGCTTTAATGGAAGATATCTTGAGTTTAAAGCGGTGCGTTAAGGGGAAGGGCCTTGATATGGGCTTGGGCCACGAGTCTGGCCCAATGGGTGAGAAGGCCAATTCGGTAGCATTGAAGGGTTTGGGGTCTGGGCTGAATTTGAGCTCAGGCCCAATAGTCAATTTTAAGGGCAAAGGGACCGAAGATGGGGCCTTGACCGCATCAACGGTAATTGGGCTTTCGCATGCAACGGGGCCGAGCATAGGCCCAAAGCAAGTCTGGAGGAGGAAACTAATGCCTCAGACCGAAATATCGATGTCAACACTGGGACCGATTCACCCTCCTTGGCCCCCGGTAACTGATTCGGTGGTCGTCACACCGGAGCAGAAAGTTTCGCCAATCGCCAAAGATCAGCAAGAGAGGCCGGAACAATCTCCCAAACAAGAGGAAGTAGAGGATGGCGAACTTGTCGACGTTTTTGAATTCTGTAAAGGGTTAGATGTATCCGACGATATGCCGGACGGCGAGTTTGATCTACCAGAGGTGTAGGTTAGGTTACCAGTGGAAGAGTTTCCCTCGAGAGAGATGGTTTTGTGGAATGATGATAGGGATGCGGCTAACCTAGGAGAACTATTCAAGGGAGTCAGTGGGGAGGTTAGAATGGTCCTTGCACCAGAAACTCCTTTTCAGGAGGTTGAGATCGATGGAGAAACCTCAGGGGAGCAAGCCGTAGTTGATTCGGGAAGCCCCACTCCTTTAAGTGCCATGCCCCCTCTGCCAGCGCCAAAACCATCAGATTGGGTGTTGGATAAAGTAGCTAAGCTTCAACTGTGGTTAGGGATTTCTGTAGCAAGGTATAAGGAGCAATTTAAGGCTTTCTTGGTGGCAATTGAAGCAAATAGACCAACGGCAATTAAATCAACAATGAAAAAAGATTAGGAGCTGAAAAGGTTGACTTGCAACATCAATTATGATGAGGAGGGAGTGTTGGGCTGGAAAGAGTAAAAGGACAGGGGAGTGGTTTATCTTATGAAGCCTAGGATATTATTGTAGAATGTGAGGGGAATCAATGATGTTAATAAGCGACTTCGCATCCGATCCATTCTTCGTAGTTGGAAAGTCGATATCGTGTGCCTTCAAGAGACCAAATTGCCTATAGTTGTTAGAAGTATCATCCGTAGCCTTTGGAGCAATGCATTCATGGGGTGGAGTTATTTAGCAATGTTGGGGGCTTCAGGTGGTGTGTTGTTGATGTGTGACAGTAGAGTGGTTGATGTAGTAGAGGTGTGCATCGGGCTTTTTTCCATTGCCGTGCACTTTAGAAGCATAGATGGGTGGGAGTGGGCTCTTGCGAGAGTGTATGGGCCTAACGTTGATAGAGATCGAGTGCCGTTGTGGGAGGAGTTGGCAAGTGTAAATTCTTTATGGGAAATTCCTTGGGTTATGTGTGAGGACTTTAATGTGATACATTTCCTGAGTGAGAAGTAAGAAGCTTCTTTTTTGACCAAGGCAATGGAGGACTTCTCGAAATTGATTTTTGATCTCAACTCGATTGATCCTCCTTTGGTAGGGGGGCGCTATACTTGGTCTAATAGTCGAGGGGGTCAAAATTGGACAGATTTCTAATCTCCTCTTCATGGGAGACGCAATTTCCAAAGTTCTATCAGAAATGATTATCGCGGGTTGCTCATATCACTTCCCCATTTTGTTAGATTGCGGAGATATCCATGGGAGGAAAAACTATTTCAAATTCGAGAACATGTGGCTTCAAGCGGCTGATTTTGAAGAAAGGGTTAGGAATTGGTGGACCTCCTACTCTTTTCAAGGATCTTCTAGTCACATTGCAGCTAAAAAATTTAAAGCCCTCAAGCTAGACCTAAAGTGGTGGAATAATGAGGTGTTCCGACACACGGATGAGCAAAAGTGTCTTCTTTGGGAGGAGCTGAATTCTCTTGAAGATGGAGGGGGTGATGTAGCTCCCTCTTTGAGGAAGGCCGAAGTGGTGGCGGAGTTAGAGTGGGTCTTGCTATTGGAAGAAATATCTTGAAGACAAAAATCTAGGGTAAGGTGGTTAAAGGAGGGCGATAAATGTACCAAACTCTTCCACAAAATGGCTAACTCACATAGGCGATACAACGCTATTGAGGTTCTCCAATTGGGCAACACGGTGTATAATACCCAAGAGGAGATTTAGGATCATATTGTGAGCTATTATGATGAGCTCCTCAAAGAGACGGCAGAGTGGCGGCTGAAGCTGGACGGTTTGGCTTTTGATCAATTGGATGATAGTGTCGCACTTTGATTGGAGAGACTATTTGAGGAAGTTGAAGTGCATCAAGTGGTGCGTACAATGGGTAAAGACAAAGCCCCGGATCCTGACGGTTTTACTATGGCTTTCTTCCAAGAGAGCTGGGATTTGGTGAAGGACGAGGTGATGCGGGTCTTTCATGAGTTTCATCTTAGTTACAAATTTGAGAGATCCTTTAATGCCACATTCATTGCCCTAATTTCTAAGTTGGCGGGAGCGATGGAGTTGAAGGATTTTTGTCTAATAAGTTTGGTTGGAGGAATGTATAAAATAATTTCGAAGGTGCTTGCTAGCCGGATGAAGCTGGTGATGGACAAAATAATTTTCAAACCACAAAATGCCTTTGTGCGAGGTCGCCAAATACTGGATGCAGTTTTGATAGCAAGTGAGTGCTTAGACAGTCGGCAAAAAGATGGTATTCCAGGAGTACTATGCAAGCTGAATATGGAGAAAACTTATGACCATGTGAGTTGGGACTTCTTGCTCTATATGTTGAAACATTGTGGATTTGGAGATAAATGGTGTAATTGGATTTTCCATTGTATTTCGATTGCTTGTTTCTCTGTGTTGGTAAATGGTAAACCGTGTACTTTTTTTCCAAACTCGAGGGAATTGAGACAAGGGGACCCTTATCTCCTTTTATATTTGTCCTAGTAATGAAAGCACTAAGTAGAATGGTGGATGCTGCTGTACGGGGAGGCTTTCTTGCTGGTTTTACTGTGGGAAATAATTCCATCTCTCATTTATTGTATGCGGATGATACCTTATTATTTTGTGATGCGGACAGTAGTCAAATCCAAGCTCTACGGGCGGTACTGTTGTCTTTTGAGGCAGTTTTGGGTCTCAAGGTTAACTTGGGCAAATCAGAATTGGTTCCAGTAAGGGAGGTGACGAATATCAACCATCTCGCTGAGTTATTGGGGTGCAAGGTGGCTGCTCTACCTATGAGGTACCTTGGACTCCCTTTTGGGAGCTTCTTTTAAAGCAATTTCTATTTAGGATGGTGTAGTTGAGAAGGTGGAAAAACAATCCAATTGTTGGGATAGAAGCGGCTTTATCTTTCCAAGGGTGGGAGATTAACCCTCATCAAAAGTACCCTTTCAAATCTCCCTACCTACTATCTCTCTCTTTTCCCTTTACCGGTGGAGGTAGCTAATTGAATTGAAAAACTTTTTAGTGATTTTTTTTTTTTGTTTTTGTGTTGGGGGGGGGGGGGGGGGGGGAGGGGAATAGGAGAGGAGCACAAATTTCACCTAGTGGGATGACCAAAAGTGTGTAGTTCAAAGGAGGTGGGTGGTTTGGGGATACGTCATTTGACCACTTTTAATAAAGCATTTTTAGGAAAATGGGTGTGGAGATTTCACTCGGAATAGGAATCATTGTGGAGAATGATGGTGGGGGGAAAGTATGGATGTGAATGGGGATATTGGAACTCTAAGGAAGGTCAAGGGACGTATGGTGTGAGTTTTTGGAAGTTTATTCGTAAAGGGTGGAAGGTGTTTTGCAACACCCATCAATTTTGAGGTTGGTGATAGTTCAAGAATCAAATTCTGGTTTGATAAGTGGTGTGGATAAAGAACTCTAGCTGCGGCATTTTCTAGAGTTTTCAGCCTTGTGAACAATCATCATGTTTCTATTTTCGACGTGTTGTGTTGTAACAATGACACAATGTGTTGGAATCTAACCTTTTCTAGAAATATTCAGGATTGGGAAGTGGATGAGATAGCAGATTTTTATAGTTTCATTTACTCTAGGTAAGTTGGAGGAAATGGCAGGGATAGGATGCTGTGGACCCACTCTGGAAACAACAAATTTTCAGTAAATTCCTTCTACAAGGTATTGCAAGACCAACAGCAGGTTGTTCCCCTGGAAGGCAATATGGAGAGCCCCGGCACCATCTAAACTCGCCTGTTTTGCGTGGACAGCAGCTCTAGGTACCATCTTGACGGCTGATAATTTAAGAAAAAGAAATATGATTGTTGTGGAATAGTGCTACCTGTGTAAGAAAAGCGGGGAAACGGTTGATTATATTTTTCTGCATTGTGATGTGGCAAGGGATCTATGGAATGGTCTTCTTAGAAGGGTTGGATTGTCTTGGGTTATACCCAAGAGTGTTGTGGAGCTCCTAACTTGCTGGAAAAGGTACCATCAATGCGCCTAGATGGCTGCTACGTGATCCCACTTTGTCTCTTATGGTGCCTTTGAAAGGAAAGAAATGAGAGATGCTTCAACAACAAAGAGAGGACCATGGGGGAAATCTGAAATTTTTTTGTATCTTCTTTAGTGCAATGATTTTTTACCATTGTACTAAAGGAAGGGAATGCTTAAAAAAATTTTGAGTTCTTTTCAGCTTGCTAGAGTGTAACTAGGAGTCTTTTTGTATATTCTGTGTATATGGGTTTTGCCTAGTTGCATTCAATCAATAAAGACTATTACTTATCAAAAAAAAAAAAATACACATCCATTGATCTCACCCCCAAAAAAAAAAACACCAATAAATTCGTACACGCTAAAACAAACTCTGATAGCTTCTACTAGCGGACCAATTCTTAGATTGCATTTAATATGATGAAGTTCCAGTTCATGCGGTTACATGTCACTGTCATCTAACGTGAATTCATATTGTTTTCAAATCAATCCAAATGATACGCAAGAAATGGCAACTATTAGCACTTCTCTGTCTGGAATTGGTTTTGATGGATTATCTTGGAAACGAAAAGAAGTTGGACAAATTCATTACATTTGCAATTAAATGTGCTTTTCAAACAGAACAGAACCCATAACAAATATAAAAGGACGCAAACTACTTGAATAAAACCAGGAAACTTACTGGAGACGATTTTCACCGTGTCTGAGAGAATCCAACCAAATGAAAGCAAAAATAATCGGAACCCAACAAATACCAAGAATCTGGCGGCTTGTCTCAAAAACTCGAATCTGATTAAAAAGAATAAGAAAATCGTTAGATCCACATGTAGAGTAAAAGAGAGAGAATATACCCGTTCATTCAAAGACAGAGCTACAGTTAGTGTAACATCTACCACATACCCATGAAATGAGATTAATGGGTCCCGAAAAGCAGGCGTAGGACGATCGTCTCAAAGGGGTTTCGAAGGAATATCCCAACCTGGAAATAAACAAACAACCAAAGGGAAGGACTTGACTGAGGGCCGCGAGAGAGAGAGACAGAGAGGTCGGGTACCACGAAAAGGAGGCAACTTTAGTCTCAAACCTGCGCGCGTGTCTCTATCTCTGTGCGACCGTCAATCGGGAATGTACCACATTTCATAGTATCCGTGTGTTGTAGGGAAGAAGAGACAGGGTGTGTGGAATGGGCATGCGCGTGTTTGGGGTTGGTAAGATGAAGCGATTGTACACCCACTATCATTTGGATCTGCCCCCACCAAGTTTGCTTTCAGTGAAGGTTGGTCCAAAATTGCAGTAGTTTAGAAGTTAGGCTCTCTGAAAAGAGCTGGAAGACAAACTTCAGACAAATAATGCACAAAAATAAAATAACTTATTTTAGTATAATGTATAACATTTACAAGTTATTTTTATCGTAGCATTTATACTTATTATATATTTATTTTTATATAATCTTTTTATATCTATAACATTTTTAATTATAGATCTATTATTCGTGAATGCTTCAATTCAATGGAATATGAAATCAAAACTCAATTGCAAATCCCGTTGATTGGGCATGAATCCATAATCCTTTTGGTATGATTTATTAATAAATAATTGGATTAGGCTTTTCCTTTTTCACTTGTATCCCTACATAAATTTCATCATATTCAATTAAAAATATGACAGAGGTATTAGCAATTAAGGTGAAGACTAAGGGCGAAGCTATTATGCCACCTGAATTGCACCTACCAATTGAATTACCATTTACTTTTTACTTTTTTTCTCATTTTTTTATTTTTATGTTTTTATCGTATTAAAATGTTTTTAAAAAAATATAAAAAGAATATATTAATATACGAATAATTACTTCTTAATTATTAAGTAAAAAAAATTAAAATACATTAAGTGTCAAAATAAAATATCAAATTAAGCGGGTATAATTCTGAAAACTAAACACAATAATTTCAGTCCACTCATACAGTACAATAGTAAAATTTTAAAAGACCGATAATTAAATACAAAATCAATAACTGATGCTTTGTCAATTTATAAAGAGTTCCTCTTTGGAATGGAAATTCCTATGTGGGTTTGTTATGGGTTTAACAGTAACTAATAATATTTTGACACATCATATTCTTTCATAGTAAAACTCATGCATTGCATCACACCGTATCAAAATTCAAGTATCTCCTCACCCGTGTTATCGTGTATGTGTTTTCCTCCTATTCTCCATACTCTCCTCTCTATCTCTCTGTCTTCGGTATATTTTTTACCACCCCCCCCCCCCAAAAAACACCTTGGTCCTCCCCTTCGGAACTTGCACTTCAGTTGAAATCTCTTCAGCTATTTCATATTTTCGAAATTCTTATATACACCGCCAATGGTTGTAAGCTTTCTACTGTAATGAGGTTTCAAATACTTTATCTTCTTTTGCTAATGAAGAGCCATTGCATAAGCCCAAATTCCATTTTTCTCTATATTGCTGCCAAACTTGCAAGTATTCTTCTTGAAGCTTCTTTGAGAATTCAGAGATAGTCAACAACTTCAAAATCCAAAATCCAAAATCCAAAACAAAAACCATGGATTTGTGGCTGAAATCGCAAGACATAAAATATAAAACAAGAGTAACTATCATGTATGTGAGAGATGAAAAAAAAATGGAGAAGTGAATTTGCCAATTTAAATCATTTTAAATGGCTAAGGTTGTGGTAAGAAACTGTAGAGAGGAAAAGCACAGGAGAGACAGGGAGGGGATATTGATGATGGCGTATGAAGCTTAGAAGATGAGAGAGAGAGAGAGGAATATTATTTTTTTTTAGAAAATGATTGTTGCGCACGGTGTGGGGGACACTTGCATACACGTCGTCCACGTGGCCATTTAAATAAAATGGTGTGTTTCAATTTAACCATGTCGACTCCCCTCCAATTTCAAAATTCTCCCAATTGCTTCCTCATTTGCTTTGAGTAAACCCTAGAATGGGTTCCAGTCTGCGCAAGTAGTAGCTTCGAATCCTCTCGAGTAAGAGCAACTTCGAGTAAAACCTAGAATGATTTACAGTCTGTGCAGATAGCGATTCGAATCCTTTCGAGTAAGAGCAGCTTCGAGTAAACCCTAAAATCCCAACTGGTCTGCATAAGAAGTGATCTTCTTCACCCTTTGAAATCCTCCCAGAGCACAATCTCATCTCCTTCTCCTTCTTTGCTTCTTACGCATCTTCTTCTCCATGTCCATTTCGAATTCCTCTAATCCTCCTTCACATATTTTTCTTCTTACGCAGTAGCACGAAGACGAAAGAATCGGTGACCACAATCTGGCTCTTCAAAAAGCAGCAAGAAAAAAAAATGAAATGAAATGAAATGAGAAAAAAAAAAGGATAAATTCTATGTTTGAGTGCATTAGAAATTAACCAGATTTGGATATTTACTAGTGTCTTCATTTTGGTTTTTGAGTAATGGTAAAGACGTGTTAAGTTGGTCTTCAGTGATCTCACAAGTAAGCATAAACACGTCAAGAAACCAAGTTTTATGCTTACATTTAGTACTTTTGAACTTGTGTGAGACTAAGCATGTTTGATGGAAAGAAGCATGCATATTAAAACGTTCTTTATGTTCTTGACGTTGGCACCCTAATTTCTTTCTGAGATTGAAAACAACTAACAAGTAATTTTTTTTTTCAATGGGTGCTTTAAGTCCAAATTAGACAGTACCACCTTTGTGCTTTGAGCCTGAAATACTACCTCTGTGCTTAAAAATCAAGAGGTGCTTTGAGTCCAAAATAGATAGTAGAAGCAATCATGCCAAATACCCAACCTTAAAGCTTTTTCTATCAGATTACAAAACTTTTTTTTTACATCATTATACAGCCCTATGAAAACTAAAACAAAAGAAAAGTAGTAGTGGTGTGGGTGAATGATGATGTAGCAAGGGAATCAAAACAAGCTTGAGACCCACTATGGCTAAACTTTTTTTTTTACATCATTATTTGCTTTGACTCTAGGAGACAATGCAAAAAAGGAGGGCCCTTAATAGCACAATTGCAACTTCTTAGATGCTAACGACATCATCTTTAACAGGAACCAAGTGACATTTATTCAGTGGTTCTAGTGCAACTTCAAGCCAAAACATCCTCTCAGCCACAATGAAATATTTTTTTCATAAATTATCCAATAGCAGTGCGCATGGCCCAGCTAAACGAAGGAGGACCTAAAACATCAAAAGCTTCCTTTTCCTTTATTTCTAGAAATCAGAAGTCTCAAAAACCAAGCATATTCAAACACATTTTCCTTTATTTCTAGGCGTTACACAACCAAAAACCAAGCAAACCAAGCATAGTCAAAACAAAGCAAATATATGATTCCACCCACCAGAATCGTGAATCAAATAAGCCAAGAAAGCAGACAGCAGCTTCCGACGACAACAACAGCTTCCTTCGATTCTAGTGATGTCAGATCCTCCGATTCTTCTGATTCACTCGCAGGAATGGTTTCTCCGACGGGATTTCTCCCTCTCGCGTGCGATTCTCTCGTCTCGTCTCTCTCTGCGTGAATGGTTTCTCAACTTTCATTCACAACTTTCACCTCTTTCAGCTTTCCCTCCTAATTTGAGTTTTGGCCTTTTTTTTTTAATATATGGGTTGACGTGACATGACATTATGCCATGTCAGCGTGTCTGGGAATGGTACACTACTACATGTGTACCTAGCAGTACTCTTATTTTTTTCTTTCTCTGAAACGTGGTTCACCATTGAGAGAATGTGATTCCACGTGGCATGCCTTCATTTGATGCTGTTGTTTGAAGTAAATCAGATAGACCTATGGGAAGATATTCTCATTTCTAAATGGTCACAATAGTTTTTGACACTAGCAATATTGATACTTAAGGCTTTTTTTTTTCCAATTGCAATTAAATACTTTTGTCCATCATAGTCTAATCGGTTAATGATATAGCAAATATGGCATTTTCTTTTATTAGAGCAAATATGACAATTGATAATGAATCAAAAGCTGACTCATATCATTCTTATTACACATCATATGAATTTCTCGTAAAAATAGAAAATACTTTTAGATTCTAAAATATTTAGAAATTGGAAAGATTACAAAAACATCAAATATTAAATCATAAATAAAAATAACAAAAGTTAAATTAAAAGAGTAGAGAGAGAGGGACTCCACCCCAACCCCATTTATATGGGTTTGCACTCATTTACAGTGTGGTTTCGATGTCGTTGCCAAGTATAGAATGCAGGTGGGCTAGGCCTCCCCTGCGCCCCCCCCCCCCCCCCCCCCCTTTTTCACCGATAGATCCGTATGAGATGGTGCTCCAATACCATTGATTAGGCTGGCAAACGAACTGAGTCAAGCCAAATTGAACAAGGGTACTCGAGCTCAATACGAATAAGATTTATTATTGTTCATACCGAGCTGGCAATTCCAATAAGATTCATTATCCTTATTCAAACTCAACTCGTTAACGATTAATATTGGTCAAATTTGATCGAACGTGACTAAAAATAAACAAATGACTTGAACTCAATTGTTTTTTAGATTCTAATTCTTATTCTTTATTAATTTAAAAAATCCTAAATATTACAAAAAATTCTAACTATTTAACTATTAAGCCAATTAGTTTTGATTAAAAAATCTTGTGACCATCTTTTTATAAAATAAAATCAATTATACTTGTGATTTAAAAATAGTAATACATAAAGATAAATGTATTGAAATAAACCATTTAATTTACAGATAACTTAATAAATCAAAAGTTCTAGTTGTATAATATATTATTATTAAATATAAGTTATGAATATATTATAACTTACAAGAAGGTGAAGGATCCTCATGGAAAAATGAGAGAAGTGGGGCACCACAAGAGATGCACCAGACACCCATGCCACATGCATGCACTCACCCACTTTCTTGAGAAATGAAGGGACATTACGTTATTTTTTTTTTTTTAAACCTAAAATACAATGGACCTAGACAAAAGGAAGGAGTATGGAAGACATCCGGGTTTGAATTCATAGATGAGATGAGATGAAATGAAATAAGAAATTAAAGTTGAATAAAATATTATTAGAATATTATTTTTTAATATTATTATTTTTTTGAAATTTGAAATTTTGAAATTTTTATTATATTTTGCATGGGAATTTGGAAAAATTATAATGGTGATATGAGATGAGATGAGATAAGATAAAATGAAACGTTTTCCAAATCCAAACTAGGGTTAAGGTTTTAGCTAAGGGAAGAACCACACGTCACTTCTCAATGTGATCTATACTCTTTTGAAAGCAATCACATGATTAAGGAAAATGAAGGGATTCGCAGCCAAAAAGAGAGTCATATGCCACATGTCCTACATGTAATGGTCCATGAGCAACCGATGAGAATTGTTGGAGAATTCTATAAAAAGAGGGAGGAGCCACACGCTCAAGGGCTCCTTCTTTTTGTCATTTTTGAATTTCACTATTCTCACATTCTCTCCACACTCTCTTGCAAGAAATTTAGAGATTTTTTTTTCTCTTCAAAGTTTCAAATACCATCTATACCACACTTTCTTTTCAATCAAACAACAAGGCAGGCCATGACTCTAATACTAAAGCGGACCCTATGGTGAGAACCACCCTTTCATCCATTTTTTCACACACATTTATGTCTCACTCAAGGTGATGAGAGAATCTCAAAAGGTTTAAAGGTTTTGAAGAACACAATCCATTTCAAAAGGTTGTTTCATCCTTGAAATATCATAGGGTTTTCCAAGGGGGAAACCAAAAGTTTGAGTACTCATATCCTTAAGACATTCGGCCATAACACACGCACATTACTTAAATGTTCATGACCTAGCCACAGTCACATAAATTTAAAGGTCTTTGTGTTCTAAACCCTTGAACTAAATGCTTGAAGCATAACCGTGAGCAAGTTACAAACTCTAGCAACTCTATACACACACAGATTAAGGTTTAAAACCCTTTTCCTAATAAGTTGTATCTCCATTACAGCTTGTTAGTACTTTAAAAGACTTTTGTAAATAAGCTCTCACCACTTTCAGCTAACATGTGTATATGCTTGCGTGAATATTTTATTTGATTATAAATGCTTTTGTTTGTTACTCTATTATTTGCTTGACTGAATACTCTATTGTTATTTATACAAGAATATAAAATGATTATGTGCTCTGGATCTCACTAGTATTTTCCATGATCTACATGAATATGTTTTGGTTTGCATGATGCCATGGTTGGATCTCATGTGCCACAATGGTTCGATTTTTGCATAATGATACTCTGAGATTGAAGTGATTAGGGTTTAGACAACTTATCATAATATCATTGTTTCGGATTTATGTTGGTATTGCCATGATTTTCTGCCTAAAATATTCTTGTCATGATTCTTGGTTTATCATGCTTCAAGTTTGATACATGTTAAGTTAAATTTTTCATGCTAATATGTCTTTTGACGTTTCAGCCAAGCCATGATTACCTATGTTCATGAGGTCGTTTTAGTATTTCATGTACTCTATGTTATCAGGCCATTATTTGAATATGTTATGATTGATTATTATATTCACGACATTTCATACGTACCTGTCAAGTGTAAGGAAAAATATGTGTGACATCCTCAATTTACGTTTGGGTTTTAACGTAAATTGAAGCGTTGAGATATGTAACATTAGGCTACATACCTCTATACATATCGAAAAATTTTATGCATGTACCTAAGATTACTATTATATGTGATGCATTTTGTAGCGAAATAGAGTCTACCTCTGTGGTTTTGCAAAAAGATTTAACTCTTGCATAAATAAATCACATGGCATAAGTAAAACCATAACTTTCATAACATCATATTTACAGTAATATATTGTATCAAATAATTACATAACTTAGTTTTCTTAAAACATATAACATATCTAGTTGTCATCTTGCAATCTTATTATCCTACTTGATCACGTACGTGAGAGATCATTTCATAAAAAATGGAGTATTTTGTAGGACTCTCAAAGTACATCAGAATCTCTTATGATATCTGAGTCTCATGACAAATTTATCTATTCCTGTAACAACATCTATCATTTCATAAGAAATAATAGATAAAATTTAAAAGAGTGAGATTTCTAAGAAATTTCACTAAGTACACCAATAACTTAGCAAAAGCATCAACAATACATATCAACAAAGTGAAACATCATGTATTATGATGAATTAACATAACACTTGAATCATGAATGCCTTATGCATATCTTATGCATGACTCATGTACCATTTTTATATAGTCGTACCCATTTTCATGAGTAACTTAAACGAAAATGAGTATCAAAACCTTTCATGTCATGCAATGACTTTACTTAAAAATTCTTGTCTTATTTTTATCTTTCCTCAAGTCTTATTCTGATATCTGAATCTCAATGGGTGTTACGTATCGCCATCTCTTGCTGAGTTCTCCACTATTATAATCCATGGTTGAGCCATATCCCCTATTATTACCTAGCTGGGTCTTATTCACTATTATTATCCGTGCCTGGGTTTTATCCATTATTATTATCTGTATTTGGGTCATATCCACTATTATTACCCGTGGTTGAGTCTTATACATATTCTCATCAGTTGTCTGGGTGTTACATATCGTCATTATCGTCGTGACAAGCCTCATCATTTTCTTGTTCATATTTATCATATGGGCGTTATGTATCGTCATCTCCGCTCTGACATGATTCATTATCATTTGACAGGAGTTACGTGTGATAACACAAAATTTTAAGTATTCTTTTAATTTTCATATTTAGTATGATTATGTTTCTTTAAGATTATTTTAAGGAACCTTTAGAATTTTGAATATATATATATAGGATGAGAAGATATGATTTTTAAATATTTAAGGGAGACACTAAATAGGATGAGATATATAATTTTATGAGCATTTTATTGGTATTGGATAAAAAATCATGGTAGACACTAAATAGGATGAGAAAATATGATTTTTGAATATTTAAGGAATTATTGTATAGAAATTGAAGGAAATTTACAAAGGAAATCAAGTAATATGAATAAGAAATATATCCTATGATATTTTCGAATTAGGCAATCTTAGACAGTTTCAATGTCCTTTAGTAATATGCTTTAGTAATATGGACATAACTTACTCATTTTATATCGGATGGAGATTATTCAAGATTATTTGGAAACTTAAGAGGCATATCTACAATTATTCTTTTTTGAGTTTTAAGATATATGGAATTAATAAAATACTAAATTGGGATTGAATTGGCAGAACAAAATTGGATATATAGGCATTGACTTGGAGTTGACTAATGATCTTAAATAAGATTAAGTTTTTGGATTATTTTCTAAATTATCCTAAGATCATGAAAAGTGTGTAGACATATGGCAAATGAGGATATTTTATCTAAAAAGTTTCGTATGAAACAAAATGAATTATTTATCAAACACTTGGTGTGCCCGAATTGGTGCTCTCAAGCTGATCTGTTGACTTTTAGTAGAGTAATCATAACTTAGTTATATGAGTTCCGAATGAAGTGATTTTAATTCATATAAAACTTTAAGAAGGGTATATATAAATTTTATGTTTTGGGTTTTGAAAATAAGAAATGTATCAAGGACTAAATTTGGTGTGAAGTAGACGGACAAGAATAAGAGTAAGCTGGTAACCGACTTAGATGAGTTGTCTTATGTTTGGTCATGTAACGAAAATTGTGATTGGCCACCAAACTTTATAAGGTTTTGAAATGTGTGTAGGGATATATGGAAAGTGGAAAATAAATCATCTAGAAGCCTTGGTGGGTAAGAAAACAAAGGGAAATAAATGGATAACTCAAATTAGATGTTTTCAGGTGGTTTTGACATGTTTTGGTGAATTAAGAATATCTCTATTATTTGATATCATAATAAAGTGATTCAAACTCCTATATAATCTTAAGAGAATGATCTAAAACTTTTATGTTTGAAGTTTTCAAAGAATCAAATCAGATCAAGAATTTATTTAGGATGGAAGTGACCGGATACATCTCATTGGAAGATACCAGCATACTACTTTGTCTCTACCCCACGTGAGTTGGGTTTACTTGAGCCATTGATCAAGAAGATAGTTTAGGCAGCTCAAAAATTGACCCTTGGATATCCATATGACTCACCAAACCTAAACTTAGACTAAATCATTTCACCTAAACAAGTTGGAAGC
Source organism: Platycarya strobilacea (assembly GCA_036898215.1). Lineage (NCBI taxonomy): Eukaryota > Viridiplantae > Streptophyta > Magnoliopsida > Fagales > Juglandaceae > Platycarya > Platycarya strobilacea. The sequence goes on along the minus strand of CM072549.1, from coordinate 30,541,223 downwards.
ATGCACATGGCAAAGGAAGATGTATCCAGATGCTCTAAGCCAAGAAAATCTACTTTTTTCCCTATGGTTTCACCCCTCTCTCATATATATATATATTAGTGGTTTCTCTTAATCTACTTGAGAAAAACCACACCGCTAGCTTGAGAAAAATAAGAAGAAAAACGCTTCCTCAAACCTACTACTTCCTAAACAAACAAAGAGTGAGCTTTGTGCTTATTGGAGAAGAGATTTTGCAAGGGCTTAGTTCAAGCATGAAACCAAGTTTAGGATAAACTAGTAAATTTATAATTTAACTTAATCTTGGCATAAAATAAGTGGTTTGGTGATTGGATTATATTTGATATTTATTTGAATTTAATCTTTGTTTATGTGTTAAATTGAAATATATGGAATTTTGGAGTGGTTTTTGCTATGAAAAAATGTTAAGAAAATTATGAGATCTTAGAAATATATTTTATGTTATTATATGAAGATAATTATTTGAAAATATGGGATCTTTATTTGAGAAACTTTTGAGAAAGGAAACCTAGAACAATTCGGCTACAATAGGGTTTTAATGGAATTTTTATTTTAAATCTTATCCAATTGATTTTTGATTATTTGAATGATATTTTGATAATTATAATGAGTTTAGAAACTCTAATTTACTTAGAGAATTTCATTTTGCTAAGAATTATAGAAGAAATACTAAGAAAAATAATTTAATATTCATAAATTGATTAAGAGAAATTTGACATGTTAAATATGAGAATTTTAGCATGATTTAAATTAAAATAAAATAAGGTTTAATCCTCTAGAAGTTTCGGCCAGCGTTGATTTAATAATATTTTAATATTTTATTTTATTATTTAAGTAGTTTTCGTTATATTTTGACATTATGAATTGATGTAACGTAAATACATGTACATGTGATGTATGCTATTATGAAATGTTCTCATATGCTATAAGGTTTATAAGGATATGAAATATACATGTCATAAGTTTAAGGTTATGTTTACGTTACATTCCATCACATATAAGTGTCGTCGTAAGTCATGACGTCTATTATAAGAAAATACGTTAAGAAAACTTTACAAGTGGAAAGATTAATAAGTCAATCATGTCATGATGAGGACGGCGATACATAATCTCGTATGACAGAAATGATAAGGCTCGTCACGACTGAGACCACAATATGTAATGCTTGGACAACTGACGAGAATATAGATATAGCTCAACCAGGAGTAACAACACTGGATATGGCATAATCAGGAGAAACAATATTGGATATGGCCCAACCACGGGTAATAATAGTTGGTATATTACGGGTAATAATAGTGGACATGACCCAACCACGGATAATAATAGTGGATATAAATAAAGACTTATAAGAATAAAAATTTTAAGATAAGAATGAAAAGTTCATGCATGAGATAAGTTTGTTTAGAAAATAAAGGATTTTGTTTAAGTTCGCCTAAGAGATAAGTCTAAGTCATGCATAAGTCACATGAAACATGCTATAAATGCATACTTTGGCTGTTTGGCTTGTGTATGATTATTTTATGATATTTATACTTTTATTAACTTATGTGTGTACTTATTGAGATTATTTGAAAATCTCATTCCTTTAAGTTTTATCTATCATTTTTTATAAAATGATAGATGTTGTGCAGGATTAGATAAATTGCAATGAGACTCGGACAACACAAGAATTTTAAAGTACCCTGAGGGTCCTATAGAATACTCATCTCCGATTCATAATGGAATGATCTCACATATACGTGATCAAGTGAAATAGAAAGATTATCGAACAATAGTAGGATACGATATTGGTTTTAAAAAAACTAACTGGGTTATGTAAGTCTTGGATACAATGTGTTTATGTAAATATGAAGTTATGAAAGTTATAGTTTTACAAGGCCATGTGATCTATTTATGCAGGAATTAGATTTCTTGTATATTTTGGAGATTTACCTCTTTTCGTTGTATTTCATATTGCAGTTAATTAGTAAGCTTAGATGCATGCATGCTACTCCTTACGTTTATGTAAGATAAGTAGCCTTGTGTTATTTGTTTGGACGCTTCGATTTACATTTTAATCGAGGTGAAAAATCAGGGCGTTACAATACGTATCCCCGTCCCTATCGACACATCAGTGATACGAGATTTACATATTTCCTTCTCCATTATGTTTCTTTCTTATTCTTATTCTTATAAATATTTTTATTTTCTTAAAAATTACATGCCATGTCCTTTGACGTAAAAAATTGTGACGAAATGAGACATACATGTACTCTTAGACTTTTGTACGCATACTTCAGGTTTGCATGGGTCATATAAAACATACTTAATCAATGCATGCCCACTTAATCTTACTTGTGCATTGTTCATGACTTAAAACATATAATCTTGTGACGTACTTAGACATGCATATACTTTTAGACTCTTTCATGTATGATACGTGTATTCATGAGCTATATGACATATAGGACATGCTTATCAAGATTATATGTATGTTAAGTGTAGGGCTAATAGGTGTAGGGCTAAGTTCTATGATATATGTTAGCTTCCATTTTCTCTTCCTTTCCTTAAAATCAATTTATTTTCTCCTTAATAATTCATGAAAATTTCATACATAAGCTAAACAAGCCATAGTTGAAACTCACATAACCAACTATTTAAGCTTTAATTTCATATTTTGCTTAAGTTAATCTTTCTTGCACTAAATCTTATTTCTTCCATTATTCTTTAAGGAAAACTAATCCATTAAATCTTCTTCAATCACTTAACTAAATTATCATACCATAGATTTAAAATATACTAGTAATACTATGAGAAACACACTTACGATCGAAATCTCTAAACTCTATAAACCCTTGCAAGTCTCAAAATTATATTATTTATAAACCACACTTCCTCATATTAACCTTCTAAATTTCATCTATGGTTCCATAGAATAGATTCTTACTTAACTAAAAAATTTCCTCTAAGTATTCCTTGTTTTCCTATAGCGTAACTTATTCCAATGGAGTAATCTCACAATAGATATGATATTCACTCAATAAATCAATTTATTTCATTCTACATCAAATACATGAATAATTACTAAAATCATATTAAAGAGCACTTACCAGTTTTTGCAAAACTTAGCAAATGAAATCTATTGAAGAGATGCCTACTCTATTTTTTGGAAGATCCCACATCTAGAAGAGTGAAAGGAGTGTTTAGAGCGTAAGGGAGTGAAAAAGAGAAAGGGAGAGGGCTTGGGATCTCTTTTGCCGAGAGGTATCAAAATGAGATTGGGAGAATTCCACACCAAGCCATAGTCAACTACTTTGGGGAGGAAAAAGACAAAGCCACTCAACCTATTCCAATTCTTTCCAAGTGTTCAAGTAGGTCTTAGTGCAATCATGCCTTTTACTTAGGCTTAGTTGTCTTGATAGGACTATGTTCTTATCCAGCCCTTTGATGCCAAATTAATCCAAGAAAAAGGTAAAGTGGTCACTCGGCTAAGTCCTCCTTTTTATCTCATCCGAAACTTTCCCAAAAATCCCCATGTTTATCCTCAAATCACCACATACCAAATGTTTCATCTTTCCACAAGAGAAGCAAGCTAACGTAGAGGAGCAAAAGGACACAACTTAAGTCGGTCATCTCCTCCAATTCCACCTAATTGGATTGCTTCACATATAGGAAAAATCAAACATTTTCTTTCAATCACATTATTCCATTTGTTAGCTTTCTCTTCCAATCATATCCTTCCATGTGCCTACTTTTCTTGTTTAAGAAGTGGACTAAACATGGTAAGAAAAATAAAGGAAAATTCAATCCATGGTCCTTCCAAAATAGCCAATCCGTATACCCCCTACCTAAGAATATACTTCAAAGATACTTTATTTGTGTAAATGAAATTCTCATGTAATTGGTTATCTTTGTTTAATTTTCTAAATGTAAACATATCATCTAGTTCTCTTTGTGTAGAAAAAGATAAAATTAGGCAAACTTCACATCATTATCCTTATCTTTAAAAATATCTTGAAATAAGATAAAGTGATTTTTGGCTATCACTTGGATCCATTTCAACTAAGCCAATTTCAAGCCCGATTTTGTCCTTTATTAAGCCTGTAACTCTTAAAACTCAAAACATGAAAGTTTTATATCCATCTCTTGAATTTTCATAACATCTTGAATCATCTCAATCCAAAATTAAATGAGAAAGTTATGCCTAGATTACTAAAGGACGTTGAAACTGTCTAAAATTTCCTAAATCCAAAATATCATATGGTATGTTCCTTTGTCAATTTTCCTTCAATTTCTAAATATCTCATAGAATATTCAAAATCCATATCTTCTCATCACACTTAACGTCTCCAATGATTTTTTTCCAACATCTAGGTATTTCACAAATATTTTTCCTCCAATACATGTAGGCTTAATACCAACCAAAAGGTTCATAGGATATATATATATATTTCTAAAAAGTTTCAAAGGTTTCCTAAATAATTTTAAAGAAACATAGTCATGCCAAGCACGAAAATTAAAAAGGACACCTAAAAATTTGGGTTATCACAACATATCTTTAAGTCTCATGTCACATGCATTTGAATCAATGATTTTCAAAGTGTCTGTAAACATCTTATCACGACCTCTAATGTTAGGGGGGTAAATTTTTTTTGCAAAACTCTTCTATCCAATCTAGAATTCTTAAGAATAGAGTGGTAACTCTTGTGTCGATGATGTTCCTTAAATTCTTTTTCAAATGGATTTCAGAGTAAGGTGGTGCTTAATGCTAGTAGATGCAGATGACTAAGGAAAGTTTGACGAAGTACTGTAGATTTCATATGATATGAATCATAAGATATGAATAAGATGTATTTGCCACAGTATTCGAATTGTTGGTGGTGCTGTAACTAGCAGAAATACACGATGCATAGGAAGTCGTGTTGTATATACCAAGTGTTATAAGAACAAAATAATGAGCTCACATGATATGAATCACATTGATTTATATTATATGAATCACCTGCTATGATATGATATGACAAATTATATTTAAAGATCAACATGACAATGATGTTAAAGATATTTTCTGAAGAAGTTACAGCTTTTGTTACAAATCTTTTGAAAAAGGTTAATTGCATAAGTCAAGTTTTTTGTCAAGTCAAATGTCAAGTACATGTCTATGTACGCATTTCATGATTTGCTATTTGTATGCTGATGCTAACTCTTATACGTTGTATGTTTACTTGTTGAAATTTTTAAAAATCCAATTCTCGTAGCTTCTACTACCATTCTCCACTCAGAATGATAGAAGTTGTGATAGGTTTAGATACCATTCTTGTGATGAAATGCAAGAGGACGGTACCCTCAATGATCAAGAAGGTACTAAAGAGCAATGAGAATTCTAGATAGCTCTATGTGTTAGATGTTTATAAGTTGTCAACCAATTTTTCATAAAAACAAAATGAAGCTCTTTAAGCATGTGAGAAGGATTTTGAATTAGGGCCGGGCTAAATAGAGAAAAAAAGGTAAAGAGAATTTGTGACTACATTTCCTGTACTAGGAAATATGCTCTGATGTTTTGGAGACATTTTTTTAGAAAAAGTCCCCTTTGTTCTTGGGAAAAAACTCATAAATATATTTTGGGAGACAATGACTTTATTTATATGTATGTTTTGAAAATGACAATGTCGGGAGTTATGAATAGTTTTGGTACCATGTGCCAATGCAATTGAATGCTCATAGTATTGCTTAGATTCCACGAAGTTTTATTTTTTTGATGCAATATGATTATATATTACTAGTATACATAGGTGTATTGTATATTATCTGTCATGGAAGAGGGTTTGTAATCTTGTGTTGCATGTCCTGATATTTCACTAATCATTTAATACTTTTAAACCCTAGGATTAAAAGTATAATGATATTGAAGACAGAATGATAGTTGTTTGGTTCTTCTACCCCCATTGTCTCCAACATTAATTCTTGAAGTGACTAAGTAAAACCAGTATTTTCATTATCAGATTATGTAAAGACTTGTTGATTTTCAAGATCATTCACTAAATCTATCTTAATAACCAGAGTAATCGAGTTTGTATTTTTTACAAAAATGGCATCTTTACATTTTATCGATACTCTAACTTTCTACATAAAATTTGTAGCTACTTTCATTTTTACATACTTATGATACCCACTTAACAAATACTGAGAGGGCATTGAGCCCTGAGAGGGGGTAAGAATTTGGACTCAAAGACCAGGGAGTTCATCCTAAATTAGTGTTGTCTGGAGGTTATCGGGAATTCTAATATTTCCTGTGTTGAGAGTTTTTCCATGAGTGTTAAAAGCACCTCATTGAATTGTCCATCTTCTACCTGAGTCTTTTGTAGTTTCCTCAACTCCAAACTCCACATGTCCTGGGCTGCTGGATGGGACCATAGTTCATATGTAGTGGAATCATTTTATGTCAGGTACATGGGACAATAGGGGTTATCAACTATCTTTCTTTTAAGCAAGATCATCCAAGTCGGGAGAGATTCTTTTACAGCCCTCTATAGAAAGGTTTTGATAGCATGGGAGACCTCCAAGTGTGGCCTGAACTTGCTTCCTTAATGGAGATTTGGAGGTAGTAAGCACTCGTCACAGAGAATATGCCATTGGAGGAGCACCTCTAGGTTAGCAAGTTTAGGTTCCCACTAGTTTTAAATATTGTACTGTATAAGTCGGTATATGCCGTATCGGCCAGTTGGGTGGTATAGAAATGCTATCTGTTTCATACTGATTAAAATACCGGCCATACTGGCCAGTATTTCGGATGCACCGGCCAATATTTCCGTCATACCAGATTCTGTCCTTTTACCTTTTTTTTTTCATTTTTGTTTTTTTTTATCCCAATTCAGATTAGACTAATGACATATATAAATATATTATATATGTATTTATATTATATAATTTATATATGTATAGATTATTTCGAAACGATACACGAAACAGTACCAGTATCAAAATATTTCGTTTCAGTGTCTTGACGGGTATGTCCATCAGTACGGTATTCAAAACATTGATTCCCACAAGAGTTAGGAAGGATTTGGGATATCACCTACACCTCAATTGGAGAGAACATGGAGGTGAGGAGTGGCAGGTTCCATCTAGTTGGGCTCACCAAGAGCAACTTTGATATTGTGGCTTCTTCTGGATGCGGTCTTCAAAAGATATTGTGGCTTTAACCATTTACCATGAATGAAATGAGGTTTCTTAAATATATATATAAAAAAAATAATAGTTTGAAAAAATTAGAATATGATCTTGAAAAAGTCAATAAAAAATGTCGATTTAGATAATTAATGGCTTGAAGTCATGAGCAATGAATTAGAATTGATAAATAAAATAATTTTTGGAAATGAAGAGAACTTTCGAAGGCTAGAAAAACTATTGGTTGCAAGTAGGTTCTCATTAAGAATTTTAGTATTGGTTGAAATTTGAAAAGATACAAAACAATCTTAATGGCCAAAAGATACACTCAACAATCAATATAGACTTTGTGTACACACCTTTTCCCGTGGTGAAGTTCACATCCATGAGAATAATCATGTCTCTTGTTGCTAAAATGAATTTGAAATTACACTAGTTAGATGTAAAAATGACTTTTCTTACTGATGAGTTAATAGAATATATATTTATGATTCAATTAGAATCGTTCCAAATTGAAGGGCATAAAGAGAAAATATACTGATTAAAAAAAATCATTGTATGAATTAAGTTGTCTTCAAGACAATGGTACTTGAAGTTTCATCAGGCAATTTTGAATATTAATATAAAATGAAGTTTCATTAGATCACTGCATATATATATATATATATATCTAAAAATATGATGATAAAGTAATAATATTTGATATACCAAACGACAACATTTTATTTTTAAATCTATATTTGAAATGAAAGATATGGGTGAAACTATTTAGGTTCTTATATAAGAATTTTAAGAGATATGAATTCAAAAATGTTATATTTAGATCAAGAGTACAAGACCCAACATTTATCATGCAGTAGGATTGATAACTAGATATCAATCTATTCTAAGTAAGGAGCAATGACAAGGAAAACGTATATCAAGATATTTACAAAAATGTTATATTTAGATTAAGAGTACGAGACCCAACATTTATCATGTAGTAGGATTGATAACTAGATATCAATCTATTCCGAGTAAGGAGCAATGACAAGGAAAACATATATCAAGATATTTACAATGTACAAAAAAATATAAAATTGTGCTTTGGAATTAGTGATATGAAACTAATTGACTATAGTGATGTTCATTTTGAAAGTGATATAGATGATAGAAATCTATAAGTAAATATATATTTCTGTTTGATGGAATATCAATTTCGTGTTTGAGTAAGAAACATGACTATATTGATAAGTCCACATTAGTAGTAGAATATATTACTCAATGTATGTGAAATGTTTTATTGAAAACTTGAGTTTGAATACATCCATTGAACCAGGTAATGTGTTTGTTGATAATTAATATATCATCTCATTAATAAAAAATGAAACACATATTTTAGATATGGTGGAAAGATGAGATGTCAAAATTAATTTTGTTTCTTTGATCAAGATGGTAGTAGCTCTAATGCCAAGGGATTGTCTATGAAGAAATTCAGAAAACATGTTACCAGAATGAGGTTGAAAATGACTAAATAAAGTAACCTCATGGCTAATATATATAACTCAGAAATTTTTGAGAAAACTTAAATAAATGGAGTTATTGGAAGTTACCAAAATAAAAGGTTGATCATTTGTAAAGTTATTGATAACATAATTAAGGAAAGTCTTAGAATGGCTTTAGAGGAAGTACTCAATAAAAGCTTAGTACATGTTAACTGCCCCAGTAAAGGGTTAATAATTTGTAAATTTGCAGATAGGTAATTAAAAAATCTTAGGAATGGCCTTTAGAAGAAGTAATTGATAAAATTTAACGTAGATCGATACATATTTTATCTACTCGGCTAAATTTGTCAATGTGATGGAAATATTTATAAACTTACAAAGAATTGATGATGTTCATTAAAAATATAGTGAACTTAAGTTACCCTTAATGCATGGTCAGTGGAAAAACATATTGTAAAGGGTATGGTCAGATAAGGTAATGACAAAAGCGTTTGCACAAAAAGACTTGTCAAACTTTGATGTTGATCTATAGAAGTTGCAGACGGGAGTTGAGTTGTTGAAAATTTGTAGTGCTACCAGGTTAAAAATATTCTACTAGATTTATCATCATTGTTGTGTGTTCATATGAGAGATATAGATTTGACGGGTGATGAATAGATACAAAGTGGTATACCCCTTGAGTTTGTATCCTCCCCATAGTTATTATGGTTCCCAAGGGAGTGTTAGTTAATGAAATGTCAAGAGATACATTTGTTTGATTGAATCAAATGTGTTGTGTCCCTTGTCAGTGGTTGTGCCTTTAGCTAACCAGTTCTTGTGGTCTATAAATAGAGATCATATGTATACAAATTATTTAGTGACAATTAATTCATTGTCAACACCAACTTTTAGGATACATATTCTTACAAAATTATTACTATTTTAATCAGGAGAATATGATCAAACCAAACCTAGTGTTTTTGTGCATTTTACACCCTCAATATGAGGGTGGCGCATCATTAAAATTAGTATATTATAAAACCCTAAGTTTTGTGCATTTTTACTTGTTTTTATTTTTATTGTTGGTTGTTTAATTGATTTTAAAGTATTTATTTATGGATTATCTTATTTATTATTTGTGATTTATTTATCTCTTTTTATTTGATTACTATTATTGTTATTGAATATTCCTAATTTTCGTATTGTTAATTTATTTAATTGTTATTGGCTCGTTATTTTCAAAAAGCTATCTTTATTATTGGGTTTCAATTATTTATTTTGTTATTATATAAATTGTCATGTTTTCTTTTAATTCCAATTAGCATTTTTTTTATTGGTCATTTTCGAATTGGTTCCTTTATTTTAACTTTTATCTTTTTGAGTCTTATTATGGTATTTTATCATCACAAGTTGATGTGTGATCTATTTTAAGGTGCCTTTGAATTATTCTAGTCTTTTCTTTAGCTTGGGTCCTTTTGGGTGGTGTATTTGTATTATTGTTTGGTTATTTTATATTATATTATTTTATTAAATTAATTGTTCTTTAGTTTATTTTTATGAAGTAGCATTTTGAGTTTTAGTTATTCAATTTTATTGTTGCTAAGTTGTGTAATTTATTTTAGTGTGATTTTGTTTTAATTATAGTTTATTTTCGGAATGGGCTTTGTGGGTGTGTGTGGTTTAAACTTTAAGTGGGTTGTGTTTTTGAATTGAAAGACCATTTTGGGCCCAGCCCATTTCCAATGGGAAGCCCATGCTCGAAGCAAGCCAAACCCCCCTTCTATCCTAAGCTATGCGTTTTGCCTAAGGGTTTTCTTCTTCTTTTTTATTTCTTAGTTGAGAATACTTGGGGATCGGATGGGCTGCTCTTAGTTAAAAAGCAGCCCTCCAATTAAAAGATGACACATCAGTGGGAGTAACAAAAGGGCATGGAGCCAGACCACACCCAATCTTATTATAAACAAACACTAACACCAACGAAAATGGACTTGGGCGTGGAACGGAGAAAGTAGAAATGAACGAAATCTCCTTTTCTTCCGTCACCCACAAAATTGAACTCAGTTGTCGAACTTCCAACATCGTTTCCGTCCAACTTCCGGCGTCATTTCCATCATTTCTATCACCACCCCTTCCATCGCAGTTAATATTATTTTAGAGACCGGCGGCTCATCTTCACTTCCTTTCGCACGAAATCGACGGCATTCCCTTTGCACATAGGGCTAGGCCTTTTTCACCGTTGTTTCCAGCATTTAAAGTCCCCCATGGCTGAATCTAATCCTCCCCATGGCCATCAGGTATTTTTCATCTTCCATTTGTTTGACAAAATGTTTGACAGAATGTTTGTATCTAAGAAGATCAAATAAAATTAATTATTATGACTTATTGAGATATTTTAAGAGGGTGTTCTTCAACTTGCGTGGAAATAGTGGACGTGGATACTTGAATTGCTTTGAAGCTTTTTATCTGGTGTTGTGGAGTTCTAATACTTCCGGTAATCCATTAAGGTTATTGAGAATGGCCTAAGACATCAATATGCTAATCCTACTAAGAACTTCTGATTACCACATAATATCAGCCAAAATCCTAAACTAAAGACTTGTCACATAAAACACAGTTTTTCACTTGTCAAACAAGCTATTGGGGCTGTTTGATCCTCTTGATGTAAGAGATGTGAATTTAATTAAATGTCAGTGAAAACCAAAACATGAGCTCTATTTTGCTTTTGTGTGAACTTTTAAGGCAATTTTCTTAACAAATCTGCAGAAGAACAAAATACAACCATTATAAATTCAGAGTATTTGCCCTAGAAAGCACCCAATTGTCATCATTAATGACCTGGAACACATTGTAACCAAGTAACTTCTTCTCCTGATTGCCTTTGATGGTTCTTGCGTTTCATATGGTAATGTGATTTGTAATTAAATATGAAACTGTTAATTGCCTATTGGTTTGAGGTGATGGAATTTGGGTGAGCTATGCTTTAGCTTATCTTATTATTGTTTTTTAATATATATATATATATATTAGGACAATTACATAAACAGAAGGAGGATGGTGATGGTTGGGTTTTGCTTTTAGATTTCAGATTATATAATAGTGCATATCATGTTAGTTTGTTGGCGTTTTCATTTAGAGAAACGTAATAGAATTCATGTTTATAAATTTAGGTATGATTTTTTCCTTCTTTATTCCCATGTTTTGGTTCAAAGATTGGTACATTAATTCATTAGTTTGGATTGGAATCCAAAAGTTTGGATTATCGGTGTTTGGGTTTGCTGCTCAAGTCATTTAACATTCCATTGCTTGAATTTGAGGTTAATCGAAATTTAAGAGAATCAAATACCAAGTCCAAGCTAACAGTCAAGAAGAAGTAACACTTTGTGCACCCTTCCTTGGGCAGATTATGAAAGTGGAGATACCAACACTTTGTGCACCCTTCCTTCGCTTGCAAATTACAATTTAAGCCTAAAACTTAAAATATATGAATGTACATATGTCCAATAGGTAGCTTTATTTAATTGATGTTGTAAGCCTAATATACTTTGATGTGAAACGTGGCCTGTAACATGCTACTTCATTATAATATAACTATTTAAATTAATGTAAGATTAAGTCAAATAAAGCAAAAAGTTGGGCGAAAAAGTTTGTATCTCTACTTAGATGATAATAATCATGAGAAAAGAATGATGTATATTACTATTGTTGTCTAAGATGGTATGTTTCTTTTTTTTTTTTTCCTTTGAAAGTTTATAAACTTTTAAAGGAAATAAGTCAAGTGGGTGGTGGAACTGTAGGTTGAAAGGAGACCACTTCTTCAAACTTTAATTGAACATTTGTGACTCACAGCTAAGATTGGGAGTCAAGACCCACATGGCATACATAAATAAGATTAATTATCATGACTTACTGAGATATTTTAGATCATGCCATAGACTTGTGGGAGTGGGCCCCACACCCATCTCCATACTCTCACTAATTTGTTTCGAACTCTTTGTGCAGTAGACTATGTTTGCAATCAAAGTCTTTAAGAGCAAAAAATCCAAAAGAGATCCAACCAATCAAAAAAATTAGTTGTGGTGTTTGTAAAAATGAGGGACATGATAAGAACTACTGTCCGTTAGTGAGGTATTGTAGGTTTGTTCATTTATTTTCTTTAATTTGTTTGTTTTATTTGTTTTTATAATTGGGTAATTTTTATTTCTTTTTATTTTTATTTGTTTGACAACTAATGAAGGTTTGTTTAAGTCAAAGTTTTAAAGTATTTTTAGTAAATATATGTTGGAAATACATCTTATAATCTAAATTTTTTTCCCTCATATTTTGGAGAGTTGTGAACTTTTGATACTTTTGAAAATTGTTAGAGGAAATGATAAGATGGGACAATGATGTAAAAATATGACCAATATTGGAAATGCATTTATGCTAAGAAAGCAATTGAAATTATATTGTTTAGGATTCTGCCACTATTTTTAAAAAATATTTTGTTAGAATTCTGTCAAATAATCAGAGGATAAATATATGGCCCCTTTTATGGCCCTTTTTTTAATATTATATATTCTATTCTTATGTCTAGATTGAATTGTAGTGATGAATATAATTACTATATGTCCAAGTTTAATATTGTGATAACCCGGATTTTTAGATATCTGCTTAATTTTCATATGTGGAATGATTATGTTTCTCCAAAACTATTTTTAGGAATTTTTGGGATATATGTATAGATTTTTATATTTAAAGGTTAGGAGTAGGGTTGGATACAAATGTGGCTTGTTTTAAGGTGAAAAAAAGTGCCTAACCCGAGATCTTGCTCGACTCTCGCTTGATTTCTGGCTAGAGCGAGATACAGGGACAAACTCAACGTTTTTTGGTAGAACGGTCATAACTTGCTCGTTTGATGTTGGATTTGAGTGATTCAAGAGGCTATGAAAATCTAAGAGAAATATATACAACTTTTATGTTTTGAGGTTTAAGAGATATGGACTTAATCAAATAAGAAATATAGATTGAAGTACCAGATCTGAATTGGAGATAGATAAGCATTGACTTTGAAGTTGACTAAGAACTTTGGATAAGATTAAGCTTTTGGATTATTTTCTCAATTATCCTAAGATATGGATAAGTGTTTAGAGATATGGAAAATGAGGAGATTTTATTTAGTAAATTTCATGTGAAATAAGAGGAATCATCTATTCACTAATTGGTGTACCCGGATTTGTGTTCTCGGGCTCATCTGTCGAGTTTTATTAGAAAAATCATAACTTAGTCATATGAATTCCAAATGAAGTGATTCTAGTTTCTATAGAACCTTAGTACATAGATCTAGAACTTTTATGATTGGAGGTGTTAGAGAATCGAAGTGTATCAATGGATTATTTGGGATGGAATGGGACTGATCTATTTCAAGTGCAAACTGGAGCCCGAAAATAAATCACTCCACCACCTCACTTTAGATGTTCGAATTTGATTGGTTCTCCTCATTTTTATCTGCTAGATACACGTATAAAAGCATGTGTCAAGTGGAGGAAGAGCTTCTAGAAGAATAATTAGTCTAAAACCAAGTAAAAGTGAAGAACTAATCTGATTGGCCAAAACAGTCAACTATTCCCCTTGTTTCCAACCAATTGGTAACCAAACCTTGGGAATTAAGTGATGAGATATTTTCCAGCCACTCTAAGGGTACTAAGGAAGTCTTGGACGTGGGGCCAAAGAAGAAGAAGAGGTTCTAAAAGCTTTGGGGGTGCAAGGAAGGCCAATGGCCAGTTGAACTTATCTTAGATATTTTAGACCTTTTGGAGTTTACTTTTATACCTATATTTAGTAATTATTTGGGGCCATTGATCTAAGATGATTTTAGATAAGGAAGAAGCATAGCCATGGGATGAAAATCCTTGGAGATCATGAGAGATATGGATGAGGATTAGACTAACCAAGGCTGGACAACACACCACACCATACACGGTTTGAGTTAACCAAGGGCCTTGATTTGTTTTCCTTCTCCTTTTCCCCAAGCCATCTATTCCTATATATATATATATATATAGTCATCTTCAGTCCATAAGAGACCTTTTGGGAGAAGGAACTCATGTCCACTTAGAGAGAAAGCCAAAGAAGAAGCCTCTCTTAACCCTTGAACCTCCAAACATCACCTAAGTGAGCTAAGTGAGTGCTTTGAGGAGAAATATTGTAAGGACTAGTTGGATCATTCAACCAAGCTTTGGAGAAACTTGTAAGTATACAATTTAACTTAATCTTGGCATAGAATAAGTAAATTGTTGATGGAATTAAGTTTGTTGTTAGTTGGAGCTTAAACTAGGCTTATATGATGGGTTTGGAATCTATGGTGTTTTGGATATGATTTTGTGATGGTAAAATGTTAGGAAAATTATAAGGACATAGATTTATGTTTTAATAAGTAAAAATAAGGTTTCTGTGAAAAGATTGTTTGGTTTAGGTTGAAAAACCCCATGAGCCGTGATCTCGCGCGACTGTCACTTGATACCCCACTCGAGCGAGTTCCAACCCGTGACTTCGCCTGACTTTCGCTCGACATACCGCTCGAGCGAGATGCCCTGTTTTGCTTAGATTCAGGGTTTTTCCCGGAATAAAATTAGTGTCTCAAAGGGAATGAGTTCCAGGTGGAAAAACTCATAAGAATAAGGAAAGACATAGTGGTATGACCTAACTACGAGTAATAATAGTGGTATGGCCCAATCACGGGTAACAATAGTGACATGGCCCGACCACGGGTAATAATATTGGATAGTAGTAAAGACTTGTGAGAACAAGAGTTCTAAGATAAGAATAAAAAGCATATGCATGTATGAATATGTTAGTCACGTCATGACGGGGACGGCGATACGTAACGCCCGTATGACTGACATGCCGACAGGGACGGCGATACGTAACGCCTGTCGTAAGAATAAGAATTATGTCACTACGGGGACGGCGATACGTAACGCCCGTAGGATTGACATGGCTAGCGGGGACGGCGATACGTAACGCCCGCTATGATAAGAATGCTTACGTCATCACGGGGACGGCGATACGTAACGCCCGGATGACTGGTAAGTTGACGGGGACGCCTGTCATATATGTTAAGTATGTTTCGTGTCATTACGGGGACGGCGATACGTAACGCCTGTAAGATTGACACGAGACTCATCATTACGGGGACAGCGATACGTAACGCCCGGATAATTGATGAGTTATATGTGATGGGGATGGTGATACGTAACGCCCATCAAAGATAAGAGATATGTAAGACCTGACTGGGACGGCGATACGTAACGCCTGTCGAGGTTATGTAATAAGTAAGACCCGAGAGGGACGGCGATACGTAACGCCTGTCGAGGTTATGTAATAAGTAAGACCGGATAGGAACGGTGACACGTAACGACTGTTGAGGTTAGATAATAAGTAGATCTCGTTGGGGACGGCGATACGTAACGCCCATCAAGGATAAGTAATAAGGGAAATCTATAAGGTTAAGAAGTATAGATATAAGTATTAAGTATGTGATAATGGGTCTAGCTAAGATCTAAGTCTGTATGGGAAGACTGGTAATTGATTTGTATAAGTCCCATAAAGCATTTTTATAAGTGAAATGTTGGTGAGTATGGCTATGTATGATGATAGTTGTTATTTGTGCCTTATTTCGTTAACTGTGTACTTACTGAGATTTCTTGTAAATCTCACTCTTTTATACTTTATCTATCATTCCTTATGGAATGATAGATGTTGTTGCAGGGATAGATAAATTGCATTAAGACCCGATCAGCACTGGAGATTCTGAGATACCCTGAGGGTTCTATAGAATGCTCCTCTCCGGTTGAGATGATCCCATGTTCGTGATCAAGTAAAGAAGTAAGAGTACTGGATGATGGTGGGATATGAGATTATGTTTTGAGAAAACTAACTGGGTTATGTAAGAGTTAATACAGTATGTTTTATGTAAATACAATGTCATGAGAAGTGTAATTTTAGTGTGCCATTTGATCTATTGATGCGAGAGTTAGATCTCTTTGCGTATATTGGGAATTTACTTCTTCCAGCTACGATCGGCATTGCATTTAATTAGTAAACTTAGATGCATACATGCTACTTTTTATATTTACGTAGGATAAGTAGCCTTGTGTTACTTGTCCGGATACGTCGATTTACGTTGTAATCGATGCGAAAAATTGGGGAGTCACAAATATTATATATTAATATTATGATATTTTTTAATATTATTTGTTCGATTTTTATGTCCAGATTGAATTGTAATGATGAAGATGACTTTTATGTCTGGGTTTAATATCATACATTACTATTATGACCATTTTTTTAATATTAAATATTTTTTTTGTAGAGTTTTTTAAAAAATATAAATTATAAATTTATAATTGTCCAATGAGAGACCATCAATATTATATAGAAATCTTTAAAACATATGATATTAAAAAAATAAACAAATAAAAAATAAAATTTTTTACTATAAGTTCATATTTAACTATACTATATAAGTTATAATAACATATTTTATGGTTATAGAGTACTATATTTTATTTTTTAAATTATTTTATAAATTAATGGTTATA
This sequence comes from Platycarya strobilacea, assembly GCA_036898215.1. NCBI lineage: Eukaryota > Viridiplantae > Streptophyta > Magnoliopsida > Fagales > Juglandaceae > Platycarya > Platycarya strobilacea. The sequence goes on along the minus strand of CM072549.1, from coordinate 30,524,014 downwards.
CATTTGTCACTACTATACGTTATCATTATTATATATTATAGTTACTATACTATATGTTATAGTAGTACTATATGTTATAACTACTATATGTTATAGTTGTACTATAAGTCATGGTAGTACTATATATTATATATAATAATTATAGATTATTAATTTATAAAAAAGGCGATATATATTTTATAAATTAATGGTTATATATTTGCCACTACTATATTTTACTACTACTATATGTTATGGTTACTATACTATATGTTTTACTATTACTATAAGTCATAGTAGTACTATATATCATAGATAATAGTTATAGATTAATAATTCATAAAAAATGTGATATATATTTTATAAATTAATAGTGATAAAATACTATTTTATAAATTAATGGTTATATATTTGCTACTATTATATTTTATAACTACTATATGTTATGGTTACTATACTATATGTTATACTAGTACTATAAGTCATAATAGTAATATATATTATAAATAATAGTTCTAGATTATTAATTTATAAAAAAAGTGATGTATATTTTATAAATTAATAGTTATATATTTGTCACTACTATATGTTACCACTACTATATGTTATAGTAGTACTATATGTCATTGTAGTACTCTATATTATAAATAATAGTTCTAAATTATTAATTTATAAAAAATGTGATATATATTTTATAAATTAATAGTTATAAAATATTATTTTCTAAATTAATAGTTATATATTTGCCACTACTATATGTTACCACTATTATATAGTATAGGTATTATATTATATGCTATAGTAGACTATAAGTCATGTTTGTACTATATATATTATAGATTGTTATAAAACTAAAAAGAAAACTACTACTATTGCAAGAGAAATATAAAAGAAATTCTCTGAAACTTTCTTTCTCTCTCTATTTTCTTATGAATTTCATTACAACTGAAGCCCATATTTATAGGCGTTGAAGTTACTATGCAAGTTACTATGCAAGTCACTATGCAAGTTACTATGCAGATTTTAAAATAATAGTGGTGGGGTCATTCACATAATTTTAGTGGTGGGACAGGGGGCGGCTGCCGTCCCTCCACTTACAGAATTCATAACACTCCCCCTTGAATGACCACCCATAAACAATCTGCCTCGTTAAAACCTTGCCAAGGAAAAACCCAGTGGGAAGAAAAACCAATGGCGAAGGAAAAAGAGTACAGTCTTCTTATGTATCCACAAGTGCTTTTAAGATTGCCTCATTAAAACCTTGCAAAGGAAAACCCAATGGGATAAAACCTTAGCGAAGGAAAAAGAGTACAATCAACACAAGTCTTCAGGACTTTTACTCCCCCTGGAAAGTGCATGACGATAGATTTTGAGTCTTTACATTTTAATATTCTGCACAATTTTCTTGAATGTCGCAGTTGGTGATGTCTTCGTGAATAAATCTGCCAGATTATCACTTGATCGTATCTTTGATATATTCTCCTTTGATTTGAGTGATACAAGCAGCATTATCTTCGTATAAAATTGTTGAGCTATCAAAATACCACACTTTTCTTGGATATGTTGAGTCATTGATCTCAGCCAAATATACTCTCGACTTGTTTCATGAATTGCAATAATCTCTGAGTGATTTGAAGATGAAAAATAATATCTGGTTGACAAACTTAATAGAAATCTGATACCTGCAGTAATACTTAAACTCCCCCTGATAATATGCATTAGTGTTTCAAGTAATAAGCAAATATAATTTCAGTATATATAACAAGTTAAGAATTCAAACACGATCTCCAACTAAATAATGCATTAGAGAGAGTATGATAATATTTTCATCTAAAATTTTCTCCCCCTCATTCGGCGTTATTAGGAAGAACTTGTTTATATACGGCGGAAATAACATTGGAAACCATCTATGTATGATAAAAGCTGTAAAAGCTTTGAGGTCTAATATTATCGGTTCGGCGGAAAATCAAATCCGCTTGACATTGTGGACAAACGAGATCTTGAAGAGATTTGAAGCCTTCGGGTTGTTGTTTAAATATAACCAATTTTACCATTGGTTTACTCCAGCAAAAAGATTTCGCATTCCTCATAGATTCAGTTGTTGTTCATTCAGAATGATATTATGTCTGATAGAAATTCTAATGTCCCAGATTTGAACCATGAATCTTTTATACCTCAACCACTCATATTTTCTCCTGAGGCTGTCAACACCATGATAGGAGCAGAGATATATCTATCTAGTAAATCTGATCCTGAAATTGTTGCAGCATCAAGAACCCTCAGTGCTCAATATGCTGCCTCTCTTACAACCATGTCTCAGAGGCTATTGGCGAGAACGAGTGAGGTTGATCATCTTAAAACTCAAATATCTGAGTTGCATCAAACGCTTGCAACTAAAGATAGTAAAAATAAAGATTTAAGACAAGAAAACAAGGAGCTGAAGAAACTTGTAGATTGGTATTCTCGTGACCTGAAAACACGAGTAGAAGAGCTGGAACGAGAGAGAGCTCAGATACAAAGTCAACAAAAGCAGCTAACGGCAGAGGTTCAACGTTTACAAGAAAATAGGGATAGCTGTAATTAATCTCGCTGGCTTTTGAAATTATGCATCCAGCATATCTTGTAAAGTGAGATTTGAAGAGATGATGCTTTGTCTTGTTCTTATTTCCATTTCTATAAGAACCGTCTTTAGCTTCATTTAGTACGCATCAAATCTTCTTCTCATATCTATAATTCATCTGTATTTGTATTCTTATTCTACAAATTTCCAATGGCTCATCAATTTCCTTTTACTATTTCTCACGATCAACATATGAGGTATCCTTCGCCTCAATTACAAGTTGTTCCTGCATCTTCCGCAGGTGCCATGTTGCAGCAAGCAAATGATCTGGCTAATAAGTCAGATCGTGAAGCTGTTTATGAGCTGGTGACTCTCGGCACCAGATACTCCTCCTCTATTGTCGGATTTTCCAACCGATTACAATCCAAAAATCGTCAGATTGAGGAGCTTAACGAGAAGGTTTCCGTACTTCAACGACTCGTTCAAGAGTCTGACAGAAAAATTATAGACTTAAAGCAAGAGAATAAGGATTTAAAATCCTTACTTGCCTCTTCATTTCGACTGCCCAATCCTTTAGATAAGGATGGTATGTTGCTTTATGAAGAGCAAATGCATTTGAGAGATGAGGCTAGAAGTCTCAAATTCTTGTAACTCATCTATCAATTGAATAATAAGATCTTTCATTTTCAAATGCATTCCTTAAATTTATAGTAACTCTTGTAATCTCTTCAGGAGTTCTAACAAGGTAAATCATCAACGTAAACTGGAATAATGGCAAATCCGGATTCTGATAAACATATGGGCATATAGGATTATTCTTAAATCCTTCTTTCAATAGATACTCGTTGATTCAATTATACTGCATGCGTCCGGATTGCTTTAACCCATATAAAGATCTCTGAAGCTTTATAAAGTACATACTCCTAAATGTACTTGGATTAAATGTTTCAAGTATCGTATATCTTTATATATGTAATGATCTAATGATCCTTATAAATATGCAGGGACCACATTCATTAACTGCATATCTAATCCTTTTGTAATAACCAAATCGATTAAAAATATGAATGTGATTGCATTCATACCAAGGAAATATGTTTCCTCATAACTATTCTCGGGTTTCTGCAGGAAACCTTGTGCGACAAATTATACCGCACAATTTCATTTCGCATTACGCTTTCGTATAAATACTCATTTATATCTGACAGATATTACACCCTTTGGTGTTTGGACAACAGGTCCAAATGCATCTCGCTTCACTAGCGAGTTTAATTCAGTTTTAATAACTGCTTTCCATTTTGGCCAATCATTTCTACGTCGACATTCTTCGACGGATTTTGGCTCACTTTCTTCATTACTTCTGGTAATGTCACGTGTTATCATATATGTTGTCGACAACAGTTTTATTTCTATCCATAAATTTTCCAGTACTCATGAAATGTATTGAGATCTCATTGTTCCTCTCCAGGGGAAAACATTTCATGAAACACCTCTACAGGAGGTTCCTCTTCAGGAGGTTTATACTCTTCAGGAGTTTTCTCTTCAGGAGTTACACTCTTCAGGAGTTACCTCTTCAGGAGTTATACTCTTCAGGAGTTACACTCTTCAGGAGTTACCTCTTCAGGAGGATTAGAAAATACGGTCTCTTCATGAGCACCGATTTTTATTTTTCTTGTGCACCAATAGGTCTTCAACGCTTCAGGTGTATCTTAGACTCATTTATTGCTGTTTTAACAACTCGTCCTTCAGGGACTTCAATTCTTGCTTAAGCATTAACAGCAGTAATATATGATTTTACAACACCTTTAGTGTCAGTAAATACATCATGTAATTGATTTGCAACACTTTGCAGATAAATAATCCTCTGAACTTCTGGTTCACATTTATTTATAAGAGGATCAAATTTAAACAGGACTTTATTATCCCAAGTAATTTCTTGTCGTGCTTCAGGCACCGATATTTCATTATTTCAAAACATGATGAAATATTAATAAACTTATATATAAAAGCTTAGTATAAGTAAATCAAGTGCATGGCCGTACAACAGGTACGTGACTACTGTTTAGTCATATCACATCTATGACAAACATCTTCATTTTTTTTTTATGAAGAATTATTCTGAGGGCCTTTACCCTTTTCTGAGTTTGATCACTTCTGGTGATACGATATATTTTTTATCATCTTTAGTGTTGTCGCTTTTGGGACCAACACTTCTATAATTTTTCTACCACGTCTACGCCCTTAGTTCCCGTTCACTTCTGGGAATTGTGTAAATTCGATATCATTAATAGGACGTAACTGGTGTAACAAAAACTCATTATTTAGCTCAATCACTGGAAGACAAAACAAAAGTTCAGAATATTTGTTGAACTTTCACTCTCGATATTGCTACTGCAGGAGCACATTCGAAGTATGAAAAATAATGTCTTCTTTTATATATCATCATCAGTGACATTTTCACTGCATAATTTTAATATTGAGCTGATTTTAAAGAGTGCAGAATATTCAATACCACTCTTAAAATCTTGCAACTTCAGGTGCAATAAATCATAATGATCTTTTGAGAGGATTACATCTTCTGGTGCTTATATCACTCTCTTAATTCATTTCACACAGTAAGATGATTTTTCATCATGAGATACACAGTACGGTCCTTCAGGGACACATGATTTTCTTCTATGATTGTATCTTTCAAGTTCATCATCATATCCAAATAGATCTCATCAAGGATCCTGGATAAATAACATTTTTCAGAAATGTCAATAGTAATAAATATCAATATTTGACATTATATTACAAAAATAAATCTGTGAATTTAAGAAATATATTCACATTATCATGAGAATAAAAATAAAATTTTATCAAGTAATATTCAGAAATATTACCTTTAATATTTATCTCAAGGACTGCAAATAATATATTGAAAAACTTACTTGAAGTAGAAGACCACTAGCTTCAGTATCGGTAGAACCTCGTGCTGATAACGTGTTATAAAACTAAAAAGAAAACTACTACTATTGCAAGAGAAATATAAAAGAAATTCTCTGAAACTTTCTTTCTCTCTCTATTTTCTTATGAATTTCATTACAACTGAAGCCCATATTTATAGGCGTTGAAGTTACTATGCAAGTTACTATGCAAGTCACTATGCAAGTTACTATGCAGATTTTAAAATAATAGTGGTGGGGTCATTCACATAATTTTAGTGGTGGGACAGGGGGCGGCTGCCGTCCCTCCACTTACAGAATTCATAACATAGATAATATTTATAGATTATTTATTCATAAAAAAACCGATATATAGTTGAAAGCTCTCCCTCTCAGCTATTTACTCTATCTCGCATTAATTTTTCAATGTTTATGCTAGGTTTTGTTTGGAAAGCAAAAAATCTAAGGCATTTGGAGAGAGCAGAGAACACGACTTGAGAACCAATCGACTATCTAAGTGGAAAGCAAAGGCCAAATCTTGATCATATGCAGAAGAGTTCGGTAAAAATCTTTAATTCGAAGCTGGGGTGATTGTAGGACGCCACTTGGAAGATGAAAGTTGTGAGCAAAAGTTCCCACCCATAGCTCTAATTCTAAACTTTAAGGACTTGAGTTTTGTCCTTTTTAGAAGAAAGGTTCCTTTATGGAGGAGGAAAGTTGTAGGCAAAAGTTCCTTCAAGGCCACGATCAGATTGTTACGCATAAAAATTTTCTTTTTTCTTTTTCCTTTTGATTCTTGATTGATGACGATTAAAGTTTGATTAAACAAATTAAGAAGCAAAAGCTAAGCACATTTTCTCTCTCTTTCTCTTTGTTTTTTTTTTGTATTATTATTTTACTTATAGCGCGAAGACATAGGGATTTTGGTTTGTGATCTATCCCACTAGCAAAGGGGAAGTTGGAAGCCTCTTTTGTTATTTGTTTCAGAGTTTTTTTTTTAATTAATTTTATGGTTTTGCCTCTCAGATAAAGTTGGACTAATTAGGAGCATTCAGTCCCAGTAACAGCAAAATCGGAAGAATTCTCAAAAAAATCCATCATCCACCGTTAAAACTCTGCCTCACTAGTGGATTCACATCACTCATTTTCATCTATTTTCAATTCGTGTTGATGATCAGGAATTGGAAGCATTTATCTGCTAATTAATGTTATTCTTTGCTTTTCTTCGTGGCTGCTCTAGTGGGTATTTTCTCTTCTTATTGTACTTGGACCTCTTGGGGAAGAAGATGAAGATGTTTCCAAGAGAGAGAGAGAGAGAGAGAGAGAGAGAGAGAGATGAAGCAGAGACTCGGGAGTCGGGAGAAAGAGAGTGAGTGCGAGGGCTGTGAAATTAGTAATTTGGTGTGGCCGAATGTATTTTCTATTTTCTATAATACCTGATGTGGCATATAAAGATAGGAGGTTTGTTTATATGGGCATGTCATTCCGATCAATCTCAAGCGTCAACCTAGAGTAAATAGTTGAGAGGGAGAGCTCTCAACTATATATTGCATCTTTTATGAATTAATAATCTATAATTATTATCTATAATATATATAATACAAACATGACTTATAGTACTACTATAACATATAATATATAATAATGGTAACATATAGTAGTGACAAATATATAATCATTAATTTATAAAATAATATTTTATAACTATTAATTTATATATATATTACATTTTTTATAAATTAATAATCTAGAACTATTATTTATAATATATAGTACTACTATAACATATAGTATAATAGCTATAACATATAATAGTGGTAACATATAATAATGACAAATATATAATCATTAATTTATAACATAATATTATATAACTATTAATTTATAAAATATATATCACATTTTTTATAAATTAATAATCTAGAACTGTTATTTATAATATATGGTACTACTATGACATATAGTACAACTATAACATATAATACTATTATAACATATAGTACTACTATAACATATAGTAGTGTCAAATATATAACTATTAATTTATTAAATAATATTTTTATAACTATTAATTTATAAAATATATATCGCCTTTTTTATAAATTAATAATCTATAACTATTATCTATAATATATAGTATTTTTATGACCTATGGTACTACTCTAACATATAGTATAGTAACTATAATGTATAGTAGTAGCAAATATATAACCATTAATTTATAAAATAATATTTTATAATTATTAATTTATAAAATATATGTCGCCTTTTTTATAAATTAATAATTTATAACTATTATCTATAATATATAATACTACTATGATTTATAGTACTATCATGACTTATAGTACTACTATAACATATAGTAGTAGTAACATATAGAAGTGGAAAATATATAACAATTAATGTATTAAATAATATTTTATAACTATTAATTTATAAAATATATATCGCCTTTTTTTATAAATTAATAATCTATAACTATTATCTATAATATCTAATATTACTATGACTTATAGTACTACTATAACATATAGTATAATAACTATAACATATAGTAGTGGTAAAATATAGTAGTGTCAAATATATAACTATTAATTTATTAAATAATATTATATAACTATTAATTTATAAAATCTATATCACTTTTTTTATGAATTAATAATCTATAACTATTATCTATAATATATAGTACTTCTATGACTTATAGTACTACTATAATATATAGTATAGTAACTATAACATATAGTAGAGTCAAATATATAATCATTAATTTATAAAATAATATTTTATAACTGTTATTTTATACAATCTATATAACTTTTTTTATGAATTAATAATCTATAAATATTAGCTATGATATATAGTACTACTATGACTTATAGTACAAGTATAATATAAAGTATAGTAACAATAACATATAGTAGTGGTAAAATATAGTAGTGACAAATATATAACCATTAATTTATAAAATGATATTTATAACTATTAATTTATGAAATATATATCACATTTCTTATAAATTAATATTCTAGAACTATAATTAATAATATATAGTACTACTATGACATATAGTACTACTATAACATATAATATAATAATTATAACATATAGTAGCGACAAATATATAACTATTAATTTATAAAATTATATTTTATAAATATTAATTTATAAAATACATATCCTTTTTTATAAATTAATAATCTAGAACTATTATTTATAATATATAGTACTACTATGACATATAGTACTATTATAACATATAGCATAGTAACCATAACATATAGTAGTGGTAAAATATAGTAGTGACAAATATATAACCATTAATTTATAAAATAATATTTTATAACTATTAATTTATAAAATCTATATCACTTTTTTTATGAATCAATAATCTATAACTATTATCTATGATATATAGTTCTACTATAACTTATAGTACTAATATAACATATAGTATAGTAACCATAACATATAGTAGTTATAAAATATAGTAGTGGCAAATATATAACCATTAATTTATAAAATTATATTTTATAACTATTAATTTATAAAATCTATATGACATTTTTTATGAATTAATAATCTATAACTATTATCTATGATATATAATACTACCATGACTTATAGTACTAGTGTAACATATAGTATAGTAACCATAACATATAGTAGTGATAAAATATAGTAGTGCAAATATATAACTATTAATTTATAAAATAATATTTTATAACTATTAATTTATAGAATATATATTGTATTTTTTATGAATTAATAATCTATAACTATTATCTATAATATATAGTATTACTATGACTTATAGTACTACCATGACTTATAGTACTACTATAATATATAGTAGTAATAACGTATAATAGTGACAAATATATGATCATTAATTTATAAAAAAGTTAAAAAAATAAAATATAGTACTCCATAACTATAAAATATGTTATTATAAGTTATAGAATAGTTAAATATTAACTTATAGTTTAAATTTTTATTTTTTATTTGTTTATTTTTTTAATATCATATTTTTTAAAGTTTTCTATATAATATTGATGGTCTCTCATTGGACAATTATAAATTTATAATTTGATATTTTTTCAAAAACTCTACAAAAAAAAAATATAATATTAAAAAAAGAGGCCATAAAAGTAATATATGATATTAAATTTAGACATAAAAGTCATATTCATCACTACAGTTCAATTTGGACATAAAAATTGAATAACTAACATTAAAAAAATACCATAATATTAATATATGATATTAAACTTGGACATATAGTAATCATATTCATCACTACGGTTCAATCTGGATATAATAATCGAATATATAATATTAAAAAAAGGTCTAAAAAGGGACCATAAATTTAAACTCTGATTACATGACATAATTCTGACAAAATGTTTCAAAAAATAGTGGCAGAATCATAAACAATAGATTTCAATTGCTTTCTTAGCATAAATGCACTACCAATGTTGACCATATTTTTATATCATTGTCCCAGCTTGTCATTTTCTCTAATAATTTTCAAAAGCATCACAAATTCACAACTCTCCTAAAATATGAGGAGAAAAATTTAGATTATAAGATGTATTTCCAACATATATTTACTAAAAGTACTTTAGAACTTGACTTAAGCAAACCTTCATCGGTTGTCAAAGTTAGTGTACTTGATATCAGGTGCCGCCGCAGAAGCCATAGGTATTGCAGGTGTCCCAGATGCCACAAGTGCCTTAGATGTTGCAGGTGCCTCAGGTGTGACGCCCCCAACTCCCACTTACAAAAATAGGAGAATCGAAATATCGAGATACTGATAATATGGGTCACACATTCCAACGACAAATGCTAAGAGTATGTGCACATGTGACATGCACAGAACAAAAGCAGCGGATAACTAAAATCAATATCTAAGTACCAGAATTTTCTTAAAATAATACAAATCAGTTTAACACAAATTCCCCAACAGGAGATTTAATACAGTCATCCCAAAGTTAAAACATTATAATAAATAATTATTAAAAGTGGGATTAACATTTCCCAAAATAATAAATTACAGTAAATCAATCCGATGGCGGAGCCACCTCCTCAGGTTCAGGTTCAGCTTCCTTGTCACCTGCATCAAAAATCTACGACGTCAAAAAATGGCATCATAGGTAAGTACAATCCAAACAAACCACAAGATATAAAATATATTCATGCAACAACACAACACATGAACGTGACATCATATGCATGAAACTCAAAAACCATCATCATTCTCAAAATGCATAATTTCCACACATGTCAAAATCCCATTTTGGCCTAAGATAAAACTCCAATAAAAAATATCCATAATGTTTCCAGAAAATGATACACGTAAATCCAATAAAATCACAACCATTTTCCCAGAAAATAGTCCACGTAAAATCAATAATCAAAACCCGCCATTTTTACAGAAAATGGCTTCAACATCTATTTTATTAACCGTATGTATTATGATCTTCCCTACGTACTATGACTAGGTATCCCCTAACCTCCGCCAGCAGAAGAGCCATGGAGTCTGACACGAGAGCGTTACCATCTCATTCGATCCCGTTGTTGCCCAGCAACAACCCAAGGGACGTCACTCAGTATATTCCGCTCTCGAGTGACTAGAGGAGCTCCACTGAGATAATACCCTATCTCGGCTTGGGGTCATGATACACACGTACGCGAAAACCATTAACATATGAAAACCCAATTTTCATTTCTAACACATGAACATGTATGTAATTATGCAAAAATCCCGTTTTCCTTTACAAACATGAACATGCACACACTATGCAATGTATACGACAATACATAGAAATATCCAACAACCAACAATTCCTAACATCAACCAACATAGAATTGTTAATGCAAAATATATTTAAATCTCAAAATTTATTTGGAAAATACTTACAGTGGATAAAAATATAAATCTTTGAATAAGTGCCGATCCACAGCGCTTATAGTGGGTCACTTTGTATATTGGGTTAAGATATTCGATTTGACACCAAAATCTAGGAGAATACTCATTGGAGGGTGGAGAATCTTGTGAAGGTAGTGGTGAGGTGGTGCAACCACTAGAAGGTGACGAATCTAACTCAAAATAGGTGGAAACCCATTTTCAGGTTTGTGATTGTACAAAGAAGGTGGAGCCGTAGTTTGGGGAGTTGAGCTAGGGGGTGGTCGACTGAGGTGGGGGAACATTTTGGTGGTAGAGGTAAGACTCACGGTGGCCAGACGGCGGCGCGGTGAAGATAGGCTCATTTAGAGACCCATTTCGGGTGGAGGAGAAAGGGAGGAGTTGGGAGGTCGCCAAAGGTAACTGGAGGTTCCCCGGTGGGTGAGGAACTTAGTGGAGGTGGTCGGAAGCCAAGGTGGATGGTGGTGGCGCCGGAAAACAAAGGAAAAGCCAATATAACCCATTTCGGGTTTGAGACTTACGTGCCGGCTAGGGGCCGCTATGAGGTGCACCACCAGTACAGGGGAGGTCGTTGGAGGGTGTGAGGTTCAGGTGGAGGGACGGTGACGATAGCTGATTGGCGGTGGGTGGCTGGGCTAACTTGAACCGACGGGAACCAAAAGGGGGGGCATGTCGCACGGCTGGGAGAGAAAAACAAGGGAGGAAAAGAAAGAAGAAGAAAGAAGAAGAAAAAAAAAAAGAAAAAGGAAAAAGAAAAAAAAAGGAATAGAAAAGAGATCAAATTCTCACAACCTGGGTCACAGAATTGATCTAACAAAAAGAATTTCAAAACGATAACTTGAATAAATTAATTTAAATGCAATAACTAGTTAAAATAAAATAATAAATAAAATTCCATAAAACCAAAATTTAAAATCCAACAATAAACTAATTTAAAATAAAGAGCAATTTAAATACAAAACATTTATAAAGAAAGCACATCAAATTAAATTCCACAACTTAAAATAAAACATAAACAAAACAATAAAAAACACTTTTAATTTAAAATAATAGAACCATTAATTATAATAATTTAAATACTCATTCAATAAAAATACACGTAAATACGAGATATCGCATTAGGTGTATGCTCAATATTCCTACATAAACATCGGACAATTACAATAAAAACACTGTAATACTTTGATTATAGCAAATAAATAAAAAAAAAAAAGAATAAAATTTACCCAATTATAAAAAAAAATAAAAAAAAATAAATAAATGTACAATACATCACTAAAGGACAGTAGTTCCTAGCATGTCCCTCATTTTTATAAATATCACAACTCATTTTTTTGGTTGGTTGGATCTCTTTTGGATTTTTTGCTCTTAAAGACTTTGATTGCAAATATAGTCTACTACACAAAGAATTCGAAACAAATTAGTGAGAGTATGGAAATGGGTGTAAGGCCCACTCCTACAAGTCTATGGCATGATCTGAAATATCTTAGTAAGTTATGATAATTAATCTTATTTTTGTATGCCGTGTGGGTCTCGTACCCAATCTTAGCTGTGAGTCATAAATGTTTAATTAAAGTTTGGAAAGATGGTATCCTCTCAACCTATAGTTCCACCACCCACTTGATTTATTTCCTTTCAAAGTCTATAAACTTTCAAAGGAAAAAATAAAAAGAAACATACCGACTTAAACAACAACAGAAATATACATCATTCTTTTCTTATGATTGTTATCATCTACGTAGAGATACAAACTTTTTGGTTCAACTTTTTGCTTTATTTGACTTAATCTAACATTAATGTTAATAGTTATATTATAATGAAGTAGCATGTTATAGGCCACATTTCACATCAAAGTATTTGAGGCTTGAAACATCAATTAAATAAAGCTACATATTGGACATATGTATATTCATATATTTTAAGTTTTGGGTTTAAACTGTAATTTGCAGGCGAAAGAAAGGTGCACAAAGTGTTGATATCTTTAGTTTCATTATCTGCCCAAGTAGCTAACATTTACATGGCTTTACTTCTTCTTGACTGTTAGCTTGGACTTGGCATATGATTCTCTTAAGTTTTGATTAACCTCAAATTCAAGCATTGATATGCTTAAATGACTTGAGCAGCAAACCTAAACACCCACAATCCAAACCTTTGGATTCCAATCCAAACTAATGAATTAATGTACCAATTTTTGAACAAAAACATGAGAATAAAGAAGGAAAAAATCATACCCAAATTTATAAACAAATTTATAAACATGAATTCTATTACGTTTCTCTAGATGAAAAAAGGCCAACAAATTAACATGATATGTACTATTATATAATCTGAAATCTAAAAGAAAAAAAAAAACCCAACCATCACCATCCTCCTTCTGTTTATGTAATTTTCCTTATATAATATATATATTTTAAAAAACAATAATAAGATAAGCCTAGAGCATAGCTCACCCAACTTCCATTACCCCAAACTAGTAGGTAATTAATAGTTTCATATTTATTTACAGATCATGTTACCATATGAAACACAAGAACTATTATAGGCAACAAAGAGAAGAAGCTACTTGGTTACAATGTGTTCCAGGTCATTAATGATGACAATTGGGCGCTTTCTGGGGCAGGTACTCTAAAATTTATAATGGTTGTATTTTGTTCTTCTGCAGATTTGTTAGGAAAATTGTTTTAAAAGTTCATACAAAAGAAACATAGAGCTCATTTTTTAGTTTTCACTGGTATTTAATTAAATTCACATTTCTTACATCTAGAGGTTCTAACAACCCCAACAGCCTGTTTGACAAGTGAAAAAGTGTGTTTTATATGACAAGTCTTTGGTTTAGGATTTTAGCTTAAATTATGTGGTAATCGGAAGTTCATAGTAGGACTAGCATATTGATGTCTTAGGCCATTTTCAATAACCTTAATTGGATTACCAGAAGTATTAGAACTTTGCACCATATAAAGAGCTTCAAAGCAACTTAAGTATCCATGTCACTATTTTCACACAAGTTGAAGAATACCCTCTTGAAATATCTCAATAAGTCATGATAATTAATCTTATTTAATCTGCTTAGATACAAACATTCTGTCAAACATTTTTTCAAACACATGGAAGATAAAAAATATCTAATGGCTTTGAGGAGGATTAGAGTCAGCCATGGGGGACTTTGAATGCCAGAAACAATGGTGGAAAAAGGCCTAGCCCTGTGTACGAAGGGAATGCTGCCGATTTCGTGTGAAGGGAATCGAAGATGAGTCACCGATGTCTAAAATAACATTAACTGCGATGGAAGGTTTCGACGCCAGAAAATGACGAAAACGATGCCAGAAGTTGGACGGAAATGATGCTGGAAGTTCGACGCCTGAGTTCGATTTTGTGGTTGACTGAAGAAAAGGCAATCGTTCATTTCTACTTTCTCCGTTCCACGCCTAAGTGCATTTTCGTTGGTGTTAGTGTTTGTTTACGGTGATGTTGGGTGTGGTCTAGCTCCATGCCCTTTTACTAGTCCCGCCGGCATGTCAGCGTTTAATTGGAGGGCTGCTTTTTAACTAAGAGCAACCCATCTGGTCTCCAGGTATTCTTTTTATTTTCCTTTTCTTCCTCAAGTTCCAAAACTGATTGGTGGGTTTCCCCTTGCCCTTTTTCAGGTTGTGGTTCCTCATTGCAGATCAAATTCTTGCTCCATTGAAGCTACATTACTGGACTTCGAGCTCGCCAGCCAGTGGCTTGCTCTCTGGTTTTCTCTTCTCCTTAGCATCACGCCCCTATTTTCTTTCCCTTTCTTTCTTTCTTCTCTTCTGTTCTAGTTTTCTCCTTCCCTGCATGCTACCCGTGAGCCCCTTTCCCCAATCTTCTCTCCTTGCTACAGGTGTTTTGCACAACACCCTCTACCTCGCGTTGTCCACCTCACTATCATCTCCCTTGGTAACTCATCCTCTTCCCTGAAACTCTCTCTTTGTCTCTCTCTGTCTTTTTTTCTCTCTCCTGCATGTAAAGCCATCGGCGTTACTGTGGAAGTGTTGCTTCATCGTCGCGCGAGGCCTACTGAATAACGGATTTACACCATCTCACGGCCTCATAGTCAATAAGCCTTTTCGTTCTCTCAGTCATCTCTTTTCCTACTCTTGGCTTTTTCTTTCTCACGTTAGGTTCTCTTTGTATTTTTGTCGTCCTGTTGTTGTCGTCAGTCATCTCGAAGGAGCACCATGTCGAACCTCTCAAATCTGCCATTGACGTGTTACCCAGATCTGTTATGGTAAATTGTGCACCTTTGTCGCTGCTAGCTTACATTATTGCTACCTGGTCATTGCTTTGTCGCTTTCTCCGCCACCTCGGTGAGCTAGATTAGCTTTTTATTATATTTAATCTTCGTTGTTTATTTGTGTGTTTATCCAATGATTTCGTATTTATTTGAGTCACTATGCACACTCGTTCGATCGTGGGACTAATAGGCCAACACACGTGCTATCATCCAGATTACCTGGACACACTGTAAGTAATTTTCTGAACTCCACTCTAGGGTTTAAAAATATTTGGGCACTAACTTTTTTATTTGCAGCTTTGAAGTGCTGGTTAACTATTTAATAATATTAATAAAATTGGGAGTATGTTGGTTGGACCTGAGGCCTTTAAATGGAGGATGAGATCACTCCGTAATTGATTTGGTTGTGAATGAATTTTGTGAAATTTGATTGTTGAATTTAGAAATGTTATGTGGCATGTTTTGGAATTTTGTGTAAATTGCCATGCCATCCAATATCTGCTCGTCATGCATAAATTATCTCTTACTTATATAATGATTTAAATCGTGCTAGATATGATGTGTATATGGATGATCTTTGGTTTGATCGTAACTTTTGGGTGTATGTGTATCATGACCCTAAGTTGAGATGAAGCATTATCTCGGTAGACCTCCTCTGGTCACTCAGAAGTCAAATAAACTGAGAGGATGTCCCCTGAATTGTCGCTGGACGACAACGAGATCAGACGAGATAGTAACGCTCTCGTGTCGACTATGTGACCCTTGTGTTGGCAAGGGTTAGGGAATATCTAGTTATGGTACGCGCCGGGCGCGGAGCTAGACATTGCCCATTACGAAGTCATACATTCGGTCTTTATCTGTGTTATGGCGAAAAGAGCCAGAATGTATAGATGTCCCTAAGGGAGACCATAGTGTACACTTATTAATAATATGGAATTGTGTTGTAGGCTAGAAATTGAGTTTTTGGCGAGTATTGTTAGATGTGATCCTTTTTGGGAAATGACAGATGACGTATATGACTAGATGTGTTCCTTTTTAGGAAAAGACTACTGGCGTATATGGACAGATGTGTTCTTTTATGGGAAAAGACGGTTTGGTGTTTTGTGTTGCATTCATTTCTAGAAAAGGACGGTTGGTGTGCATGTGGGGTGTCCTTTTCTGGGAAAATGATGGATCTATGCTTGCATGTATTGTTGTGTATTTGTGAAATGTTTTGGTTACATGAATATGATTTAAACTCTTAATTGTGTTTGGTTGCTTACTTGGTGAGATATTATAATCTCATGTGGTGTTTCCTATTCACCTGCGGTTTTGTTTTATGCAACTATGGATTTGTTGTAGAGGTCGAGTTTGAGCGTTGGACTAGTTCCGCCCGATAATTGAAGTGTTAGAGTGTTGTGGTTGTGAGTTGAGAATTTGTTTTCACCTTATTGGTCAGTTGGGTTATTGTAATAATTTAGGAATGAGTTTTGATTGGGTTATAGATTTTAAATTCTGACACTAGAATGTATTCCTTTTATTTTTTTGCTACAAATATTATTTGTATACCTTATGCATGATGCACATACCTTGGAACACTTATCGACGGGGTGTCCCATGTGGTCATCATCCAAGTGTCTCGTCTTCCACCTATTTACATGTGAGGGTTAGGGATACCACATATATTATACTTATCGTGAGTCTATGTAGAAATTACAAAACCTCTTTTCCTCTCGTGTGAGAGTCTATTTCTCTCCTTTCACTTTCTTTCAAGCTCTCGGGCTGTAAGTTTGTTTTAATGAAATTCAATTCTCTGTTTGTTATTGTGAAATTCATGTTTACTATAATCGACGGACTTGATCATTTGGAACTCAATTTGTAATTTTCAAAGATTTTTGTTGTTGTTTCTTAGGCTGCATGTGAGCTCTCTGTCTTGCATATACAATTCTTCTTTCTTTCCTTTTATTAGTAAATACCTCTATATTTTTCCCTCCAAAACTCGCTAATTATTGGAGAATTATTTGCAGGCAACAGGTCTCATGATATCATCTCACGATCATTCCTCTCGTAACCGAAGTCAAATTCTTTTTTCGTTTTGATCCAAAATCTCAAATGGCCGGTTTTCACCATGACCTTCTACCCTCCTCAGGTTCCCTAGGACCTAGAACACCATCTTTATCTTTTCTTAGATGGCACTAATTATAACAGCCCAGGTTACGAGTTATCAGTGGTCGGTGTAAACATTGAAGTACTCTTGCTCGTCCCATTTTGCCGCCTCTCAATTAGGCTAACAAATCGATTATTTAGTCTTGAGATTTGGGCTCGATCTTAACAGTTTCATCGGAACAATTTGGTTAATATGTACGACAAATGTGGATTTTTTTATGATGCTCGATCATTGTTTGATTCATTTTCTAGGTTGGATCTAGTGTCTTGTCATATTATGATTGTCGGGAGTTTTGGCCTGAGGAGAGAGATTAAGGGGAAGAAAGAGGGAGAGCGGCTGATGGGGCTAGACTCATTTCTGGCTTGAAGAGAGAGAGAGAGTAGAAAGAGAAAGATAGAGAGATTGGACTGAAAGAAATGAGTAATGTTAAGTACAAGTAATATTGCATATCAATACATATATCCGTATATGTTTATTAGGTGCTTTCATATTTTTTTATTTTAAATACAAAATATTTTATTAAAATCTATCTTTTCACCTTAATATTAATGCATATATAGGTTCGCAATATTGCTTACCTTCCAAATTTTTCAAAAGGAATAGCTAGCTGAATATATAGCTTGGAGACCATTTTGATATAATCTCTCCTACATTAATAATTATGCTAGACTGCATACGTATAATTACCTAGGGGTGGAACTACTAATTAGGGGCTTGGGGCCTCCTAAAAATATTAAAATTTGATGAAAATTAAATTTTAAATTTTTTTTTTATAAAATATATATACTACATAAAATTAGTATTTAATCCCCTAAATTATTTTCCTGCATGGTGTTCTCCAGAGGACACAATTCTTGTTTCAAACCTCAAACACCAACTATTTTTCGTCCATATAATTTTACACGTTAATGACAAATATTTAACTCAAAACAATCGCAACAAAAGGGTACTACGACGGAGAGAGTGAGGAAGAGGCCGTAGTGTACGTATGTCGTCCTGGTGTAGGCGGCTGGCCGCCATAGACAAAAATGCCAACCCTAGCGAGAGACAGAGTGCAGGCAGGCCATGCTGCATGCCGATGGCCAAGTGTGGCACGTCGCTCCAAGTCATGAAAGTGATGCATGAGCGATGAGAGTGACGGAAAGAGAGAGCAATTGAGTGAGAAAGAGGGTGCACGATCGAGGAGATAATAAGAAACGTGAGGGTAACATTCTTCATGTGTATTTTTCAGTGCTTCTAATGATCTTTCCAACAAAATCACATTCCATCTCCAAAGTTCTACATTTTTCTTACATTTCTCACAGGTCAATTAATTAGGAGATCCCATATATGCATTCCATTACGTAATATCTGTCTGTACATGCAAGATGAAAAAAAGGACAGGGTGATCAGATAGAAGAATAATTATGGTACTGACGCACGTAATCTTTGTGAAGTAGTCAGATGTCAATATATATCAAATATAATTTTAATCTCAATTTTAAGAAAAGTATTTAGAAGACCACATGATACGTTTTTACATAATTAATTCAGACACGTGGTGGATCAGTAGAAAACGAAATTGACGGCATGCATATTGAACGCACGTAAGAATCGACGAAGAAAGCTATTTGTGACGGCCATAATTCAATCATGTCGACGTTGAATATATATATATATATATCTCAATTAATAATGGACGTTGCATATTTCAACCTTGCTGTCCTTGTTCATGAATACATCGATCCCACTTTAGTTATGCCATATGCTTTAAGAATATGCATGATCATCTAATTCTTATCTGGATCAAATTAATGCGCGAAACAATAACCATTTTGTTTTGAATATAATATATATATATATATATATATGTATTTATGTAACGTAGTACCAATAAGAAACCAAATAAAATTGAACCTTATATCACTACTATTTTGCTAACGTTTTCATTTGTTCTTCATATATTATAATCAGTTTTGAGCTGGAACGCGCATGCTATCATAATGCTCCAACATTATTTTGTCTTATCATCATGAGTCATTGTCCTAATTATTAAGACAATATTCTATTTTTTTTTTTTTTGAAAGAAAGACAAGATTCTTAGATATTATAGAAGCCGCGGCCTCTTAGATTATGAATTATGATCAATTATATATTATTTTCTCTCTTCAATAAAAATACTCGATATCTTTATTTGAAATTTTAATATTATAGATATATTCAAGAAGGAAGAGCAATAAAGAGGTTGAGAAAAATAAAAGATATTAATAGAAAAAGTCGTACGTTGACTGGCGGTTTAAAAAAAAAAAAAATACATTTTCTTTATTTTAGAGGATTTTAGCTTCACTAAGAAATCCTTATATTTCAAAATAAATTTTTTGAAGGGACCTGTAGTTTTATTTCAATGTCATTACAGTTAGGGGTTATTTTAAAAGTAAAGAAATTTTTAGAATTTAGGCCTAGTTTGTTTTGAGAGATAATATAAGATGAAATGAGATAAAAGTTAAAAATTGAATAAATATTGTTATAATATATTAGTTTTATTTTAAAATTTGAAAAAATTATTTTGAAATTTGAAAAAGTTGAATTATTTATTTTATTTTATATGTGAATTTTAAAAATAGTAATGATGAGATAAGATAAGATAAAATGGAATGAAATTATTTTTCAAAACAAATCAGACCTTATTTTTGATAATATGGAAAGTTTCTTTTCTTTTTCTTTTTTGTATATTTTTCAGATTTTGAGGGGTCACGTTTGAGTTATTTTCAAAATTCTAGGAAAGGATTTTTTAACCTTTTCAAGGTTGTAGAAGTTTTAAGGAGTTAACATTTTATTTTATTTTAAAGATAAAATAAATACTTTTTGTTAAGATATAAAATAATAAAATTACTTTATCCTATCAATTTAAATTTTTAGGATATGTGATGATTTTACATAGTATCAAAACAGAAATTTTGAGTTCGAATCTTAATTCTATATTCTATTTCATTTAGTTAAATATTCTATTTGTTAGGTCTACTAATTGAAAGAAAGTTTGGCCTACAATTGAGAAAAATTGATAAGATATAAAATAATAAAATTTACCTCCTCCCATCAGCTTAATTTTTAAGATAAGTTATAATTTTATTATTTTATATTTTAATATTTTTATTTTTAATTTTGGAAGGCAAAAATATTTATTTGGAAAAAATTTTAAGGGAGGTAGGGGCTGGCCCCTCACCTTTGATTTTTCTTTCTTTGACAAATGACTCATTTTCTGATAGGGACAGAGACCCATTCTAGATGAGATCAAAACTTTGCATGTTAAAGTCGTCATTTCCTTTTTTGGGGTGGTCCTTAAATTTTGATTGAATGAAGATGACGCAATACCTGATGATTTCAAATTTCTTTATATATTTAAAACTTATAAATTAATTTATGAATCTTGACACCTTAAATAGATTGTTGATGTGGAAACTTATAACATTTCAATTAGCATAAAAATAGTCATATCTGAACCTTTTTATATTTTAAAATATACCCCACACTACATTAAATATTTATACACCAAGCTATAAATATCAAAAATATCAAAAATACCAACTTTGAATATGTGCAATATCCCTTTGAAAAGCACCAAAATTCATTTAAACCCAACATACACTATAAGAAAAATATATTTTTAGAAATAATTAATTGTAATGAAAAAATTATTTAAGACTAATTTTAATTATAAATAATTATTTTACTAAAATTAATTAATTGTAAATAAATAATTTTCTTATAATAATGTATTATATATCTAATTAATAATAACTGTTAAAAATATGTAATAATTGCAAAATATAATAATAATAGCAAAATTGACAATTTAAAAGGATGTGACATAAGGAATAAGGGTGATTGTGATTTCTGAATTAAACGGTGTGAATAAAAGGGGGAGAAAAAAGAAACGGTATAACTTGAGAATTTCCAAGTGGGTAAAGCGTTGCCAGCATTATCTCCACGTGTTCGGCTGTCATAGGTCAGCAGGATATTCTGGGGCCTCTGTTGCACACGACCAATGAATGGAGGACCTGGACCCAAATGTACTGCCACCGTGAAAGCTCAGATAGTCCTCAGAACTCAGCGCAAAGCTATGTTCAATGAACTAGACGAAGACGGAGAAGAAGGAGAAGAAGAACAGTCCCTTTACTAAGCAGAGCTCCCATTGATGTCGTTTACTTCAACGACGTCGTTGCCCGGAATAGCTGGGTTGTGCTCTAAGCTCGGTGAGTTTCCAGCCATACAGAAGAAGAAGCTTTGCTTTGATAGAGGAAGGGCTCCACTACGGTGCGTTAGGGCCTCTGCGGAGCGGAGTGGCGAGGGTGTTGATGGGAGAATAGAGCGAGAAGAGAGTCGAAGAGGAGGAAGGTTCGCAGGCCCGGCCATGGAGGTCACCACATTTGATCAGAATTTCGGCGAGGCCGAGTTCCCCGTCTGGGAGAAGATTGGCGCCGTCGTCCGACTTAGCTACGGAATCGGTCAGTCCCATTCTGTTCACTTGTTCCTTCCATTCTGCTCTCCGTTTTTGCATGTCCATTATATCTTAGAATTGTTAATGCTACGAAGTAAGCATAAAACCATAATAATCCGTAGTACAATGGAATGCCCATGTTTTTGTTCCTGGCAGTGGCCGGGTTTATTTTTCTTCCTTTCCTTTTCTTTTGTCCCAGGGGGGAGGGCATGGGGTAGTAGTTCAAAAGTTTGATCAACTTTTTGTGCTTTCTTCATATAGATTTGTTCCTTTATTCCTTCCTTTTGCAGGCCAGAAAGAAAATGTTAAGAGCAAAAAGTAGCATATCTATTAGGTATTAACAAAATAAATATCATTTTTTTTAGAGAGAGAGAGAGAGGAAAAGCTGTATGCTGATATTCTTTATGTAAAGTTTTATTTTTCCCTCATAACATTTATTCTGGTTTGGTTTTATGTTAGGCATCTATGTCGCAATGGCTCTAGCAGGAAGGTTCATATGCTCAATCACTGGCATAGATTCTATGGGAGGTTTCCATTCGTCATTAGATGCCATACTAGAAGGACTTGGATATGCAGTTCCTCCAATCATGGCCCTTCTGTTTATACTAGATGTAAGTTTTGACTTTATATTTGATTTGTGATTTGTTCTTATATTGCCTCCTGGCTTCATATATCTCGAGCAATTCCGTTTTTTGTATCTCAACGAACAGAGCATCTTCGGTTTGGTTTGTTCTTTATAAATTTATTTATTTAAATTTTTTGGGCGGGGTCATAAGGTTTACTCTCAGTTTTACGGAGACTTGCTTTTTTGAATTAGAAACATCACTATTAGATATGGATGCACAGTAATTACCTTTAAAATTGGCATGGATATAGGATGAAGTTGTGAAGTTGTCACCTCATGCTCGTGCCATCAGAGATGTGGAGGACGAGGAGCTATGGAACTTCTTCTATGGAATGTCACCTTGGCAGGTTGATTTTCTAATGGCTGTGCAGTTATGACATACTCCTATGAGTGTCATTCTGTAAAGGAAATGTTTTAATCATCCTTCCTCCTTTTGCAGTTTATACTAATCGTTGCTGCAAGCTCAGTGGGAGAGGAGCTTTTCTACAGGGCTGCTGTTCAGGTTTGTTCTCATAAGATATGTTAATTTCTATCCTTAATGTATTGGTTAAGAGATACCATGAATTGGCCTTGGGGTAAACATCATCATCACCATTGTCATTTTTGTCTTTATTTTCAAGATCATGCTCATCATAATCATTATAGGCTTCTGGACTAGTTTATCTGAGTTTCTTATCAGCCTATCCTTATGCTGAAGATATTCAGACTGTGGAGATGTAATCCTTCAAGTCAAGAAAGGTTTGGAGAATCCAGGAGTAAGGTTTTAACTTTGAAAGATATGTGTCACAGTTGTCTATAGGGTACAAGTACTAGTAGATTCTGTTTTAACTTCTTTGAGTAATACTTTTGAATCCCTAAGTTAAATATTAAGTTGTTATCTGGAGTTTGGCTTACATCCACTAACAAGAATTATCGGATGTGTCCTGTTATGCAAATGAGTGGACGAGATTGATTGTGGTGTATGACTAGAAATTGGATCTTTCTTTTAGGCTTGACAAGTAACTGGCTTGACATACTCCTATTTAGGACTCTCTTTTTTAAAAGGGACTGATGGATTGGGGACAGGGCAAGATGGAAACGGGACTAGTAGATCTGATCCTTTCACTTTCTGATAAGATACTACTACATCCAGTGATTGTTTTGCTGCTTGTGAGTCTGACTAGTTTCATCATACCTTTCAAGCTGACCTTGTTACTTTGCAAGAATTCCAGAAGTTTCAAATGGTAGATGCTATAATCCACCCACTAGACTTCTGAAAGTTTCAAGATTTGGAAGCTTCATGTGCTACATTTAGCAGAGTTCACATTTATCCATATGATCTAGGCACATGCATAGCAAGAAACATCTAGAATCTTTGGAAGGCATTAACTAGATTACCTGTTTTTTTTTTTTCCAATAATTTTGTTGAACATGCCCTTAGTTTATTGTATCTCAGAAAGATGAAGGCTATGCAGCTAATGAATCACTTTTCTGCAGGAAGAAGTTTAATCATGATACTTTAATTTCTGTTTTTGTTTATTTCACTATTACTAAATGTGTATTTCATTTTTTGTGCGAGTTAAAGGGAGCATTGGCTGATATATTTCTAAGGGGCACTGATCTGGGAACTCATGCTCAAGGAATGGCATCTCTGGTAAGTATCCAAGTAATGCTTCTTTCTGTCATCAGTACTGAATGAAATATTGCCTGAAACTAATTATTTTAAGTTCCTTCTGAGTGTAGACTGGGGTGCTACCTCCTTTTGTCCCATTTGCTCAGGCGTTTGCAGCTGTGTTTACAGCTTGCTTGACAGGTTCTCTTTATTATGCAGCTGCTTCTCCCAAAGGTTTGATTCCCAAATAAATCATTTTATCAACGAAATGTTCCCTGAATTTAAACCCTCAAGTTAGATTGATCAGTTGCTCAATTTTCCTTCAGACCCCACGTATGTCGTTGCTCCAGTTTTGCAATCTCGAACAGGTCGCGAAGATCTGAAGAAGATCTTCACAGGTACTAGTTTTGAAAATGAGCCTGTTTCTTTTCCACTTCTTTAGAAAAATATATTGATTGTGATTGTGGTGGTCATTGCACTTCATCTAGAATGGCAATGTAAAGCATATTTGACTATTTTCATGGAAGTAGCCATGATAACCTTCAATCTAGCCTCTAATTTCTTTATATTAAGAACTAGTTTCTTTATAGAGTTAATTGCAAACTGGGTAGCTACATCAGCTTTTATCGATCTTTCTATCAGACATGATCCATGCTCTCTCACTTGGTCTTCGTGGAGTTTATTTATTTTTTGATAAGATATTTTTTGGGATGTATTGGTGAGGTACATTTTATTAATGATCAAAAGATATTATCAAAGATATTATTAGAGAAAGTGAAGAGATGAAGAAAATCCTGGAAGTTAAAGCTAGAGAGAAGTAGGTGGGCTGCCGTACAATGGTAAAGTGGATTGAGAAAGAAAGCTTTAGAGCATGTTTGTAGTTGCATTTCGAGGCTTAAAAGTGCTTTTAAGTAGTTAAAAGCATTTTAAAAAAATGACATATTTGATAATTTTATAAAAAGTGCTTTAGTCGATTAAAAAAGCTAAAAATCAGTTTTTTTAAAAAGTACCAAATTGGAGCATTTGATTAGAGCTATTACATTAAGTTTTAAGTTATAAGCCTTAAATTAAAAGTAATATTTCCCACCTCAACACCTCAACTCCAAACAGACACTTAGTCCTCAACATTCCTTGGATCTGTTTCCATAGGGTGTCGATATGGTGATTATAAAAAGTTTACTTTTTAGCATGCTAATAAATGTACCACCCATCTAGGCATCACTCAGTTTGGTCCAAAGCGACTGAAAATAGTTTGCCATAAAGTGCTAGCTGCCTCATAGAGTAGAGTAAAAGACGATCTACAGATTCTCTAATCCTCCTGTAAATATAACAGCATTCTATCACTGGGGCATGTCCTTTAAAATTACTTGAGTATCATAGCATTATGTACCATTTAATTGTTGAGTTTTTTTTTTTTTTTTTGGTTTTTGGGGGGGGGGGGTGATGCAGAAAAAAATATTTCTTCTCTTATTCCCATCTCAATTGGAACCTTCCACCTTGAAAATCATAAAACCTACTGAAATACGAGTGAAGTATTTTGCTGCATACAGATTCTACCCCGCTATAATGCCTGATTCTAATTCCTCCATCGGGTTTTCGATATAATTGCAGCATGGTATAAGAAGAGGCAAATGAGAAAGATCTATTCTCCCCTCCTGGAAGGACTGTTGGCACTTTACCTTGGTTTTGAATGGATCCAGGTAATTCTAGCTTACATGATGGTCATTTTTTGATAATTACATGATGGTCATTTTGTTGTGAAGATTATAATTTCATTTCAAGAGAATAACAGTGATATATCTGGTTTCTGTTTCTTTTGATGTAAATGTGACAGACGAATAACATTCTTGCACCCATTATCACCCATGGCATATATTCTGCCGTTATATTGGGACATGGCCTTTGGAAAATACATGACCACCGGCGGCGACTACGCCAAAGAATCCAGCAGCTTAAATTAGAAGGAAAGAGCTCAGAATAACCTATGAAGGGGCTATTAAATAAGGAATAACCAGAGTGTGAAGGAAATTAGTATACTATCAGATAGCAGGGTTGTAGAAGTTTGCAAGTTCGATTTAAGGTAATTAACTCTGTATATGCCATAGAAAATAGGTTCTCTGTATATGAACAGTGTATAAGTTACAAAGTTTAAGCACACATACGCCCAGTACTATACAAGTTGATTTGCATGCCTAAACTACCATCCGTGTGGTTGTTTCATTTTCCTCACTTGTCTTTGCCACGGGCCCCAAAGCGGTGGATCCAACTTCGATCATATTATGAGTGGATTCAGTTGGTTTCATCGGTTCATGCCTTGAACCTCGGCCATCTTTCCTACGTAATAATTATGAACCAGAAACCGAGTGAAAAGAGGTTTCAAAAGGTAAAAGTAAAATTGTACTTTTTAGCCAAGGTAACTCGTACGAGATTGCTGAACTCTCATGCATTCTATCAGTGGCCAAACGTCTCAATCTGAGACATATGGGAGTAGAAACAGTCAAAGAATTATGCAAGTGAACAAATAGAAAGTCATTCTTCAGAGAGTTGCACTAATAAACCTTGAGTGGAGCTATAAGGATCAGCAAATCTAAAGTGAACAAAACTCCAGATCAGAAAAACAGGCATAGTGGCATGATACGCAGTTGGTAGCTCACTTTGCTATAGCAGGCCAACAACATAAACAAGTTTGGACAATCCTATAATCAATAATCTGTCGAAAACAGAGTGAAGCGCCATTATTTGGTTTTATCATTAGCACATATCATTTCACAGAATCTTCTAATTGAGAGATTATGCTGACAAAGACTTGGTAGCCTTGGCACATATCTGAAAGAAGACAGTACTCGTTCTTGGCATGGTATGTGGCCATTAAACCTGAAAATATAATGCAAATGCGATAAATCAGATCTTCTTCCTTCTCGAATGCAGTGAAGTTATGTGAAATTCAAATCAATAAACAGGCAGTGCAGATCTGATTCAGGTGAGGAATCTAACTGTGGAAATTATATCTATTGGCATTTAAAGACCATGACTTACCAGACAGTATTAACATCTAACACTCCATCAAAACATGAAAAGCTACCAAAAAATAGCAACCCTCAAACTGCAAAAAATAGCAACCCTCAAGGCCTATTACAACATTCTAGCTACACATGGTAATGCATCCTTTTTGTGGAAAAATATTTGGAGATCTTGTGTATCCTCCAAAGTGGCTTTCTTTGTATGGACTGCAACCCTTGTGATTATTCAAACTACGGATAACATACGGAAAAGGGGACTCATTGTGACAGATTAGTGCTACTTGTGCAAAAATTATGGTGAATTAGTGGACCATCTATTACTGCATTGCGAGGTTACAAGAGCGTTGGGAATGAGATCTTTAGCCAAGTGGATGTTGTGTGGGTTATTCTGGCTAAGGCAGTTGATTTGATTGTGTGCTGAAGGGGCATCCATGGTTGTCCACAAGTAGTAGCAGTATGGAAAAAGATCTCATTGTGTATTATGTGGTGTGTTTGGTCGGAAAGAAATGCACGGTACTTCGAAGACAGAGTGAACAATGGCGGAGTTACATAATTTCTTTTTGCATACTTTAATCCTCTGATTCTCAGCCATTGTACCTAATGGCAGCAATGTGCATGATTTCCTTTCCTTAATCTAGAGTTTATAAGAATGTATTTAGGCATTTCATTTGTATACCTTCTGTGTACTTGGACTTTGCCTATTTATGTTCAATCAATGAAATTACTTTTTACTTATCAATATAAATAAATATATATATATATATATACCCAAAGGGTCATGACCAAAACAGTTCGAGAATTGTAGGTGTTGACTTATATGCTAACATAAGCAATCAATACTTTTCCATCAAGAGAGCCAATTTGAACTATTATATCAAGTTCAAAGTATATACATCACATATGCCATTATGTGGAGCTATGGTATGTAAATGACCTTCAATATTATCTAAATATTTAAGAAGATTTGTTCAAATTATTTTTTGGGTCTTGAAATGATATTTTATAGTTTTGTTTTTAAAAGAAATTAAAAAAGCGCACTTTTTTGCTCTTTAAGCTCACACAAAAAACCCCAAAAAATATGCTTAAAGTGTGCTTTTGTAAATGCGCTTCGCTTTTGAGAAGCAAAGCACTTAAGTGCACTTTCAACTAAACTGGTAGATTTTCATCAAATGTCACATTAACTTCTATATTTAGTTCATAGAATATAACTGCAACTGTAAAAAGGAAATGGTTTATCTTTCTTGAAGAGTTATATTTTTTGAAGAGTGATCATGAAAAAGAAATGGGAACAGTATCATACCATAGCCTGCAGTTTGCACATCAAATCCTTCTTCCTAGAGAGAAAGGAAAGGATGGATAAGTATGCTGAAAACATGAGAGAGCCACATACGAAAGTGAGATACTGACCTGCAGTTCACGAATGAGTGGCAAACTTCCAGTAATTGAGTAAGGTTTTACGTGCCCAACTACCTCTTCCGTTGCTTTGCACAATACATGGAAGCCACGTGAATTAAGATCACATGCAACTCCAGACATTGCCTCATTAAAACTTAATGTAAGGCTGCAGGCAAAAAAAAAAAAAAAACATTTTAACTGCCATGAGAAAAAGAAAAAGAGTAGAACTAGAAGAGAAAATGTAATACCAAATAAAACGCAACTCCAGTACAGCAAAGGTTTTACAGGAGTATCCAAATTACTTGTCTAAATTCGTGTGAGGAAGAGAGTGGGAGAGAGACAGACCTTCCCTGCAAGTTTTCATCGGGCAGAACATATTTTGAAACAGGACCACGTGATTCCAGCTTCTCTGGGTTGTCATTAATGTCATCCACATATTCTTGTAGTTTGTTCATTACATCCTTCACACTGAATGGTGAATTAGATAATGAAATTTAGAGCTAGTAAGTTGATTTTTGTCCCTATATTAGAAGGCTGCTTTAAATTTACAGAGTAAAGAAATTGGCTTCTAAGCAACAACTTCTGATATAAAGAGGAAGCAAGCTGCTTACTTGTAGAAGGGAGTTAACCTGAAAACCATAGAAAAGAAGGAAGAAATATTAAGATTATTAATGAGAAATCATTTCTGATTAAGGTAAATTAAGATTCTTAATGAGACATCATTTCTGATAAAAAGGTTTTGAAAAGGTTTTAAGATGATTATAAACCTGACATCTCCTGAAATTGTACACTCAGCTGGAATTTGATTGATCCCACCTCCTGGATCTGCAACAAAGAAGGTGAGCCTGCTAAAATTAAAGCAATTTCTTTTGCCTAAAAAATTGTCAGTATAACCCAAAAAGAAAAAAAAAAAAAAACTTACAACTCCACTGGGTTGGTTTCATGGTCGAAGGAGTTGCAAATCCATAGACCTGCTCCTGAGGATGGGGAGGAAAGTCCCTATAAAACCGTGATTGGATCTCTTTGAGTGCATCCATTGCTAGCTCCAAAGGATTTATAGCCTGCAGATTGTTCAAAAATCTGAATGAAGCGGCACGTAACTGTTTAGGCAAGCACCTTCCTTACTACCTTATTTTAAGGCACACTGTTCTGATTTCTTTAATGAATGTTGTACATATTGTCATACTTCAGATGTATGTATTTACAAGTCCTACGTATTGTCTTACAAAACCCAACTCCTGTCAAGTCAGCTTGCAATATGCATTGTAACGTCTTAATGAAAGGTTCAAACTACATGATCTATACAATGATACAATTAGAGCCCTATTGAAATATTATAAAGAGCAAGAACTTCTTCCCAAGTAATGTGGCATCCTATATATCACCTACTATCACTTGTCATATGGGGGGTATCACAATTTCCTCCCTTTAAATTTCTAACATCCTTTCGGGCCCATCCGTTGTAGATAACACCGCTTAAATCCGACATTTTTAGTTGGAATAGACTCTGATACTATTTGTAACCCCCTAATGGAATTCTCAAACCACATGACTTATATTCCAAAAGGAAATGATACAATTAGAGTTGTATTGAAATACTATAAAGAGCCATAACTTCTCATTCCCAAAGCAATGACATCCCATACACCTCTTACCATCACTTATCATATGGGGCATCACTTGCACTCCATCAACGACCCTAGTTGCTCCTAGTTGCTCTAAGCTCTTGCAACAAGCTTTCTCTCGCTTACCTCAACTTGGAGGTTTTTTTTCCTTACTCTTTTCATAGTGGGACGCCTAACTCGAATCAGGTCTATACAAACTGTTTCAAGTCATTTGCTTAACAAGACATTACTAAATCTCAGTTCTCAAGTGGAAAGTTATTTACAAGACAAGAACTTCTAAAATGTAATTCCTTAAAATTCATTTTCATCTGCCAACAAAGATAACTCTTCCTTCCTTCTTATTCTCTTCTGTTTTTATCCAACATTTTCAGAGTCCCAGAAAACCAGCAAACTGATCCACTAAATTTGGTAAATACTTTAATTGTAAAAATCTTAGCAACTCCCTTTTAGGGAAACATATGGACAAATTTTTTTTACACAAAAGTGATCCTTAGACACAATCATAACGGTGTGTATACCTTGTGTGCTAAGCCACTGTGGAAAAGCTTCCCAGTCACTTTAAGTTTCCAAGGTATCATGCCACCGGTACCAATGCAAGGTTGTTTATCTGCTGTGTCAATCCAAAACCTGTGCAGAAAAGTGAAAAATACAACTAAGCTAAAATTCTGATAAGCATTATCGTAAAAATTTCAAGGCATGATTTGCTTTTCATTCACAATAAATACCATTTACTTACAGTGGGCCTTCCTTCAACTTACTGAGCAGTCCATCTTTCACAAGTGCATCCACACCAACGCCTGAAATGGAAGAATTCTCTTCATTGGCTATAAAGACAGCAACTACAGTTGATTTCAGTTTGGGTTTTGTCTCCCCTAGCCTCTTCATGAGTTCGGTTACCAGGGCAACATGCCCCAAACAATCAGTAGTTCCACGACCTCGAAGTTTATCCCCATCAATGCTCAATGAGAAAGGATCAAATTCCTATAAAAAAGAGATGCATAAAGATAATCACTATACCAGACACAGAAAAATCCATCATTCTAAACATGGAAAACAAATTCAAAAACCCCTATTTCCATATCAAAGATCTGTACTCTTTTGTTTATTGTATATAATTAAAGGGGCATAGATTTTTCATTTTACTATCTTCTCCAAATTAAACATTACATATGTTCAAATCTGAAGAAAAGGGAACGATTCTTTTCATTCATAGAAGAGAGAACTAAGTGGAAACCTCATTGAACTTATGATTGAGAAATAATAGATAAATCTCAATGAGAAAAGGCAAAGATCCAAAACCATTCAACTACATTGCAGAGAACACAAAGATAAATAATGTCTTTAGAAAAGAAACTGAAAAAAGAAAAGAAAAAAGAAAGATCTAATCTTTCATACATTGTAAAGTGTCGACACCATTCAAGATCAACCTACTCTCATGAGGCTAAAAAGTGAAAATCACAGATGTCTTTCAGTTTCTTTTTCTTTTTTCTCCCCTTATATGGGGTAAATTGAAACCCAATTAAAAATTTAGGATATCTTCACTTGACTCTGGCTAGAAAAACGGCTCGTATGACTAAATATTTTTGTACTTATTTCCCAATAAATGAGCCAGAAGACAAAGAGAGGGGGGAAAAAAAAGAACATATTGGGCAAAGAGTGGTGTAGAAGCCATGACTATAAAATCCACAAAAGACAATGCAAACTGAATGAGCATAGAAAGGAAATTTTCATAACGAGATTGATTTTCATACAAATTTGTTATGTTGATGGGATGTCATATCAATCACCGGCGTCAACTGAGACTAAACCAGGTAAGAAAAATACCAACAGGTTTATGTATAAGAAATGAAGGAAATTCCAAGTAGACACCATAACTTGAAGAAGTAAACCAGAATGCACAATATTGGAACTGCATGTTTAAGTTAAAAAAAGAAGAAGTCGAAGAAGAGAAATATATGAAATTCCATAATTAAATCACATAAAACGAGTTACAATACAAGAAATATAAAAGAGTAGTACAAACTTATATAAATCCTATAACTTACGGCAAGTATATCCTACGCACAAACGAATTCATAACGCCCCCCCTCAGGGGCGGAACTAGAATTTTGTGTTTGGGGGGCGATCGATAAAATGTACAATAAATATAAATTTTATAAGGATGATCATCAGTGATAAAAGTGTCATATTTTGTTATTATCGAGCTCTCTAAATGTATATTAATTTTCGAATTGTTCACGTCTTTTTAAAAAAAAAAAAATCATTTTTAAGGATTTGTTCACTTTTTTATATGATTTAAGAAAAATTTATAGATTAAGAATAAATTTGAGAATTTTCTAATAAGTAATGATGTAACACTGTTAAATTTTTAACAAATTATATCTCATAATTATACAAGTTAAATTGAAACTAAATAAGTGAATATAATCAATCAATTTTACAATCATATAAAGTTATAATCAATTTTTTTATTAGAGTTAGACTGTTAGTTGAGTAACTGTGAGATTATGTGAGTTGAAATTTGAGTTTAAGTAAAAGTAAAAGTTAGAATATAAATGGATATATACTAAAATTTAGATGAATAATTTTAGTAAAAAAAATTTGGGGGTACAATTTTTATTTATTTTTAATTTGAGAGAGAATTTTAATTATATATATTTAAAATTATATATATTTATATTATAAATTATTTTTTAAAAAATTTTGGGGGGGCGGTAGCCCCCCCACCCAGCTAGCTGGGTCCGCCCCTGGCCCCCCTGTATATAAAACTGAAAAAGAAGACAATCAAACTAACCATCCCAGATTCATTTTTGGTCATGAAACGGGATTCAATTGAAAATTCGATCAACACCCAGAAAAGATTACACGAAATTAAGCACAAGAACAATACCCAATCATTAGGATTAGCAGTGACGACGTCCATGTGACATCCCACAAAGGACAAGATCTTGCCAGGCTCAGTTCCAGGGTACTCCACAATCACGTTGCCCCTGTTTGGATAATAGGTAAAATGGTTGACAAGAAGGGGTCCTCTACCTGTGGTGGTACTGAAGGGAAGGAGGACGTCCAAGACATGCTTGACCACCCTGTTTTCCTCAGGGATCAACTCTGGGGGATTGTTCTGGACGTACTTGGCTTCGCTAATGAGCTTGGAGAGGAGGCTCACGAAGGAGTCCTTGTCGAGGTCACCTATCGTTTGTTTAACGTGCGAGGAAGCCATGGCTACGTTTTTTTTTGAAAAGAAACAGCTATTTTCATTTCAGATAACATATAAGGAGGAAGATCCTCGAGGGTTACAATAGGGTTTGTAAATGAAAAAGAGTCTTTAATAAATGAGTCATTATATTAGCAGTTCTCGAGAAATCATCCATTTATCAAACTTAGATAATAAAGATTTTCCTTCGCTAACAGGCTTCAAGGGAGGAACTACTTCCGGTCTAGGTAGGGCTATCACCTCCAAACTTTTTAAAAAATTATATATAATATATAAATATATATAATTTTTTTTATATAATTAAAATTTTCACACTAATTTATCAAAAAATAAAAAATTCACCCTCCCAAATTCTTGAACCTTTAAAAATTTTACTAAAACTATTTTTTCAAATTTTAATACTTACCTAATCTCACTCTAAATTTTTACTTCAACGACGATTGACACCCAAATTATCTCTCCCATTTTAATTTGATGTGCTGATGCAACTAAAATTTTAAGATATGTTTAGATTATCTAAACTATATAGATGACTAGAAATATGAATTTTTTACATATCATTTACTAATTTATATTAAGAAAAAAATTTCAATAATTTCACTTTAGAAATGATAATAAATTAATTTTATTTCATAAAAGATTATTGTTGAGCTTAATTTGTAGGAGAAATCTTAAGTTCATTTTTTTTTGTGATGGGCTCTAACAAATTGCAAAAATTCTAAAAAAAAGATGATTTATAAACGTGTATTTTTATATATAATTTTATAATATATTATTATTATTTTTATATATAATCATGCGCAAAAAAAAAAAAACTTATATTCACATAAACCATGTATTTTGTCAATCCGTCCCCCCCCCCCCCCCCCTCTCTAAAAAATCAAATCCTAGTTCCGCCCCTTTCTACATTACACCAGCCAATTTGATCAGAATTAAGTGCCTGGACAACTTGTAGAGAGTTCCCTTTGAGTATGATGTTTTTGAAGCCCATCGAGACTCAAGCTTTATTACATGTAGCGCTCCAAAAGATTCAGTCAGTGGGGGTTCCAAGAACATGTTATGAGCATATCTAAAGGTAACTAGGATCTTGCCCATGTTGTCTCGGATAACCACACCAGTGCCCACTTTCCCCGAGCTTGTGTCTATTGCACTATTCTAGTATCTTTAACCAGCCAGAGGGGGGAGCCATCCATGACTGGGCTTAGTTGCATGATCTACCAGTTACTTAGGTTGTTGTTAGGGTCTCATTGGCAAGATCCACTAGCATTTGTTTGGCTTGTTTAAGTGAGGCTGACGAGTGATAGAATTCCCCTTAGAAAATGAGATCGTTTCTTCTCCGCCATATTTTTCTAGCCACAACAACAAACTTATAGATAGTCTCATTTTCCATAGAGGCTAGGATTCCATTAAACAGCTGCATAATAGAAGAGTGGGGCAATAAGGCTTTTGCAAACTTATTGAGCATGAACTCCAAACATCCTCTACTGATTTGCATTGCCACAATGCATGTATGGTATCCTCTGTCTCTCACTTGCATGTTGGACAAATTGAGTCTTCTATGATCCTTCTCTTGAATAGGTTGTGTTTCATGGGCAAGCCTTCTAGACATGATCTCCAAATGACCTTGTCTGTTGGAGTGACTGGTAGCTTCTAGATATTGGTCCAGACCTGTTTGAAAGGATTACTTGTTGAGCCTTGGCCCCTATCTGTTGACCTCATTTCATGAGCAAAGTGATAGGCACTTTTGACTGTGAAGTCTCCATTTTTTTATCCTTGCCATATCACCTTATCCCTACTATCGGAGCTGCTAATTGGGGTGTGGAGAATAGTATTAGCTTCTCCTGGTTCAAACACCATTCTAACCAGTTCAGCGTGCCATTGGTGAGTCTGTGGGTTTATAAGGTCTGAGACAGTGGCTTCCTCATCCAGGAGGTTAACAGGGTTGATAACCTTCCTAGGATTGGGGTTTGCTATCCATTTGTCACTCTAAATTCGTATGTCTTGGCCTGTTCCTACTCTCCAATAGGTGCCTAGTTGGAATAGGGGCCTAGCAGATAGAAGGCTTTTCCAAATAAAGGAGGGTTTGGCTCCCACTTAGGCCTGCTAGAAGGAGGATTTTGGAAAGTAATTGGCTTTGACAACTCTGGCCATTAAGGATTTTGGTTGCTGAATTATCCTCTAGCACTGCTTGGAAAGCATGGCAGCATTGAATGACTTGAGATTTCTAAATCTCATACCTCCTTCAGACTTTGGTTTGCCCATCCATTGCCATGAGACCCAATGTACCCACTGCTCATTCTCTATTTGGCCCCACCAGAAATTGCTAATGGTACTATTAATGCCATAGAGAAGAGTGAGTGGAAGCTTGAATACACTCATAGTATAAGTGGGTAATGTTTGAATTACCGATTTAATATAGATTTCCTTGCCTGCTATTGAGAGTTGCTTGACGTTATGGTTGCTCAGCTTTTCCCTTACATTATCTAGGATTCCTTTGAAGATTTTCTGTTTGTTCTTTCCGAAAACTGATGGGAGTCCAAGATACTTTTCATAGGGAATGGAGGATTTGATGCCTGCTATAGATAGGATGTAGTTTTATGTCACTCGAGCAGTATTCTTACTGAAGAAAATTGAAGTGTTCTCTAGATTTAATCTTTATCCAGACGCCTGCTCATACAACCTTAGGAGACCAATTAAATGACTCCATTCAGTGGCATTTGCCTTGTAAAAGATTAGACTATCATCAGCAAAAAACAAGTGAGAAATTCTTAGAGGACCTTTTGCAAGTGGCACTCCATGTATAGTCCTTCTAGCTTTAGCTTTGGTGATTTGATTGTTCAAAGCCTCGACACATAAGATGAATAGGTAAGGTGAGAGTGGATCACCTTGCCTTATTCCCCTTGTAGGCATAAAGGTTTCTTGAAGGATACCACTAACCAAGATTGAGTAGGAAACTGACTCAACACATTTGAGGATGAGTGCAACCCATTTACTGCAAAAACCCATCTTGGAGAGGATAGCTTGAACAAATAGCCATTCTAGCCTATCGTAGGCCTTGCTCATGTCAAGCTTAGTGCCATGTATCCTTCTCTTCCTGACATCTTGCATTTGATTATGTGGAGAGCTTCAAAAGCCACCACAATGTTGTATAAAATCAACCTGTGAGGGACAAAGGTAGATTGTGTACTGGCAATGATGTTAGGCAGCAACATTTTAATTCTATTAGCAATTGCTTTAGAAACAAGTTTATATATGACATTACATAAAGAAATAGGCCTAAAATCAGTAACTTTACTAGTGATATAAGTATGGTTGATCTTAGCAATATCACCATTTGAATTAAGGATCAATAAAACTACTGCACACACCCGAGGGCCTATGATAGCCCAGTGTTTATGGTAGAACACTGCTAAAAATCCATCAGGGCCTGGGAACTAAGGCCTTCCATTTGGAACAATGCATCCTTAATTTCTTTGTGAGTGAAGGGTCTTGATAATGAGTCATTCTGCTCTTTTATGATTTTGTTTTCTACTGCAGACAGGCAGACATCAATACCAGAGGGACTAGAGGTGGAAACGAGCTGCTTGAAATAGTCTTGGAAAATCTTACTTATCCCTTCTTTCGTGAGGACAGATTACCCCTCATCATTAAGTATCTTTTTAATGGAGTTATTGTCCTTTCGATGTGAAGCACATTTGTGGAAGAAACGGGTGATTCTGTCCCCCTCCCTTAACCATCTCTGCTTGGCTCTTTGCTTCCATCTTAGGTCTTCCTCCTCTAAAAACTTAGCAAATTCAGATCGTAGGAAGTTAATTTCCCCTGTGAGGTGCCTTATGTTCTTCTTCTGAAGGTCGTTGATTTGGTCCATCTTGGTCTTTAGTTGATTCTTTGAGTTGAAAGTATCTGCTCTGCTCCATTGCAGAAGCTTAGCTTTGCATTGGTCAAGGCCATCAGTAGCATATTGGAGCTTGTCTTTTGAGAGTTCAGGTTGGTTCCAATCCTTCTCGACAATTTGATAGCATTCCTCCTTGAGGAACTAGCTAGCTTCCACTCTAAAGGGTTTCTCTAAGGGGTCTTACTTGATTGGATCTATTGAGTTTGATGGCAGTAGGGCAATGGTCTAATTTCAGAGCAGGCAGTGTTGTGAGCTTTGAATTAGGGAAGGACTCTAACTAGGAAGGATTGTATAAAACTTTATCCAATCTTTCTTTGGTAAAGGCCCTACCACGCCTCCCATTTTTCTGGGTATACCTGTTTCCCCCCCTATGCCACTTCACAAAGATCACATTCCTTAACTGTGGCTCTAAAAAGATTAATTTGTGATTAAGGTCTTAAAGTAGACATAGTGTCCCAGAGTGGAGACGTGACTATTAGTCGTAGTGACCACTGTCACTGTGTAATCGTGTTGTGTCTTGAAGTACGTGTAAAACGAAGAAGTCATGTAGTAGTAAAGTATTGGAAACATAACTAAGGTACGTTAGGAATCGTACTCATGTTGAGTCAGGAGTTGCTGTAGGAGTCTTGTGGCATAATGCCATGGAAAGTGATCAATGATGGCGTGGTTTGATAATAGTCTCGAATTGCGCGACGTAATAGAGGTACATTTGAGATGGTCCTTATCGTGTTAAGTGATAGGATGAACTTGTTGGGGGCCGAAAAGTTAAATTAGTCCTGCTAATTGGTATGGAGAAGGTTGCTTGATGTACCAACAAGTGATCAATGTACTCTATGTTGATTTTAGGTAACGTGTAGGTAGGGTGCATGTGTATCTAGTGACATGTGTACTGGATAGAATTATCATATGAAATGGGTACTCTATCCCAAGTAAGGATTTCAAAGACATGGGGATATCGAGAGGTATCCCAATATCCGCAGTGAGTCTTCTGTGGTCTTAGCATAGTGAGTAAGTACTTCAAGGACATTGAGATATCGAAAGGTGTTCTAGTATCCGCAGTAAGTCTTCGATAGTCTTAGCATGGTAAGAACCTCAAAGACATGGGGGTAGCAAGAGAGTGTTCTAATGAAGTGTTGGTATTTTCCTAGTTAATTGCTTGTGTGCTCGATATATATTGATGCTATTTGTATGTATGTTGTAGGTTGATTGCTATATGATGTGCTTGTGATTGGACTGCATAATATGAAAATAATATAGATCAGGTAAATGTTATGTTCATACACCTTTAGGGTTTACTAGACTAATAAAGAAAAAACAATATGAATGAAAATGCTAATATACGTATGTGTGGCCATTCTTGGTAGCCCTAATACATAAGTATATGCCTATGATTGGATGTCTATATTTAGTAATTATAGTATGTATTTTCTAAAAAATATAAGATGAAATTTGATATTTTTGTCTATTAATTTTATAGAATAATGCCATAAACCGATGCTAGGATATGATGTATGATAAAATGTATGCTTTGATACGATTCTAAAATGATGCATAATTTGTATGAACTGATATTATATTATGATGTATGAAATTGTGAAAGGGGTATAAAGGAAGACCCAAGGGTTTAAAGGAAGACCCAAGGGTTTAAAGGAAGACCCAAGATCCAAAGGAAGATCTCTGCCAACCCTAGCACACAGGGGTAACGGTATGTAACGGTCCAAATGAAGTGAATGATCTAGAATGAATATCATGTCATATAGGATGTATATTGCATGCATGATATGTATGCATTGGATGAGTTATTGTTTGCTAGTTATTTTTGATGACTTGTAGTTAGTTGTTATTGTTCTTATTTGCTGATTAGGGATTTGCTTGTTTGATAACTATTTGGTAGTAGGGGCTATTGTTGTGCTTGCTTAATACTTAAATATTTACTTGTTTGTTGATCCCTTGTGTGTTAATGGCCTATAGTAATTATTAAGAATAAGGTAGACCTTTGGATTCTTTATGTAATGAAAGTAATGTACTAAGACACATAGAAATAAAATGCATAATAGGCTTACAGTTACGAAAAAGAATACATGAATTATCTTGTATGTATGTATGTATATTTGTGTGTTGGTTGCATGATTGAAAAACGTACCTTATTATATATAAAAATAGTATGAAGTAATACTTACTGAGTATTCAACTTATTTTAGTTTTCTTTCTGTGTGTTTTCTCCCCCCAGACCATACAGAAGTGTGCAGCAAGAAGCAGACAGTCCAAGCGAAAAGCACGACAGTTTAGATATAAAAGAGAGACCTTTTGTTTTATAAATCAAATGTTTATGTTGTAAACCCTTTTTATTGTAAAAATATATTTTATTTTATAACATTGATTTTGGCGCACTAGGTAAGAACTAAAATGTTTTAAAAACGAATGAATTAGTCCATTTTTCTAAAACCGTTTTGGGAAAAAGAAATGCCACATAAATACAGTCCTACCCTCCCGAGGGTCGGTCTTACATAAGCTGTTTCAAAAAAAGCTATAGGTACCTGAATGAGAGTAACAAAAGGTTTAGATATGAAATGGCATAAGGAGGAGAAGAAGAATGTAAGAAAAGAATTCAAACTGAATGGGGCAAGGATACTGCCATGGACAATAATATCAACAAACTTAGGAGTTGCTTGAATAGAAGCAAACAAGTTTTGTTACAATGGGGCCATAATAGAGAAACTGAGGTGGGAAAGCATATTCAACTCAAGACTAAGATGTTGGAAGCACAGTAAAATATGAAGGGTAACAAAATGCAAAAGTGATCAAGATTTACAACATGAGGTGGGGAAGCTACTTTCAAAAGAGAAGAAGTTGTGGAGGTAGAGAGCTAAGGTTCACTGGTATCATCATGGAGAAAAGAATACAAGGTACTTTCATACTTGTGCTACTTAAAGACATAAGTCTTATAGAATTACAAATATAATAGATGATGCTAGTATTCTCAAGCAGCATGGGCAACAAATCAGCAATGTTTTTAAGCAATATTTTCAGAATGTATTTTCATCAATTGAACCAAGCATACAAGCTATGGAAGATTGTGTGAGACATATGGTGACTAAGGTTTTGAGAGAGATGAATAAAAAATTGATGGCACCTTACACTGCAAAAGAGGTGGAAGGAGTAATCCAGCAAATGAATCCATAGAAGTCACTAGGACCTTATGGATTGGGAGCTGGGTTCTATCAAGATCATGATGAGTGTACAAAAATGCACTCTAAATACTCTATTTAAATACTAAAAGAAATGAGAAAACAATGGATATAACTCATGTTAATAAAATTAATGGTCATTTATCTTGAGATAGATATAAGCATGATTTAATATATTGATGAGAATATAAAATGCCATATTTTTCTCTCTTAATGTTTAAAACTTTATTCTTATTTGATGCCTAAATATACTCATTATTCTTATATTTTGATTTAGGACACAAATGGAGACATTAGGAGCAAATGAAGATAATTGCGGAATTTCAGACAGTTTTGACATCTTTTTGTAAAATGGCCATAACTCTCTCATCCAATCTCCGATTGAGCTGATTCAAGATGATCTAGAACCGAAAGAGAAATATCTATAACTTTTATGTTTTGTGTTTGAAGAGATATCCACTCAATCTAAGACAAAATCGACCATCAAGTGGACGCACCTGCACTTGACGTTCCTGGATATTTTTCAGCCACTTGCATCAAATCCAAATACAAGATGAAGTGCACTCAAGTTTCTT
This sequence comes from Platycarya strobilacea, assembly GCA_036898215.1. Classification (NCBI taxonomy): domain Eukaryota; kingdom Viridiplantae; phylum Streptophyta; class Magnoliopsida; order Fagales; family Juglandaceae; genus Platycarya; species Platycarya strobilacea. The sequence goes on along the minus strand of CM072549.1, from coordinate 30,482,607 downwards.
CAAGACAAATTATTTGACCACAAGATATTAAGTCATACAAGACAACTAATAGATAGAGAAGCAAAATTGAAACACTCAACCTACAAGCAAAATCCAGCTCATGCATGGTGGGAAAACAAATGATCAAAATGACAACTCACAAATCACTTGGATTCAAGAATGACACATGGCAAAACAAGTTGAAATTGTGATGATTTTGTCATGACAACTTGCATGAAGGATGCTTATAAATAGAAGGGAGGGGTGTGTGTTCTAAGACAATGCTTAGTGTGCTTGGATGCCTTGGAAGATACATTGTTTTTGAGAGCTTGAGAAAAGAAAAGAAAAACCAAAGAAGAGAGAAGAAAATAATGGTTGGCTCTTCCATATTATCCCTTAGAGAATTTTTGTTGCATATTTTCAATATGTGTAACTAATTTTCTAGTAGAGCTAGGGATGAATTTGTATATATGATGGTATTTGTAATTGTTTTTGATTCATATATGTGTTCTTCAAATATTAAACTCTTTTGTTTAGTCATTCGAAATTTATTATAAATGTTTTCGTCACCAAATAATCTTAGAATTTATTTCATTTATAGATTCAGTCATGCTTTTTCTATTAAATGCAATAATCCTTTGATTATGTTTGGTTCAATTGGTTATCTATTTTAATTTAATTCTCTGCTGCAATATTGCTCTACAAGTATATTGTCGACGTTGAATTTCTTTAATATCGATAACAATTCCTGTTCTTATATTGTGACAAATGATTTTTCAAAAGATTACATTTGATTTAAAACTGGTTATTAATGTTTTATTTTCCGATTGAAAATTTGGACATAGAATTTTCAATTGAGTTATTAATGAATCGAAAATAATTAAAATACCAATTATATACAAAGGATTCCCGATGCTTTACTTTTCGCACTCATCTAAATCTTTTTGTTAATTTCATTACTGTTCTTCAATTTCTCAATCCATCTCCCTGTGGAATTGACACCCCAAAGCTATACTACAAACGACCGCGTTATTCTTTGGGCGTAATCAGATCACTAGCAAACTGTGGGACCTTAGGTCAATTTAGCAACACTAATATTTTAAATGGAGGCCACTTGCTTGTAGAAATCAATCATACTTTAATAGTTGTAATTCCAAAGGTGAATAATCCTTAATTTGCCCATGAGTATAGGCCAATATTTTGTGCAATGTATTATATAAAATCATTGCCAAAGCTGTTGCAAATAGACTTAAAACTGTACTCCCACAAGTCATCTTAGAATGTCAGACTGCATATGTGCCTGGTAAAAGTATCATTGGTAATGTAATGGTGGCATTTGAGTTGCTTAATTTGATGATGACAAGGTCGAAATGTAGAGAAGGTTGTCTAGCACTCAAAATGGATATGTAGTGGAATTTTGTGGAATTTGTTTTGAGGAAGCTAGGCTTCATGGAAGGAGGGATAGCACTAGTTATGAAATATGTAAAGTTAATCACCTTTGCAATGTTAGTTAATGGCAAGCCAAGGAATAGATTTCAACCAGAGAGAGGACTAAGGTAAGGTGATCCTTTATCACTTTACATCTTCATCCTTTGTGTTGAGCGTGGAGTTCCATGATAGTTAAAGCTGAGTAGGGAGGTAGGATGAGGGGGTAGCAACATCTCAAAATGGCATTAAGATTAGTCATCTACTCTTTACAGATGATTGTCTAATTTTTAGCAAAGCAGATGAGTAGAATTGGCCGATAATTCAAGATATCTTGGAGAGGTACAAGAGGGTATTAGGACAGGTTCTTAACAAACAAAAAACCTCAATTATTTTTTAGTTCAAATATTGTAGGATATCAAGACTAAGGTCATAAGAATAGCTGGAACAATGATATGTGGGGACTATGGTAAATATTTTTGGTTTCCTATGATGATAGGTAGAGCAAAAATAGAAAATTTTAAGAGTATTAGGGAGAGGATATAGACAAGAATCAATAGTTGGAAGAACTCTCTTCTGTCCTCAATAGGAAGAGAAATCTTGATCAAGGCTATGTTACAATCGATCCCCAATTATAAAATGCATGTGTTTTTGCTACCTAAGAAGCTCTATATAGACATAAATGCAATGCTATCAAGATTTTGGTGGAAGCACATAAAAGAAGGGCAGGTCATTCACTGGAAAAATGGTCAGCAATAGGGAAGAACAAGTTGGATGGGGTTTAGAGACATTGAGTTTTTTAATAAAGCTTTGTTAACAAAGCAAGGATGGAAATTCCAGGTTTGGCATCACTCACTTGTGGCTAGAGTATTTCAACAAAAATACTATAGGAACTTAATTCAAGAATGCGAAACTGGGATCTTGTCCTTCTTTTATGTGGAGAAGCCTCATGCAAGTTCAATTGATGGTCAGAAATGGGATGATATGGAGAATTGGAAATGGGATGAACATAGAGATTTAGAATGACAAGTGGCTGCCACAAACAGGTTAAAAAAGAATCAGATCCCCAATTACAATTCTTCAACCTAAAGCAAAAGTGGCTATGTGAGATCTTAGACTACGTGTATTTTTACGTATTGCTTTTATTCTTATTGTTGATGGTTTTAATTTATTTTAATGATATTATTGGTGGTATTTTATTTGTTTAAAATTATTATTTGAGTTATTAGTTAATTAATATTAGTTTTACGTTATTTTTATGTTGAAACATTGAGTTACGTTACTTTTCTTATTAATTTTAATGTGAGGTAATTATTTTAACGATTGTAATTAATTTTTATGATTTTATTTTGTGATTTTATTTGATGTGTTTTCTTTATATTAATTATTGTATTGTAATTAAATTGTGTTTTGACTTAATTTAAATTAGTTCATTGTTGGGTTTTAAATATTTTATTTTATTAATATTGAATTATAGTGTTTTCATTTGGCTTTTATTTATTTTACTGTACTTGTGATGCATTTAATTAAATTCTTGGAATTAATCCTACTATTTTATTATGTTGGTATTTAAATTAAAGAAATGTAATTTAATTTATTTTATTTAAATGATTTTTGGTTTGGGCATATATATAAATATATTGTTGTGTAGAGTTGGGTTTTAATTTAAGTTTGGCTTGTTTTGATAGCACAACCCAGCCCATGATCAACCTGGCCCATCACCCTTTGAAGTCAGCCCCTCCCCTTTACAAAAAGGGCACCGTTTTGACATTTGTTTAAATAAAAACCTTGGCCTTCTATCACATATTCCAGCCGATCTTCTTCTTCTTTTCTTCTCTGTATTCTTCTCATCTCTCCTGTTTTCGTCCATGTATGCCCGTGAATCTTAGGTCGATTCATTGCAGCTTTCATCAGTTTAATTCACACTCATTACTCTATCATTTTTCTTGTGTGTAGATGAATATTTCCCCTTTGATTCTCTATCCAATCCGTGATGTACGTGCCCAGAATATGGTCTGAAACCGTGAGCTTCCAGCCACGTTTTGCTACCAGTTTTCATTCGAAAAGCTGAAATATTCTTCTTCTTTCCAGCATTGGTTGTCTTGGCTTGATGCTGGTAAACTTACATGTGATTTTTCCCACCCAAAAACCAGCATTTTCTAGCCTATATATGGTCATCGAACTATGCGGAAAACCACTCCGAAAATCAATTCTTATTACCTTGCTCTGTTTTGGGTCTAAAACCGTGTGTTTAACTATTTTGTTTTGTTCATTTCTTCTTCTCAACTCAAACTAGAATGTCTCCTCTTCAAAATCTACCTAAATTCGAAAATTATAGTGGTGTTTTATTGGGTATTTTCTTGTCGTAAAATCACCATTTACGATACTCTTGCAGTGAGTACACGGTTGGAAGTTCGGAATCGCTGTTCGACATTTTCGGTAACTTCAGAAATTATTAGCGAGCGTACTATAAGTACTTTCCAAACGAACTTTCAAAATTTAAATATATTTTTGTATTAGCATCTATGTGTTAGTTGATGTTGGTATTTGTTGGTATTTGTTAGTTGATTGAGTTTATTGAATATTGGATATTTTGTACATGGTGATATGCATTATGAAATTGTACGGTCGTTCATGTGTATATATGATATTTGAAGTTTTTATGTGAAACTTGAGTTATAGTATATTAAAATAATTTGTTTGAAAGGTTTTATAAGTGAGAAACAGTATTATTGGGTTTATGGATTTTAATGGTTTTAATGATTTTTGACTGATTCATAACGGGGACGACAATACGTAACGTCCGTTTTGATCAATGAGTGTGAATGACATAAGGGGGACAACGATACGTAACGCCCGTTATGGTCATTATGTATGTATTTCATAATGGAGACGGGGATACGTAACGTCCATTATAATTGATAGTGTGCGGATGATATAACGGGGACGGCGATACTTAATGCTTGTTATGGTCATTGGGTGTGTATTTCATATTAGGGACGGTGATACGTAACGCTCGCTATGAAATAAGCGTGTATAAGTTATGGAGACGGCGATACGTAATGTCCATTATGATTGGTGTTATGTTTATATCATATTAGGGACGGCGATATATAACGCCTGCTATGATTGGATTTACTGATATCTTTTTCTGAAAAATGATGGATGTTTTTTTATTAGAATTTTATCATGGACCAAAATGGGATTTTGGCATGTGTTTATTTTATTTATTTTGAGAAAGATGATTTTAAACTTCATGTATACGGTATCATGTTCATGAGTGATGTTGTTGTTGTTGCATGAGTATATTTTATATCTTGTGGTTTGTTTGGGTTGTACTTACTTGCAATATCATTTTTGACGTCGTAGATTTTGAATGCAGAGATCGAGGAAGTTGAACTTGAGGAGACGGCTCCACTATTAAAGTAATTGTGTTATAATTTATTATCTTGGGAAATGTTCCCTTTTGATGTAAGTATTTTATGTTTTGATTTTTGGATGACTATATTAAATCTCCTGTTGGATAATTTATATTAAACTGGTTTATAAAATATTTCTAAAAAATTCTGGTACTTAGATATTGATTTCATTTATTCGCTGTTTTTATTTGTGCATATCACATGTTCACACACTTATCACTTGATGTTGGGAGTGCGTGACCCGTATTGTCAGCATTTCGATACCTCGATTCCCTTGTTTCCGTAGGTGGGAGTTGGAGGTGTCACAGGCTAGAGTATTTTAACAAAAATACTGTAGGAACTCAGAGTTCAGGAATGCAAAACTGGGATCTTGTCCTTCTTTTATGTGGAGAAGCCTCATGCAAGTTCAATCGATGGTCAAAGATAGGATGATATGGAGGATTGGAAAGGGGATGAACATAGAGATTTAGAATGACAAGTGGCTGCCACAAACAGGTTAAAAAAAAATTAGATCCCTAATTATAATTCTTCAACCTAAAGCAAAAGTAGTAGACTTGATCAATCAGGATAGCAAAACATGGAAAGAAGAGTTGATAAACCTGGTATTTGATAGGGAGGAAGCTACTCAAATTTACAGCATACCTTTGAGTATGAGAAGAGCAAATGATCAAAATGTTTGGTAATATACAAAAGATGGGACACACGCTGTGAGAAGTGCATATTTTATGAAGAAGCAGGAGATAGAGGAAGCTATTGGAGAGAGCTCAAATTGGCAAGAAAGTAGACAAATGTGGAAATAGGTTTGGAACATGAATATACCACAAAAGGGGAGGCAATTTTTATGGAAAAGTCTACATTCAATTTTGCCAACAAAACAAAATCTTTTTAGAAGGAAGGTAGTGAATACTGCAAGTTGTCTTATATGTATCCAACATGAAGAATCGATTCAAGATGTGTTGTGGAATTTCTCAGCAGCTACAAATGTGTGGTCAAGTGGACTCCAAAAGTGGCCAAATGAAGAGGGAGAATTTATTCACTTGTGGACAAGACTAGCAGTAGCACTGGATCAGAAACAATTAGAGAAAACAACAGCTATCTCTGCAAGTATTTGGTTCAAACATAACAAGCATGTTTTTGAGAACAAATTTGCTAGTCTCAAGTCTATTCTTCAACAAGCTCAGGCAATGATGGATGTGTTCCATGAAGCCCAAGCCAAACAGACAGAGCAAATAGGAAGAAGGACATGAAGAAGATTGAATTCAAGATGGACACCCCCACATGAGCACATTATAAAAATAAATTATAATGCTTCACTACACACTGCTGAGAGGAAATTAGGTATTGGGATAGTTGCCAGGAATCATGAAAGTGACATAATGCTCTCTTGTTGTGCTAAAAGGACCTAAGTGGTGATTTCATAATACTAAGTGGCATATAAAATTTTTATTTTTTATTTGTTGAATTAAATGTGCCAAGTTTTTATGAGATGGTCTCGGGTGTGAAGATGCAGAGAGATTGTAGACGGTACCGTTTCACTAGCTTTGTAAATTCTGTAATGGCATTTTTGTAATTAGAGCTGTGGTATTTCTATAATTCTGCACATGTATATATAAGTTGTTGGCTGCCCTTGTAAACAAAGCAGTGTTCATATTTTCATTTTACCAAATCGATTTTCCAAGCCAAGAGAAAAAGAGTATTGGATGGGATGGGAACCACGACATTATTTATAATTTAGATTATACATAGCAATATCTAGTTAGTTATTAATGCCAAATTGACATTTTAAAGGCTTTGTTGATGTAAAATTTGGTAGTTGGCAACTTCTAGTGAAAAACCTAATATAATTGAGTTGTAACTAATGGTGGACAGAGTACACATGAAGAGGATCAAAATGGCTCGGGAAAAACCGAACACAGTGATCTCGCTCGACCCTCGCTCGACATGGCGCTCGAGCGAAGTCCAGGCAGAGACTTCGCTCGACACTCGCTCGACATCCCGCTCGAGCGAAGTTAGTGATAAATGGATTTCTCTAGGGTTTGAGGGCCGTTTCAGAAGATGGCCTATAAATACATCTTTAAGTCCTCTGCTGCAAGGTGGAGAAAAATATAGGAAAAGCCAAAGAGCCACATTTCATCCCTTGAGAGAAACATCTCCATTGTTTTCAAGGATCATTCTCTTGGATTATATTTCTCCCCCACAACACACATTCATAATTTTAGTGAGTCCATTGGAGTGGACGTGTTCATCAAGCTAGAAGAGTTCTTCAAGGTGCTTGGATGAAGAAATCAAGGTGTTTGTGTGAGAAGCTATAGAAAGGTCGGAGTTCCGGCACTACATGCGTGTAGAGATCGAGTGGGTCACTCGTAGTGTTGCAAGACAAGTTTAGATGCTCTTGTTGGTTTGTAAGTGTTTCTAAATTAGTTGTAACAAACTAAAATTTCTATAGTGGATTAGAGGTGGTGTCTTACACCCGGAGTGGTTTTAGATTTTGAAGAGGTTTTTCAAATGAGTTTCCACTTCGTAACCAAAATCTGTGTGTTGATTTCTCCTTTGATTGCTTGTGTTTGTTGATTAATTTTTTAAACTGCTATTGTTTTTGTTAAACACCTATTCACCCCCCTATAGGTGTGTAAGGTAATTAGCTACCGCTTTTTCAATTGGTATCAGAGCGGGTACACTTCGTTAGGATTAACTTCCTGAGTGTGATTCTGCTATGGTGGTCAAAATGGATAGGTCTCAATCCCTCTCATCACCACCATATTTTGATGGTAGCAACTATGCTTATTGGAAAGTTCGAATGAGAGCGTTTCTTAAGTCTATAGATGAACGTGTGTGGGTGTCCTTGATAAGAGGATGGAAAGAGCCCGTCACCATTGTTGATGGAGTAGAAGTTCCCACAGATGTGGACAACTACTCAAAGGATGAGTTGAGTGAAATTAACTGGAATAGTAAAGGCCTAAATGCAATTTTTATGGCCTTGTCCCAGGAGGAGTTCAAACGAATCTCCAAATGCTTGTATTACAGATGTGTAATACAAGCAAAGAGGCATGGGACATTCTTGAGATCACTCACGAAGGAACTAGGGCTGTAAAAAATTCTAAACTCCAAATGCTTACCACCAGCTTTGAGGAAATTAGAATGAAGGAGGATAAAACTTTTGATGTCTTTTATGCAAGATTGAATGACATTGTAAACTCTCGGTTCAACTTGGGAGACAAAATCCCAGAAAATAGAGTTGTACGAAAAGTTCTCAGATCTCTTCCTGAGAGATTTCGTCCCAAGGTTATTGCAATTGAGGAAAGTAAAGACTTGGATGTCATGAAAATAGAAGAGCTGGTGGGTTCCCTGCAAACTTATGAACATACTCTGCCATTGGATAGGAAGAGCAAGTCCATTGCTCTTAATACAATTCAAGAGGACTCAGATGAGTCATTCGATGAATTAGTAATGAGTGACAGAGAAATAGCATTTTATGCTAAGAAGTTCAGAAAAATGTTTGTAGCAAAAAGGCACAGGAGCCAAAGACCAGAGAAGAAGAAGTTTGGGAGATATATTGAGGGGTCAAGCTCAGAGAATAAAAAAAGAGCTTCCAACAATTACATTAGGCCTAACAAGGACAAGACACAAGTACATTGTTGATTACGCCCAAAGAATAACGCGGTCGTTTGCAGTATAGCTTTGGGGTGTCGATTCCACAGGGAGATGGATTGAGAAATTGAAGAACAGTAGCGAAATTAACAAAAAGATTTAGATGAGTGCGAAAAGTAAAGTATCGGGAATCCTTTGTATATAATTGGTATTTTAATTATTTTCGATTCATTAATAACTCAATTGAAAATTCTATGTCCAAATTTTCAATCGGAAAATAAAACATTAATAACCAGATTTAAATCAAATGTAATCTTTCGAAAAATCATTCGTCACAATATAAGAACAGGAATTGTTATCGATATTAAAGAAATTCAGCGTCGACAATATACTCGTAGAGCAATATTGCAGCAGAGAATTAAATTAAAATAGATAATCAATTGAACCAAACATAATCAAAGGATTATTGCATTTAATAGAAAAAGCATGACTGAATCTATAAATGAAATAAATTCTAAGATTATTTGGTTACGAAAACATTTATAATAAATTTCAAATGACTAAACAAAAGAGTTTAATATTTGAAGAACACATATATGAATCAAAAACAATTACAAATACCATCATATATACAAATTCATCCCTAGCTCTACTAGAAAATTAGTTACACATATTGAAAATATGCAACAAAAATTCTCTAAGGGATAATATGGAAGAGCCAACCATTATTTTCTTCTCTCTTCTTTGGTTTTTCTTTTCTTTTCTCAAGCTCTCAAACAATGTATCTTCCAAGGCATCCAAGCACACTAAGCATGGTCTTAGAACACACACCCCTCCCTTCTATTTATAAGCATCCTTCATGCAAGTTGTCATGACAAAATCATCACAATTTCAACTTGTTTTGCCATGTGCCATTCTTGAATCCAAGTGATTTGTGAGTTGTCATTTTGATCATTTGTTTTCCCACCATGCATGAGCTGGATTTTGCTTGTAGGTTGAGTGTTTCAATTTTGCTTCTCTATCTATTAGTTGTCTTGTATGACTTAATATCTTGTGGTCAAATAATTTGTCTTGAAGAAACTTGAGTGCACTTCATCTTGTATTTGGATTTGATGCAAGTGGCTGAAAAATATCCAGGAACGTCAAGTGCAGGTGCGTCCACTTGATGGTCGATTTTGTCTTAGATTGAGTGGATATCTCTTCAAACACAAAACATAAAAGTTATAGATATTTCTCTTACGGTTCTAGATCATCTTGAATCAGCTCAATCGGAGATTGGATGAGAGAGTTATGCCCATTTTACGAAAAGATGTCAAAACTGTCTGAAATTCCGCAATTATCTTCATTTGCTCCTAATGTCTCCATTTGTGTCCTAAATCAAAATATAAGAATAATGAGTATATTTAGGCATCAAATAAGAATAAAGTTTTAAACATTAAGAGAGGAAAATATGGCATTTTATATTCTCATCAATATATTAAATCATGCTTATATCTATCTCAAGATAAATGACCATTAATTTTATTAACATGAGTTATATCCATTGTTTTCTCATTTCTTTTAGTATTTAAATAGAGTATTTAGAGTGCATTTTTGTGCACTCATCACACCCCCCAACTTACTCATTGCTAGTCCCTAGCAATTTTCATGCAAAATGATGAGAAAGACCAAAGAAAATCACACATAGGGGCCATCAAGACACATTTTTCAAATTTACATATCAAAACAATCTTAGAAATTCAATAACCCTTTCACAAGTAATTCAAATATAGCAATCCACAGAGTGTGTATGTGTTCCAAACTATTTTTATCAAATCAGAGGTTTCGACACATGCAACATTAGAATATCTTAAGCAAAAAGGTTCAACTCCATAACTCACGGGTATAGAAGTGTTTCATGTATGGGTTCTCTCTATGGAGTTGACAAAGGTGTACATTCACTCTCATGGAAATTTAGCCAATTATATATAAGTAACAAGTAAACATTGATCTTATGATAGGAATACTAACAAATGAGATTTCCACCATTCTTTCCACAAGCATACTTAGGATCGGAAAAATCAACACAAAGGGTTGTAATGTGGTTTAGGGTTGGGGTTCATAAGAAGAAAAGGTGAAGAGATTTCAAAAACTTCCAAGTATACACAAAAGGGAATCTGTTAAATTTTTCAGTAGACTATACTTTCCTTTTGATGTACTTTTCAATTTTTTAGATTTTTGTCTAAGTACACTTTTCCATCTTCTTTTGCCACTGGTGTCTTCGCAATTTGATGAACTCTTTCATGAATAATTTGATGGACACATCTAGCACCATGCCATTTTTGTCATGGTTTTTTTTTTTTAATGATAATTTCACACCTAGTACACACTTGGAAGTAAAATGGTAGGAAAATATAGTGTATAAGCTATACTCCAATGTGGAGAGGTATGGATAATGTAGATATGAAAAGAAAAGGCCATATGTGTATATTGGCTCAAAATTGGCTGCTAGGGATCTATGATGAAAAGGCTCAGCTTGAAAGGCTCAAACGTTAATCCTAAGTTGACTTTCGTCATATCCCAAGTATATCCACCATCTTACCACAAACCATATAATGATATTCTCAAAAGAAGTGTCAAATTCAACAGATCAATGGATACTTATCACAATGTCTATATTTGTAAGCTCTCAATTCTCACAAAATTCACATGAATACTTGAGCAAAATAATTCTTTAGTTACATGTGTCAAATCACCATATTACCACAAAGTTTGGATAAGTGCATAAAAACTTTTCTGTGGATGCTTTAGCAAAATGATTTAAGTTGGGTTTGTTGAATTCGCCAAGATGGTTATGAATGAGCATGAGTATCATGTGTGAAAAGATGCCTGTGTGAAAAAATTTGGCAATTTTTTATATATTGATTGAAATATGCCACAGAGTTTAAATAACAGATTTGTATTCCCACCCCCCAACTTAAATGAAACATTGTCCTCAATGTCTAAGAATCAGAATTGAATAACTAAACAGGGTAGAATACACCTGATGTGTGATGTAGATAGCTCGCTAAGCGTCAAAAGTAATGATCTGAAATGACAAAATGATACTATCCTGCAAACAAAAATAAAGAAAATAGTAGTAAATAAAAACAAAACAAAACAAATAAGATGATAATAATAATAATAATGATGATGATAATAATTATAATAATAATAATTATTATTGTTGCATGCTGTGGTCAAAGTTGGTAGACCAAGTTTACAACCGGACTATCTTCCACTTCTTGAACTATTCCTCCTGGGTCAAAAACGAAACGCTTATTTGCCCAATAAACTCGGTGCTCGAACTTCACAGGTAGGTGGCAAGGTTTAAGATTAACTTTGGTTACTTGCTCACTTGAAGGAATCTGTTTTTTATTTTTCTCAAGAAACTCCTCAAACTTCGGTTGCCAAGCCCGTGTGCTATAATCTTGAGTATTGTCAAAAATTGCACAAATATTAGCTACATCAGATGAATCACTGATAGGATTATACTCAAAATCAACAATAAAATTCTCAAGGGGATCAGAATCATGAGTTGTGAAAACTTCCCTGTCTATGAGTGAGTCAATCATATATATCTGCTGGCACTCGTGATTCTTCACAGTTTCTTGTGCCATATGTTGACCATGAGGTACAGACTGAGCTTGAGAAGGGAACTTACCTTGCTCATTTACACTCAAGAAACTCGTTATTTTAGACACCTGGCTCTTTATCTCCTTTTGTTCTTCAACAACCTGCATAATTAAAGACTCAAAATTTTGGTTAGTCTTACCCTGTACTTCAATAAATGCATGCAAAGTGTCTTCTAAAGAATTTCTAGAAGATTGAGGTGCATGGTATGGTGCAGGATATGATCTAGAAGGTTGTGCAGGCTGTGCAGGCTGTTGGTTTTCAGACTTCCAGCTGAAGTTGGGGTGATTATGCCATCCTCTCATGTTAGCATGTGTAGGACAGTCTTGGGCATGATGATCTACCCCACCACAGACAACACATGGTTCAAAAGAGTCTGCATGATTAGCCATGTGTGTTGGCTTTGAGTTTCTTATCTTTAACAGCTCTATTTCTCTTGTAAGCATTTCAACCTTGGCTTTTAGATTATCTTCCTCCCTGAGATGGTAAATACCACCACTCAAGTTTCCTGTAGGTCGTGACCTGTTTGTGCTATCAGTAGCACTAGGTCCAGTCCAAGTATGAGCTTTTTCAGCAAGTTCATTGAGGTACTCTATGGCCTCATCAGGATTTTTCTGTAAAAATTCTCCATTGCACATCATTTCCACGAATTGACATTCCCTGGGCGTAAGCCCTTCATAGAAATAACTCACTAAGCGCCAATTCTCATATCCATGGTGGGGACACATACTCAGTAATTCTTTAAATCTTTCCCAAGACTGGTACAAAGTCTCACTATCCTTTTGTGCAAAGGTAGAGATTTGTCTTTTTAAAGCATTAGTCTTATGTTGGGGAAAGTATTTATTGAAAAACACTTGAGTCATCTCACTCCATGTTCCAATAGACCGTGGTCTTAGTGAGTACAACCAACTCTTAGCTTTATCTTTCAAAGAAAAAGGAAAGAACTTTAGCCTTACCGTTTCGTCAGTGGTATTTTGACCGTGAAATGTTGCAACTACTTCCTCAAATTCCCTAATATGAACATAGGGGTTTTCATTTTCTAGACCATGGAAAGTCGGAAGTAATTGTATCATTCCCGTTTTAAAATCTACATGACGAACATTAGGTGAGAACATAATACAGGATGGTGTGGCTGTTCGTGCGGGATGAAGATAATCTTGGAGGGTTCTAACAGGTTGGTCCACGTGTTCACTCATCGCGTCAGAATTGGAAGAATTATCAAACAAGCGATTAGAAAAATTAGATTCTGAATCTGACTCTAGCACGGGTCTACTAGCAAACCGTCTAAAAGCGTCTCTGTACCTGCACATGCAAAGTAAAGAAAAGCGTAATACTGAAAAAAAAATAATTACGAAAAGAAAAGTAAAATAAAATAAAGATGCAGAAAGCTAAAAAGAAAATGAACGAAGCTACCGCTCTTTTTTTTTTTTTTTTTTAACAAACTACTAAAAAAACTACAAATTCTTCTACCGTCTCCCCGGCAACGGCGCCAAAATTTGATTACGCCCAAAGAATAACGCGGTCGTTTGCAGTATAGCTTTGGGGTGTCGATTCCACAGGGAGATGGATTGAGAAATTGAAGAACAGTAGCGAAATTAACAAAAAGATTTAGATGAGTGCGAAAAGTAAAGTATCGGGAATCCTTTGTATATAATTGGTATTTTAATTATTTTCGATTCATTAATAACTCAATTGAAAATTCTATGTCCAAATTTTCAATCGGAAAATAAAACATTAATAACCAGATTTAAATCAAATGTAATCTTTCGAAAAATCATTCGTCACAATATAAGAACAGGAATTGTTATCGATATTAAAGAAATTCAGCGTCGACAATATACTCGTAGAGCAATATTGCAGCAGAGAATTAAATTAAAATAGATAATCAATTGAACCAAACATAATCAAAGGATTATTGCATTTAATAGAAAAAGCATGACTGAATCTATAAATGAAATAAATTCTAAGATTATTTGGTTACGAAAACATTTATAATAAATTTCAAATGACTAAACAAAAGAGTTTAATATTTGAAGAACACATATATGAATCAAAAACAATTACAAATACCATCATATATACAAATTCATCCCTAGCTCTACTAGAAAATTAGTTACACATATTGAAAATATGCAACAAAAATTCTCTAAGGGATAATATGGAAGAGCCAACCATTATTTTCTTCTCTCTTCTTTGGTTTTTCTTTTCTTTTCTCAAGCTCTCAAACAATGTATCTTCCAAGGCATCCAAGCACACTAAGCATGGTCTTAGAACACACACCCCTCCCTTCTATTTATAAGCATCCTTCATGCAAGTTGTCATGACAAAATCATCACAATTTCAACTTGTTTTGCCATGTGCCATTCTTGAATCCAAGTGATTTGTGAGTTGTCATTTTGATCATTTGTTTTCCCACCATGCATGAGCTGGATTTTGCTTGTAGGTTGAGTGTTTCAATTTTGCTTCTCTATCTATTAGTTGTCTTGTATGACTTAATATCTTGTGGTCAAATAATTTGTCTTGAAGAAACTTGAGTGCACTTCATCTTGTATTTGGATTTGATGCAAGTGGCTGAAAAATATCCAGGAACGTCAAGTGCAGGTGCGTCCACTTGATGGTCGATTTTGTCTTAGATTGAGTGGATATCTCTTCAAACACAAAACATAAAAGTTATAGATATTTCTCTTACGGTTCTAGATCATCTTGAATCAGCTCAATCGGAGATTGGATGAGAGAGTTATGCCCATTTTACGAAAAGATGTCAAAACTGTCTGAAATTCCGCAATTATCTTCATTTGCTCCTAATGTCTCCATTTGTGTCCTAAATCAAAATATAAGAATAATGAGTATATTTAGGCATCAAATAAGAATAAAGTTTTAAACATTAAGAGAGGAAAATATGGCATTTTATATTCTCATCAATATATTAAATCATGCTTATATCTATCTCAAGATAAATGACCATTAATTTTATTAACATGAGTTATATCCATTGTTTTCTCATTTCTTTTAGTATTTAAATAGAGTATTTAGAGTGCATTTTTGTGCACTCATCACACCCCCCAACTTACTCATTGCTAGTCCCTAGCAATTTTCATGCAAAATGATGAGAAAGACCAAAGAAAATCACACATAGGGGCCATCAAGACACATTTTTCAAATTTACATATCAAAACAATCTTAGAAATTCAATAACCCTTTCACAAGTAATTCAAATATAGCAATCCACAGAGTGTGTATGTGTTCCAAACTATTTTTATCAAATCAGAGGTTTCGACACATGCAACATTAGAATATCTTAAGCAAAAAGGTTCAACTCCATAACTCACGGGTATAGAAGTGTTTCATGTATGGGTTCTCTCTATGGAGTTGACAAAGGTGTACATTCACTCTCATGGAAATTTAGCCAATTATATATAAGTAACAAGTAAACATTGATCTTATGATAGGAATACTAACAAATGAGATTTCCACCATTCTTTCCACAAGCATACTTAGGATCGGAAAAATCAACACAAAGGGTTGTAATGTGGTTTAGGGTTGGGGTTCATAAGAAGAAAAGGTGAAGAGATTTCAAAAACTTCCAAGTATACACAAAAGGGAATCTGTTAAATTTTTCAGTAGACTATACTTTCCTTTTGATGTACTTTTCAATTTTTTAGATTTTTGTCTAAGTACACTTTTCCATCTTCTTTTGCCACTGGTGTCTTCGCAATTTGATGAACTCTTTCATGAATAATTTGATGGACACATCTAGCACCATGCCATTTTTGTCATGGTTTTTTTTTTTTAATGATAATTTCACACCTAGTACACACTTGGAAGTAAAATGGTAGGAAAATATAGTGTATAAGCTATACTCCAATGTGGAGAGGTATGGATAATGTAGATATGAAAAGAAAAGGCCATATGTGTATATTGGCTCAAAATTGGCTGCTAGGGATCTATGATGAAAAGGCTCAGCTTGAAAGGCTCAAACGTTAATCCTAAGTTGACTTTCGTCATATCCCAAGTATATCCACCATCTTACCACAAACCATATAATGATATTCTCAAAAGAAGTGTCAAATTCAACAGATCAATGGATACTTATCACAATGTCTATATTTGTAAGCTCTCAATTCTCACAAAATTCACATGAATACTTGAGCAAAATAATTCTTTAGTTACATGTGTCAAATCACCATATTACCACAAAGTTTGGATAAGTGCATAAAAACTTTTCTGTGGATGCTTTAGCAAAATGATTTAAGTTGGGTTTGTTGAATTCGCCAAGATGGTTATGAATGAGCATGAGTATCATGTGTGAAAAGATGCCTGTGTGAAAAAATTTGGCAATTTTTTATATATTGATTGAAATATGCCACAGAGTTTAAATAACAGATTTGTATTCCCACCCCCCAACTTAAATGAAACATTGTCCTCAATGTCTAAGAATCAGAATTGAATAACTAAACAGGGTAGAATACACCTGATGTGTGATGTAGATAGCTCGCTAAGCGTCAAAAGTAATGATCTGAAATGACAAAATGATACTATCCTGCAAACAAAAATAAAGAAAATAGTAGTAAATAAAAACAAAACAAAACAAATAAGATGATAATAATAATAATAATGATGATGATAATAATTATAATAATAATAATTATTATTGTTGCATGCTGTGGTCAAAGTTGGTAGACCAAGTTTACAACCGGACTATCTTCCACTTCTTGAACTATTCCTCCTGGGTCAAAAACGAAACGCTTATTTGCCCAATAAACTCGGTGCTCGAACTTCACAGGTAGGTGGCAAGGTTTAAGATTAACTTTGGTTACTTGCTCACTTGAAGGAATCTGTTTTTTATTTTTCTCAAGAAACTCCTCAAACTTCGGTTGCCAAGCCCGTGTGCTATAATCTTGAGTATTGTCAAAAATTGCACAAATATTAGCTACATCAGATGAATCACTGATAGGATTATACTCAAAATCAACAATAAAATTCTCAAGGGGATCAGAATCATGAGTTGTGAAAACTTCCCTGTCTATGAGTGAGTCAATCATATATATCTGCTGGCACTCGTGATTCTTCACAGTTTCTTGTGCCATATGTTGACCATGAGGTACAGACTGAGCTTGAGAAGGGAACTTACCTTGCTCATTTACACTCAAGAAACTCGTTATTTTAGACACCTGGCTCTTTATCTCCTTTTGTTCTTCAACAACCTGCATAATTAAAGACTCAAAATTTTGGTTAGTCTTACCCTGTACTTCAATAAATGCATGCAAAGTGTCTTCTAAAGAATTTCTAGAAGATTGAGGTGCATGGTATGGTGCAGGATATGATCTAGAAGGTTGTGCAGGCTGTGCAGGCTGTTGGTTTTCAGACTTCCAGCTGAAGTTGGGGTGATTATGCCATCCTCTCATGTTAGCATGTGTAGGACAGTCTTGGGCATGATGATCTACCCCACCACAGACAACACATGGTTCAAAAGAGTCTGCATGATTAGCCATGTGTGTTGGCTTTGAGTTTCTTATCTTTAACAGCTCTATTTCTCTTGTAAGCATTTCAACCTTGGCTTTTAGATTATCTTCCTCCCTGAGATGGTAAATACCACCACTCAAGTTTCCTGTAGGTCGTGACCTGTTTGTGCTATCAGTAGCACTAGGTCCAGTCCAAGTATGAGCTTTTTCAGCAAGTTCATTGAGGTACTCTATGGCCTCATCAGGATTTTTCTGTAAAAATTCTCCATTGCACATCATTTCCACGAATTGACATTCCCTGGGCGTAAGCCCTTCATAGAAATAACTCACTAAGCGCCAATTCTCATATCCATGGTGGGGACACATACTCAGTAATTCTTTAAATCTTTCCCAAGACTGGTACAAAGTCTCACTATCCTTTTGTGCAAAGGTAGAGATTTGTCTTTTTAAAGCATTAGTCTTATGTTGGGGAAAGTATTTATTGAAAAACACTTGAGTCATCTCACTCCATGTTCCAATAGACCGTGGTCTTAGTGAGTACAACCAACTCTTAGCTTTATCTTTCAAAGAAAAAGGAAAGAACTTTAGCCTTACCGTTTCGTCAGTGGTATTTTGACCGTGAAATGTTGCAACTACTTCCTCAAATTCCCTAATATGAACATAGGGGTTTTCATTTTCTAGACCATGGAAAGTCGGAAGTAATTGTATCATTCCCGTTTTAAAATCTACATGACGAACATTAGGTGAGAACATAATACAGGATGGTATGGCTGTTCGTGCGGGATGAAGATAATCTTGGAGGGTTCTAACAGGTTGGTCCACGTGTTCACTCATCGCGTCAGAATTGGAAGAATTATCAAACAAGCGATTAGAAAAATTAGATTCTGAATCTGACTCTAGCACGGGTCTACTAGCAAACCGTCTAAAAGCGTCTCTGTACCTGCACATGCAAAGTAAAGAAAAGCGTAATACTGAAAAAAAAATAATTACGAAAAGAAAAGTAAAATAAAATAAAGATGCAGAAAGCTAAAAAGAAAATGAACGAAGCTACCGCTCTTTTTTTTTTTTTTTTTTAACAAACTACTAAAAAAACTACAAATTCTTCTACCGTCTCCCCGGCAACGGCGCCAAAATTTGATTACGCCCAAAGAATAACGCGGTCGTTTGCAGTATAGCTTTGGGGTGTCGATTCCACAGGGAGATGGATTGAGAAATTGAAGAACAGTAGCGAAATTAACAAAAAGATTTAGATGAGTGCGAAAAGTAAAGTATCGGGAATCCTTTGTATATAATTGGTATTTTAATTATTTTCGATTCATTAATAACTCAATTGAAAATTCTATGTCCAAATTTTCAATCGGAAAATAAAACATTAATAACCAGATTTAAATCAAATGTAATCTTTCGAAAAATCATTCGTCACAATATAAGAACAGGAATTGTTATCGATATTAAAGAAATTCAGCGTCGACAATATACTCGTAGAGCAATATTGCAGCAGAGAATTAAATTAAAATAGATAATCAATTGAACCAAACATAATCAAAGGATTATTGCATTTAATAGAAAAAGCATGACTGAATCTATAAATGAAATAAATTCTAAGATTATTTGGTTACGAAAACATTTATAATAAATTTCGAATGACTAAACAAAAGAGTTTAATATTTGAAGAACACATATATGAATCAAAAACAATTACAAATACCATCATATATACAAATTCATCCCTAGCTCTACTAGAAAATTAGTTACACATATTGAAAATATGCAACAAAAATTCTCTAAGGGATAATATGGAAGAGCCAACCATTATTTTCTTCTCTCTTCTTTGGTTTTTCTTTTCTTTTCTCAAGCTCTCAAACAATGTATCTTCCAAGGCATCCAAGCACACTAAGCATGGTCTTAGAACACACACCCCTCCCTTCTATTTATAAGCATCCTTCATGCAAGTTGTCATGACAAAATCATCACAATTTCAACTTGTTTTGCCATGTGCCATTCTTGAATCCAAGTGATTTGTGAGTTGTCATTTTGATCATTTGTTTTCCCACCATGCATGAGCTGGATTTTGCTTGTAGGTTGAGTGTTTCAATTTTGCTTCTCTATCTATTAGTTGTCTTGTATGACTTAATATCTTGTGGTCAAATAATTTGTCTTGAAGAAACTTGAGTGCACTTCATCTTGTATTTGGATTTGATGCAAGTGGCTGAAAAATATCCAGGAACGTCAAGTGCAGGTGCGTCCACTTGATGGTCGATTTTGTCTTAGATTGAGTGGATATCTCTTCAAACACAAAACATAAAAGTTATAGATATTTCTCTTACGGTTCTAGATCATCTTGAATCAGCTCAATCGGAGATTGGATGAGAGAGTTATGCCCATTTTACGAAAAGATGTCAAAACTGTCTGAAATTCCGCAATTATCTTCATTTGCTCCTAATGTCTCCATTTGTGTCCTAAATCAAAATATAAGAATAATGAGTATATTTAGGCATCAAATAAGAATAAAGTTTTAAACATTAAGAGAGGAAAATATGGCATTTTATATTCTCATCAATATATTAAATCATGCTTATATCTATCTCAAGATAAATGACCATTAATTTTATTAACATGAGTTATATCCATTGTTTTCTCATTTCTTTTAGTATTTAAATAGAGTATTTAGAGTGCATTTTTGTGCACTCATCAATTGTCATGAATGTCATGGATTTGGTCACATTCGCTTGGAGTGTGCAAATTATAAGAAGAGCAAAGAAAAGGCAAAGATTGCCTCTCTAAGTGAAAGTGAGTCTGAATCGAGTGACTCATCTGGCAACTCCACTCCCAAAAGGAATCTCAACTACATGGCTTTTACATCTTCCGTTGGAGACATAGATCAGTGCAGTGAACAAGCTTCTGATGATTGTAACATACCGAAAGATGAGTCCGAGTGTGAAGATCAATTGCAAGAAATCTATGAAAAACTTTACAAGGAGTGCGCGAAATTGAGAACAGTCAACAAAGCACAGACTGAAAAGATAATTCAGTGCAAACAAGAAAATGATGAGCTCCAAGGCAAACTGAATGAAGCTTATATCTTGACTGACCAATTGCGAAAGAAAAGTGAGACTTTGGAAGATGCTATGGAAACTAAGGAAAATGAATTAACCCAGCTAAAGGGAAGATTGCTAGCCTTTTCCACTGGAAAACAAAATCTGGACAAAATTCTAACTCTTGGAAAGCCCTCAGGAGACAAGAGTGGAATAGGTTATGTTAGAGGAAAGTTTGAAGTGGGTACAAGCTCGAAAACTCCTCAAAACAGCATGGTGAAAAATCACTCACTAGCAAAGGGAAAGAAAGTCATACATGCACAAAAGTTTGTTTCATTTCAAGAGAAACAAATAGCTCACAACACAAGACCCGTGTGTCATCACTGTGGGAAGTTGGGTCATGTGAAAACAAATTGTTTGAAATTTAAAAGACTCACCAGAAAAGCTCCTAAGGATGACTTGCCCTTCAGGAAACAACAAACTCACAAAGAATACCGCATTTGTCATAATTGTGGCAAGTATGGTCACATCCGGCCTAACTGTTATAAGCTCAAGAAGCTCTCTGTGAGAAATAAAAGGAGACAACCAAAAGGAGATCACATAAATTTGTGGGATCAAGTCATGGTTCTCACTAGACAAAATGCTCGTCTAAATGCCAAGATAGACAACCTGACAAGTACCCAGAAGGCTGTGCAAGTCAACTCTCCAAAGATCAAAAGAGTGTGGGTCAAGAAGGAGGAAAGAGACACATGTCACATTGCTCACATTGCCTTGAAGACTCAGAACAATTCACTGTGGTATCTTGATAGTGGGTGTTCTCGACACATGTCCGGTGATAAAACTCTTTTTAAGACAATTGAAGAGTACAAATGTGGGACAGTGACATTTGGAGATGGTGGAAAAGCAAACATTATTGGGAAAGGTGAAATTAACATTACTGGACTACCGGCATTGAGAGAAGTTCTATATGTTGATGGATTAAAAGCAAATCTTCTTAGCATAAGCCAAATGTGTGATAATGGTGCCGAAGTTCGGTTCTCAAAAGATATGTGCGTTGTTTCTGATAACAATGGACAATGCTTGATGCAAGGAACCAGGACCTCTGACAATTGCTATGGTATCGCTCCCATTTCACAGTACAGCTGCAATAGTACTAAAAGTGAGGCCACTACTCTCTGGCATCAAAGACTTGGGCATGTGAATCACAAAAATTTGTCAAAGATTGCTAAGAAAGAAATGGTGATTGGACTGCCCGAACTTGGGAAAGTGGAGACATCTGTTTGTGGATCATGTCAAGTGGGAAAACAAGTTCGAGCAGCCCACAAGAACATAATAGATGTCCTGACCAAAAGACCTTTAGAGTTGTTATACATTGATCTTATGGGACCCTCTAGGACTGAAAGTTTGGGGGGGAAGAAATACATATTGATGGTGGTAGATGATTTCACCAGATACTCTTGGGTAGAATTTTTGAGGGAAAAGGGTGAGGCTTCAAATGTGATAAGGAACTTATGTAAGAAGCTTCAAAATGAACAAGGGAACCCTATTGTCAGAATCAGGAGCGACCATGGACGAGAATTTGATAACTCAAGTTTAGAGAAATTCTGTGATGAAGAAGGCATTCGTCAAGAATTCTCTGTTCCCATTACTCCACAGCAAAATGGAGTTGTTGAAAGAAAAAAATCGAGTTATCCAAGAAATGGCTCGAGTTATGATGCATATCAAAAATGTTTCTGCTCATTTTTTGGGTGAAGCTGTGAACACAGCATGTCACATTGTGAATAGAGTCTACCCTCGACCCAACACTTCTCAGACACCATATGAGCTGTGGAAAGGAAATAAGCCAAATGTGAAGTACTTCAGGGTGTTCGGGAGTAAGTGTTACATTTTGAGAGATAGGGAAAATCTGGGTAAGTTTGACCCAAAGAGTGATGAGGGAATATTCCTTGGTTATTCCAGAAACAGTCGTGCTTACAGATGTTACAATCTACGCACCCAAACTGTTATGGAATCCATCAATGTGGTTATAGATGATACTCCTAAAGAGGAGTTGAATCAAAATCTAATTGATACACCAAGTGGAACTGAAGAGAACTCTAGTGAACTTAATGAAGATCAAGAGACCTCATCAACTGAAAAAGTTCATACTCACAAGGAGCCATCTTCGAGAATGAAGCTAAACCATCCTCAAGATAACATAATCGGGAATGTAAATGAAGGGATGAGGTTGAGGAAGAAAGTGATAAGTCAACTAGCCCACTCATGTTACATCTCTCAGATTGAACCAAAAAGGGTGGAAGAAGCCTTAAATGATGAGAATTGGACAAATGCCATGCATGAAGAAATTAATCAATTTGTGAGAAATGATGTGTGGTACCTGGTCCCAAGACCTGAAATGCACAATGTTGTAGGTACAAAATGGATCTTCAAGAACAAATCTGATGAAAATGGAATGATTGTACGGAATAAGGCAAGATTGGTGGCACAAGGTTATGCCCAAATGGAAGGAATAGACTTTGATGAGACATTTGCATCGGTGGCAAGGCTTGAGTCAATCCGAATACTATTGAGTATTGCTTGCCATATGTGTTTCAAACTCTATCAAATGGATGTAAAGAGTGCCTTCTTAAATGGAATCCTTCAAGAAGAAGTGTATGTCGAGCAACCAAAAGGTTTCGAGGATCCAAAATATCCTAATCATGTCTATAGGTTGAAGAAAGCCCTGTATGGGTTGAAACAAGCTCCCAGAGCCTGGTATGAGAGGCTAACTTCATATCTTTTGGAGCACAAGTTTCTGCGAGGAAGTGTTGATAGGACACTTTTTATCCGGAAAGTGGGTGAGGAGATAACTATAGCTCAAATCTATGTGGATGATATTGTGTTTGGATCATCCGTTGATGACCTAGCTCTTGAGTTTGCAGAAGAAATGAAGAATGAATTTGAGATGAGTATGGTGGGTGAGCTAACTTTTTTCTTGGGACTCCAAGTAAAACAGCTAGATGAAGGGTTGTTCATATCCCAGTCAAAATATGCAAAAGACCTGCTGAAAAAATTTGGATTAGATGGGAGTAGCCATGCTAGAACTCCTATGAACACAAGTGTAAAACTCAGTGCTGATGTGTCAGGAAAGGGAGTTGAGCAATCTCTGTACAGAAGCATGATTGAGAGTCTACTGTATCTCATTTCTAGTAGACCTGACATTGCTTTTCAGTGTCGGTGTTTGTGCTAGATTCCAAGCAAACCCCAAAGAATCTCATCTTGTGGCTGTCAAACGCATACTTCGCTATGTGAATGCTACAGTGAATTATGGAATTTGGTACTCCAAAGATTCCAATACTGAGCTTGCAGGCTACTCTGATACTGATTGGGCGGGAAATGCCGATGATAGAAAGAGCACTTCAGGTGGATGTTTTTATATGGGAACAAATCTTGTTGCTTGGATGAGTAAGAAACAAAACTCCATTTCTTTGTCTACAGCTGAGGCTGAATACATTGTTGCTGGGAGTTGTTGTACTCAATTCCTGTGGATGAAACAAATGATTCGTGACTATGGTATTACTCAAGGTGTGATGAGCATCTATTGTGATAATACCAGTGCCATCAACATCTCTAAAAATCATGTCCAACATTCTAGGACCAAGCATATTGACATTAGGCATCATTTCATTCGGGAACTTGTGGAAACACATGTAATTACTCTTGAGTACATTCCCACCGAACATCAATTAGCCGATCTTTTTACCAAACCATTAGATGGTCTTCGTTTTGAGTGTCTTAGAAAGGCTATTGGTATTTGTGCCTTAACACAAGAGATGTAACATGCATTTCATACATTGCATACATATCATTTTTTTCTTATGCATTGTTATTTTTCTTGTCTTCATCTTCTTCTTTGTCTTTCCTCTGATTCATTTGCCCTTTCTTCGATGTGATGCATGGCCTTACTACTAGACAGTACACTTTCAAGCATGTGTCTTGTGAAAATTGTATCATAGGCTTATGTTGCAAAGGTGTAAGATGTGTGTCACTTTAAATATGCGTTTTGCCGCACACACTGCACGCCTAGCTCAATCTCTTGACATTTGACCTTATGTGAGACTTTGGGGAGGCAATCAAAAGTGTAAGGGGGAGCCTTACGAGTGATCAGAATTGACCTCGGGCTAGATGACCTGTGTAAGAACTTTTGTATCCAAAAAGGAAAGAAAATGAAGAGGCTCTATTATTGCATTAAAAAAAAAAAGGGGCAGAAAGAAAGAAAAAGGGTCAAAATAGAAATCCTGACTCTGGTTCTATTAGACACAAGAAATTAGGTCCTAGCAGCATTGGGTTTGACTTTCTGCGCTTTGACGGGTCTCCCAAACTCTTATGGTTTCTTGTTTAGCCCAACCCTACTCACACCTCTCGGTTAAAATTTTTGATTGAGCAAGAGCACTGTCTAAACATGCATAGTCATATTAATTGTGACATACAGTCTTTATACTTGCGTGGCATTTAGAGTATGATATTATTTTACATTTGCTCTGCTACGAATGTTTTTTAAAATTGTCCCCAAGTTTGAAGTCACTACAAAAAAAAAAGAAAAAAAAAAAGAAAGGCTGCAATTTCGCTCGATATCTCGCTCGACCATAAAATCTCGCTCGAGCGAAAAACCCTTATATTGCGCTCTGCATCGCGCGATAAGCCCAGTCTGCCGGAGCCACTTCTCCCTTCTCTCATTCTCCCTTCTCTCATCTTCTCTCAAAAACACTCAATCCAAGCCTAAGCATCTCATTTTCTCTCAAACACTCAATCAACGGTAAGCTTTCCTCTATCCATTTCTTCTTCATTTTTTTTTCTTCTTTCACGGTTCATTCCATTCATAGGGTTGTGTTTGGATTCCAATATTTTAGTTTTTTTTTAAGAAACTTGGTGGTTCATTTTTGGTATGGATGAACCTATTAGAGTAGTGTTGTATTTAGGGAGGACTGAGATAATTAATTGGGTGTTAAACCCATGATTACACAGCATGCACACTACATGTTCGATAAAATGTCTCAATGAAATTTTGTCTTCCATTTTGTCTCTCCTTTGGTGCATTGCTCTTTAGACAAAATGTAGGTCTCATTCATAGTCTGCACACCTTGTTGAGAACATTGTTGGGTCACATTTTAGGCATGTGATGAGTGCACAAAAATGCACTTTAAATACTCTATTTAAATACTAAAAGAAATGAGAAAACAATGGATATAACTCATGTTAATAAAATTAATGGTCATTTATCTTGAGATAGATATAAGCATGATTTAATATATTGATGAGAATATAAAATGCCATATTTTCCTCTCTTAATGTTTAAAACTTTATTCTTATTTGATGCCTAAATATACTCATTATTCTTATATTTTGATTTAGGACACAAATGGAGACATTAGGAGCAAATGAAGATAATTGCGGAATTTTAGATAGTTCTGACATCTTTTCATAAAATGGGCATAACTCTCTCATCCAATCTCCGATTGAGCTGATTCAAGATGATCTAGAACCGCAAGAGAAATATCTATAACTTTCATGTTTTGTGTTTGAAGAGATATCCACTCAATCTAAGACAAAATTGACCATCAAGTGGACGCACCTGCACTTGACGTTCCTGGATATTTTTCAGCCACTTGCATCAAATCCAAATGTCATCATAATATTTTCTAGCAAGCACTCCTACACCAACTTGGAAATTCAATGATCAATTCAGATACAAGATGAAGTGCACTCAAATTTCTTCAAGACAAATTATTTGACCACAAGATATTAAGTCATACAAGACAACTAATAGATAGAGAAGCAAAATTGAAACACTCAACCTACAAGCAAAATCCAGCTCATGCATGGTGGGAAAACAAATGATCAAAATGACAACTCACAAATCACTTGGATTCAAGAATGGCACATGGCAAAACAAGTTGAAATTGTGATGATTTTGTCATGACAACTTGCATGAAGGATGCTTATAAATAGAAGGGAGGGGTGTGTGTTCTAAGACAATGCTTAGTGTGCTTGGATGCCTTGGAAGATACATTGTTTTTGAGAGCTTGAGAAAAGAAAAGAAAAACCAAAGAAGAGAGAAGAAAATAATGGTTGGCTCTTCCATATTATCCCTTGAAGAATTTTTGTTGCATATTTTCAATATGTGTAACTAATTTTCTAGTAGAGCTAGGGATGAATTTGTATATATGATGGTATTTGTAATTGTTTTTGATTCATATATGTGTTCTTCAAATATTAAACTCTTTTGTTTAGTCATTCGAAATTTATTATAAATATTTTCGTCACCAAATAATCTTAGAATTTATTTCATTTATAGATTCAGTCATGCTTTTTCTATTAAATGCAATAATCCTTTGATTATGTTTGGTTCAATTGGTTATCTATTTTAATTTAATTCTCTGCTGCAATATTGCTCTACGAGTATATTGTCGACGTTGAATTTTTTTAATATCGATAACAATTCCTGTTCTTATATTGTGACGAATGATTTTTCAAAAGATTACATTTGATTTAAATCTGGTTATTAATGTTTTATTTTCCGATTGAAAATTTGGACATAGAATTTTCAATTGAGTTATTAATGAATCGAAAATAATTAAAATACCAATTATATACAAAGGATTCCCGATGCTTTACTTTTCGCACTCATCTAAATATTTTTGTTAATTTCGTTACTGTTCTTCAATTTCTAAATCCATCTCCCTGTGGAATCGACACCCCAAAACTATACTGCAAACGACCGCATTATTCTTTGGGCGTAATCAGCATGTTAGGCATATAAGGCACTTTAGGCATTTTAGGCATGATGGACATCCATATGCAACTCCACATCTTGTCATATATGTCTCACTGTCTGTACTTGGTCCATCTACAGCTGCCATGGCATCTCGGCGTGTTCGTCCTCGCACTGCCCCATCCACCTCTCGGACTTACTTCCACAGTCCCCAAGCCGAGGAACTCTACACACAGAATTTTTCTCATCGCTCCCTTCTTGTGGAACGTGAAGTTCTTCTCGGTGAGTTTCGGGATACCTATCCCATCGTCCCTCAGATCTTTGAGTCGCGCCAGTGGCTTGCTTTGACCACTGGTCATCCCGCTCCCTCGGTGGAGTTGGTCAGGGAGTTTTACTCGAACATGCATGACATCTCAGAGGGATCTTTTCAAGTGGATATCCGAAATATCACTTTCCGGGTGACTCTCGATCTTGTGGCACATTTACTAGGGGTACCACGAGTAAATAATCCAGTTTACCCCTATCTCCATACCCCAGCCCCTAGCAGACCTGATCTGGGTCGCTTTCTCACCAGGTCTCCTATGACTAGGACTGGGATTCCTCCTCTAGCGACCAAGTCGTTTCCCCATGCATACCAGATTGTGAGTCGGATTGTTTTGACCAACATATACCCTACTGGACACTATAGTGACATTGGTCCGGATCGTGCCCTTCTTCTACATGCCTTGCTCACTGATGTCACTATTGATTTGGGCAGTCTTCTTTGTCGGGTCATGATAGAGGCCCATATGTCGTCAAACTTTCGAA
Source organism: Platycarya strobilacea (assembly GCA_036898215.1). Classification (NCBI taxonomy): domain Eukaryota; kingdom Viridiplantae; phylum Streptophyta; class Magnoliopsida; order Fagales; family Juglandaceae; genus Platycarya; species Platycarya strobilacea. Next base: position 30,454,490 of record CM072549.1, on the reverse strand, counting down.
CTGGTCTTCCTCTTGCATGTCTCATTACGAGGATAGCCTTGGCTCAATTTGTGTCCATCACTCCCCAGGAACTTAGAGTGAATCTTAAGACACCAATTGGACGGAAGACCATGCAACTAAGTCAAGCGCATCTTCCTAATGTTGAACCCGCTCCTGCACATTCTACCTAGAGCGGACCTATTCCTCACACTCCTGAGTCCAGCTCGGGTCCTTCTAGCTCGGGTCTGATGCCACCAGCTACAGAACCAACCCGGCAGACCCTATTGGATTTTCTGATTAGCATTCAGCAGTCTGTGACCAGCATGGATACCCGCATTGATAACTGATTTAACAGCCTTGAGACTCGGGTTACTCAATTGGACACTCATATCAATGCTCGGTTTGACACACTTGAGACTCAGGTGATTGAGCTTGGAAATCAAGTCCAGCATCTTCTTGCTGAGGAGGAAGAAACTGATGAAGATTGAGACCCCTTACCATTTGTGACAAAAAGGGGGAGTGATCTTAGAGATCTTAGGGGGAGTAGCTAGATTTTGGAGGAGCTAAGCTACATTGTAGGGGGAGTACCTAACCGTTTGATGTTTTTAATTTTGCTATGTGATTAAACTTTTTGAACTCTTGATGTATTCTGTGTTGAACTAATTGCTATTGAAGGTTTAATGTTAAATTTTTGTGGCAATTTTTTTTTACGTTTGAGTTCTTTTGTTAAATTCCTTGCAAGTGTTTTCTTTTGGTACGTTTATATGTTTGTTAAGTGTGCAGATACTTCACTTGCCAAGACTAAACCTACATGTGGAAGTCCTGTTGTTTGTGTGTGATAGGATTAGGTCCAATGTATAAGTTAGAGGTTTTGTCACAGAAATGCCAAAGGGGGAGATTGTTGATGTAAAATTTGGTAGTTGGCAACTTCTAGTGAAAAACCTAATATAATTGAGTTGTAACTAATGGTGGACAGAGTACACATGAAGAGGATCAAAATGGCTCGGGAAAAACCGAATACAGTGATCTCGCTCGACCCTCGCTCGACATGGCGCTCGAGCGAAGTCCAGGCAGAGACTTCGCTCGACACTCGCTCGACATGGCGCTCGAGCGAAGTCCAGGCAGAGACTTCGCTCGACACTCGCTCGACATCCCGCTCGAGCGAAGTTAGTGATAAATGGATTTCTCTAGGGTTTGAGCGCCATTTCAGAAGGTGGCCTATAAATACATCTTTAAGTCCTTTGCTGCAAGGTGGAGAAAAATAGAGGAAAAGCCAAAGAGCCACATTTCATCCCTTGAGAGAAACATCTCCATTGTTTTCAAGGATCATTCTCTTGGATTATATTTCTCCCCCACAACACACATTCATAATCTTAGTGAGTCCATTGGAGTGGACGTGTTCATCAAGCTGGAAGAGTTCTTCAAGGTGCTTGGATGAAGAAATCAAGGTGTTTGTGTGAGAAGCTATAGAAAGGTCGGAGTTCCGGCACTACATGCGTGTAGAGATCGAGTGGGTCACTCGTAGTGTTGCAAGACAAGTTTAGATGCTCTTGTTGGTTTGTAAGTGTTTCTAAATTAGTTGTAACAAACTAAAATTTCTATAGTGGATTGGAGGTGGTGTCTTACACCCGGAGTGGTTTTAGATTTTGAAGAGGTTTTTCAAATGAGTTTCCACTTCGTAACCAAAATCTGTGTGTTGATTTCTCCTTTGATTGCTTGTGTTTGTTGATTAATTTTTTAAACTGCTATTGTTTTTGTTAAACACCTATTCACCCCCTTATAGGTGTGTAAGGTAATTAGCTACCGCTTTTTCAGACTTGTTAATGGTGGACTAGTAATGTAATGATCACTGAATTGATGAAAGTTGAAAGTAGAGTAAAATACTTTAAAAAAGAGTATTGGATGGGATGTTTAAAAAAGAATTTCATCTCATCTCAATTGCTTTTTAATCATTACAATTTTTTAAAACTAATCATTATGATTTTTCTAAACTTTTAAATAAAAAATAATTTAACTTTTTTAAATCTTAAAATAAAATTAATATTAAGAAATTATATTGTAATTTTATAACATCTTTTATTCAAAAAATTTCTCTAATTTTCCAAAGCTAATAATACCTAATTTAAATTATCTTACTACAATTCACAAACTATTTTACTATTATTTCTCATCTCCTTTAATTTTTCAAACATCCCTAATTTATCTAAAATAACAAACCACATAAAAAAAAGAAACAACCCTAATTTAAGACAAAAAAAAAAAGTTATAGAAAAACCCTTCCTCGAACATAACTTTTATATGATAGTTTAACTTTAAAACGAGGAGAATATTTGAAAATTAATCTTCTAAGAACCTGATCTCAATCACTTTCTGATCATGTCTAGCCATCTAGGAGAACGAAATGACCACGCAAATAGAAAGAGAATTTATGATGTCCTTGTTTACTTTATTCCATGCGCATTAACTTCTATTACTTTATATATTCTTCTTCCATTACAAACATACAAACAAATAAATAATCATATTTCAATGTACGAAAGGAAGTATATATATATATATTTGAGAAAAGTTAGAAATCAGATGGGTGTAACATTCATGTTACACTCATCCAATAAAAACACAACACGTCACCACTTAACCAAAAAAAAAAAAAAGGCTAGAATCGGTCACACTAGATTACGTTTAATACCCCCTACCCGAACACGTCTCCATCCCACTCTCCTTCTGCTATTCATTCTTGATGCTAGAGCCGGTCATTCTTCTTAACGTTGCCGGTGTACAAAAAACTATCTGCATTCAAGGAAACAATCAAGATTTTATATTTAGAATGGTGATCGATAAAATGTACGATACGTGTAAATTTTAGAATGATGGTTATCAGTGATAGAAGTATCATGCTCTCTTGTTACCGAACTCTCTAAACATATATTAGTCTTCGAATTGTCTACGTCTTTTTAAAAAAAAATCAATTATTCTTAAGTAGTTGCGAATATTTTTTTATGATTTAAGAAAAAGTTATAGATTAAGAATAAATTTAAGAATTTTCTAATAAGTAATGATGTAACGCTATTAAATTTTTAATAAATTATATCTTACAACCATACAAGTTAGAGTCAAACTAAATAAGTGGGTATAATCAATTAATTTTACAATCATATAAATTTATAATTAATTTTTTTGTTAGAACTAGACTGTTAGAATAATTGTAAGATTATGAGAGTTAAAATTTGAGTTTAAATGAAGATAAAAGTTAGAATATAAATGAATGTATATTGAGATTTAGAAAAATAATTTTAGTAAAAATTTAAGAGGGAGTAATTTTTTTTTTTTTCAATCTAAGAGAGAATTTTAATTATGTATATTTATATTATAGGTAAGCTTTTAAAAAATTTTGAGGGCAACCATCAACGTGGATCCGCCCCTGCTGCGTTTAATGTTTTGAGCGAGGACGGCCAGGAAAATGAAAAAATTAATTCAAATAGATAACTATAAGAATTCTAACATCGTCTTTTAGAAAAAGCCCTCCGGTGCTCCTCTTCGTTTTTCCCTGGCCTCTGTAATTTTCCATCCGGTGCCAGTTTATTTCTCCCTGAATTATTGGTGAGTTTCTGTATTTTTTCCCTTGATTTTTTGGTTTATAATTAATTTTTCGTTGTATTTTCTGAACTCTTTTATTCGGAATTTGGAGCATTGTTTTTTTTTTGTTTGTTTTAGTTTTCTATTTCCCTGGAAATTGGAATAGCTTCCATCTGGACTCGTTTATAATGTCAAGCTTTTCTTCGCTTTAATCGTTAATTACAAATTAATTTTTCCTGATCCATGTCAAAGAAACTCAGTTCCAGGCCTTTGATGCAAAGCTCCTCTTCAACTTTCAAGCACGAAATTCTTAATCTTACAATTAATGATCAGTGTTTTAACTTCCTGCTCGACTTTCCTTACTTCAAATTCACTCACACAACGTGAATTTTGTTTACTTTATTTTTTATATATTTATTATTATTATTATTATTATTATTATTATTGGTGTGACTTCTCCTTCTGAATGGATTAAGGCTTGTTTGATCATCTAAATATAATATGTAAAGTTGTTCCATTCTTCTTCGTTTGTCGTGCAAGTGGTTTCTTGTACACCGACAATGTTAAGAATAAGATGGCCAATTCTAGCGTTAAAAATGAATAGTAGAGGTAGAGTGGAAGAGAGAGGTGTTCGGATAGGGGATATAAATGTGCTCTAGTATAGCCGATTCTAATTTTTCTCTTATTAAGTGGTGACGTGTTGTCTTTTTATTGGGTGAGTGTAACAAAAATGTTACACCCATTCTGTTTCCAGCTTTTCTCATATACATATATATAATATATATATACACCATAGAAATTCTATAAAAAAATGCAATAACTAAACTACCGAAGGTCCTGTTTAGTTCCCAAGTTTTATGAGATGGTCTCGGGTGTGAAGATGCAGAGAGATTGTAGACGGTGCCGTTTCACTAACTTTGTAAATTCTGTAATGGCATTTTTGTAATTAGAGCTGTGGCATTTCTGTAATTCTGCACATGTATATATAAGTTGTTGGCTGCCCTTGTAAACAAAGCAGCGTTCGTATTTTCATTTTACCAAATCGATTTCCCAAGCCAAGAGAAAAAGAGTATTGGATGGGATGGGAACCACAACATTATTTATAATTTAGATTATACATAGCAATATCTAGTTAGTTATTAATGCCAAATTGACATTTTAAAGGATTGTTAATGCTGGACTAGTAATGTAATGATCTGAATTGATGAAAGGTAAAAGTAGAGTAAAATACTTAAAAATAGAATATTGGATGGGATGTTTAGTAAAAAATTTCATCTCATTTTAATTGATTTTTAATCATTACAATTTTTTAAAACTAATCATGATGATTTTTCTAAACTTTTAAATAAAAAAATAATTTAACTTTTTTAAATCTTAAAATAAATTAATATTAAGAAATTATATTATAATTTTATAACATCTTTTATTCAAAAAATTTCTCTAATTTTTCAAAACTAATAATACTTAACTTAAATTATCTTACTATAATTCACAAATTATCTTACTACTATTTCTCATCTATTCTTATTTTTCAAACATCCCCAATTTATCTAAAATAACAAACCACATAAAAAAACAAACATCCCTAATTTAAGATAAAAAGAAAAAAAAAAAAGAAAAACCCTTCCCCAAGCATAACTTTTATATGATAGTTTAACTTTAAAACGAGGAGAATATTTGAAAATTAATCTTCCACGAACCTGATCCTCAATCACTTTCTGATCATGACTAGCCATCTAGGGGAACGAAATGACCACGCAAATAGAAAGAGAATTTATAATGTCCTTGTTTACTTTATTCTATGCATTGCATTAACTTCTATTACTTTATATATTCTTCTTCCATTACAAACATACAAACAAATAAATAACCATATTTCAATGTACGAAAGGACGTATATATATATATATATTTATATATTTGAAAAAAAGCTAGAAATCGGATGGGTGTAACATCCATATTACACTCATTCAATAAAAACACAACATGCCACCACTTAACAAAAGGAAAGGCTAGAATCAATCACACAAGATCACATTTATTACCCCCTAACCAAACACGCCTCCATCCCACTCTCCTTTTGCTATTCATTCTTAATGCTAGAGTTGGTCATCTTCTTCTTAATGTTGCCGGCATACAAAAAACTACCTACGTTTCAGGGGCGGAATTAGGATTTTATATTTGGGGGATAAAATGTACGGTGCATGTAAATTTTAGAAGGATGACCATTAGTGATAGAAGTATCATGCTCTATTGTTACTAAACTCTATAAACATATATTAGTTTTCGAATTGTCTACGTCTTTTAAAAAAAAAATCAATTATTCTTGAGTACTTACTCACACTACAACAAATTTTATTTTTTGGGACGAAATTTATTAAGGATCAAATAAATATCGTCCCTAAAAGTGGTTTTTAGAGACATTTTTTAAAACTCGTCCCAAAAACTGGACGAGTTACAAAATACGTTCAGACGAACTAAAATCCGTTCGAACGAGCGTAAAAATACGTTCGAACGGAGAAATATTTGTCCGAACGGAATAAATTTGGAGGAAAATGTGGCGGTGGAATTGAAAGTCCGTCCGAACCCAAATTATACTGTTCAGACAGACAACAGGTTGGAAATGGTTAATTTATTTTATCACTATTCATTTACGCATCTATATATATATATTTTTGTTTTCTATTAATTTTATTTTATCATTTTCAAAATCTAAAAAATGTGTTTATAGTACATTTTATGATTTATGAAGCATTCAAAATATTTATAAATGCAATAATTAATTTTATGTAATTACTTTTAAAATGTTCTTTATTTTATTATCACAAGCAAAAAGTAAAATGACGAAAATAAAAAAAAGAATATTGTTATGAATACCAAAATTAAAAGAAAATAGTAATAACATTTCAAAATATATATAATATTATTCGATACAACACATAAAATAAAAATACTCATACTATTTCGGTATCAAATCTATGTCCTCCTACATAGATTTAATCCGTGTCTCTACATTATCTATCCTCATGATGCGATCTTCAGCCTCTGCTACCACGGGCTCAACCATCGCCTCTAACTGCTCCAGTGTAAATCCTGCAGGCTGGTTCTGAGCAGGCTGGGTAGCAGTACTGGTAGTAGCATCAGTCAACCCTAGAGTACGTATATAGGGGTGCCCCTTGCTCTTACTGATAGATATCTTATTGAAAGCCCCCATCTGAAGTTCTCTTTTCTCACTAATCCGCTCTGTAACTCTAGCTTGAAGTAGGAGGCCAGATATCAATAGTCCAAATGGTAAACTGCCTCCACTCCCATATCGTGACTCCTGTCTGATGCGGAAGAAAATATACAGTGCTAGATTAATCGAGTCCCCCCTCGCTACCTGCACCAGAAGTCGTGCCTGATCCATCCCGAAATCTGTCTTGTGCTTTTTCGGATCTATGTTGTACCCGACTATTAGATTCAGCAATCTGAAAAATGGAATGCAGTCAACCTGTTTGATGGCCTTCCCGCCATCATATGAAGGAGCCTCGGGATGCCGTAGTAGCTCACGTACCTGATCGTCTGTGAGACCATCATCAGGTATGTACTCCTGGTCGCTATCATCAGCGTCTGAGCCAGTACCCAACTCATCGGCAGTCCATGTAGTGAAGGGTGATGAGGATTCAGCCTCCATGTCTGCCCTAACAGATCTAGACGCTGCTGCTGCTGTGGATGGATGAGGATATGCGTCCATCACGCACGGGATGTCCAAATACTTTGCAATCACCCGATGAGAGAAGGAGATGCAGACTCCCGCACTATGAGTACGCAGTGGTGAATATCTCCAGGCTGATTTCCTAAAGCCCGATAGAATTCGCATATCATATCAGGATATGCAATCCCCTCCTGTGTGCAAATCGAAGTCCATCCTCGCTCCGTGAAGATCTGGTGGATGGTGTGTCCCTCCCACTCCAGTTCTCTGAAATCATCCAAAGTGATAGGCCGCTCTACTAGAACAGACCTACGAACAGGAACACTGGCAGTAGTGGGAGAGACGGGAGTGGAGGCAACTGGATCTGCGATCATAGGCCTAGTAGTGCTCAACTGATCTCTCCCACGCTTTTGACTTCTACCCACCATTCGTATACTGTATACAAATAAGTGATGGAAGAAGTTAGGCAGGCTTGATGGAACCCAAAATACGTAAATTAAACTAATATGTATATCAAACTGCTCTTTTTGGAGCTTACTCGTTCGGACGGACAAATAACACGTTCAAACGTGTTATATGCCCGTTCGAACAAACAAGTCTCATTCAAACGGGGGTCATTCCCGTCTGAACGGAAACCCCTGCGAAGAGAAATGGCCGAGTTGACTCGGCCATTACTTTTTTCCTACAAAACTCAAATCTATTCGGACCAAATCAACCTAATATCACTCCTAAAGGTCCAAAACAATGAATACTTGGAAATAAATTACAAAAACTATGAAAAATGGGTCGGATTCAATTTGAAATTCGACCCACACAAAAATGGGTGTTCATAACCCATTTTCAACCAATAGGAGGGGTTAGAGAGACTATACCTTATATATCTCACTGTAGATGATGGTTTCGGGAAGGTGGAGTGTTTTTCGTTCGAATGAGACTGAGTTTTGGAATCTACCGTTTGATGTAAAAATGAGTCGTTCGGCGAGAACTGGGCATATATACCCCAACACTCGTTCGGACGAGATATTTCTCGTTCGAACGAGTTTGAGCGTTCGAACGTAATTGTTAAGCGTTCGAATGGTAAGGATATATGTTCGGATGAAGGGGTATCTGTTCAAACGGAAAAAAGAGAGTTTGAGATTTAAGCAATTCGCTATCAGTTCGATTTGTTATAACGATATTATTATGTACCATACGACACTAATAATATTATAAAGTTCTTAGTAAAAAATAAAATACTAAAAATAGTCTTTATAATATACATGCACTATACATAACACTAAAATGATAATGTTATATAAAATAAATATATATCAAGAACTTCAACTTCATATATATCAATTACTTTGTATATACTAGTATATATTAGTTAGAACATAAGTATTATACCATTTACATGTAGTGCTTAGTTTATAATAATTAGGTATATGTTACTTAGATTACTTAATATACATGCACTATACATAACACTAAGATGATAATGTTATATATAATAAATATATATCAAGTACTTCAATTTCATATATATCAATTATTTTGTATATACTAGTATATATTAGTTAGAATATAAGTATTATACTATTTACATGTAGTGTTTAATTTATAATAATTAGGTACATGTTATTTAGATTACTTAATATATAATTTGTAGCGTCATCACTTATTGAGGTTATACAATTTATAATATAGATTACTTAGAATAGTATTAGTAATATTAGTATATAAATATATAATAATAATTAAATATTATCTAGTATATTAGTATTATAATACTAGTGTAAGTCTATAAGATATAACACTTATTATATGTCATAATGGTCTCTCATGCGTTCCAATAAAAAATATTTAAAATATGCTAAGAATAACGCGTCCGAACACCAAAATAATCCGTTCGAATGCAAAAAGTTGAAAATTTCTCGCAGGAAAACTCGCGAAAATTTTGATATTTTGGCGTTTGGATGGATAAATTTTACGTTCGAACGCAACTTCGCAGATTTAAACACCACTATTCAGTTTATTTCTTACTCAAGATTGAGCTATTTTTTAGAGAGGGAGACTAAAAGCAAGGCAGAGAATGATTGCATATTGTAGGAGGGTTTTTGAGTGTGGAAGACTTGATATTCTTGAAAGGGAATAGGTAAATCTCATTTCTCAATATTTTTTTTTGTATATTTTTCAACATTAAAAGTGGTTGATAGTTTTCTCATCTTACGAATTTTTAATTGTGGGCAGTGTTTTTGAATTGGATTTGAAGTTGGATGTGCAAAAATTGAGGTTAGTTTTCTAATTATTAGGGTTTAAAGATTAGAGATTTATTTTGATATTTTGGGATGATTTTATATAGATTTTGCATACTTATTTTGATATTTGGAATTTTATTATATAACCAATTTCGAGATGATTTGTTTATTTGGGTATTTTTTGCTTACTTAGTTGATGGTGAGGATTGATTTTGGTATGCTGTCTGCACGATTTCCGTTCAAATGAAACTGTTCACATTCGAACGAATGTTGATGTCCGTCCGAACGTAAAAATATACGTTCGAACAGAATTCGTGCAGACAAAATAATAAATAGTATTATGAGGATATCAATTACACTATTACTGATGATGTTTATGAAATGATTTAGGTTTTTTTAATAGGCAGTAGACAGATAACAAAAATATAATAGACAAAAGTTGGATGCTATTGGGAGATAGACTTGGGCGAGACTATAAGGAGTATGCACGGGGGGTGAAAGTATTCATAGAGTTTGCGAAAGACAATGCTGATAGTCGGGGTTTTATAAGGTGTCCGTGCAAGAAATGCAAGAATGTGAGTTATTTAAATATGGTAGTAGTGGAGTTCCATTTGTTCGTTAATGGGATAGATCATATATACTCGCATTGGGTTTTACATGGCGAACCATTTCCTTCAGGCATTAGATTTGAGAGTCATTCCAATCGAATGGAGGAAACTGATGCCGAGATCGATATCGACGATACAAATGTGGTCGTTTCAGATGATAATGATGATAATGGAGAGAATATCACTGAGATGTTAGATGATATTGGCGTAGGCATGTTTGGTGTTCGAGATGGAGAAGGAACATCTTCACAATTTTTTGGGGGAAAAGCGAACTTCGCAAGATTGTGGGAGGATGCTCAACGACAACTGTATGAGGGGTGTACCTGCCATAGTAAGTTGTCATTCACAGTGAGGTTGCTACATATCAAGTCAGTATGCCGGATTTCTGCAAAGGCCATTGACATGCTACTTGAGTTATTTAAAGAGGTTCTACCACAAGATAATGTGGTGCCTCGTAACTTTTATGAGGCGAAAAAATTGAAGTAAGGATTGTGATTTGATTATATATCCATGCTTGTAAGAATGATTGTGTACTCTTTTGACAGCAGTATGCAAAATTTGATTTATGTCCAGTGTGCCACGAGTCAAGATGGACTTCAGATAAGCGTAATATACCGAATAAAGTGTTGAGACATTTTCCCTTGATCCCTCGACTTCAATGGTTGTTTACTTCTTGAGTGACTGCAAAGGATATGACTTGGCATAATGCAGAAAGAGTTCGAAATGATCCATTTCTCTCGCATCCGGCAGATTCCTTACAATGGAAGAAGTTTGATCAAGAGTATCCATGGTTTGCCGAAGAGCATCGGAACGTACATCTCGGGTTAGCAACTGATGGTTTTAATCCATTTGGCAATTTGAGTACTTCGCATAGTACGTGGCCTGTGATATTAATGCCTTATAATTTACCTCCCTGGAAAGACCCTTATTTTATGATGGCTTTATTGATCCTAGGACCGAGGTCACCAGAAAACGACATAGATGTTTATCTACAACCACTAATAGCAGAGTTGAAAGAGTTATGGGAACTGGGTGTCAGTACGTATGATGTGGCCTTGTCGCGGGAATTCAAGATGCATGCCGCAGTCTTATGGATAATAAATGATTTTTCAGCATACGGAAACTTGTCTGGATGAAGCACAAAAGGTAAATTGGCTTGCCCTGTTTGCAACAAAGATACACAGTTGCATTGGCTAACAAATGGAAGAAAATTATATTTCATGGGCCATCGTCGATATTTACCTAATAATCACAGATGGCGGTTGATTACGCCCAAAGAATAACGCGGTCGTTTGCAGTATAGTTTTGGGGTGTCGATTCCACAGGTAGATGGATTGAGAAATTGAAGAACAGTAACGAAATTACAAAAAGATTAAATGAGTGTGATAAGTAAATTTTAGAGTGTAATGTAAATTAAAACTAAATGAGTAATTTGAAAAGTATAAAAATGAGACGAAAAGTAGAGCGTAGGGAATTCCTTGTGTATTTGTGGTATTCAAATTTATTCTTAATTCATTGATAACTCAATTAAGAATTCTACGTCCAAATTCTTAATCGGAAGATATAACATTAATTACCAAAATTTAAATCACATGTAACTCTTTGAAAAATCATTCTTCGCGCTTAACTCTCATAAATTGTTATCCATATTAAGAAAATCCAACGACGACAATATACCCAAGAGGCGATATTGCAGCAGAGAATTAAATCAATATAGATAATCAATTGCTCCAAACATAATTATAGAACTAATTCACTCAATAGAAAAAGCATGACTGAATCCATAAACGAAATAGATTCTATAATTATTTGAAGACGAAAAAACATCACAAATAAATTGAGAATAATAGAACAAAAGAGTTTTAATATTTAAAGACCAAATACATGAATCAAAAATAAATTACAAATACCATCACACACACAAGTTCATCCCTAGCCCTCCTTGAGAATTTAGTTACACATATTGAAAATATGCAACAAAAATTCTCCAAGGGATAATATGGAATAGCCAACCATTATTTTCTTCTCTCTTCTTTAATTTTTCTTTTCTTTTCTCAAGCTCTCAAGATAATGGCTCTTCCAAAGCATCCTCCCACACTAAGCATTCTTAGAACACACACCTCTCCCTTCTATTTATAAGCATCCTTTATGCAAGTTGTCATGACAAAATCATCACAATTTTAACTTGTTTTGCCATGTGCCATTCTTGAATCCAAGTGATTTGTGAGTTGTTATTTTGATCATTTGTTTTCCCACTATGCATGAGCTGGATTTTGCTTGTAGGTTGAGTATTTCAATTTTGCTTCTCTATCCATTAGTTGTCTTGTATGACTTAATGTCTTGTGGTCAAATAATTTGTCTTGAAGAAACTTGAGTGCACTTCATCTTGCATATGAATTGATCATTGAATTTTCAAGTTGGTGTAGGAGTGCTTGCTGGAAAATATTATGATAACATTTGGATTTGATGCAAGTGGCTGAAAAATATCCAGGAAGGTCAAGTGCAGGTGCGCCCACTTGATGGTCGATCTTGTCTTAGATTGAGTGGATATCTCTTCAAATATAAAAAATAAAATTTATAGATATTTCTCTTGCGGTTCCATATCATCTTGAATCAGCTCAATCAGAGATTGGATGAGAGAGTTATGCCCATATTACGAAAAGATGTCAGAACTGTCTAAAATTCCGCAATTATCTTCATTTGCTCCTAATGTCTCCATTTGTGTCCTAAATCAAAATATAAGAATAATGAGTATAGTTAGGCATCAAATAAGAATAAAGTATTAAACATTAAGAGAGTAAAATATGACATTTTATATTCTCATCAATATATTAAATCATGCTTATATCTATCTCAAGATAAATGACCAATAATTTTAATAACATGAGTTATATCCATTATTTTCTCATTTCTTTTAGTATTTAAATAGACTATTTAGAGTGCATTTTTGTGCACTCATCACACCCCCCAGCTTACTCATTGCTAGTCCCTAGTAATTTTCATGCAAAATGATGAGAAAGACCAAATAAAATCACACATAGGGGCCATCAAGACATAATTTTCAAATTTACATATCAAAACAATCTTAGAAATTCAATAACCCTTTCACAAGTAATTCAAATATAGCAATCCACAGAGTGTGTATGTGTTCCAAACTATTTTTATCAAATCAGAGGTTTCGACACATGCAACATTAGAATATCTTAAGCAAAAAGGTTCAACTCCATAACTCACGGGTATAGAAGTGTTTCATGTATGGGTTCTCTCTATGGAGTTGACAAAGGTGTACATTTACTCTCATGGAAATTTAACCAATTATATATAAGTAACAAGTAAACATTGATCTTATGATAGGAATACTAACAAATGAGATTTCCACCATTCTTTCCACAAGCATACTTAGGATCGGAAAAATCAACACAAAGGGTTGTAATGTGGCTTAGGGTTGGGGTTCATAAGAAGAAAATGTGAAGAGGTTTCAAAAACTTCCAAGTATACACAAAAGGGAATTTGTTAAATTTTTCAGTAGACTATACTTTTCTTTTGATGTACTTTTCAATTTTTTAGATTTTTGACTAAGTATACTTTTCCATCTTCTTTTGCCACTGGTGTCTTCGCAATTTGATGAACTCTTTCATGAATAATTTGATGGACACATCTAGCACCATGCCATTTTTGTCATGGTTTTTTTGTTTTCAAATGATAATTTCACACCTAGTACACACTTAGAAGTAAAATGGTAGGAAAATATAGTGTATAAGCTATACTCCAATGTGGAGAGGTATGGATAATATAGATATGGAAAGAAAATGTTATATGTGTATATTGGCTCAAAATTGGCTGCTAGGGATCTATGATGAAAACGCTTAGCTTGAAAGGCTCAGACGTTAATCCTAAGTTGACTTTCGTCATATCCCAAGTATATCCACCATCTTACCACAAACCATATAATGATATTCTCAAAAAAAGTGTCAAATTCAACAGATCAATGGATACTTATCACAATTTCTGTATTTATAAGCTCTTAATTCTCACAAAATTCACATGAATACTTGAGCAAAATAATTCTTTAGTTACATGTGTCAAATCACCATATTACCACAAAGTTTGGAGAAGTGCATAAATGGTTCTGTGGATGCTTTAGCAAAATGATTTAAAATGGGTTTGTCGAATTCACCAAGATGGTTATGAATGAGCATGAGTATCATGTGTGAAAAGATGCCTGTGTGAAAAAAATTTGGCAATTTTTTATATATTGATTGAAATATGCCACAGAGTTTAAATAACAGATTTGTATTTCCACCCCCCAACTTAAATGAAACATTGTCCTCAATGTTTAATAATCAAAATTGGATGGGGAGTAACTAAAAAGGGTAGGATACACCTGATGTGTGATGTAGATAGCTCGCTAAACGTCAAAAGTAGTGATCTGAAATGACAAAATGATACTGTCCTGCAAACAAAAATAAAGAAAACAGTAGTAAATAAAAACAAAAGAAAACAAATAAGATGATAATAATAATAATAATAATAATGATGATAATGATTATAATAATAATAATAATTATTGTTGCATGCTGTGGTCAAAGTTGGTAGACCAAGTTTACAACCGGACTATCTTCCACTTCTTGAACTATTCCTCCTGGGTCAAAAATGAAACGCTTATTTGCCCAATGAACTCGGTGCTCAAACTTCACAAGTAGGTGGCAAGGTTTAAGATTAACTTTGGTTACTTGCCCACTTGAAGGAATCTGTTTTTCATTTTTCTCAAGAAACTCCTCAAACTTCGGTTGCCAAGCCCGTGTGCTATAATCTTGAGTATTGTCAAAAATTGCACAAATATTAGCTACATCAGATGAATCACTGATAGGATTATACTCAAAATCAACAATAAAATTCTCAAGGGGATCAGAATCATGAGTTGTGAAAACTTCCCTGTCTATGAGTGAGTCAATCATATATATCTGCTGGCACTCGTGATTCTTCATAGTTTCTTGTGCCATATGTTGACCATGAGGTACAGACTGAGCTTGAGAAGGGAACTTACCTTGCTCATTTACACTCAAGAAACTCATTATTTTAGACACCTAGCTCTTTATCTCCTTTTGTTCTTCAACAACCTGCATAATTAAAGACTCAAATTTTTGGTTAGTCTTATCCTGTACTTCAATAAATACATGCAAAGTGTCTTCTAAAGAATTTCTAAAAGATTGAGGTGTATGGTATGGTGCAGGATATGATCTAGAAGGTTGTGCAAGCTGTTGGTTTTCAGACTTCCAGCTGAAGTTGGGGTGATTATGCCATCCTCTCATGTTAGCATGTGTAGGACAGTCTTGAGCATGATGATCTACCCCACCACAGACAACACATGGTTCAAAAGAGTCTGCATGATTAGCCATGTGTGTTGGTTTTGAGTTTTTCGTTTTCAATAACTCTAATTCTCTGGTGAGCATTTCAACCTTAACCCTAAGGTTATCCTCTTCTCTTAGATGGTAAATACCACCACTCGGGTTTCCTGTAGGTCGTGACCTGTTTGTGCTATCAGTAGCACTAGGTCCGGTCCAAGTATGATCTTTTTCAGCAAGCTCATTGAGGTACTCTATGGCCTCATCGGGATTTTTCTGTAAAAATTCTCCATTGCACATCATTTCCACGAATTGACGTTCCCTGGGCGTAAGCCCTTCATAAAAATAACTCACTAAGCACCAATTCTCATATCCATGGTGGGGACACATACTCAGTAATTCTTTAAATTTTTCCCAAGATTGGTACAAAGTCTCACTATCCTTTTGTGCAAAGGTAGAGATTTGTCTTTTTAAAGCATTGGTCTTATGTTGGGGAAAGTATTTATTGAAAAACACTTGAGTCATCTCACTCCATGTTCTAATAGGCCGTGGTCTTAGTGAGTACAACCAACTCTTAACTTTATCTTTAAAAAAAAAAGGAAAGAACTTTAGCCTTACCGTGTCGTCAGTGGTATTTTGACTGTGGAATGTTGCAACTACTTCCTCAAATTCCCTAATATGAATATAGGGGTTTTCATTTTCTAGACCACGAAAAGTTGGAAGTAATTGTATCATTCCTATTTTGAAATCTACATGACGAACATTAGGTGAGAACATAATACAGGATGGTGTGGCTATTCGTGCGGGATGAAAATAATCTTGGAGGGTTCTAATAAGTTGGTCCACGTGTTCACTCATTGCGTCAGAATTGAAAGAATTATCAAACAAGCGATTAGAAAAATTAGATTCTGAATCTGATTCTAACACGGGTCTACTAGCAAACCGTCCAAAAGCGTCTCTGTACCTGCGCATGCAAAGTAAAGAAAAGCGTAATACTGAAAAAAAATAATTACGAAAAGAAAAGTAAAATAAAATAAAGATGCAGAAAGCTAAAAAGAAAATGAACGAAGCTACCTCGCTTTTTTTTTTTTTTTTTACAAACTACTAAAAAAATCTACAAATTCTTCTACCGTCTCCCCGGCAACGGCGCCAAAATTTGATTACGCCCAAAGAATAACGCGGTCGTTTGCAGTATAGTTTTGGGGTGTCGATTCCACAGGGAGATGGATTGAGAAATTGAAGAACAGTAATGAAATTACAAAAAGATTAAATGAGTGTGATAAGTAAATTTTAGAGTGTAATGTAAATTAAAACTAAATGAGTAATTTGAAAAGTATAAAAATGAGACGAAAAGTAGAGCGTAGGGAATTCCTTGTGTATTTGTGGTATTCAAATTTATTCTTAATTCATTGATAACTCAATTAAGAATTCTACGTCCAAATTCTTAATCGGAAGATATAACATTAATAACCAAAATTTAAATCACATGTAACTCTTTGAAAAATCATTCTTCGTGCTTAACTCTCATAAATTGTTATCGATATTGAGAAAATCCAACGACGACAATATACCCAAGAGGCGATATTGCAGCAGAGAATTAAATCAATATAGATAATCAATTGCTTCAAACATAATTATAGAACTAATTCACTCAATAGAAAAAGCATGACTGAATCCATAAACGAAATAGATTTTATAATTATTTGAAGACGAAAAACATCACAAATAAATTGAGAATAATAGAACAAAAGAGTTTTAATATTTAAAGACCAAATACATGAATCAAAAATAAATTACAAATACCATCACACACACAAGTTCATCCCTAGCCCTCCTTGAGAATTTAGTTACACATATTGGAAATATGCAACAAAAATTCTCCAAGGGATAATATGGAATAGCCAACCATTATTTTCTTCTCTCTTCTTTGATTTTTCTTTTCTTTTCTCAAGCTCTCAAGATAATGGCTCTTCCAAAGCATCCTCCCACACTAAGCATTTTTAGAACACACACCCCTCCCTTCTATTTATAAGCATCTTTCATGCAAGTTGTCATGACAAAATCATCACAATTTCAACTTGTTTTGCCATGTGCCATTCTTGAATCCAAGTGATTTGTGAGTTGTTATTTTGATCATTTGTTTTCCCACTATGCATGAGCTGGATTTTGCTTGTAGGTTGAGTGTTTCAATTTTGCTTCTCTATCCATTAGTTGTCTTGTATGACTTAATGTCTTGTGGTCAAATAATTTGTCTTGAAGAAACTTGAGTGCACTTCATCTTGCATATGAATTGATCATTGAATTTTCAAGTTGGTGTAGGAGTGCTTGCTGGAAAATATTATGATAACATTTGGATTTGATGCAAGTAGCTGAAAAATATCCAGGAAGGTCAAGTGCAGGTGCGTCCACTTGATGGTCGATTTTGTCTTATATTGAGTAGATATCTCTTCAAACATAAAACACAAAAGTTATAGATATTTCTCTTGCGGTTCTATATCATCTTGAATAAGCTCAATCGGAGATTGGATGAGAGAGTTATGCCCATATTACGAAAAGATGTCAGAACTGTCTAAAATTCCGCAATTATCTTCATTTGCTCCTAATGTCTCCATTTGTGTCCTAAATCAAAATATAAGAATAATGAGTATAGTTAGGCATCAAATAAGAATAAAGTATTAAACATTAAGAGAGTAAAATATGACATTTTATATTCTCATCAATATATTAAATCATGCTTATATCTATCTCAAGATAAATGACCAATAATTTTAATAACATGAGTTATATCCATTATTTTCTCATTTCTTTTAGTATTTAAATAGACTATTTAGAGTGCATTTTTGTGTACTCATCAGCGGTTGAACAGGACAATGTTTGATGGGAAGACTGAGTAGAGGTCATCACCGCCAACGCTGTCTGGCGATGATATTCTGGCACAACTACTTAAGATTCCAAAAAATAGATTTGGGAATGACACACGAGCGTGAAAAAGGAAACGAGATGCAATGGATTTCAATTGGACAAAAAAAAGTATTTTCTTCGAGTTGCAATATTGGTCTACATTGACACTTCGCCATAATTTAGATGTCATGCATATTGAGAGAAATATATGTGAAAATATTTTGGGTACTCTCATGTCAATAAAAGGGAAAACAAAATATACAATTAACTCCCGTAAAGATTTGAAGGAGTTGGGAATAAGACAAGAGTTGCATTTACAAGATAATGGGTCTCGCGCCATCATGCCTCTTGGATGATATACACTATCAAGCGATGAGAGAAAGAAATTTTGTGACTGGTTATTGTCAATCAAATTACCTGATGGGTATGTTGGAAACATGTCAAGATGCGTGCGAACACATGACTAGAAGATAACTGGTCTTAAAAGTCACGACTGTTATATATTTTTACAACATTTGTTGGCAGTTGGTGTGCGTGGAAAGCTTATTCGGGATGTTCCTACAGCTCTTACAGAGTTAAGGACATTTTTCAGAGGCATTTGTAATAGGACGTTACAAGTTGACGCATTGTTAAAAATGGAGGCTGAGATTCCAGTGATATTGTGCAAACTAGAGACTTTGTACCCACCTTCTTTCTTTGATGTAATGGTTCATTTGGTTGTTCACCTACCTCGTGAGGCTTTAGTTGCTGGCCTGGTTCAATATAGATGGATGTATCCAATTGAGCGATTTTTAGGAAAGCTTAAGCGAAGTGTGGGAAATAAGGCTCATCCAAAATGTTCGATTGTAGAGTCCTACATTGATAATGAATGACACACTTTTTGTTCAATGTATTTTCGTGGGGTTGATACCAGATTTACGAGACCGGATTGAAATTATGAAGGTGAACAAATGGGTGTCCCATTATCATTTTCTATATTTACACAAACTGTACGTCCAATGAGGGCACAAGGGGCTACGACTTGTGTGGATGAGATGCTGAGAGAGATCGATGGTATGTCCTAAATAACTGTGCAGAAATTGAGCACTACTTGAGGTAAGTAATGAATTTACATAAAACTAAAATAATTGAGATTAGTATTTTCGTATAAATTGATATTCATATGAAAACGTGCACTACAAATCCCGATGAGATCTCGTCAGAACTTTATGCACTAGCATGTGGTCCAAGTAAGAGGGCTATCAAGTATTCGGGTTGCTTAGTGCGTGGATATAGATTTCACACACGTGATAGAGAACGATATAGAAAAATTCAAAATTGTGGGGTCACAGTCCAAGGGAGCCATGGAGATGATAACATTGACTTCTACGGAGTTGTAGAAGATATTATAGGGTTAAAGTATGTGGGAGGTTATATTGCTTAGTTGTTTAGATGTACTTGGTGAGATGTTTCACATCCTAGATTGGGAGTGCGTAAAGATGGGGGTTTTGTTAGTGTGAACACATCCCGAACCTGGTACGAGGATGATCATTTCATTCTCGCTTGTTAAGCGAATCAAATTTTTTATTTAGATGATCTGGAATATGAGAACCCATGGCGAGTGGTAGAAAAGTTTGCACCAAGAAATATATATGATTATATTCCAGAGGCAGATGAACCACATGAAGACTTCGATGGTTCGACAAATGAAGAAGCATATCAAGAAAATGAACCAGTGATTAATCTATTTGTTAACCTGAGTTAGTATGACATGGTCCCACTCCATCAAGAAGATGTTGCACCAGAAGTGATTGAGGGTGGAATGTTGGAAGAACATGAATCTACTGACGTGTCTAGTGAAGATGAAGAAGACTGGTCTAACAAAACTGATAGTGAATGAGTTAAAATATATGTGTAAGTATAAATTTGATAAATATCAACAATATCTATCTAGTTATATATTTAATTAATTACAATTTCAAATAGATATGCCTCTCAAACACAAAACTGTTCGTGCGCCATCCCCATCCCCACCCATTATTGACTCTCATGCACGTGATTTACTGGCCAGCAATAGTGTGCCAGCATCACCAGACCCAGCGCCAGGTATTTTGTCAAATTATGGTATTTATCACCTGAGTTAATATATATTTATCAAATTATATATATGTGTTCTAATTGTTGTACTTGTAGTTGTAAGCCAGTACCGAGGGCGAGGCATCACCAGGGGTGTCTGCATAGAGAAAGTCATAAAAATGGGTAAAATTAAAGTTGATATATTAGAGGGTCACACTGGTGGTCACAGTGATTCACAAGCATGGATTTCTACTTATGTTGATACTCTCACTCGCACGTATGCTCCGATGTCAGCAGCCTACTAGGTTAACGTTCCCGAAGATGTAAAAGATCACATAAAAAATCGATGTTTGGTAATGAGCTACATCCCAAGAAAATTCAAATTTAATGTTAATTGTATTTATACTAATTAAATATAATTTTTTCAAGGATGAGTTTGATTTAGATTTTAGTCGATGAGAGCATCGAAAAATAGTTGAGGAGCTAATGTCGAGTGCATTCTGAAGGTACAAAGGTCGGTGCCATGTACATTTTGAAAAATTTAGCACTGTTACAGAGGTACGCCAAAATCCATTCCAAGTATACCACCAGCTGAGTGACAGAATGTTTGTGATTTGTTTGAAGATTTTGCTTATAAGGTAATATCACATTTATATTTTTCTAATAGAAAATTATATATGTATTAGAATTTGAAATTTATAATATTTTTCTTATTTTTTGTAAAGCAACGAAATGCTGTGAACAAAGTAAATAGATCAAATTTAAAGATTTACCATCATGCGGGTTCTCGATTTTTTCATCGTTTACATAAAAAAATGGTCAGTGCTACTAATTCCGGTCTCATTTTAAAATATGCACTTTTTTTTTTCAAGTTCTAATTTAATTTTTCTTTTACAGCAAGCTGAAAGTACAGGTGACTTTGATTTAACCCATTTATATGCTAAAACACATAAAAATCGTGATGGTGTTTGGACTAGTCCTGAAGCTGAGGTAAATTATGTTGTAAGTATAAGTATATTAAGTCAAGTCTAATAGAATCTTCCTAATATTTATACTAACTTTAATATTTTTTTTTTGTAGAAAAAGATGAAATCTCTAAAGAATGCTACAGTAGATCCATCTGATGATTCATCTGTCAACGATGATCAGATTCTATCTGAAGTTCTCGGATCACGTTCTGGATATTTGAGGGGTTTAGGGTGTTAAGTGAAGCCATCCTCCAGTTCATCATCATTTTCTAAAGCTAGATCCAATGAAAACAAAACTAAGGAATTATAAGCAGCACAACTTGAGATAGAACGTTTGAGATCCAATGAACAAGAGTTGTTGATCAGATTAGATAAAACAGCAGAGTTAGAGTCAAGAATAGAAGAGAGACTAAAGTTGAGGACTCGAGCAATGTTTGAAAAATGCCAGAGGATGTCTCAAAACATTATGTCACCATCACGATCTTAAAATCTATTTTTTTTATTAATTGTACATTTATTATTCTACTTAACAATAATATTTGAACACATTTGATGTGCAAATTACATTTTTACTATAATAGTAATGCATCTTTTAATTAAATGTAATCCATATAGCAGTATCGTTTGAACAACTCTTGTATTCGTTCGAACAGATAATATCCGTTCGAACAACTCTTGTATTAGTTCGAACAATAAATTATTATTTAAAATTCGTCCGAACTAAAAAGAGTCAATTTGATCAAGATTTATATTCCAATAAATTTATTCGTTTGAACAAATAATATCCGTCCGGACGCTAGCCTCGTTAGAATAAGGCAATCTGTTCGAATGAAATATTTATCAGTTCGAACGGAAACCGTCAGTTCGAACGGTTGGAATTTTTGTCTGAATGGATTTTTAAGACGAATTTTTTTTGTCTCAAATAAAAAAATCCGTCTGAACAGATTTGGACGAGCAAGTGAGATTTTGTCTCTAAAAATCATTTTTAGGGACAAAATTCACTTGTCCTCCCTAACAACTTTTTGAGACGGGCTTTTTGAGACAAAATTGGAACAAAATTTTTTTGTCTCTAAAGATTTTTTTGGACAAAAAATCTGTTTTTTGAGACAAAATGATTTGTCTCAAAAAACCTATTCTCTTGTAGTGTCATATTTTTCTACGATTTAAGAAAAAATTATAGATCAAGAATAAATTTAAGAACTTTCTAATAAGTAATAATGTAACGCTATTAAATTTTTAACAAATTATATCTCACAATCATACAAGTTAGAGTAAAACTAAATAAGTGAGTATAATCAATTAATTTTACAATTATATAAATTTATAATCAATTTTTTTTTTCTAGAACTAGACTGTTAGAATAACTGCGAAATTATGTGAGTTAAAATTTGGGTTTAAATGAAGATAAAAGTTAGAATATAAATAAATATATATTGAGATTTAGAGAAATAATTTTAATAAAAAATTGATGAGGGGCAATTTTTTTTTTTTTTAAATCTAAGAGGGAATTTTAATTATATATATAAATTATATATATTTATATTATAGGTAAGCTTTTGAAAAATTTTGTTGGGGGCAACCAGCAACGTGGGTCCGCCCCTACTGCATTTAATGATTTGAGCAAGGATAGGTGATGAAAATGAAAAAATTAATTCAAATAGATAACTATTCAGAATTCTAATATTTCCTTTTAGAAAAAGCCCTCCGGTGGTCCTCTTCATTTTTCCCTAGTCTCTGTAATTTTCCATCCGGTCCCCCAGTTTATTTTTCTCCGAATTATTGGTGAGTTTCTGTATTTTTTCCCTTGATTTTTCGGTTTATAATTAATTTTCGTTGTATTTTCTGGACTCTTTTATTCGGAATTTGGAACATTGTTTTTTTTTTTTTTGGTTTTAGTTTTCTATTTCTCTGGAATAGCTTCCATTTGGACTCATTTATAATGTCAAGCTTTTCTTTACTTTAATCGTTAATTACAAATTAATTTTTCCTGATCCATGTCAAAGAAAATCAGTTCCAGGCCTTTGATGAAAAGCTCCTCTTCAACTTTCAAGCACAAATTCTTAATCTTACAATTAATGGTCAGTGTTTTAACTTCCCGCACGATTTTCCCTACTTCAAATTCACTCACACAATGTGAATTTTGTTTATTTTATTTTTTATTTTCTTAATATTATTATTAATATTATTATTATTATTGGTGTGACTTCTCCTTCTCAGTAGATTAAGGCTTGTTTGATCATCTAAATATAATCTGTAAAGTTGTTCCATTCTTCTTAGTTTATCGTACAGGTGGTTTCTTGTACGCCGGCAACGGTAAGAACAAGATGGCCAACTCTAGCGTTAAGAATGAATAGCAGAGGGAGAGTGGAAGAGAGAGGTGTTCGGGTAGAGGATATAAACGTGCTCTAGTATAGCCGATTCTAATTTTTTCGTTTATTAAGTGGTGACGTGTTGTCTTTTTATTGGGTGAGTGTAACAAAAATGTTACACCCATCCTATGTCTAGCTTTTCTCATATACATATATATAATATATCTATACAGTGTAGAAATTCTATAAGAAATGGAATAGCTAAACTACTGAAGGTCCTGTTTAGTTCCCAAGCTACACTTAGTGCAGTTTATTTAAACTTCTTTAACCATCCAAATATCTCAATTAAAATGCGTCTATATACACTACAACAAAACTTGACTTTTGCGGCACAACAAATCACCACAAAAGCCCTCAAATTCATCACATTATGGTATTTCCATAAGTTTATGGAGTGAATGTGTTAAATCGCTGGTAATAACTCTATATTTATGGTGAAAAAAAATATTGTAATTAGTGGAAAACGACGTTGCAATTGAGTCCAACATATGACATATGCACATAAAACGTTGTGATTACCTATTAGCGGTGCTACAAACTCGTTGGAAAAGATAAACAAAATTGCCGTTACAAAGTAATTGGAAGGTCCCGTAATACGTATTTCGGCAAAGGTGAGGGGAGTTTAATAGACATATTAGGCTTCGTGTAGGTGCAAGAACAAGGATTAAATTTTAGAAGGATGTCTGGTGTGGTAATAGTGCATTACAAGATCTGTTTCCTTCACTTTTCCAGATAGCAAGCGCTAAAGATATCACAGTGGCTGAGGTTGTGGGGTATGCAAGAGGGAGGTATCATTGGAAGATTAAATTTAATAGGGCGGCACATGATTGGGAGTTAATAGTTTTGTGGATTTTTATAGCCTCATCTATGCTTTCACTAACATTCAGCAAGAAGATGACTTGTGGTGGATACTGGCAAAAAATGGGGTCTTTAGTGTGCGGTCATTTTACAATGTTCTTTCTCAAGAGCACGAGATTCAGTTCCCGTGAAAAAAGTTGTGGTGACATAAGGCACCTCCCAAAGCAGCATTTTTTGTTTGGACAGCTTTACTCAACAAGATTCTCACCATTGATAATTTGAGAAAAAGGAGGATCATTATAGCAGATTGGTGTTGCATGTGTAGATGGGAGGTGAGTCAGTCAATCATCTACTTCTACACTGTGAGATTGCTAGGGTACTCTGAAATGAAGTGTTTAGAAGATTGGACCTTGCATGGGTTATGCCAGGGACCGTGGTGGCAGCTATGACGTGTTGGACTTCGATCCAAGGTAGGCAACAAGTTAGGACCATGGTGGCAGTTATGGCGTGTTGAACTTCGATCCATGGTGGCAATTATGGCGTGTTAGACCTTTAAAGAAATCCAAACAATACTTCATCTTAAAAATTTCGGGATATTACATTCTCCCCTCCTTAAAAATGATTTCGTCTCATATGAGTAACTTAGGATCATTACACTAAAACTCGACAGTTTAATCCGAGTATGTACACCAAGTGTTTAATCTTTGGTTCAACCATTTCCTCTTGCATTTACACTCTAATTCTTGAAAATTAAACTCTTTCTAAGTTTAAAATGAATTTTTCTAGTTGATACCTTATTTCAAATCTCGAAGATTCATTCACAATATTTTCTCTAATATAAGATCTTACTTATTCTAAGTTCAATACTCTCATTTAGGCTTCCAACTTTATTATCCTAGAAAATACACCCAAAATATAATCTTTTAAAGAAATCCAAATAATCCTTCATCTTAAAAATTTTGAGATATTACATTTTCCTCTCCTCAAAAATGATTTCGTCCCTGAAATCGCTAAAACATAAGTTAAGGTTCAATGAATTAATACCTTGGTTGCTTGTAGTAGTAGATTCTTCTGAAGAAGTAGGGACTTTCTCCTCATTTGATAGTGAATCTTGAGAATAGTAAAAGATCATCTCGACATCCTGATCAAGGTACATATTCACACTAATTTCCTGTAATTTACGCAGTATTTCAGATTCCATTTCTTCTATGATTGGTCCCCTCACATTGACATTTTCTATCCTCAGACCTATCAGATAATTCCATTATGATGGATTTCCCTTTATCTTCTATTTTCAACAATTCTCTTTTTTCTTGCAACCATTTTTGAGTGGATTGCCTCTCCTCACCTGGCAAAACTCGTCTATAGATTGGATTACCTTTTTTTTTTATTTTTTTTATTTTTTATCTATGTCCATGATATGTGTTTTATGTTTCTCACTCTTATTCAACCAACATAATCTATCTGCTTTCCATTCTTTCAGATTCTCTCTACAAAATCTCTCTCTAATCCTTTCCGATTTTTTCTTTAGCTGATCTATAGGAGTAACTGACATTCATGCTTTTCTTTTTGGAGCCATAATCCTGAGTAAAACCAATCATCAAAAACTATAGATACCAAAATAACACAAACATCATATAAATAGATTTATATACATATATCAGAGTTCAAACATAAAATACAAATTCATGCAATTAAGTTTCAAACAAATGAGAATAACTAGCTCTCATTACATCCCCACGTTCTTAGGTAGCTTCCTGAAAAACTGGATTGTTCCAGAGCACTTTCACTAATGAAATCATGCGATTTTGAAGGGTCTATTCTTTCTGATATTCAATTTTCACTGGCCACTCTTCATAGGTTAAGTTGGGATGCAAATTAATAGGACTTGGATCCATCACTACTACAGATTCATTGCTTAAACTCTTCTTCAAGGAAGATACATGAAAAACATTATGGACTCCTTGCAGATTATCAGGTAATGCTAGGCGGTAAGCCACCGGACCTACTTTTTCTAGAATTTCATAAGGTCCAATATAACGAGAACTTAACTTTCCTTTCTTACCAAATCGTATAACTCATTTCATAGACGAAATCTTCAAATACACCCAATCTCTTAACATAAAATCTAAGGCTCTTCTGCGATTATCTGCATAACTCTTTTGCCTACTTTGCGCAGTTTTTATCTGATTTCTAATCCTTGTAATCTGCTTCTTAACTTCTTGTAAATACTCGAGTCCTAAAATGCTGCTTTCACCAACTTCATCCCAATATATAAAAGATCTACATTTCCTTCCATAAAGTGCTTCATAAGGTGCCATTTGTATGGTAGCTTGAAAACTATTATTGTAAGCAAATTTGATTAATGGTAACAGACTCTCCCAATCTTTATCAAAATCCAATACACAAGCTCTCAACATATTTTCTAAAGTCTGAATGGTTCTTTCTGTTTGTCCATCCGTTTGAGGATGATATGCACTGCTAAAATTTAAATTGGTACCCATAATCTTCTATAAACTTTGTCAAAATCGAGATGTAAATCTTGGATCTCTATTTGATACTATGGTCTTGGGCACTCCATGTAGACGAATTACTTCTTTTACATAAGTTTTTGCCAATCTTTCCATAGAATCCGTGTTTGAAATAGGCAAAAAGTAAGCACTCTTTGTCAACCTATCAACTATTACCCAAATCGCATTTTTTCCTGCCAATGTTCTTGGCAATCCTACCACAAAATCCATAGATATATCCTCCCATTTCCATTCAGGAATTGGTAGGGGTTGTAATTTACTGGCTGGTCTTTGGTGTTCAGCTTTCACTAACTGACATACTGGGCATTTAGCTACAAAGGTTGCAATATCTTTCTTCATGCCTTCCCACCAAAACTTCTCTTTTAAATCTTGATACATCTTAGTACTTCCAGGATGGGCAGTATATGGTGTACCATAAGCTTCCTTCATCAATTTTTCTTTCAAGTCTGATTTATCCGACACTATTTTTCTCTTTCCAAAATATAGCATTCCATCACTTGAAATCATATAGTGTGAAGACCCTTTTCCTTCCAGCATTTGTTGTTTTATGATCTCCAGATTAGCATGCTTCCGTTGTCTTTCCTTGATCTCCTGATCTGTTAAAGGAACAATTTCTTGAATCACCATTAACTTAAGTTCTTGTGATAACTTGTCTACAAGAATCTCTCGCATTGCTGCTAGTACCGATAATTCTTCAATCTGAGTTTTCCTACTTAAAGCATTTGCTATCACATTAGCCTTTCCAGGATGATATTTTATTTCACATTGAAAGCCACTTATAGTTTCCATCCACTTCTTTGCCTCATATTCAGAGTTTTCTGATTAAAAAGATACTTAAGACTTTTATAGTCCGTATATATCTCACATTTCTCTCCATATAAGTAGTGCCTCATGATTTTTAGTGCAAGTACCATAGCTGCCAACTCTAAATCATGAGTGAGATAATTCTGTTCATGATCCCTAAGCTGTTGGGATGCGTACGCAATTATTCTTCCTTGTTGCATTAATACACACTCCAGCCCCATCTTTGAGGCATCACTATATATCACATTGTGAGGTTCCGCTAAAGTTAAAATTGGTGCCATAGTCAATCTTCTTTTTAGCTCTTGGAAACTTTTCTCACATTTTTCACTCCAAACATATTTAGCATTCTTCCTGGTTAATGCTGTCAAAGATGTCGAAAGTTTGGAAAATCATTCTACAAATCTTTTGTAATATCCAGCTAATCCCAGAAAACTTCGTACTTCGTGTGTATTAGTTGGTTGCTGCCAATCCATTACTACTTCTATTTTTGTTGGATCCATAGAAACTCCTTCACTCAAGATCACGTGACCCAAAATTTTTACTTCTTATAGCCAAAACTCGCACTTA
Source organism: Platycarya strobilacea (assembly GCA_036898215.1). NCBI lineage: Eukaryota > Viridiplantae > Streptophyta > Magnoliopsida > Fagales > Juglandaceae > Platycarya > Platycarya strobilacea. Next base: position 30,426,061 of record CM072549.1, on the reverse strand, counting down.
CTAAGTTTGGCATACAGTTGATGTTTCTGCAAGATCTCCATTACAATTCTTAAATGCTTTTTATGATCTTCATCAGTTTGGGAGTAAACCAAAATATCGTCAATAAAAACTACCACAAAATCCATGAATATTCAGTTAATCAAATCCATGAATACTACTGGTGCATTTGTAAATCCGAATGGCATAACCAAAAATTTAAAATGCCCATATCGTGTTCGAAAAGCTGTCTTGGGTACATCTTGCTCCCTGATCTTTAATTAATGATAACTAGACCGAAGGTCTTATTTTGAAAATACTGTAGCTCCTCTTAGTTGATCTAACAGATCATCTATTCGTGGCAACGAATACTTATTCTTGACTGTGACCTTATTCAAATCTCGTAATCTATACACATTCGCATTGCTCTATCTTTCTTCTTTACAAATAACACTGGTGCTCCCCATGGAGACGAACTTGGTCTGATAAATCGTTTTTTCAAAAGTTCCTCAATCTGAGCTTGTAACTCTTCTAATTCCACCAGTGTCATTTTATAAAGTGCCTTATGAACTAGTGCCATAGCTGATTCCAATTCGATAAAGAACTCCATTTTTTGATCAGGAGGTAATCCTGGCAGTTCATCTGAAAAGACTTGGATAAAGTCTTCCACAACTGGAATTCTTTTGATACTCTTAACAACTTCCGAGGAATTTAACATTATTATCACATACACTTTTGCCCCTTCCTTAATACTTTTCTTCATTCGCTTGGCAGTTACTATGGAAGAAATAGAATCAATTATCTCCCCCTTGTAACAAAACTTCTCCTTCATTGGTGAGTCGAAAACTATCTCCTTTTTACGACAATCAAGTTTAGCATTATACTTGGCTAGCTAGTCCATTTCCAAAATTAAGTCAAATTCCATTAAATGGACTAATATCAAATTAGTGACTAGCTGAAAACTCCCAACTTCCAAAGAACAATTTCTTATAATTCGGTGACATCCTGCTATCTTTCCATCAAGCATGACTACTATAACTTTTTGACCCAAAGGTTCCACCTCTACTTCTTATCTTTGAACGCACTTATATGGAATAAAAGATCTTGTTGCTTCCGAATCAAACAGAGCATAGATCATGCATTGCTTCAACTTAACCTTACCTAAGAAAGTTATCCTACTGTTATTGTTACTAATCCAAAGAATCTATTCATTGATTGAAGGAAGAAAGGTTAAAAAGTTACCAGTAATAACATTAGCATGTATAGTCTCATCAACCTCCATGTCCACTTCTCCTGGCGTGATTGCATAAACTTTAGCTTTCATGGGTGCCTTGGTTTTTCCTCCTGGAATAGCTACGCCTTGAGGAACATTCTGAGGACAATCTTTGATCAAATGTCCTGGCCGGCCACACTTGAAGCAAGCCCTAGCATCCATTCTACAATCTCTCTTGTGTCGACGCCCACATTTGGTACATATTGGAAACAGAACCAGTACATTTGAATTACCTACTATTCCTTTTCTTCCATCTATGGATTTAAAATTTCGTTTCCTCTTAGCATCTTTTCTTCCGGAACAAGGAAATCTTCTTTCTTCAGCTACTGAAGTTTGCGCCATCACGCTCCTATGTTCAGCCTCAGCTATGGCTGCTATGTTCACTAATTCTTGAAAATTCTCAATTCATAGGCATGCCACCTGCATATGAATTCGTAGCTGCAATCCTTCTTGAAACTTCTGTGCTCTCATCTTCTCAGTGGCCACTAAATGTGGGGCAAATCTTGCCATTTCCATAAACTGAGCTGCATATTGTTCCACCATCATACCACCTTGTACCAATGTGGCAAATTCTAATACTTTCTGCCGCTTCACCAATTTCGAAAAGAATCGATCATCAAATTCTTTCTTGAAACGTTCCCATGAGGGCATTACATTTTCTCCTAACTCTAGCTTTAGCAGCCTTTGTTTTGTGTCCCACCATAATCCTACTTCTCCTTGTAGCAAATGTCTAGCATACTGCACCTTCTGGGTCTTAGTGCAACCACTAACTTCAAAAATACGTTCTAGATCGATAATCCATTTATCAGCCCTTAGTGCTCCTTCCGTTCCCATAAAATGCGGATATCGGTAAACTAAAATTTTTTCATATGGATATCCTTGGGTTTCTCCTCTATTCTCATCCTACTGACGATAAAAACTCTGCTCTATCTGATTTCTCACCATTTCAGTCATCTGTCGAATAGTTTCGGCTATCGCCTGGCCTCCTTCTAATGGAGGGTTTTGTACCTCTTGCCTTCCTTCCAAAGGTGGGTTTTGAGCCATCGGTCCCCCTTCCAAAGGTGGGTTTGGGTTTGGTGCTGTCTGCTCCTCAATCCATGGAGGAGTAACTAGGGGAGGATTTGGTTCTGTTGTTTCTACTCGTTTCGAAACAGGACGACCTCTTGTCATTTTTATCTTCCTGAAGCATACCAAACTCCATCATGAGCTATATTTACTTTAGAAACTTCCAAATTTCTAAAGTACAACTTTTTCATTAATCTCACTCCAATTCCAATTTTGTAAAGATTTAAACTTATTCTTGTGCCATGTGATCCCTTTTTTTCCTAAGACAATGTGGATTTCACCCAGAGACGTAATAACTCTGACACCACTCTGTGACGTAAGTCAAAGGGTCAGGATAAGTAACATTAAACTACTCACCCGTGTACGTAATAAAATATAGGAATTTTATTATACACAGCGGATAAGGTCAAGTATAATAATTTTTAAAGATCACATATGACAAATTTTAACTTGCAACTTCCACATTCTCCATTCATTCATCAAACATTGTATTGTTATATATACATGCCCAAAATAGTTATCAGTGTCAACCAAATAAAAATACATATCAAAAGACCATCCCTATGGTCACTTGGGTTCCTTCTTAACTTCGAGAAATTCCCTCCCATAACGGAATATATCCAAGCTAGGAAAACAGTCTTGCTAAAGATATTGTCCCTGTGGTGTCGAATAAACCTCACATACAGATAGGGAACCATCTAATCCCAAAGTTAAAAAGCAACCTATACGTTGCTCCTCCTCGAAAAAAATAGGTGTACTGTGATACCACAACTCCACTGGCTGATCATACAGAGAAAATCCCAGAGATACAAAAGTAGAATTTACATAAGGACTGTAATTAAAAAGTCCCTCAGGACTCCTCGGAGTCTCTTGTGTCATCGGGGCTCTCCCCCTATTGGCCATCACATCCTGTATATAATTTATACATACAAGATAGAAACATAAAACTATAGAAGAGTGAGATTTACTTAGAAATCTCAGTAAGTACATAATTAGCTTAATAAAGCATAGACACAGCCATCATTAATCTTTTTAGGAAAAAAAACTAACAAAACATGATCAAATACATGTTTCACATGATTTATCAATAACCTACACAGGTTTACACTCTTATGATATCTTAAGTTTCTTTTTCTTAACCATCAGCACCTTCTTAAAACTTATTCAATTATTATCTTCAATGGGCGTTACGTATCGCCGTTCCTATTACAGATAACTCTTTTACAACATATTTATCTCTTATCACCAATGGGTGTTACGTTTCGCCATCCCCATCGCAGATAACTCTTTTACAGCATATCTATGTCTTATCATCAATAGAAGTTACGTATTGCAGTCCCCATTGCATATAACTCATCAATCACTCGGGCGTTACGTATCATCGTCCCCGTTATAATGAGTCTCGTGTTAATCTTTTGGGCGTTACATCTCGCCATCCCCGTCTGGACATAGAACATACGTAACATAGTGGGTGTTACGTCTCGCCATCCCCACTAATCATATCATTTCCACGGGCGTTACGTCTCGCTGTCACCGTGATAATATATATCACTCTTATCATATGACAGACGTTATGTATCATCATCCCTTTCAGCACGTCAGTCATTCGGGCGTTACATCTCGCCGTCCCCGTCACGATGTGACTAATTTATCCATATCTCTTATTCTTAGTTGTTCCTTTCTTATTCTTAGGAATGTTTCTCAAGTACATGATGTATCACTTTTCTTAATTCTCACCACATATTAGACATGCAAGTACTCTTAAATTATCACATCTTAAATTATCACATACTCATTTATGTATGTATCTTAAATTCTGCAAAGTGTTTTACACAAGCTAAATATTAGATAACACATAATATTTCTTTTTCTTTCAATGTACACTCTTTATTCAAGCAAAAGTCTTGAATTCAACAAAACAGAGTATCTCGCTCGAGCGAAGTCTCGGGTTGGGACTCACTCGAGCAAAGTATCAAGTGAATATTAAGCAAACTAGGTATCTCACTCGAGCAAGGTATTGAGCGAGATTCAAGCAAGTTCTTGAGTTAGAACTCGCTCGAGCAAGACATCGAGCGAGTGTCGAGTGAAGTCTCGGGTTGCGTTTTGCTCGAGCCAGACATCTAGCGAGAGTCAAGCGAGGGTTTACAATTGTTCTTCACTCGATCCTTCGCTCAAGCAGGAGTTAAGCGAAATTACAGAGCATGGGCTTTTTAATCCAAAACTCGCAATCTTTTCACATAAACTTGATTTTTACTTACTATAACATAGTTTTTAGGTTCTTCTAACTTCATTTGACACATTTCCATTAACAAAACTACTTCAAACAACACTTAAATTTAATATAACTCTTTAACAAGAATATAAAGGTTCAATACTTAATATGTATAGTCCAACCATTTAAATAACCATCTTCATACTAAATTTAAGCTAGAATATGAACTTATACACTCTCTAAGTCTGGTTGAAGATGATCAAACCAAATCTTTTTAAGATTTCTCCTCAAAACTCTTACTAAGCTCACTTAGGATGTAGTTGGAGGTTATGAGACTAGAGAAGGGCTTTTTTTGGTTTCCTTCAAAAGGATTTCATGCTAGGCTTCTCTAAAAGAGTTAGAAGACTCCCAAATGTCTATTTATAGAGGTGATGGTCGACTCATGTGAAGGAGAGAAGAGGGATAGCTTGGTAAAAACCATAAGTTTCTTGTTTGCATAGGATGAGGTGTCTCTTCTAAATCTTTTTTCATGATTAAACTAAATCCCCAGAAATCTTAAGCTTTGCAGCTGAAATGATTATCTAATGGTCAGTATTTGAGAGATTTTTGCTAACCATTTGATCAATGGTTGGGGTAAAGGCTTATAGGATAAGGGATGAGATGTCATCTCACCTACCCATACATGCATCTCCCTTTCTAGCCTTCATTTGGTTAGCCAAGCCCCTTAGCCTTCCCCTAACTCATTTGGTTACTTACTAACCTCATTAGGACTCTACTTAACAAGTTCTAGAAGGCCACTTCTTTGTTTGGTTAGGATAGAAATCTCATTTGGATCCATATTCTCCAACTTGAGTTTTGGTTTAAGCTCAGTCTAGAGTTATTCACTTGATTCCGAAATAAGTCATTGATACTATCAAAATCTTCAAAAACTCATAACATAAAAGTTTTAAATCTATCTCTTAGGATTTTATACAAATTAGAATCACCTCATGTTAACCTTATATGAGTAACTTATGATCATTACACTAAACCTCGACAGTTTAATCCGAGAATGTACACCAAGTGTTTGATCTTTGGTTCAACCACTTCCTCTTGCATTTATACCCTAATTCTTGAAAATTCAACTCCTTCTAAGTTTAAAATAAATTTTTCTAGTTGATACCTTGTTCCAAATCTCAAATATTCTTCCACAATATTTTCTCTAATATATGATCTCACTTATTCTAAGTCCAATACTCTCATTTAGGTTTCCAACTTTATTATCTTAGAAAATATACCGAAAATATAATCTTTTAAAGCAATCCAAATAATACTTCATCTTAAAAATTTCGAGATATTACAGAAAGGCTATGCACAGTGCTGATTTCTTTTTTCTTCTTAACATCTATTTCTTCTTTCTTGGCAACAGTGCCAATTTTGTTGGAGCAAACTTTGATATAATATCAAATTAAAGCTAAATAAAATTATTAATATTTTTTTATTATTGACTCAATATTTTGAGTTAATAATATTTTTGTATTTTTATTTTTATTTTAAAATTTTAGTTAATCATATTTTTTATATAATATAATTTTTTTTAAAAATATTTTCATCTTATAATGTTATTATGAATGATATTATAAAAAAATGGATGTAATTTAAAAAATTATTATTACTCATTTATAAATGTATTAATTTATAAACAAAAAAAAATTATTATAAATACTATCCAATCATTTGTGAAACCCACATCTATCTCTCTCCAACAACTTAAAATCATCTCATCTCACTTCGAGTCCAAATCCAAAATTTTCACAAACCATCTCAACACATCTCAACTCAATTATTTGACTACTATTCACAAATCATTTTAACTTATCTCATCTCATCTCTCAATCCAAATGATGCTATTTATATTATCTATGAATGAAACAACATAGTATAAAGTTTTTAAGTTAGAAAGCATGCATATGGAGTATTTTTGTCATGTGAGTGACAAATGCCCATTTCTTCTTTGACCATCTAGTTTCTTTATAGAAATGCACCAAGTTTAATGAGCTCAGAACCTTCAATTACATACATTAATATTAAGGACATTCTTTTATTTACACATTCATTTAAAAATCTCATAGATTATAACCACTCACAAAAGCTTCTCCTTGCATCTCCTTGTAATATGTGACATGTAGATAACATAGAAAACTATATCCATGTTCTTGTAAATGTAATTTCTTCTTTATACAAGGAATTAACAAATCTCTACATGGGATGGAGTAGACATGAGGAGTGTGGAAGAATCATCCATCTAGCCTAGGAATCCTTAGTTACCAAACTTGGAGCCCTCCAAAGTACTTTACAAGGTTTGAAATTCTATCAAGAGGAATTTAAACAATGAAGCAAGCTTAAGTTTAGGAACCAAAGGAAGACCTTTTTGAGAAATCAGAACACCTACAAAGATTAAAGGAAGCAAACAAGGGAGACCTCTATAATGATCAAAATCAAGCATGTGTAACAAGAGATGAATGCAATCATGGATGCTGAAAATGACAAATGGTAGCAGAGAGCATAGCAGGCATGGTTAAAAAATAGGGACCAAAATACTAAGTTCTTTCACAAATGTGCAAATTAAATGAAAAATGCCAATAAAATTAGTAGGATCCTATCTAACTTAGGCCAAGAAATCAATGACTCTCAGGCAATTTGCCATGCTTTCCAATTTTTTTTTACTAATTTGTTTGAGACCTGTTTGGATGTAGTAGAATAGACTGTAAGTGAAGATATGAACTCGAGCCTCTACAAGTTTTCACAGCTAAGGAGGTGAGGACATCCATCTTTAGCATGAATCTTCTAGGCTACCCAAAGCCTGATGGCTTCCTAGCAAAATTCTTTCAAGACCATTGGAACACAATAGGCCCTCGAGTTTGTAAGGTAATTTTAGAGGTTCTAAATAGAGGCCAGTGGAATGGGTAATTGAATGAGACTTTCATAGCACTCATTGTAACACCCCACTCCCGAATATAGCATTTTGAAAATATTTTAGGAAGCGAGTGTGCTACTAAAATTTTTCTTTATAAAAACGCACCAGATAAGAATGTTTTTTAAATAAATAAAACATTCTTTATAAAACTAAATAAAGTCAGTGGAAGCATTCTCGCTTAAAATAAAATGTTGATATCACTCGTATTTACAAAAAAATATTTTATTCACTGAAAACTACAAAATAAAACTAGTACTCTGTCTAGACTTCTGCATCGCTTCTTTGAGTCAAATCCTGCCAGTTTTGTATCCTTATCACCTGTGATGATTTTTAAAAGAAAATATAAAAACATAGAAATAAAAATAAAATAAGTCGAATACTTAATAAGTAACACATCATACGATAAAAATAATACTCATTAGTTTTCTCAAAACATGCATACTCATAGATACATACATAATAACATGAATATGACTTTTTTCATAAATGCTGAAAACATGATATTATCATAAATCATGAGCATTTCATAAAACATGAACATGAACTTGAGCTTATCTTATCATATCATATCGTTTCATATCATAGACCGTTACCCACTATTAACCCCCGTGAGTTAGGGTTATCGAATCTAAAAAGATTCTAATTCTGCCCGTGGCTGCTGGTTATGGAATCCATATATAAGGAAGACATACTGGGTGCACTACCAGCATATACAACCTGGCAATGCAATATGGCCATCCATAGGTACCGACTTCATATCATACATAGGCTGCTTACATATCTTATTATACTTGCATACTTATCATAACATAGATTTCAAAGGAAATCACATATTTTCATATAATGTCGTGATACATGCTTCCTCACATGAATTCATGGTTTTTCATAAACTAAGTTATGCATACTTTCACATAAAATCATGACTTTTCATAAATGATTTTAATGCATAAAACTCCTTATAAATCATGCATGGATTCTCATAAATTTTGTATCATGACTGGGTACATAAAAAGGAGCTTGCAAATAATGGTCATACATACATAATATTTTTTATAAAACATGTTTACCGTACATGCGTGAAAAGTATAATCATGCTACTTACCTCCTAACGCTACTTCCTAATTTCTTTTTTGTAACTCGTAACCTATACGAGACACTAATCGTTACTAATTTTAAAAACGTATCTTAGACTTTTGACTACATAAAAGTTATAACAACTAAATAATTTAAAACTGATAAAAATATACTTTAAAAAAAAATTTAAAACCCTTTAAAAACTTAGGGGGGACCCAAAACAATTTATTAATAAAAAAACACAAGGTTGGAATGGGTTTAAAGCCCGAAGCGAACACTAATGCAAGAGTCTTAGAGAAAAATTGGAGTCTCAGCACAAGGAATTGAAAGGCATTTTGGAAAGCAGAAATAAAATAAATACATGGTTTCCTACTATTTCACAACACGGGAATAAAAATATGGAGTGTCGTGCGATACTCACCGAGAGAGAAACCAGCTGGTGCGCGGTAGCTCAGGGTTGGGAGTCACGGCGGCGTAACTAGACTGGTCGGAAAACATTGGGCTTGTTTGTTTCAAATTATGGGCGAAATAGTGGAGAGGCTCGTCGGGAGATGCACGAAATGGTGGGGGAAGGCTGATCGGCGATTTCTGTGTAGGTGGGGTGGTATTTTCAGCGAGAATGGCCCTGAGTTCATGGAAGAGAAAGGGCTTGCCGTGCTCTATTTTTGGTGTATTTAAACAAGGGCTTGTTTGTGGTGGTTTTCGGTTGCATGAGTTTGGCTGCTACGGCAAGGTGGTTCTATATAGGGGATGTGAGGGCTGGAAGAGATGGCCGTGATGGGTGTTAGACGTGTATGTGCATGCATGTATTTATAGATGAAGGGTAGGAAGCTTTACGTGTTTGAGTTTAAATAGGTTGGGGCTTATTTCGCTAGTGATAATTTCCGAGTTGGGATTATTGAAGTATTTGAGTTTGAATATTGAGTTTGAAATATGATTGGAAGAGAAGAGTTTGAATAAGAGTTGGTTTTTCAAATAGGATAATATCCCAGAGGTTTGAAGTGTTTTCGTTGGCTAGAGTTTGAATTTGATCCAGAATTTGAATTCGAAACAAAGGATGATGATCAAAGGAAGGCTTGGGTTATTTAAGTAAATAAATAAAGGCTCTGTGAGATCAATGATCTCAACATATTCAAAGCTAAGGAACGTTCGGATTAACAATGGAAAAAAAAAGTCTCAAGTTAAAATAATAATAATAAACAAAAAAAAATTAAATTAAATTTTCGGGTCGGGATGTTACAAACTACCCCCCTTAAAAGAAATCTCGTCCTCGAGATTTGATAATGTTAAAAAAATACTAGTTTTTATTAAAACAAATACTGGAAAAACCAAATAGTAACTTGCAAAGACACTTAAAATCAACAGATTCTAACAATCCTAAAGTGAAATAAAATGAATAGCTATAGAAATATAACTAAGTGAAATGATCGTGTTCTAGCGTGTCTAAGGTTTTGTCTCATCTCGTTCGTTTTGATCTAAACCCGTTGTTCCATCCCCAAAAAGGGCATCGCCCATGTCCTCATTGACGGGTGCGTCAACGCCTTGCAATTGTGCCAGGGAGAAAACTCGAGCTTGACCCATGTTCTTCTGTCTGCACTTTAAGCACGTTTCGATGCCCAACAAACATCTTCCTGCATGCCTCTTACCACACTTCTCGCACATGGAGAGCCATCCTGACTCACCCTGACGTTGCGGCCTCTGATCATTATCCTGGCAAGGCCTTTTATCCCTATGTGATTCTGATTGAAGTTGTTGTTGACGCTTCTTGAAGTTAATATTCTCTTGAATGTCTTCTTCAGCTATAGTAGCTTAGGCAACCAGCTCTGTGAAATTTTGAATCTTGAGAGGACGTACACGCTCCATAATTTTGCGATCTAAACCACGCTCAAATTTTTCAGCTTTCTTTTCTTCATCAGGTATTAAATAAGTGGCAAAGCGGGACAGCTCCATGAATTTAGCACTCTACGGTCATGGTTCCTTGGGTGAGGTCCATAAACTGACGGGCTCTTGATTCACGGAGAGTTTGCGTAAAGTATCGTTCCAAAAATACCTTCCTAAAATGCTCCCATTTGATAGGGACTCCATTCCCTAGTTCCGTCTGCAAGACTGCTCGCATTGACTTCCACCATTTGTTTGCTGCATTTGTCAAGTTGAAAGTGGCATAAATGACTTTCTGTTCATCCGTGCAGCCAAGTGCCTTAAAAATTTGTTTTAGTCGTTCTACCCAGCTTTCCGCATCCATGTCGTTTGCTCTGCCATCGAAGGTAGGGGGATGCTGGCGGGAGAACTGCTGTAGTGTGCATCCCGTCTGTGGGGTCCTACTTGCCCCCATATCACCGTTGATCATTTTTGGGAAGAAATGCGATGTCGCAGCAGCAAGCACTTCAGGGTTCCCATTTAGTATCGTATCACTCTTAGGATGGGGAGTACGTGGGTTTCTCCTAGTGGGTGCCATTCTAACAGTGCATTTAAAAAAAATAAAGCTCAATAAAAAAAAAATTTAAACTAAAAGATCGTTATGTCATACTTACACAGTGTAGAACCTGACTTGGAGAGGAGATGGCCTAGACTTTCTTCATCACTTTTATAAAAAAAAAAACTACTTTACAAAAATTTTGAAAAGGTTTTCCCCTCTTTATCTTGACAAAAGAACCACAGATTCAAACCTGGACTCTGATACCAAATTGTAACACCCCGCTCCCGAATAGCATTTTGAAAATATTCTAAGAAGCCAATGTGTTACTAAAACTTTTCTTTGTAAAAACGCACCAGATATGAACGTTTTTTTAAATAAATAAAACATTTTTTTATAAAACTAAAAAGTCACTGTGAGATCCCAAATTTACATGTATTTTCACATATTATTTTATTCTTATTATTGATTATTTTAATTTATTATAATAAGATTATCGGTTGTGTTTTATTTGTTTAAAATAATTGTTTGAGCTATTAATTTGTTAATATTAGTTTTTACGTTACTTTTCTTATTAATTTTAATATGAGATAATTATTTTAATAATTGGAATTGAATTCCTTTATTTTATTATGTAAGTTTATTTGATGTGCTTTTATTATATTAATTATTGTTTTATAATTAAATTGCACTTGCATTTAATTTATTGATGAGTTTTAAATATTTTATTTTATTTAGATTACATTGTAGTATTATCAGCGGCTTTTATTTAATTTATTGTGTTTTTCTAATTGGAATTCTTTTTCTTTTTTCTTTCCTTTTTTCTCTTTTTCTTTTCTTTTTCTTCCTTCTTCCCCTACTTTCCCCCCCAAACCCCGCGCGACTCCTTCTCCTCTCTTCTCTGCCGTTCTCCTTCCCTCCACCCACCGCCGCCGTGCACCATCAGCCAGTGACGCCGCCCCTCCACCTGAACCCCCCACCCTACGGCGACCTCCCCTGCACTGGTGGTACACCTCACGGCGCCCCCAGTCGGCGCGTGAGGCTTAAACCTAAAATGAGTTATTTTGGTTTCTCTTGCATTTTCCAGCCACCGCCGACCACCTATGATGCCGGCGACCTACCAGTAACCTCCTCTCACTCCAGCGAACATAACCTACCACCCAAAGCCACCCAGTTCTGCCGCTTGCTCCTCCATCCAAAATGGGTCCTTAAATGGATTCATCTTCGCTGCGCAGCAGTCCGACCACCGTAGGCCTCACCATCGCCACCAAAACACTCCCCTGCCTCAGCTGACCAACCCCCTAGCTTAGTTTCTCCAACCACGGCCCCATCTTTCCTAAACTACCCCAAATTCGAAAATGGGTTTCCACCCTTTTGGAGCCCGATCCACCACCTTCCTGCGGTTGTGCCGCCACACCACTACCTCCATGAGATTCCACACCTTCCAATGAATATTTTCCTAAATTTTAGTGTCAAACCGAGCACTCTAGCCTAACGTACAAGTGACCACTATGAACACTGCGAATTGACGTTTGCTCAAGGATTTATGCTTTTACCCACTGTAATATTTTCCAAATAAACTTTAAGATTTAAATATATTTTTGGCATCAACAGATATTGTGTTTGGTCATTGTTGGAATTTATTAATTGTTGGCTATTTGATGCTTGATTGTCTACATTGTGTATATACGTGCATATTCATGTATTGAAAATGAAAACTGGGTTTTGTTTATGGTTTTCGGGTGTGTGTGTATCACGACCCCAAGCCAGGATAGAGTATTATCCTGATGGAGCTCCTCTGGTCACTCGGGAGCGGAATATACTGAGTGACGTCCTATGGGTTGTCGCCGGGCAACAACGGGATCGGACGGGATGGTAACGCTCTTGTGTAGAATCCGTGGCTCATCTGTTGGCGGGAGTTAGGGGATACCTGGTCAAAAAAATAACAATTATAAATCAAATATATAATATAAAATATAAACAAAATATGAAATAACAATAAATATAAAGAGTAAGGGTAAGAGAGAAGCAAACTCAGTATGTTAACGAGGTTCGGCCCCACTGCCTACATCCTCGCCTCAAGCTACCCCTTGAGGATCCCCAAATCCACTATTCAATCTCCTTTAGGTGGAGATAGAAACCTATTATACCTTTGAGCAGCACCACTCCAAAGAATCCGTGTAGAACACCCTTTACACTTCCAATCACCTCACACTTGGTGATTTAACTATTTCCCGTGTAGAACACTTTCTACACACACAAGGGTTATACACACCCTTTTACTGATACAAGAATTGATAATGGGTAGGGTATCAGAAAACACTCCTCAATGAGTGAAATAAAAACAATACATCACAGACTATATCTCTCAAAATAAACAAGCGTTAAGGCTCAATGCTTAGAGAAGAGAGAATAAAAACTTTGAATGAATGTTGTATGCTCTTGGTGTTGTGAATGTGAATCTCTCAAATGATCTATTTATAGGCATATGAGACTTCATATTCAAATTTAAAAAGATTCACATGTCAAAGACATCATCATTCACTTTTCAAAAATTTCAAACCTAATCTTTTTACTTTTTGCATGTGACAAAAGAAGCACACTTTACTTTTCAAAAATTTCAAATCTATTCTTTTACTTTTTGCATATGACAAAAGGAGCACAATTTACTTTTCAAAAATTTCAAACAAAGACATCTACCTTTTGCATAAGTCAAGAAAAGCATCCATCACTTTTGAAAATATTCAAATAAAACATGCACATGTGAAAGATGACAATCAATCATCTTAATATTTTCAAAGTTCAAACCTTTAATTATGTCATGCACATGTGAAAGATGACAATCAATCATCTTAATATTTTTAAAGTTCAAACCTTTAATCATGTCATGCACATGTGAAAGATGACAATCAATCATCTTTCAAAATTTTCAAATTTAATTTTTAAAATATTCATGCACATGTGGAAAATGTATTTTATTGCTTTATGATAAAATATTGAGCTTTAATCCTAATTTCGAATTTTTAAGAGATTTACAAAATTACTCTATGATTTTAATGTGAACTTATTCCCTTCTTGTTCATGCTTGCTTCCTTGATGTGCTTGATTGTATTGTGTGGACAACTTGAGCTTGAGACTTTTTTATTCTTTGAATTCATTTATTATCATCAAAATCCATGTGTAGATTTACACGAAACTTGAAACCTTGAGTTCAACAATCTCCCCCTTTTTGATGATGACAAATACTTGATAGAATCTGAAACCTGTATTAATACTTAAGCTCCCCCTGAGAATGTGCGTTAGTTTTTCAAGCAAAAATATAAATATAATTCCAAGCATATATAACAAGTTTAGCAATTTAAACAATGTTAATGTTCTAGTCTAAAACTTCTCCCCCTATTGGCATCATTAAAAAGGAATCATAATTAGCTCAATAAGATATATTCCTACAATAACCAATAGACAAATAAAACGCTACATTAGTAAAGTCTGTAGAAGTTAAAACCACCTGTGTCTGACAAAACCTGCAAAAGTTGAAACCAAATTTTATCATCTCGGTACGGAAGAAGATTTAAATCCGCTTGATGTTATTGATGAATTAGATGTTCCAGAGATTTGAAGTTGAATAATTAAAATTATTTGTGTCTGACAAAGACAGCAAAAGCTGTAGGCCTAGTTCTGGCAATGCAGAGCGGAGCCATGCATATCCGACAAAACCTGCAAATGTTGGAAGTCTAACTTTGGCAATTCGGTGCGGAGCTACGCGTGTCTGACAAAACCTGCAAAGGTTGGAGGCCTAGCTCTAGCAGTCGATGCGAAAGCAGATTTAAATCTGCGTGATATTGTTGAAAAATTAAATATTATCAAGATTTGAAAGTTGTTGTTTAAAAGACTGTTTTCACCTGTTGGATACTCAAATAAATTTTTACCCCATTCATTGATCCAGTTTCTGTTTATTTAAAATGATAGAATGGCGAAAAAATTTTGTCTGATAATCTTCTGGATCTGAATCAAGAACCGTCTCAACCAGTCATTTTATCTCATGAGGTTGTCAACACCATGATAGAAGCAGAAATACATTTTCAAATATAACTGATTCTGAGGTTGTTGCAGCATCAAGAACTCTCAGTGCTCAATATGCTGCCTCTGTTACGACCATGTCTCGGAGATTACTAGCGAGGGCAAATGAGGTTGATCGACTTAACAATCAAATATCTGTTCTGCATCAAAAGGTTGCAAATAAAGGCAGAAAGAATAAGAGGTTAAAGCAAGAAAATAAAAATTTGACGAAATTAGCTCGTGTTTTGAAACTTCAAATAGAGGAATCGGAACGAGTAAGAGTTCAAGCACAGAGTCAGCATCAGCAGATAATGGCAGCGTTTCACGAGATAAATAGGGACAATTATAATTAATCTCGCTAGCTTAGTTCAGTAACTTTTGACAATATGCATCCGGCATATCTTGTAAGCTTGACTAAGTAAGATTTGAAGAGATGACAGTTTGTCTTCTACTTATTTCCATCTTTATAAAAGCAATCCTTAGCTTTATCTAATCCGCATCAAATCTTCTTTTCATTGTTGTAGCTCATCTTCATTCTCACTTTACAAAATCTTAATGGCTCATCAATTCTCTTTCAGTGCTTCTCGTGATCAATCTATTTCTGCATCTGTAGTAAGTGCCATGAAGCAGCAAAACACTGATTTGGCTAATAAATCAGATCATAATGCCATTTACGAGCTTGTGGGTCTCGGGACTCGATACTCATCTTCCATTGTTGCTTTTTCCGCTCGGTTGCAGTCCAAAACCCGCGAGATAGAGAAGCTTAATGAGAAGATCGATATTCTTCAACGACTTGTTCAAGAGTCTAACAAAAAAATGGTAAACTTAAAACAACAGAATAAGGATTTAAAATCCTTACTTGCCACTGCATTTCGATTGCCTAATCCTTTAGACAAGGATGACATGATGATTTATGAGGAGCAAATGCATTTGAATGATGAGGCTAAACGCTCAAATTTCTGTAGGTCATTTGAGATAATAGAATAAAAGTATTTAGCAGATATTCATGGCATGCATAATTCCTATTTATCTTCTAATCATGCATAGTTTATCTTCTGGTAGGGGTTTTGTGAAAATTTCTGCCAATTGATCATGTGTACAAGTGAATTCTAATACAATATCGCTCTTCTGCACATGATCTCTAAGAAAATGATATCTAATTTCAATATGTTTGGTCTGAGAATATTGTATTGGATTTTTTGAAAAATTTATAGCACTTATATTTATCACATTTAATTGGAATGTGATTGTACATAAGTTTAAAATCCTCAAGTTGTTGCTTCATGTAAAGAACTTGAGCACAACAACTGCCTACAGCAACATACTCTGCCTCAGTAATAGATAATGCAACAGAATTTTCTTTTTACTAAATCATGAAACAAGTGCATGACCTAAGAAATGACATGTTCTACTAAAACTTTTTCGATCATCTTTGAAACCAGTATAATCGGTACCTGAATAACTAATAAGATCGAAAGAAGTGTGTTTAGGATACCATAACTCTAAGTCAATGATACTGGCAAAATATCTAAAAATCTGCTTGACTACAATCAAATGAGATTGTTTTGGAAATGATTGAAAACGTGCACATAAACATACACTGAACATAATATCAAGTCTACTAGTTATCAAATATAATAAACTACTAATCATACCTCGATATACATTTGAATCAACTGGTTTACCGCTTTCATCTTTATCAAGTTTAGTGGTTGGATTCATTGATGTTCCAATTACCTTCACACGTTCCATCTCAAATTCTGAGTAACTCTTTAATATATTTTGACTGATTAATAAATGTTCCACTTTTTACTTGCTTGATTTGCAATCCGAGAAAGAAATTAAGTTCTCCCATCATGCTTATTTCAAATTCTTCCTGCATATTCTTAACAAAATCTTGACACATATTCATTAGTAGCACCAAATATTATATCATCTACATAAATTTGAATTAGAAGAATATCATTCTATTCATACTTGATGAAAAGAGTTATATCGATCTTTCCTCTTGAAAAATATTTTTCAATAAAAAAACTATTTAAGAAAACACTTTTAACATCCATTTAAAAAAGTTTGAAATCTTTATAACAAGCATATGTAAGTAGCATTCGAATAACTTCTAATCTTGCGACTGGTGCATATGTCTCATCATAATCGATTCATTTTTCTTGATTGAAACCTTGGGCCACAAGTCGAGCTTTATTTCTAGTAATGACTCCAGACTCATCTTTCTTATTTCTAAAACCCATTTTGTTCCAATAATAGTATGATTTTTGGGTCTAAGAACAAGTGTCCAAATATCATTTCTTTCAAATTGATTAAGCTCTTCTTGCATAGATAGAATCCAAGATTCATTAAGAAATGCTTCATCAATATTTTTAGATTCAATCTGAGATAGAAAAGCAGTATGATTGCAAATATTTCTAAAAGATGATTGAGTGCTTATACGTCGTGAAGGTTCTCCCAGAATTTGTTCTATTGGATGATATTTCACATGTTTTTATTGTTTGGTTGCATCTTGTATTAAGTCTTGATGATCTTTCCTTCTATTTCCATGATCTTCCTTTTTGAATTGTTTCCAAATATCACGCATCCTTCTTCTTTAGAAGTGAAGTCAATGAATTTAGTTTTGTCTCATGTCACGTATCTTGAGTATCCGTTGTCTAAAAACCATTTACTTTTACCTGTAGAAGACTTCATACATACCTACAAAAACAATTAAAAAAAAATTCTTGGTACCCAAGTTCTTTGGGTCCTTTATATATTAGTATTAAAAGAAACAAGATTCTTAGGTACCCATATGGCCCTAATAGTCATTGTATGTTTTCTTCTGATAGGACAAGAAAGATAATTATTACTATTTCTATTACAAAAATTGCAAATAGCTTGTGACATATATGAAGAACTTGAGTGATTATAATAGTATCCTTTTTTAACAAAATTATTTTTGTGAAAAACATTTTGAATATTGGACTTTGATGTAGAAGGATTATCAAAGAAATTTTTTTTCTTCAACTCAAAATTTTCATCTTTCAAAATAATACTTTCTTTTCTTAAAATATCAATTTTGTTTGTTAAAGAAGAATTTTTCTTTTTCAAAGCAGTATACTTGATACCCAGTTTTTCAAATTCCTCATATACCTCTTCTAAAACATTTTGCAATTCTTCATATGAAGGATTTTCAATATTATCAAAATTTGTTACCTCAATGTCATCTTTAGCCATAAGACAAAAATTTGCTGATTCTCCATTGCTTGCTTCATTATCTGAGCTACTTGAATCATCATTCCATGTAGCTTTCATTGCTATTTTGCCTTTGTTTCGATCTTTCTTTAGCAGAGGACAATCTGACTTGATATGACCTGGCTTATTACATTTATAACAAATTAAAGTGTCATTTTTACCTGAATCTTTCTTGGAAAACTTTTTGAAAGATTTCCTTGAAGGAGTTTTATTTTTCTTTAAGAACCTCTGAATTCTTCTTGTTATCATCGCAACTTCTTCATCTTTGTCGTCATTTTCCTCATCTTCATCACTTTCACTTTCATGTGGAACAGCTTTAAGTGCCAAACTCTTCTTTGAATTTCCTTCTTCTTCTCCTCTTTTCAATGTGTACTCATAGGTGATAAGTAACCCGATGAGTTCATTCACTTCGAGCTTCTTGTGGTCTCTAACTTCAAGAATCACTGTCACTTTTGACTCCCAACGTTTTGATAGAGAGTTGAGAATTTTTCTTACTATCTCCACTTTGGAATAAATTTTGCCAAGAGCTGTCAAGTTGTTTATGATGTTAGTAAAACGAGTGTACATACTAGAAATAGATTCATCATCATTCATCTTAAACATTTCATATTTATGAGTAAGAATATAAATTTTTGATTCCTTGACTTGAGAAGTTCCTTCATAAGTAACTTCCAAGTTATCCCAAATTTCCTTTGCTGTAGCACAAGTCATTACTCTATTAAATTTATTACCATTGAGAGCATTATATAATAAATTCATAGCAGTTAAATTCAAAGTATAAAGTCTATCGTCTTCACGATCAAACTCTTATTCTTCCTTTTTGACCTTTACTTCATCAACTACTTTTGTTGGAATATAAGGTCCATTTACAATGCATTTCTAGATTTCTCGACCTTGAGCCTGAATGAATATTCTCATTCTGACTTTCCAGAATGAGTAATTGTCTCCGCAAAAGAGTGGAGGCCGACTGCTAGATTGACCTTCACCAAATGAAGCTGCAATGTTAGCCATAAGATCTTAACTCAAAAGATAGTTAATCTAATAACAGAGCTCTAGCTCTGATACCAATTGTTGCCCAGATGACTAACACAAGAGGGGGGTGAATTGAGTTGTATTTAAAAAAATAACAATTATAAATCAAATATATAATATAAAATATAAACAAAATATGAAATAATAATAAATATAAAGAGTAAGGGTAAGAGAGAAGCAAACTCAGTATGTTAACGAGGTTCGGCCCTATTGCCTACGTCCTTGCCTCAAGCTACACCTTGAGAATCTCCAAATCCACTATTCAATCTCCTTTAGGTGGAGATAGAAACCTATTACACCTTTGAGTAGCACCGCTCCAAAGAATCCGTGTAGAACACTCTCTACACTTCCAATCACCTCACACTTGGTGATTTAACTATTCCCCGTGTAGAACACCTTCTACACACACAAAGGTTATACACACCCTTTTACTGATACAAGAATTGATAGTGGGTAGGCTATCAGAAAACACTCCTCAATGAGTGAAATAAAAACAATACAGCATAAACTATATCTCTCAAAATAAACAAGTGTTAAGACTCAATGCTTAGAGAAGAGAGAATGAAAACTTTGAATGAATGTTGTATGCTCTTGGTGTTGTGAATGTGAAGCTCTCAAATGGTCTATTTATAAGCATATGAGACTTCATATTCAAATTTAAAAAGATTCACATGTCAAAGACATCATCATTCACTTTTCAAAAATTTCAAACCTAATCTTTTTACTTTTTGCATGTGACAAAAGGAGCACACTTTACTTTTCAAAAATTTCAAATCTAATCTTTTACTTTTTGCATTTGACAAAAGGAGCACACTTTACTTTTCAAAAATTTCAAACAAAGACATCTACCTTTTACATAAGTCAAGAAAAGCATCCATCACTTTTGAAAATATTCAAATAAAACATGCACATGTGAAAGATGACAATCAATCATCTTAATATTTTCAAAGTTCAAACCTTTAATTATGTCATGCACATGTGAAAGATGACAATCAATCATCTTAATATTTTCAAAGTTCAAACCTTTAATCATGTCATGCAGATGTGAAAGATGACAATCAATCATCTTTCAAAATTTTCAAATTTAATTTTTAAAATATTCATGCACATGTGGAAAATGTATTTTAATGATTTATAATAAAATATTAATTTTGAGCCTTAATCCTAATTTCAAATTTTTAAGAGATTTATAAAATTACTCTATGATTTTAATGTGAACTTGTTCCCTTCTTGCTCATACTTGCTTCCTTGATGTGCTTGATTCTATTGTGTGGACAACTTGAGCTTGAGACTCCTTTATTCTTTGAGTTCATTTGTTATCATCAAAATCCATGTGTAGATTTACACGAAACTTGAAACCTTGAGTTCAACACTGGGCAAGGTTAGCTAGGCATTACCCCTTTCGAAGTCACATGCGTGGTCGTTACCTTCGGTGTGATGATGAAAGCTAGGGTGTGCGGATAGTCCCTAGGAGAGATCATGGTGCATACGGTTAATAAAATAAATGTTTAGACCATTTTCTGAGAAAGTAGCGGGTTTTAATTATTGGTTTTATGTGGACCATATTCTGGAAAAATGGTTGTGGTTTTGATGGATTTACGAACATCATTTTTTGAGAAAATGATGGATGATTTTATTGAAGGATTTTATTTTGGGCCAAAATGGGATTTGGCATGTGTGGTTATTTTATTTATTTTGAGGAAGATAATTTTTAAGTTTCATGTATACGGTGTCCTGTTCATGTGTGAGGTTGTTGTTGTGCATGAGTATATTTTATATCTTGTGGTTTGTTTGGGTTATACTTACCTACGATGCTATATCTGGCGTCATAGTTTTTGGATGCAGAGTTTTGTGGAGGCTGAACTTGAGGAGGCGACTTCGCTGTTGAAGTATTCTTATTACAAATTGTTATTTTGGGAAATTATTTTTTCCTTTCTATAAATATGTATTTGTTTAATGTATAGTTCGGATGACTGTATTAAATCTCCTGTTGGAGAATGTGTGTTAAATTAGTTTGTACAATAATTATAAAAACTCTGGTACTTAGATAATGACCTCAAATATCCACTGCTTTTATTTATGCATGTCACGTATTCACACACTTAGCACATGACGTTGGGGATGCATGACCTGTGTTGTCATCATTCCGACACCTCAATTCCCGTCTTATTTTAAGGAGAATTTGGGGGCGTCACAGGTGGTATCAGAGTAGTTCGACTCTGGAGTAAATCCACAGATTACCTAGGGACAGTACTAAAAAAGTTTGTTGTTCTAAAATTTATTTATTTTATTTTATTATTCTAACCGTTCTCTAAGTTGTTCTACTAACTTATATTGTAAGATTTTTGACATTTATTTAGTTGTGTTGTGCTTTTTATTTAATGTGCATTTTGTTTAATATTTCTAGAGATTACTTAGTTCTGATTGGTTGGGCTGCTTTGATGTATTTAATTTTAATATTTGTTCTATATTGTAATTGGGTAGTAAGTCAGATTTTAGTTAGTTGATTTTATTTAGTTATGTTGTTTAGCATTTATTTATTTTTATATATGCCTTTGTTGTGTTTAAATTGGAATTTGGGTATTTTGGATTAGATTATTATTTTAAATCATTTATTTTAATGGAATCTTTATTTTAAATAATTGTATTATGAAATCCCTTTTTTTAAAGTTATTATTCTTGTTGTGGGTTATTTTATTTTATTAAGCTTTTATGCATTCATCATATGGATTTGCTTTTTATTTTAATTCTTTTTCATGAATATTTTCCTAAATTTTAGTGTCAAACCGAGCACTCTAGCCTAACGTACAAGTGACCACTATGAACACTGCGAATTGACGTTTGCTCAAGGATTTATGCTTTTACCCACTGTAATATTTTCCAAATAAACTTTAAGATTTAAATATATTTTTGGCATCAACAGATATTGTGTTTGGTCATTGTTGGAATTTATTAATTGTTGGCTATTTGATGCTTGATTGTCTACATTGTGTATATACGTGCATATTCATGTATTGAAAATGAAAACTGGGTTTTGTTTATGGTTTTCGGGTGTGTGTGTATCACGACCCCAAGCCAGGATAGAGTATTATCCTGATGGAGCTCCTCTGGTCACTCGGGAGCGGAATATACTGAGTGACGTCCTATGGGTTGTCGCCGGGCAACAACGGGATCGGACGGGATGGTAACGCTCTTGTGTAGAATCCGTGGCTCATCTGTTGGCGGGAGTTAGGGGATACCTGGTCAAAAAAATAACAATTATAAATCAAATATATAATATAAAATATAAACAAAATATGAAATAACAATAAATATAAAGAGTAAGGGTAAGAGAGAAGCAAACTCAGTATGTTAACGAGGTTCGGCCCCACTGCCTACATCCTCGCCTCAAGCTACCCCTTGAGGATCCCCAAATCCACTATTCAATCTCCTTTAGGTGGAGATAGAAACCTATTATACCTTTGAGCAGCACCACTCCAAAGAATCCGTGTAGAACACCCTTTACACTTCCAATCACCTCACACTTGGTGATTTAACTATTTCCCGTGTAGAACACTTTCTACACACACAAGGGTTATACACACCCTTTTACTGATACAAGAATTGATAATGGGTAGGGTATCAGAAAACACTCCTCAATGAGTGAAATAAAAACAATACATCACAGACTATATCTCTCAAAATAAACAAGCGTTAAGGCTCAATGCTTAGAGAAGAGAGAATAAAAACTTTGAATGAATGTTGTATGCTCTTGGTGTTGTGAATGTGAATCTCTCAAATGATCTATTTATAGGCATATGAGACTTCATATTCAAATTTAAAAAGATTCACATGTCAAAGACATCATCATTCACTTTTCAAAAATTTCAAACCTAATCTTTTTACTTTTTGCATGTGACAAAAGAAGCACACTTTACTTTTCAAAAATTTCAAATCTATTCTTTTACTTTTTGCATATGACAAAAGGAGCACAATTTACTTTTCAAAAATTTCAAACAAAGACATCTACCTTTTGCATAAGTCAAGAAAAGCATCCATCACTTTTGAAAATATTCAAATAAAACATGCACATGTGAAAGATGACAATCAATCATCTTAATATTTTCAAAGTTCAAACCTTTAATTATGTCATGCACATGTGAAAGATGACAATCAATCATCTTAATATTTTTAAAGTTCAAACCTTTAATCATGTCATGCACATGTGAAAGATGACAATCAATCATCTTTCAAAATTTTCAAATTTAATTTTTAAAATATTCATGCACATGTGGAAAATGTATTTTATTGCTTTATGATAAAATATTGAGCTTTAATCCTAATTTCGAATTTTTAAGAGATTTACAAAATTACTCTATGATTTTAATGTGAACTTATTCCCTTCTTGTTCATGCTTGCTTCCTTGATGTGCTTGATTGTATTGTGTGGACAACTTGAGCTTGAGACTTTTTTATTCTTTGAATTCATTTATTATCATCAAAATCCATGTGTAGATTTACACGAAACTTGAAACCTTGAGTTCAACAATCTCCCCCTTTTTGATGATGACAAATACTTGATAGAATCTGAAACCTGTATTAATACTTAAGCTCCCCCTGAGAATGTGCGTTAGTTTTTCAAGCAAAAATATAAATATAATTCCAAGCATATATAACAAGTTTAGCAATTTAAACAATGTTAATGTTCTAGTCTAAAACTTCTCCCCCTATTGGCATCATTAAAAAGGAATCATAATTAGCTCAATAAGATATATTCCTACAATAACCAATAGACAAATAAAACGCTACATTAGTAAAGTCTGTAGAAGTTAAAACCACCTGTGTCTGACAAAACCTGCAAAAGTTGAAACCAAATTTTATCATCTCGGTACGGAAGAAGATTTAAATCCGCTTGATGTTATTGATGAATTAGATGTTCCAGAGATTTGAAGTTGAATAATTAAAATTATTTGTGTCTGACAAAGACAGCAAAAGCTGTAGGCCTAGTTCTGGCAATGCAGAGCGGAGCCATGCATATCCGACAAAACCTGCAAATGTTGGAAGTCTAACTTTGGCAATTCGGTGCGGAGCTACGCGTGTCTGACAAAACCTGCAAAGGTTGGAGGCCTAGCTCTAGCAGTCGATGCGAAAGCAGATTTAAATCTGCGTGATATTGTTGAAAAATTAAATATTATCAAGATTTGAAAGTTGTTGTTTAAAAGACTGTTTTCACCTGTTGGATACTCAAATAAATTTTTACCCCATTCATTGATCCAGTTTCTGTTTATTTAAAATGATAGAATGGCGAAAAAATTTTGTCTGATAATCTTCTGGATCTGAATCAAGAACCGTCTCAACCAGTCATTTTATCTCATGAGGTTGTCAACACCATGATAGAAGCAGAAATACATTTTCAAATATAACTGATTCTGAGGTTGTTGCAGCATCAAGAACTCTCAGTGCTCAATATGCTGCCTCTGTTACGACCATGTCTCGGAGATTACTAGCGAGGGCAAATGAGGTTGATCGACTTAACAATCAAATATCTGTTCTGCATCAAAAGGTTGCAAATAAAGGCAGAAAGAATAAGAGGTTAAAGCAAGAAAATAAAAATTTGACGAAATTAGCTCGTGTTTTGAAACTTCAAATAGAGGAATCGGAACGAGTAAGAGTTCAAGCACAGAGTCAGCATCAGCAGATAATGGCAGCGTTTCACGAGATAAATAGGGACAATTATAATTAATCTCGCTAGCTTAGTTCAGTAACTTTTGACAATATGCATCCGGCATATCTTGTAAGCTTGACTAAGTAAGATTTGAAGAGATGACAGTTTGTCTTCTACTTATTTCCATCTTTATAAAAGCAATCCTTAGCTTTATCTAATCCGCATCAAATCTTCTTTTCATTGTTGTAGCTCATCTTCATTCTCACTTTACAAAATCTTAATGGCTCATCAATTCTCTTTCAGTGCTTCTCGTGATCAATCTATTTCTGCATCTGTAGTAAGTGCCATGAAGCAGCAAAACACTGATTTGGCTAATAAATCAGATCATAATGCCATTTACGAGCTTGTGGGTCTCGGGACTCGATACTCATCTTCCATTGTTGCTTTTTCCGCTCGGTTGCAGTCCAAAACCCGCGAGATAGAGAAGCTTAATGAGAAGATCGATATTCTTCAACGACTTGTTCAAGAGTCTAACAAAAAAATGGTAAACTTAAAACAACAGAATAAGGATTTAAAATCCTTACTTGCCACTGCATTTCGATTGCCTAATCCTTTAGACAAGGATGACATGATGATTTATGAGGAGCAAATGCATTTGAATGATGAGGCTAAACGCTCAAATTTCTGTAGGTCATTTGAGATAATAGAATAAAAGTATTTAGCAGATATTCATGGCATGCATAATTCCTATTTATCTTCTAATCATGCATAGTTTATCTTCTGGTAGGGGTTTTGTGAAAATTTCTGCCAATTGATCATGTGTACAAGTGAATTCTAATACAATATCGCTCTTCTGCACATGATCTCTAAGAAAATGATATCTAATTTCAATATGTTTGGTCTGAGAATATTGTATTGGATTTTTTGAAAAATTTATAGCACTTATATTTATCACATTTAATTGGAATGTGATTGTACATAAGTTTAAAATCCTCAAGTTGTTGCTTCATGTAAAGAACTTGAGCACAACAACTGCCTACAGCAACATACTCTGCCTCAGTAATAGATAATGCAACAGAATTTTCTTTTTACTAAATCATGAAACAAGTGCATGACCTAAGAAATGACATGTTCTACTAAAACTTTTTCGATCATCTTTGAAACCAGTATAATCGGTACCTGAATAACTAATAAGATCGAAAGAAGTGTGTTTAGGATACCATAACTCTAAGTCAATGATACTGGCAAAATATCTAAAAATCTGCTTGACTACAATCAAATGAGATTGTTTTGGAAATGATTGAAAACGTGCACATAAACATACACTGAACATAATATCAAGTCTACTAGTTATCAAATATAATAAACTACTAATCATACCTCGATATACATTTGAATCAACTGGTTTACCGCTTTCATCTTTATCAAGTTTAGTGGTTGGATTCATTGATGTTCCAATTACCTTCACACGTTCCATCTCAAATTCTGAGTAACTCTTTAATATATTTTGACTGATTAATAAATGTTCCACTTTTTACTTGCTTGATTTGCAATCCGAGAAAGAAATTAAGTTCTCCCATCATGCTTATTTCAAATTCTTCCTGCATATTCTTAACAAAATCTTGACACATATTCATTAGTAGCACCAAATATTATATCATCTACATAAATTTGAATTAGAAGAATATCATTCTATTCATACTTGATGAAAAGAGTTATATCGATCTTTCCTCTTGAAAAATATTTTTCAATAAAAAAACTATTTAAGAAAACACTTTTAACATCCATTTAAAAAAGTTTGAAATCTTTATAACAAGCATATGTAAGTAGCATTCGAATAACTTCTAATCTTGCGACTGGTGCATATGTCTCATCATAATCGATTCATTTTTCTTGATTGAAACCTTGGGCCACAAGTCGAGCTTTATTTCTAGTAATGACTCCAGACTCATCTTTCTTATTTCTAAAACCCATTTTGTTCCAATAATAGTATGATTTTTGGGTCTAAGAACAAGTGTCCAAATATCATTTCTTTCAAATTGATTAAGCTCTTCTTGCATAGATAGAATCCAAGATTCATTAAGAAATGCTTCATCAATATTTTTAGATTCAATCTGAGATAGAAAAGCAGTATGATTGCAAATATTTCTAAAAGATGATTGAGTGCTTATACGTCGTGAAGGTTCTCCCAGAATTTGTTCTATTGGATGATATTTCACATGTTTTTATTGTTTGGTTGCATCTTGTATTAAGTCTTGATGATCTTTCCTTCTATTTCCATGATCTTCCTTTTTGAATTGTTTCCAAATATCACGCATCCTTCTTCTTTAGAAGTGAAGTCAATGAATTTAGTTTTGTCTCATGTCACGTATCTTGAGTATCCGTTGTCTAAAAACCATTTACTTTTACCTGTAGAAGACTTCATACATACCTACAAAAACAATTAAAAAAAAATTCTTGGTACCCAAGTTCTTTGGGTCCTTTATATATTAGTATTAAAAGAAACAAGATTCTTAGGTACCCATATGGCCCTAATAGTCATTGTATGTTTTCTTCTGATAGGACAAGAAAGATAATTATTACTATTTCTATTACAAAAATTGCAAATAGCTTGTGACATATATGAAGAACTTGAGTGATTATAATAGTATCCTTTTTTAACAAAATTATTTTTGTGAAAAACATTTTGAATATTGGACTTTGATGTAGAAGGATTATCAAAGAAATTTTTTTTCTTCAACTCAAAATTTTCATCTTTCAAAATAATACTTTCTTTTCTTAAAATATCAATTTTGTTTGTTAAAGAAGAATTTTTCTTTTTCAAAGCAGTATACTTGATACCCAGTTTTTCAAATTCCTCATATACCTCTTCTAAAACATTTTGCAATTCTTCATATGAAGGATTTTCAATATTATCAAAATTTGTTACCTCAATGTCATCTTTAGCCATAAGACAAAAATTTGCTGATTCTCCATTGCTTGCTTCATTATCTGAGCTACTTGAATCATCATTCCATGTAGCTTTCATTGCTATTTTGCCTTTGTTTCGATCTTTCTTTAGCAGAGGACAATCTGACTTGATATGACCTGGCTTATTACATTTATAACAAATTAAAGTGTCATTTTTACCTGAATCTTTCTTGGAAAACTTTTTGAAAGATTTCCTTGAAGGAGTTTTATTTTTCTTTAAGAACCTCTGAATTCTTCTTGTTATCATCGCAACTTCTTCATCTTTGTCGTCATTTTCCTCATCTTCATCACTTTCACTTTCATGTGGAACAGCTTTAAGTGCCAAACTCTTCTTTGAATTTCCTTCTTCTTCTCCTCTTTTCAATGTGTACTCATAGGTGATAAGTAACCCGATGAGTTCATTCACTTCGAGCTTCTTGTGGTCTCTAACTTCAAGAATCACTGTCACTTTTGACTCCCAACGTTTTGATAGAGAGTTGAGAATTTTTCTTACTATCTCCACTTTGGAATAAATTTTGCCAAGAGCTGTCAAGTTGTTTATGATGTTAGTAAAACGAGTGTACATACTAGAAATAGATTCATCATCATTCATCTTAAACATTTCATATTTATGAGTAAGAATATAAATTTTTGATTCCTTGACTTGAGAAGTTCCTTCATAAGTAACTTCCAAGTTATCCCAAATTTCCTTTGCTGTAGCACAAGTCATTACTCTATTAAATTTATTACCATTGAGAGCATTATATAATAAATTCATAGCAGTTAAATTCAAAGTATAAAGTCTATCGTCTTCACGATCAAACTCTTATTCTTCCTTTTTGACCTTTACTTCATCAACTACTTTTGTTGGAATATAAGGTCCATTTACAATGCATTTCTAGATTTCTCGACCTTGAGCCTGAATGAATATTCTCATTCTGACTTTCCAGAATGAGTAATTGTCTCCGCAAAAGAGTGGAGGCCGACTGCTAGATTGACCTTCACCAAATGAAGCTGCAATGTTAGCCATAAGATCTTAACTCAAAAGATAGTTAATCTAATAACAGAGCTCTAGCTCTGATACCAATTGTTGCCCAGATGACTAACACAAGAGGGGGGTGAATTGAGTTGTATTTAAAAAAATAACAATTATAAATCAAATATATAATATAAAATATAAACAAAATATGAAATAATAATAAATATAAAGAGTAAGGGTAAGAGAGAAGCAAACTCAGTATGTTAACGAGGTTCGGCCCTATTGCCTACGTCCTTGCCTCAAGCTACACCTTGAGAATCTCCAAATCCACTATTCAATCTCCTTTAGGTGGAGATAGAAACCTATTACACCTTTGAGTAGCACCGCTCCAAAGAATCCGTGTAGAACACTCTCTACACTTCCAATCACCTCACACTTGGTGATTTAACTATTCCCCGTGTAGAACACCTTCTACACACACAAAGGTTATACACACCCTTTTACTGATACAAGAATTGATAGTGGGTAGGCTATCAGAAAACACTCCTCAATGAGTGAAATAAAAACAATACAGCATAAACTATATCTCTCAAAATAAACAAGTGTTAAGACTCAATGCTTAGAGAAGAGAGAATGAAAACTTTGAATGAATGTTGTATGCTCTTGGTGTTGTGAATGTGAAGCTCTCAAATGGTCTATTTATAAGCATATGAGACTTCATATTCAAATTTAAAAAGATTCACATGTCAAAGACATCATCATTCACTTTTCAAAAATTTCAAACCTAATCTTTTTACTTTTTGCATGTGACAAAAGGAGCACACTTTACTTTTCAAAAATTTCAAATCTAATCTTTTACTTTTTGCATTTGACAAAAGGAGCACACTTTACTTTTCAAAAATTTCAAACAAAGACATCTACCTTTTACATAAGTCAAGAAAAGCATCCATCACTTTTGAAAATATTCAAATAAAACATGCACATGTGAAAGATGACAATCAATCATCTTAATATTTTCAAAGTTCAAACCTTTAATTATGTCATGCACATGTGAAAGATGACAATCAATCATCTTAATATTTTCAAAGTTCAAACCTTTAATCATGTCATGCAGATGTGAAAGATGACAATCAATCATCTTTCAAAATTTTCAAATTTAATTTTTAAAATATTCATGCACATGTGGAAAATGTATTTTAATGATTTATAATAAAATATTAATTTTGAGCCTTAATCCTAATTTCAAATTTTTAAGAGATTTATAAAATTACTCTATGATTTTAATGTGAACTTGTTCCCTTCTTGCTCATACTTGCTTCCTTGATGTGCTTGATTCTATTGTGTGGACAACTTGAGCTTGAGACTCCTTTATTCTTTGAGTTCATTTGTTATCATCAAAATCCATGTGTAGATTTACACGAAACTTGAAACCTTGAGTTCAACACTGGGCAAGGTTAGCTAGGCATTACCCCTTTCGAAGTCACATGCGTGGTCGTTACCTTCGGTGTGATGATGAAAGCTAGGGTGTGCGGATAGTCCCTAGGAGAGATCATGGTGCATACGGTTAATAAAATAAATGTTTAGACCATTTTCTGAGAAAGTAGCGGGTTTTAATTATTGGTTTTATGTGGACCATATTCTGGAAAAATGGTTGTGGTTTTGATGGATTTACGAACATCATTTTTTGAGAAAATGATGGATGATTTTATTGAAGGATTTTATTTTGGGCCAAAATGGGATTTGGCATGTGTGGTTATTTTATTTATTTTGAGGAAGATAATTTTTAAGTTTCATGTATACGGTGTCCTGTTCATGTGTGAGGTTGTTGTTGTGCATGAGTATATTTTATATCTTGTGGTTTGTTTGGGTTATACTTACCTACGATGCTATATCTGGCGTCATAGTTTTTGGATGCAGAGTTTTGTGGAGGCTGAACTTGAGGAGGCGACTTCGCTGTTGAAGTATTCTTATTACAAATTGTTATTTTGGGAAATTATTTTTTCCTTTCTATAAATATGTATTTGTTTAATGTATAGTTCGGATGACTGTATTAAATCTCCTGTTGGAGAATGTGTGTTAAATTAGTTTGTACAATAATTATAAAAACTCTGGTACTTAGATAATGACCTCAAATATCCACTGCTTTTATTTATGCATGTCACGTATTCACACACTTAGCACATGACGTTGGGGATGCATGACCTGTGTTGTCATCATTCCGACACCTCAATTCCCGTCTTATTTTAAGGAGAATTTGGGGGCGTCACAGGTGGTATCAGAGTAGTTCGACTCTGGAGTAAATCCACAGATTACCTAGGGACAGTACTAAAAAAGTTTGTTGTTCTAAAATTTATTTATTTTATTTTATTATTCTAACCGTTCTCTAAGTTGTTCTACTAACTTATATTGTAAGATTTTTGACATTTATTTAGTTGTGTTGTGCTTTTTATTTAATGTGCATTTTGTTTAATATTTCTAGAGATTACTTAGTTCTGATTGGTTGGGCTGCTTTGATGTATTTAATTTTAATATTTGTTCTATATTGTAATTGGGTAGTAAGTCAGATTTTAGTTAGTTGATTTTATTTAGTTATGTTGTTTAGCATTTATTTATTTTTATATATGCCTTTGTTGTGTTTAAATTGGAATTTGGGTATTTTGGATTAGATTATTATTTTAAATCATTTATTTTAATGGAATCTTTATTTTAAATAATTGTATTATGAAATCCCTTTTTTTAAAGTTATTATTCTTGTTGTGGGTTATTTTATTTTATTAAGCTTTTATGCATTCATCATATGGATTTGCTTTTTATTTTAATTCTTTTTCATGAGTTTCCTGCAAGATGGTTTTGGATGTTGTTTATTATCTTTTTATTTTAATTATGGCTTTTATCCTTTAAATATTATGGAACTTTGAAATTCATGGAGACAAAGATTCAAAGGAAATCACTATTCTGTATTCCTTTTAGAAATATGCCTTGAAGTAAGTTTTTAAAATTTATTATCTTTCCACCTTTTCGCTTGTTTTATTTTAAAAGTTTATCTATTTATTTTGACGAATGAGTTTGCTTTGGTGACTTGTTAGTATTTATTTATTAATTTATTTTTATTTTATTATGGTTCGTTTCTTTTAAAGTTTTAAATATTAGAGATTTCTACAATAAATCTTTTTAAGAGTTGGATTTTGTGGAGAATTTCAAAGCTTTATTTGTTATTTTATTTGCGGTTCCTATTTTAATTCAATCTCCTTGCTTATTTAATAAAAGCTTTTGGTGATTTGTGGTTACCAAAAGAGGTGGTCTTATTTTCTTAAATGAATGGCTTATACTTATTTGTTTATTGGATCTTTTTCCCCATGCTGTTTTTATATAATATTTATGTGAATGACTTAAGTTTTATTTTGTGTTTGGGTATATTATTATATCTTTGCGAGATGGTTTTGTTTTGTGTAATTGGGTTTCTTTATTGATATTTCCTATGTTATTTATGTGTAATACCTGGGTCTCATTAAGTGTTAGAGTTTCTAAGTTTTAATTTTATTTCTTGGAGATTGTTAGAATTGTAATCTAGGCAAACTCTTCATGTGAGTGTGAAATTCTTAGCCATTGACATATTGTTATGGAATCTGTTTTAAGAATACTTATGATGGTAGATGGTCAATTGTTTCTTTGGTGAAGTTTTGATTTTGGTTGTGATGTGTAAGAGTTGCGTATATAAATTTTGGAGAGTACTTATTTGTGTTTTGTGTTTTGACTTGGGAGAGTTTATTTTGTTAATTGATGGATGTTGATTCAATGTGATGGTATTAAATTCAAGAGATCTAAGTATTAGGCTTCTGGGCGACTTAATTGGGATGAGCAACTTAAGTATGATATTTAGGAAATTTAATGGTTAGCAGCATTTGTTAAGGTGTCTTAAGAAATTAGTTGTGACTTGAGGTCACATAGGAATTTAAATATTTGAGGTTATTCTATCTCATAGGTATTGAACGTCCGATTGGGAGAATACGGATTTAGATAATTAATCTATGATGAGAATGATAAGTTATAATAACATAGAAGTGTATTAGAGGTTTGGAAGTTAGAGATTTTAGGCGTCAACAATGGATGACATAACCTGATTTATGAGATGATAAAGCATTATGATTTGTAAGTGTGGTATAGGATTTCTTGTTATTAGGTGTCAAGATAGTTTTTACTTAATGGTGATAATTTATGATGACTGAATTTTATGCATTTGGTGAGTTTTTAGAGTGCGCACGGAAGCGTGATGTCTTGCAATGTAGTTGAAGGTTCAAGTCTTGTGTTAATTTTGAGAAATTAGTGATGACTTGAAACTTGGGATGATACTTGTAAGTGGAGATTTATCTTTTAGTTGGGTAAATTATGTTTATTGATGGTAAGTTGGAAAGATAAACTTGGGAGTTATTTGAGGGTGGCACAACGTGTTGTATGAAGTTAGTGAACATTAGGATTTTGGGAGATTGTACTAAAGTCCTTATACATATGGAGTTCAGATTAATTGGCTAACTCATGAGTCTTAGAGATAAAATATTAATTCGAGATTATACGATTATGATGGAATATCATTCATTTGTGTTTGAGGAAAATAGATGATTGTGCTAATGCTTGGAGTGAGTATTAAGTGATGTGGTAAGTGAGCTATTGGAGTTTCTAAGCGAATTTCGGGGACGAAATTCTTTTTAAGGGGGGGAGAATATGAGATCCCAGATTTACATGTATTTTCACATATTGTTTTATTCTTATTATTGATTATTTTAATTTATTATAATAATATTATCGGTTGTGTTTTATTTGTTTAAAATAATTGTTTGAGCTATTAATTTGTTAATATTAGTTTTACGTTGCTTTTCTTATCAATTTTAATGTGAGATAATTATTTTAATTATTG
This sequence comes from Platycarya strobilacea, assembly GCA_036898215.1. Classification (NCBI taxonomy): domain Eukaryota; kingdom Viridiplantae; phylum Streptophyta; class Magnoliopsida; order Fagales; family Juglandaceae; genus Platycarya; species Platycarya strobilacea. Next base: position 30,392,275 of record CM072549.1, on the reverse strand, counting down.
GAATTGAATTCCTTTATTTTATTATGTAAGTTTATTTGATGTGCTTTTGTTATATTAATTATCGTTTTATAATTAAATTTCACTTGGGTTCAATTTATTGTTGAGTTTTAAATATTTTATTTTATTTAGATTACATTGTAGTATTATCAGCTGGCTTTCATTTAATTTATTGTGTTTTTCTAATTGGGCTTCTTTTTCTTTCTTTTTCCTTTTTTCTCCTTTTCTTTTCTTTTTCTTCCTTCTTCCCTGGCTTTCCACCCCCAAACCCCGCGCGACTCCTCCCCCTCTCTTCTCTGCCATTCTCCTTCCCTCGACCCAGCGCCGCCGTGCATCATTGGCCGGCGACACCACCCCTCCACCTGAACCCCCTACCCTTCGGCGACCTCCCTTGCATTAATGGTGCACCTCACGGCGGCCTCTAGCCGACGCGTGAGGCTTAAACCCGAAATGGGTTATTTTGGTTTCTGTTGCGTTTTTCGGCTATCGCCGGCCACCTATGACACCAGCAAGCTACCAGCAACCTCCCCTCACTCCGGCGAACATAACCCACCACCCAAAACCACCGAGTTTCGCTGCTTTCTCCTCCGCCCAAAATGGATCCTTAAATGGATCCATTTTCGCCGCGCCACCGTCCGGCCACTGTAGGGCTCACCACTGCCACCAAAATACTCCCTTGCCTCAACTGACCAACCCCCTACCTCAGTTTCTTCAACCATGGCCCCACCTTCCCTATACGACCCCAAACTCGAAAATAGGTTTCCACCCTTGCGGAGCCCGATCCGCCACCTTCCCGTGGTTGTGCCGCCACACTACCACCTCAATGAGATTCCCCACCTTCCGATGAGTATTTTCCTAAATTTTGGTGTCAAACCGAGCACTCTAGCCTAACGTACAAGTGACCGCTATGAACGTTGCAGATTGACATTTGCTTAAGGATTTATGCTTTTACCCGTTGTAAGTATTTTCCAAATAAACTTTAAAATTTAAATATATTTTTGGCATCAACAGATATTGTGTTTGGGTACTGTTGGAATTTATTAATTGTTGGCTATTTGGTGCTTGATTTTCTACATTGTGTATTTACGCGCATATTCATGTGTTGGAAATGAAAACTGGATTTTCATGTGTTTATGGTTTTCGGGTGCGTGTGTATCACGACCCCAAGCCGGGATGGGGCATTATCCCGGTGGAGCTCCTCTGGTCACTCGGGAGTGAAATATACTGAGTGACGTACCCTGGGCTGTCGCTGGGCGACAACGGGATCGGATGGGATGGTAACACTCTCGTGCCGAATTTGTGGCTCCTCTGCTGGTGGGAGTTAGGGGATGCCTGGTCATGGTACATGTTGGGCGAGGTTAGCTAGGCATCGCCTGTTGCGAAGTCACATGCATGGTCGTTACCTTCAGTGTGATGATGAAAGCCAGGGTGTGCAGATGGTCCCTAGGGAAGATCATGGTGCATACGATTAATAAAATGGATGTTTAGGCCATTTTTTGAGAAAGTGGCAGGTTTTAATTATTTGATTTACGTGGACCATTTTTTGGGAAAATGGTTGTGGTTTTGATGGATTTACGGACATCATTTTCTGGGAAAATGATAGATGCTTTTATTGAAGGATTTTATTTTGGGTCAAAATAGGATTTTTGCGTGTGTGGTTATTTTATTTATTTTGAGAAAGATGATTTTTAAGTTTCATGCGTATTGTGTCCTGTTCATGTGTGAGGTTGTTGTTGTTCATGAGTATATTTTATATCTTGTGGTTTATTTGGATTATATTTACCTGTGATGCCATGTTTGGCGTTGTAGTTTTTGGATGCAGAGTTTTGTGGAGGTTGAGCCTGAAAAGGCGACTCCGCTGTTGAAGTATTCTTATTACAAATTATTATCTTGGGAAATTATTTTCCCATTTTTATAAATATGTATTTGTTTAATTTATTTTTCGGATGACTGTATTGCATCTCCTGTTGGAGAATGTGTGTTAAATTAGTTTGTAAAATAATTTTAAAAATTCTGGTACTTGATAATGACCTCAAATATTTGCTGCTTTTATTTATGCATGTCACATGTTCACACACTTAGCACATAACATTGGGGATGCGTGACCCGTGTTGTCATCATCCCGATGCCTCGATTCACGTATTATTTTAAGGAGAATTTAGGAGCGTCACAGCCACTTATCCCAACTCATTGTATGGAGAAATAACGACATCCTCGAGCCTGCATTGACATCACACTTAGCGACTATTTACTTTAGTAAATAAAATTCAATTGTTGAAAAATTTACTATGCTCAAGACAAAGAAGGTACCTATTAGGAAGTACTGGTGAAGCTTCCAACAGAATCATGTAGCATATTAACAACAAGTCACACTTACCCCTTTCCTAGGCAGATGAATACACACATTGCAGCACATTTAATATTTAGGAAAATGCTATATTGTGCATAACAGAACGTGGTTAATATTGTACAAATAAATATAACAATTAGGCCATGAAACAATGCAAAATACTTACATATTTGTGCTTAAATGACACGTGACTCTTAATAAAAAAGGTGAACTATAATTACCAGCAATTGCCCATGTGGAAACGCTTGCCAGACTCATACACCTACTCTGAGCCCTCATGTTCAGATGAGGTACATCCTTCTTCATCTGAACATTCCTCATCACCATAGGCTTCCTCCGAACCAGATGCAACGTCAGAGTCGTCGATAAATTATGCATCACCTGAGCCACATATAATAGCATCCACGACTTCTCTTGCATCAATATGTGTAGGTAATAAATCAGTCCTGCTTAGAGTATTTGCTAAAGGGAAGTCAGGTGATTGGACAGATGCGTAGTCAAATAAAGGCTCCTCGTCTTGATATGCATCATCGTCACTAGACTCACAATCATTATCCGTTGAGATCATTGGACCTGGTGGTATGTCATATACATTCCTATTGGTGAACTGCTGCACTACATACCAATTCCCTTTGGCCCTTAGATCTTTAACATAGAAACATTGGGAAGCTTGACAGGCTAGCACAAATGGTTCTTCCTTATACCAAGTCTTGTCCATGTTGACGGTAGTTAAATGATCATCCACTCGGATCCCTCTTCTCTGATCACCAACATCAAACCATTCACATCTGAATAGGTACACACGATGCCATCACATATAATGCAACTCCAACACATCATGGATAATACCATAGAAGTCTAAGTTATTTGCTTCATTGTCACTAGTTACCATAACACCAAAATTTTGTGTACGTCGTCGTAGTTCACGTTGCTTGGTATGAAATCTTTTTCGATTCACAATACAGCCAGAGTATGATGCAACCCAGCTTTCAGGTCCACAAGCTAACGTATATAAATCTTTTGACACATCGTCAGTGTTGAAGGTACATTGGGCTTTAACCTACAACAATTATAACGCACAAGTAGTGAAGTTTGGTGAGTTTCAACATATTATTCATATTGAGCCCCATTTTTCATATTAACAAAGAAATAAAATGAAACTTACGTGCTGTTTGAACCATGTTTCAAATTCGTGTTGGTGCGTATGATCCACGAAATTTGGGTGCAGTCGCTGACATCTTTTCAGGTGCTCTCTGCCCAATAAAGGGATTAGTGGATAAGTGTAAAGTGCAATATCAAGCAGGATACCGTAACAAACATGATTTTACAACCTAGAAAAATGCAATAAAAGCTTTCTGATATTAGGAATACATACTGGAGGTAGGGCTCAATCTCGCTGCAGTTGTGAAGCACGTACCATCAGGTTGCTTTAAGAAGTTTCTCGTCTAATGTGACCTTAGATGCTACACCCAAAGGGCAGACTTTTTGGTTGAAAATCGAATATCCATCTGTAGTCTCCTCTTCTCCACCTTCTACATTGCGGTCTGGTCAGTTGAATCTTGTCTCAACATCCACTAGATACAATGAGCAGAATGTTAAGCATCCTAGGTGAATGTTTACTTCGGCAATTGAACCTTCTGGCCGGGCTTTGTTCTTAACATACCTCTTAAACTTACCAAGATATTGTTCAAATGGGTACATCCACCTATATTGTAAGGGCCCCCCCAGTATGGCCTCCCGGGGTAAATGCATGGCAAGGTGGACCATTACATCGAAAAATGAAGGTGGGAAGATCATCTCCAACTTGCAAAGAATGATGATGATATCTTTATCCAGCGCTCTAGCAGTCAACTCTTTAAAGATGGTGCTAAGTTCTATCAACTCCAATGCAATATCTGTCCTTAAATATCCACCAACTGTGATAGGTAGTAGTCGTTGCAAGAAAATATGGTTGTCATGACTCTTTAACCCAGATATTTTGCAATCATGAATAGATACAAAGCGGGAGATATTGGCAGCAAACCCATCTGGAAATTTCACTCCTACGAGCCACTCAGAAAATGCCTTCATTTAATCCCTGTGTAACGTGTACAATGCATGTGGCATGATAAATCGATCACCGATACGCTTCAACTGTAGATCTTTTCTTATACCCAAAACCTCCAGGTCACGTCTTGCATTGACATTATCCTTTGTTTTTCTTGCAATATTCATGAACATTCCAAAAATATTATCGGAGATATTCTTCTCAATATGCATAACATCTAGATTGTGACGCAGCATTAGTGTTTCCCAATAAGGTAAATTGAAGAATATGCTACTTTTTATCCAGTTTAACTCCTGAAGAGTGCGTTTTCTCTTCCTTCGGGTTTTACCAAATGGAACATCCCCAAGAATTTGGTATTGGGCTAGGATATTTGTGCCAGCTAACATTGGTGGGCCAGCCCGGTGATCTTTTTTACCTGTTGAATAAATATTTTCTTGTTTTCCAAATATGGTCATGCGGCAAGAAACGACGGTGTCCCATATAACTATGTTTACGTCCATATTTAAGCCAAAATGCATCTGTACCAGCATTGGACGTTGGATATGCTAATTTTCCTTTAGTTGACCCATCAGACATATTGCCATAAGTTGGAAAGTCATTAATTGTCCACAATAAAGATGTATGCAACGTGAACGTTTCTGACTTGGCCGCATCATACGTGGGTATCCCATGTTCCCATAGTTCAATTAACTCATCAACTAATGGTTGTAGGAAAACATCAATGTCATTTCCAAGTGATTTCGGGCTTGGCATAATGAGAGATGTCATGAAGAACTGGCCATATGCTATAAGGTTTCGCCATATTATTGAAGGGATTGAAGCCATCGCTTGCCAATCCGAGCCTAATATTGCAAGGATTTGCTGCAAACCAACTATGGTCTGTATCAAACTTCTTCCAGGACTCAAAATCGGCTGGGTGCTTCATGGTAGTGTCATCTGTAGCCTGTTGCTCTTTATGTCATCTCATATCATTTGCTATCTTTGCTGACATATATAACCGTTACAATCTTGACCTCAATGAGAAATGGCACAAAACCTTTTGAGGGATGACTTTTGTCTCATGTCTGTCTGACAACCACCTCGAAGCCCCACATCGGGGGCACTCATTCTTCTTAAAATTTTCCTTCTAAAATAATATGCAGTCGTTCGGGCATGCATGTATTTTGTGGTAGTTGAAGCCTAACCCTCACTCTAGTGACTTTGACTCTTCATATGACTTTGGGAACAATGCATCTGGAAAGGCAGATTGCAACAATTTAAGGAGCATGTTGAATGACTTAATTGACCAATGGCCAAAGGTTTTAATGTGTAGCAACTTGACCACAAATGAGAGTTTTGAGAATTTTGTACAGTCAGGAGAAAGTGGATGACGGGCATCATTTAGTAGTTGGGAAAAAGATGACCTTTGTATGGGTTCAGATGTGGATGGGTCAGTTGGCAATGAGGTGCTAGCTTGCTCATCATCAAAGAAGGCACCCGCCTATGTCATCTAGCATATGGTCCATGTCATCAATATATTCGATTTCATGATTGCTTTCCACATCGTCATCCTCTTCACTGCGCCAACGCTGCGTTTCCTCCTCCCCATGATATATCCACTCAGTATAACTAGTGTCAATCCCATTGATGAACAAGTGACTGTGACGCCTCGATTTTTTTTTAAAACTATGCATACACTTAAACTTACTAATTAAGTACAATGTAAAATGCAATGGAAATGGATAAATCTTCAATACATGCAAAGAGATCTAACTCTTGCATAAATAGATCACATGGCATATTAAAACTATATCCTTCATAAATTTCATTTATCATAACATATCGAATTCAGAACTTACATAACCTAGTTAGTTTCTTCTAACAAATATCCTCTATTACGGCCATCCGATACTCTTGCTATTCCTTTGGATCACGTACGTGAGATCAATCTCTTAGGAGATGAGTATTCTGTAGGACCCTCGGCCATCCGATACTCCTACGATGTCTGAGTCTCATGAAAATTTATTTACCCCTGCAACACCCTCTATCATTCCATAAGGAATGATAGATAAAATATAAAAGAATGAGATTTTCAAGAAATTTCAATAAATACATAGTTAACGAAATAAGGCATAGATAACAACAGCAATTTTTATACATACCATGATCACAAACATATAACTTAAAAGAATACTTTATGGGAGTTATGCATGTCAATGACCATTCTTCCCATACCAATAGATCTTACTTCGACCCACTATCATATAATTAAAACTTATACTTTTATCTTATCTCTTAATTTTGTGGGTCGTACTTAATTCTTATCCTCGATGTGTTTTACGTATCGCCATCTCTATCGGGATCTTACTTATTGCATATCCTCGACAGATATTACGTATTGCCATCCCTGTCGGGTTATATTTATCTTTTATCTTTGATGGGCATTACGTATTGCCGTCCCCGTCATGACACGGAACATACTTAATATAGCGGGCGTTACGTATCGTCGTCCCCGCTAGTCATGTTCGTCCTACGGGCGTTACATATTGCCATCCCCGTAGTGATATAACTCTTACTTATCCTCGATGGGCATTACGTGTCGATGTCCCTATCGTGACACAACTCTTACTTTTATTACAGGCGTTACGTATCACCGACCTCGTTATGACGTGACTAACTTATTCATAGTTCTTATTCTTAGTTGTTCTTTTCTTATTATTATGAATGTTTCTCAAGTACATGCCATACCACTTTTCTTAAATCTCACCACATATTAGAACATGCATGTACTCTTAAATTCTGCGATGTATTTTTACACAAGCTATATACTTAGATAACATATATAATTTTTCCTTATTTGCAATGTCCACTTTCATTCAAGCAAAAGCCCTGAATTTTAGCAAAATAGGGTATCTCGCTCGAGTTAGGTATCAAGCGAGCATCAAGCGAAATATCAGGTTGGAACTCGCTCGAGCAAAATATTGAGCGAGCATCAAGCAAGCTAGGTATCTCGCTTGAGCAACGTATCGAGCGAGATTCAAGTGAGGTCTCAGGTTAGAACTCACTCAAGCAGGACATCAAGCGAAGTCTCGGGTTACACTTCGTTTGATCCAGACATCTAGCGAGAGTCAAGCGATGATTCATAGTTGTTCTTCGCTCGATCCTTCGGTCGAGCAAGAGTCGAGCGAGATTACAGATCATGGGGTTTTTCATTCCAAAACTTGCAATAATTTCAAATAAAACTAATTTTTACTTATTATAACATAAATCTATGTTCTTATAATTTATTAAGAGTTTAGAATATAAGAAGAACACCTTTTTGAAGTCCTCACATACTCTATTCTGCTATTCAATCCCAATTTCGCCCTCTATAGAGTTCTTATCTTTTAAAGCTTAAAGCACCAAAGTTGTAGGTCTTAGTTTTCCACAGACTCTTGAATCATTCACTTTCGACATCACACTAACAAGTTATGACCAATTTATCATAGGAGGTTAAATCTGTCAACATAATCCCTCTTAAATCCGAAAGTTACTAGGGTTGATCTATCATTTGTTTTCCAAATCAAGACCTTATATTTTCATAAAATATTCTTCATATAACATCATAGAATATATTCCTAAGGTCTCATAATTTTTCTAGTATTTTATCATAGCAAAAACCGCTCCAAAACTCAATAGGCTTCAATATAACACATAAACTAAGATTAAGCTCAAATAAATATTAAGCATGATCTAATCACCAAACCACTCATTCTATGCCAAGATTAAGTTAATATATGCACTTAAAAGTTTCTCCGAAGTTTGAATTGATGATAGAACTATGCTTTAGACAATCCTCCCTCCAAAGCCTCTAGATTGCCTTCTCTTTGATGTTCTAGTAGTATAAGTGTGTTTAGGTGAATTTTGCTTGCTCTATTTCTACTATAACTTAATGTTTTCTCTAAAGGAATATGGAAGAAGAATACACACACATATATATATACCTAGGGGCGACACCGTAGGAACAAAAAGATGAAAAATATATCTATAGGTAACTGGTTCTCCCTTTAGAGCCGTGTATGAGCTTCCAAGCTCTTTAGGCTCATCATCACCCCTAAAGATTAGGCTTAGTTGGTCCTATCTCCATCCAGGGGTCATGTTTGTACCACTTATATGCATATCTTGATCAATGGTTAGAACCATTCTAGCACATGAAAGGAAAAGACAAAGTAGTATGATATTTTCTTCTCATGGGGTGTATCCGTCCACTTTAATCCCAAATAAGTCTTTGATATGTTTTGATTCTTCAAAAATTCGCAACATGAAAGTTTTAGATCATTCTCCTAAGCTTATATATTGTTTTGAATCACCTTATTCAAAGATCAAATGAGAGAGAAATACTTAATACACCAAAACATGTCAAAACCACTTGAGAACACCCAATCTGAGTTCTCCATTTGTTTTCCTTTATTTTCTTACCCACCAAGGCTTCTAGATCAATTCATCTCCTCATGATACATACTCCTACACATGTCAAGACTTCAGAAAAATTGATAGCCAATCCCATTTTCTTCATATGGCCGAATATAGGACAATTCAACTAAGTCGGTTATCATTTGGACTCAACTCAGGGCCGTCCACTTCACACCAGATTTCGTCATTGATTCATTCTTTATCTTCAAAAGCCCAAAACATAAAAGTTCTAGATATACTTCTTAAGGTTCTATATAAAATAGACTCACTTCATTCTGAGCTTATATGATCATGTTATGATATTTATACTAAAAGTCGATAGATAAGCTCGAGAGTGCCAATCCCGGCACACCAAGTCTTTGATAGATGATCTCTCTTATTTCACACGAAATTTACTAAATAAATTCTCCTTATTTTCCACATATCTACACACTTATCCAGATATTAAGATAATTAAGAAAATAATCTAAAGACTTAATCTTATCCAAAATCCTTAGTCAACTTCAAAGTCAATGTCTATTTATCTCCAATCCAGATCTTCCACTTCCATCTCAATTTTGTATTGATTAAGTCCACATATATTAAAACTTAAAACATAAAAGTTGTGTATAAATCTCTTAGCTTTCTATATCCTTTTGAATCACTCAAATGTGATATCAAATGAGCAAGTTATGGTTGTTCTACCAAAAGATGTCAAATCTTTCCCTATATCTTGCTCGAGTCAGACATCAAGTGAGAGTTGAGCGAAATCTCAGGTTAGGCACTTTTTCACCTTCAAACAAGCCACCTTTATACCCAACCCTACTCCTAACCTTCCAACATAAAAACTATATGCATATATCCAAAGGTTACTTAAAAATGATTTTTAAAGAAACATAATCATGCCACATATAAAAATTAAACGGATACTTAAAAATCCAGGTTATCACAGTGACTCTCAACTTTAGGTATATGCTTGAAGAGATTATTACAACAAATTCGACATGGACACCGAATATGGTCGCGTCCTGCAGCATGGCTTCGTGCTAGCATGAGGAATTAGTCGACTCCTTCGGCATATGCAGTTGTTTGAAGTCGATCGGTCAACAACATCCAACTTTTGTCCATCTATACAAGATTAACAGTTCCTTTATCAATTCACTTGTTATTCTTATCATCAAACTGATTAACCACTAGGGATCAAGTTTTATTTGCACTATAGAGCACGTTATGACATGGTTTCTGATTACGCCCAAAAAATAACGCGGTCGTTTGTAGTATAGTTTTGGGATGTCGATTCCACAAGGAGATGGATAGAGAAATTGAAGAACAGTAACGAAATTAACAAAAAGATTTAGACGAGTGCGAAAAGTAAATTTTAGAGTGATGTAAATTAAAACTAAATGAGTAATTTGAAAAGTATAAAAATGAAACGAAAAATAGAGCATCGGGAATCCTTTATATATAATTGGTATTTTAATTATTTTTGATTTATTAATAACTCATTTGAAAATTCTATGTCCAATTTTTCAATCGGAAGATAAAATATTAATAACCAGATTTAAATCAAATATAATCTTTCGAAAAATCATTCGTCGCAATATAAGAACGTGAATTACTATCGATATTAAGAAAATTCAACGTCAACAATATACTCATAAAGCAATATTGCAGCAGAGAATTAAATTAATATAGATAACCAATTGAACCAAACATAATCAAAGGATTATTGCATTCAATAGAAAAAGCATGACTGAATCTATAAATGAAATAAATTCTAAGATTATTTGGTGACGAAAATATTTATAATAAATTTCGAATGACTAAATAAAAGAGTTTAATATTTGAAGAACACATATATGAATCAATAAAAATTACAAATACCATCATATATACAAATTCATCCCTAGCTCTACTAGAAAATTAGTTACACATTGAAAATATGCAACAAAAATTCTTCAAGGGATAATGTAGAAGAGCCAACAATTATTTTTTTCTCTCTTCTTTGGTTTTTCTTTTCTTTTCTCAAGTTCTCAAAACAATGTCTCTTCCAAGGCATCCAAGCACACTAAGCATGGTCTTAGAACACACACCCTTCCCTTCTATTTATAAGTATCCTTCATGCAAGTTGTCATGACAAAATTATCACAATTTCAACTTATTTTGCCATATGCCATTCTTGAATTCAAGTGATTTGTGAGTTGTCATTTTGATCATTTGTTTTTTCACTATGCATGAGCTGGATTTTGCTTGTAGGTTGAGTGTTTCAATTTTACTTCTCTATCCATTAGTTGTCTTGTATGACTTAATATCTTGTGGTTAAATAATTTGTCTTGAAGAAACTTGAGTGCACTTCATCTTGCATATGAGTTGATCATTGAATTTTCAAGTTGGTGTAGGAGTGTTTGCTGGAAAATATTATGATGACATTTGGATTTGATGCAAGTGGCTGAAAAATATTCAGGAATGTCAAGTGCAGGTGCATCCACTTGATGGTCGATTTTGTCTTGGATCGAGCGGATATCTCTTAAAACATAAAATATAAAAGTTATAGATATTTCCCTTGCAGTTCTATATCAACTTTCTTAAATCAACTCAATTGGAGATTGGATGAGAGAATTATGCCTATATTACGAAAAGTCGTTAGAACTGTCTAAAATTTCGCAATTATCTTCATTTGCTCCTAATGCCTCTATTTGTGTCCTAAATCAAAATATAAGAATAATGAGTATATGTAGGCATCAAATAAGAATAAATTATTAAACGTTAAGAGAGAAAAATATGGCATTTTATATTCTCATCAATATATTAAATCATGCTTATATCTATCTCAAGATAAATGACCATTAATTTTAATAACATGAGTTATATTCATTATTTTCTCATTTCTTTTAGCATTTAAATAGAATATTTACAGTACATTTTTGTGCACTCATCACACCGCCCAACTTACTCATTGCTAGTCCCTAGCAATTTTCATGCAAAATGATGAAAAAGACCAAAGAAAATCACACATAGGGGCCATCAAGACACATTTTTCAAATTTGCATATCAAAACAATCTTAAGAATTCAATAACCCTTTCACAAGTAATTTTCATATAGCAATCCAGAGAGTGTGTATGTGTTCCAAACTAATTTTATCAAATCAGAGGTTCCAACACATACAATAGTAGGAATATCTTAAGTGAAAGGTTCAACTCTATAATCACAAGTATATAAGTGTTTTTGTGCAAGAATTCTCTCTATGAAGTTGACAAAGGTGTATATTTACTCTCATAGAAATTCAGGCAATTATATATAAATAACAAGTAAACATTGATCTTAAGATAGGAATACTAACAAATGAGATTTCCACCATTCTTTCCACAAGCATACTTAGGATCAGAAAAATCAACACAGAAGGTTGTAATGTGGCTTAGGTTTGGGGTTCATAAGAAGAAAAGGGTGAAGAGGTTTCAAAAACTTCCAAGTATACACAAAAGGGATTCTGTTAAATTTTTCAATAGACTATTCTTTCCTTTTGATGTACTTTTCAATTTTTTAGATTTTTGACTAAGTATACTTTTCCATTTTCTTTTGCCATTGGTGTCTTCGCAATTTGATGAACTCTTTCATGAATAATTTGATGGACACATCTAGCACCATGCTATTTTTTTCATGGTTTTTTTTTTTGAAATGATAATTTCACACCTAGTACACACTTGGAAGCAAAATGGTAGGAAAAATTAGTGTATAAGCTATACTCCAATGTGGAGAGGTATGGATGATGTAGATAAGAAAAGAAAAGGCCATATGTGTATATTGGCTTAAAATTGGCTACTAGGGATCTATGATGAAAAGGGTCAGCTTGAAAGGCTCAAACATTAATCCTAAGTTGACTTTCGTCATATCCCAAATATATCCACCATCTTACTACAAACCATGTAATGATATTCTCAAAAGAAGTGTCAAATTCAACAGATCAATGGATACTTATCACAATTTCTGTATTTGTAAGCTTTCAATTCTCACCAAAATTCACATGAATACTTAAGCAAAATAATTATTTAGTTACATGTGTCAAATCACCATATTACCACAAAGTTTGGAGAAGTGCATAAATGGTTTTGTGGATGCTTTAGAAAAATGATTTAAGATGGGTTTGTTGAATTCACCAAAATGGTTATGAATGAGCATGAGTATCATGTGTGAAAAGATGCCTGTGTGATGTAAATTTATAAAAAATTTGGCAATTTTTTATATTTTGAGTGAAATATGTCACAGAGTTTAAATAACAGATTTGTATTACCACCCTCCAACTTAAATGAAACATTGTTCTTAATGTTTAAGAATCAGAATTGAATAACTAAACAGGGTAGAATACACCTGATGTGGGATGTGGGTGGCTTGCTTGGCATCAAAGATGATATTTGTCAAAATAAAATTAACCTATAACAAAATAAAGTAAACAGTAAACAAAAAGGAAATGAACAAAAAGAAAATGAAAGAAAAACATACCTGGAGATGGTCAAGATTGATATACTGGGTCCATAAGTGGAATGTCTTCCACTTCCGAAATTTGTCTATCAATTAAGATTTTGAGGTGTTGACCATTTACTTTGAAGATACATCCATCTTTTGGATTTTCTATTTCTACCGCCCCATTTGTGAAAACGTTTTTTACTATAAAAGAGCCGATTCATCTAGATTGAAGTTTTTCTAGATGCTTATAGAGTCTTGAATCATATAAAAATACTTGATCATTAGGCTTAAATGTTTTTCTCAAAATATTTTTATCATGAAATGCTTTCATTTTAGCCTTATAGATCTTGGAGTTTTCATAAGCATCATTTCTCAATTCTTCTAATTCCGTCAATTGAAATTTTCTAAGTTTTCCTGCTTTTTCCAAGTCAAAATTAAAATGTTTAATGGCCCAATATGCTCGATGCTCGAGCTCCACGAGCAAGTGACAAGGTTTTCCAAAAACAAGTATATAAGGTGACATGCCTAAGGAAGTTTTGAAAGCTGTACGGTAAGCCCAAAGCGCATCAATTAGTCTCAAAGAACAATCTTTCCGATTCGGGTGACCCTTTTTTTCTAAAATTTGTTTAATTTCCCTATTCGTAAGTTCAACCTGTCCACTTGTCTGAGGGTGGTATGCAGTAGAAAGCTTATGTATCACCCTATATCTTTTCATTAAAGTTTCAAAAGAACGGTTGCAAAAATGCGTACCTCGGTCACTAATGATAGCACGTGGGGTACCAAATCGAGATAATACATTTTTTTTGAGAAACTTAATTACCGTCCTATTTTCATTGGTCCTGCAAGGTGCTGCCTCTAACCATTTTGACACATAATCTACTGAATAATATATAAATATCCAAAAGAAGGAGGAAATGGTCCCATAAAATCAATGCCCCAAAAGTCAAAAATTTCAATTACCGAAATTGGGTTTAAGGGCATCATATTACGACGGGTCATAACTCCTAACTTTTGACATCTTTCGCGTGAGTGACAATAGATATTTGTATCTTTAAACAAGGTGGGCCAATAAAATCCACACTACAGGATTTTTGCAGCGGTTTTCTTCATTGAAAAGTGGCCACCACAAGCTTGGGAATGACAAAATTCCAAAACGCTTGCAATCTCTTTATCAGGGATGCAACGCCTTAAAATTTGATCAGGGCAGTATTTGAAAAGGTAAGGGTCATCCAGTAGAATTTTTGTACCTCAATGATGAATTTCCTTTTGTCTTGGGTGCTAAAATCCTTTGGTATTTCACCTGTAACTAAATAGTTTACAATATGAGCAAACCATGGTAGAGAAGTAATAGAAGGTAAATGCTCATCGGGAAAATCGTCTTTGATTGGTATGTGATTAGAAGTGTTCTCGAATGTGAGTCTAGAAAGATGGTCTGCCACTACGTTCTCCACTCTTTTCTTATCCTTGATGATGATGTCAAATTCCTGCAAAAGCAAAATCCATCGTATTAATCGTGCCTTAGCATCCTTCTTTGTAAGAAGGTACTTGAGGGCTGCATGATTTGTAAAGATAATAATAGGAGAACCAATTAAATAAGCGTGGAATTTATCCAAAGAAAATACTATAGCTAGCAACTCTTTTTCAGTGGTGAAGTAATTCATTTGGGCACTATTTAGAGTTCGACTAGCATAGTAAATGACAAAAGGTTTCCCTTCTCTTCGTTGTCCAAGAACAGCACCTACAACAAAATCACTAGCATCACACATAATTTCAAAAGGTAAATTCCAATTAGGTGATTGCATTATTGGTGCTGAAGTAAGCTTGCCAATTAATGTTTTCAAAGCCTCTTGACAGGCTTGTGTCCATTCAAATGGGGCATCCTTAGCTAGGAGGTTACATAGTGGTTTAGATATGGCGGAAAAATTCTGTATGAATCTCCTATAAAAACCTGCATGACTAAGAAATGATCTTATATCCTTGACTGTCCTAGGTGTAGGCAATTTAGAGATTAATTCAACTTTTGATTGATCAACCTTCATTCCTTTGGAAGAAATAATATGCCCTAAAACAATACCTGAAGGTACCATAAAGTAACATTTTTTCCAATTTAAAACCAATTCTTTTTCTTCACAATGAGTTAGTACTCTTTCTAAACTCATTAAACATGCATCAAAAGAAGATCCAAAAATAGTCAAGTCATCCATAAAAACTTCCATGCACTTTTCAACCATATCACTAAAAATACTCATCATGCAACGTTGAAAAGTAGCTGGAGCATTACACAGTCTAAATGGCATTCTGTGGAAAGCATAAGTACCGAAAGGACAAGTAAAAGTGGTTTTATCCTGGTCTTCTAATGCAATTTCAATTTGATAATAACCAGAATAACCATCCAGAAAGCAATAAAAAAGATGACCAGCCACCCCGCTCAAGAATTTGATCAATAAAAGGAAGTGAAAAATGATCTTTTCGTGTGGTGGCATTTAATTTTCTGTAATCAATGCACATTCGCCAACCAGTCACCAGTTTTGTAGGGACTAACTCTCCAAGGTCATTTTTTATCACAGTTACCCCTGACTTTTTAGGAACAACCTCCGTAGGACTTACCCATATACTATCAGCAATTGGATATATCATTCCTGCATCTAATAGTTTCAATACTTCATTTTTCACAACTTCTTTCATTGTGGGATTAAGTCTACGCTGGGGGTCTCTTCGAGGATTAGTTTCTTCCTCTAAATTTATTTTATGAGTACAGATCATGGGACTAATGCCTTTTATATCAGCAATACTCCATCTTAGGGCTAATTTATACTTGCATAAAATTTGAATTAATTTCTCACCTTGGGACTCAGATAATTAAGATGAAATAATAACAGGAAAAATATCACCTGGACCAAGGAAAACATGGTTTAAACCCTTAGGTAGGGATTTTAATTCAACTTTAGGGGCTTCCCTACTTGAACGAATTTGTCTTTCTCTTTTTTCGGACAACTTCTCAAACTTTGGTTGCCATGCCTGTGTGCTATAATCATGAGTTCTGTCAAAAATAGCACAAATGTCAGCTACATCAGATGAATCACTTATAGGATTAAATTCAGAATTAACAATAAAGTATTCAAGGTGATCTGAGTCATGAGTTGTAAGAACTTCCTTTTCTATAAGTGAGTCAATCATGTATGTCTGATGACACTCGACATCCTCTTCTGCCTATTTTGCAATTTGAAAAATATTTACCTCAAGGGTCATATTGCCAAAAGAGAGTTTCATCAATCCATTTCTGTAATCGATAAGCGCATTAGAAGTAGCAAGAAAAAGTCTACCTAAAATTAATGGAATTTTAGAGGTGGTTTCTACAGCAGAACTAGTGTCTAGAATTAAGAAATCAACAGGATAATAAAATTTGTCAACTTGAATTAAAACATCCTCTACGACACCCCATGGTACTCTGACTGAACAATCAGCCAATTGCAATACCACAGAAGTTGGTTTGATTTCTCCCAATCCTAATTGCAAATAAATAGAATATGGCATCAAATTTACACTAGCCCCTAAATCTAGTAAGGTCTGTCCAAGCTCATGATTGCCAATGTTGCATATGATGGTTGGACATCCAGGATCCTTGTACTTAGGGGGAATCCGCTGTTCAATTAGAGCACTAACTTGCTCTGTCAAGAATGTTGTCTTCTTCACATGATGCTTCCTTTTAACTATACACAAATCTTTGAGAATTTTTGCGTAAGTAGGAACTTGTTTAATTACATGCAAAAGAGGAAGATTAATTTTTACCTGCCTAAGATTTTCCAAAATATCATTGTTATGATCCAGAGTTTGTTTGCTTAACTTTAATGCTTGAGGAAAAGGTACCTTACTAGGATTTTTTGTTACCTTAGGTTCATCGGGTTTTGTTACCTCAAGTTCTTTGGGAAGCCCAGGACTGCTGCTATCTTGATCTTTCTCTACATCTTTTGTTTTGTCTATTATTGGATCACGTAGAGACTTACCACTTCGTGTCACAATGGCATTTACGTCCTTTAGGTCTCCTTGTGCCGTATGTTGACCATGAGGTACAGACTGAGTTTGAAAAGGAAACTTACCTTTCTCATTCATAGTCAAAGAACTCATTATTTTAAACACCTGGCTCTTTATTTCCTTATTTTCTTCGACAACCTGCGTAATCAAAAATTCAAATTTCTGATTAGTCTTACCCTGTATTTCAATAAAAGTATGCAAAGTATCTTCTAAAGAACTTCTAGAAGATTGAGATGCATGTTATGGTGCAGAATATGATCTAGAGGGTTGTACAAGCTGCTGGTTTTCAGACTTCCAGCTGAAGTTGGGATGATTACGCCATCCTGGGTTGTAGGTTTCAGAGTAAGGTGTGAAGGGCTTTTTGTATATACCCAGAGCATTACTTTGTTCCTCATACATACCATTCATGTTAGTATGTGTAGGACACTCTTGGGCATGATGATTTATCCCACCACAGACAACACATGGCCCAAAAGATTCTGCATGATTAGTCATGTGTGTTGGTTTTGAATTTTTAGTTTTCAATAACTCTAATTCTCTGGTGAGTATTTCATCAACCTTAGCCTTAAGGTTATCCTCCTCCCTTAGATGGTAAATACCACCACTTGGATTTCCTATAGGTCGTGACCTGTTTGTGCTATCAGTAGCATTAAGTCCAGTCCAAGTATGAGCTTTTTCAGCAAGCTCATTGAGGTACTCTATGGCTTCATTAGGATTTTTTTGTAAAAATTATCCATTGCACATCATTTCCACAAATTGAAGTTCCCTGAGCGTAAGCCCTTCATGGAAATAACTCACTAAGCGCCAATTCTCATATCCATGGTGGGGACACATACTCAGTAATTCTTTAAATCTTTCCCAAGACTAGTACAAAGTCTCACTATTTTTTTGTGTAAAGGTAGAGATTTGTCTTTTTAAAGCATTGGTCTTATGTTGGGGAAAGTATTTATTGAAAAACACTTGAGTCATCTCACTCCATGTTCCAATAGAACGTGGTCTTAGTGAGTATAACCAACTCTTAGCTTTATCTTTCAAAGAAAAAGGAAAGAACTTTAGCCTTATCGAGTCATCAGTGATATTTTGACTGTGGAATGTTGCAACTACTTTCTTAAATTCCCTAATATGAACATAGGGATTTTCATTTTCTAGACCATGGAAAGTTGGAAGTAATTGTAGCATTTCTGTTTTGAAATATACATGACAAACATTAGATGAGAACATAATACAGGATCGTGTGGCTGTTTGTGCTGGATGAAGATAATCTTGGAGGGTTCTAACAGGTTGGTCCGCGTGTTCACTCATCGCGTCAGAATTGGAAGAATTATCAAATAAGCGATTAGAAAAATTAGATTCTGAATTTGATTCTAGCACGGGTCTACTAGCAAACCGTCCAAAAGCATCTATGTACCTACACATGCAAACTAAAGAAAAGCGTAATACTGAAAAAACTAATTACGAAAAGAAAAGTAAAATAAAATAATGATGCAGAAAGCTAAAAAGAAAATGAACGAAGTTACCACTTTTTTTTTTCTTTTACAAACTACTAAAAAAAAACTACAAATTCTTCCACTGTCTCCCTAACAATGGCGCCAAAATTTGATTACGCCCAAAGAATAACGCGGTCATTTGCAATATAGCTTTGGAGTGTCGATTCCACGGGGAGATGAATTGAGAAATTGAAGAACAGTAACGAAACTAACAAAAAGATTTTGACGAGTGCGAAAAGTAAATTTTAGAGTGTGACGTAAATTAAAACTAAATGAGTAATTTGAAAAGTATAAAAATGAGATGAAAAGTAGAGCATCGAGAATCCTTTATATATAATCGGTATTTTAATTATTTTTGATTCATTAATAACTCAATTGAAAATTCTATGTCCAAATTTTCAATCGGAAGATAAAACATTAATAACCAGATTTAAATCAAATGTAATCTTTCGAAAAATCATTTGTCGCAATATAAGAACGAGAATTGCTATCGATATTAAGGAAATTCAATGTCAACAATATACTCGTAGAGCAATATTGCAACAGAGAATTAAATTAATATAAATAACCAATTGAACCAAATATAATCAAAGGATTATTGCATTCAATAGAAAAAGCATGACCGAATCTATAAATGAAATAAATTCTAAGATTATTTGGTGACGAAAATATTTACAATAAATTTCGAATGACTAAACAAAAGAGTTTAATATTTGAAGAACACATATAGGAATAAAAAACAATTATAAATACCATCATAAATACAAATTCATCCCTAACTCTACTAGAAAATTAGTTACACATATTAAAAATATGCAACAAAAATTCTCCAAGGGATAATATGGAAGAGCCAACCATTATTTTCTTCTTTCTTCTTTGATTTTTCTTTTCTTTTCTCAAACTCTCAAAACAATGTCTCTTCCAAGATATTCAAGCACACTAAGCATGGTCTTAGAACACACACCTCTCTCCCTTCTATTTATAAGCATCCTTCATGCAAGTTGTCATGACAAAATCATCACAATTTCAACTTGTTTTACCATGTGCCATTCTTGAATCCAAGTGATTTGTAAGTTGTCATTTTGATCATTTGTTTTCCTACTATGCATGAGCTGGATTTTGCTTGTAGGTTGAGTGTTTCAATTTTACTTCTTTATCTATTAGTTGTCTTGTATGACTTAATATCTTGTTGTCAAATAATTTGTCTTGAAGAAACTTGAGTACACTTCATCTTGCATATGAGTTGATCATTGAATTTCCAAGTTGGTGTAGGAGTACTTGCTGGAAAATATTATGATGACATTTGGATTTGATGCAAGTGGCTGAAGAATATTCAGGAACGTCAAGTGCAGGTGCGTCCACTTGATGATCAATTTTGTCTTGGATCAAGTAGATATATCTTAAAATATAAAACATAAAAGTTATATATATTTATCTTGCGGTTCTATATCATCTTGAATCAGTTCAATTGGAGATTGGATGAGAGAGCTATGCCCATATTACGAAAATACGTTAGAATTGTCTAAAATTTCGCAATTATCTTCATTTGCTCCTAATGCCTTTATTTGTGTCCTAAATCAAAATATAAGAATAATGAGTATATTTAGGCATCAAATAAGAATAAATTATTACACGTTAAGAGAGAAAAATATGGCATTTTATATTTCCATCAATATATTAAATCATACTTATATCTATCTCAAGATAAATGACCATTAATTTTAATAACATGAGTTATATCCATTATTTTTTCATTTCTTTTAGTATTTAAATAGAGTATTTAGAGTGTATTTTTGTACACTCTTCAGTTTCTGAAGTGTCCTCAATTTGATAGGAAGTATTTGACAACAATCTAAATGCTGTCCGAAACGTATACTAATACCATCACTTATGATATTTAACTAATAAGTTCATCTTATATTGAAACAACCATACGACGATGAAAACATTACAGTGTATATTCTGAAGAATAACTTACAATGTGCCAAGGTTAAGTATAAAACATGCTAAGGTAGGCAGAAGAAATAAGAAGCAAGCGATGAATTATGTCACCCCCATGGAATTAAAACATGTTGAGCTATTGGCAATGAGTATCCCCCATTAAAGAATATTTGCTGATGACAAACATAAGAATTTCCCAAAATAGTACAAGAAAATGTGCAAAACCAAATTTCAAAGGGGGTTAGGCATCTACAATATAGCAAAAAAACATGACCAATACACAACTCCAGTGGCTAAAACAGGTGGAGGCAACTTAAAATACCAAATCTAAATTAATCTATTTGGTTTTTATACTGCTGGGAATTTGTAAAAACTTTATTTAACTAGACGCACTGAAATTGGTTACAACCTTAATAATCTTGGAGAACGTTAATGGACACTGGTTGGCAAATGGACATCGTTGTTTCATCGATATTAGGGATATGTCAGGACAATATACATCAGCCAGTCCCACAAAGTACCATGTGCAATGCAATCCAAAGAATCCTACGATTTGTAAAACCTTGTATCAAAAGTAATGAGGGCCTCCACTAGGATAGTAGATTCTCTAAATAGATCAATTGCGTGGACCCAAATCTTGACAATTGTATTAAGCAAAATGACTAGGCCACAAAAGATTGTTGCGTACTGGTCACAACCACAATATCTTTATGGAAATGCAAATATAAATCTATGTGTACTATCTAAATTCCATAGAGCCTCTTCATTGCTGATCTAAATTGGTTATCCCAGAAAAACTAGTACAAAACAATAGTTGCAGACATGCTTGTTAACTACTAAACAGTATTTAGAAAGAAATAGTGAGAATCTGTGATATAGTTTTAGGTGATGCTAAGAGCAACCAAAGTAAAGGCTCAGGTTACTATGCAAGTTATTTTCATTATAACGAACTAAAAAAGCTATTTCAATTTTATTAGTCACTAGATCTACAAAAAAGATAAAGGGTTTGCTTAAGAGCTTCGGCAGCTTTAAAGGAGGAACCACTGGATTTATAATGTAGAGATCTAGATATAAGCCTAGCAGGCTGTCAAATATTATAATATCAAAATATCCAATTCAGTACAGAATAATCCATTCTTTATTTGTCATTATAACAGAACTCTAAATGGAGATATGTTGCTACCATAATGGCCTTTGGAATGACTAAGGGGAGGGAAGATTAGAAAAATCATTGGTGGGAAGGATATTTCTTTGGCCCAATCATAATACAGATGGAACAAGTTTGGCTTTTCAAAATTGAATAATATGTAATAAAAGATGTAAAATAATACTCATTGCATATACTCTTGTAAACTTGGGTATCAGATTTTTCTAGCGCATGAAGTTTTTTATTGTTGCATCCATTCTATAGAAATAAGAAAAAGCCCAACTTGGGTTTTCCAAACTTGTAGAAGGTTTGAGACTAATTCAGCTTGGGTTGGAACATGCAAGATTTTTAAGAAAGCCCCCACAAGGGTTTATAAAATGGGTTTTCTTTTAGATCAAAATATTATATTGTAACCTGAATGCCCATATGCATGTCTCTACATTTAAGCCTAGCTGTGTATTGAAACAATATCAAGTACCTTACATATATATTTCCATTTTTAAAAGAAAATTTCAGTAAGCAACATTCTGAAGTCTCACATTTTTAAACAGAACAAACTTCTTGAACCTTACTAATAACAAAAGAAAACCCATTTTATTTTCAGAGACAAACCACTATGGTAAAAGTCTAAGCAATGGAAACCATATACAATTATTCTCTAAATAGAGCAGAGTGAAAGATCTATTGAAAGAATAAAGTTTGACCAAGAAATATGTTAGTTTTTTCAGGTCACGCAACCTAGCTCTATGATACCTATTCTGACTTTGCATAGAAACATAGCATTAGTGATATAATGCTTGCAATATGCAACTAGTCAATATAAAAATGCTTGAAAAGTACTGCAGTAATTTGTTGCATACAATTAGCATGTAAACACTAAATAAAACAAATCAGTGCTCAACTCACCATTTCAGTTTTCGCAATTTTGATTCTTTATTCTCTAGGTTTTCAAAAGATTTATGCTTTGGAAGAAATCACCAAGTCCTACACACATAAATTACAATTAATTTCCTGAAAGCAAATGAGCAGCTGCACAATATTATGTGGGAAAATGCAAGTTGTAGTGAAGTGAAGTTAATGATCAGATGAAATACAAAAAATACCTACTCAGTGTCCCAGAAGCAAGAGCTGGTGGGTGTGGTTGATCTTGAACCCAAATAGAGTTCAATGATATTCATCGTTAATGATGGGAGCCTTTCATCAAACTAACTAGTTACAAAAAGCGCTAGATGACCCTGCATAACAATCTACCAATGAAGAGTAATGAAAAAAATCTGAAATTCATCCATTAACCCTAAGGTTAGGAACTTACACAGCAAAAGCTACTTTACGGAAACTGCAAGAGAGGGTAGGATAGCAGAACCACCAAGAAATCGTGAGATTGGGGGAAATAATTGCATAAATTAGCAATCAAAAGTGGTGGATTGACCAATTCAAGATTCTGAAATCGAAAGGGAAATCTTTTCCTCCAGGGTACAGCAACGGGGTCGATGTGGGTGAGAAACGCTCGCAATGGATTCGAAGAACCTTCGAGAAGCTAATGATTTATTAGACGTGTTGCAGCGGGTATTATTTTGATGCCGCATAAACATGTATAAACGAGGCAACCCCTCAATGCAAACATTTAAGACTTTATTACGACGATAATGTCGCCGTAATAAGTTGATATTGCGCCAAAACAAAATTTATACACCCAAACTTGCACTGCATGGACTAATCTACCTTGCCAGTTTGCATTCATTTATAAAGCGATGCAATTACTAATTAATTGCAATGAATTCTTTTGCAACAGAACAAACAACGATGCAAATGGCGATATTTCTTGTAGTGGCTCCAACTGGACAGATTTTCATATGTAGAAAAGTCATTTATCATCTACATCATTGCAAGATGCAACTGAAAAGATGTCCCGGTTGATGCATCATAAGTTCTAATGTCGTTTCCCATAGCTCTTTGAGCTCCTCAATCATTGGCTACATGAATACATCAATCTCATTCTCCAGTGATCTCAGACCAAAGATTAGTAGAGTTAATAAAATGTTTGGCACTTTCATGCACCTCCAATGGGAAAGATTGTATGATATCATCACAACTGGCCAAGTGGTATAACTTGTACTCATGTTGTCAAATGGATTGAATCCATCAGTTGTGAGTTCCAAGCACACATTCCGAGCTTCGCTCCCAAATTTGGGGTGCTGTTCATCAAAAGACTGTCAGGCCAGTGAGTTAGCTGGGTGCCTCATATATGCTCTATCTTTAACTCTTTTCTCTTCTTGCCATCTCATATCTTCAATTGTTTTCTTATATATATATAGTCTTTGCAGTCGAGATCTCAATAGAAAATAGCGCAATACCTTAACCGACACGTTCTTCTTAGTTTTCCACCTCGACTTTCCACATACAAGACACACTTGTTTTTCCTCATTCTCCTTTCAAAATAAAACACAATCATTCTTGCATGCATGTATGGACTTGGACTCAAATCTTAATCCCCTTCTCATCTGTTTAGCTTCATAGAAGTTCTTAAGTAATGCATATCCTTCAGGAAGCATGATTATGCCCAAAGAATAACGCGGTCATTTGCAGTATAGATTTGGGGTGTCGATTCCACAGGGAGATGGATTGAGAAATTGTAAAATAATAATGAAATTAACAAAAAGATTTAGACGAGTGCGAAAAGTAAATTTTAGAGTGTGACGTAAATTAAAACTAAATGAGTAATTTGAAAAGTATAAAAATGAGACGAAAAGTAGAGCATCGGGAATCCTTTATATATAATTGGTATTTTGATTATTTTCGATTCATTAATAACTCAATTGAAAATTCTATGTCCAAATTTTCAATCGGAAGATAAAACATTAATAACCAGATTTAAATCAAATGTAATCTATCGAAAAATCATTCGTCGCAATATAAGAACGGGAATTGTTATCGATATTAAGGAAATTCAACGTCAACAATATACTCGTAGAGCAATATTGTAGGAGAGAATTAAATTAGTATAGATAATAAATTGAACCAAACATAATTAAAGGATTATTGCATTCAATAGAAAAAGCATGACTGAATCTATAAATGAAATAAATTCTAAAATTATTTGGTGACAAAAATATTTATAATAAATTTCGAATGACTAAACAAAAGAGTTTAATATTTGATGAACACATATATGAATCAAAAACAATTACAAATACCATCATATATACAAATTCATCCCTAGCTCTACTAGAAAATTAGTTACACATACTGAAAATATGCAATAAAAATTCTCCAATGGATAATATAGAAGAGCCAACCATTATTTTCTTCTCTCTTCTTTGGTTTTTCTTTTATTTTCTTAAGCTTTCAAAACAATGTCTTTTCCAAGGCATCCAAGTACACTAAGCATGGTCTTAGAACACACACCCCTCCCTTCTATTTATAAGCATCCTTCATGCAAGTTGTTATGACAAAATTATCACAATTTCAACTTGTTTTGCCATGTGCCATTCTTGAATCTAAGTGATTTGTGAGTTGTCATTTTGATCATTTGTTTTCCCACTATGCATGAGCTGGATTTTGCTTGTAGGTTGAGTGTTTCAATTTTGCTTCTCTATCCATTAGTTGTCTTGTATGACTTAATATCTTGTGGTCAAATAATTTGTCTTGAAGAAACTTGAGTGCACTTCATCTTACATATGAGTTGATCATTGAATTTCCAAGTTAGTGTAGGGGTGTTTGCTGGAAAATATTATGATGACATTTAAATTTGATGCAAGTGGCTGAAGAATATTCAGGAACGTCAAGTGAAGGTGCGTCCACTTGATGGTCGATTTTGTCTTGGATCGAGCAGATATCTCTTAAAATATAAAATATTAAAGTTATAGATATTTCTCTTTTGGTTATATATCATCTTGAATCAGATCAATTAGAGATTGGATGAGAGAGGTTTGCCCATATTATGAAAAGACGTCAGAATTGTCGAAAATTCTGCAATTATCTTCATTTGCTCCTAATGCCTCTATTTGTGTCCTAAATCAAAATATAAGAATAATGAGTATATTTAGGCATCCAATAAGAATAAAATATTAAATATTAAGAGAGAAAAATATGGTATTTTATATTCTCATCAATATATTAAATCTTGCTTATATCTATCTCAAGATAAATGACCATTACTTTTAATAACATGAGTTATATCTATTATTTTCTAATTTCTTTTAGCATTTAAATAGAGTATTTAGAGTGCATTTTTGTGCACTCATCAAAGCATCTCGTTAAATAAGTCCAATATCATCTTTATTGCTTTCGTTGACATTCCACACAATGATTTAATGTGAAGTATCTGCACAATAAATGGCATTTTGCTATACTTTGTTCAGCCAAGATAAAGCTCGCATTTTGCATCTTCGCACATTGCGACAAAATTATTTGGATTACTCCCTCAACTGCTTGGGTCATCATTCTCAGGTTCATCCATAAACATTCCAGCACCAATGTCATCAACATCTCCTCTTACTCATCCCGTTCATTAGTATCACCCCATTCATTCTCATCACCAATATCTCGCATATAATCTAAATAATTGAAGGATACATTTGGTATCGGTTGATACGTCTCACCATGGAGTACCCATCGTGTATAATCCAGATCCATCCCGTTGATAAATACATGATGCTCGGCTTTATCTAATCTTATAGCATATAAATTCCTACAACCTCGACATAGACACTTGGTGTAACCACGACTATCAATAGAGGCCTGAGCAAATTGAATAAAGGTCCTGACTCCATGTACATAGGGAACATAGTCCTTCTCAAGTCTATCGCCTAGGCGGATCCAACTTTTATCCATTTCTAAAAAAACATATCTATTAGTTTAAGGCATTAAAATACACATGCAAATCATGGTCCAAAGTAATTCACTTCATCTTTGATAAGGTAGTTGGTCTTATCTCGATCGAGATTATATTATCCATATTGCACAACTTTTGTTACTTCTACTTTTTATGTCAGTAGAAATTTTGGTAACATCTCCCCATAATTCTCCAAGTATACATGTTTGTAAAAAGGTATTATAACCCTACAAATAGTATACCGAAAGAACAAATGAAAAAGATACCAAAATTTCATACACAACGTGGAAATTAGTAGAAGTAACAAAAATGTGCAATACAAATATATAATCCCAAACTATCCACATTGGATAATTTAGGAATCAGTGGACACCTAAGTGTACATTGATTCCTAAATGGGTCTAAGATTATTCATATATGCAATGTCAGATAGGATACTAACTAATATTAATTTGTTGATTTCTAACTATTATATCAACTATATATAAGGGTTGGGTTTAGGATTTGTGTTTAGGGTCTAGGGTTTAGGGTCTAGGATCTGGAGTTTAAGGTTTAGGGTCTAGGGTTTAGGGTTTAGGATTTGGGGTTTAGGAATTAGGGTTTGGGATTTAGGGTTTAAGGTCTAGGGTTTAGGGTGTGGGGATTTGGATTTTAGGGTTTGTGTTTAGGGTTTAGGGTTTAAGATTTAGAATTTAGGATTTAGAGTTTGGGATTTGGGATTTAAGGTTTGTGTTTAAGGTTTAGGGTATAGGGTATAGGATCTAGGGTTTAATGTTTAGGGTTTGGGATTTAGTGTTTAGGATCTAGGGTTTGTGATTTGGGCTTTGGGCTCTCGAGTTTAGGGTTTGTATTTAGGGTTTTGGATTTGGGATTCAGGATTTAAGGTTTTGGGTTTGGGTTTTGGGTTGTGGGGTTTAGGTTTGGGTTTTGTGTTTAGGATTTAAGGTCTAGGGTTTAAGGTTTGGAGTTTAGGGTTTTGGGTTTGGATTTAGAGTTTAGGATTTGGGGTCTAGGATTTGGGGTCTAGGGTTTGGGATTTGGGATTTGGGGTTTAGGGTTTGTGTTTAGGGTTTAGGTTTTAGGATTTAAGGTCTAGGATTTGGGATTTATGGTTTGTGTTTAGGATTTAGGATTTAGGGTCTAGGATTTTGGGTTTGGAGTTTGTGTTAGGGGTTTTGGGTTTTGGTTTGAGATTTGGGTTTTGGATTTGGGTTTAGGGTTTGGTGTTTGGAGTTTAGGATTCGAAAGTCTATGGTTTAACATGCTTGCAAAAAATATACAGTGGCACAAAATTATACAACCCAACATGCAAAAGGGCTACAAATTGTCCCGTCCAATATGCAAGTACCCACATTCAATATAGCATAAAACATGTTCGAATAAAGCATAAATTGTCACACCCAATATGCAAATGTACCTGCATTCAAATTCAAATATTTAATGCTACTAATAAGCATAGGACTGTAATCTAGACGAGTTGAGCTGAGTTTTGGCTTGCCGAACTTGACTCGACTCGAAATATTTGAGCTTGAGCCGGAACTTGAGATTTTGATTTATTCTATGTTCGAGCTCAACTAGATAAATTAAACTTCCAATTCAAGTTCAAATTCTTCCCACAAACAAACTCGAATCAAGCCGAGCTCGGGCTCGAGCTCGAATTCTTTTTTTTTTTTTTTGAATAAATTTAAAATAAATAAATAAATAAAAATTAATACTTAGTATCTAACTAGTTAAAATTTATTCATCATAATAATATGTTATATGCTCACATATATTTTTAATAAATATACATAATATGATAGCATATATGTATTTCATATATAGTTTCCATGTACTAATATATAAAATTATTAAATTTTATATATTAATTATTGTACAACTTATAAAATATTATTTATTATGTAGACATAAGTAATTAGATTACATGTTACATATTTAATTATAAAAGTGCTATGCTTATATTATTAACAATACATATATATAACATATATAATATATGTGTTTATATTTATCAATATATGAATGAAATTTAATCGAGTCGAGCTAACGGATCGATTCGAGCATAAACAAACGAGCCTTAATGAGCCTTAGTCAAGTCGAGTCGAGTTTTGTCGGGTATGTGTTATTTACTAATCGAGCTGGTATCTGCTTTCATAAGCGAATTTGATTCGAGTTTAACCGAACGAATATCGAGTGGACTTTTGAGTAGCCTGATTCATTTACAGCCCTAAATATGCACAATGACCAACTATGCACAATCACCCAATATTTGTAATCACTGAATAAATAAATAAAAATGTACAAATATAACATATCCAACAATAATATTATCATACCTAAAATCTATCAACAATATTATACCCAATATTTTTCACTATATATATGCATGAAAAATTTACACAAAAAATATACCCACTTAAAAGAAATTATCAAACACATGGAAATAATCACTCAACATTTTTGCAAACCTCTATTACTAAAAATAAAACAAACAACACAATAGGCTTAAATCCCATCATAGAAAAAACACTAAAAAATAAACAAATCCAACTTCATGCTTCTAAAATTAAACAAACTAAAAAATTGTACAAATATAACATACACAACTATAAATAAATTTTAAGATATACAATGAGTAAATGTGAAATATACCTAGCAAAATCACTAATGGTCTAACCCTAATGTTCGAATGTACTTAAATTCACTTATGACGTTCGGACGTTCACTTGTTACATTCAAAAGTAAGGAATTTACGTTCGAACGTTCTAGAAAGTACGGTAAATTTCCCACACTTTTTTCGTTGGAAAATAATTCGATGACGTTCGAACGTTTTTTGTTTTTTTACTTTTTTTTATGATTAAATCCATAGATTGCTTTATTTATTAAACAAAAATATATTAAAAATATTTAATAAAATTATAGTAAATATTAAAAAAAATTTAACAATAATGATATGATATTATATATTTAAGGGTTTTATATACCATAATAATTTTATAGTCAACACTATATAACACTATGTTGATAAGTATTATATAGTGTTGTCTACATGAGTGTGTTGCTTAGTGCTTTAACAAAATAGACAACATAATATAATACTAAACAACATAGCATTATATAGTGTTAACTAATCGTATTTTAAATATCACTTTATATATTTTATCTACTATAGTAACATCATACAACACTAGGTGTTATAGTATTATAGATAGTAAACTATTATAATACTATATAATACATTATATAATAATTAATACTATAGTATTATATAGTGTTGGCACTGGAGAACTTCAGTAATGTTTTAGAGTATATTTAATTGTGTTATAATATATTATAAGGTAATTTTAATTTAAAAATACAAAATTACGTTGGAACGTTTCATTTTAACATTTGAACATTCTTATGAAACGTTCGAACGTTCATGAGGAACGTTTGAATGTTCATGAACATTTGAATGTAGAAAATACTTGGTAAACAAGTGCAAACATCTATGATGGTTCGTATGTAACGTTTCAACGTTCATTAAAGAATGTTCGAACATTATGTGTATATATACAGTACTCCCGACGACAGTCGGCATTTTTACTGAAACTCCCTCATTTCTCTCAATTTCTCTCCATGCACGTAGCTGCAATTATCACCAAAGCCACCGCAACCATCACCAACAGGTAAGCAGCTCTAAACCCACTATTTTCATATAATTTGTATTGAATTAGGTTGGTTTTTTAAAGTTTTTAAAAAAAGTGGTGGCTAGAACTTCACTTCGATTTTTCAGCCATCACGGGTCTCCATTGGCCAAAAGGATGATTCCATAGAAAAATTTCCTAAAACCCCATAAAATGGAGTTTCGGGAATGACTGAGTTGACTCAGCTATTCTTAATTTTACGTTCAAACGTCCAAGTTTGAGTTTTGGAAAGATGAAGGGTTACGTTATAATGTAAACTTAATACGTAACGTTTCCAACGTTAGAAGCCCAACTGTCACGTTCCAATGTACATTCTGTACGTTAAAACGTGAATCTCGGAATGTTGGAATACCAATGGTTACATTCCAACGTAAGTTTTACAACATTGGAATGTAACTGTTTAAACATTGGAATATGAATAGTCACGTTCGAACATTTGGAGGGTACGTTCGAACGTAACTATTTGCAACGTTGGAAAGCAAGTTCACGTTTGAACGTGAATTTGCTTACGTTCGAACGTTTATGCAAAATTGCATTTTTTGGCCTAAACCTAGGATTTTATTAAAATTTTATTTTTTTTATTTATATTATTTATTTTTTGTCATTTGTGCACATATATATAATGGCTTAGCAATCTTGGACCACAATGAAGAAGGGTTAGGAAGAAGCCTCATGGGAGGCTTTTCGTGTAAAGGCCCGCACGGTTACACCGAAGCGGGAGGTGCTGATTAACAAGTTCGACTTATTATATTGGCAACAGTGGAGCCTTCAGTCGGTGTTCATGGACAGGGGTTGGACACCGATTTACACACTGAAAGGGACTGTATACACTAGCATGGTCCATGAGTTTTACGTGGCGATGTCCTTGTTGCCGCATGACGCCGACTCCCACATCATCGAGGTTCGTGGGGTGTAGTTGACTATCTAGGTGAATGTCATCGCCAAGTTGCTGCAGATCCATTGTCAACAGGCTCATGCCCCAGTAGCTGCGCAACAGGCAAAGGAGGGTGCTGCTGCACCAGCTTCGCTACTAGATGTTGACGTTGGCATTTTGGAATCCCAAATTGGCCTAGTTCGCTTTACGAGTAGTCATCACGTGGACTCAGGCAACGATTGTGAGATCCTAAATTTTGCATATTTTTGCGTATTATTTTTATTGTTATTGTTGGTTATTTTATCTTATTTTAATAAATTTTATTCATGGTTTACCTTATTTATTTTATTGCAAGTTATGTTGTTTTAGTTACGATGAATGTTGGATGTTGGTGAGATCTTTGATTTTAGTACTTTTAGTTATTAATTTTTATTATCATCATTTGAATTTTAATCGATATTATTTTGGTTTAGTAGTTTTAATTTCATTATTATTACAGTTTTGTGAGATTCCTTAATTATAGTGGTTCTAGTTACTTTATTTTATAGTTAATATTGGTCTTTTTATATGAATGGTTAGCATTATTATTTTCTTGGTTTAATTGTTTGAGTTTTATTATAGTTTAATTGGTTGTGTTTTATTTGTTTAAAACTAATAATAGAACTATTAGTTAACTAATATTACTTTTACGTTGTTTTCCTTGTTAATTTTAATGTGAGGTAATTATTTAATGATTGAAATTAAAAATTAAATCTCTTTATTTTATTATGTGAGTATTTATTTTATTGTGATTCATTTATTCTAATGCTCAAGTTTAATTTCTTTATTTTATTATGTGGTATTTAAATTAAAGTGTTGTAACTTATGTTATTTAATTTAATATGTTTTATTTAAATTATTTTAGATGACTTTCGGTTTTGGGCTTATATATATATGTTTGTGTATAGTTGTTGAAGTGAGTTTGTAAGCCCAAGCCCGTATAGCTTTTAGCCCTTTTGTTGGCCTGGCACGTTGATCACTTAAAATAGCCCTTCGTAGCTTAAAATGGCCTCATTTGGGTTAATGGTTTAAGGAACCGGCTTCTTCTTCTTCTTCTTTTCTTTTTTTGTTTCCTCTATTTTTTTGTCGCTGTATACGTGAGTTTCAGCCCAAGATTTGTAGCTCTCCTTCATCTTGTCTCCTCCACGCATTGCATCATTAGAGCCCTAGCATATTGCAGATCATTTTCCCTCTCTTTTCTTCACAAATTAATGCTTCACGTGCTCAGATTTCTAGCAAAATCATGAGCTTCAAATCACTTTATTCCCTCTGTTTTTCATTTGAAATTTTGAGATTCTCTTCCATAGAATCTCATGGTTTGTCTTGGATTGGTTATGTTGTATTTCACGTGATTTTTCCCGCTTTAAAATCTACGTTTTTGTGCCCCATTTCAGTTTATAAAATACTCGTTGACCCTTGCAGAATCACTTCAGCTCTTGTGTCTCATATGTTTTATGAATTAGATATTTTGCATGAAAGTCACGTGTCACTTCTCTGCCCATTGAAGTGATAAGTCTTATGTCCTTTGGGTCATTATGTTTTTCAGAAGAAAATAAAATAATAAATATTTTATAAGAACCCCAAAGGCTGGGACGAGGTATTGTCCCAGTGGAACTCCTCTGGTCATTCTAGAGTGTTTAAGAATAGAGTGGTAACCCCTAAATCGACAAACATCAATTGACGGGACACAAATGGTTCATTTTAAAAGGTTTAGGGAGCGTGGTCACACCTAACGTTGGTGGGTGTCAACGACGGCAAATGTATAACGACTTGTCGTAATGATTATGATTATGATTATGATTATGACGTATTCACCTCAGTGTGATGCCATAACTAGCAGGAAACACACGGTGTGTAAGGGAGCTGTGATGTATCCAATATGACAAGTATAACAAGAAAGACTAGCCTAAAGAAAGACATAAATAAGAAGAATGACACGTAAAGTTATGAATGGTAAGAAAAGACATGATAAATTTTGAATACATGTCAACAAGAATAAAAAAAAACATGAAATTCTTTTCATGAAAAGCAAGAAAGTCTTTTATAAAGAAGCATGATGTATAAATCATGCACAAGTCAAGTATAAGTTATGCATAAATGCCATGCATAAGCCATGTCTTACATCTAATGTTAATAGTATATGCACTTGTGTATCCCCATGTATGCTAATGATACTGGTATTGTAAGTACTGCTTGAACTATATCTAGTAGTCTTGGCATAATTATATGATTGATCTTTCTATTTGTTTATATGGTATATTTGTTAAATGAATAAGCTATGTTTTTATGTTTTGTAAGGTGGTAATTTAGGTTTTAGCTTGAGATTTGTATGATGAAATGTGATGATGAAAGGAGTAATAAACTATATTAATAGAGCTTCATGATTTCAGTTAAGGATTGAGTTAATATATATGTGTTGGAATGATAAAGTGTTATCTTTAAGGGTTGATATAATTCGGCTATGGAGGTTAGAGAATAAATAAATAAATGTTTTAAAAGAATTTTCTCATGAGTATGGATAAAATAGGGATTTAAGTCTTTAGGTGATGTAAAAGTAAAATACTAATTTAAATTTACATTCTTAGTAAGAAAATAAAATAAGGAATAAAGTTGTAAGACTAAAAAATTTTGAAGATGTGTAAGCTCTTGATGGTAGGATAGTGATTGTTTATTTTCTAAGGATTTTAGGTGTTAATAAAAAAATGTAAAAAGGCGGAATTAAAATTTGGCTTGAGATCCATGAGATGTTCGGCCTAAATCCTTTTAAGGCCTGATAATTCCTAAGTTAATTTTTGATATTTGAATAAATAAGTATTTCAAGAAAAAGACTACACGCTATGAAAAGTTGTGCACCATTTTCATGAAAATTCTTTATGACAATATGTAAGTTTTGAAAGGACTGCGCTAGTTAAATGTAAGGTAAGCATAAGTCATGTGTAAGTCATGTCTAAGTCATGTCATAATCTCATAATCATGTGTATATTTGAAAACTGGGTTTTAATATGTTACTTGATTTTTGGCATGTTGAAATGATTTGATTGAATGATTTTGAATAAGGAACTGTAGGGATAGTGGTAAGCAGAGATGGTGGTAGAGTCCTGCCTATAGTATCAATTGTTTTTGTGGGCCACTTTCTGGAGAAATGACGAGTTTTGATAAATGGATTTATATGTACTATTTTATGGAAAAATGGTAGTTTTTGTTCAATGGATTTTATTTTGGGCCAAATGAGAATTTTGTCGTGCGTGAAAACTATTCCTTTTTGGAAAAGATTGATTTTTGAGTCATGTTTATGCATTTTGTTGTGCCTAAATGTATTTTTTTATCTTGTGATTTGTTTAGATTTTACTTACTTGCGGTACCATTTTTGGTATTATAGATTTTGATGCAGACGATGAAGAGACTAAGCCCGAGGAGGCGGCTTCGCCAATAAAATGATTTGGTGTGGTTGATTTTATCTAGGGAAATGTTTTCCCGCTAATGATAATTATGTATTTTTATGTTTTAAATATGGGACGATTGTATTAAATCTCCTGTTGGAGAACTTGTGTAAAACCTGTTTATTAATTTTTTTAAAAATTCTGGTACTTAGATATCAACTCAAATTATTCGCTGCTTCATTTATTTTCACAATGTTACGTGTACACACACTTAACACTTGACATTGGGGTATGTGACCTATGTCGTCATCATCCAGGCGTCCCAATTCTCTTGTTTTCGTAAGTGGGAGTTGGAGGTGTCAGAACGATGCTGGATCCGAGCAAGAGTCCAGTGAGATGAAGAGTTCTACATCCTTACGGGTAGGGACTAGGAGGTGCACGAGATGTCAGACACATTCCACCAAAGCGCGCTCAATGGTTTCTTCCACATGTTGCATCTGATTGTTGCAACAAATGTGGATCCGCTAGCATACAAAGTGACCTTTAGCCGGGTACGTGCCCAGTTTTTGATCAGGTTGGTGTGTGGAGACCCAATCGACCTGTCGTGGTTGATCTTCGAGAGGATCCACTACGAGACATGCACTATCTCAGCAGACAACCTCCCATACGAGGTCACATGTTGCTGATGGAATAGCCACATATTTTGCTCCACATGTTGTGAAAGTTACAATTGGTTGCTTCTTTGATGTCCATGTAAAAACTATATTTCCAAGATAAAATACAAAACTAGTTGTACTTTTTCTATTATCCATATCTCTAACCCAATCACTATCAATGTATCCAATTAGCTTAAAGTCTTCTGCATTTGTATAGTATAATCCAAATTCACTCATAGCTTTTATATATTGCATACTTCTTTTGGCTGCTTTCAAGTGTGAAGTATAGGGTTCTTCCATATAATAGCTAATTAAACCGATTGTGAATAAAATATCAGGTTATGAGCCTGTTTGATATCTTAGACTTCTGACTATACTTTTGAAATACGTCAGATTAATCCTTTCTCTTTCGTCGTACTTGGACACCACTTTCCTTTGTTGGTGTGTCAACAGGGTGACAATTCTCTATGCCAAACTTGTTGATTATTTATTTGGCATACTTGGCTTGTGATATAAAAATGGCTTCATCACTTTGCTTGACTTCTATTCCCAAGAAATACGCCATGAGTCTGATATCTGTCATCTTGAACTCTCGTATCATGGATGCTTTAAACTCTTTGGTCATACTTAAATTGTTCCCTATGAAAATAAAATCATCAACATAGAGGCAAACAATTAAAATATTACCTTTCTTCTTTGTTTTGATATACATAGAATGCTCATAAGGGCATCTAGTAAACTCATTATCTAGAAAGTATTTGTTGGTCCTTGTGTTCTAAGCTCTTGATGCCTACTTCAATCCATGGAGGGCTCTTTTTATTCTGTAGACTTTCTTTTCTTGTCCTTTTTTAACGAAGCTAATGGTTGTTCAATGTACACCTCTTCTTCAAGTTGACCATCTAGGAATACTGATTTGACATCCATCTGATAAATCTTCCAGTTGTGTTGGGCTGCTAAGGAGATAACAAGACATACTTCATTATAATCGATGCCATATTTTTGTTTGTAGCCCTTACCACTAACCTTGTCTTGTGCTTTTCTATTTCTTCGTTAACATTTCTTTTAGTCTTGTATACCCATTTGACGCTTATAGTTTTGTGTTCCTTTGGAAGATTTGTGACCTCCCATGTGTCGTTTCTTTCTATAGCTTGGATTTCATCATTCATGACTTTTGTCCATTTTTCTTCTTCTTGTGCTTCTTCAAAGTGTATAGGATCACTTCTAGAGAAAAGACAACATTGTGAAGTCATCTTCATCTTCAAGTCTTCTTGTAACATCATATAACTCTTGAATGTTTATTGTCTTGCCTCTTATGTTCTCTAATGGTGATGATGATATATTGGCACTTTCTTGATGTATATCCTGTCTTTGAGTTCTTAATTGTTTCATTGGCATCATCTTCATCATCTACTACCATATTTGATCCTTGATTTGGCTCCTTCCAATCCCAACTCGATTCTTCATTAAATTCAACTTCTCCTGAATCAAATACTTCTTTTGTGGATTATATAGCATGTAGCCACTTTCTCCATAGCCAATGAAAATATACTTCTCTACTTTATCTTCTAGCTTCGTCCTATCGTGTTAAGGAACTTTCGCATATGCTTTGCATCCAAAATTCTCAAGTGATCACCCTTCGGCTTTCTCAATCTCCATGCTTCTTTTGGGGTCTTATCTCTCAGTCTCTTGGCTGAAGATCTGTTGAGTAAATATACTTCACAAGCAATAGTTTCTCCCCAAAACTATTTTGGCATATTTCATTCTTTGATCGTGCAACGAACCATATTTAGTATTGTTCTAGTTTTTCTTTCTGAAATACCATTTTGTTGAGGCGTGTATGGAATAGTATATTGATGAACAATCACATTTTCTTTGCAAAATCTTTCAAACTCTTTTTAAGTGTATTTTTTACCACAATGAGATCTTATTGCTTTGATGTAGTATTTGCTTTATTTTTCCACTAAGGATTTGAATTCGTTAAGTTTATAAAAAGTCTCACTTTTCTCATTCAGGATGTAAACTCATGTTTTTCCAGAAAATTCGTCAGTGAAAGTAAGAAAATACCTATTTCCACCGAGCGTTATGAGTTGAATAGGACTGCATGTATCTGTGTGGACCAATTGAAGAGATTGGGTTGCATTTTTTGTTCTTTGATTTTTAAATCTTTTTTGTTGTTGTTTATCAAGGAAATTTCCTTCACATTTCTTTAGCAAAAGCTTGATCCATTAATTCTTATCACCATGTTTTTTTTTTTACATAATATTCAATCCTTGGAAGTTTAAATGACCAAATCTAAGATGCCACAAAATAGTATCATCTTCGATTTTAGCTTTGTAACATTTGGATTGAGTATTATGAGAAGCTTGCAAATATAAATGAAACATGTGATTTTTCATCATACCTATGTCTATGATCAATCTGTTTTGTTGATCTATGATAGACAAACCCAACTCCTTTGTGTGAATATTGTAGCATTTCTCAAGTAACAGGCCCAAACTGAGAATGTTACTTTTCATCTCTAGTACATAATAGACATTGGAGATATATTGTTGTTCTCCATTCTTCAACTTAATGCCAATGATTCCTTTGCTTTCCATGGGTTTCTTTGTTGAATCTCCAAAAGTGACATCTTCTTGGTGACTTTCATCGAGAGCCATGAACAACTCCTTTTAGCTGCACATATGGTTGCTAGCACCAAAATCAAGATACCATATATTGCTTTGATTAGCTTCACCTCTATCATTATATGATAGAAGAGTTGTATAATCTTGATTTACCTCTCCATAATTTACTTCCCTTTCCTCATTGCTATTTTTTGATACTAACACTCAGTAGCATAATGCCTATATTTTTTTGCAAATATGACATTGAATTTGAGATTTGTCATACCTTGTATTTCGTCATTTTTCTTTGCCTATTTAATTATTTTGCATTAGTGGTTGATAATTTCTCTCATATTGTTATTGTTGAGAACGACTTGCACTAGTATTTTGAAAATATCTCCCTCTTCCTCTTCCTCTTTAGTATTGATTACGATTTGATGTATGTATCTCCTCTTCCTTTTTTTTTGTCTCTCAAGCTCTGATACTGCTGTTAGAGCTTATATATGTATGTATAAAATAGAGGAACAAGGCTTAAATTAGGAAGAGATAATCTGTGTCGACGCCCCAACCCACGCTTGGGATCGCACGTGAATAGAAGTGTCGAGGAGGAACAACGCAAGGAAGTTCACCCCTCGTCATATCGTACGTTATATATATATATATTTTTTAAAACGTCTAGTAGAGATTATCGCAGTGGAATAAAAGGTCAAGCCTTCTAAATCATGGATCACATGGTTACGCTATAGATCCCAAACATAATATTATGCATAGCCCGAATTTAAAAAACTTTACATAACCTTGTCCAAGTAATCAAAATAGTGCTTCCCACATGTGGGAAGACTTTACCAAAAATATCAATACAGGACATCACAAAATACTATGGGTCTTAACATTGCCCATATATTCAACCAACGGGTTCCTTCTTCACCTTCTTAAGGTTCGGGCCCCAGCGAAGCCGATCTAAGTCCATGCTGGGCCCTACCTCACATATCGCCCTAGAAGACGGTCCAAAAATACGTCCCAAATGAAGGGACTTGTCAGCCCCTAATACTAAGCAACACTCCGAAGGGTATAGACCGACAGAACTGTGCATGGTCACCTTTAGTAACTCCACCTCCCACTGGCCCCGGCGGTCCAGAGTCACTGGCCCCCTAAGGGCTACCTCAATCGGGTCCCTGAGGATCCGAGGTGTCATCTCGGGGGTCATACTCATCAGATCCATCTTCACCTGTAAGTACTTCTATCGTTTCCAAGAGGGAAGGATAGTAGGGACATAAAGAGTGGGGTGAGATTTCGGGAGAAATCTCAACAAGTACATCTATATTTTAACGAAAGCATTTTA
This sequence comes from Platycarya strobilacea, assembly GCA_036898215.1. Lineage (NCBI taxonomy): Eukaryota > Viridiplantae > Streptophyta > Magnoliopsida > Fagales > Juglandaceae > Platycarya > Platycarya strobilacea. The sequence goes on along the minus strand of CM072549.1, from coordinate 30,352,988 downwards.
GGCATATAGTGAAGTGAATAACAACCAAATCTCTTACGTATGCATTAGCATGTGACTCATGCTTAGACTGATATACATGCTCATGACAAAATTCATCTTTCTTTTCCTTTTCTCAATTTCCAAAGCATACTTGTTCAAATCACTTAACAAAACTTCTTTGATGCATATTCTTTCAAAAGATACTTTGTTCAGAAACTTTTTGTCTTTTCTTATCTTAGGCGCCATTTATTATATTATATCATATATGGCCCAAAAGCCATTTTCTTTTCGTAATGACTTCTTATTTTTGGACACCTCACGGTTCCCCTATGCACCGTGTCCTCCCCGCTAATTACCGTCACACCCGGTGACCAAGTCCACCTAAGTGAATACGTTTTGTGCCCTTTCGCGCTATTCATCACTCAATGATTTTTCTCCGAGCAACTACAACCTTATCAAATGGCGAGGCCTAAGCCAACACCGCTTATATAGCACCCATTAGTATTAGGTGCGACTACGCTCTGGATACCTTTTGGAGCCATACATGGTCCGCCGACTGTTTTTTGTCGACCCAGGGGTTTTCACTCAATTTAGACACTCCTGAGTGAACAGAGAGTTCCACTGGGACACTTTTCCGTCCCAGCCTTTGGGGTTTTTCTAAAACTTTAGTTCATTTCTTTCGAAAGCATGCTTTACTCAAAACATGGGTTTTCGTGCTTATGCATGGGACATGCAACTTTCGACTTTGTGAATGCAAAACTCAAGGCGAATTTGAATACACACATTTCGTCATTCTTCCTTCGAAACCTACTTCTTCATAGCTCATACTTATGCAAAAACACTCAAACAAGTGCATTAGGGTGAATGGGGTGCTCGGCCTTCACCCCTAGGGTTTGGGTCGAGACCTTACTTTGTCTCCCATTGATGTTCTCTTCTTCCATTTATCTCCCTATCACCTTCTAACCTTAGTTCAATATTTAAAACAATTTCCTAGCCTTATAAGGGGTCAAACCTGAAACCTATAGCTCTAAATTTGGTATTTTCTTTTCTTAACCCTTCAAAGCTAGGGTCCTACTTGAATATTGTTTTATTCAAGATTTCTACTTTAAGGAAGTTCTCCAAAACATAACTCCACAAGCATGAATTTTTGTAATCTTCAATCAACAATAACATCAATATCTTTTAAGATCAATATAACTATTTTTCCATCAATGCTTTATACATGTTCATCCAAGCATGGCATTTTTATAGGCAAGATATTTACAACTAAGAATCAAGATACTTCTTCAAATAACATACATGCATATATATCCCATATTTACCAATACTCAACTAACTCAACATCTTCATGCTTACATGCTTTTCCTCATCAAACCATCAAGATCATCATTCGTCTCATCACTCTTTAACCAAAAAGATCATAAGTTCTACACATGGATCCTAATCAAAATAACATTTCTACTCTCCAATTTTCATCATGGCAATGCTAAGTAAGTAACCAAACAATATAAGCATATACAAGCATATACACACATTCAAGTACATTCACTCCAAAATATACAAAAAATGCTAAAGACAAAGTAAGGATATACTGACAAATCTTCCTAACTTGCTTATATAACTTCTGAAAATAAAAGGAATACTTAGTTAGAACATGCTAAAAATTTACCATTTTCAAAATAAAAGGTTTTCTTTTTGAAAAGTATGAACATAGGGTTCTTCCTTATGCTTCTATGTTTCATTTCAAAGTAACTAAGTTACTTACCTCTTCTAGGTTTCTCCTCCTTCCACAAATACTATCTTCTTCTCCTTTTTAGCTTGGGGTGTTTAGGTGTCTAAGTGGTGAAAAGAAGTGAAGCAAAGTGGAGGGAAATGAGGAGTGTTGCCGTGAGGTGCAAAGTGAGGGATATGTGTGTGTGTGTCCGAAATGAGCAAGCCAAAAGGGTGAGGAAACTAGGCCATTCGGCCAAGGCACTTTGCTAGGCTTCTAGGCTACTCATTCTCCTAGGTTTGAGTGACTTGTGATGGGCTTGAAGGACTCTTAAGTGACTCCCATCACTTGATCACATCAACCCTAATCTATCCCATCCTAGGTTGGAGATTGTGCTCCTTCTTTCTCTTCTCATGGCCGGCCACTCATTCTAGGGTTCCAACCCCTTTCCATCATCTCACATCATCTCTTGTCTCTCCAACAATCCTCTCACATGTCATTCAAAAGGATTTGAGAATCAAATTTTGGGAAAACACACAAGTGGGTTTCGGATCCCATGGCTTCCATCCAAAACCTCTCTTCATCTCACTCTCATTTCCATTTTTTCACATGCTCTTTCCATCAACCATTCACCTCACATCTCCTACAAGCTTGTCATGTCACTCTTACACAAATCCTTATCTAGATTTGATAGCAAAAGGAAGGTCAAATAAGGGGAGAGGGAGTCGGCTAAGGCATACCTGAAACCCTCATTCCTTTCCTCCCACTTTTTATTCCATCAACTTATCTCATATCACTTCTTCTTACACCTATTTACACATCATGTCTCATCCAACCTTACACAAATCCTACATGTCATTTCATCTAGATTTGGAAATGTTTTATGTGAGAAAGCCCTAAGGCCATTCGGCCAAAGCCCCCACCGAAACTCCTCCCTTTTCTCATCTCCAAATCTTTTTCAAATCCTACTTTATCATTTTACTAGATATGGTAGGATTCCATGTTGATCTTATTTGGAAAAATCCTACACCTCACACACTTATCTAGGTAGGAAAAGATGGAAGATTCCACTCATGTCTTCTCTTTTCTTTTTCCAACAAAACAACTAGTCAACTAGCTTACCTACTAGCATTTTTCTCTCTCAACTACTATTCTTGACTCAACTTACTAAACTTCTCCTACCTTGATATGTGTCATCAAGCATGGGCTTGGGTTGGCTAGTGGGCTTCCTCTCATGGACCTATGGGCTTGTCTCTCCCCCACTTAGGCCCAAAACTCTTGCCATGGCCTTAAGGCCCTTAAACTCCTAAGTCCATCTTCTTAAGACTTTAGCCACCAGTTTGCCTAAGTCACTAAGCCATATATATATATATATATATATATTTACATAAAAACAAAGTAAGATAAATTTTGGGGTCGTCACAATCTGACCAGAAATAAGACAACCAACACTTTTATTTGAATTTTTGAAAGGAGTACACAAAAAACCAACAATAGAATTTTTTATTTTTTGTCAGAGCTCTCTCTCTCTCTCTCAAATTCTCTTCACTATATGTGAGATTTTTTTCTTTTCTATATCTATCGATGGATGCATACACCACTAGCGTATTTATAGGCAAAACTTGAAAAGTAGTCTTCAAGTCCAATTTCAACTCTTGTTATAGCTTTTGCCGTCAAAGATTATGTTGGTTCCAAGCTCAAGCTAGCCTTCTTCATGATTAAGTTACTTCAAGGCTAAGACGACTTCCTTCATGGCTAAGTAAACTTTATGACTAAGTAGATAGACTTCATTGAATTTTGTGGATTAATCTAGAACCAAGTTTAATTTCCAACATATAGGACTTATCAAATAAAATAGAATAAGTGACTACATCCAATCCTTCCTCAAGCCAAACAGACTCATTATCTAAAGACATTTCAAACTTGTTCACAACATGAGCTTAATTATTACCAACCCTAAGAATGTAAGACAATCTCCATCTGTGATGAGTATCCATAATATGTTTGATATTCTCAATGATCTGGCCTGTCCATGAAGAGTTTGAATTTGAAACATTGACTGCATCTACAACTATTTTTGCATCACCTTGAAACTTAATCGAGGAAAACTTAAGTTCATCACATAAAATAATTGCCTTAAACAATGCATAACACTCAGCTAAGAAAATATATGGCACATTTTTTCTAGGAGCAGCAAGCACAACTTGAATATTTCCCATAAAATCCTTGATAACTATGCCTAATCCCATCAGCTTTTGTACCTTATTAAACCTGGCATCTACATTAGTTTCATCCACCTTGGAGCAGGAGCCTTCCAAGATAAATGAACACAACTTGAATAAGATGATCTAGACCCATTCCTTCCCACAGAAATTGTGCTAGAGCTTGCGATTGTTCTACTTTCAGCGTTTGTAATTACCACATCTCTCAATAATGCACCTGCAGTAGTTCTAGATCGTGACCTGCCAACAGTAACAGCTAGGTGTGAAGCCGAATAAGTATCAATGCGTATAGCAAAAGTTGAACCAGTACTAACTGCAGCAGTGGTAGCAAAATTAGTGACAGCTGTACATAAATCACTAGTTAGTGTAGAAAAGTTTGCTTCTCTAAACAAATCTACATTAACAACAACTATGTTTGGCAAAACATATGGACTAATGAACTTATTTATAGGCAATAACAGATCTGACTAATCAAATTGACACTATCGGAATCCAAATTATCAACAAATGCACACCACAAGCTTTTGAGATCAACATATTTTCCACTCCATCTTTTAACATGTCTCCCTTTAGCCCCCCACACATCCTTTACTGCAGGACAATTCCACATCACATGTAGGGCAGTTTTATCCTCTTGGGTACAGATTGGGCATTTGATAGAATCTATAATATTTTTCTTTCCCAGGTTAACTCTAGTGGGTAACAGGTCATTCAATAATTTTCACATGAATTGCTTCACTTTTTTTGAAACACCTAGTTTCCATATCTTGTGCCATTGGAACTGATTCTATTATGCTCCTGAAGTCGTGCCATTGAATAGATTTCTGAACTCTAAATAAAATAAAAAACCACTTTTAACTGAGAATATTCCCTTATTAGAAAAACCCCAAATCAATTTGTCATCAGCATTTCTAATACTAATAGGAAGAGAACAAATCAAACTTGCTTCTTCATGGGAAAACACTTCTTCTATCAACTCTTCCATCTCTGATTTACTTCATTTGTTAGGAGAGAAATTGTGGCTTTTGGATCAAGCTATTTGTGCATTGTCTGCACTTAAAAAGTCTTAGGGCTTGGTAACCATTTATCACTCCAAATTTTGATACGTCTTCCATTCCCAACCCTCCATGCCATACTTCTCTTAACAAGGTCCAAAATATACCACAATCCTTTCCATATTTGGGAAGGGCAAGCCCCCACTCTAGCATCTACAATCTAACCATTTTCAAAATATTTTGCTTTATACAATTGGGCTAGTAGGAGGAAGGTTCCTTCATAGTCTTCCAAACTTGTTTAGCAAGTATAGCCCTATTAAAAAAAAGGAGGTCACGAAAACCTAATCCACCCTTATTTTGGATTCAGCAAGTCTGGTCTATCTTCTCCACACAATTCCCCTTCCATCCTTATCACGATTTCACCAGAATTTTGCAAATATAGTTTCTGTCTCCTTCAACAAGATCCTAGGAATTCGAAAAACACTCATTGTGTGTATATATATATATATATTATATAAATCTTTCCTTTTATTGTCTTAGTAGTATTTTTTTGACTATATTATATGAATGATATTTTTCTCCAATATGAAAAGCTAGCTAAGTTATCTGATAATTCTAATTAATATTCCAGGTCTCCTTCGACCTTCATTCCACCATTCAATTCCCCACAACAAGATCACCACTCAAGCCTTTCAATCTCTAATTTTCTATCTCTGCAGGTTGCTACTTATCATGATTCTCTTGTTAATTAGAGATTTCAATATCTTTCAATTTTTCTTTGCATTCGACTGATTTTCATCTTAATTGTTTTTAGGTCAATATAACAAGCAAAACATCCTTGCCTGAAATTAGTTTGGAAAGGAATATTATGGTATTAATGTTATAAGGAATATTTTGTTGCAAAAAAACGTGTTAATTAGTGCAAGTACGCGATTTGGCATATGTACATATCTCATTGAATAGTGTGGGCCTTGTTGGAAATCAACACGCAACGTGATGAAGAAGCTGGAGGCTTCTGGAAGACGGCACCGTCAGTAGCAGCTGGAAGGTAGGCGCCGCCGGAAAATTCAAGAAAGTCGGCCGCCGGAGTTCCACCATCTTTTACACGTTCACACTATTTCTTTCTCCTATAAATACATATAAGATTGTAATGAGAAAGTGAGTTGGAGGTGAGGTCCGTTGGAGAGATTAGAAGAGAGAAACCATTGTAAATAATTGGTTTGTTGTTTAATACAAATTCTCCTCTTTGTGTGTGTGGACGTAGGCTAAATTGGCCGAACCACGTTATATTCTGGTCTCCATATTATTTCTGAGCTTCCGCCGATCTCAACAAGTGGTACAGAGCCGGTAGGAGGCCGGATTTGTGAATTTTCGTAAAACACCCATTTTTAAACTTGATCGAAATCAAGTTTGGAGGATACCATCAGATTCCTCAGGTCAAGACGAAAATTTTGGTGAAAATTTCGTCTCAAACGGACACCGGATGAAGCTACACGCTCCACACGCGCCGACTCGGCGACGGCCACGGGACCCACGCGCCACACGCGCGAGCAGTGAAGAAGACAAGCTCCAACCCGTTAAATCCGGGTGATCCGACCCGAACCGGTTTGACCCGGTTTCCGACCCGCTACAGTAACCCAACGGATAAAGAATATTCCGTCGGTATATTCCGTCGTCGAAAGAATATTCTGTCACCAGAAAGAATATTCCGTCGCCGGCAAGAATATTCTGGTGCCGGAATATTCCAGTTATAGAGAGAATAGTCCGGTTGCCGGAGAGAATATTTCGGTGAACGGTGGGGAATATTCTGGCAGACGAAGGAATATTCCGTTTTTCTTATTTTTCAGGTTTTCGGCGCAATTTTGATCGGTTTGGAACGAGACAAGAGTCGTTTCCAAGGTTTTCCACCATTCCAGATGCAACGGTGAGCTCCGTTTGTTGAGATTCAACTCCAAACATTGAGAAACGGTCACTCAAATCAAAGATTAAAGCCGAACTGATGGAGGACTCGGGAGCAAGTGCGATGATCAAGCTAATATCTACAATTTACGCACTATGGAGACCTCGAATGGAAGATCTCCTGAATTGTAAAAATCTCTTCGATCCAATTGAAGAGAAAAGCGTAAAACCAGATGATGTAGTGGAAAAAGACTGGTATAAGTTGAATAAGAAAACTATTGGTCAGATCCGGCAGTGGATTGACCATAGTGTTTTTCATCATGTTGCACAGGAAACGGATGCCTATCAGCTATGGAAAAAGCTGGAAAGCATGTACCAGGCAAAAACTGCTCGGAACAAGGCATTACTAATGAGACGCCTTGTCAACTTGAAACTCAAAAGCGGCATCTCAGTGGCTGCACACACCAACGAGTTTCAAAATCTTGTAAATCAACTTGCATCCGTAGATTTTAAACTCGGAGATGAAGAGCAGTCTCTACTACTTCTCAGTTCCCTACCAGATAGCTGGGAAACGCTAGTGGTCTCACTTAGTAATTCTGCTCCAGATGGAAAGCTCGCCATGTCAATGGTGATAGACGCCTTGTTTAATGAAGAGGCTAGACGAAAGGAGATTGGAGGAGACGAGACAGATGCCTTTGTAACAGAAGGAAGGCATCAGAGAAATAGTAGAGGTAGAAGTCGAGAAAGGAACAGAAGTCAAAGTAAAGGGAGATCCCAAAGTCGCGATAAACAGTGAAAGAAGGGAAAATGCTTTTATTGTGGTATTGAAGGCCACTTTAAAAGAGAATGCCGAAAGCTGCAGAAGGAGCAAAATCAGTCAAAGCACGAAGAAGGCGAAGCTACAGTGACGCTTTCTGGAGATTGTGTACTCCTTTCCGCTGGTGAAGAATCTTGCTTGCACATTTCAAGCGAGGAAGCCAAGTGGGTAATAGATACAGCAGCATCCTATCATGCCACTCCTTGTAAGGATTTCTTCAGTACTTACAAGGCAGGAGACTTCGGTACAGCCAAGATGGGAAATTTGACATTCGGCACGTACCCGATCTTCGACTCAACCTAATTTCTATAAGAACCCTTGATCAACAGGGTTACAAGAGCATCTTCAGCAACAATGCTTGGAAATTGAAGAAAGGAGCAATGGTCGTTGCACGGGGACATGTCTATGGCACTTTGTACAAATCAAGTGCTAAGATATGTGCAAATAGTCTCAATGTAGCTGAAGATGATACATCACCAAACTTGTGGCATCAGAGACTTGGCCACATGAGAGAAAAAGGGGTGTTTATGCTTGCAAAGAAAGCATTGATTACAGTAAACAAAGGTATTGCTCTCAATCCTTGTGAATACTGTTTATTTGGTAAACAGCATAGAGTTTCATTCCAGACATCTGCTGGAAAAAGATCAGAGTTATTGAGCTTGGTACACTCTGATGTTTGCGGTCCTTTTGAAGTTGAATCACTTGGAGGTAACAAATATTTTATTACTTTTATTTATAATGCTTCACGAAAAGTGTGGGTATATTTCCTAAAAAGAAAAGATCAAGTTTTTGAGCAATTCAAAAACTTCCATGCCATGGTAGAAAGAGAAACAAGCAAGAAGCTGAAATGCCTCCGGACAGACAATGGGGGTGAATATACTTCTCGAGAATTCAGAGAATATTGCTCCAGACATGGCATCAGACACGAGAAGAGTGTCCCCTACACCCCACAACACAATGGTGTAGCAGAACGGATGAACCGGACCATTGTGGAACGAACCAGATGCATGCTGAGTATGGCAAAGTTGCCTAAGCCATTCTGGGGTGAAGCAGTAAAAGTAGCCTGTTACTTGATCAACAGAACACCGTCAGTTCCACTGTAGTTCGAAGTCCCAGAGATGGTGTGGTCAGGCCGCAAGATTTCATACTCTCATTTAAGAGTATTTGGGTGCAAAGCATTTGCACATGTATTCAAGGAGAAAAGACAGAAACTTGATGAAAAGTCTACTCCATGTTTTTTCATCGGCAATGGAGATGAAGAGTTTCGATACAGATTATGGGATCCAAAAGTGAAGAAGGTCATCAGAAGCAGGGAAGTAGTGTTCCATGAAGACCAGATGTTTGGATCAGAATAAACAACTCCAAGTGCTCCAGAACCAGCTCCGAGTTCACTACCACTTCAGTCTGTTTCAAACACTGAAGATAGACAGGAAGTTTTCCCAGAAGAAGAAGAGGATACTGACAACAGAGAAACCACCACTGAGCAGGGGGAGCAGTTGCCTCTCCATCAGAAACTGCAGAGTTTCCACAGTTGTCAGGTGATCAACCTCAGCAGGACAGATCCTCTAGAGGGCGATTGTTGATTCCGTCATGAAGATATCCGGAATCAGATTATATTCTTCTTACAGATTAGGGGGAGCCAGAAAACTTCCAGGAGGCAATATCTCATCTAGATAGCAACAAATGGATGCAGGCTATGCAGGATGAGATGAACTCGTTACAGAAGAATCAGACTTATGAGCTGATGGAACTACCAAACGATAAGAGAGCACTGAGAAACAAATGGGTGTTCAAGCTGAAAAATGATGGCAAGCAGGTGAAACACAAAGCTCGCTTGGTCGTTAAAGGATTCCAGCAGAAGAAAGGAATCGACTTTGATGAGGTATTTTCACCTGTTATGAAGATGACTTCAATTGGAGTGGTACTCGGATTGGTGGCAAGTCTTGACTTGGAGCTTGAACAGATGGATGTGAAGACAGCATTTCTTCATGGCAACCTTGATGAAGAAATTTACATGGAGTAGCCAGAAGGCTTCCAAGTTCCTGGAAAGGAACATTTGGTCTGCAAGTTGGAAAAGAGCCTTTACAGTTTGAAATAGGCTCCCAGACAGTGGTATAAAAAGTTTGACTCATTCATGATGAGTCATGACTACAAGAAAACTGCTGCAGATTAGTGCGTTTACATCTGAAGATTTTCAGAAGGTGACTTCGTGATGTTACTGCTCTATGTTGACGACATGCTGATTATTGGAAAAGATCCATCCATTATCAGGAAGTTAAAGAAGGATCTCTCCAAAGTCTTTGAGATGAAAGACTTAGGACCTGCCCAGCAGATTTTGGGCATGAGGATCACTCGTGACAGGAAGAAAAAGAAGCTATGGCTGTCACAGGAAAAGTATGTTGAACAAATACTAAGAAGGTTCAACATGGAGAAAGCAAAGCCAGTCAGCACTGGCTAATCACTTCAAATTGAGCAAAAACTCATGTCCCTCATCACCAGAAAAGGTTCAAGAAATGGCTACAGTACCGTACTCCTCAGCAGTAGGAAGTTTAATGTACGCTATGGTTTGTACCAGACCTGACATCGCTCACGCTGTTGGAGTTGTGAGCCGTTTTCTTTCAAATCCAGGGAAAGAACACTGGAAAGCAGTACAGTGGATTCTCAGGTACCTTAAGGGTACATCAAAGTTGTGTTTGTGCCACGAGGGAGCTAACCCAGTCTTGGATGGCTATACAGATGCTGATATGGCAGGTGATCTTGATGGTAGAAAATCTACATCAGGATATATTTACACATTTGCAGGTGGAGCTATATCATGGCAGTCCAAACTGTAGAAATGTGTGGCTTTATCTACAACAGAAGCCGAGTACGTTGCTATAGCAGAAGCAGGAAAGGAAATGTTGTGGCTAAAGCGGTTCCTCCAAGAAATGAGAGTCAGTCAAAAAGAGTACAAAATCTATTGTGATAGTCAAAGTGCTCTTGATCTGAGTAAAAACTCGATGTACCACTCTCGAACAAAGCACATCGATATTCGGTATCATTGGATAAGTGAAGTAATGGAGCAACAGCTGTTGAAGTTTGTAAAGATCCATACAAAGGAGAATCCAGCGGACATGCTAACGAAGGTAGTCACATACGAAAAACTTGAGCTATGTAGAAACATAACCAGGTTAAGTACCTTGAACTAAAATGTGCCAGGATATCCTCTGTTTGGTGTTGAGGGGGAGATTGTTGGAAATCAACACGCAACGTGATGAAGAAGCTGGAGGCTTCTAGAAGACGGCACCGTCAGTAGCAGCTGGAAGGTGGGCGCCGCCGGAAAATTCAAGAAATTCGGCCGCCGGAGTTCCACCGTCTTTTACACGTTCACACTATTTCTTTCTCCTATAAATACATATAAGATTGTAATGAGAAAGTGAGTCAGAGGTGAGGTTCGTTAGAGATATTAGAAGAGAGAAACCATTGTAGTATATATAATAGAATGTTATAACTACATTATAAACTATAGTGATATGTTATAATAAAATCACATGAATGGAAATAAAAATAAAATCACTTTGGCTCTATTGACGTTACAAAGGAAGTAGCTGCTCGTCACTATGACATTCACACTTATTTCCTACTGAAAGCAATTAAAGGTAACAAATAAAAAAGAAGGCAATTAAAGCCAAAGGTAAGTCCAGATGCTTGAACAACACGCATGCCTCCACTTTCCCCAAATGCACCATTCTGTCCAACCCTTGAATTGCCCCAATTTTCTTTCTACTTCTGATCACTTTGCCGATTGCCCCGTCTTCTTTCATCCTCTCTTCTTCCCGAATCAAGCTTCTGGCCTCTGTTAGGAAGATCTTCACCAGATCTTCCTAATAGAGAGATGACGGAGAAGGCCAACACAGATCCGGAGGGTCTTGATGGTGTGCAGATGAGTTGGAACATCTGGCCTCGCACCAAGGTGGAGGAGAGCAAGTGCGTAACCCCATTCGTGGCCTCCTTCTTTAGCTTTTAAATCTGATCTAGTCGATTGGTGATTTGCTGTGGCTCTGAATGGAAAGGCCGGCTAGTTATGGTGTGATCGAAGGGGTATTCCCTCTCTTTTACTTCTATAGAAGTAAAATGAAAATATGAACTCTTTTTGTTGGGGGAGAGGGAATAAATAGAAATAAAAGAGAGGGAGATTTAAATTCTTCTAAAAATTTGAAGGCAACGTACGTAGTCGGCGCCAAGTTGTGAAAATTGAAAATTCTATGTGAGAAATCTATTTTTTTGTTAAAAGAATTTATCACTATGTCACTACTTTGAAACCTGGACTACTCGAAATTTTATTTTTAAAACCATAGCCACTCGGTGTATATAAACTTATAAAAGATAAAACACTGATTTGAAAATTGACAATCATTGCATGCGTTATAAAATAATTGATAATTTGATAAAAAAACCAAAAACAAGGAAATGATAATGAAATGATAATTTGGCGGCGTTTATAAAAACGCTAACACTAGTATATATTATTATTGGCGCAAGAGTATAAACACCAGAAAATTTAATATTTGCCGACGTATAAATGATAAATTTGCAGCACATTCATATATTATTATCGGCGTAACAGTATAATCGTTGAGAAAATTTTTATTTATCAGCGTAAAAATTAAATGTCGACAATAATTTATTTTTACTGGTGCATAAATAAACGTCGCTAATATAAACACCAGCAATTTTAGATTTTTTTGTATATATTAATGTTAGAAAAAAGAAAATCAAAACTGGATCCATTTTGATCAATTTTGAAAAATATGAAATTGATACCAGACCAAACAGCCTACCATTCAATTCAGTTCAGTTCGATTCAATTCAATTGATAGATTGACTTTTTTTTGTTTTAATAATTTTCCACTCCTATTATTAATTTGGTTATGAATTAAATGGAAATGGCGTATTCATAGTTTGTGGAAACAAGAGGGGTGCCATTACGATATCCTTGGCAGGAATAGTCTCATGGAAACGTACGTATCGATCACACCTAGACAGACTTTTTTCAGAAATCTGTATCAGAAAGTGACAGTGCATTGTAATTGTGAGATCTCAAATTTATATATATTTTTATACGTAATTTTATCAGTGTTAATTATTTTAATTTATTTTAATAATATTATTAGTTATATTTTATTTATTTAAGATATTTATTTGATCTATTGATTAATTAATATTAGTTTTATGTTGTTCTTATAATTAAATATTGAGTTACGTTTTTTTTCTCATTAATCTTAATGTGAGGTAATTATTTTAATAATTGAAATTAAATTCCTTTATTTTATTATGTGATTTTATTTGATGTGCTTTCTTAATAATAATTAGTATTCTATAATTAAATTTTTCATTAAATGAAATTAGTTTATTGTTGGGCCTTAAATATTTTATTTTATTGATATTAAATTGTATTATTTCAAGTCGGCTTTTATTTAATTTATTGTACTTTTTTTTCTAATTAGTCTTTTTCTTCTTTTTCTTTTTCTTTTATTTTCTTTCCTTTTTCTTCTTTTTCTTTTTCTTTTCTTTTCTCCCCATTTTCTGCCCCAGACTACGCGACCCCTCCCTGCTTCCCTTTGCCTGTTTCTCCTATCCCTACCCAGCACCGCCACCGGCCACCTTTTGGCGACACTGCCCAGCCCACAACCTTCCCCACACGCCGACGAGTCCACCGGTACCAGTACTTGTGGTGTTATCTCCGACCACCCCACGGCGCCTGCATAGCCCCCTACTCGAAAATGAGTTCTTGACTTCTCTTAGCACCGACGACCTACCAACAACCTCCCCACCCTCCGGTAAGCATAACCCAACCTCCGGCACCACCCACGACAGCCCAAATGGCCCAACCCGAAATGGGTATTTCAAATACCCATATACGGGTTTGCCACCCTAGCGCCGCTATCCAGCCACCGTAGGCCTCACCACTGCCACCAAAAGAATCCCCTTGCTTAGCCGATCAACCCCCTAACTCAACTGCTCCATCCACAGCCCCACCTTCCCAGTACAATCCCAAACTTGAAAATGGGTTTTCACCCATTTTGAGTTCAATCCGCCACCTTCCGGTGGTTGCACCGCCACACCACCATTTTCATGAGATTCCCCACCTTCCAAAAAGTATTTTCCTAAATTTTGGTGTCAAACTGAGCACTTTAGCCTAACGTACAAGTGACCGCTACGAATGCTGCGGAATGACATCTGCTCAAGGATTTACACTCTACCCGCTGTAAGTACTTTGCAAATGAGTTTTAAAATTTAAATATATTTTTGGCATTAACAGATGTTATGTTTGGTTATTGTTGAAATTTATTAATTATTGGCTATCTGGTGCATGGTTGTCTGCATTGTGTATTTACGCGCATATTCATGGAAATATTTAGAAATTGAAATTTTGCATGATTTCGGATATTCATGTGTTAGAAATGGAAACTGGGTTTTCATTGAGTTTATGGATTTAATAGTTTTTGACTGAGTCATAACGAAGATGGCGATACGTAACGTCCGTTGTGATCAGCGTGTGTGTGGATGACATAATGGGGATGGCGATACGTAACACCTATTATGGTCATTGTATGTGTATGTTATAATGGGGACGATGATATGTAATGCCCATTATGATTGGCAATGTGTGTATAGCATAATGAAAACGGCGATACGTAACGCCCATTATGGTCATCGGATGTGCATTTCATATCAGGGACGGCGATACGTAACACCCGATATGAAATGAATGTGTAGAAATCATATTGGGGACGGCGATACGTAATGTCCATTATGATTGAGAGTGTGTGGATGACATAATGGAGATGACGATACGTAATGCCCATAATGATTGATAGTATATGGATTACATAATAAGGACGGCGATACGTAATGCCTATTATGATTATTGGGTGTGTATTTCATATCGGGGACGGCGATATGTAACGCCCGGTATGAAATGAGTGTGGGAATCATAATGGGGACGGCGATACGTAATGCCCATTATAATTGATGATGTGTGTATATTATATCGGGGACGGCGATACGTAACGCCCGATATGATTAAATTTATGGATATTATTTTATGAGAATGATGGATGTTTAGACTATTTTCTGAGAAAGTGGCGGGTTTTAATTACTGGTTTTATGTGGACCATTTTCTGGAAAATTGGTTGTGGTTTTAATGACTTTATGGTCATCATTTTCTGGAAAAATGATGGATATTTTTATTAAACCTTTATTGTGATTAAAATGAGATTTTAGCGTGTGTGGGCATTTTATTTATTTTGAGAAAGAGGATTTTTAAGCTTCATGTATATGGTGTCGTGTGTATGCGTATTGTTGTGCATGAATATATTTTATATCTTGGGGTTTGGTTGGGTTGTACTTACTTGCGATACCGTCTTGGTGTCTTAGTTTTTTTGGATGCAGATTTGAAGAAGCTAAGCCTGAGGGGTGGCTTCGTTGTTAGAGTATTTATTTATAATTTGTTATATTGAGATGTGTTTTCCCATTTTTACAAATATGTATCTATTGATTTAACTTTCGGATGACTGTATTAAATCTCCTATTGGAGAATTTATGTTAAATTAGTTTGTAAATTATTTATAAAAAATTCTGATACTTAGATAATGATTTTATTATTCGTTGCGACTTATATTTTATATATGTCACGTGTGCACACACGTTTGGCACTTGTCGTTGGGATGTGTGACCCGTGTTGTCATCATTCTGATGTCTCGATTCCCATATTATTTTAAGTGAAATTTGGGGGCGTTACAGCAATCGCCTTTACTAATCCCCCTAAAAACCCTAACCTTCTTAATTTCAACAAACTTGTTGAAATAAATTCTTGTTCTTTTTCCTAATCGAGATTTCCAGGACATTAATCTTTCTGGCCTCCTTTTTTTTTAATCCAATCCATATGTGCCTTCAATCTCACTCATTTACACACATGCAAATGAAATATTAACCATAGAATCAAGAAAATAAGTAGAAGAATCTCGCAAAATAAACACTGTATCTTACATATCTTACGGCGCTCTCATCTTCCTGAAACTGGAAAACTGTAAACCTAGCTACCGCGCGCACACAATGTTTTCTTGCTTCTTAAGATGACAGAGGTCCCTCCCCGAGGTGGAGCTCGAGATGAAGATCTTGATCATTCGCATTATCTGTGCAGGTTGGTGATGTTTCTTTGGCTTTGATAGAGTAAAAGTGAGGAGAATTAGTACCTGAAATCAAGAGAAGGATGGAAGATGACTCAAGATGATGAGATGTGTTTACTGATGCTCTTGAAGTAAAGGCACCGCTAGGGTTTGGCGATTGGTAGAGCAGGCACAGTCCGCCATTGCTGGAATACTCTTGAGTTGGGATTATAAATGAAGTAGTGGAAGGAGATAAGGATGTGGCCGGATTGTTGGAATTAAGGTGTGGTTGATTAAGCCGGACACGGTCACGTCGGTGAACATTCATGTGGCTGCCGAGAGCTTGGGTTGATCGACACTCCCTTCTGCAAAAGGTGCAAGGGTAAGACCTTGGTGGCTAAGTGGTGCCCGTACCATTTCCAATGTCTTCCACAAAGGCTCTTACCTCCCATGAATCATCTTCCTCCTTGGCTTGCAGCTTAGAGCTCTGAACCTTCGTTGCCTTCGATATGCTCCTATTTGAATTCAATTCTCATCTCGCCTCCCTCAACCACGAGCTCATCGACCTTTGTTCCCATCAAATGTGGGCCCCACTGGTGGAGCTCCGAGAGACAAATGGATGTTGATGCTTCGGTGGTGCAATTGCTTGCTCGTGGCTCTTTGAAATGGGTTGAATCAGAAGTTGGAGACCACGTCTGTGAGAGACATGGGTTTTTTATATGGTTTATGAAGGGCTTGTTGTTCAAAAAGTTAGGATTTCAGTAGGTTTTTTCTCAATTTCTTGTTGTTCGACTCTATAAAAGCTAGAGTTTGTTGTTCGTTTGAATTTGTTGGGGTTTTACTGTGTTTTAGGGTGATGAAGATTTGGGCTTCAAGCTAGGGTTTGTTGTTCGTTTAGATTTGTTGTCCATTTGGGTTTCGATGGTTGGGATTTTACCAGAAATAATTTGGAATTAATATCTTTCATTTGTTGTTGAGTTACAAAATCGCCAATGTTGACCCTTCGTTGTTCGTTGTTGGGTTTCGTTGGTTTGGATTTGTTGTTCACTTGAATTTTGATGGCTGGAGAATTATTGTAAATAATAAAAGATATGAGAAATTGAGAAAATACTTAAAAAGAATAAAATAAGAATATTGAAATAATATAGAGAAAAAATAGATTAACTAATGGATGACAAAATGAAAGAATGAGTATGTAAAATAAAAATAAATAAATTTTTAGTTGTGTATTTTAAAAAAATAAATAAAAGATCCATTGGGAGTGCTCACCGGATATACACCCAAACTTGAAAGAAAAAGTTGGATTTTAGTAACATTGACAATATGGTAACATTCATTCAATCTAACGTTGGGTTCAACGCCTGCCTATTTGCTGGTTTAAATATTCGTTTTCAGCCCTCACTAAGAGGAAGATAGAATATGCAAATATTATTAATTAAGTGGATAAAATATAACAAATTAAAATTGGAAATTAGTGTTATGCAAATAAGTTCATGAATCTAATTATAATTAATTAGCTCATATATGGAAATTAGTGATATGCAAATATGTGTGCCTTTAATTTGTCTCCTGCCCTGATCAATTGGGTTGTTTGTTTCACTGTGCGTAGTTTTTTCAATATTAGGCCGATTTGGACTGCACCAAGATTCTGCAGACTGCATTGCGCTGAAAATGGAGAGAAACCAAAGGCAGATATAAATGCTAATTTTTAGATCATCGAACAAATGATATGCATTATAAAAAAAATTGTTTATTTGTAATTAATTAATTTTAATGAAATAATTATTTATAATCAAAATTAATCACAAATAATTTTTTTTATTGTAATTAATTAATTACAAAAATTCATTTTTCAGCATGTAGTGACCAAGCCGCCAATCAGTACTACTTTCCGTGCTTTAATAAAATAATTAATATTGGGCTGATCACAGTTTATATACCCAACAATCGATCAACTGAAAATTAGATATTCAGGAGGATGCTGTAGTACTGCAGAATTACCACGTGAAAATAGGGTCCAATCTGTATCATGTATAATTCGTAGCTAGCCACCTTTCTAGGGGTATGTAATTAAGTTAAAAAATATATTAACCAGGAAAATATAAGTACTATAATAGATCCCATAATATATATGCTTATGAGGGTACGAAGGACGTACGTACACAGATAGCAAAAGGCAGTAGTGGCTCCCCGGCCTGCCTGCCTGCCTGCGTAAACAAGCTACGTACATGAGATGCAGAATGCATGCATGCAGGCCGTTAATTAATTATAAATTAGTAACCTACCCAATTTTGAAATAGCATACAAAAACCCTAAACACCCAACAAGCTTCCATGCTAAATTAAAGGAGTTGATTTAGCTGTCTGTTAGAATTAAACCCACAATTAGAACAATATTTTATCATACAGTACCAGTACTATACTATATATATTATATTATACAGCTGCAGCAACGAAAATATATATATATATAGCACCAAATTAATTAATTAAAATTAATGGATAGAACATCCCTAATTATTTTTATAAGACAGCTAGCATGGGATATTGCAAAGATAATGGTGGAAAGTGACAGCTTGTTAATTGTAGAAGCATTGGAGGAAAATAGTATGGAAAATTCAATGCTTGAGTATGGAAAATTCAATGCTTGGGGTGTTATATAGTGAGATTAAAAAACTATCTTCTTGTTTTGGTGAATGCCTAGTATTTTGCAATGCTTATATAGAGGGTCATATGGCAGTTCATACGCTTGCTAGAAATGCTTGAATCAGGAGTGGAACCAAATATAAGATAGGCCAATTACTTTTTAAAAGCTAATATAGTATATAAATATATGTAACTTCTTTTTTATATAATTAAAATCACCTCCCCCCCCCTCCCTCCCTCCCTCCCTCCCAAATTAAAAAAAAAAAAAAATTACCCCTCAATATTCAAGCTTTTAAAACTTTTATTGAAATCATAATTGCAAATCCTAATACTTACCTAGTCCTACTTTAACTTTCACCAGACGGCCAACACCCAAATCGTTCCCCACTACAAGAAAATTTTGGTATCTGTGGCCAACTATTCTCTGCCAACATGTTTATTTGTTACAAAAATTGACAGAAAATAACCATTTTGGCAGAGAATAATTGGTCACAAATACTCAATTTTCTTGTAGTGCCCCCCGTCTAGCTTGATATGTTAACGCATATAGATTTTCAAGATATACCTACATTATCTAAGTTGTGCAGAGGACTTGCAATTTTTAAAAAATCAAAAATTTATTATTAGATTGACAGGTTAACTCTTCCAGTATTAATTCTTCATGTTTCTACTGTTATTACTTGGCGAGTATTTTCTATCATAAAACTTATAAAAATTAAATTGCGTACTCAAGTAGAAGATGAGTTTTTTGCAGATCATTTGCTCATTTATATTAAGAAAGAAATTGTAAAAAAATTAACTTAAAAAATGATAATAGATAAATTTTATTTCATGTAAGATCGTCATCGAACTTAATTGGAGGGGAAAATCCTAAATTGATATTTCATTTTATTTTATTTTGTAACGGTCTTTATCAAACTATGGAAATTCTAAGAAAATCATCTTATAAGATGATTTATAGACACATATTTTTTGTATGCAGTTTTATGACATATAATTATTATTTTTATATAATCACATATAAAAAATACATATGATTTATACTCATATATACTACATACTTTATCAAATTGCTTATCAAATATTATCAAATATTAAATTTTAATTTCTTCCCTGTTTGAAATTAAGGTACTACAGATAATATTAATATATGGTGTGATTATATCCCAATCTGTTTTTCTCAAGTCGTGTAGCTTGATAATTGTATGTAATTTCTTTCGATTAATGGAGTTACGTTTTCTAGAAAAATTATTTGTGTACGGACAGATAATATATATTGCACGGAATGTAGCAGACTTTCAGATCATTTTGAAACAGCCCTAACTTGTAGGTTGTAATTAAATGGGCTACCTATAGCTAGCTGACCATGATACTTAAATCTCCCGAGGAATCACCTTTATGAAAAGAAAAGAAGAAAGTGCTTTTAACTGGGTCGATCTCATTTTTTATAGAATTATATATATATATATATATATAAATATAAATATAAAGCAGGACTAGTTGCTATGTAAATCATATTTTAATGTCTAAATTTCCAAGGCATATATATATATATAGAAACCGCGTTTCCATACAAACTAATTCTATATATATTATCTCCAATGTTTTCGATTGTTTTCTTGTTTCCCATCGTTATTAATTAGTAAAACAAATGTAGTCCAGTACTTATGCGTATGTCCAACGAACTCCTGATTGTATCTGAAATAATCCGACAAATCATGCAACAGATCAGATCAACGAAGAGTGGCCGAGAATAAAGAGTGTAACTGTTGGACTAATCACAAGAATCAAGTTTCACAACAATTACAAATTTGACAGCCATCAATTACAATCTACACTACCCCAATTCTAGCTAGCTTTTTTAGAATAGGTTTTATATTCTTTGTGTGTAAATATAAATATATATATATACATCACTCGATTCATTTAAAAATGTGCTGCTGTATTGTAATCAATTTTGTTAATATACAGTCAATATACAAATCTCAACTCCCATACTCCAATCTCTAACAAGAACCCGATCCCCAATTCCCATACTCCAATCTCAACTCCACAATCCCCAATTGAAACCCCATTGATTGCTCTCAATATCTTTGCCCAAATTAACAAAAAACTCAATCCTTCCACCTTTCCTTAATGGCAAGCACAATTTGAAGCTCTTCTAGTTGGAAATAATCTTCTACATTATGTGGCCTGTGATCATCCCTGTCCCCAAACCGATGGCACTTGACCTACATCATCTCTTCAAAAAACTCACTGGGTCAGGCACGATAAGCTCATCCTTAGTGCCATTCTAGCCCCCACCACCACCACAATCACTCCCTTCATGTCGACGCCCCTGTTTACGTTTGGGATCAAGCGCTGATTATGCCCAAAGAATAACGTGGTTATTTGCAGTATAGTTTTAGGGTGTTGATTCTACAAGGAGATGGATTGAGAAATAAAAGATAGTGACGTTACTAAGAAAAAGGTGTAGACGAGTGTGAAAAGTAATTTTTAGAGTGTGACATAAATTAAAATTAAATGAGTAATTTGAAAAGTATAAAAATGAGACGAAAAGTAGAGTAATGGAAATCTTTTGTATATAATCGGTATTTTAATTATTTTCGATTCATTAATAACTCAATTGAAAATTTTATGTCCAAATTAATCAGAAGATAAAACATTAATAATCAGATTTAAATCAAATGTAATCTTTCGAAAAATCATTCGTTACAATATAAGAACGGGAATTATTATTGTTGGGGAATCCGGCCGACTGACGAACAGTAAATACGGAGCCACGTAGCGGATTCAACAGAGAGAAATAAAACTAAAGACGGAGAACAGAAATGGACACCAGATATGAAGTGGTTCAGCTCAAACTAAGCCTACATCCACTGTTGGGTCGGTCTAAATCACTATAATAAACAAAGATGGAGTACACTTCTTGGAGGCTACAAATCTCTCTCTCCCACAACACTCTCAAACCCTTTACAAATAGGTTCTTTCTGATCTACAAAATCAAACAAGGAGAAAATGGGAGACGGACGGCTGTGTTCGTAATCTCGCTCCAGCGAGCCCTTCTCGCTTGAGCGAAATCGCCTTCACTCCACAACTCTCTGCTTCCGCTCTCTGTGCTTTCAAATGCCGAGATCCTTATATAAGCTGTATCTCGCTCGAGTGGAACACTATTCCAGACGGCACTAACCCTAGTTTCTAGAAGCGATGCAACCCTAGGATTGATTCTCGCTCGAGCGAGAGGTCGAGCGAGAGACGAGAGAAGTCTCTACCTGGATCCAAAACTCTCCGTTTGATGTCTCGCTTGAGCGAGTGTCGAGCGAGGGTCGAGCAAAATTACGGGTTGAAAACTCCAAGTGCAATCTGATGCGCGTCATTCAAGCCACATCTCAACAAATCTCCACCTTGGCTTGAATAAGCCGAACAAATGACTCACAAATCCTTCAACCACAGAAGGAATACCCAACATGAAATACGAAATCTATCTTTGAAGAACTTAATTTTCAAACAAAAGTCTTCAACACCATAGACGACATCTGAAGATTCACTATCTTCACACAAATGGCAATGCACCATAATACAGACTATTTACTTAAACAAACGGCTTCTGAATACAAATGAAGACAACCAAATATTCTTCAGCCAAAGTAAGAATCAACAAAAGCCTGCATGAGCATACACAAAAGGTGACCAACTGCCCCCTTTATCTACCAGTTGTAGACCTACTCTCACTGTGCACCAATGCCAATCAACTATGAAGCTTTCTGTAACTCCACCTTCTTGCTATAACTCTCTCTCCTTTCTGTGGAAACAAAAGAAAAGAAAATTCATCAAATAGCAAGATGCGTTGTCCGCTTCATGACGATCTGTAGACAAGCCTGGTAAACCAAAAGCAAACTGTAGACTCTGTTACTCAAAGCCCACCTCATCCATTCAGTTACTCCGTGGAGTGAAACAAAACTGTATGGTCTGAGTAATGCTTTACCTTCTTGTCTGTAGATCAATTGTTTTCTCAAAAGTGTTTGAACACCAAACACATCACAAAGAAACAGATAGACAAAACCAAACTTCCAATGATCATAAAACAAATATGAGTTTAATACAAAACAAGACTTTACACAAGATGTATCCTGATCAAAAATATTGTAGGAATCCTGATTCTATACTGTTTCCCAAGAATACAATGCAAACAAAAAACCAAGATTACTGACTTCTGATCACACCAAGATTACGTGACACATGCGAATGAATATCTGAATCTGGAGCATGTGAGGATACTCCACCTGTCACCACACTGCCCACAAGGAAATAGAGACTAACTGTCATCTTCTTCACTGTCATCACTACTAGAGGAACTTTCCTCTTCCTCCACATTTTTCAATTGAGGACACTCACTTTTGTAATGATCCAACTTATGGCAGTGGTAACACTTCACTTTTCTCTTATTAGATCTAGAGCTACTAGAATTGGAACTACCTCGATTCTTCCCTGAACATCCTTTCCCGAATCTATAACCAGAGGAACATTTTACAAACAAACCCTCGGCTTGATTGTTCATGCCTAAACCCCCAAATTTTGTTCTCAATTCCTTAGAATTCAAAGCAGACTTGACATCTACTAAGGAGATTGTATCTCTACCATACAACATTGAGTTTACAAAATTATCAAACGAAATAGGCAATGAACACAAAACAATTAAGGCTTGATCTTCCTCATCAATCTTAATGTCTATGTTCCTCAGATCCATAATAATCTTATTAAATTCATCTAGATGTGCAGAAATAGAAGTACCTTCCTCTATTTTGAGAGTATATAACCGTTGTTTCAAAAACAACCGGTTAGTGAGAGATTTCTTCAAATATAAGCTCTCCAGCTTGTTCCACAGACCAACCGCGGTCTCCTCCTTTGCAACTTCCCTCAAAACTTTATCTGATGGTGATAGTAGAATGGTACTATGAGCCAATTCCTCATTCCTTGACGATGCAGGAGACTTACCAGTCACTCTTTCTACAACCTTGAACAGACCCTGCTGACACAACAAAGCCTTCATCTTCAAGCGCCATAAACTGAAACTGTTCTGACCGTCAAATTTCTATACTCCAAAATTTACTGAGGCCATTCCTTAACACTTTGATATCAGTTTGTTAGGGAATCCGGCCGACCGACGAACAGTAAATAAGGAGCCACGCAGCAGATTCAACAGAGAGAAATAAAACTAAAGACGAAGAACAGAAATGGACACCAGATATGAAGTGGTTCAGCTCAAACTAAGCCTACATCCACTGTTGGGTCGGTCTAAATCACTATAATAAACAAAGATGGAGTACACTTCTTGGAGGTTACAAAACTCTCTCTCCCACAACACTCTCAAACCCTTTACAAGTAGGCTCTCTCCGATCTACAAAATCAAATAAGGAGAAAATGGGAGACGGAGGCCTGTGTTCGTAATCTCGCTCGAGCGAAATCGCCTTCACTCCACAGCTCTCTGCTTTTGCTCTCTATGCTTTCAAATGCCGAGATCCTTATATAGGCTGTATCTCGCTCGAGCGAGACATTCTCGCTCGAGCGGAACACTATTCCAGACGGCGCTAACCCTAGTTCCTGGAAGCGATGCAACCCTAGGATTGATTCTCGCTCGAGCAGAACACTATTCCAGACGGCGCTAACCCTAGTTCCTGGAAGCGATGCAACCCTAGGATTGATTCTCGCTCGAGCAGAAGGTAGAGCGAGAGTCGAGCGAAGTCTCTGCCTGGATCAAAAACTCTCCGTTTGATGTCTCGCTCGAGCGACTGTCGAGCAAGGGTCGAGCGAAATTACGGGTTGAAAACTCCAAGTGCAATCTGATGTGCTTCATTCAAGCCACATCTCAACAATTATCAATATCAAGGAAATTCAACGTCGACAATATACTCATAGAGCAATATTGCAGTAGAGAATTAAATTAATATAGATAACCAATTGAACCAAACATAATCCAAGGATTACTCCATTCAATAGAAAAAAGCATGACTGAATCTATAAATGAAATAAATTCTAAGATTATTTGGTGACGAAAACATTTATAATAAATTTCAAATGACTAAACAAAAGAGTTTTAATAATTGAAGAACACATATATGAATCAAAAACAATTACAAATACCATCATATATATAATTTCATCTTTAGCTCTACTAGAGAATTTAGTTACACATATTAAAAATATGCAACAAAAGTTCTCTAAAGAAAAATATGAAAGAATCGGTCACTGTTTTCTCTATTATTTGGTTTTTCTTTTCTTTTCTCCAACTCTCAAAATAGCTCTTCCAAGGCATTTTTTCATCACGCCCCCAGCTCCATCTATTTATAGATTTGTTATTGCAAGTTGTCAAGCTAAACTCATCCGGAAAACAAGTTACTTTGCCGTGTGAGAACACCGAGTGGAATCTTGCTTTGTGATTTAATCAAATGAGTTGTTTCCTTTCAAAATCATATGGAAATGCATCCAATATTACGGCTCTCTTGAATATCATGTGGCTGAAATGAGGCCATGTGAAGCTAAGTCTCTTTTATTGTTGTGTGTATCCCTTTTGTAGTTTTACAATAAGTGTGCGGCTGCTTCATCAATTTGTTTATCCATTTCAGCTTTGAAAAGGTCAATAATTGCGGTTTGTCTTGTAAGATCTCTAAGCTTATTTTATTTTTGAATTAATTAGGCATATGAATGGTGCAAGTGGCGCCAGTTTCTTTGCAAAAGTAATGAGGTGTCGTGTATGAGTTTTCAAGCAATTTCAGCTTGCTTTTGTGTGCAGCCAACTGTAATCTTTTCTTCCTCTATTTGTTGCCATGTGTTGCTCCTAGCTTAGTCATTAATTTCAGCTCACAAACAACACTTGCATGGAGTTGTTGGCTGCTTGTGTCTTCCCTTCTTGGTCAATAACTTCGGCTAGAGTTTAGCTTGTGATAATCCAAAGCTTGCATGTGTATTTGAGTTTATCATTTTTAATTCCTTTCGCAACAAGTCTTGAAGTGGCTTGTTGTAAGTGATTTCACTTGTGGCTGTGACATGCATGTCAACATATGGCTTGATGCAATTGGTTCTATGGCTTGAATTGCTTTGTGTGAGCTTATGTCTTCAAGTCCTTCTTGCCATGTATTATGCTCCATGAAATGATCATGCATTGATGGGTGGACTTGGTTCAAGTTTTCGGCTAGGAGTTGTTTTTTTGAGATGTCCAAAACTTTCATGTATTTTAATCAAATAAGATGGCATGATGTAAGATGCAAGTGGCACCGGTTTGTTATACCTTGTGTTTGTTCAACATGCTAGTCTCAAAATGGAGCTCATATGTGACTTTTAAGTGGTCTTGAAGAAGTTGCCATTTGTCACTTGGCTTATCCTCCACTTGCCTTGCTTGGTGTTGTCACCTACCACATGTAAAAAGAAAAGAAAATTAAATAATTTAAAGAAGATAGGATTAGAAGCAATTTTTGACTTTCTAAAATGAAATGAGAAATTGCATGGAAATTTAAGTGGCTTAAGTGTAAGGTGGAAATTCATGGGACCTATTTAATGAATTAAACTCATAAGTTTCTTTTTGTATTTATTTGAGACTTAAATATATTAAATCATGCTCATATCTATCTCAAAGATAAATAACCATTAAATAAAATAAAATGAGTTATATCATTATTTGTTTCTTTTCTTTTAGCATTTAAATAGGATATTTAGAGTGCATTTTTGTGTACTCATCAAGCGCAAATCGAGACATCGGAGATAAACATTACAAGAAAGTTCACCCCTCGTTTTTAACTTAAATTCGAGCATGTATTTATTATAAAAGTAGTGATTAGAAATTTCACAGTGGAAAAGGTCAAACCATTCTAAAATCAGGCAAGAACCTAAAATTTTTTACGTATGTCACATGGTATAACAAAACTAAAGTTCCCAAAATAACACTTCATATTCATAACGATACCAATTATGTCAAGTTCCACACAACAAGCGTCTTCCCAAAACATTGGGAACTAACAAAAGGTAAATAAATAAAGACATGCAACATAAGTCATGTGCTAACACCACAAGCGTCCACTATCTTAGGGGCTCGTCCTTAACCTCCTTAGCCCCTGGACCAAAAAGGAATTGCCCTCAGTCCACCCGATCACCTTGCAGGACACAAGTCCCCTTCTCTGAGGAGTAGACGCGATCCATGAATAAGGATCTGTCAGACCTCAGAGTGAGGCAACACCCCACACACTGGCGGCCGGCAGACTCTATGAGCGCCATCCATTGCTTATTAAAAATAAACTGCTTGTACAGATCGGGGGTCATCACATCAAAAGGTGGAGAGATCACCAACCCATCAGTGGGCTGGAGACTCCCTCACAGCATCAACGTTGTAGTCGTCATCTTCTCCTACAACCACTTATAGTGCCTCATTAAGGAACGATAGTGAAAATATAAAGGGATGAGATTTCGAGAAATTTCAGTAATTACACAACTATCTCAACAAAATCATCTCAAATATACATATAAGTGAATAACAAACAAATCATGTGTCATCTATATGCGACTAATGACTTAGTAAATGCATATGCTCATGAAAACCTTTATAAAACTTGACTTTCTTTTAATCTTGACACGTATGCTTGTTTTTCATGAAAATGGTTCATCATATAATGTAATTATTTTAACTCATGCTTTAAAAATCCTTTTTCATAAAAAACTTTTTGTTTCGTTTATCATTTCTTATCTTAGAACTATTTACATATTTATATCATTCTTGGGGCTCGAAATTTGTTCTTGTCATGACTTCTTGTTGGATACCTCACGATTCTCATATACGCCGTGTGTTTCCTGCTAGTTACCGTATCACCCGGCAACCACTCAAGTCTATGAGAATACATTATGCATTACCATAACACCCGCAAGCTACTTAAACCAGGGCGACTACGTTATCCGCTCTTTATTACTCAATGACCACTCAAACCGAGCGACTACATCCTTATTCTTATAATGGTAAGGCAAAAGCCAACACCATCCTTGGACACCCACTAGTTTTATGTGCGACTACACTCTAGACACCTTTTGGAGATATACATGATCCACCGATTGTTTTTCGTCAACCCAGGAGTTTTTACTCGACTTTAAACACTCTTGAGTGAACAGAGAGTTTTACTAGGATACTATCCCGTCTCAGCATTTGGGGTTCTTATAAAAACCTTAATTTTTTTTTTTTTAAACATGTTTGACTCAAAAACTTGATTTTCATGCTTCATCCATGTGACATGAAACCCTTAGTGTTTAACATGCGAATCATGGGACTAGTTCAAGCACACGTATACTTTGTCATGCTCCTTGACAAATCAACCATCAAATGATTCTATCTATATTTCATATCAAAGCACACAAATGAGTCTAATACCTAAAGAGGGGCACTCGTCCTTCACCACTAGGATTGGGCCGAGACCCTCTAAGACTACTTCCTAGGGTTTTTTTCTTCTATCTTCCTCTATGTACTCACCAAGTTTTAATAAAATTTACTAAATATTTTTAGCATCACTAAGAGGGTTGACCGAACACTATAGCCCTTAGAATTAGTATTTTCATCAATTTTCTCTCAACCAAAGTAGCATACTTACTCCTATATAGGAAAACTGAATTTCATGCTAAGGGATCCTCCTAGTTTCATGCTTCTAACTTTCTTAAGTATTCAAGTCATAATCATCACATGAAGAATAGTTGATTTTTGAAAAACTCAACCCTAAAACTCTTCAAACCCAAAACCCATATGTGCATTAAATCAAATCTTTTTCAACTCCAAACTTTATTTTAACATGCATGCATTTTGTCACCACTTATCATATTAATCATACTCTCATTTTTCTTTATAACAAAGTAACTAAATCCGCCAATAAAAATATAAATCTCAAGTCTAGGATAATATACATTGCTAAGCATGGATTTGCAACCAAACATACAAGGCATTTTCTCCAAGCAATCTAATCTAGCATCACCAATCATTCAACAAACTTCATCTTAGTCATGCATGCATTCTTATCACTATATACCATATCAATATACTTCATTTCTCTTTGCATCAAATTGACTAAATCCACCAACATAGTGTAAATTTCAAGTCTAGAATAGCATATAGACTAAGCATGGATTTATAACTAAATAAACAAGCATTCAATTAGACAATACAACCACATTTACTCAAATATATACAATAAATGCTAAAGTCAAGATAAAGATGCACTTAAAATATTCCAAGTAGAAAAAAAAAAGCTCTGAAAAAAATATAAAATATTCCATTAAAACAAACTACAAGCATGTAGTTAAAGAGAAATTCTTAGACATAAACTTTGGTGTGTGCATATGATCTAACCTAAGTTTCTATACATGAGATAGGTTAGAGTTTTTGCTTACCTCTCCAAATATGCTTCCACTCAAGAGCACTAAGCTCAAACTCTACTAAACTTAGAATATTTTTGTGTTTAGAAGGTGAAAGAACACAAAGCATGTGAGAGTAGAGAGGGAGAGAGTGTTGCCGTGAGGTGTAGTGTAGGTGTGTAGGAAAATGAAACAAAATGGAAAGGAATAATAAGGCCATTTGGCCAAGGGAGTTTCTAGGTGCTCTAGGCATTCATTTCTCTAGTTTAGAATTGACCTTTGATGGGTTGAAAGACCCCTTTGATTGATCCCCATCACTAGAGTCCAATCATGTCTAAAACTAGCTTGTACTTAGGTTAGAACTCCTTTCCATTTATTTCCTATGGCCAGCACCCATCATGGGTTCAAACCCTTCCTTTTCTTTCACATCACTCCTCACACACTCACCAATCACTTCACAAGTCCCTCACCAAGATCTCAAATCAGATTTAGAAAAATGGGTTTGCCATACTCGACCATACCCTTTCTAGCACCAACAGAAACCTACTCACTCGTACACTTTTCCACACACAAGTCTTATCCACTTTTACACAATCCAACTTATCATAATCATCTAGATTTAGCAAAACCTAGGAATACTAAAATAGAGCATTCAGCTACACTCCCCTCACCTGAATCCCATTTGCTTTCCTTTGGTCATTCTTCTCTCCAATGATGCTCCCCTTTGACACATCACTCAATTTGTGATGTCCCAAATTTATGTTCGTAATTCAACGCAAATTAGAGTGTCAGGATAAGTAACGCTAGGCTACTCATTCCCGTACTTATCGAAATTTAATACATGCACCTAGACTTACTAATACATGCAATGCAAATCGCACCAGAAAAGTTTTGAATAAAAAATTTCTAATGATCACTTGGTAAAATAAAACCACAATATTCATATCATCCATTCTTATAATAACATTATATCCTTATATGCATAACCTAGTTAGTTTTCTTAGCCAATATACAAACTTATCAAAACTTCGACTTAGGGCCACCTAGGCTCCTTCTTCATTTCGGGAAACTCTTTCTTCATGCCAATGTCAATCCCTACTACTACCAACTAGTCAAAAACTTTTAGGGAGAGAGATTACTTAGGGGACCCCTCAGAGTTTCTTCGGATCTCTCGAGCAACTGGGACCTAGCCCATGACCATCATCCAACCCTGAAGCGAAAATCATATTCCAAAAAGAAAATATACATACAAGAATGAGATTTTCTTGGAAATCTTAGTAAGTACACACGTAACTTAATAAAAATATAGATATCATAAAATAATCACAAACAAGCCAAAGAGCCAGAATATGCATTTATGGCATGCTTTATTTGACTCATGCATGACTTAGACTTATTTCTTTCTTTAAAACCCTGAAACTTTTAAAACCCTTTCAAGTCTCAGAATTCCATTTTTAGCTTATAAATTCATTTATCAAAACCCATGGTTTTTTCCCTTTTAGAACATAGCATACTCGTTTCTCTTTCTAATAGACTTAGTTTTATATTTCCATACCTTTATCTTATTCATAAGGTGACAGCAGTTACGTATTGACTTCATTGTCACACTTATTTCATCACTTCGGTGGCAGTTATGTATCGCCTTTACCATTGAGTTCTCTACTATTATTACCCGTGATGGGGTCACATCCAATATTGATACCCCTGGTTGGGCCATATCCAATATTGTTATCCCTGGTTGGACTATATCCAGTATTGTTACTCCTGTTGGGCCATATCCAGTATTGTTATCCGTAGTTAGGCCATATCCACTATTGTTACCCTAGTTGGGCCATATCTACTATTGTTACCCGTGGTTGGGCCATATTCACTATTGTTACCCGTAGTTGGACCATATCCATATTCTCGTCAGTCGTCCGAGCGTTACGTATCACCGTCCCCATTGTGACAAGCCTTATCATATCCATGATACGGGTGTTACGTATCATTGTCCCTGTTATGATGTGACTGATTCTTAAGTCTTTTCACTTATAAAGTTTTCTTATCTTATTTCTTAAATACTCGTCATGACCTATGGCAACACTTATATGACAAAATGTAACATGGACTTTTCTTAAGATGAACGTCATAACTTATGATGACACTTATGTGACATTATAAAACATGAACATACTCATAGACTTTTGAATGCATATTTCATGTCCTCATGAGTCTTATAACATGTAATAGCCCTAAAATCTTCATCCTAATTTAATTATTTAATTAGATGCTAATATAAAAGATTAGTGGTAATTTGTAAAAACAAGCTCTAAAAGAGATGGGCTTGGGAATGAAGTTTTGGGAATATGGATTAAGTGAATGGGCCAAAAGAGTAGTGGTGGCCCATAAGCCCATAGAGTGAACTCATGACCCATCAAGCCCATAGTAGATACACATGTCACTTAAAGAGAAATCCTAGAAAGTCATCGAAGGCTTGTAGGAAATTTTTAGTTGGTAAGGATTGACTAGTAGGTAGCAATGTGCCATGTAGGATTGAGTGTGGAATCTTATGGAGGGATTTTCCTATCATGAAATCTTGGAAGTACAATGCACCATTCTTTGACTTTCCAATAGAAATCATAGTATATAGGAATATGACCAAGTGGCATGAGGAGAATGATAAAAGGAAGGAGCAAGGGTTTTGGTGGGATGTAATCCGTGAGCCACTTGGAGGGTTCCATGGAGTATGGCCACCAAAATGTTGATGAGACAAAGGAGGAGTGTGTAAGTGAATAAGGTTCAATGTGTAAGAAAGTATGGATAAGTGAAGAAAGGTATGGTGTGGGTGTAGGTGATGGAAATGACAAAAGCAAGGAGATGAAGCAAATGGGGTTTCGGTGGAAGCAAGAGCTTGGCCGGATTATGCATTGCTCAATTCCCAAAAAGCATGGCCTTGAGATCACTTGGATGGACACATGAGATGATGGAGGGATGATGATTAAGTGAAAAGCAAGAAAATGAGGACCAAGCACTCAAAAGAGGCGCCGGCCATAGCAAGTGAGGGAGAAAGAAAACTAAATCTTCCAAGGCATGGCCAAGATTTGATCTTGGAATGACCTAGTGTTGTCAATCTTTCAATCCATCATTGGCCATACATAGGAATGGTAAAAAGTGTACCAAAGACCCTAGAGGAAAGGGCTTGGCCGTGTGACTCCATACTCATTCCCTTAGCTTGTTTTATTTGGATACATGCAAGCATATTCCTACCTCACTCTCTCCTTACCTCTCGGCCAAAACCATCCAAATTACCTCCACCTTTGGTTCTTCTTCTTTCATCACACAATTTGAAGAATCCTAAATTAGTGGAGCTAAGATCAAGAGTATTGAAGTGGATAATACCTTGGAGAAGGTTAGTGCCTAGATTCATCCAAGCTTAGGAAGAACACATACACATGTAGCACCATTGTTTTATCAAAAAGGAAATAAGATTTCTTTTAAATCTTTATACTTATAATTAGTCTAATAAGAGATTTTATGTGTATATTTTCAGATTTTAATCAAAAATCTAATAGGAATATTGTAAGTATACTTTCACCTTTTCTTTAACATTTCTTGTATATAATTAGGTGATCATGCTTGTTGGATTAATGATTGTATTGCCATGTTTGGATTAAATTGATTGTGTTAATACTTGTCTTTGATATGAATATCCATGTGTAGATCTCTATGTTAAAATAAGGTTAGAATATGAGTATAGGTGATGGATCAAGTATTAGTAGTAAAAAGAAATGAAAAGCATGAGTATCATATGAAATGATGAAATTGATGCATGATGGATCTTAGTATTAAGCTTATAAAAATTTGTTGTTGCAAAGTTAAAAATGTATTTGCGAAAATCAATAGTATAATTGATTTATTTAAGGAGGATATTGTCTTGAGGAAATGAAAAATGGACATGGGAAGAAAATATATGATTAATACGAATTGTAACGGTGTATACATGCATATGGAAAGAAATAATCACTCATATATGAAGACTAGTAGTGTTTAATTGGAATCTTGTGATGTTTAAGGTTAGGACTAGAGAATGAGATTATATTGCTTGTTTGTGGAATTATTTAGTTTAAGGTTATAAAAGAGACTTGTTGAAAAGGAAACTTTGAATGAATTAATAGATGGAAATTTCCCCAAGTTAAAAGATGAATGAAAGAAGTTGGAATAAATTAAGTTTGGAGGCAAAAATGTTTATTTAGTGGATAATAGGGTTTCGGTTACCCCTTTCTAAAGATGGTATGTGTTTTAATTAGACACCTTTAATTCTTGGAGGATAATTAGAGTGAAGTGATGAAGAAAAGCCCTAGGAATTATGCTAGGAGGTTTCGGCCTTGATGGTTTGGAGATGGGCCAAGTACCCCACTTCAATTCTAGGTTTAAATTTGGATGTTAAAGCATGATGAATAAGTAGGGAATTGTAAAGTTTACCCCAATGAGAAAGAAAAGAAAATGAACTATGAATGCACTCGAGCTCACCTCGGGTTTTGTATGAAAATAAGTAAGTGTTGCATGTCACATGCATAAATCATGAAAAACATGTTTTTAAAGTCCAATATGATTTTAAGAAAGAAAAGAAGTAAAGTTTTATAAGAACCCCAAATGCTGAGACGGGGTAGTGCCCCACTGGAACTCCCTGTCCACTCATAAGTGTTTAAAATCGAGTAGAAGCCCCTAGGTCGACGAAGAACAGTCGGTGGGCCGTATATGGCTCCAGAAGGTGTCTAGAGCACGGTCGCACCTAACACTGGTGGGTGCCAAAGACGAGTAAGGTGTAAGAGCCTGCCGTACTATAAGCTACGTGATACACTCACTTTAAGGTGATGCGGGAACCAAGAGGGAACACGCGGTGCTTAGGGGAAGCTGTGTTGTGTCTCATATATGCTATGCGATAAGTCATGACAATATAGACTTTTGAGCCATAAGAAAATATCTGTATATGATAAGTGGCGCCTAAGAAAGAATAAAAGATGTGAAATGTTTTAAAGAAATGATTTGAAAAGTACTAATATGAAAAGAAGTCTGAAAGAAGCAAGTCTGTATGAAAGTTTACATGAGCATGTGCATGAGTTCAGTCATTCATTTGCATATGCATTAGCTACGAATGTTTGGTTCACTTATCTGTATATTTGAAATGTTTTGGTTAAAGTGTTAGTATACTTGCTAAGATTTCTCCCGAAATTTCACCCCATTTTCTTTTATTATTTATACTATCGATTCCTTGGGAACGATAGAAGTTATTGCAGGAAATAATGGATTCCCGGATTACGACTCTCGAGCAGATGGGTCGGACCCTCAAGGGCCTGACTAAGTCAGATTCTGCTAGGCCAATGACCCAGACCTGTTGGGTCAGTCGGCAGCAGAGTCGCTTCCTATGGCGACCTACTTTTTTGATGACCTACGCCCTACGAGGTGTTGTCTGGTGTTAGGAGTGGACGAGCTACTCCATATGGGACGCCTGTTTACCTCATCCTCTGGGATGATGTGTGACATAGGCCCAAGTTTGAGTTTGGACAGTCTTCATTACAGTCCTAACTTTAAAAAGATAAAGGAAGAACCCGCTTATTAGTATGTTTGGCGGAAAAGGAAGGGGTCGCTGACGTATTTATTTTGTATTGCTAGTATATTTTGAGGAATTCTTCCCGCAGTTTTGGGAAGTGCTTTTGTATAAACTGTTAATACTGGTGACCATGACTTTTGATGTATATGTATATAATGTTTAATTTGGGCTTTATTTCGTTAACCATGTGATGTGCGACAAGCGTAAAAGTCTTGTCGAATGTTTTTGGCTTGACCTTTTTCTGCTGCGAGATAATAATATAAAGAAAATATATATATATATATATATATTAAATATGCTTTCACATGTAACGATGAGGGATGACTTCCTTGAGACGCTCGTCCCTGGCGTCGCAATTTGCGTACGAACCCAAGCGCAAGCTGGGGCGCCGACATAACATGTAGAAATATATCACAATAACATACATCACATAATATTAAAACATAACAAATAATGCTTAATTAATTAAGTAAATTAATAAAAAATTAAGGCTGGCTGAAATTCCTAGAGGATTAAACTTTATTTTATTTTAATTCAACTCATGCTAAAATTCTCATATTTAACATATCAAATTTCTCTTACTAAATTTATGCAAACTTAATCATTTTTCTGAGTGTTTTCTTCTATAATTCTTCGCCAATTGAAACCTTTTCTAAGTAATCTAAAGTTTCTAATTTTACTATAATCATCAAAATATCATAAAAATAATTAAAAACCAATTGGATAAGATTTAAAGTCAAAAACTCCACTAAAACCCTATTGTAGCCGAATTGTTCTAGGTTTTCTTTCTCAAATTTTTCTCAAATCAAGACCCCATATTTTTACATAATTCTCTTCATACAACATCATATAATATATTTCTAAGGTCTCATAATTTTTCTAGAATTTGTCCATAGCCAAAACCACTCCAAAATTCCTTATGTTATAATTTAATACATAAACAAAGATTAAGCTCAAATAAATATCAAATATAATCTAATCACCAAACCACTTATTCTATACCAAGATTAAGTTAAATAGTATACTTAAAAAAAATTTCAAAGCTAGATTTGCTGCTCAGGATAGGTTTTGCACCACTTCTTTTCTAATACCCTCAATTGGCTCTCTTTTAGTGTTTAGGTGATGTAAATGAGTTTTTGTGTATTTTTTGGGTATTTTCTCACTATGGATGACTGGTATCTCTAAAGGAAATAGAATAGAAGCCCATGAATCTATTTATAGGCATGAGAGACGTTGGAAGCAAGGGGAAAAAGTTTGGGCATTTCAGCAACGCCCTTAGCCGATTGGAGTGATGTGTTCTCTACACTTGTGGTCTCATGATCGCCCATAATCCTATATAAATTTTCTGATATTTTAATTTCATGGTTGAGATTAATCCACCTATAAAATTATCTTAATCAATGGTTCAAAAGAAACCAAATCAAGTGGGGCAAGGACAAAATAGCATGAGGTTATCTTCCAATGGGGTATATCTAGCTACTTCCATCTCAAATAAGTTCTTGATCAAATTTGATTCTTTGCAAACTCAAAAAATAGAAGCTTTATATCATCTTCTTAAGATTCTATAGGATTTAAAATCACCTTATTCCAAGATCAAATGAGAGAGATATTCTTAATACACCAAAATATGTCAAAACCACCCGAGAACACCCAATCCGAGTTCACCATTTGTTTCATTTTGTTTTCTTGCCAACCAAGACTTCTAAATTACTTATCTCCATTTTCCACATATAACTACACATTTCAAGAAGTTGATAGACCTGAGAATCCAATTTGATTTTCGTCACATGGCAAAGTCGGTGCACTTTGTTGAAGTTGGTTACTTGTTGATTCCTATTCCTGTCCATTCACTTCACACCAGATTTAGTCATTGATTAAATCCTTATCTTCGAAAACTAGAGACATGAAAGTTCTATATCTCCCTCTTAAGATTTTATAGGAACTATAATAACTTCATTTGGAATTTATATGACAGAGTTATGATTATTATACTAAACGTCGACAGATCAGCCCGAGAGCACCAATCCGGGCACACCAAGTGTTTGATAGATGATTCTTCTTGTTTCACACGAAACTTCCTAGATAAAATCTTCTTACTCCCATATTTCTACATAATTTTCAAGATCTTAGGATAATTAAGAAAATACGCCAAAGACTTAATCTTAAACAAAATCATTAGTTAACTCAAAGTTAATGTCTATATGTCCAATTTAGTTCAGCCACTTCAATCCCAATTTCGTATTTGATTGAATCTATATTTCCAAAAACTCAAAACATAAGATTTATAAATATTTCTCTTGACTTTCCAAATAATCTTGAGTCATCCCAATCCAAAATAAAATGGGAGAGTTATGCCCAGATTACCAAAAGATGTTGAAACTGTCTAAAATTGTCTACTCCGAAAATATCATGTGTTATATTCTTTACTTATACCACTTAATCTTCATTGTAAAATTTCCATAAATTTTTATACAATATCTCCTTGAATATTCAAAAACCATATCTTCTCATCATTCTTAATATTCCCACTGATTTTTCCTCTAATACCAATAAAAGATTCGTAGGAATTATATGCATATATCCAAAAAGTTCCAAAGGTACCCTAAAATAATCCCAAAGTAATATAATCATGTCAAATATGAAAATTAAAAGAACACTTAAAATTTTGGGTTATTACATTCTCCCCCCTTAAAAATAAATTTTATCCTTGAAATTTGGAAGTTCAAACCTCAACACTAAAATATAACCCAAAGTATGCTTAGAAAAACCATGCAATCACTAATACCAACATGGCCACCAATACTACTCTTTCCTCTTGACACATCCCGTTTAAACTCCTAAAGCATAAGAGTAATTTAGAACCTTGACTTTTCCCAAGAATCTTAATACAACATCTAATAAAATTCAGCAATTATTAAACTAAATTGATCTCAGTCGATATCTATGCTTTATCAACCAAGTGTTCATTCCTATTCTCTCTTTGATAGCTTAAAAAAAATCTTTCAAATTAATTGAAAACAAGATTTTCCTCCGAGTAAAACTCCAAATTCCCATTGATTCCTACAAATCGATGTAATTTAAACCTTTGATCATCACCAACATCATGTTTATGCTGCGTATTCTCATGGTTTTCTATATAGACAACCTTAGCACATACCAAATCACATCAAAATGGAACCAAAAGTTACATTTCTCAAGGCTATATACTTGTAGCTATCATGCATTCTTAATAAATACCAATATTTTACCTACATACAAATAGTCCATTCTTACTACTTTCATCTTTCGAACCTATATGATTAAGAATTGTCTCTTAAATCCACAACATTTATTATTTTTTTTATATGGATCAATCCTAAATTCAGCCATGTCAATCTAAGACCAATACCTACTGTTTTCTCAAATTTGATCCAAATCCCTAACCCTTGGAAGAATGCACAAATTAATTCCTTCACTCCACAAGCTATCTTTCTTAAAAATTCCTCTATCACTCTTTCACCTTGCTCAACTCCAATCTAATAGTTACAATTTAATTAATCTCTAGAATAAATCAAATCAACCTTCCACACCTAACAAAACATTTCTCCCGAACCAAAACATAAGGACATGCAATCTCCAAAATCCCCACATTTGTCATTATTTCACCTCAATCATCAAATGCCCACATATAAAACCAAAACTCCATCATAAGTTACTTTTACCTTAGAACTCAAATCTTTTGGCATCCAAAACATCCACCAAAACCACCTCACTTCATAAATATTCAAGCCTATTCTATTACCATGTGACACTCAAATTTGTGTTGAATTAAGAACGTAAATTGGGGGCATCACACAATCAATCATCCAACACCCTTCAACAAGTCTCTTCAAGATCTTCCACTTAGATTTAGTCCCTTGGGAAACCCAATAGGGTTCGGCACTCTCATTTCCCAAACCACCCGAACCATGCTTCCCACACATCTTCTCTTAACTACTCTCATTATCACCAAATCTAGCATGTGTCAATCATCTAGATTTGTCATGCTCCTAGGAAGACTAAATTGGAAGATCCCTTCTTCCTTCACATGCCTACCAAGTCATCCAATAATGAGAAAATCTCATCTTGGTTCCAACATCTCATCCTCCAAGAAAGCCACTAGTCAACCTTCCATCTACTAGTCTTTTCTTCCTCTTACCTACTAGTCTTTGAAGACTCATTAGAGTTCTTCTAAGTGTGATTTGTGTCTCCTATATGAGCTTGGTTGACTATGGATCTATCTCATGGGCCTAGGGGCTTGCCACTCATTTCTTGGGCCAAATACCTAAGTCATGCCCTTAACACTCAAATCTAAGCTCAACTTCACATGCTTAAATATCTAAATACCTACATTACCCTCATAACAATTAATTAAATAAAATAAAGTAAGAAATTCTGGGTCGTCACACTTCATCTTAATTGCCAAAACTTCTAAGGAAGCATGGCAAAATTTAAACACTATGTACACCAGCAAGTCTCGCACTAGAGCTATGTAGCTCAGAAAAGAGCTCACATTGATTAAAAGGGAAAATAAAACAATTCAGGATTACCTCTATATGCTCAAGTCTCTTGCAGACGAGATTGCCCTAATTGATCATCCCATCTCCAGTAGATCTGGTGGCAATCGCTCTGTTGCAAACCATTCAAATGAAAAAAAAATGCTTCTCGGAGCTTCAACAAGCAGCAAGGAAATAAAAACCAAAATGGGCCGAGAGACAATAGGAAGCAGCCCAATAATAAGGGGAAGCCCACAAGCCAACGACCTTATCAACCCAAGTGTCAGCTGTGTGACCCCTTGGGCCAAGTTGCCAAACAATTTCTGAGAGTGCAATTTTCGGAGCTCACTACCAATTGTGTCTCAACCTCTCATCAAAATGACACCAGATGGTTAATTGATTCCACTACATCTTATAATATTACAAGTGATTTAATGAATTTATCAGTCCACTTGGAATATGACGGCACATATGAAGTTGTAGATGATGATGGTTCAGGTTTCGTGTCTCACATATTGGTTTTTTGGTATTTCATTCTCCAATACACACCTTTCAATTAAATGATACCCTTTGTGTTCCCAATATTTGTAAAAATTTAATTTTTATCCATCACTTTACTATCCAAAATCGTGTTTTATTGAATTTCACCCCTCTTACTTTCTTGTCAAGGACCAGATCAAGGAGGCGATTTTTCTCAATGGTGCATGTGAAAATGGTGTGTACATGCTTATGAACTAATTGGTGGGCTCATCTCCAAAAATGGTTGCAAATGTGCATGAGAGGATGCCGATTGATGGGTGGCACAAGAGGCTTGGACATTCATCTCAAAAAATTGTCAATTATCTTGTTATTGCTTTTTCCCTTCCAATAAAAAAAGAACATTAAGTGTCAAATCTTTGTACTTCTTGTTCTATCAATAAAGTACATCAACAACCTGTTCATTTAACTAGTCTTCAAAGTCATGAAGCTCTTGATCTTATTTACACTGATGTTTGGGGTCTTTCACATATTGTTCGTTTTGATGGGTCACGCTACAACTTAATTTTGGTTGATCATTTTACCAAATACACGTGGTTCTACCCTATGGCAACCAAATCAAGCGTAAGTAGTATATTTCCTCAATTTAAAACATCTTGTTGAAACAAGGTTTCAGCAAAAATAAAAAGTGTTTACTTTGACAACGGTGGTGAGTTTATGTCTCTTAAAAATTATTTTTCAATCCACGGAATTAGCTACTACACCACTACTCCTCACACCCCCAACAAAATGGTGTTGCTGAACGCCACCATCGCCATCTCGTGGAAACAAGACTCACTCTTTTAAAGGATGCCGAACTACCACTCTCATATTGGCCTCATGATTTTCAGATGGTTGTTTACCTCATAAATCGTCAACCCACCACTATTTTACAAAGAAAATCTCCCTTTGAAAGTTTGTTTAACCAACCACCAAATTATCTAAAATTAAGAAAATTTGGTGGTTTGTATTTTCACTTAACCTGGGCTTACAATACTCATAAACTCCAGCCCAAAGCAAGCCCATGTGTGTTTTAGGGGATATTCTCTAACCCAAAGTGCGTATCAGTGCATGGACTTAGTGAGAAAAATAGTTTATCTCTCATGGCATGTCCTCTTCCACGAAACACAAACACCATTCGACACTCCATCTGAAGCTCAACTTAGGCAACTCCTCTCCAACCACCACCAGTGCGAATGGATCGTGCTCCTACTTTCGCATCACCTTCAGGTATTTTCCATAATTTCTCATTTCATCATTTACCTAAATTTTGAAATTTTCACACTTAGCACAAATTTGCTTGCACAACACTTTCAATCTATGCAAGAACCCACCAATCTCATGAATTTACTACCCCAAATGTAAACCTTGCAACCCAAAACCCAACATGATTCCTTAGGAAATCGACCAACAAATGAACCCGCACCCACTCACCCGTTCGATGAATAACATCTATAAGCCAAAACAATTACACTCAATCACAAAACACCCCATTCCACTCATCATTGAACCAAGTTGTGTGAGTCAAGCAATTCATGACCCTAAATGGAGGAGTGTCATTTCTGATGAGCTAACAAGCTCCAAGGGAATGGTACTTTGCTTTAAGAAAAAAAGTTTGGAGCTTGGGTATGAAAATTCAAAAGCAGACAGTACATTGTTTATCTACAAATCTGGCTTTATTTTATGCTTCTTGTTGGTCTATGTAGATGATTTGGTTATAACTGGCAGTGGCAATAAATTTGTTTGTTCAATAATTGATAAATTTGGAGCTTCTTTCTCTTTAAAGGACATGGAGCAACTCCATTTTTTCCTAGGCATGGAAGTCATTCCTACTATTGCCGGCCTATTTTTGTCTCAGCATAAATATATTCATGACATCCTCTCAAAAACAAACGTGCTTGGTGTAAAAGAGATGTTCACTCCATTATCCACAACAACGGCTCTTAAAATTATTGATGGCACTTCATCTGTGGACAACACATAATTTAAGCGTGTCATTGGTGTACTTCAGTACCTCTCTCTTACACGCGTAAACATATCAATTGCCGTAAAAAAACTTTCACAATTCATGCATAAACCCATTACTATTTACAAGATAGTTGCAAAGAGACTCCTAAGATACTTGAAGCAGACAATTTATCATGGTATTCACATTCGAAAAGCTAAAGCTCAAACATAACAACCTACACCGATGCTGATTTGGCCGGGACCTATGATGATAGAACCTTCACATCTGCATACATATGCTTTCTTGGTTCAAATCTAATTTCTTAGAGTTGAATAAAACAATGGGCCATTGCAAGATCATCCATCGAAGCGGAGTATAGAGCCCTTGCAAATGTAGCATTTGAAACCATTTGGTTATTGGCACTATTTCAGGAACTCACGTTACCTATCTTGTCACCACCAAAATTGCTTTGTGACAACTTGGGTGTCACACAGCTTAGTTTCGATCCCATTCAACATTCTTGGATGAAGCACATTCAAATAGACCTACATTTTGTTCGAGATATGGTTCAGAAAGGCACGTTGAAAGTTCATTATGTAAACACTCAAGATTAGCTTGCTGATCTTCTCACAAAGCTATTGTCAAAGCAATGTATGATGCTAAGAACCAAGATTGGCCTTGTTGACGATAGCCCTATCTTGCGGGGGCATATCAAAGATAATCCCATAACTCATGCAACATATCAAATCAAAGAAGAGTAGCTGAGAATCAAGGGTGTAGCTGTCGGACTAATCACAAGAATCAAGCTTCACAACAGTTACAAGTTTCACAGCCATCAATTACAATCTAAACAGCCACAATTCTAGCTAGCTTTCCTAGAATAGTTTTTGTATTCTTTGTATATATATAGCACTCGATTCATTTGTAAATGTATAGTTGTATTGTAATCAATTTTTTCAATATACAGTCACTACAAGAATCATCATTTTTTTAGGGGGCATTTTTAGTCCCTACAAGTGTGTTTTTCTCATGGAATAAGGCAACCTTGGCGTTTATTGTAGCGCCAGAAAATCATTGGTAAAGATAGGCCTGCTAAGTGATATTGCTGTTTATATTTTTCGTCGCAGTTGTTTTATTATTTGCGGCGAAATAGTTTTGCAGCAAATATTAGCTGAATCAAAGCTGTTATCCACCGAACCCAGAATAGAAAAGGCAACTAAAAGACTATAGCGGTGCATAGTGATTGCCGTTACAAGTCAAGGCAAAGGCTCTTGTCGCACTAAGTATGTTTCGGCCTATTTTTTCTCCGATACAAATTTAATTCCGTCGTAACAAAGCGCAATAAACCTATTTAGAACTCCTGCTTGCCTATCTGTGACTAAATGATTTTCCGGTGAACCCATTTTCTTGCCAACAATCTGCATCTCCAGTGACCCTATTTTCCAACCATATTCCAATTTCTGGCATTTTATTTGTCAATTGTCGCATTAATAAAAAGTCATATTACATTAAACCAATTTTATTTTTTGGTTTATTTTTGGATATTATATATGGTAGCTAGCCTACTTTTTACTTGCATGCACTGCTACATGAAACCTATAATAATTGTGTAGTATTATGAGCTAATTAAGGATCGCTCTACACCTGTTATATATGCAGGCTTAATACCTATTAACAATCGCTCTATCCCTATTATAATAATCACTCTATTCCTGATGAGTGCACAAAAATACACTCTAAATACTCTATTTAAATGCTAAAAGAAATGAGAAAATAATGAATATAACTCATGTTATTAAAATTAATGGTCATTTATCTTGAGATAGATATAAGTATGATTTAATACATTGATGAGAATATAAAATACCATATTTTTCTCTCTTCATGTTTAATATTTTATTCTTATTTGATGCCTAAATATACTCATTATTCTTATATTTTGATTTAGGACACAAATAGAGGTATTAGGAGCAAATGAAAATAACTGCAGAATTTTATACAGTTCTGATGTCATTTCGTAATATAGGCATAACGCTCTCATCCAATCTCTGATTGAGCTGATTCAAGATGATATAGAACCGCAAGAAAAATATCTATAACTTTTATGTTTTATGTTTTAAGAGATATCCGCTCGATTCAAGACAAAATCGACTATCAAGTGGACGCACCTGCACTTGACGATCTTGATTATTCTTCAGCCACTTGCATCAAATCCAAATGTCATCATAATATTTTCCAGCAAGTACTCCTACACCAACTTGGAAATTCAATGATCAATTCATATGCAAAATGAAGTGCACTCAAGTTTCTTCAAAACAAATTATTTGACCACAAGATATTAAGTCATACAAGACAACTAATGGAGAGAGAAGCAAAATTGAAACACTCAACCTACAAGCAAAATTGAAACACCCATTTTGAAACACATAAGATATTAAGTTATACAAGACAAGTGTTGGGGCATTGATTTTATGGGACTATTTCCTCCTTTTTTTTGATATTTATATATTATTGTAGCAGTAGATTATGTATCAAAATAGATAGAGGCAGCACCTTGCAGGACCAATGATAACAGGACAGTAATTAAGTTTTCAAAGAAAATGTATTATCTTGATTTGGTACCCCACGTGCTATCGTTAGTGACTGAGGTACACATTTTTTCAACCGTTCTTTTGAAACTTTAATGAAAAGATATAGGGTGATACATAAGCATTCTACTGCATACCACTCTCAGACAAGTGGACAGGTTGAACTTGCGAATAGGGAAATTAAACAAATTTTAGAAAAAAGGGTCAACCAAAATCGGAAAGATTGGTCTTTGAGACTAATCGATACGCTTTGGGCTTACTGTACAACTTTCAAAACTCCCTTAGGCATGTCACCTTATAGACTTGTTTTTGGAAAACCTTGTCACCTACTCGTGGGGCTCGAGCATCAAGCATATTAAGCCATTAAACATTTTAATTTTGACTTGGAAAAAGCAGGAAAACTTAGAAAATTCCAATTGACGAAATTAGAAGAATTGAGAAATGATGCTTATGAAAACTCCAAGATCTATAAGGCTAAAATAAAATCATTTCATAATAAAAATATTTTGAGAAAAACATTTAATCCTAATGATCAAGTATTATTATATGATTCAAGACTCTATAAGCATCCCGAAAAACTTTGATCTAGATGGACCGGCCCTTTTATAGAAAAAAACGTTTTCACAAATGGGGCAGTAGAAATAGAAAATCCAAAAGATGGATGTATCTTCAAAGTAAATGGTTAGCGCCTCAAAATCTTAATTGATAGACAATTCTAGAAGTAGAAGACATTCCACTTACGGATCAGT
The DNA here is from genome assembly GCA_036898215.1 of Platycarya strobilacea. NCBI lineage: Eukaryota > Viridiplantae > Streptophyta > Magnoliopsida > Fagales > Juglandaceae > Platycarya > Platycarya strobilacea. Next base: position 30,308,291 of record CM072549.1, on the reverse strand, counting down.
ATATCAATCTTAACCATCTCTAGGTATGTTTTTCTTTTACTTTCTTTTCGTTCATTTTCTTTTTGTTTATTGTTTACTTTATTTTGTTATAGGTTAAATTTATTTTGACAAATACCATCTTTGATGCCAAGCAAACCACCCACATCAGGTGTATTCTACCCCGTTTAGTTATTCAATTCTGATTCTTAAATATTAAGGACAATATTTCATTTAAGTTGGGGGGTGGGAATACAAATCTATTATTTAAAATCTATGGCATATTTCAATTAAAATATAAAAAATTGCCAATTTTTTTTCACACGGGCATCTTTTCACCCATGATACTCATGATCATTCATAACCATCTTGGTGAATTCAACAAACCCACGTTAAATCATTTTGCTAAAGCATCCACAGAACCATTTATGCACTTCTCCAAACTTTATGATAATATGGTAATTTGACACATATAACTAAAGAATTATTTTTCTTAAGTATTCATGTGAATTTTGGTGAGAATTGAGAGCTTACAAATACAGAAATTGTGACAAGTATCCATTGATTTGTTGAATTTGACACTTCTTTTGAGAATATCATTACATGGTTTGTTGTAAGATGGTGGATATACTTGTAACATGGTTTGAGCCTTTCAAGCTGACTCTTTTCATCATAGATTCCTAGCAGTCAATTTTGAGCCAATATACACATATGGTCTTTTCTTTTCATATCTACATCATCCATACCTCTCCACATTAGAGTATAGTTTATAGACTATATTTTCCTACCATTTTACTTTCAAGTGTGTACTACGTGTGAAATTATCATTTCAAAACAAAAAAAAAAAAAAAGAAAAAAAAAAGAAAAAAAGAAAACCATGACAAAAATGGCATGGTGCTAGATGTGTTCATCAAATTATTCATGAAAGAGTTCATCAAATTGCGAAGACACCAATGGCAAAAGAAGATGGAAAAGTATACTTAGTCAAAAATCTAAAAAATTAAAAAGTACATCAAAAGGAAAGTATAGTCTACTGAAAAGTTTAACAGATTCCCTTTTGTGTATACTTGTAAGTTTTTGAAACTTTTTCACCCTTTTCTTCTTATTAACCCCAAACCTAAACCACATTCAACCCTTTGTATTGATTTTTTTGATCCTAAGTATGCTTGTGGAAAGAATGGTAGAAATCTCAAATGTTAGTATTCTTATCATAAGATCAATGTTTACTCGTTACTTATATATAATTGCCTGAATTTCCATAAGAGTAAATATACACCTTTGTCAACTTCATAGAGAGAATCCTTGCACAAAAAAACTTATATACCTGTGAGTTATGGAGTTGAATATTTTGCTTAAGATATTCTTACTATTGTATGTGTTGAAATCTCTGATTTGATAAAATAGTTTGGAACACATACACACTCTGTGGATTGCTATATGAAAATTACTTGTGAAAGGGTTATTGAATTTCTAAAATTGTTTTGATATGTAAATTTGAAAAATGTGTCTTGATGGCCCATATGTGTGATTTTCTTTGATCTTTCTCATCATTTTGCATGAAAATTGTTAGGAACTAGCAATGAGTAAGTTGGGGGGTGTGATGAGTGCACAAAAATGCACTCTAAATACTCTATTTAAATGCTAAATGAAATGACAAAATAATGAATATAACTCATGTTATTAAAATTAATGGTCATTTTTCTTGAGAAAAATATAAGCATGATTTAATATATTGATGAGAATATAAAATGCCATATTTTTCTCTCTTAATGTTTAATATTTTATTCTTATTTGATGCCTAAATATACTCATTATTCTTATATTTTGATTTAGGACACAAATAGAGGCATTAGAAGCAAATGAAGATAATTGCAGAATTTTAGACAATTCTGACGTTTTTTCATAATATGGGTATAACTCTCTCATCCAATCTCCAATTGAGTGGATTCAAGATGATATCGAACCGCAAGAAAAATATCTATAACTTTTATGTTTTATGTTTTAAGAGATATCTGCTTGATCCAAGACAAAATCGACCATTAAGGGGATGCACCTGCACTATGTTCCTGAATATTCTTCAGCCACTTGCATCAAATCCAAATGTCATCATAATATTTTCTAGCAAGCACTCCTACACCAACTTGGAAATTTAATGATTAACTCATATGCAAGATGAAGTATACTTAAGTTTCTTCAAGACAAATTATTTAACCACAAGATATTAAGTCATACAAGACAACTAATGGATAGAGAAGCAAAATTGAAACACTCAACTTACAAGTAAAATCCAGCTCATGCATAGTGGGAAAATAAATGATCAAAATGACAACTCACAAATTATTTGGATTCATGAATGGGACATGACAAAACAAGTTGAAATTATGATGATTTTGTCATGACAACTTACATGAAGAATGCTTATAAATAGGAGGGAGGGGTGTGTGTTCTAAGACCATGCTTAGTGTGCTTGGATGCCTTGGAAGAGATATTGTTTTGAGAGCTTGAGAAAAAAAAAAAGAAAAACCAAAGAAGAGAGAAGAAAATAATGGTTGGTTCTTCTATATTATTCCTTGGAGAATTTTTGTTGCATATTTTCAATATGTGTAACTAATTTTCTAGTAGAGTTAGGGATGAATTTGTATATATCATGGTATTTGTAATTGTTTTTGATTCATATATGTATTCTTCAAATATTAAACTCTTTTGTTTAGTCATTCGAAATTTATTATAAATGTTTTCGTCACCAAATAATCTTAGAATTTATTTTATTTAAAAATTCAGTCATACTTTTTCTATTGAATGCAATAATCTTTTAATTATGTTTTGTTCAATTGGTTATCTATATTAATTTAATTCTCTGCTGCAATATTGCTTTACGAGTATATTGTTGACGTTGAATTTCCTTAATATTGATAGCAATTTCCGTTCTTATATTACGACGAATGATTTTTCGAAATATTACATTTGATTTAAATCCGGTTATTAATGTTTTATCTTCCGATTGAAAATTTGGACATAGAATTTTCAATTGAGTTATTAATGAATCGAAAATAATTAAAATATCAATTATATATAAAGAATTCTTGATGCTCTACTTTTCATCTCATTTTTATACTTTTCAAATGACTCATTTAGTTTTAATTTACGTCACACTCTAAAATTTACTTTTCGCACTCATCTAAATCTTTTTGTTAATTTCGTTACAATTTCTCAATCCATCTCCTTATGGAATCGACACCCTAAAGCTATACTGCAAACGACCGCATTATTCTTTGAGTGTAATCAATTCCATTCATGAATTCGTATTACCTGTTAACAATTAAATTGCTAATGATACATGTTTCTAGTTAACATAATTTTCTCCAATCCTGTAGCTAATGATACCTAAAATCCCCAAACCTTGAAATAAACATACCATACCAATTAATTCCAAATTAATATAACCTACCGTTAGTTAACAATTTGTGCATATATAGCATTCATTAGGAGACAATTTCATACCTAAACACTACCAAACATGATCACAGCCATTAAAATAAAAACATAATACCCAACACCAGCCAACATATATATAAGCCACAAATTTCAATTTGTTTATATATGCATGAACACCCATGCATATCAATCATCTCTCACATAGCCTGGATTCCTATAACTTGGTCCATTAATATCACTATATCAAGCTATATGAATCTAGCCAACATATATGTATTGGGTTCTTTCAAATTGCTTACATCAAACCGAGAATAAATATACTAATTTCAAGAGGGGGTCGGTTATTCTCATGCAAGTACTGCATATCAGTTGCTCCAATATGAACTCATACATTCATAATTCCATGCAGGGGGTGGGTGACATCTCCAGTATCATTTATTTCAACATATAGAGCTGAGCTAGTAGGATATCAAACTTCCCAAGTGCCACCATAACTTTGAATTCACTTCAATAAGGTCATCCCAATTCCATGCAATGACCTGTTGTATAGATATTGTAATCACCTAAATGAAACCAATGTGACCAGCCTCCATCAAGTCAGGATTAACTAATATGCATGCAAGATTGTTAAAGGTTTTTTATGTATCCTGTATGGTCAGTTATTTGCCTAGGTTAAACTTAGACATGCAAGAGATACTTAGCGTAGAATTTGTTTTTTCTTTCTCTCCAAAACAGACATACAAAATTATTGGAATAATTTTTAATGCCCTACCAATGCATGTGTAACATTCCATGAATGATGAGAAAGTAGATCCCACTATCCTATCCAACTATTTAATTGAAAGTAGAATACGATAAGTAGGACATTAACTAGACTCTTATTGATGCCAAATAAAAACCAAATATATGTTCCACTATATATGTATATATAGTGGTGCCATAACATATATTATGGTGTCATAATATCATTGGTTATCAATATACCTGCTATTCAGTTGCTACCAGTCAACTTTGCCGAACTATATATTGTGATAGTTCATTCTCTACCAACAACATTTGGTGCGTTAATAAAAACCCACAAGTATGTTGGTAAACCCTGCCCCATTTATGTATATATAAAAATTAATTTATGCCTCTATACTTAAAGCCATCTTAAAAAATTTTGTAAGGTAGTTAAGCATACACATATAGTACCATCTGTTTTGATTATACCCAACAAGTAGAATTCCCCACAACACTTGCAAGCCATATTGATAATTATCAACAACCACAATATTCTCCAAACTGACCACTGTACTTTGGAGAGTATTCAAACATGTTTTCAATATTAAAACATTAACAGCAACCAAGAAATGATGTATTTAATATAAAACTAAGAACATGAGATTACCAACTACTTCATTACCAGTGATAGTCCAGTGGGGCCAAAAAATTTTCCGAATTGAGTCAGCATGATATGGATGAACACTATCCTTCTTCAAGCAGAAATATCCCACTTGTTAACCTTTTGTTGGGCTATTGAATCTTATATTAGAAGATATGGTCTAGCACACACTAGGTCTACCTGGAAATAATCCATTAATAATGAATGATCAGTGATTTGGGCAATAGATCCTTCCTCTTGCTAGATAACAAAAACCATATTTTATACTTACCAAAATGCTGGAAATTCAGCCTACCATTAGTTCATATGGATGGTTCATATCCCACATTATCCACTTTGTTCTCACAAAAATAATTTCCCTATCTACCCACCCACAAATACCCATTACATCAAAACGGGGTCCAAAAGTGCCAACCAATATACACCCCACTGATAAAACATCCAAAAAAGCCCCAAAAAAATCCTGTTATTGATTAAGTTCCTAAGCATCCTGAGGAGTCTCCTCGGGATCAACCACTCCATTGGCCATCTGTTCACGTTCCAGTACATATGCTAAGAATTTATTGGTTTCAAGTTGCCTCTCTTTCATAAGGATGTGGTTAGCTTTCATTGACCCGATCTCACTTTTGTAATATTCATTATCCTTCTTGTATCATTCCAATGTTGCAGCGTATTCTTTATCACACTCATGCTGATGTTCTCTTGTAGTCTCGAGGATGACCATCTCCCTAAGGCCTCTAGCATAGCCAAGTCTATTCCCAAGCACCTCCCTAAATACGGTTGCTGTAGCATCCTTTGTGCGTTCTTCTGGTTCTAATACATCCATCCAGCCAACCATAGCTTTCTGCACATACATGAATAAATGGAAAAACAAAATTCCAAACTATGTTAATGCGACAAGTGAAAATCAGATCTAGCATTCAAATATAAAACAAAAATGTAGTCTCTCTCTTCTATGAAGAATTTAAACTAAATATAACTTTGTACTCACATGTAGGTTTTGTCGCTTTCGTCAGGAATTTACCTTTTTTCTCCAACCATTGTAAAGGTTGAAGGAAATCTTTCAGGGATTGCAACATAAATGTGCAAGTATAAAAACATTTTTCTATATATTTTTCTTTATCAATAGACATATGTTCTACAGAGTATTTTGGCATAAGAAAATTGAGCATCATCATCATATCAAAACAGAGCATCTTACAGAGTAGAGGCCATGTTTAACCCCCGTGGCAGGGTTGTGCTAATCTCCGTGGCCAAACTAGGCAGAGACAGAGGTGAAAACTTTCCCTTAATCATTCTCGAAGCCCCGAGTATGCACATAGGAAAATCTATAATAAACCATTTTATTTCCAAAATGGGTGCACTTAGAGACAGAGAAGTTGGTACCAATCCAAAGAGAGGAGAGACAGAGCAGAGCAGAGTAGAGCAGAGACAGAGTCAGATACAAACCAGTATACCATGCCAAAGGTTTTTAGAGTCAATCAAAATAACACAGTTCCAAAATATTTTTAGAATCATCCTTACATAAATAAAACAGAGTCAAAGTTTCTTTCTAAAATCAATGCAAAATTTTCAAATAAATCAATATCGCTCTTTTTTGTATTTCAGAAATACATGACAAAAATTAAGCTCATGTTTACACAATGCATGACAGAAATATTTTTCTTTCTTTCATATAAGCTTCATGAGTAATGCAAATAACTGACTGAGGTTGGTTTTTCTCAAGTTTTCATTTCATAATAAAACATGCACAAATTTTCAAAAAATCAACCTCAGACTACATTTGGTATAAAACCAAGCATATGAACCCCGCTTACTTGAACTTCTTCGCCTTTCAAGAATTTCCTCAACCATGCTGAACAAATACGAATCATCACCTATAAAAATATTCATGCACATTCGTAAATTCTCAAACACCCACGTATTTTGATATTTAAACCTAAAGTACTAAAATCATCAAATTCCTTCAAAACCTAGAATTTTCATAATCCTAAAATTACATCCCTTCTCAAGACCATCAGTATCTACTTGATACGTTTAACCTAATTTTCAACTCAAACACCGGTCTCTTTAAGAAATCAAAAATCCAACTCTCTCAAATAATGCAACACCCACGTTCTGATCTGAAATAATTTAAATTATGAACCCAAGATAAGTTAGAGCCCAATCACACCCAAAAACATTTAATTCTCGAATGAGTTAACAAAACACAATTGAAAATAAAAAGGGATTCGAAAGGATACAAGCCCATGAAGCCGAAAGGAAGATCAACCCCCTGAAAAACATAACTATAAATACTTTGCTTTAAAACTGAGGGCGAAAGGAGTAAATTTTGCAAAACATGCATCCCATTATCTACAAATGAGGCTTACATAAAACATAACATAAAACAAAACAAAGCTTTTGACTTGCAGGGATAAAACACGCAAGACCGATAGAGAGACAGAGTGATGAGAGAGAATCTGAGTAAAATCATGCAAAATCTTAAAGATAGCTAAACACAACTCAAATTAAAATAATATATTAACTTCATGATACAATAAAATAAAGCACATTTATAAATTTACCAACATAGTTTCGGTAAGAAGTAACAAACTTAATATTAAACATTAAGTCTATATGCAAAACAGTCCATTTAGAACTACCAACAGATTCTAAAATACAAACACCCAACTACACTTATCAATTTACACTTAGTAAAATAATTATATCAAATTCAAATAGAGGAGGAAACTCATTTAATAAAAATAAAAATATATTGATTTTAAAGCATTCAAAATAACATAAAAAAAAATCTCATTATTTATTTCATATAAATTCTTTACAAGGGGCTTTGTGTGCTTGATGTTATGACCTAGGGCCTTTGGGATCCGGATAGTACATCCTCCCTCCCTTAAAAAATTTCGTCCTCAAAATTAGTTGCATCTAAAACAAAATCTAAACACTTATCCCTTATAATATCCATTCTTCCAATGTCTCGAATACTTCCTAATCCTCTTGGCGTATACATTCACGCACCTAGAGTCAATCTCATGCACTTCAGGCTTCAATTCAGGCCTAAAATATCAGCCTCAACATGAATGGACATACAAGCCTAAAAATAATTCCCCTTAGACATACACGTCCAATTGTGACATCCACGCACATTGTATCGATCATCACACACCTAGGTGTGCAATCCCCAATCAGTAGATAAACTTTCACAATGGTCCAATCAAGTGCCTATTAAAATTTTTCACTCACCTTCTTATTCTAACTTTATCTAGAATAGTACATAGAACTATTAACCTCATATGGATAGTAAGATACACTTTTCTAGTTTGGGATCTATAATCTCACACTCGATTTAAGAAGAAAAATCCAACTTAGCTCGAGACTCAAAAAAAAAAAAATTCTCTTATTCTTATACTTGAAATCTATAGCTACAGTCTACGATATTTGAAACCTACATGATCTCACATCGCAACTCATTTTCCAATCATCCTCAAGTGTACTCTTAAACCATAGTCTTAAAAATGTCACGCTTCTGCTACGCACTCTGATAACTTTGCAAAACTAGTTTTTTCCTCTCATACACTTGTACTATACTCCTACCATTATTTATTACATGACCAACCATAACAGTAATAGTCCATTAAGAGACCGACTTGTTTGGGGGACCTAAATGGTTACCTTTCATGCATGCTATGTTTTTGAAGTATAAAAAGCGTATACCTTCTTTTCTTGTATTCTAACAAAAGATTCTTGCTTGCTGTGTGATTAATGGTTTGCAGCCTTTTATTCTCTCGATTTTTGTTAGAGATTTTCTGCCACAATAATCCAAAATGAATTAATCCATACCATGGAGCTAAGCTCCTGGTATAGTGTATCCATAAAAAATGTGGTCGGTGTAAAATTAAAAGATTACTTGATTTATATCTTGAAAACATCACTCGCTCATCTTTCGCATAATTTAGCCCATACCAAGGGGTCGACCACATTGCTCCCACCGGCCAAAGCTTCCTCATGGTTCCCACCTGCTAAGTACTTCTTGTGCAACTCATAGTGGATGACATTAAAGTGCTTGTGGAGTTGTTTCGAAACTGTCATTCGATGGTTATACATGTCCCAGTCAAATATAAAATCCTCCTACACATCCAATGTTTTAATTTGTCACCAGGATTAGTTATATATGACCATAATATAAGTTGCAAGTATTTGAATATAACTACTTGAACTAGGTCACTAAGTTCATCCTTATCGAACTTGGGTACATCGGTCCACTGGACATACTCATGTCGGCATGGTGTTTCACTATCCATATAATCCTTGTTGTGAACATTTTTGCATTCTCACAATAGGGTGCCAACTCTCCATCATTGATCTTCAAAGGTACCTTCCCATGCTTTCTAAGCTTTTCAAAATCGGTGCATTGAGTAGGCCCATGTCCATGTTTCTTTTGCGGGCCTGGTACTATTATGGGCTTAGTAATTGCATCCATTGGCAACAAAAAAGACAACTTATTTTATAATTGAATGGTAAAGATAGGAAGTCCAACCATTTCTACCCTTCAATTACTATTATTATGCTACACTTAATTCCACTAACATAAATTATTGGATAACATTTGTCTTACCTTATTTGTCTTTAATAGGCTCAACTGCTGGCCTTTGAGTATGCAGGAGTGGTGGCAGTAACCAGTATAGGCTTCTACATTCGGTGTGCTCATAAGAGGTACCACCATTATCATCATTTGTTAATGTGCCGAGAAGTAGAATTGCATCAGTACATGCAAAGGCTCTAATCCCATTCCATGTAGTATTTCTTCTAGTAATTAAACCCCGTCTTCCTCCCCTTCCTTGACTACTTTGTCCGCGCATTAGTCCTAATTCAAGTTCATTAAGGCTCAAAGAGTTTGTTGATTGTCAATTTCAAAATGTATATCTGTGTTTATGTATATAGCCTATCTCAGAATATGCAGATACTCAGGTCAATAATGAATTATTGATGGTAGTTTGAACTTATTAGCATGAGTTTCAACATGCAACTTATTTAATATATGTGTACCAAATTAATGCGGTCGTGCTGTTAATGTATGGAATGTGATTATGTATATATCTATTTCATCTCATACACGCTAGCAAGATCTATGTCCTTTGAGCAAACCCACAACTAACATCATTTTGTATGCATATTTTGGGTCCTGAATAGAGTCTACCAAAAATCAGTGGTTGTAATGTGTTTACACGTTGAAGCAGTTTGCTTTTGTAATAAAAAAAATTAGTTAATAGTTTATGTAATATTTGAAGTTTACCTGACACCTTGCCGCTCCTCATTACACTTCAGTCCCAGTTATACACATGCATTCAAACACAAGATCCAATTAATATTGAAGGAGAGGGAGTGTGTGTCCAAACATAGAGCACATGCTTTTTATGAATTCATGTGCACAATTGGGACTTGGAAGATGCATACGACTTGCTGTCCACATAAAGCACATGCTTTTAATAAATCTATTAGCACATGAATTTACTTTTTTTTCTTTTTATAGCTCAGAAAGATTTTGTTGAGGTTAAGGTAGAACTCAAACAATCCACAATGTTGAAATAATCGTTTCTTATAGCATTGTCAGAAAGTAGGCACATGCAAATTGTGAACCAAATTAGATATACTAAATACTTTAGGTTTGTTTGTGGCCTCCCAAGATGGATGTGTTATCTCAACCCTTCCTAACCCATAAAACATCAAATTTCACCACTTGTTATAGCAAAGTCAACAGTTCCATATTTATAGAGTGCTTTCACTATTTTTAGGAACCATATTTCATTCATGATTGGTAGTTATATATTTCCTAGTGTAATAAAAGGAAGTCTTGGATCACAATTCATACATTTGTTATAGTGTAAATAGCCAAAAACACACACACACACACACACACACACACTATATATATATATATAATATACCTAATAAAAGGAAACCATTTTTTCCCATCTATCTAAAAAATAAGCAGATTTATTTATACCTCTGTTATTATGAAACTGGGCCAAAAATAAGAACACAACCTTGCTTTTCATCAGCCGCACAACACCCTAATAGCTACCAAGTTTCAAATGTTGCTTTGCCATGAAAGGAGATTGACCTACAACCATTCTTATACACCCTCAATGCTTGTTAATTTATTTGCATTCCCATACCATTGGGAAAAACACTTAGAAAATAAGAAGAGAGGTAGGAAATCAATTGTGCATTTTTGAGTGGCGTCAAATAGTGCGCTACACAATGGGACTTACCAATATGTCTCAACTGCCAAAACCCTCAACTGCAAACTTGAATAGCAGCGATTTTACCAGTATCCCCAAACCATGTATAGTAGCTTCCCACCATTGTCTTCGACATGCAGTTGATAGGGAAAATTCACCAAAACCTTAGAAACACAGAGCACTTGAGGATCAACAAAGACTTTGTGGAATAGTTTGCATAAGTGTGACACTACCCAATAACAACGTAATCTGAAAATAAGCAAGTGTGAGATAAAAGTAATGATTGAGTGTACTTTTTAGTTACAGGCCTGAATTATTTATTACATTTTTACCCTTAAAATTGAAAAATGAATATCTGTTGTTACCACCCCAAGTCATTTAGGTGGAATTTATTCCCTCCAATTGCACTCTTCCCCCCAAATAATCCAATTCCACTGCTCTTCCATGACATAATCAGTCTGCAGAAATTAACTGGGCAACTTGTGTACAAAACAATGGTGGTCCTCAATTTAATTAGAGCGATAAATCAACATTGTTATTTGGTTGGGCTTAATATTTGAAAATTCCTGTTGATATCGTCCAATCCAAGACCAACCTATATTCTTTTTCTACAATAAATTTGCCAACAAACAGCTTAACAATTGAATACTTATCTAATTACTTGTACCTACAAGCCTAAGAACATGACTTATAATGCTTATTACTAATCATAGCTCTAAACTATAGCATCCTGAGTTTTGAGGTCCTAGTATACAGTCCATCATCCATATTTTCACACTATTAGTTCACAAGCAATGAAGTGCAATATATCCTCAAGTTTCCATCTGTGTCCATCAGACATATTTTGTGGAATAGGTTTCACCCTACATACCCACGAGCCCATTAAAATTATTTCTAGCTTGATTCATGCTTATCAACTTATTGCATTAATGAGAATTGGTGAAATTGAGCTCAAAAAAAGAAATTTGTGAAGCCCAAAGCATCCTCTGTTCTGCAGCAAAGTATACAAATGACTACTAACTTAATTGTGCAATTTCACGTGCTTAATCCAAGCACAAATATTAGAACAAGTTTTAAATTAAATACAAGAACATCATCAGATGCAATTTATGGTCATTTTTATAACTATATGATGGTGTGGTGGCTCTTCAATGTTATATTACCAATTGCATGAACTCCTTCTCACTCCATTATACTACCAAAGGGTATATAAGCCTAGTAACCAATAGTTCCTCAATCGCCTACAGCAACAATGCATCAATTAAAAAAATGTTAAAACCAAATTAGGAGCATACACATAACAATTAGATATAGTGATGGGATTGAAGCCCAATCATGTTACTATTATCATAAAAGTACTATAGCATTCTATGTAAGCATGCGCACACCAGGATCACAAGATAAAACACAAATTATTTGCCTGCATAAACTCAATAAGCAATTCAATCCCATCAAAGTTAAGAGGCATGAAACTGATCAGAAGAACGTTAATGAACCAAGATGTTGGATCACAATTTGTGCTATGGTACATATTGTTCATGGAGTACCATAACCACCATTGTCAAAGTGATCAAGTATCGGACTTGAGAAATTGTTGCGCATGCTTGATTTTGAAATAGAATCTTTTTCAGTGGATGAGTCTTCCTCTTTCGAAGACTCAATCATTATAGCCATCTATGTATGTGCCTCCAACATCACCATCGTCAATAAACACGATTGTGGGGAGGGGCCGACCAACATTATCATTTAGTGTACCTACAACAGGCATAGATGCACATTGGATGGGCGCAGAACGAATAGAAGGTTTGTTCTCTTGGTATGTATCATCATCACCAGGCTCAACATCATTTTCTTCAACAAATGTTGAGCCAGGTGGAATGTCATATACATTGTAGTTAGTGAACTTCTGCACGAAACCCAATTTCTAGTTTTTACCCTTAAATCTCGTAAGTAATAACATTGTTCAACTTGACATGCCAACATGAATGGTTCGTCCTTATATGCAGTTCTATCCATGTTGAGACTAGTCATTTGATCATTTCTCGTATCCCTCACTGTTGATCACTAACGTCAGATCATGCACATTTGAACAGGTACACACAACACACTCCTAGATAGTGTAACTCGACAACATCATGGATAACACCATAGTAGTCCCCGCTATAGGACTGCTGATCACCCGTTACAAAGGCACCTAAATTCGCTATATGCCATCCTAGTTCATACTGCTTCGTTTGGGATCTTTTTCCATTAACAATATAGGCTGCGTATGATGTAACCCAACTTTCAGGATCACATGCTAAAACATATAGATCGACAGATACTTCATTTGGTTTGATGGCATGTTGTTCTTTAACCTACCAACATACATGTAGTTAAAATGCTGGACATTAACCCATCCTCGTTAATTAATAAAGCAAGCATGTCTAATACTTTGAAGATTGCAATTAATACAGTTAAGAAAACTTACCTACTTCTTGAACCATGTTGGAAACTCGTTCTACTGTGTACGATCTACAATGTTTGGATTTAAACAGTTACATTTATCGTACTCTCTGTGTAGCAAACACACACTCCCAGTTATTGCTATAGTGTAAGCAATAAAGATAACTAACTTGTATTGGGATCTTGTAAGTGTCGAGTAAATAAAAAGATATGAATGAGTTAAGAAGTGATGCATACCCTAGTCGGCTCCAATCTTTGAGTAGTTGCTAAAAACATACCAACAGGCACTCTTGATGAGTTTTTGATTAAGTTGCACATTAGAGGCCATACCCAACGGTTGGACCTTTTGGTTAAAAATGGGAAAACCATCTGTTGTCTCCGCTATTCCACCATCAACATTGCGGTTAGACCGATTGAACCTCATCTCAACATCTTCAAGATACATTAAGAAAAAGGTCAAGCATTCCAAGTGTATGAAGGCTTGATGAGTGCACAAAAATGCACTCTAAATACTCTATTTAAATACTAAAAGAAATGAGAAAATAATGGATATAATTCATGTTATTAAAATTAATGGTCATTTATCTTGAGATAGATATAAGCATGATTTAATATATTGATGAGAATATAAAATGCCATATTTTCCTCTCTTAATGTTTAATACTTTATTCTTATTTGATGCCTAAATATACTCATTATTCTTATATTTTGATTTAGGATACAAATAGAGGCATTAGGAGCAAATGAAGATAATTGCGGAATTTTAGACAGTTCTGACATCTTTTCGTAATATGGGCATAACTCTCTCATCCAATCTCCGATTGAGCTGATTCAAGATGATCTAGAACCGCAAGAGAAATATCTATAACTTTTATGTTTTATGTTTGAAGATATATCCACTTACTATAAGACAAACTCGACCATCAAGTGGACGCACCTGCACTTGACGTTCCTGGATATTTTTCAGCCACTTGCATCAAATCCAAATGTCATCATAATATTTTCCAGCAAGCACTCCTATACCAACTTGGAAATTCAATGATCAATTGAGATATAAGATGAAGTGCACTTAAGTTTCTTCAAGACAAATTATTTGACCACAAGATATTAAGTCATACAAGACAACTAATAGATAGAGAAGCAAAATTGAAACACTCAACCTACAAGCAAAATCTAGCTCATGCATAGTGGGAAAACAAATGATCAAAATGACAACTCACAAATCACTTGGATTCAAGAATGGCACATGGCAAAACAAGTTGAAATTGTGATGATTTTGTCATGACAACTTGCATGAAGGATGCTTATAAATATAAGGGAGGGGTGTGTGTTCTAAGACCATGCTTAGTGTGCTTGGATGCCTTGGAAGATACATTGTTTTTGAGAGCTTGAGAAAAGGAAAGAAAAACCAAAGAAGGGAGAAGAAAATAATGGTTGGCTCTTCCATATTATCCCTTGAAGAATTTTTGTTGCATATTTTCAATATGTGTAACTAATTTTCTAGTAGAGCTAGGGATGAATTTGTATATATAATGGTATTTGTAATTGTTTTTGATTCATATATGTGTTCTTCAAATATTAAACTCTTTTGTTTAGTCATTCGAAATTTATTATAAATGTTTTCGTCACCAAATAATCTTAGAATTTATTTCATTTATAGATTCAGTCATGCTTTTTCTATTAAATGCAATAATCTTTTGATTATGTTTGGTTCAATTGGTTATCTATTTTAATTGAATTCTCTGCTGCAATATTGCTCTATGAGTATATTGTCGACGTTGAATTTCTTTAATATCGATAACAATTCCTGTTCTTATATTGTGACGAATGATTTTTCGAAAGATTACATTTGATTTAAATCTGGTTATTAATGTTTTATTTTCCGATTGAAAATTTGGACATAGAATTTTCAATTGAGTTATTAATGAATCGAAAATAATTAAAATACCAATTATATACAAAGGATTCCCGATGCTTTACTTTTCGCACTCATCTAAATCTTTTTGTTAATTTCGTTACTGTTCTTCAATTTCTCAATCCATCTCCCTGTGGAATCAACACCCCAAAGCTATACTGCAAACGACCGCGTTATTCTTTGGGCGTAATCAAATTTTGGAGCCGTTGCCGGGGAAACGGTAGAAGAATTTGTAGTTTTTTTTTAGTAATTTGTAAAAAAAAAAAAAAAACAAAGTGGTAAGTTCGTTCATTTTCTTTTTAGCTTTCTGCATCTTTATTTTATTTTACTTTTCTTTTCGTAATTATTTTTTTTTTCAGTATTACGCTTTTCTTTACTTTGCATGCGCAGGTACAGAGACGCTTTTGGACGGTTTGCTAGTAAACCCGTGCTAGAATCAGATTCAGAATCTAATTTTTTAATTGCTTGTTTGATAATTCTTCCAATTCTGACGCGATGAGTGAACACGTGGACCAACCTGTTAGAACCCTCGAAAATTATCTTCATCCCGCACGAACAGCCACACCATCCTGTATTATGTTCTCACCTAATGTTCGTCATGTAGATTTTAAAACGGGAATGATACAATTACTTCCGACTTTCCATGGTCTAGAAAATGAAAACCCCTATGTTCATATTAGGGAATTTGAGGAAGTAGTTGCAACATTTCACAGTCAAAATACCATTGACAAAACGGTAAGACTAAAGTTCTTTCCTTTTTCTTTGAAAGATAAAGCTAAGAGTTGGTTGTACTTACTAAGACCACGGTCTATTGGAACACGGAGTGAGATGACTCAAGTGTTTTTTAATAAATACTTTCCCCAACATAAGACCAATGCTTTAAAAAGACAAATCTCTACCTTTGCACAAAAGGATAGTGAGACTTTGTACCAGTCTTGGGAAATATTTAAAGAATTGCTGAGTATGTGTCCCCACCATGGATATGAGAATTGGCGCTTAGTGAGTTATTTTTATGAAGGGCTTACGCCCAGGGAACGTCAATTCGTGGAAATGATGTGCAATGGAGAATTTTTACAGAAAAATCCTGTTGAGGCCATAGAGTACCTCAATGAACTTGCTGAAAAAACTCATACTTGGACTGGACCTAGTGCTACTGATAGCACAAACAGGTCACGACCTACAGGAAACTTGAGTGGTGGTATTTACCATCTAAGGGAGGAGGATAACCTTAAGGCTAAGGTTGAAATGCTCACCAGAGAATTAGAGTTATTGAAAACCAAAAACTCAAAGCCAACACATATGGCTAATCATGCAGACTCTTTTGAACCATGTGTTGTCTGTGGTGGGGTAGATCATCATGCCCAAGACTGTCCTACACATGCTAACATGAGAGGATGGCATAATCACCCCAACTTCAGCTGGAAGTCTAAAAACTAACAGCCTGCACAACCTTCTAGATCATATCCTGCACCATACCATGCACCTCAATCTTTTAGAAATTCTTTAGAAGACACTTTGCATGCATTTATTGAAGTACAGGGTAAGACTAACCAAAAATTTGAGTCTTTAATTATGCAGGTTGTTGAAGAACAAAAGGAGATAAAGAGCCAGGTATCTAAAATAACGAGTTTTTTGAGTGTAAATGAGCAAGGTAAGCTCCCTTCTCAAGCTCAGTCTGTACCTCATGGTCAACATATGGCACAAGAAACTGTGAAGAATCACGAGTGCCAGCAGATATATATGATTGACTCACTCATAGACAGGAAAGTTTTCACAACTCATGATTCTGATCCCCTTGAGAATTTTATTGTTGATTTTGAGTATAATCCTATCAATGATTCATCTGATGTAGCTAATATTTGTGCAATTTTTTACAATACTTAAGATTATAGCACACGGGCTTGGCAACCGAAGTTTGAGGAGTTTCTTGAGAAAAATGAAAAACAGATTCCTTCAAGTGGGCAAGTAACCAAAGTTAATCTTAAACCTTGCCACCCACTTGTGAAGTTCGATCACCGAGTTTATTGGGCAAATAAGCGTTTCATTTTTGACCCAGGAGGAATAGTTCAAGAAGTGGAAGATAGTCCGGTTGTAAACTTGGTCTACCAACTTTGACCACAGCATGCAACAATAATTATTATTATTATTATAATTATTATCATCATCATTATTATTATTATTATTATCATCTTATTTGTTTTGTTTTATTTTTATTTACTACAGTTTTCTTTATTTTTGTTTGCAGGATAGTATCATTTTGTCATTTCAGATCACTACTTTTGACGCTTAGCGAGCTATCTACATCACACATCAGGTGTATTCTACTCTGTTTAGTTATTCAATTCTGATTCTTAAACATTGATGACAATGTTTCATTTAAGTTGGGGGGTGGGAATACAAATCTGTTATTTAAACTCTGTGGCATATTTCAATCAATATATAAAAAATTGCTAAATTTTTTTTCACACAGGCATCTTTTCACACATGATACTCATGCTCATTCATAACCATCTTGGCGAATTCAACAAACCTATCTTAAATCATTTTGCTATAACATCCACAGAACCATTTATACACTTCTCCAAACTTTGTGGTAATATGGTGATTTGACACATGTAACTAAAGAATTATTTTGCTCAAGTATTCATATGAATTTTGTGAGAATTGAGAGCTTACAAATACAGAAATTGTGATAAGTATCCATTGATCTGTTGAATTTGACACTTCTTTTGAGAATATCATTACATGGTTTATGGTAAGATGGTGGATATACTTGGGATATGACGAAAGTCAACTTAGGATTAACGTTTGAGCCTTTCAAGCTGAGCCTTTTCATCATAGATCCCTAGCAGCCAATTTTGAGCCAATATACACATATGGCCTTTTCTTTTCATATCTACATCATCCATACCTCTCCACATTGGAGTATAGTTTATACACTATATTTTTCCTACCATTTTATTTCCAAGTGTGTACTAAGTGTGAAATTATCATTTTAAAAAAAAAAGATAAAAGAAAAAAAGAAAACCATGACAAAAATGGCATGGTGCTAGATGTGTCCATCAAATTATTCATGAAAGAGTTCATCAAATTGCGAAGACACCAGTGGCAAAAGAAGATGGAAAAGTGTACTTAGTCAAAAATCTAAAAAATTGAAAAGTACATCAAAAGGAAAGTATAGTCTACTGAAAAATTTAACAGATTCCCTTTTGTGTATACTTGGAAGTTTTTAAAATCTCTTCACCTTTTCTTCTTATGAACCCCAACCCTAAACCACATTACAATCCTTTGTGTTGAATTTTCCGATCCTAAGTATGCTTATGGAAACAATGGTGGAAATCTCATTTGTTAGTATTCCTATCATAAGATCAATGTTTACTTGTTACTTATATATAATTGGCTAAATTTCCATGAGAGTAAATGTACACCTTTGTCAACTCCATAGAGAGAACCCATACATGAAACACTTCTATACCCGTGAGTTATGGAGTTGAACCTTTTTGCTTAAGATATTCTAATGTTGCATGTGTTGAAACCTCTGATTTGATAAAAATAGTTTGGAACACATATACATTCTGTGGATTGCTATATTTGAATTACTTGTGAAAGGGTTATTGAATTTCTAAGATTGTTTTGATATAAAAATTTGAAAAATGTGTCTTGATGGCCCCTATGTGTGATTTTCTTTGGTCTTTCTCATCATTTTGCATGAAAATTGCTAGGGACTAGCAATGAGTAAGTTGGGGGGTGTGATGAGTGCACAAAAATGCACTCTAAATACTCTATTTAAATACTAAAAGAAATGAGAAAATAATGGATATAATTTATGGTATTAAAATTAATGGTCATTTATCTTGAGATAGATATAAGCATGATTTAATATATTGATGAGAATATAAAATGCCATATTTTCCTCTCTTAATGTTTAATACTTTATTCTTATTTGATGCCTAAATATACTCATGATTCTTATATTTTGATTTAGGACACAAATAGAGGCATTAGGAGCAAATGAAGATAATTGCGGAATTTTAGACAATTCTGACATCGTTTCGTAACATGGGCATAACTCTCTCATCCAATCTCCGATTGAGCTGATTGAAGATGATCTAGAACCGAAAGAGAAATATCTATAATTTTTATGTTTTATGTTTGAAGAGATATCCACTCAATCTAAGACAAAATCGACCATCAAGTGGACACACCTGCACTTGACGTTCCTGGATATTTTTTAGCCACTTGCATCAAATCCAAATGTCATCATAATATTTTCCAGCAAGCACTCCTACACCAACTTGGAAATTCAATGATCAATTCAGATACAAGATGAAGTGCACTCAAGTTTCTTCAAGACAAATTATTTGACCACAAGATATTAAGTCATACAAGACAACTAATAGATAGAGAAGCAAAATTGAAACACTCAACCTACAAGCAAAATCTAGCTCATGCATAGTGGGAAAACAAATGATCAAAATGACAACTCACAAATCACTTGGATTCAAGAATGGCACATGGAAAAACAAGTTGAAATTGTGATGATTTTGTCATGACAACTTGCATGAAGGATGCTTATAAATAGAAGGGAGGGGTGTGTGTTCTAAGACCATGCTTAGTGTGCTTGGATGCCTTGGAAGATACATTGTTTTTGAGAGCTTGAGAAAAGGAAAGAAAAACCAAAGAAGAGAGAAGAAAATAATGGTTGGCTCTTCCATATTATCCCTTGAAAAATTTTTGTTGCATATTTTCAATATGTGTAACTAATTTTCTAGTAGAGCTAGAGATGAATTTGTATATATAATGGTATTTGTAATTGTTTTTGATTCATATATGTGTTCTTCAAATATTAAACTCTTTTGTTTAGTCATTCGAAATTTATTATAAATGTTTTCGTCACCAAATAATCTTAGAATTTATTTCATTTATAGATTCAGTCATGCTTTTTCTATTAAATGCAATAATCCTTTGATTATGTTTGGTTCAATTGGTTATCTATATTAATTTAATTCTCTGCTGCAATATTGCTCTATGAGTATATTGTCGACGTTGAATTTCTTTAATATCGATAACAATTTCTGTTCTTATATTTTGACGAATGATTTTTCGAAAGATTACATTTAATTTAAATCTGGTTATTAATGTTTTATTTTCCGATTGTAAATTTGGACATAGAATTTTCAATTGAGTTATTAATGAATCGAAAATAATTAAAATACCAATTATATACAAAGGATTCCCGATACTTTACTTTTCGCGCTCATCTAAATCTTTTTGTTAATTTCGTTATTGTTCTTCAATTTCTCAATCCACCTCCCTGTGGAATCGACACCCCAAAGCTATACTGTAAACGACCGCGTTATTCTTTGGGCGTAATCAAGGTTTCAGCAATTGAACCTTCTGGTCGAGTTTTGTTCTTAACATATCTCTTGAATTTGTCAAAATATCTTTCAAATGGATATATCCACCTATATTGGATTGGACTCCAAGTATAGCCTCGTGGGGCAAATGGATCGCGAGGTGGACCATGACATCAACAAATGAAGGAGGCAATATCATCTCCGATTTGCATAGAATCATTACAATCTTCTTCAAGCTGTGCTAGGCGATTTATATCCAATAAGCTCTGGATTGCTAAATTTAGTTAAAGCCATAGCAATGTCGTTTCTTAATAAGCCTTGGACTGCAATAGGAAGTAGTCATTGCAATGATACATGGTTGTCATGACTTTTTAACCCAGATATTTTGCACATTGTATAGAAACACAACGTGCAATGTTGGCGGCAAACCCATTGAGGTACTTAACATCTGCCAGCCGCTCACAAAATCTATTTTGGTCATCTCCGTGCAATGTGTATGATGCATAAGAAATGGTAAACCGTTCACCATCACGCTTCAAATGTAACTCCTTTCGAATACCCAACAGCTCTAGGTCATGGCATGCGTTGACATTGTCCTTCATTTTTCTAGGAATATTCATTAAAGTACTTAAGATGTTATCAACAATATTTTTCTTAATATGCATAACATCTAGATTATGTCGTAACAAAAGTTTCGACCAATAAGGCAACTTGAAGAATATGATTTTTTTTGTCTAGTTTAGCTCCTCGGGGGTGCGCTTCCTCTCCCGCCGAGCCTTACCAAATTGCAAATCCCCCAGCATTTGAAGTTAGCGTAGGACATCCGAGATAGTTAACGGAATGGGCGGCCCTTGGTGCTCTTCTCGACCATTGAACATACCCTTTCTCACTCTCCAAACATGGCCAAGTGATAACCAATGACGATGGCTCATATAGCTATATTTTCGCCCAAACTTTAACCAATGTGAGTCACTACTCTAATTGCACATTGGGCATGCAAGGTTGCCTTTAGTTGACCAACCTGAAAGGTTTCCATATATAGGAAAGTCATTGATCGTCTAAAAGAAAGCAGTGCGTAACATGGATGTTTTTGCCATAGAGGCATCATATGTCGATATCCCATGTTCCCACAATTGAAGTAATTCATCCACCAAGGATTGCAAGTAAACATCGATGTCATTACCAGGTGATCTGAGACCCAAGTATAATTAGCAAAGTCATAAATAATTGGTCCTTCATGCGCAACCATGGAGGCAAGTTATACGAAACAAGGATTATTGGCCATATGCTATAAGGCTTCGGCATATTGTTGAAAGGATTGAATCCATCACTTGCTAACCTGAGTCGGACATTGCGAGCATCCCTTGCAAACCAACCATGATCGTAATCAAATGTCTTCCACAACTTTGAGTTGGCCAGGTGCCACATAATAGTCACATCTGTTAATCATTTCCCTTTATGCCATCTCATATCAGCTGCTGTCTTGGCAAACATATAAAGTGTGACGACCTGAGACTTTCTTTTCGTATTATTTAATTACATATTTATTTTTATTGAGTAGTTAATTGAGTAATTAGATTAATTATATTGAGAGGTGAGAAAAAGGGGCATGGGCTTAAGATTAGGACTTTGAAACTTAGGATGAGCTATTGGGCCTAGGAAGGAATGGCAGGCTCACAAGCCCATGAGGATGACCCATGACCCACCAAACCCTACTCACGGGACACTTGTCACCCATAGGAAAACCCTAGTTAGTCAACTACAACTAGTAGGTGGAAATGAGAAATTACCATTAGGTGAGAATTGACTAGTGAGTGAATAGTGAGGTTGAGTGAAGAATCTTGTGAAAGGATTTTTTTCTATCATTGGAATATTTTTGGAAAGTACTAAGGTATGGCCTATTTTACCTGTACTAGTGCATGTCATGCTTAGTGGAGTGACACTTGTGCAGTGGAGTGGAAAGTGGAAGGAAAGAAATGGGAAGGGGCTTTCGGATTAGGCTTGTTGCCGAAACCCTTAGGGGTTTTTCCCATGCTATTCTCTCCAATTTAGGCAAATGATCATCATAGGATCATGTAAGAGGGAAGTGACAAAGTGAGGGACAAGTGAAGAGAGGTGTCATAAGGAAAAGGAAAGGAAAAAGGAAGAAGAAAAAAGCAAGGGGGATTCGGATGTGCACTTGTCGTGTGCATCACTTGGGAGTTTCCTAGGATTGCTTACAAATCTAGTGAAAAAAGTACCTTAGACTTGTGTAAGGAATAAAGTACATGAGGTAAGGTGTGTAAGAGGTATGGTGGTGTAAGGAAATGAGTAGAGATTGCTTGAAATGGAAGCAAACTAGGAATAGAGGGGGGGGGAGAGTTTCGGATGCCATGTGGAACCAAGGCATGGCCGGTTCATGGAAGCCCTTTTTCCCAAAGGTATGGCCATGGAATCTTGTAGATTGAATTGAGAGTGGATGGTTGAGTGTGTCATATGGTTGAAATGACAAGAGAACGAGGCATGAGAGGGGAGAAGGTTTCGGTGGGCACTTTGGAAGGCAAAAGGATCCGGTTTCCTACTTCTCTCATTTCCCATCATTGTTTTCTTTTCCCATGCAACCACCCATGCCTAGTCTTGTGTCTTTCAAATCAAGGTAGGGTGAGATGTCCTTAACCCCTAGAGAGAAGTGATTACGCCCAAAGAATAACACGATTGTTTGCAGTATAGCTTTGGGGTGTCGATTCCAC
The DNA here is from genome assembly GCA_036898215.1 of Platycarya strobilacea. NCBI lineage: Eukaryota > Viridiplantae > Streptophyta > Magnoliopsida > Fagales > Juglandaceae > Platycarya > Platycarya strobilacea. The sequence goes on along the minus strand of CM072549.1, from coordinate 30,284,808 downwards.
AGGGAGATGGATTGAGAAATTGAAGAACAGTAACGAAATTAACAAAAAGATCTAGATGAGTGCGAAAAGTAAATTTTAGAGTGTGATGTAAATTAAAACTAAATGAGTAATTTGAAAAATATAAAAATGAGACGAAAAGTAGAGCGTAGGGAATTCCTTGTGTATTTGTGGTATTTAAATTTATTCTTAATTCATTGATAACTCAATTAAGAATTCTATGTCCAAATTCTTAATCGAAAGATATAACATTAATAACCAATATAGATAATCAATTGCTCCAAACATAATTATAGAACTAATTCACTCAATAGAAAAAGCATGACTGAATCCATAAACGAAATAGATTCTATAATTATTTGAAGACGAAAAAACATCACAAATAAATTGAAAATAATAGAACAAAAGAGTTTTAATATTTAAAGACCAAATACATGAATCAAAAATAAATTACAAATACCATCACACACACAAGTTCATCCCTAGCCCTCCTTGAGAATTTAGTTACACATATTGAAAATATGCAATAAAAATTCTCCAAGGGATAATATGGAAGAGCCAACCATTATTTTCTTCTCTCTTCTTTGGTTTTTCTTTTCTTTTCTCAAGCTCTCAAGATAATGGCTCTTCTAAAGTATCCTCCCACACTAAGCATTCTTAGAACACACACCCCTCCCTTCTATTTATAAGCATCCTTCATGCAAGTTGTCATGACAAAATTATCACAATTTCAACTTGTTTTGCCATGTGCCATTCTTGAATCCAAGTGATTTGTGAGCTGTTATTTTTATCATTTGTTTTCCCACTATGCATGAGCTGGATTTTACTTGTAGGTTGAGTGTTTCAATTTTGCTTCTCTATCTATTAGTTGTTTTGTATGACTTAATATCTTGTGGTCAAATAATTTGTCTTGAAGAAACTTGAGTGCACTTCATCTTGTATCTGAATTGATCATTGAATTTCCAAGTTGGTGTAGGAGTGCTTGCTGGAAAATATTATGATGACATTTGGATTTGATGTAAGTGGCTAAAAAATATTCAGGAACGTCAAGTGCAGGTGCGTCCACTTGATGGTCGATTTTGTCTTAGATTGAGTGGATATATCTTCAAACATAAAACATAAAAGTTATAGATATTTCTCTTGCGGTTCTAGATCATCTTGAATCAGCTCAATCGGAGATTGGATGAGAGAGTTATACCCATATTATGAAAAGATGTCAGAACTGTCTAAAATTCCACAATTATCTTCATTTGCTCCTAATGCCTCTATTTGTATCCTAAATCAAAATATAAGAATAATGAGTATATTTAGGTATCAAATAAGAATAAAGTATTAAGCATTAAGAGAGGAAAATATGGCATTTTATATTCTCATCAATATATTAAATCATGCTTATATCTATCTCAAGATAAATGACCATTAATTTTAATAACATGAGTTATATCCATTGTTTTCTCATTTCTTTTAGTATTTAAATAGAGTATTTAGAGTGCATTTTTGTGCACTCATCAAGAAGTGTATGGCCGAAACCCTTGAGGAGACCACCCCTCACTTAGCTAACTCACAAACACACACACAAGTTCTTTTCTCTCTACCTCTCGGCTAAGCACCATTTCTCCCTCAACTCTCATTTGTTCTACTTCCTTCTAACTTCTAAACCTCACTATATTCCTAGAAGAAGAGAACTAGAACAAACATTTTAAGGAGGAATTGCTTTTGAAGAGGTAAGTGCATTCTTATCATATCTTTAGCAATCTTAGTATACTTTTGATTGAATTTGATTGTTCTATTTGTTTCTTTTGTATGTATGTTGAAAAAGGAAACCTTTTAGAGGAAAAAAAAACTTGCTATGTTAAGTTTAGTAAGAATCCATGTTTAAGTTGTGTTAATTTCCTAAGATGAGAAGTTAAAATGATATATGGTTTAGTTAGTTATTTAACATGAAGTGGAACGAAGGAAATGCATGCATGATTGAAGGTTTACTAGCATAAAGTTGGATGATGCCTTTAGTGTTATTTATTTAGTAGTAAAAATCCATGTCTAAGTTTGAATACTTTGTTAAGATTAAAGATTATTTCGTGTGGAGAATTTGAATATTTGATATGAAAGGAGAATATGGTATGATCAACAAGTTGAGTAAAGGTGAAAATATATTTGTTAGATTTTGATTTGGAGATGAAAATGTTGAGTTATGCATGCATATATTTTGGGTTTAAGGACTTCTTTGGGTGGAAATCATTGATTTAATTATTATACTATATTATGGTGATATGTTTAAAATCTTGGAGACATTAGATGCATATGAATGAAATGGTTACATTATCATGCTTTAAGGTTTTCACTTAAATTATTGAGTGAGTCATCTTGGAAGAAAAAGTGAATAAAATAACAAACTAAAAGACCTAGAGTATTTGGCCAAGCCTTGTTTTAGGGTTAGGATAATACATTTAAAAGATTGGAGTTGAATTAGAGTGCTTGGAGAAAATTAGAAGACAAAAAGCTAGGAAAGGTGTAAAGGGAGGGTCTCGGCCCAACCCTAGAGGGAAGGGGCCGAGTACCCCTAAGTGTAATGGAGGTCCATCATAGCATTTTGGGAAGAAAAGGAGAAGAATTATGAGGTGTGAAAAGTTTAAAAGAGCTTAACGTAGGGTAAGCGTCATGTTCGTGACCTATAGTATATGCTCTGTAACATGAGTCTCACATCTCATGCATGCAGCATGAAAATCATGTTTTAAACATGTTTTTAAAAGAAAAGAATTTAATTAAAGTTTTATAATAATCCCAAAGGCTGGGATGGGGTAATGTCCCAGTGGAACTCCCTATTCACTTAGGAGTGATGAAAGTTGAGTGAAAGCCCCTGGGTCGATAAAGAACTGTCGGCAGACCAAGTATGGCTCCAAAGGAATATCCAGAGCATGGTCGCATCTAAATCTAGTGGGTGCCTATAGGACGGTGTTGGCTTCGACCTCACTGAAACAGAAAAATTTGTAGTCGCTCGGTGAGTGATCATTTGCCAAGTGATGAAGAGCGCAAAAAGGCACAAAATGTAGCCACTTAGTTTTGATACGGTCATCGGGTGCTACGGTAACTAGCAGGAACACACGGTGCCTAGGGGAGCCGTAAGGTGTCCAATGGAGGTCATGACAAAAGATGGGCTTTCGGACCATATATGATATGATAAGTGGCGCCTAAGATAAGAAAATAAAAAGTGTTTGGAAAAGAGGAATTTTGAAAGAAAACTTCATTGTTTTGTTTTCTGAGATTACGAACAAGTATATGAAAAGAAATACGAAAAGAAAAAGAGAAGTTTCAAAGCATGAGCATGAGCATGTGCACAGCATAAAGTCATGAGTCTCATAATGCATAAAGTATGACTGATTGTTTGTTATTCATTTATCTGTATGCTTAAATTGTTTTTGTTATGATATAAATGTAGTTACTGAGATTTCGAGAAATCTCACCCTTGTTTATCTTTCCACTATCACATTTTTGGAGATGATAGAAGTAGTTATAGGAAACGAGGATCTTGAAGAATATGACCCTAGAGATGATGCCTCGGACCCCCACGGGCCCGACTGAGTCCGTCACTTCCGAGCTAGTGACTCTTGACTATCTGAGTCGCTGGGTGGCAGAGTCATTACCTCTGGCTACGTATATATGTGATGTACGCCCTATCGGGTGTTGTATAGTTCTGGGCGTGGATGATTCCCTCCACGTGGGTCGTCTTTACGAGTCATCCTTCAGGATGAGTTGTGAGGTAGGACCGGCCTTGGAGTTGGACTGCTTCCGTTACGGCCCAAATTTCAAGAATATTAAGAAGGAACCATTAGACTAGGAAGTGATAGCTGGGGATCCGCCATGCAACTTTTGTATTTACTTGCATGTATTTTGGTCTTCCGTTGTTTTGGAAGAATGAACACTTTGTGAAGGATCCTTATGTTTATATTAATGGTATTGTAATATTTTGGGATATTATTATATTAAGCCATGTGATATACACATAGAAACACTTGACCTTTTTCCATTGCGATAAAAAAAAATCCACTAAACGATAAGACGATGGGTGAACTTCCCTATGATGCTCATCCCCAACGTCATTGTTTGCGTACGATCCCAAGCGCAAACTGGGGCGCCGACATAAAGCCACTACAATCATGACCTTAATGGAAAATGATGCAACACCTTCTGAGGGATAAGCTATGTCCCATGTGCATTTGGTATCCACTAAGAAGCATGAAATTTTGGGCATTAATTCTTATTAGCATTCTCTTTCCAAAATAAAATTCAGTCTATGATGACCTGAGAGTTTCAATTCTTACTATTTTATTTAAGTAATTATTTTAATAATAGTATTGGTAATTTAGAGGGGTGAGGATGAAAGCCTGGGTTTAGGTTTGAGCTTTGGGGAGATTGGATTAGAGTATTGGCCAAAAGTGTAGTGTGTAAGCCAAAGGCCCATAGAATGAACCCATTAGTCAACCAAGCTCATGCAAGAGGACACATGTCACTCTAGGAGAGTTTTAGTAGGCCTTCAAAGACTAATAGATGAGAGGAAGAAAATACTAGTGGTTGAGTAGTTGACTAGTGGTTGCCTTGTAAAATGGAGTGTGAAATCTCATAATGAAATTTTCTAATCATTGGGATATCTTGGGAGGTACAAAGAGATCTTCATCTTAGTCTACCTAGAAGTATGCTATATCTAGAATAGTGACACACGCGGCGTGAGATGAGAAAAAGAAGTGAGGAGCAAAAGGGAGCCCGGTGGAAGCATCGAGCTAAACCCTTTGAGGGTATTTCCCATGCAATCTTATCCCAATCTAGGTGAATGATCATTGGAAGATCTTGAGAAGACATGTGAGAGCATGAAATATTGAATGATTGAGTGATGGAACAAGAAAGGAAGAGCAAAGTGGGTGAAAAGAAAAGAAAAAAGGAATCGGGTGAGGGCATAGCCGATTACCCTATTTTGGGTCTCTCCAAGTGTTTCCAAATCCAAGTTATTGGACACATGGGATTGTGTAAGAGTGTAAGATGGCATGGTGCTGTGATGAGATGATTGATAGTTGCTAGAGAAGAGAAAAGACCATGGGAGAAGGGAGAAGTTTCGGATTAGGATAGAAATGGGCTAGCCGAAAATTGCATACTCTTTTTCCCAAAAATATGATCTTGAGATCTTGTAGAATGACACACAAGTTGATAGGTGAGTGTGTAAGAGTGATGTGAAGGAGATGAAGAGTTGGAATCCCTTGAGGTGCACCAGTTATAGGTAGGAAAAAGGAAGAGAGTCTCCAACCTAGAAGTGATATAGTTTAGGCATGGTATGGTCAATGATACAAGTCAATCAAAGGGTATTTCAAACCCATCAAATGTCTATCCTAAAAGTAGGGAAATGAGTGCCTAAGGCACCTAGAAACTCACATGGCCGAGTGGCCTATGGTTGGGGTCTCCCACACTTGGTTGTTTCATTTGCACACACACCCTCCCACTTTCTCTACCTCTTGGCCAACACTCTCTCCCACTCCATTTTCTTTTACTTCACTTTCTTCTATCCTCTAAACACAAGAATATCCACACAAGAATATCCTAAGTGTAGTGGAGCTACGGCAAGCATTCTTGAGTGGAAAGTGTTGAAGAGGTAAGTGCTTAAGTTAATCTAAGCATAGGTAGAACACACACTATACCTATGTTTTTATTTCAAGAATCTTCTCTTTAAGCCTCCCTGGTTATAGTTAATCTAATCGAATGTTTTGTATATATATATATTCAGACTTAAGCTAAGTCTACTAGGAGTATTGTAAGTATATTCTTATTTTTCTTTTAGCATTTTTAGTATATTTTTAAGTGAATTTGATTGTATTATTTGAACCCTTGTTTGCTTATGCTAAGATAAAATTCCTTAGCGAAAATGCTATGCTTAGCTAGGTATGAATCCATACTTAAATCTTATGATTCCTTTAGGCTTGAGAATATAATATGATTGGTGGATTTAGTTAACTTATTTACAAGAAATCAACATGATGTATAGCTTGATGACATGCATGCATGATCATGGTTAAACTTGTTGGATATTGGATGATGTAGGATAGATTACTTGATGAAATACTTTGCATATTAAGGTCAAAAATCCTTGATTGTTTAATGTATTAATTTAGGTTAATTGACATATTATAATGGTGGATTTAGATACTTAGTTAAAAAGATAGAATGTGGCAAGATTGACATGATGAATAGTGAGAATATGCATGCATGTTAGAAATAATGTTTAGGGTTGAAAAAGTTTTGAATGGTGCATGTATGAGTTTCGGATTTAAGGATTAGGGTTGGAATTTTAAATGATCAACTATTATTTTATATGATGACAAAGTCATGAATACTTGGAAAGTGGGGAGCATGAAAAAAATAGAAGGTTTCAATAGCATGAAATTCGATTTCCATATGTATGATTAAGTGTACTTTTTGGTGAAAAGAAAAGTGTCTAAAGCTAGTGGGTGCCTAATGGCAGTGTTGACTTTTGTCTTACCGTATAAGAAGTTTGTAGTCATTTGGTGAATGATCAATCATCGAGTGATGAAGAGCAAAAAGTCACAAAACGTTTTCGCTTAGGCTTCAGTGGTCGCTAGGTGATACGGTAACTAGCGGGGAACCCACAGTACTTAGGGGAACTATGAGGTGTTCAATAAGAAGAAGTCATGACGAAAAGAAAGGCTTTCGAGCCCAAGATATGATATGATAAGTAAGTGGTGCCTAAGATAAGAAAAGATGAAAATTATTTGAAAATGATGAATTTTGAAAAGAAGTTCACGTATTTTTGTCTCATGAAATGATAAGCAAGTACATGAAAGAAGTTAAAGAAAATAAGTTGATGAAAGCTGACATGAGCATGTGCATCAGTGAAGTCACGAGTCCCATAATGCATTATATATAGGTTGTTTGTTATTCGCTTGATTATATGCTTGAGATGCTTTCGTTGAAGTGATTATGTACTTACTGAGATTCTTCGAAATCTCACCATTTATATTCCCACTATCGTTCCTCATTGGGGACGATAGAAATAGTTGCAGGATTTGATGGCGATGGAGACAACGAAGATCGGGGAGACTCCCTAGACCCTTGATGGTCTGGTGACCTCACCCCTATTTGAAGTGGTGACGCTCATTTTGTATGAGCGACTGGTAAAGGACATGCGGTAGAGTATGCTGGCGGAGCCCATGGATCGTCGTTGTGTAGGATGTTGCTTGTCACTAGGGATTGATGAGTCCTTATTCATAGATCCCGTCTATGTCTCAAAGGCATGGAAGTGCCTCTTATGGGGTGAGCGAGGAGGTCTTACCTAGTTCCTTTTTGGCCCTAAGATGAAGGAGGTCAAGGACAAGCCTCCTTCCAGATAGAAGGTTGTGGGGTTATTACTTGTTTGTTTATGCTTATTTTGTGTAAGCATTTTGGGCTTCCGTTGTTTTAGAATAAAGAACAGTTATGAATTATCGTTGTGTTATATTTATAGTAATGAAGTACTTTGGAATATTAGATTTATTGAGCCATGTGATGTGCGCTTAGAAATGTTTGACCTTTTCCTCTGTGAAAACCTTTATTTACTATTATTATTTAGAAAAATATATATATACATGATACGACGAGGGGTGAACTTCCCTGTGATGCTCATCCCTGACGTCTCGATTTGCGTAAAATCCTAAGAGCAAGTGGGGGCATCGACACAGTTATTTGGGCACGCATGAGTTTTGTGATAATTGAAGCCTAAACCCCGCTCCATTGACCTCACCACGCCATAATAACGTGGCAATTCAGCATCAGGGAAGGCAAATCGCAGCAAGTTAATAAGCATATCAAATGACTTAATTGACCAATGTCCAAGTGTTTTGATATGTAACAACTTGACAATGAATGAGAGTTTAGAATAATTCTAACAACCCGGGAACAGTGGACGTCAAGCATCGGATAAGACCTACTCAAAAGAGGACACTGGAAAAGGCTCAAGCATAGATGTTTCTGTTGGAAATGAAGTGCTGTCTTGGGGAACATCAAATGATGTGCCTGCCCATAGGTCATCTAACATACCCTCCATGTCATCAATGTATTTATCTCTAGCATCTACGTAACTAGACTCAACATCGTAATCCTCCTCGGGCAAAGGACAAGATTCCTCTTCCCCATGAAAAATCCATTATATATAAGTTGTCATAATCCCTTTTATAAAGAGATAAGTCTCCACATCATGTATAGGAAGGAAAATATTGGTTCGACAAGAACGATATGGGCACCGAGTGTGGTCTCGATCAGCCGCATGGTTCTGGGAAATGTGAGGAATTGGTTAACCCTTGCTTGATATGCAGGTAAAAGAAGTCTATCAGGCAAATGCATCCAACTTTTGTCCATCCTAAAAGGCATTCGATGTACAAGTTAGAGAGTGCTTTGCAGGCAATAAACAAATGGATAGGTATGCTGAAAACAATAATGCATGACTGTATGTAAGCAGTGGATAACACTAAAACACACATGCCACCCTTGCCTCAACCATACTAATGATAATGGGCGAGGCTCATGACCAACTATGGATACTATATGTAGGCATATAAATTGTTTATAAAGGTTAATTCTTTTATAATATGTTCATTAGAAGGAACCAAAAAGTTACCTCAATACATATAAACGTTCAATACATATAAACGTGTGTCTATCTAGTTATACATAGGTCATAAGTTACCTAGGTCTCAAACTGACTAAGATTTAATTGGATTCAATACCTGGGTCCATGACACAAAATTTTTAAATGGATCCTAACTGAAAATTTGGTATTAGTTTTCATAAAATCTATTCCAATATGTTTAGAATTTCAAAAAAATATTAATCATTTACTACATTAGGACTCAGATTCCTAATTTATAACTTATTTCTTTTTTTAAAGTCAGTAGAATACTATTCACTTATTGAAACGCCAGCCACCAATCTATTCTAAATGTAATTCAGAAATGGGTAAAGAACTTCAATGAAGAAAATATCACTTGTGCCCACGAACTCTAATTCATGGGAGACAACCTAGTATTGAAACTCACAACAGAGTCCTAGTTGTTTTTCCTACATCCTGAAAACATGCAGCAATCTGCAGTAATATATTAATTTACATATATTGTGATTTAGTCTGCACTAATATATTGGTTTACACATTATCGAATATGTAAACCAATCTGCAACATAAAAATGATGTAAACCAATCTATAATCTGCATTATATGCCATAAATATAAACCAATCTGCACTAATATAAATATGCTCCGACATATTTGTAAATCACAATAGATGTAAACTAGTTCTAGATTATGTAAACTAATCTGCATTATAAAAACTGCTCTAATATATTAGTTTATTGATAATTGATAATAATTAGGGCATGCTCTAATATATATTACTTTACATATTATCAATTATGCTCAAAAATATTAGTGCAGATGAATGGAGTACATGGTAATTGTTAAGAATGCCTTAGCAAATAAAGAATAGAAGACCCTTACACAACTTCGCTTTTGAAATATTTCTATAGAATGTTCATTGTGACGACCCGAGGCTTTCTTTTCGTATTATTTAATTGAATATTTATTTTGATTGAGTGGTTAATTGAGTTATCAGATTTAACTATATTATAAGGTGAGAAAAAGGGTATGGACTTAAGATTAGGGCCTTGAAACTTAGAATGAGCTATTGGGCCTAGAAAGGAATGGCAAGCCCACAAGCCCATGAGAATGACCCATGACCCACCAAACCTACCTATGGGACACTTGTCACCCATAGGAAAACCCTTGTAAGTCAACTACAACTAGTAGGTGGGAAGGAGAAATTACCATTTGGTGAGAGTTGACCAGTGAATGAATGGTGAGGTTAAGTGTAGAATCTTGTGAAAAGATCTTCCCATCATTGGGAATATTTTTGGAAGATACTAAGGTATGGTCTATTTTGTTCTATCTAGTATATGTCATGCTTAGTTGAGTGACACTTGTGCATTGGAGTGGAAAGTGGAAGAGAAGAGGTGAGGAGGGGCTTTGCAGAAACCCTTAGGGGTTTTTCCCATGCCATTCTCTCCATTCTAGGCTAATGATTATCATAGGATCATGTAAGAGGAAAGTGACAAGATGATTGACAAGAGAAGAGATGTGTTATGAGGAAAAAGAAAGGGAAAAGGAAGAAGAAAAGTAAGGTGGATCTGGATGGGAGGTTGCCGTGTGCATCACTTGGGAACTTCCTAGGATTACTTGCAAATCTAGTGAAAAGAGTACCTTAGACTTGTGTAAGAAATAAAGTACATGATGTAAGGTGTGTAAGAGGTATGGTAGTGTAAGGAAATGAGTGGAGATTCCTGGAAATGTAAGCAAACTAGGAATGGGAGGGGGGAGAGTTTCCGATGCCATGTGGAATCAAGGCATGGCCGGATCATGCAAGCTCTTGTTTCCAAAGTTATGGCAATGGAATCTTGTGGATTGACTTGAGAGTGGTTGGTTGAGTATGTCATAGGGTTGAAATGACAAGAGAATGAGGCAAGTGAGGGGAGGAGGTTTTGGTGGACACTTGGGGAGGCAAAGGGATCCGGTTCCTCACTTCCCCCATTTTCCATCATTTGTTTTCTTTTCCTATGTAACCACCCATGCCTAGTCTTGTGTCTTTCAAATCAAGGCATGGTGAAGTGTCCTTGACCCCTAGAGAGAAATGTATGGCCGAAACCCTTGAGGAGACCACCCATCACTTAGCTAACTCAAACACACACACACAAGTTTCTTTCTTTCTAACTCTCGGCCAAACCCCATTTCTCCCTCAACTTTCATTTGTTCTACTTTCTTTTAACTCCTAAACATAACCATATCCTTAGAAGAAAAGAGCTGGAACAATTATTTTGAGGAGGAATTACTTTTGAAGAGGTAAGTGCATATTTATCCTACCTTTAGCAATCTTGGTATACCTTTGAATGAATTTTGTTGTTTTGTTTGATTCTTTTGTATGTATGTAGAAAATAAAAATTTTAGAGGGAAAAACTTGCCATGTTTAGTTTAGTAAGAATTCATGTTTAAGTATGGTATTTTTCTTAAGTTGAGAAGTTGAAATGATACGTGATTTAGTTAGTTACCTAACATGAAGTGGAATGAAGGAAATGCATGCATGATTGAAGGTTTACTAGCATAATGTTGGATGATGCCTTTAGTGTTATTTATTAAGTAGTAAAAATCCATGTCTAAGTTTAAATATCTTGTTAAGATTAAAGATTATTTCATGTGGAGAATTTGAATATTATATGAAAGGAAAACATGATATGATCAACAAGTTGAGTGAAGGTGAAAAATATATTTGCTAGATTTTGATTTGGAGATGAAAATGTTGGGGTATGCATGCATATATTTTGGATTTAAGGATTTCTTTGCGTGGAAATCATTGATTGAATTATTATACTATGTTATGGTGATATGTTGAAATTTTTGGAGACATTAGTTGCATATGAATAAAAAGTGAATAAAATAACAAACTAAAGACCTAGAGTTTTTGGCCAAGCCTTGTTTTTAGGGTTAGGATAATACATTTAAATGATTGGAGTTGAATTAGAGTGCTTGGAGAAAATTGGAAGACAAAAAGCTAGGAAAGTGTAATGGGAGGGTCTCAGCTCAACCCTAGTGGGAAGGGGCCGAGTATCCCTAAGTGTATTGGAGGTTCATTATAGCATTTTTGGAAGAAAAGGAGTAGGATTATGAGCTGCGAAAAGTTTAAAAGAGCTTAACGTAGGGTAAGCGTCATGTTCGTCACCTTTTGTATATGTTATGTAACATGAGTCTCACGTCTCATGCATACAGCATGAAAATCATGTTTTCAACATGTTTTTAAAAGAAAAGAAACTAATTAAAATTTTATAAGAACCCCAAAGGCTGGGATGGGGTAGTGTCCCAGTGGAACTTCTTGTTCACTTAGGAGTGGTTAAAGTTGAATGAAAGCCCCTAGGTCGACAAAGAATCGTCGGTAGACCATGTATGGCTCCAAAGGGATGTCCAGAGCGTGGTCGCACCTAAAGCTAGTGGGTGCATACAGGATGGTGTTGGCTATGGCCTCACCGATACAGAAAAGTTTGTAGTCGCTCGAGGAGTGATCGATCGCCGAGTGATGAAGAGTGCGAAAGGGCGCGAAACGTAGCTACTTAGATTTGATACGGTCACTGAGTGCTACAGTAACTAGCAGGAACACATGGTGCATAGGAAAACCGTGAGGTGTCCAATAGAGGTCATGAAAAGAGATGGGCTTTCGGGCCATATATGATATGAGAAGTGGTGCCTAAAATAAGAAAAATGAAAAGTATTTGTGAAAAGAGGAATTTTGAAAGAAAACTCCATTGTTTTGTTTTCTGAGAGTACGAACGAGCATATGAAAAGAATATAAAAAGGAAAAAGAGAAATTTCAAGACATGAGCATGTGCACACCATAAAGTCATGAGTCTCATAATGTATTAAGTATGATTGACTGTTTGCTATTCATTTAACTGTATGCTTAAATAACTTTTGTTATGATATAAATGTACTTATTGAGATTTCTCCTGAAATCTCACCCCTGTTTATTTCTCCACTATCACCTTTTTGGGATGATAGAAGTAGTTACTAGTGATGACAACCCTGGAGAGTATGACCCTAGAAACAATGCCTTGGACCCCCAAGGTCCCGACTGAGTTCGTCACCTCCGAGCTAGTGACTCTAGACTACCTAAGCCACTGGGCGGCAGAGTCACTACCTTTAGCTGCATATGTTTTGGGTAATGTACGCCCTATCGGGTGTTGTATAGTTCTCGACGTAGATGATTCCCTCCACATGGGTCGCCTCTACGAGTCATCCTCCAGGATGAGTTGTGAGGTGGGACCGGCCTTGGAGTTGGACCGCCTCCGTTACGACCCAAACTTCAAAGAGATTAAGAAGGAGCCAGTGGTTTAGGAGAAGATGGATAGGGATCTTCTATGCAACTTTTGTACTTATTTACATACATTTTGGTCTTCCATTGTTTTGGAAAAATGAACACTTATGAAGGATCCTTATGTTTATATTGATGGAAATGTAATATTTTGGGATGTTATTGTATTAAGCCATATGATACAGGCATAGAAATGTTTGACCTTTTTTCGCTGCGATAACCTAAAAAAAAAAATCCAGTACACGATAAGATGAGGGGTGAACTTTCCTGTGACACTTATCCCCGACGTCACGGTTTACGTACGATCCCAAGCGCAAGCTGGGGTGCTGACATTTATGAAGTTCCTTTTGGATTTGTAATTGTTTCAAGCTCTATATATATTGGAAAAAAAATCCATATATAATCTCCCGATCTAAATCCTCAATCTGCATTATCAAATCAAGTTTCTCAACATGGTAAGAATATTCAAAAATCTGAAGGTTAGTAGCCAACAACTTTAAATGAAAGGCTTATATATGTCTAGATGCATGGTCACTTTTCAATAACTACCAAATGCCAAATGATGCCTAATCCGCATCTATACAAATCTGTATTGTGGAATGCTGCTTAGTCTCCTAACCATCTACCTTTGCCAAAATAAAAACTAAGCCACTAATAATGATATGGGTACAATCCCATTTTGCAACTCCAATCCACCAAAAGAGTCAAAACCCTCCACAATTTACACCCTGAATGCCAATAAAATCCTTGCTGAAAATTAATATATATATGTATATATTGGAATAAATTTGGAGAAATAAACCTGCATTAACATTTAGCAATCCTTTAAAAAATCTATGTGCAGACCTTTAATTTTTTATTCTAAAATGTTAACACAGGCTTAAAAAAAATTCTCATTGTATTAAGGGATATTACGATATCTCTAACACATACTTATTTAAAACACACACACACACACACACACATATATATATATATGAATATACTTATTTATAAACTAATGCACATAGCCTTTTTTGAAAATATCACTTTTTTAAGAATGAATTGAAGATAAGTTTGGGTTGAACCATGTGACGTCTCCAATTTACATTCATAATGCAACGCAAATTGAAGTATCATGGTAAGTAACGCTAGGCTACTCACTCCCGTATTTATCGAAATTTAATACAAATCGCAACGAAAAAGTTCTGAATAAAAATTTTCTAATGATCACATGGTAAAATAAAATTACAATATCCACATCATTTATTCTTATAATAACATTGTATTTTTACATGCATAACCCAATTAGTTTTGCCTATCATATACATAACTTATTCTTAAAACCTAAACTAACTTCATGACCATCCAAGCTCCACTGAATTTTTTTTAAGTCATCGGCCTTCCTTTTTCTCAGTTATCAATCCTGCCACATAATTTTATTTTTCCAAAAAGGTAATATACAAGAGTGATATTTCCTTAAAAATTTTAGTAAGTACATACGTAATTTAATAAAAGTATAAATATCATAAAATAATCACATACAAGTTAGACAGTCAGAGTATGCATTTATGTCATGCTTCATATGACTAATGCATGACTTAGACTAATGTTCTTCATATACTCACTCTATCATTCTGATAACACCTAAAGAATAACGCGATAATTGTAGTTCAGTTTTGGGGTGTCGATTCCACAGGGAGACAAATTAAAAAAATATTAGAATATCAAAGAAACTAAGAAAAAAATATTAAATGATTAATGAGAAAAAAATATGATTTTAAATGAAAATTAAAATTAAACTAAATAATTAACAGAAAAAATAATCAAAGTTGACGAACAATAGAGTGTTGGGAATCCCTTGCATATATCCGGTATTTTAATCATTTTTAATTCACTAATAAGTCAATTGAGAATTTAATTCCGTACTTCTTAATTGGAAAATATAGAATTATAAACCAAAAATTAAATCAAATGTAACTCTTTAAGAAAATCACTCATCACTTTTAAATCACACAAATTGATATTCACATTGAAAAAATCCAACGAGGACAATATACCTAGAGAGCGATATTGCAGTAGAAAATTAAATCAATATAAATTAATAGATACAAACGCAATCACAGATCTAACCATTCAATAGAAAAAGTATTACTGAATCTATAAACGGAGTAAACTCTATGATTGTTTGAAAAAAAAAACACCAACAATATATCAAAAATGATAAAAAAAAAGAGTTTTAATAAATTAAAATCAAATATATGAATTAAAAATAAATTAAAAATACCATCTAGTGTGAGATCCCGGACTTACGTGTATTTTTACACTTTATTTTATCCTCGGTATTAATTAGTTTAATTTATTTTAATAATATTATTGGTTGTGTTTTATTTGTTTAAAATATTTATTTGAGCTATTTGTTAGTAAGTGTTAGTTTTATGTTGTTTTTATAATTAAATGTTGAGCTACGTTGTTTCTTTACTAATTTTAATGTGAGATAATTATTTTAATGATTGGAATTTAATTCCTTTATTTTATTATATGAGTTTATTTGATTTGCTTTCGTTATATTAATTATTATTTTATTTTTAATATTGCGCTTGTGTTTAATTTATTTCTATTGGTGGGTTTTGAATATTTTATTTTATTGATATTGAATTGCAATATTTTGACTAGTTTTTATTAATTTATTGTGTTTTTCTAGTTGGATCCATTTTTTCTTCTTTTTCATTTTTCTCATTTTTCTTTTCCTTTTCTTTTCTTTTTCCCTTTTTCCCCCTTTTTCCCCCCCAGCCCGCGCGACCAACGTCTTCCCCTCCCTGCATCCATTCTGTCTTAGCCCCAAGGCCACCGTCGGCCACCCACCGGCGACACTGCCCAGCCCACAGCCTTCCCCTCACGCCGGCGAGTCCACTGGCACCGGTGGTGTCACCTCCGGCCACCCCACCGCCCCTACACAGCCCCCAACCCGAAATGGGTATTTTCACTTCCCTTGCATTTTCCAGCCACCGCCGGCCACCCCTTGGCCTCCGACTACCACCACTAGACTGCCCACCCTCCGGCGAGCATAACCCACCGTCGGAAGCCACCCATCCCCGCCGGTTACCCCTCCACCTGAAATGGGTCCTTAAACGGATCCATCTTCACCGCGCCGCCGTTCGGCCGCCGTGCATCTCAGCACCGGCACCAAAAGACTCCCCTCGCCCCGCCGGTCATCCCCCTAGTTCAGTTTCCCCATACATGGCCTCACCTTTCCGGCACAACCCCAAACCCGAAAATAGGTTTTCACCCATTTTGACCCCGATCCGCCACCTTCCGGTGGTTGTGCCGCCACACCACCACCCCCATGAGATTCCCTACCTTCCAAAAAGTATCCCCCTAAATTTTGGTGTCAAATCGAGCATTTTAGCCTAACGTATCGATGACTATTACGAATGCTGCAGATTGGCATATGTTCAAGGAATTGCGTTTTTACCGCAGTAAGTACTTTCTAAATGAGTTTTAAGATTTAAATATATTTTTGGCATCAATAGTTATTGTGTTTGTTGGTTGATTGGATTATTTATTAATTGTTGGATATCTGGTGTATGGTTGTCTACATTGTGCATTTACGCGCATGCTCATGGAAATATTTGGAAATTAGATTTTTTCATGATTTCGGATATTCATGTGTTGGAAATGGAAATTGGGTTTTTATTGAGTTTATGGATTTTAATGGTTTTGGCTAAGTCATAACGAGGACGGCGATACGTAACGCCCGTTGTGATTAGCGTGTGTGTGTGTCAGTTATAATGGGGACAGCGATACGTAACACCCATTGTGATTGATAGTGTGTGGATAATATAATGGGGATGACGATACGTAACGCCCGTTATGGTCATTGGGTGTGCATTTTATATCGGGAACGACGATACGTAATGCCCGGTATGAAATGAGTGTGTGTGAATTATAATGGGGACGGCGATACGTAACGCCCATTATGATTTCGGGTGTGTGTGTATATCATATCGGGGACGGCGATACGTAATACCCGATATGATTGATTTTGAGGATATTATTTTATGGGAAAGGATGGTTGATTTTATTGGAGTTTTATCGTGCACCAAATAAGATTTTGGCGTGTATGGTTATTTCATTGACTTTGAGGAAGATAATTTTAAATTTTATGCATATGGTAATTTGGTCATGGTTGTTATTGTGGTATTAATGTATTTATTATCTTGGGTTTGGTTGGGTTGTACTTACCTGTGATGCCATCTTAGCGTCGTAGTTTTTTGGATGCAGATTATGTAGAGGCTGAGCCTGAGGAGACGGTTCTGCCGGTGATGTGTTATAATTATTAATTGTTATCTCGGAAAATTTATTTCCCTCCTTTTTATAAATATGTATTTATTTAATTTGTATTTCGGATGACTGTATTAAATCCTTTGTTGGAGAATTCATATTAAAATGGTTTGTAAAATATTACTAAAAATTCTGGTACTTAGTTATTGATCTCATATATCCGTTGCGACTTATATTTTTATATATGTCACGTGTGTACACACGATTCGCACTTGTCGTTGGGATGTGTGACCCATGTTTTCAGCATTCCGACCTTCGATTCCCGTGTTTATTTTAAGGAAATTTTGGGGGTGTCACATCTAGTGTGCAAGTTCATCTCTAATCCTACATGATAATTTAGTTATCCATACATATAATGGACAACATAAATTCCAAAAGGAAAAACACAAAGTCGGCCATAAAGAATTTACATTCCCTTCGTTCGTGTACCTACGCATCCGTGAAAACTCTCCAGAACCACGGTCTACGGCACTTATCAAAGACTTGTCTATTTATATGCATGCATGGTGCTGTGGGTTCCTCCCAATTTTTGAAGTCACGTGCTCTATTAGAATTGAAGTGAGATTTGACCTTGTTAAGGTCTCTGTCTGCATCGAATTGAACTTGCCAGATAGAAGTCCCATGCCTGATTGAATAATTGAAGCCCAGTTCGGTTTTATGAGGTGCTATGCTTAATTGTACTGCCGCTTGAACCATGAAAATCCATCCATTACGATGTGGGCCATTGAAGTGTATTGCAAAGTGATAACATGGGCCAAAGATGAACTTGCATGCGGATACATGCAGCTGCCGCTTGAAGTCTGAATTCACATTCTGCCGAATGGAAGTTCAAGTGACTAAATGAAGGCCCGTTAATATTGAAGTGTTTTTTCCCTCCTTCAACTACTAAAAATAAATAAATAAAATAAAAATAAAAGTGAAATAGAATGAAATAAAATAAAACTTAATAAAATAAAGAAAATTAAATAAAGGAAAAGAAGACAATTAATGCTTAAAAATATCTCAATATAAATAGAAATTCAATTCAATAAAATAAGTGAAATCTAGTTATTTCTATTCTTATTCTTTGCTATTTAATCAAATATTAGGATATTTAGAGTGTACTTTCGCGCACTCATCACATTGTTAAACTTTTATTTCTTTTATTTCGTAACATTGTGAGTCTTACTTATTTCGTACATTAACAAGCTTAGGTCCCTGCTGAATCCTACTTATTTCGTATCATCGACAGGCTTAGGTCCCTACTAGATTTCGTATCATTGACAGGCTTAGGTCCTTGCTGGTTATCATATCACCAACAGACTTAGGTCCTTGCCGGCTTTCATATCATCGAAAGGCTTAGGTCCCTGTCGGTTTCATACCATCAACACGCTTAGGTCCCTGCCAGCTTTCATATCATCGAAAGGCTTAGGTCCCTGTCGGTTTAGCTTTCATATCATTGACAGACTTAAGTTCCTACCGGCACGTCAGTCATACAAGCGTATCGGTAGTCCCTGTTATGACGTGATTGACTTAGTAATCTTTCCACTTGTAAAATTTTTTTAACGTATCTTCTTAAAACAGACTTCATGACTTATGACGACACATATATGTGATGAAATACAACATACGCGTAAACTTAGACTTATGACTTGCATATGCATAAACTTAGACTCATGACATGCATATTTTATGTCCATATAAATATGTGAGAATATATGCACATACATTCACATCAATTCATAAAGTTAATGCCTACTATGATAAATTTAGTTCTGACTTCAATCTCAATTTTGTCCTTTATTTATTTCTTATCTCTTAAAATTCAAAACATATAAATTTTAGATATTTCTCTTGGATTTTCAAAAATTCTTGAATTATTCAATTCTGATATCACACTAATAAGTTATGTCCAATTTATTAAAAGATGTCGAATCTGCCAATAATACCCCTATTAAGCCCGAAATTTCCTAGAGTTGGTTTATCATTTTTTTCTAAATGAAGACCTCATATTTTTATTTAATCCTCTTCATATAATATCATATAATATATTTATAAAGTCTCATAATTTTCCTAGTATTTTGCCATAGCAAAAATCACTCCAAAATTCCATATGTTTTAATAGTTTTCAATATAACATATAAACAAAGACTAAGTTCAAATAAATATCAAACATAATCCAATCACCAAAACACTTATTCTATGCCAATATTAAGTTAATATATGCACTTATAAAATTTTAAAAACTAGATTGGATGTCTATGGTTGGTCTTGCACCACTTCTTCTCCAATGCCCTCAATTAGCTCTCTTTTGGCACTTAGGTGATGTGAGTAGATTTTTGTATATTTCTCTTGGCTATTTCTTACTATGGCCAACTGGTATCTCTCATGGGGAAAGAAAAGAAGTCCATGCATCTATTTATAGGCATTAGAGGCGTGGGATGTAAGAAGAAAAGGCTTGGGTATTTCAAAAACTTCATTTGGCTGCATAGGTGAGATGTCCCTTATACTTATTGTCTCATGATCACTCCTAATCCTATGGAGATTTGCTGATATTTTAATCCTATGGTTGAGATTAATCCACCTATAAAATGATTTTGATCAAGGGCTCAAAGAGTTGTAACACATGGGGGTAAAGACAAGATAACATCATAGAAAATCTTCCAATGGGTGTATCTGGCCACTAGGCCTCTTCTGGGGGTCAGCCACGTTCCAGCTCAAAAAAGTCTTAGATAAAATTCGATTCTTCAAAAACTCCAAAAATGAAAGTTTAAGATAATCATCTTAAGGTTTTATATGATTTTTAATCACTTCATTACGAAATCAAATGAGAGAGATATGATTATTTCACCGAAACACGTCAAAACTTACTCGAGAACACCCAATCCGAGTTCTCCATTTGTTTTCTTGCCCACCAAGACTTGTAGATGAATTCTTATCAACTTGCCACATGTTTCTACATATGTAAAGACCTCAGAAAATAGATATCCAATCACAATTTTCATCACATGGCTAAACATAAGACAACTCATCTAAGTCGGTTACCAATTGACTTCTATTCCCATTCGTCCATTTCACATCAGATTTAGTGTTTGATCCATTCTTTATCTTCAAAAATCCAAAACATGAAAATTCTATATCTGCCTCTTATGGTTCTATAAAAATTCTAATCACCTTTTTCTGACCTCATATGAAAGCGTTATGCTTATTACACAAAAACTTGACAGATCAGCCCGAGAACTCATTTTGGCACACTAAGTGTTTGATGTTTTGTTCTATCACTTCCCTTAGAATTTATTCCTCAAATTTTGAAAATTCATATCTTTCTAGATCCAAATTGAATTTTTCTAGTTGATACATTGTCAAAATTCTCAAAAGTTTAACCATAATTTATTCTAGAATGCGTAATTTCATCTTTTCATAGCTCACAATTCTCATCTAAGTCTCAAATTCTATTTCCATGGAAAAATATCCTTCCAATAAATCCCTTTAAAATATTCTCCAATAAATGCTTTATCTTAAAAAAATACCACAAATGGATCCCCTCTATTTTCCCTTCCAACAAAATTAAAGGCTCAATTACCAAGAAAATCAACACCATAAGCGCACTAAAAGTTACTCCATGTGTCGAAAATGTTAAATATATTGCCGGAATTTCCAAACTCCGATAAAAAAATAGAGGAATTTATAAGAGTGTTTCCGAGTTCAACGGGGGTTTCCAGAAAGTAAGAGTTGTTTCTAGTAGGAACATTGCTCAACATCGGTTCTAATAGCTAACAACAAAGGAATTTAAATTTGCTAATCTCAATTGCTAAAACCCTACGAATTTGCAAATACAAGAAATGGCAAGACGATAACCTTTATCAATTACAAATTGTATGAATATACTAGGATTTGGGTGAAAACCTAACCTCGAGGTTACCTAGAGTGGTGATCGGCCTGATTTTTGCATATCAATCTTACAATTTCCCAGATTGAACGAATTATCGCGAGAAACCCAGCTCCCGCGAGGCAATATAGAGAGGAGTCTTTTTTGGCTGAGTCTTACGCAAAAATAGGCACCAAAAACCTAAGTAAAAGTAAACTTATAGTGGCGGGAAGTTAGTTATAGTCGTCGTAAGAGAATGAGTTGCGCTGTGCAAGGAATAAATGTGGTAAATTGCCATTTTATTATTGCGGCAATAAAGTCGACGTAGTAGATTATGTGCTCGCTGCATTAAATAAATTAAGCAATGTGCGAGGTATTAACTTGATTTGAGTCAAATTCTTCTACGGCGAACTGGCTAACGTACCAAAATTAAAGTGCTATGGAAGGGGGCAATTCTTGTAGTGAGTCAATTTTCAAATCTCATCAATTGTCAGGCAGAACAAAATTATCGAATAGTGCTTAAGCCGACTCTTGTCACCTTATCAAGTAGTGCTAAAGTCACATCAAAAAATTAATTATAATATGACCCTCCAATTAAGCATATATATATATATATATATGATCATGGTCTACCCAAGTTTGAATATATATAATCATTTTAAAATTAGCAGGATCAGCAGGTAAGAGCTAGCAAGTGTAATTATATATAGATCAACTTGTTGTGAAGTTAGTGATCACTATACTGGCCTGGCCGGCGGTCATGATGATGATAATTAATATGATCTTTCTCCAAAACTGAACTATCTATTAATTAGCTACAAATTTATATAATGTAGATTGGCCTCCCATGTATAGATTTGTTCACCAGCGAATTCGCCAAGAAAGATCAATTTCGCTTTCTCATTTCCTAGTTTCTATCGTCCTCTTGGATCTCCCCTGCCGCCTAGTACCAAGACATAGCTAGGGGTGGGTACAGTACGTACGTATTCTTTATAATATATATATATATATATATGCATAGTACATATTTCTTTCAGATTTTAATTCCAATATCCTACTGATAATATTAATTAGTATATAAGATATCAATATTCAAGTGATATTGAGATTAAAGAGTTAGTTATAAAGTTGTAAAATCTGTGATAACATTCCTTACCCGACAATATTATATACGTCGATCTTATCGTTTGCAAGGATATTCTTGCAGGGTGATTAAACTACTGTTTAATTATATATGAGTAGCTAGCAATATTAAAAAAAGACACCATAATTAAGGACCACCCGGACAAGACAAATCAATACGTAGGGCAGGATGAAAAGGACATGGACTCATAAGTATATGAAGCGGTTTTGGATGAGAAATTTCATGTGGAACCTCGCGTGACCTGGGTTAATGAAGTTATTAATTACAAAAAATGAAACAAAATCATAAAGTGGATTAAGTGTCCTATCTCCAATAAGAATGATTTGATTCATAGGCATCTTAATTATAGAGTAGCATTCTCCAAGTTTAACCTGACATCAGATTATTGACAAATCCAAATTAGTGAGTCAGATCGATATAAAACTGCCTGTTTTACATTATTTGGACATGATTTTGAGTAGAATATAATGCCTATTGGATTCAAAATGCCCCTAGTGAATTTTGAAACTTTATGAATATATATTTTCAATTCATTCACCCATTTTACTTTTGTTTACATTGATTAGGTCCTAATTTACTCAAAGTCTATTGATGAATGTCACTTGATACATTTGAATTCATTCCTAGTTATCATTAGACAAAAGGATCTTGTTGTCTCTCATATGAAAATCACATTATTCCCAAACAATGTTAGATTTCTTCGTTATGATATTTTTAAAAGTGGCACTTCAGGCCGGATAGGTGCCAAAATTGTTTTCCCACCAACTACTAAGAACATGCCACTTAGGCATTTTATGGGAGAGTGAAAAATCACCAAGGTTGATTTTCAAAAATGCTAAGCCAAACCCCAAAATTTGTGGAATCCGAAACTACTCTTAGATTTTCGATGACCACCTATAAAAATCCTTCATTTAATTATTTTTACTTGGGCATCACTTCACCACCCAATCACCGTCTTCTACCACCTATAGAGAGTACTCAAGTGTGCCTTATCTAACCACAAAATGCCAAGTGAATAGTTTAAATGAATAAGACAAAATATTATTGCCGTGTGCAACACCCAAACTGACGTCAACTCTAGGGCTTAAAAGCTTCCATTTAATGCACCACCCCTTCACAAATCCCACATGGCAAAGCCCATTTCCCTTTTGGCCAATTTATCCTACAATTAGGTTAGGTGTCATCGTCACCACCCTAAGCTATCCACTCAGGGATGATCTAGGTCTATAAGTGGCATCATGCACCACCATGCAAAACCATCCAATGAAGAGCTACCTTGCCCAACGCCACCTTCATCCCATGGGATTTTATAAAACCCATTCCACCACACTTCATCCTCACTTCTCCCTTGAGTGTCATTGAGAATTTCCTATCTAGTTCTTGAGTTTTCTTTGTTGTGAGGTCCCTATGTAGTGCTTTTAATTATTTATCATTACTAGCACTTGGTATGCTTTTAGTTATATATCATTTCTTATTGGCACTTCTATGACAATTTATTATTATTATTATGAGTTTTTTATTTTATTATTGCTAAGGTTATTGTGTACTCTTATTTTTTATTGTGCATTTTAGTTGATTTTATTTTATCCTTTTCTGGTTGGGCCCTTATTGCTTGGTAGGTTGTGTGTAGGGTTTGGGTAAGGTTTAATTGTTTGGGCAGTGGGTGTGTGTGTGTGTGAAAAGTCCAACCCATGCGCATAAGGTGTGAGATCCCAAATTTATGTGTATTTTTATACGTAATTTTATTCTCGGTGTTAATTAATTTAATTTATTTTAATAATATTATTGGTTGTATTTTATTTGTTTAAAATATCTATTTGAGCTATTATTTAGTTAATATTGAGTTACATTGCGTTTCTTAATTATTTTAATGAGTTAATTATCTTAATGAGTAGAATTAAATTTCTTTATTTTATTATGTGATTTTATTTGATGTGTTTTATTTATTTAATTAAATGTATTTTGGTATGGGTTTTTATGTACATATATTTATGTTGTGATTTTAAGTGTTTTTGTGATCCAAGTGATGGGAATTGAATTGTATTTCTTTCCTTTCCTTTTTCCTTTTTCTTCTCTTTTTCTTTTCTCCTTTTTCTTTTCTTTTTCTTTCTTCTTCCTCAGTTTCTCCCCAGCACTTCCCGCGCGCGATTTCTTCTACCCCTCCCCTGTTTGACCATTCGGCCTTAGGCAGCCTAGCCATCCAGCGCCGCCCACTGCCCGTCACCGCCCATGCCGCTGGCACCCTTACCCTCCGATGACCTCCCCTGCACTGGTGGTGCACCTCACGGCGGCCCCTAGCCGGCGCGTGAATCTCCTACCCGAAATGAACGAAATGACCATTTTAGCTTCCCTTGCATTTTCCGGCCACCGCCGGCCACCCCTTGGCCTCTAACCACCAACACTAAACTCCCCACCCTCCGAAGAGTATAACCCAACCTCTGGCACCACCCACGGCAGCCCGAATAACCCAACTCGAAATGGGTTCTAAAACGGGTTGTTCTTCGTCGCACTGCCGTCCGGCCACCGTAGGCCTAACCACTACCACCAAAAGACTCCCCTCGCCCAGCCGGTCATCCCCCTAGCTTAGTTTCTCCAACTGTTGCATCACCTTCCCGGTACAACCTCAAACTCGAAAATGGGTTTTCACCCATTTTGACCATGATCCGTCACCTTCTGATAGTTGTGCCGTCACACCACCACCTCCATGAGATTCCCCACCTTCCAAAGGGTATCTCCCTAAATTTTGGTGTCAAATCGAGCTCTTTAGCCTATCGTACAAATGACCGCTGCAAGCGCTGCAGAATGACGTCTACTCAAGGATTTGAGTTTTTACCCGCTATAAGTACTTTCCAAACGAGTTTTAAAATTTAAATATATTTTTGGCATCAACAGTTGTTGTGTTTGGTCATTGTTGGAATTTATTTAATTGTTGACTATTTGGTGCATGGTCGTCTGTATTATGTATTTATGTGCATAATTATGTGTTGGAAATAAAAACTGGATTTTCATGTATTTATGATTTCGGGTGCGTGTGTATTACGACCCCAAGCCGGGATAGAGCATTATCCCGATGGAGCTCCTCTGCTCTGGTCACTCGGGAGTGGAATATACTGAGTGATATTCCCTGGGTCGTCGCCGGGCGATGACAGGATTAGGCGGGATGGTAATGCTCTCGTGCCGACTCCGTGGCTCCTTTGCTGGTGGGAGCTAAAGGATGTCTGGTCATGGTACGTGCTGGGCGTGGTTAGTTAGGCATCACCCGTTCCGAAGTCACATGCAGGGCCGTTATCTTCAATGTGATAATGAAAGCCAAGGTGTGCGGATGGTCCCTAGGGGAGAACATGGTGCATACGGTTAATAAAATGGATGTTAGGCTATTTTCTGGGAAAGTGGCGGGTTTTAATTATTGGTTTTACGTGAACCATTTTTTACGAAAATGGTTGTGGTTTTAATGGATTTATGGTCATCATTTTTTGGGAAAATGATGGGTGATTTTACAGGAATTTTATTTTGGGCTAAAATGAAATTTTGGCTTGTGTGGTTATTTCATTGATTTTGAGGAAGATAATTTTAAGTTTCATGCATATGGTAATTTGTTCATGGTTGTTGTTGTAGCATTAATGTATTTATTATCTTGGGTTTGGTTGGGTTGTATTTACCTGCGATGCCATATTGGCGTTGTAGTTTTTGGATGCAGATTATGAAGAGGCTGAACCTGAGGAGACGGCTCCGCCGTTGATGTGTTATTATTATTAATTGTTATCCCGGGAAATTTATTTTTCTCCTTTTTATAAATAGGTATTTGTTTAAATTTATTTTTTTCGGATGACTGTATTAAATCTCCGGTTGGAGAATTTATATTAAAATGGTTTGTAAAATATTTCAAAAAAGTTCTGGTACTTAGTTATTAACTTTAATTTTTCCGCTGCGACTTTTATTTATGTATGTCACGTGTGTATACATGTTTGGCACTTGTCGTTGGGATGTGTGACCCGTGTTGTCATCATCTCGATGCCTCGATTCCTGTGTTTATTTTAAGGAGAGTTTGGGAGCGTCACAGGTGGTATCAGAGCAGTTCGACTCTAGGTAAATCCGCAAGTTACCTAGAGATAGTACCAGAAAAGTCTGTTGTTTTAAAATTTGTTTATTTTGTTGTTTAGTTATTTTACTCTATTTTATTATTTTATTTGTTCTCTAAGTTTTGCTACTAGGTTATATGGCAAGATTTTTAATATTTATTTCGTTGTGTTGTGCTTTTTATTTTAATGTGCATGTTGTTTATTTATTTTCATAATTAACTTAGTTCTGATTGGTTGGGTTATTTTGTTTTATTTTATTTTAATATTTTTTCAATATTGTAATTGGGTAGTAGTTAAGATTTTAGTTAGTTGATTTTAATTGGTTAAGTTGTCGAGCATTTATTTAATTATTTATTTTACATATGTCTTTGTTTTTGTTTAAATTGGAATTTGGATATTTCGGATTAAATTATTATTTTAAATCAATCTTTTTATTGAATCTGATATTTTAAATAATTGTGTTATGGAATTCCTTATTTTAAAGTTTAATTCTTTTGTTGTGGATTATTTTGTTTTCTTAAGCTATTATTCAATTATCATTAGAATTTGATTTTAATTATAGTTCATAGGTGTCTTACAAGATAGTTTTGAATTTTTTTTATTATCTTTTTAATTTAATTACGACTTTTGTCTCTTAAATATCTGAAACTTTGCATTTCCCTAAGGCAATGATTTAAGAGAAATCGCTACTTGTGTATTCTTTTTAGAGAAGAACTTTGAGGTAAGTTTTTAAATTTATTATCTTTTCACATTTCCGAATGTTTTATTTTGAAAGTTACCTATTTATTTTGACGAATGAGTTTGTTTTAGCGGCTTGTTAGAATATATTCATTAACTTATTTATTTATTTATTTTACTTTGGTTCAATTCTTTTAAAGGATTTAAATCCTAGAGATTTCTACCATAAACTTGTTAGAGTTGGACTTGAGGAGAATTTCAAAACTTTATTTACCATTTTATTTCTCCGTTTTTCTTTTAATTCAATCTCCTTGTTTTATTTAATAAAGGCTTTTGATGACTTGTGTTTACCAAAGGAGGAGGACTTATTTCCTTGAATAGCTGATATTTATGTATATATTTATTTATTAGATCTTTTCCCCTTTCTTTTTTATACAATATTTATGTGAATTACTTGAGTTTTATTTAGTTCTTTGATATATTATTATATCTTTGCGAGATGGACTTATTTTGATAAATTGTTGGTATTTACGTAAGTGTGCTTCTTCATTGATGTTTCATATGCTATTTATGTCTATTACCTGGGTCTCATTGAGTGCTTGAGTTTCTAAATTCTAATTTTATTTTTGGGAGATTGTTGGAATTGTACTCTATATGGACTCTTCTTGTGAGTGTGGAATCCTTGCTATTGGTGTATTGTTATGAAATCTGTTTTAGGATTATTTATGATAGTAAGCAATCAGTTATTTCTTTGGTAAAGTTTCAATTTTGTTTGTGGATGCTTCAAGTTTGATGTGTAATAATTGTGTGTAAAGTTTGGAGAGTACTTATTTTGTTTTGTGAATGACTTGAGAGAATTTATTTAGTTAATTAATGAATGTTTTTTTTTTTTGCATGCGAAGGAATTAAATTCAAGAGATTCAAATTTTAAGCTTTTGGGCGAATTGATTGGAGTGGACAATTTGAGTTTGATGTTTGATGAATTTAATGATTAACAACATTTGTTAATGTATCTTAAAGAATTAGTTGTGACTTGAGGTCACATAAGAATTTAAATATTTGAGGTTATTCCCTCTCATAGGTAATGAAGGTCCGATTTAGAGAATACGGATTTAGATAATTAATCTATGATGAGAGTGTTGAGTTATAATGATGGAGAAGTGTATTAGAGGCTTGAGAGTTAGAAATTTTAGGCTTTAATATTGGGTGGCATAACTTGAATTGTGAAATGACAAAGCATTAGGATTTGTAAATGTGGCAAATGATTTCTTGTAATAGGTGTTGAGCCAGTTTTTGCTCATTGGTAATAATTTATGAGGACTTAAATTTTTATGAATTTAGCGAGTTATCAAAGTGCGCGCGAAAGCGTGATGAAGTGCAATGTAGTTGGAGGTTCAATTCTTGTGTAAATTTTGAGGAATTAGTGATGACTTGAAAATTGGAATAATACTTGTAAGTGGAGATTTAACTTTTGGGTTGGGTAAATTATGTTTATTGATGGTTAAGTTGGGAAGATAAACTTGTAAGTTATTTGAAGGTGGTACAAGGTATTGTATGAAATTAGTGAACATTAAAATTTTGAGAGGTTGTGCTAAGATTTTGATACATATAGAGTTCATATTAATTGGCTACCTCAGGAGTCTTAGAGATGAAATATTATTTGGAAACTATACAGTTATGATGGAATAACATTCATTGTGTAATTGAGGAAATCAGATAATTGTGCTAATACTTGGAGTGAGTGTTGAGCTGTGTGGTAGGTGAGTTATTGGAGTTTTATTAGTTGCAGCCGAGCCAATTTCGAGGACGAAATTCTTTTTAAGGGGGGGAGAATGTGAGATCCCAGATTTACGTATATTTTTATACGTAATTTTATTCTCGGTGTTAATTAATTTAATTTATTTTAATAACATTATTGGTTGTGTTTTATTTGTTTAAGATATCTATTTCAGCTATTAATTAGTTAATATTGAGTTACGTTGCATTTCTTAATTATTTTAATGAGTTAATTATCTTAATGAGTGGAATTAAATTCTTTTATTTTATTATGTGATTTTATTTGATGTGTTTTATTTATTTAATTAAATGTGTTTTGGAATGGATTTTTATGTACATATATTTATGTTGTGATTTTAAGTGTTTTTGTGATCCAAGTGATGGGAATTTGATTGTAAATCTTTCCCTTCCTTTTTCCTTTTTCTTTTTTCTTTCTTTTTCCTCAGTTTTTCCCCAGCCCTTCCTGCGTGCAATTCCTTCTCCCCTCTCCCTTGTTTGGCTGTTCGGCCTTAGGCAGCCCAGCCATCCACCGCCACACACCGCCCGTCACTGGCCATGCCGCCGACACCCTTATCCTCTGGCGACCTCCCCTGCACCGGTGGTGCACCTTATGGCGACCCCTAGCCAGCGCATGAGTCCCCTACCTGAAATGACCATTTTAGCTTCCCTTGCATTTTCCGGCCACTGCAGGCCACCCCTTAGCCTCCGACCACCACCACTAGACTCCCCACCCTCCAATGAGCATAACCCAACCTCCGGCACTACCCACGGCAGCCCAAATAACCCAACCCAAAATGGGTTATAAAACGGGTTGTTCTTCGCCGCACTGCCGTCCGGCCACCGTAGGCCTCATCACCGCCACCAAAAGACTCCCCTCGCGCAGCCGGTCATCCCCCTAGCTCAATTTCCTTAATCGTTGCCTCATCTTCCCGGTACAACCTCAAACCTGAAAATGGGTTTTCACCCATTTTGACGCCGATCCGCCACCTTCCAGTGGTTGTGCCGTCAAAATACCACCTCCATGAAATTCCCCACTTCCAAAGGGTATCTCCCTAAATTTTGGTATCAAACCGAGCACTTTATCCTAACGTACAAATGACCACTACGAGCGCTGCGGAATGGCGTCTACTCAAAGATTTGCATTTTTACCCGCTGTAAGTACTTTCCAAATGAGTTTTAAGATTTAAATATATTTTTGGCATCAACAGTTGTTTTGTTTGGTCATTGTTGGAATTTATTTAATTGTTGGCTATTTGGTGCATGGTCGTCTGCATTGTGTATTTACGCACATAATTATGTGTTGGAAATGAAAACCGGATTTTCATGTGTTTATGATTTCGGGTGCGTGTGTATCATGACCCCAAGCCGAGATGAGGCATTATCCCAGTGGAGCTCCTCTAGTCACTCGGGAGCGGAATATACTGAGTGACGTCCCCTAGGTCGTCGCCGGACGATGACGGGATGGTAATGCTCTCGTGTCGACTCCGTGGCTCCTCTGCTGGCAAGAGCTAGGGGATGCCTGGTTATGGTACGTGCTGGGCGCAGTTAGCTAGGCATCGCCCGTTCCGAAGTCACATGCGGGGTCGTTACCTTCGGTGTGATAATGAAAGTTAGGGTGTGCGGATGGTCCATAGGGAAGATCATAGTGCATACGATTAATAAAATGGATGTTAGGCCATTTTCTGGAAAAGTGGAGGGTTTTAATTATTGGTTTTACGTTAACTATTTTCTGGGAAAATGGTTGTGGTTTTAATAGATTTATGGTCATCATTTTCTGAGAAAATTATGGGTGATTTTACTGGAGTTTTATTTTAGGCTAAAATGGAATTTTGACGTGTGTGGTTATTTCATTGATTTTGAAGAAGATGATTTTAAGACTCATGTATATGGTAATTTGTTCATGGTTGTTATTATGGCATTAATGTATTTATTATCTTGGGTTTGGTTGGATTGTACTTACTTGCGATGCCATCTTGGCGTCGTACTTTTTGGATGCAGATTATGAATAGGCTGGGCCTGAGGAGACTGTTCTGCCGTTGATGTGTTACTATTATTAATATTATCTCGAGAAATTTATTTTTCCCCTTTTTATAAATATGTATTTATTTAAATTTATTTCTTTTCGGATGATTGTATTAAATTTTCGATTGGAGAATTTATATTAAAATGGTTTGTAAAATATTTCAAAAAAGTTTTGGTACTAAGTTATTGACTTTAATTATTCCGCTGCGACTTTTATTTATGTATGTCACGTATGCACACACGTTTGGCACTTGTTATTGGGATGTGTGACCCATGTTGTTATCATCCCAACGTCTTGATTCTCGTGTTTATTTTAAGGGAAATTTGGGGGCGTCACATAAGGGGTCCAGCTACTTTAGCCTAAACGACGTCGTTTTGGGCACAGATTGAGTAAAACCCTAAGGTTTTATCCTTACTTTGTGTGTTGTTGCTTCCTCTTCTCATTTCTTCTATTCTTTTCTTCTTTTTCTCTCCTTTTTTTGTTCTCCCAAGCTCGTGACCACCCTGCATCACCACCCTCATCCACCGGCCTCTCCATGCCACACGTCCTCATCTGCGTGCTCCTCTACCACCGACCTGGACCACCCATCCTTCCCCCCAATCCACAAGCCCTGCGCTTGTTTTTCCCTCCCCTTTTTCTCTACAACCTATGAGTTCCCAATGATGGCAGCTTGCCGTACGCATGATAGGTAGAAAAGTGCCAGCTGCAAAGGCCAAACCTCCTATAAAAAGGCTGGGCTCCATCCCTTCAAAGCATCCCTCTTTCAATCTTCTTCCCCTCTCAAATCGAGTTTTAATTGCTTCCCCTCTCTAGACCTAGTTTTCAAAGCCCTTTCGGTACTTTTTGTGTTGTGCTGTCGTATGCCGGTACCTTGTTGTAAGGGTACCTTGTTGCTCGGGAAGTGTAACACCCCATTGGAAGAACCAAACTACATAACCTATATTCCAAAATGACTAATGAATGATACAATTGAAATCCTATTGTTAGGTTATAAAGAGTAAGAACTTCTCATTCCCAAGTAATGTGGAATCGTATACATCACTTCCCCTTATCCTTATCATATGGGATATCACAATAAACCACATGGCTTATACTCCAAAATGACTAGTTAATGATACAATTGAAACCCTATTGGAATCTTATAAAAAGTAAAAGCTTCTCCTTCTCAAGTAATGTGGGATCTCTTACACTACTTACGTACTCTTATCCTTATCATATGGGATATCGCATGAAGTCATTTGTTGCTTCCCATGATGGGGCGGCGAGAAATGTCTTAACATGCATGTTGGTTGAGGAGAAATGTAGTGCTAGGTAAGTGAGTGCCCGACACGCTTCTGGCTCGAGGCAGGCGTCATTACTCAACCTTTAGCATGGGAAACGCTAGCTTTTTGTGTGTGACATTCATTGCTTACCCACCATGCTTGTTCCTCGGGGCGATTTTCATTACTTGCTTGGTGTTGGCCCTTGCACATCGCATGTGTGTTGGTGTGCTATGTGTGTAACACACCCTAGCACTTGCTATTTTAAACTGTAAATCATAAAATAGAATAGTAATAGTGATAAGAGATTTATCTTCAGAGCATTTTTTATCCGTAATTTTTTTAGATGCCTCCTTTATATAGAACTAGTCTTTATTAAAGGGTCATGTGACCTTTTATTTGGGGAGTGATAAATCGATTTCATAGATAGCGACAAATTGTTTGTACATTTTTCAGCCGATGGAGGATGCCAACAGTATGATCGGATGACCTCCATTCTCGCTCTTGATTAAGGAGGTCTCATTTCTCAAATGATCATATATAAATAAGTAAATCATTGTAGAAGATCAATTGCAAATTGAAACTGATGCTAAAAATCAAGCTATAACAGATGAAGTGCAACAAACTGAAATCACTGGAGGCTGAAAATCAGACTCATGATACGGCAATCAATATTGCCAAAACTAGTGGTTCAATTTATAGATGGAGGAGATATGATCCTACGAACTTACATTTGATTTTGTAACTGTAAATGTTTTAAATTCATACATTCAAATACTGCACAAAGATAGGAAATATGTTTCTTGTACTTGTGTATATATACACATGTGTAATCTGTCATTTATTAATCAAGAAATAAAAGAATTCCTTGAAACAAGTTTCTCTAAACTTTTATATGGTATCAGACTGACCATCAAAATGACAAACGTCTCTCAATATGTCTTCATCTCCTACCTTTTCTACCAGCACCAACAACCAACAATCCAATAATTCCTTTGTTATTTCCATAACCAATGTTGTTACAGTCAAGCTTACCTCTAAAAATTATTTACTTTGAAAATCCCAACTAGTTGCCTACTTCCACGGCCAAGACCTCTTTGGTTACCATGATGGTACAATTCCCATGCCTCCAAAAACTATTTCATCCAAAAATAATATCATTCCAAATCCTGCCTACAATCTTTGGGTACGCTAAGATAACATTATTCTTACCACCCTCATGTCCTCTCTCTCGGAAGGAGTTCTTGCTCAAGTGGTTAATTACACCACCTCTCATGATGTCTGGCATGCACTAGATGAAAATTTCTCATCATAATCCCGTTTTAAAACTGTGCAAATTCGCACTCAATTAGCGACTACCACCAAAGGCAACAAATCCGCCACTAAATATTTTCTATTTATCAAGAAACTAACGGATGATTAGCTATTGCAGGACAGCCTATGACTTCTGAAGATATCATCACATATGTGCTAGTAGGTCTTGGCCATGAATATGATAGCTTCGTGGCTTCCATCTTAGCAAGACCCGAAAAAGTCTCTCTTGAGGAAATCTATTCCTTACTAGTCACAACGAAAGCTTGCATCTCTTGACATCAACTGGCCTCTCCCATACAACAAACATCCATAAATGTAGCTCAAAAACAATATCAGTCCTTTACAAATAGAGGCCAAGACAATCATCGTGGAAGGGGGCGAGGCAATTGTGGTGGTTTTGTCAATAATACTCGAAGCAATGATCAAGCACCTATCATTTGTCAGGTGTGCAACAAACCAGGCCACTTGGCTAGGAAGTGCTACCATCACTTTGATCTTGCTTATTAGGATTCAGTCAAGACCGAAAATAAGGAAGTCATGGTAGTAGCTAATGGACCAACTTGGAACACTGAATGGCATGTAGATACGGGTGCTGCTCATCACATGACAAATGACCTCAACAATCTGAATCTTCAAAATGAAGATTACAATGGAACAGATAAGGTTCTAGTGGGACATGGTCAAGGTTTGCAAATAGCTAAAACTAGTTCTACTCAACTCTCTACTCTGACCTCTTCCTTTACTCTTAACAACATTTTTCTTGTTCCCAAAATTCAAAAGAATCTATTGTATGTACATCAATTTTGTATTGATAATTGTATGCATTTTGAATTTCATGATCACTATTTTCTTATGAAGGATTACTCGGAGAAGGTCCATCATCAAGGCCACCTCAATAATAGCCTTTACCAATTTAACACTAGCATCCAAACACCTCAAGTCTTCTCTATTGTTCGCACTCAAGAATGCCATCGTCGCTTTGGACACGCCTCAACACCAATTCTCAATAAAGTTCTTTATCAAAACAACCTTCCAATCAACAAGCATAATCTCCATTCTATTTGCTCCAAATGTCAAATGGCCCAGATTCATGATCTACCATTTCATTTGTCTCAAAATGCTTCTACTCTTCCCTTAGAATTAATTTTCAGTGATGTATGGGGTCCCTCCTCTGTGGTTTCTACCACTGGAGCTAAATACTATGTTAGCTTTCTTGATGATTATTCTAAATTTGTTTGGTTGTTTCCCATGAAATTTAAATCCGATGTTGAAACAACATTTCTCCAATTTCAAAAGTATGTTGAGAAACGTTTTGGGGTGGTGAATTCCATCGCTTGAACACATATTTCAAAAAAATAGGAATAAATTATCGTTTAGTCTGCCCGTACACTCACCAATAAAATAGAGACATTGAGCATAAACATCGACATATTGTCGAAGTCGGATTAAGTTCGTTGGCTCATTCCAAACCGCAACATACATCATCAATTGCCTATCAACACATGTCCTTAAATACCAATCTCCCTTCCAAATTATGTATCATCGGCAACCGGACTACACATTTATGCGTGTATTTGGTTGCACGTGTTGGCCAGATTAGCATCCTTATAGCAAAACTAAAATGAGCTTTCGATCCTAAACATGCATCTTTCTTGGATATAGCATCTGTCATCAACAAGAAGGAATTGATTTTTTAAAAACCTTTAGTCCCATTGTAAAGCATGCCACAATTAGGCTAATCCTATCAATTGTAGTTTCATATGGCTGGTAGACGCTTCAACTTGATGTGCAAAATGCATTTTTGCATGGTGACTTACAAGAAGAGGTCTTCGTGACTCAACCTCAAGGCTACATTCATCTGCAATTTTCGAATAATGTATGTAAGCTTCACAAATCACTTTATGGTCTAAGCCAAGCTCCACATGCTTGGTTTTCAAAGTTGTCCGACAAACTCAAGTCTTTGCAATTCTATGAAAGTTAAGCCGATAATTCTCTCTTTATTCTCAAAACGAAAATAGAGGTTGTCTACATTTTGATATACGTTGATGACATATTAATTACTTGTTCAAACTCTAATGTTATCAACAAAACTATTGCAAGCTTGAAAGAGTCCCTTGCTATCAAAGAGCTGGGTGACTTCACTTCTTCCTTGGAGTAGAAGCTATTCAAAGTACTAAAGGACTTTACCTCACTCAAAGGAAATATATTGTTGATTTGCTGAAGAAAAGTAAAATGGATAAAACCAAACCGTGTACCACTCCAATGGCTTCCACTTGTCATCTAAGAGCAAATGATGGCACTCCATTTGGCGATGCAGGGCTATATCAAAGCATCGTCAAGAGTATGCAGTACCTAGCTTTTACACAACCAGATTTGGCTTTCACAGTGCATAAAGTGAGCAAATTCATGCACAAACCTATGAAACCCCATTGGCAAGCTGTTAAATAGATACTTCGGTATCTTAAGCACACAATTTCAACAGGTTTATTAATTACCAAAGCCAAGGATTTCAGATTACAAGCTTATTCAGATTCAGATTGGGTAGCCAATAGGAATGATCGTCGATCAATTGGTCCAAATTTCATTTTTGATGGACCTAATCTCATTTCTTGGAGCTGTAAACAACAAGAAGCAGTGGCTAAAAGTTGTACCGAAGCTGAATACAAGTCCTTGCAAACACAACAGTTGAGTTAATTTGGTTAAAATCTATCCTATCCGAGCTTGACATATAGGCATGACATATATGCATCAAATCTTGTATATAGGCATGACATATAGGCACTAGTTTTTTGGTGTGATAATATAGGCAGGACATATTTATCATCCAATCTTGTGTTTCATGCATGCACAAAACACATTGTAATTGATTTTCATTTTGTTAGATATCAAGTGGCTTGAAAACAACTCTCAGTACAATTCATTTCAAGCAGGGATCAATTGGTCGATTCATTGACAAAACCATTACTGCCTATTAAATTTCAAAATGTGCAATTCAATTTGAATGTTCATGATATTCCCTTCAGATTAAGGAGGCATGTAGAAGATCAATTGCAAATTCAAACTGATGCTGAAAATCAGACTGTAACAGATGAAGTGCAACAAACCAAAATCACTGGAGCTGAAAAAATGTAAAATTAGATTGAAAATTAGACTCATGATACGGTAATCAATATTGCCGAAACTAGTGCTTCAGTTTATAGATGGAGGAGATATGATCCTATGGTTTTACATTTGATTTTGTAATTGTAACATTTTTAAATTCATACATTCAAATACTGCACAAAGATAGGAAATATGTGTCTTGTACTCATGTTTATATACCTATGTAATCTGTCATTTATCAATCAAGCAATCAAAGAATTCCTTGAAACAAGTTTCTCTAAACTTTAACAATTATTGATCCCCATACTCAACCAGGTGTCAATGTGTCGAAGACACTCTAATGATAAAGTTTTTTTTTTTTTTTAGGAAGAACCAGTAGCCTCACACATAGTGGCCCTATCCCAAATTTATTGATATGCTCTCACCTGTGGCAGAAGAAAACCGTGGTTACAACCTTGACATTTGGGAGTTACAAAATCATCAAAAACATCTAAACCCAAGTATTCAAAAAACTGACATAACCAACTTAATAGAAAGCCAACAAAATTAAGTGTTTCTAATATACGTTAAGCCCAGGCCATCTGTTTTGATCAAACCTCTTAGGAGGGCTGGAGAATTTTCTATCAAATGCCATGAAGAACATACTTCATCTGAGCCCAATCTAGCAAGGAAGTCAGTTGAAGAATTTTCTTCTCTAAAAACATGTTGAATAGAGTAATTTAGTTCCTTTATCATGATTAGCAAGTGTGAGGACCCGTAATTTTACCTCTTTTGTAATTTAATATTTTAATATTAAATATATAGTGTTTGTTAATATATATATATATATATATATTGTGTTATAAGCTAGTTGATATTAACATTATTTTGTTGTGCATGTGTTTAAATATTTGGATATTTTATTTTCATTTAAAAATTATTTCCATGATTAAATTGTGAGCTCATTTATTTTCTCTTATTAACTTATTGTGATGCATTTAATTTAATGCTTAAATTTAATCTCTTTATTTTACTATGTGAGTAATTAATTTAATGTGTTTTATTTATTTTATTTTAGATTGATTTTCGGATTGGATTTTATTGTGTGAGTGGGTTCTGTTTTGTTGGGTTTTCAAATGATTTTGGGCTTTGTTTTTAAACTTGCAGTAGCCCATTCCATTGGTTAACAACCCATCCCTTTACTTTCCAAAACATTGCTATTTGATCTATTAATCTAGGTAAACCCAGCCACCTTTATTCTTTCATGCGTAAGGCCTTTTCATTTAACGCACACGGCATCATTTCTTTTATTTCATAAGCATTTCTAGCCTTTTTCTTTCGCCTGACACAGCTTGCTTCCTCTTCGGCTCTTCTTCATCCATTTTCCTTTCATTTCCCCTGTTTCGTCTGCAACAATCCGTGATCTAAAGCACAAAACTTTCAGCTTTCTCTTCCCTCATTTCATGCATGTGTTGCATCCGTAGAGCCCTAACGTATTTCGGATCATTTACCCTCTGTTTTCATTTCAAAATCGTAAGTCACGTGCCTAAATTTCTGCCTCAAACAGCGAACGTCCAGCCATGTTTTGCTTCCGTATTTCATCTAAAAAGCTTAAGATTCCTTTCTTCTTCTAGCTTGCCTATCTTGGCACGGTTGTGGTGTGTTTCACATGAGCTTTCCCGCTCATTTCCACTCCGTAATGTTCGGTTTCATGCCTATTTAAGGCTTCAAAATTCTTTGCTAGAAACGTATTCAAATCTCTCTTTCTCATCTACAAATCCGAACGTAAAGCATCTCTTTTCATCTTTTCTTCTTCTTCTATTAAACTAGAAGATCTCCTCTTCAAAACCTCCTTGTAATCCAAAAATTATAGTGGTGTTTGACTGGGTATTTTCTCGCCATAAAATCACCGCTTTATCTCGCTTTCAAAACTTTCGATAAGCTTTTTCTCTATTTTTAGTGGTTAATTTATTTATGTGTTGCTCTTAATCTATTTTCATGGTATGATTTTATTTATGATCTAGTGTTCAGTTTAGTTAGATAATAATCACATTTTAATTATCTACATTAAGATAGTTAATATATTTAGTTTAAAATGACTGAAATTATTATCTGAGTTGGTTATATATAAATAAATATCTTTCTATTTATGTTAACTATTTTAACTTAATTGTTAATGTTATTTATTGTTTTTATTAATATCGCTTTATTTATATTTATTACTTTTGATATTTATATATGTGGACACGTTTGGCACGACCTTAACGGCGAGCTCGTGGGTGGAAGCATGGAGTCTTTGTTCAGCATTTTCGGTAACTTCATAAATTATTAATGAGCGTATTGTAAGTATCTTCCAAATAAATTTTGAGATTTAAATATATTTTTCAATAACAAATATTAGATATTGTTTGGTTGTTGGATATTTTATGTATTTGTTTGTGGTTGGTTATCTTTTTGTGTATTGTCGTATGCATTGCATAGTGCACGCATGTTCATGTTTGTAAAGAAAATCTGGGTTTTCACATAATTGCATGCATGTTCATGTGCTGGAAATGAAAACTGGGTTTTCATGTGTTAATAGTTTTCGGGTGCGTGTGTATCATGACCCCAAACCAAGATGGAGCATTATTCCGGTGGAACTCTGTAATAGCCCGAAATTTCTAAGATGAAGTTTTTACTTGAGTTTTATTTTAAAGGAATTCATAGGAAATATTTTTTTTTAATAAGAAATAGAGTTGGCAACTTAAATGAGAATTTTGAGTTAAAACAAGGTAAAATCATGCATTTTAGGAAATATTAAGGAAGGACTTCTGAGATTTGCAACAAGGAATCAACTATAGATGTTTGATGTTTAGTCAAATCATTACAAGAAAAAGAAGTTTTTGTGAATCTTTTTATTTCTTGCGGACAAAACAAACGCCGCAAATAGTAATTTTAAGCTTATGCCCATAAATCATCCATCCAAAGTAAAAAGACACCAGAAAAAATACTTATTAAGGCGACTTTTTGTGCCGTAAATACATCTGCCTCAATAAACTTTTATTATGGCGATGTTTTGACAAATTATGACTCTTAGCTACCGTAAAAGGTTTATGATTTTATTTGAAACGACTTATTGCGGTGACTGTGAGTCGCCACAATAAGTTTTCTAATCTAATAAAATGAGGGAAAACCCTAAATCACTACCCGCATCTAATTTTCCCCCCTTTCTTCATTGATATCCTATGCATCTCTTCTCCATCATTGGTTGGTCATTTCCCGTCGTCGACGCCGTTAGTTCAGCCCAAGTGTCGTCTCTCCTCCTTTCAACTCCAGTGAGTCCCTCCTTTCATCTCTTATTTTTTTCTCTCTTGCTAAGGGCATGGCTAGTTTATGTTCTACAATCTGAAATCCTTGAGTCTAAATGTAGTTATCTTCTCACACACACAGAGGATTAGATTAAATCTTAGTTTTAGGTTTTTTTTATTGTGTTTGGCTGGTGAGAAAGTTGAAGAAAGGGAGGGAAAAACTTGCGGTTTACATCGCTGTAGTAGTTGTCGTTTGCGTTGAGGTACTTTCTCAAGGATTACATTCATGTGATTTTCCCTTTGTTTTTCTCATTAGTTCCGTTTCACATTTTTCAAAGTCGAGAGAGGTGATTTGGAGGCCGAGTAAAGACCATCTTAAATTAGATGTAGATTGTACAGTAACGTTTGTTCTTGTATTAGTATTCAATAGATGACAAAAGTAGCCAAGCACATTTGGGAGCATCTGGACCTTTTGAATCTGTTTGGTTCTCGTATCATATGCTTTGTTTGGTTCTCCTACCATTCATTATTATTTTTTATTATTTCAATTTTTTTTATAATCCGAATTAATCCATGTAATCTAAATTTATAATCTGCTTGGGAGATTACTTATGTCGACGCCCCAACTTGCGCTTGGGATCATA
The DNA here is from genome assembly GCA_036898215.1 of Platycarya strobilacea. Taxonomy (NCBI): domain Eukaryota; kingdom Viridiplantae; phylum Streptophyta; class Magnoliopsida; order Fagales; family Juglandaceae; genus Platycarya; species Platycarya strobilacea. Next base: position 30,244,421 of record CM072549.1, on the reverse strand, counting down.
CTCAAACCGTGACATCGGGGATAAGTATCATAGGGAAGTTCATCCCTCGTCTTATTGTGTACTGGATTTTTTTTTTTTTGGTCGCAGCGGAAAAAGGTCAAGTCTTTATATGGGTGTATCACATGGCTTAATACAATAACATCCAAAAATATTACATTACCATTAATATAAACCTAAGGATCCTTCATAAGTGTTCATTCTTCCAAAACAACGGAAGACCAAAATATATGCATATAAATATAAAAACTGCATAGAGGATCCCCAACCGTCACTTCCTAAACCATTGGTTCCTTCTTGATCTCCTTGAAGTTTGGGCCGTAACGGAGGTAGTCCAAGTCCAAGGTCGGTCCCACTTTACAACTCATCTCGGATGATGACTCATAAAGGAGACCCATGTGGAAGGATTCGTCTATGCCGATAACTATACAACACCCGGTAAGGCGTATATTACCCAAAACGTAGGCAGCTATGGGTAGTGACAATGCCGCCCAACGGCTTAGGTAGTCAAGAGTCACTAGCTCGAAGGTGACAGACTCAGTCAGGCCCGTGGGGATCCGAGCACTGTCCCTGGGGTCATGCTCTTCAAAGTCGTCATTACCTGCAACTACTTCTATCATCCCAAAAAGGTGATAGTGAAGAGATAAACATGGGTGAGATTTCAGGAGAAATCTCAGTAAGCACATTTATATCATAACAAAAGCAATTTAAGCATACGGATAAATGAATAGCAAACAATCAGTCATACTTTATGTATTATGAGACTTATGACATTATGGTATGCACATACTCATGCTCATGCCATATCTCTTCAATTTCCCTTTTCATTTCGTTTTCTCTTCATATGCTTGCTTATAATCTCAGAAAACAAAACGTTTGAGTTTCCTTTCAAAATTCCTCTTTTTGCAAATACTTTTTATTTTTCTTATCTTAGACGCCACTTATCATATCATATATAGCCCGAAAGCCCATCTTTTGTTATGACCTTTATTGGACACCTCACGGTTCTCCTATGGACCGTGTGTTCCTGCTAGTTACTGTAGCACCAGGCGATCGTATCAAACCTAAGTAGCTACGTTTCACGTCCTTTTGCGCTATTCATCACTCAGCGATTGATCACTCACCGAGCGACTATAAACTTTTCTATATCGGTGAGGCCGAGGCCAACACCGTTCTGTATGCACCCACTAGCTTTAAGTGCGACCATACTCCGAACACCTTTTTGAGCCATACATGGTCTGCTGACGGTTCTTTGTCGACCCAAGGGCTTTCACTCAACTTTAATCATTCCTGAGTAAACAGGGAGTTTCACTGGGACACTACCCCATTCCAGCCTTTGGGATTCTTATAAAACTTTAATTAATTTTTTTTCTTTTAAAAACATGTTTAAAACATGATTTTCGTGCTGTATATATGAGACGTGAGACTCATGTCACGAAACATATAAAATGGGTGACGAACATGACACTTACTCTACGTAAAGCTCTTTCAAATTTTTCGCACCTTATAATCTTACTCATTTCTTTTCCAAAATTACTTAATAGGCCTCTAATACACTTAGGGGTGCTCGGCCCCTTCCCACTTGGGTTGGGCAGAGACCTTCCATTTGTAATCTCCTAACTTTTTGTCTCCTAATTTTCTCTAAGCACTCTAATTCAACTTAAATCACTTAAATGTATTTTCCTAACCCTAAAAGCAAGGCTTGGCCGAAACTCTATGTCTTTTAATTTATTGTTTTATTCACTTTTTTTTCCAAGATGACTCACCTAATGATTTAGTTAGAAACCACCAATCATGCTAGTACAACCTTTTTATTCATATGCATCTAATGTCTCCAAATATTTAAGCATATCATCATAGTGTAGCACAAAATCAAATCAACAATTCCACCCAAAGAAAACCTTAAATCCGAAATATATATTAAATCTGAAATATATATATGCCTAACCCAACATTTTCATCTCCAAGTCAAAATCTAGTAAATATATTTTCTTCTTTACTCATCATGTTGATCACACCATATTCTTCTTTCATATCAAATATTCAAATTCACCACATGAAATAATCTTTACTCTTAACAAGATATCTAAACTTAGGCATGGATTTTTACCACTAAATAAATAACACTAGAGGCATCATCCAACATCATGCTAGTAAACCTACAATCATGCATGCATTTCCTTTATTTCACCTCATGTTAAGTAACTAACTAAAGCACATATCATTTCAACTTCTCAACTTAGGAAAATATCATAACTTAAACATGAATTCTTACTAAACTAAACATGGCAAGTTTTTCCTCTAAAAGGTTTCATTTTCAACATATATACAAAAGATTCAAACAAAATAACCAAATTCATTCAAAGGTCTACTAAGATTGCTAAAGGTAGGATAAGAATGCACTTACCTCTTCAAGAACAACTCTTCCTCAAAATATTTGTTCTAGTTCTTTTCTTCTAAGAATATGGTGATGTTTAGAGGTTAGACGAAAGCAAAACAAAAGAGAGTTGAGGGAGAAGTGGGGTTGGCCGAGAGGTAGAGAGAAAGAGAGCTTGTGTGTTTGTAAGATAGCCAAGTGAGGGGTGGGTCTTCTCAAGGGTATTCGGCCATGCTCTTTTCTCTAGGGTTCAAGGACACTTCAGCATACCTTGATTTGAAAGACATAAGACTAGGCAAGGGTGGTTGCATGGGAAAAGAAAGCAAATAATGAGAAATGGGAGGGAATGAGAAACCGGATTCCTTTGCCTCCCCAAAGTCTCCACCGAAACCTCCTTCCCCTCTTGTCTCATTCTCTTGTCATTTCACCCTATCACACACTTATTTAACCACTCTCATATCAATCCATAAGATTCTATGGCCATGCCTTTGGGAAAGAGAGCTTGCATGATCTGGCCATGCCTTGGATCTAAGTGTCATCCGAAACTCTCCCCCCCTCCACTCCTAGTTTTCTTCCATTTCAAGCAATCTCCAATCATTTCCTTACACTACTATACCTCTTACACACCTTACATCATGTACTTCATCTTCTTACACAACTCTAAGATATTCCTTCCACTAGATTTGCAAGTACTCATAGGAAAACTCCAAAGGATGCACACGACAACCTCCATCTGGATCCCTCCTTGCTTTTTCTTCTTCCTCTTCCTTCCCTCTTCCTCATGACACCTCTCTTCACTTGTCAATCACCTTGTCACTTCTCTCTTACATGATCCTATGGTGATCATTGGCTTAGATTGGAGAGAATAGTGTGGGAAAAACCCCTAAGGGATTTCGGCAACTAGCTTAACCAAATGCCCTCATCATCTCTTTCCTTCCACTTTCTACTCCAATCCACAAGTGTCACTCCACTAAGCATGACATATACTAGATAAAATAAAATAGACAATACCTTGGTATTTTCTAAAAATATTCCAATGATGGGAAAATCCTATCACAAGATTTTATACTCAACCTTACCATCCACCCACTAGTCAACTCCTTCCTAAAGGTAATTTTCTACTCCCAACTACTAGTCGTAGTTGACTCACTAGGATTTCCCTATGGGTGACAAGTGTCCCATGGGTAGGCTTGGTGGGTCATGGGCCAATCTCATGGGCTTATGGGCTTGCTATTCCTTCCTAGGCCAAATACTCATTCTAGCTTTCAAGACTCTAATCTCAAGCCCATGCCATTTTTCCTCACCTTTCAATATAATCAATTTAAATAAATTAATTAACCGCTTAATCAAAATAATTATTCAATTAAATAATACAAAATGAAAGTCTCGGGTCGTCACAACTTAATGTTAATATTAATGTTATTGGCATAAATTTATATGCATGTAATTGCATTCAATCTTTTAAAGAAGCTATGGTGTCTATATGGTGTCTATTTTCTTTCTTCAAATTCAAAACATGATTTATCAAATTTATAACATGATTTATAAATGATTGTTAAATGGGATGCCATGTTTTAACTATCAGGTCACATTGTTCATGTTAGCCTGGTGAATGTGGTAGTTAAGGTGCAAGCTGCTAAGTTGGCATTGTATTCACTGGGTGCCTCAGAGCAAGATGGAACTATTTGATTTTGGGGCATCTATATGTTGTCTGTTTTGTTAGTTCTAATTTATATCATTATTTATAGATGGTTGTCAAATGGGATGCTAAGTTTGTTTTGTGTTAGGTTGGATTTTTACTTGCCCTAGAGGCTGTTCTCTATGAATGTTCTACCAAAAAATAAGATCCTCTAATCATATAATCAGTTTTTAATAATGACATCAAACTTTCAAGCTTTTCTTGTGATACCTTGCTTTTATTAGTGTCCTAGAGTTGTCTGTATAGTATAATAATGCTTCTCGCCTATAAAAGAGTTTGAATAAATGGTTGCATTCTTTTGGCCAAAGGGAGAAGAGTTGATACAAGGTAAGACCTTGTATTACCCAGCCCGACAAAATATTTACTATTGTATAATTTGTTTTAGGAGAACTTTACATCTAGAAATACTTCATTTCTTGGCAGCATGATGGATATCTACAGACACTTTCTTCTTTATAAGTACGATATCTATAGATATTCAAATCCTTTTTCCACTCAAAATGATTTGAAAGAGCAACAAAACTTTACCTTATGATGGAATGATTAGTTAAAAAAAGAAAAATATGAATAAAGGGACAAAGTGAACTTTTTTCTAATAAAATAAAATAAAATATAGTAAAAAGGTAAAATATTTATTTATATATATATATATATATAAAAGAGACCAACAATTGCTTAAAAATGCTTTAAAAAATTGTTGTAATAACATCCTAGTACCAAAACCTACCCAGTCAATGTCAATCTTATATGTCTTCAAGTGAGGGTATGTCTCACTGAACTCTTCAATGAGAGGAGATATGAACATGCATGCACGATAAGGATATTCCATCATTCAATTCAATGAATATTTACATTATCATTAATTGCTTCTTTGCATCACCCATTAATTGCTTTAGTACTCAATATGATTTGGATTTATAGGCACTATTATCATTGACATAATGGTCACAAATATTTACATGCAAGTTAGTACATAACATGACTTTAACTGGAAGAGGCATAGGTCAATCATGTGGTCGAGGGAGATCTTCCTGTGAGCCAAGCTGTAGAAGTAGAACATGCATTGCTGCACTGAATTATAGAGATGATGGCATGTCACCCTCAGATGACTCCATGTATACGGCCTGAGTGCATGTAAATATTCGTTAACATTTCTTTCGTTTGGTCAACATTTACGAATTAGGCATATTGATTTTATGTGATATTGGTTAAGGGACTTGTCCAGACCATGAGATTAATTTCGAGCCAAATGTGATATAATTTCAATGGTGAGTATTATTTCTTGATAATTGAATTACATTGTGCAATTTTAGTTGTTTAGAATATCAATCCAAAACATGTGTTAGATATATAGTTGAAAGGGTATTTTTCTATTTTTTTTTTCAATCTCTAGTTGTTTTGCATACGTTAACTCTCGTATATGTAGGTTCTCCTCATATTGTTTGTATCTATTGAGTGCACAAGTACTCTTTCATGATGCACAAGAATGCTCAGTCGTTTGATTCTGCTCGTCATTTAATGTGAGTAATGCTTTTGAACAAGTTTTAGTTTGACATTGAATAACAGAGCAATAATTTATTCACTTTTTCTATTTTTAAAAGATGTTGATCTTGTTGTGTTCTGACATGAATGCAATTTACTTCCATACGTATATGTAGATATTAGCACCCTTAATTGGCTGAGAAGGAACCATAAGACAATACTTGGTTTGTTTCCTGACATGGATTTGCATTTTGGGTGGAGGTCGGACTATGTTCTTCTTGAAATTACAGGGTAATTCTCAATAATCTATATGCTCATGCTTGAATAAAATGTAAGCAATACAATCTCAAGCTCAAAATATTATAGAAAAACATTAGAAACTTCTAACTCTTTTGAAGTGCATCTTCCTAATTAGTTGGTAGAAATCATTTGATTCTTTGTATGTTCACGCTGACAATTGATAATGGTTGAAAGTTGGAACCTTGAATCCTTGACTTTAATAGGGCTCTATGTACAGTGAACCATTGTTCAACATGAACTCTGGACGGTTGCAAGCATCACTTGATAGAGTTGATGCCTTAATGACCCATAGTGATAAGGCATATTGAGCAGCTCAAAAAACAAGTACACTTGTGGACTTCTTGGAAACGAATATTGATATACTAGCTTGAGGTATCACTGATAAGTTGGACATGGGTGTATTTGGAAAACAGATCATGAAAAGCATTTGTTTTAAGGTTAGGATCTTATATTTTCAATTGCATTTTTTTTCAACCAGACAATCAATGAAAATCATATGGTGTCTAAAATGAGATTATTTTGGTGTTTCTTCTGATCGATGCAGCCTTAAGGCCTGACTCAAAAGGTAGGCCTTTAAGGTGGTTACCTAATGGCGAAGGGGCGAAAGAAGGACAAAAATAAAGGGAGAAAGAAGTTAGTAAAATAAAAGACAAATATCGTAAATTTCCTAAGATGATGGGTGCTAGTGTATTGACAAGTGAAAGAAAGTCTGATTCCTACTGTCCAAGTTTTAATTTAGCACAAACTCATATTTTTTTTTTCTCATCATCTGTCCATGTGAATTTTGTATGCAGCTAGATCAACTGGAATCTGAAAAAAGGATGCCAAGATTCAATATACATTAAAAAGAAGGTAATGAAGGAGTGAATACTCCAAAGTTGGATCATATTCCAATTAGTTGGACTTTTTGGGGGAAGCATAGATCTTGTTTTGAGTCTGAAATTTTTTTCATTGAAAGAAAAGTTCCTTTATGTAACCAGCTTGAATGTACTAGCTACTAGTGGAAGAATCTGGTTTGTACATGAGTAAAGTATGATTGAATTTGTATGGTTTAGCTTGTTAATGTAACCCAGATGCTACTCAATAAAGGTACGGAAATTTCAATTGTTGTTAACTTAGTTTTTACCATATGTCAACTTTTCTAACACTTTTTTCTTTTCTTCTTTGGTTTTGTCGTTTTTGGTTTGTTCCTTGGTGGATAGGTGATGATGACAGATCAGTTTGCAAATTATGTTGTATAGAAGTGTTGGAAACTTGTGATGACCAGCAATTTGAACATGCGAATGTGGATAAACTTCTTGCAGCTAGAAGTATTTTTGTTAAATAGCTATTTCTGTTGATTAATGAATTATGCTATTTACTTGTACATGATGAGAATAAAATAATCTGTTTGCTTTAGTTTTTCTTCACCTATTAACTTTAAAAAGTTCATTGCTTTTCAAAACTCAGTTGAGTGATTTCTAGTTCTTAAAAGCATGTTTCAAGTTAAAGCATCACAATTTTAAACATTAGTGACCTCATGTTCTTGTCCTATGTTCTTGATGAATAATATGAGTAAGTTAGATGATTCTCTTAATTGATTTGAAAATTATCAAATGATTCTATGCATTATTGGGTTTTTTATTCAACAATGTAGACATACTCCATTTGGTCAATTTCTTGATATCTCTTACATGAAAAAGTGTTGTCTTTATTTTTCATTGGTAAATTAGTTGGAAATAAATTCCCGTATATATTCTACTACAGAATGAACATTGTGGTTGACTTTGAGAACAAAAGAAAAATGTACATATTTTAGCAGTTGAGATAAGTGAAGAAGACATCCAGTTTAATTTTTGAAGAAGAGTTGAAAAATGTAATTTTGAGATGAAGGCAATTTTGAGATTATGAAGAAGGCAGCTTCCAAGAGATGAACAAATCTTGCTTAGGAAACTCTCGTTACCTTATATTGAACATGGGAGGACAACTGTAAAAACAATATGATATATTGTGTGATGTCAACTTAGACTAAATTCTCATGAATTTCAACTTGAGCATTTTTCATTGATGTATGATGATGTTGGGAATGTTTAAATCATCTACATATAAATTTCAATGATGAATTCATTATACTGTATGTTTACTATCAAATATAATTGATTTTATGTATCATGGGTTAAATTGATATTAGGAAAGTAGGTACAACATTTATTAAAAAAAATTAAATTCTGGCTATTTTAAGAAAAACAATTAGCAAAAATACTAATTCCGGCGAACAATACATTAAAATAATTATTTCAGTCAATAAGGGGGTAATGGGGAGCCAACATTAACTATTTGTGGCGAATTTGATTTATATTCCCGATGACTTGATGTCGCTACAAAAACCTTTTTTCTTAGCGGTTTGAAGTTTAGCCGACAATATTTTTTCTTGACCAAACAATTGTGGTGCCAGATCGGTAGTTTCCAATGAGCCGCAAATGAATATTTGTGGCGAGTATTCATTTGCGGCGAGTTAGAGGTATTTTGGGGCGAGTTGGTGTTGTAGGAAAAAGTGATTTTTTTGTAGTGAATGAGTGATTGACGAATGGCCATTACAAGAGTTTCTCTAATTTCTTTCAAAAGTTCTCCTATGCCGAGGTACATATAAATTTGTCCTTTTGTATGTGTAGGAGTTGACAGATTTATATCATAAACAGGCCGCTGTGGTCTCATGTACGTTTTTCGTTGGTCCAAATGAAGTGGGCTAGCTGAACCTGATACCCTGGAACATGTAGGCCCAGTTTAATCTAGTTTAAGGCCTCTAGTTTTCCTACTACGATGGTTATCGCAGCTCGTTGCTTCTAGGTTAGGTTTAATTAATTATTTTACGATAATGACGACTGTCACCAATATATAATATGATCTCATAATGACTTTACTAAACTAGATTTTGCATCTAGAAGTTCGAAATTATTTATTGGTGTTGGAAGCAGGTCAGGCTTATTGTTATCATTATTATTATTATTAAAGAGAATGTTTTGAGTACAGAAACACCGATCAGCTGGGAGTACTAGTAGTACTGCTTATAATATATTAATATCGATTGTTAAAAGGAAGCGAAGAAGAGAGAATTATCCTCGATGGAATTAATTAATTAATTTATAAACATTTGTGTCGTCTCAATATAAGAAATTTATAATCATAAGTAGTACATCCTATATATAATATATGAAAGGCTGCTTGTCCTAGCTAGCTAGTTAGATTAATACTACAAATTAAACAACTTATTATACCATATTGCATGCAATATAGGGTTGTTCCGGCCCACAAATCTTTGTAATGTGGCATATAAATTGATTGCTAAGGTGGTTTCAAATTGATTGAAAAATGTTTTAAATGGTGTTATTGGAGAGAGTAAAAGTTGCTTTCATTCTTGGTCGTATAATTATAGATAATGTTCTAATTGCTTATGAGTTATTGCATTATATTAAAAGAAAAAAAAAGAAAGAAAGAAAGAAGGGGTATATGTCACTAAAATTGAACATGAATAAGGCTTACGACTTAGTTGAATGATGCTTTTTTAAGTCAATTATGGAGGTGATGAGTTTCAATCAACATTTTATTAGCCTAATTATGTCTTGTGTCAGCTTTATTTCCTACTCAGTATTAACTAATGGTGATTCAAATAACCCTGTGATTCTGACTAGAGGTTTGCGATAAGGGAACCCCTTGTCTCGCTATTTATTCCTACTTTGTATGGTAGGTTTGATTGCTTTGTCAAAGACAGCTGGGTTAAAAGGGAAATTTTTTGGTTTAAAGATTTGTAGAGGTGTCCCAAACATAAATGATCATCTTCTCTTCACAGATGATAGTGTTATTTTTTGTAAGGCGAAAGTGGGGGAGGATAGAAGGGTGCAAGCAATCCTTGATAGATATGACTCTATATCATGGCAGTTTATTAATAAAGATAAGACATCAATGGTGTTCAGCAGCAATGTTCCAAGAGAAACTAGAAATGAGATAAAAACAACTTTAGGGAAATAGTGAGGTCCAGTAGTATGAACTTTATCTTGGGGTTTTTCCTATTGTGGGTAGGTCAAAATGAAGAAATTTCCAGTCTATAAAACAAAAAGTTTGGGAAAAGTTTCAATGTTGGAAAGAAAATCTATTATCTCAAGGGGGTAAGGAAGATCTTCTAAAAGCTATAGTACTCTCCATTCTTTCATATTCCATGAACTGTTTTTTATTCCCCTCTTCCTTTTGCTTAGAACTAGAGGGTTTAATGTCTCAATTTTGATAGGGCAAAAAGGCGAGGAAAGGAAAATTCATTGGATGAGTTGGGCCTTGATGTGTGAGTTAAAAGCTAGTGGGGGAATTGGGTTTAAATAGTTTCGACTATTTAATTTAGCCGGTGAAACAAGGGTGTCGTTTGACGAATGGTTAAAACTCTCCCCTTTTAAGACTCTTTAAAGCGAAATATTTTCCTACTTCTAACTTTGCCCTAGCTGGTTTAGGTAATAGCCCTTCCTACACTTAGAGAAGAATTTTTAAAGCCAGAAAATGGATGTTGGAAGGCTGTAAATGGAGGATTGGTGATCGACAAACAGTTAAAACTATGGTTTGACAACTAGATACCAAGGCATGGGACTCTACTTTTAGAGGGGCTGGGTTCGGTTAATGGTGTTAATGAAGAGGTTGTTAGTTCTCTCCTTGAAGCTGGTACGACAAGTTTGGATGTGCACAAGTTAAGGGCTCACTTTAATCCAATGTAGTGGCTGACATTCTGAAAGTTGTTATCTATCTTGGGGTTAATCCTGATAAACGCATCTGGTCTCATGAAAGAAATGGAATTTTAGTGTAAAAAGTTGCTACAGACTTCTTAAAACAAGGTTGGGATCATATGGAGTCAAATCCTCATCAGCTTGCCCTTCAAAGGTTATTTGGAAGCAAATCTAAAATTGCCAATACTCAGTATAATAAAGGTCTTTGCTTGATGGGCTTCTAAAGATGGACTCCCATCTAGAAAAAGTTTGTTGAAAAAACAAGTTTTATCTGACACACAATGTGGGATTTGTATCACCTTTGATGTAGCTTTGACTCTTTGCAAAGCGACTGCCCCTAAGAAGTTGCTTGTGTTCTTTGTTGTTGCATGGAGCTTATGGAATAGGCATAACAAACTTCTACATATCTAGTTGAGAAACCACTTTTGTTGGAAACCTCCTTCTAAAGGTTTATTAAAACTAATTGTTGATGGAGCTACATTTTGTGAGGCTAGGAAATCTGTTTGGGATGCATATTGCATGATGAACATGGTAAAATTCCAAACGAGAGTAGAGGGTTGAGGAACCATAAGTGATCGAACTTGTTGCCATTTTTTGTGCTACTCCAGGCATTTCTAATATCCAAGGGGAGTTATATTGTTTACTAACTATAGACGTTTTGCAAAGTGATTTCATGAAGAAATCCAAGCTTGGGTTACTGTACCAGGAGATAAACTTCCTTTCTAAGCATATCCTTGAATGTCATTTTGTCTATGCTCGTTGAAAGGGAAATAGGGCAACTCATTATTTATCTAGTTATGCTATTAATGTTGTTGATATTGCTATGTGGTGGGATTTTATGCTAGACTTTATTTCTCAAGTCTTTTAGCTTGATAAATGTTTGTAATCTCCTTTCTTAATAGAAATTTTGTTTCTTAAAAAAAAAATGGTACTCCATTTCATGATGAGGACTAAAGTATTCAACCTAAATTTCTCTTGAAATAATCAAATAATCTGATTCTTCTCACTATCTAAAAAATAAAAAGGACCAAACTTGGAATTTATATATCTTGTATATATAAATACCTCTTGATCATGATCTCATAAGCACATGCACGATCTTTGGAGGACTCAATTTTCTTTAATATATATATATATATATATTGAGAGAGAGAGAGAGAGAGAGGGGCTTCATAAGATCCATATATTGATTGCATTTCTTGGTAATACTGTTGGTTTTTGCTCCTTTGGAGTCCCAATTGGGAAAAATATGGGTGAAGGGGCAAGGCCAAGACCTATATAAGAAAGCTAAACCTCTTTGATTTAATACATTAGTCATAAACTTATCTAGTAACTTTTGACTTTAGTAAAATTTCTCTATTGCTTTTTTTGTATGTAAAAATGAAGAGAGCTAAAAATTAAAGTTTTACTAGTGGGAAAGTTTTTGTGGGTGTCGTTGGGGTGAAGAAAAAAAATTATGTGATTGAAACAATTTTTCATATAGTAGATTTTCTTCTCTGGGTCTGGTAATTTTTCTCTAGTTTTGAGAGTTTTCCACGTAAATTTTTGTATTGTATTTATTTCTCTATTTTTCTTGGTATTCTGTCAAAATTAGATCCTGGTGGGGGGAATTTGGAAGGTCAAGATTCCCAACAAGTAGTATCAGAACCACTAGGTTCTTTTGGCAGGGTGAAGTTTTGGTATGGTAGTATGGATACGTATGGTCTAAAGAGGTTCTATCTAGAAGATTGAAAATTTTAACTGTATTCGTTGTAACCCTCTAATTTTCCTGGGAACCTTGAAATTTTGTTTAAGAAAGACTAGTCTTTTCTGAAAACTTACTTAGTGGGTACTATTTATTTCTACGGTAAAATTTACCGAAACTATGTCAAGAGGTAGAGTTTCAAATCCTATCAAATTTGAAGTGGAGAAATTTGATGGGAGAATCAATTTTGGCTTGTACCAAGTGCAAATCAAGGATATCTTGATTCAGTCAGAATTATACAAGGTGTTGAAAGGCAGACTAATCCCTGAAGGTAGTAGCGGTTTTAGCACTACTAGTGAAATAAAGAGCAAATCTGGAATGAGCAATAAAGATTAGGAGGATATGGATTTGAGAGCGACAAGTGCGATTCGTCTGTACTTAGCCAAGAATGCTCTTGCAAATGTGCATGGAATATTTATGGTAAAGAGACTCTGGGAAAAGTTCGAAAAGTTGTATCAGACAAAGGGTGCCTCAAATAGAGTGTACCTGAAGGAGCAGTTTCATACACTGTGGATGAATGAATGTACGACTATTTTAGATCATTTAAGTGTTTTCAATGGCATTGTCTCTAAGTTGAAATTTATTAGAGTTAAAATTGATGATGAGGATCAAGCCTGAGACTGATCTGGTCTATTCCATCTTCCTATGAACACATAAAGCCTATTTTGGTACATGGAAGGAGAAAATAATTTTTTCAGAGGTTATTAGTAAACTTTTTTATGAAGAAAGAAGGCTAACTGGTGGAAGTAATGGTTCACTAGAGAATTTAGCAATGGTAACAGCTGGTGATTGGAAGAGGAAGAACTCCATGAAGAAGAAAGCAGTCTGTTGGATGCATGGACAATCTGGGTACGTCAAGAAAAATTGTTCGAAAGGTGGAGCAGGTTCAGTAAAAGGCTCTAAGTCAATAAATGGAGATACTGACGATGAAGCTAACATTGTATCTCTATTCACAGAAGACGATCTTTGTTAAAAGAGACATGTATATTCTTATGGTATGCCGCTAATCCCAACGTTGCCATGATAGAGGATGTATTAATGTTAGCTGTTCTACAAGTTTGTACATGGGCATTGGTTTGGCATTGATGTAAGGTGTGTGGTGGAAGTTCATGTCGATGGTTGATGAACTTTCAAGAAAGTCAAACGTGGGAGTTGCACTATAATTTTTCAGCAAGGTTATTTTTCGATATGAGCTGAAGTGAAATGCTTGGAATTGGTTTATTCTTAGTAGTTATACTTTTATGGTGGAGTATGATGGTAGAAGTTATGAAGATCTTCATTGTGGTGGAGTGTAGCTATGGGACTAGTCAAAGTCACAAGGTGGAGATTGTTAGTTTTTGCTTCTTTGGAGCCCTACATGAAAAGAATATGGGTGAAGAGGCAAGGCCAAGGCCTATATAAGAAAGCTAATCCTCTTTGATTTAGTACACCAGTCAAAAACTTATCTAGTAATTTTTTACTTTAGTAAAATTTCTCTATTGTCTTTTTTGTATGTAAAAAAAAAAAGAGGTGAAAGTTAAAATTTTATAAGTGGGGAAGTTTTTGTGGATGTCATTGGGGTATAGAAAAAAATTGTATAATTATAAAAATTTTTCATATAGTGGATTTTTTTCTCTGGGTCTGGTAATTTTTTTCCTATTTTAAGAGTTTTCCACGTAAATTATTGTATTATGTTTATTTCTTTATTTTTTTTTTTGGTATTCTATTAAAAGTAAGTCCTAGTGGGGAGAATTTGAAAGGTCAAGATTCTCAACAAATACACACGTAAAAATTAAGGTCTAGGATCTTTGATCGATGAATCTGCTCACCGGTGTTTTAGCTAGTGGCCGGAGTTATTCATTAGCTAGTTTTGAAGGTTTTGTCAAACCAACGGCCCATTTGAAAACCTCAGTTCATTATTTTAATGAATGACGTTATTTTTTTGTTTTATTGCCAGCCAATACATACTGATCAACTAGACAACCCGAAGCCGAGGCAACTGGCACATATATAAGCCTCTCTCTCTGGTGCACAGTGAAACCTATCGTTACACCTTAAGAGCAACAGCAATGGTTGACTTTGGGATGATTGGCTGAATTTGAGTGTGTTTTCTGGAGTCTAACCAATAAAGGGGAAGAGTGTTTGTACAAGAAATCCCACCATATTCGCCATCACAATCCATTATTTTCATTAGCCAAAATAGCATTCATCGAGGAATTAATTGTCGCTCTTTACCCATTCTTGGCTACACATATGTACACATGGCCACCACTTGGAAATGATGCCCTCTTCCTGCCTCTCGATCGAAAAAGAATAGGTATAAGTTCTCTCTTTTTGGACTCTTTCGGCTCCAATAACTATAATTTCTTCTGCTTTCCCCACCGTCAACCAAATTATAATAACCCTATTATTTTAATACAGTTTTTACATTAAACAAATGCAACCATCTTTTCGTAAACTCTTTGGTTGTCCGGGGTCCAACTTTATCATTGGAAGAATAATGGAGTAGGTTCCTGTTCCAACTCTCAATATTAAGCGAAAGTGAACCCATCAATCCCATCCCACGTGTAAAAAAAGGCATGCACTTTAAAACAAACGAGAGAAAAGCTGTGAAATTGGTGCGCTCATGATAAGATACATGAATGAATCTCTCTCTCTCTCTCTCTCTCTCTCGTTTTGTTAAATCTTATGTTTGCTTTAGTCACGAGTGATGTTCAATCTCTTCCAAATTAATGTCGTGATAAAAGCTCATCATGGTAGATCATGCTAATTAAGGACTCGGTCGGTGTTACCGATCATTATTCTAGTATGGGGGAAATTTCAGAGTTCAATAGGCCGCGCGGCAATTCTTATGCAAATTAACTGTTGGTGGGTACTCATGTATAGTTTAATTTCCGATTTATTGGACAGTGATATAAAGAGGCAATGAAAAATGTAACATCAAATTCACATGGTTTCTTATAAAATGAAGCCATTCGTTTTCACTTCTAGTACTTATATTGGCCCTATAACTAATTTTTCTGGTCAAACTTTCTATTACACTTATAATTGATATGTTTTTTTATTCTCTCAATAATCTACCAATTGCTATATGATACGGTTCGAAGTGTTACGTATCGAAAATGCATGCATGAAGTAATTACTTCAAAAGGTACACAATTTGGAGCATCTCCAACAATTAGAGCTAGATATAATATATCTTTACACTGGGCCTTTTTTTTTTATCTTTTATCTTTTTCTTTGGAGCAATAAACAGATCGTATGAACTAGGATATACGTACACTAATTTTGTGATCGATTAAGGCCTTGTGCCACGTGGAACAGTGGAATTAAGGAATAAAGAACTCGGTACTGGAAAAATCATCAAGAGATCATCATGTGCACATGCAAATTCATTGATGCTCGGGCCACGTGAATCACACGTGCCACGTGGCAGATCGACTTTGAGCGATTCGGGGTTTGAAACTTTTATTAATAAATTAATTGGAAGCTTGGATCCGGTGCACGTGATGCATGTACGTATGTGGACTGTGGAGCCCCCGAGTCCCATGCATCCTAATACTTAGAAACAAGCATAGGAAAGATTGCTCAATAAATATATACCTAATTAAACATGAACCTAGGTAATTTGACAAGAATAATACACATGCGAACTAATTATTATAGCTCTAAATTAAACCCGTACGTTCTTCTCCTTAATTCATGAAACAACCGATCTGCTTTTGTAATTACAATATTCACTGCAAAAAAAATGCATTTTTTACAGCACCTATTTTTGGCGCAAAAGCATAGAAAAAATGCTGCAAAAATTAATTTTCGTCGTTTGGAATTAGCCGCACCATCAATGGAAAAGTAATGATTAGAAAAGGTTTTCCCAGCATTGTGACGGTTCACTGCAATTATTGCATTTTTTCCCACGATTTTGGTTCACCGCAAATGAGTATTTTCTCGCGGCAAATGGCTGTTCAGCCAACCCTGTAAAACGTTGGAATATATTTGTAACATCGAATATGTTCGCCATAATAAGTTTGGTTATCGTTGCAACAAGCTGTGACCCCTTTCTTGACAATTTCACAGATGCCGCAACTTGGATCTATTACATCGGAGTAGACTTGACGCAATACATCTGTGTTACGTTTTAGCAGGCTGTTGCAGCACCAAATTTTCGCCATTACATATATTTCCCATCTACTTTTTCCAGCCGCCGCAATATCATTTTTGGGCTTATTGATGATCTCCAAACGAACGACTGCACTATCTCAGTAATATTAATTTCGTCGGAACATGCATTTTTTTTTTTAAAATTAATTTTTTGTTTTTCCTGGGCTATTTTTTGGGCATGCATTCATCTATTATTGTGAAATGCAAAAATCTCCTAATTGAGCCTAGATACATTTTGGTGCGTTACAATATTACTTTTGCTGTTTTTCATGATCAGTTTGTATACCAATATAAATATATCAATAAATATTTATAATTCCCATTTATTCACAAATTGATTTTTCAAATAATAAAACCATACTAGCAAATCACTCATTAATTGTTTACAATATTTTGACTTGATTAACGTAAAAATCTAAACCCAAAAAATGCATTTATAATCTAGAATCAATAACTATATATTATATGTGCAACTTAAAGAATTTTTTTACCATTCCCCCCACCTATTGCATCTTTATAGACAAGGCAAGCAATTATAAATACTTTGCACCCACACATCTATTTTGCACCCCTTCGACTGGATCTATATTAAATAAACCATTCAAACTGTTGCAAAGCACATATGGAAATTCATTCAGTCATCCAAATGTCTGAAGTACATGATTAACAAGCTAGTGGTCCCAAGGCAATTACTACAAGTGTCAGTTTATAACTGCCAAACTTATATATACGATGGTGCATTTTTTCCATCTATAAAACATGTAGAATGATGGTAGCCATTGAGCAAGTGAAATTATACCCTACACAACTCTAGTTGGACTTTATAAGCACTCCAAGTTTCTCTTTGGCTTTGATATACAAGTCTGCATATACTTCAGTGAGGCATATTGTCGTTAATGTCGGTTTTCTTCCATATACGGGAAACTCTTTGTCCATCTATCATCTCAGAAACTATCATCTTGGACCACCATTAAATCCTGGCTTTTAATCTGGTAAAAATCTCGATGCAAAGAAAGCGTACAATAATTAACTTAAATAATTTTGTTGTTCGTCCGACAGAAACATTAAAAATTGGTTCTATGGGTCTCTTCTTCATCCCCTAACCTCAAGCTTTTTTTCATTCAGCCAACCACATATTATTTGCTTCCAAAATACACAAGTAACATAAACATAGCTATCCTTTAGCAAGCGGATCAAAATGCATATAACAATGCATGTGTAACTTCAGAATTTCTAGTACAAATTAAATAGTTTGTCCTTGTTTATTAGGTGTTCAATGTAATTGACATGATAAAGTCTGTCTGTTTCAAAAATCAGAACATAGACCACTTCCAAACTTACAGTTTGGTGCATTGTGCACCATCAACCTAGGTCTTAAAATTCAAATGTTGTTTTATTTATAAGATATGTTGCCTACTCTAGTGTAGTGTGATTCATATTATGAAGATGAGCTATATCCATTGTTTTTAAACATACGTTCATGTCTACTTCCAACTTGACATATCTTATAATTGCAACTACAAAATCTATCTGATATTTCAAATTCATATTAAATGAGTACATTATGCTTTCAAATTGGTTCTAGCACATAGAAGATGATAGTACCTTAGACAGCATTTTCTTTAACCATCTTGTATGCTAGTTTGTATCAACATCCTCCCAACCACCCATAACAAGTCTACAACTGGATCTATTCACCAACTCAAATAACCTTTTGCCCGTAGTCAAATCCTTTCCTATAACAACATTGTAAATTGTTATAAACCAGTTGTAGGAGCATAAATTCCATCAATAGAAATAAAAAAAAATTTATGAAGCTGTGTATATATTGTATTTACCTTGGAGTCATTATCCCCCCCCAAAAAAAAATTCAAAAATAAAATATTGTTTTGCAACAAAAAACTGATATTCAGCTTGAACAGATTTGTATCGCCATCAAAAAGAGCATTTGTCATGATGCTTTGTGGGTAGACACTAGTTACCTTTTCATGCGTCGCGTCTAGCAAAAGTTACATTGGTGATACTGAAACCTCCAATGATTAATACTGCCCATCCAGCCATCTGAATGTCCAAAATGCACCAATACTCAAAAAATCCAAAAAACCAAATCCTTGTCTACATGTAACCAGTTCGCTAACTCACCCTTCGGCAGTCAGCGAACGCAGGGAGCTCTTCAACCTAGCTTTGCAAAAGTGCTTAAATCGCCAAAATTCTCTCTAAAAGTGCAGCCCACTTTCCATGAAGCTCATCCATTTCAGTTTTGTGCCTCTCTCCATCCTTCTTATTTCTGGCAACTAACTCTAGGTAGGGTCTAATCTCGGTGTAGTTGTTAAGCACGTACCAATAGGCAATGATAAAGAGTTTATCTTCTAACTGCACATGGGAAGCTATACCCAACGGTCGGAGGTTTTGGTTGAAAACCAAATATCCATCAGATGTCAGTTGATCTTCTACATCAACATTACGCTCTGGTCGATTAAACTTTGTCTCAACATCATTGAGGTACATTGAGCAATATGTTAGGCATTCAATGTGTATGTATGCTTCCGTAATTGAACCTTTTGGGCGTGCCTTATTTTTTACATACCGCTTGAATTTCCTCAAATACCTTTCAAATGGGTACATCCATCTGTATTGTACTGGACCTCCAATTTGCATAGAATGATTATAAAATCAGTTTGATGCTATTGTAGGCGAGGGATATCAAGTCTTCTACTACATAACTCTTTGAAGAAAGTGCTCAATTTTGTCAACGCTAAGGCAATATAACTCCTTAAGTAACAGCTGACAGCAGTAGGTAGTAAGTGCTGCAATAATACATCGCAGTCATGGCTTTTCAACCTTGCAATTTTGCAATCACATATTGAAACACAACAAGAGATATTGGTCGCAAACCCATTTGGAAATTTTAAATCGACCAGCCAAGTACAAAGTCTATTTCGTTCATCACCATGTAATGTGTACAGTGCAGGGGGCATTCATATTTTTCCACTATCCCATTGCAAATGCAGTTCCTTTCTAAACCCCAATAGCTCTAAATCACGTCTAGAGTTTGTATTATCCTTTGTTTTCCTAGGAAGGTTCATCAACGTGCCGAATATGTTATCGCATATATTCTTTTCAATATGCATCACGTCTAAATTATGTCGAATACTCAACGTTGACCAATAAGGTAACATGAACAGTATGCTATTGTAATATCCCGAAATTTCTAAGATGAAATTTTATTTAAATTTCTTTAAAAGATTATATTTTGGGTATATTATCTAGGAAAATAGGGTTGGAAACCTAAATGAGAGTATTGGACTTAAAATAAGTGAGATCATGTATTAGAAAAAATATTGTGGAGGAATCTTTGAGATTTGGAACAAGATATCAACTAGAAAATTTCATTTTAAGCTTATAAGGGGTTGAATTCTCAAGAATTTGGGTGTAAATACGAGAGGAAGTGATTGAACAAATGATCAAATACTTGGAGTACATTATAGGATTAAACTATCGAGTCTTAGTGTAATAATCATACGTTATTCATATGAGGTTCAAATGAGGTTATTCCAATTTTTATAGAATCCTAAAATATAGATCTAAAACTTTCATGTTATGAGTTTTTAAATATTTGGATAGTATCAATGACTTATTTTGAAAGCAAGTGGATAACTCTGGACTGAGTTTGAAACAGAACTTGAGTTGGAGAATATGGATCCAAATGAGATTCTATCCTAACTAAATCAAGAAGGGGTCTTCTAGAACTTGTTAAGTAGAATTTTAAGGAGGTTAGCAAGTAACTAAAAGAGTTAGGAGAAGGCTAAGGGGCATGGCTAACCAGATGAAGGCTGGAAAGGGAGATGCATGCATGGTTAGGTGAGATGACACCTCATCCCTTATCCCATAAGCTTTTACACCAACCATTGATCAAATGATTTGTAAAAATATCTCAAAGACTGACTATTGGATGATCATTTCAGCTGCAAAGCCTAAGATTTTTTGGAGGATTTAGTTAATCATGCAAATAGGCTTAGGAGGTACACCTCATCCCATGGAAACCAGAAAGCAATTGTCTTTACCAAGTTGCCCCTTTTTTTTCCTTCACATGAGTCAACCACCACCCCTATAAATAGACATTTGGGAGTCTTCTAACTCTCTTTGATAATGAAGCACATGAATCCCTTTGAAGGAAATCAAAGAAAACCCTTCTCTAGTCCCTTAACCTCCACATACATCCTAAGTGAGCTTAGTAAGTGTTTTGAGGAGAAAGCTTGCAAAAATTTGGTTTGATCATCTTCAACCAAATTTAAAGAGTGTGTAAGTTCATATTCTAGTATGGATATGGTTTATTTAAATGGTTGGACTATACATGTTGGTATTGAACCCTTATATTCTTGTTAAAGTGTTATAATAAATCTAAGTATTGTTTGAAATGGTTTTTGTTAATGAAATTATGTTAAATGAAGTTAAAAGAACTTAAAACTATGTTATAATAAGTAAAAATCAAGTTGATGTGAAAAGATTGCGAGTTTTGGATTGAAAAACTCCATACCCTGTAACTTCGCTCGACCAAAGAATTGAGCAAAGAATAACTGTAAACTCTCGCTTGACACTCGCTAGATGTCTGGCTCGAGCGAAGGGCAGCCAGAGACTTCACTCGAAACTCGCTCAATGTCTTGCTCGAGCGAGTTCTAACCCAAGAACTCGCTTGATTCTCGCTCGATACCTCGCTCGAGCGAGATACCTAGTTTGCCTAATGATCACTTGACATTTTGCTCGAGCGAGTTCCAACCCGAGGCTTCACTCGATTCCCACTCGATACCTCGTTCGAGCGAGATACCCTGTTTTGCTAAGATTCAAAACTTTTTCTTGAATAAAGAGTGAACATTGAAATAAAAAGAAATATTATGTGTTATCTAAGTATTTAGCTTGTGTTAAACACTTTGCAGAATTTAATATACATACATATGTGAGTATGTGATAATTTAAGAGTACATGCATGTTCTAGTATGTGGTGATAATTAAGAAAAGTGATACATCACGTACTTAGAAACATTCCTAAGAATCAGAAAGGAACGACTAAGAATAAGAGATATGGTTAAGTTAATCACGTCATGATGGGGATGGCAAGACGTAATACCCGAATGACTGATGTGCCGACAGGAACGGCCATACGTAACGCCTGTCGCATGATAAGAGTGTTATGTATTATTATGGGGACGACCATACGTAATGCCCGTGGAAGTAATATGATCTGTGGGGACGGCGAGACATAATGCCTGCTATGCTACATATGTTCCATGTTAAGACGGGGATGACGAGATGTAACTCCCGGAAGATTGACACGAGACTCATCATAACAGGGATGGCAATATATAACGCCCGAGTGATTGATGAGTTATATGCAATGGGGACGGCGATACGTAATGCCCATTGGTGATAAGAGATAAATCTGCTGTAAAAGAGTTATCTGCGATGGGGATGGTGATACGTAATGCCCATTGAAGATAATAATTGAATAAGTTTTTAAGAAGGTGTTGATGATTAAGAAAAATGAACTTAAGATATCATAAGAGTGTAAACCTGTGTAGGTTATTGATAAATCACGTGAAACATGTTTTTGATCATGTTCTGTTAATTTCTTTTCCTAAAAAGATTAATGATGGCTGTGTCTATGTTTTATTAAGCTAATTATGTACTTACTGAGATTGCTAAGGAAATCTCACTCTTTTGTGGTTTTATATTTCTTTCTTGTATGTATAAATTATACACAGGATGTGATAACCAATAGGGGGAAACTCCTGATGACGCAGAAAACTCCGAGGAGTCTTGAGGGACTCTTTAAATACAGTTCTTATATAGATTTCCCTTTTGCGTTCCTATGACTTTCTACGTATGATCAGCTAGTGGAGTTGTGGTATCATAGTACACCTGCTTTTGCTGAGGAAGAGTAGCGTATAGGTTGTTGTTTGACTTTGGGATTGAATGGTTCCCTATCTATATGTAGGGTTTATTCAACACCACTGGGACGATATCTTCAGCAAGACCGTTGTCTTAACTTGGATATGTTCCGTTATGGGAGGGAATTTCCTGAAATTAAGAAGAAATCAATGTAACACCCCGTTCCCGAATATAGCATTTGAAAATATTTTAGGGAGCCAGTGTGCTACTAAAACTTTTTTTTTTTTTATAAAAATGCACCACATACGAATGTTTTTAAATAAATGAAATAATATTTATAAAACTTAAAGAGAGTCATGAGAAGCATTTGCTTAAAATAAAATGTTGAAATCTCATGTGTTTACAAAAAATAATAAAAAAATATTTTATTCACTAAAGACCATAAATTAAATTTAATACACTCTCTAGGTCTTTGTATCGCCTCTCTGAATCAAATACTGTCAACTGTGTATCCTCATCACCTGTGATGGTTTTTAAAAGAAAATATATAAACGCAGAAATAAACATAAAATGAGCCGAATACACAATAAATAACACATCATACGGTAAAAATAATACTCATCGGTTCTCTCAAAATATGCATACTCATAGATACATACATAATAACGTGAACATGATTTTTCATAAATGCTGAACATGTATTTTTTCATAAATACTAAAAACATGAGTTTTTCATAAATCATGAACATTTCGTAAAACATAGACATGAATTTGACCTTATCTTATCATATCCTATCGTTTCATATCATAGGTCATTACCCATTGTTGACTCCCGTGAGTTAGGGTTAGCAAATCTAAAAAGATTCAGATTCCGCCCGTGGCCGCGGGTTGTGGAATCCATACATAAGGAAGACATACTAGGTGCACTACCAACATGTACGACTTGACAATGCAATATGCTCATATACAGGTACCGGCTTTATATCATACATAGGCCACTTACATATCTTATCATATTTATATTCTTATCATGATATAGATTTTAAAAAAGAATCACATACTTTCATAACATGTCATGATACATGTTCCTCACAGAAATTCATGATCTTTCATAAATAATTTTATGCACTTTCACATAAAATCGTGTCTTTTCATAAATAATTTTAATGCAAAAAATCACGATGTTCATAAATATCTTAATGCATAAACTTTTCATAATTTTTCATGACTTGGATACATAGAAAAAGGCTTTCAATGATGGTCATACATACATAATAATTTTTATAAAACCTATTTACCGTACATGCGTGAAATGTATGATTATATTACTTATTTCTTAGCGCTTCGTCTTGATTTCTCGTTGTGATTTGTAACCTATACGACGCATCAATTATCGCAAACTTTCTAGAAAATCGTGTTGTAATGTTTCTAATTATTTATAATCATTCATAGAATAATCTAATAAAGAACTAAAGAAATACTTTAATATTCTTAAAATTCTTCTTATTAGTGCTTGGAAAAAATAGTTTCTGGCTAATATATTTATTAAAAAGATAAGGCCCAAGTAAGATCACTAAGGTAAGCTGCGAAGTGCGAAGTATCGCTCGAGCAGAAGAATTAAAAAAAAAAAAACTAGAATCATGAAACTTGTAGAGCGGCTTAAAGGGAATAAGACTGATATAAACAATTAAATAAAAGGAAAAGCAAGAATGAATCTTATCGCAGAGGCTAAAAACATAGAAAGTGAAAGAGAAAGCAACGTATCAAACGGGAGAGCCTTTAGTGAGAGCAGAGGTGGCTCACCGAGAAAGGAAGATGTGACGGTGGCTCTGGGGTTAGAAGTCGACGATTTCTGTGCATATCCGGTAGCTTTCCGTCGAGGTAAGGTGCTTGGGTTTCACGTGGCGCACGTAGAGGAAAAGCTTCTCTGTTTTTCGGTGGTTGTTCATGGCTGTTGGGCACGACTATAATGGCATGAAATTTGGCTCACAGGGTGGCTAAGGCTCACGGTTTGGTTGCAAAAAAATGGAGGCTTTTATTTACTAGTTTGCCGAAAGGTGATGCTCTGTTTTAAGGGCTGAAAACAGGGGACTATATGTTGATTGTTACGGCAAGGAGGTGCACAGGTTGGCCGTGAAGGGTGGCCTGCGCTGGTCGTGCATGGGGCTGCCAGGTGCAAGGTCGTTCTTGGCTGGGCTACTGAGCAGGTGTTTTACGGTGCTAGTTAAAAGCAAGCTGAGCCGTGGCTTGTGCATGGAGAGTGGCTGCCGAGGGTTTTTCGGTTCACAAGGCAAAATAGACTTTGCTTCGATGGGTTTCTATGATGGTTTTCTGGGTTGGGTTTTATAGATGAAGAATATGAGAATCGTGTGAGTGATGAGGGAAGCCGTGTTTGAAATAAGATAGGAGATTGAGATTGACGTGTTTGAGATACACTCTAGGAGTTAGAATTGGATGCTAGTTGCACCGAGAGTCACTAACGCCCAAGTGCTAGGGGTTTTGTATTGAGAAGCTTTCAGATTTTTTAATTAGAGATGGTTTTACACTAGGATAATTGGTTCTAAGATGAGGATGATTTGCTTTTAAAAAAAATTATCAAAACTAAGGGATGAATCACGGCTAGGAGAGGACTTTAAAATAATTTAAATCACTATTTAAAACTTATCAAAAACATAAATAATAATAATAGTAATAATAATAATGATAATAATAATAATAACAACAACAACAACAATAATAATAATAATAAAAAATTTTAAATCTAAAATTGAGATCAGGATGTTACAGCCCAAGTGACCATAGGAATGGTATTTTGATATGTATTATTATTTTATTTACGCTGATAACTATTTTGAGCATATGTATATATAACAATATAATGTTTAATGAATGAAAGGAGAATGTGGAAGTTGAAAGTTAAAATTTGTTATATGTTATCATTAGAAATTTTTATACTTGACTTTATCCTTTGTGTAAAATAAAATTTCTATATTTTATTTATTAAGATCTTGATACATACACGGGTGAGTAGCTTAATGTTATTTATCCTGACCTTTTGACTTACCTTAAATCCCGAACGTGGGTTGGAGGCGTCACAGAGTGTTATCAAAACTATTACGTCTCTGGGTGAAATCCACATTGTCCTAGAAAAAATAGATCACGGAGTGGTATCAAGGCTATTAAGTTTTTATAAGATTGGAATTGAAGTGAGATGAATGGATAAGTTGTACTTTAGAAATTTGAAATTTTCGAAAGTAAATATAGCTCACGATGAAGCCTGGTATGTTTCAGGAAGATAAAAATGACAAGAGGTCTTCCTGTTTCAAAACGAGTAGAAATAGCAGCACCAAATCCTCCCTTGGTACTCCACCTAGAATGGAGGAGTAGATGACACAAAACCCACCTTTGGAAGGGGAACCTAAGGCATAAAATCCACCTTTGGAAGGAAGATAGGAGGCCCAAAATCCCCCATTGGAAGGAGGCTAGGTGATAGCCGAAGCTAATGACTGAGGTGCTGAGAAATCAGATAGAGCAAAATCGTTATCGTCAGCAGGATGAGAATAGAGAAGAAACCCAAGGATGTCCGTATGAAAATTTTCTACTCTACCGATACCCGCATTTTATAGGAACAGAATGAGCATTAAAGGCAGATAAATGGATTATTGACTTGGAATGTATTTTTGAAGTTAGTGGTTGCACTGAGATTGAGAAGGTGCATTATGCGGGACATTTGCTGCAAGGAGAAGCAGGATTATGGTGGGACATGAAGCGAAGGCTGCTGAAGCTAGAGTTGGGAGAAAATGTAATGCCCTCGTGGGGATGGTTCAAGAAAGAATTTGATAATCGATTCTTTTCGAAATCTGTGAAGTGGCAAAAAGCTCTAGAGTTTGCCATGTTGGTACAAGGCAACATGACGGTGGAGCAGTATGCAACTCGGTTCATGGAACTGGCAAGGTTTGCCCCACACTTAGTAGCCACTAAGAAGATGAGAGCGCAGAAGTTTTAAGAAGAATTGCAACCACGAATTCGTATAAAGGTGGTGTGCCTACGAATGGAAAATTTTCAAGAACTGGTAAACATAGCAGCTATAGCTGAGGCTGAACATAGGAGCATGATGGTGCAAACTCAAGTAGCTAGAAAAAGAAGATTTCCTTTTTTCGAAGGAAAAGATGTTGGGAGAGAACAAAATTTTAGATCTACGGATGGAGGAAAAGGAATAGCAGGTAATTCAAATGTACCAGTTATGTTTCCAATATGTACAAAATGTGGCCGTTGACACAAGAGAGATTGTAGAATGGATACTAGGGCTTGCTTCAGGTGTGGCCGGCCAGAACATTTGATCAAAGATTGTCCTCAGAATGTTTCTCAAGGCATAGCTCTCCCAGGAGGAAAAACCAAGGCGTCCATGAAAGTTAAAGTTTATGCAATCACGCCAGGAGAAGTGGACATGGATGCTGATGAGACTATAGATGCTAATGTTATTACTGGTAACTTTCTAACTTTGTTTTTTTTTTAAGTTAATGAAGGGATTCTTTGGATTAGTAATAATAACATTAGGATAACTTTGTTATGTAAGGTTAAGTTAAAGCAATGCATGGTCTATGCACTGTTTAATTCGGGAGCAACAAGATCTTTTATTTCATATGAGTGCGTTCAAAGTTGTGAATAAGAGGTGGAACCTTTGGGCCAAAAAATTATAGTAGTCATGCCTGATGGGAAGATAGCAGGATGTCACCGAATTGTAAGAAATTGTTCTTTAGAAATTGAGAGTTTTCAGCTAGTCGATAATTTGATATTATTCCATTTAATGGAATTTGATTTGATTTAATTTAATGCTAAACTTGATTACCGTAAAAAGGAGATAGTTTTCGACTTACCAATGAAGGAGAAGTTTTGTTTAAGGGGGGAATAATTGATTCTGTTTCTTCCATAGTAACTGCCAAGCGAATGAAGAAAAGTATTGAGGAATGGGCAAAAGTATATGTTATAATAATGTTAAATTCCTCGAAAGTTATTAAGAGTATCAGAGGAATTCCAGTTGTAGAAGACTTTTCCCAAGCCTTTTCTGATGATTTGTCGGGATTACCTCCTGATTCAAAAACAGAGTTCGCTATCGAATTGGAACCAGCTATGGCTTCAGTTCATAAGGCACCTTATAGGATGGCACCAATGGAATTAGAAGAGTTAAAAGCCCAGGTCGAGAAACTTTTGAAGAAAGGATGTATCAGACCAAGTTCGTCTCCATGGGGAGCACCAGTGTTATTTGTGAAAAAAAAAATATGGAATAATGCGAATGTGTATAGATTACCAAGATTTGAATAAGGTCACAATCAAGAATAAGTATCCGTTGCCATGGATAGATGATTTGTTGGATCAATTAAAAGGAGTTTCGGTATTCTCTAAAATAGACCTTCGGTCTGGATATCATCAGTTGACGATCAGGGAGCAAGATGTACCCAAGACAGCTTTTCGAACACGATATGGATATTTTGAATTTTTGGTTATACCATTCGGATTGACAAATGCACCAGCAGTATTCATGGATTTTATGAACCAGATATTTAGACCTTATTTAGATAATTTTGTGGTAGTTTTTATTGATGATATTTTGGTTTACTCCCAGAATGATGAGGATCATAAAAAGCATTTGAGAATTGTAATGGAGATCTTGCAGAAACATCAATTGTATGCGAAACTTAGTAAGTGTGAGTTTTGGTTACGAGAAGTAAAATTTTTGGGCCACGTGATCTTGAGTGAAGGCGTTTCCGTGGATCCAGCAAAAATAGAAGCAGTAATGGATTGGCAGCAACCAACCAATGCACACGAAATACGAAGTTTTCTCGATTTAGCCGTGTCGGCGCCCCAACTTGCGCTTGGGATCGTACGCAAACCGTGATGTCACGGATGAGCGTCACAGGAAAGTTCACCCCTCGTCTTATCATGTACTGGATTTTTTTTTTTTAAAGTTGTCGTGGCGGAAAAAGGTCAAACCTTTCCATGCGTATATCACATGACTTAATACAATAACATCCCAAAATATTATATTACCATTAATATAAACATAACGATCCTTCATAAATGTTCATTCTTCCAAAACAATGGAAGACCAAAATATATGTATATAAATACAAAAGCTGCATAGAGGATTCCCAGCCATCGCTTCTTAATCCAATGGTTCCTTTTTAATCTCCTTGAAGTTTGGGCCATAACGGAGGCGGTCCAAATCCAAGGTTGCTCCTACCTCACAACTCATCCCAGAAGATAACTCATAAAGGCGACCCATGTGGAGGGAATTGTCTATGCCGAGAACTATACAACATCCGATAGGGCGTATATTTCCCGAAACGTACGCAGCTAGGGGTAGTGACTCTGCCGCCCAACGGCTTAGGTAGTCAAGAGTCACTAGCTCGGAGGTGATAGACTCAGTCGGGCCCATGGGGGTCCGAGGCACCGTCCCTAGGGCCATACTCTTCAAAGTCGTCATTGCCTGCAACTACTTCTATCATCCTAAAAAGGAGATAGTGGAGAGATAAACAGGGGTGAGATTTTGAGAGAAATCTCAATAAGCACATTTATATCATAACAAAAGCAATTTAAGTATACGGATAAATAAATAGAAAACAATCAGTCATACTTTATGCATTATGAGACTCATGACTTTATGGTGTGCACATGCTCATGCTCATGCCATGTCATGAAATTTCTCTTTTTTCTTTTCGTATTCTTTTCATATGCTTGTTCATAATCTCAGAAAACAAAACAATGAAGTTTTCTTTCAAAATTCTTCTTTTCGCAAATACTTTTCATTTTTCTTATCTTAGGCGCCACTTATCATATCATATATGGCTCGAAAGTCCAACTTTTGTCATGACCTCTGTTGGACACCTGACGATTCTCCTATGCACCGTGTGTTCCTGTTAGTTACCGTAGCACCCGGCGACCGTATCAAACCTAAATAGCTACGTTTCGTGCCTTTTCGTACTCTTCATCACTCGACGATTGATCACTCACCGAGCGACTACAAATTTTTCTATATTGATAAGGCTGAAGCCAACACCGTTCTGTATGCACCCACTAGCTTTAGGTGCGACCACGCTCTGGACACTTTTTGGAGCCATACATGGTCTGCCGACGGTTCTTTGCCGACCCAGAGGCTTTCACTTGACTTTAATCACTCCTGAGTGAACAAGGAGTTTCACTGGGACACTACCCCGTCCCAGCCTTTGGGGTTATTATAAAACTTTAATTAATTTATTTTCTTTTAAAAACATGTTTAAAAAATGATTTTTGTGCTGTATGCATGAGACGTGAGACTCGTGTCACTGAACATATCTAATGTGTGACGAACATAATGCTTATTCTACGTCAGGCTCTTTCACAATTTTCGCACTCCATAATTCCACTCCTTTCCTACCCAAAAACACTTAATGGGCCTCTTATACACTTAGGGGTGCTCGGTCCCTTCCCACTAGGGTTGGGCCGAGAACCCCCCTTTGTAAATTCCTAGCTTTTCGTCTCCAATTCTTCTCCAAGCACTCCAATTCAACTTCAACTACTCAAATATATTTTTCTAACCCTGAAAACATGGCTTGGTTGAAAATCTATATCCTTTAATTTATTATTTTATTCACTCTTTCTTCTTTTTTTTTGCAAGATGACTCACCCAATGATTTAAGTGAAAACTACCAATCATACTAGTGCAACCATTTTATTCATATGCATCTAATGTCTCTAAATATTTAAACATATCATCATAACATAGCGCAATAATAAAATCAATAATTTCACCCAAAGAAAACCTAAAGTCTGAAATATATGCATGCATAAACCCAACATTTTCATCTCCAAGTCAAAATCTAGCAAACATATTTTCATCTTTACTCATCATGTTGATCATACCATATTCTTCCTTCATATCAAATATTCAAATTTACCACATGAAATAATCTTTACTCTTACCAAGGTATTTAAACTTAGACATGAATTTTTACCACTAAATAAACAATATTAGAGGCATCATCCAACATCATGCTAGTAGACCTTCAATCATGCATGCATTTCCCTCAGTCCACCTCATGTTGAGTAACTAACTAAACCACATACCATTTTAAATTCTCAACTTAGAAAATATTCTAACTTAAGCATGAATTTCTACTAAACTGAACATGGCAAACTTTCTCTCTAAAGGGTTTCATTTTCAATATACATACACAAAAATTCAAGCAAACACTCAAATTCATTCAAAAGTATACAAAGATTGCTAAAGGTAGGATAAGAATGCACTTACCTCTTCAAGATCAACTTTTTCTCAAAATATTTGTTCTAGTTCTTTTCTTCTAAGTATAAGGTGATGTTTAGAGGTTAGAAAAAAGTAAAACAAAAGAGAGTTGAGGGAAAAGTGGGGTTGGCCGAGAGGTAGAGAGAAAGAGAGCTTGTGTGATTGTGAGATAGTCAAGTGAGGTGTGAGTCTCCTCAAGGGTATTCGACCATGCCCTTTTTTCTTAGGGCTCAAGGACACTTCACCATACCTTGGTTTGAAAGACATATGACTAGACAAGGTTGGTTACATAGGAAAAGAAAGCAAATGATGAAAAATGGGAGGAAGTGAGAATCCGGATTCCTTGCCTCCCTAAGGTCTCCACCAAAACATCCCTCCCTTCCTTCCTCATTCCCTTGTCATTTCAACCCTATCACACACTCATCTAACCCTTTTCATATCAATCCACAAGATTCTAAGGCCATGTTTTTGGGAAAGAGAGTATGCATAGTCCGGCCATGCCTTGGATCCATGTGTCATCCGAAACACTCCCTCCCCTCCATTCCTAGTTTCCTTCCATTACAAGCAATCCCCAATCATTTCCTTACACCACCATACCTCTTACACACCTTACACCTTGTACTTCATCTTCTCACACAAGTCTAAGATGTTCCTTCCATTAGATTTGCAAGTACTCCTAGAAAGTCTCAAAGGATGCACACGGCACCTCATCCGAATCCCTCCTAGCTTTTCTTCTTCCTTTTTTCTTTCCTCTTCCTCATGACACCTTTCTTCACTTGTCAAACACTTGTCATTCACTTGTCATTTCTTTCTTACATGATCCTACATGTGATCATTGGCTTAGATTAGAGAGGATTGCATAGGTAAAACCCCTAAGGGGTTTCGGCTAAAAGCTAACCTAATGCCCTCTCTTCTCTTCTCTTCCACTTCCTATTCCAATCTACAAGTGTCACTCCACTAAACATGGCATGTAATAGATAAACTCAAATAGAAATTATCTTAGTATTTTTCCAAAGATATCCCAATGATGGGAAAATCCAATCACAAGATCTCACACTCAACCCTACCTTCCACCCATTAGTCAACTCCTACCTACTAGTGCTTTTTCATTTTCACCCACTAGTCTTAGGTGACTCACTAGGGTTTCTCTATAGGTGACAAGTGTCCTATGTGTGGGCTTGGTGGGTCATGGATCAATCTCATCGGCTTGTGGGCTCGCTACTCTTCCCTGGGCCCAATAACTCATTCTAAACTTTCCAAACTTTAATCTTAAGCCCATGCCCATTTACCCCTCTCCTCTCAATATTATTAAATTAATTAGTTAATCACTTAATCAAAATAATTATTCAATCAAATAATATGAAATGAAAATCTAGGGTAGTCACAAGCCTGATATTACAGAAGATTTGTGGAATGATTTTTCAAACTATCTGCGCCTTTGACAGCACTAACGAGGAAGAATGCTAAGTAAGTTTGGAGTGAACAATGTGAGAAACGTTTCCAAGAGCAAAAAGAAGATTGACTACGGCACCAATGTTAGCTTTACCAAAACCTTGCAAACCCTATGTGATATATAGTGATGCCTTAAAAATGGGACTAAGGAGTGTATTAATGCAAGAAGGAAGAGTAGTTGCGTACGCATCCCGACAGCTTAAGGATCATCAATAGAATTATCCCACTCACGATTTGGAAGTGGCAATTGTGGTATTTGCACTAAAAATCTAGAGGCACTACTTATATAGAGAGAAATGCGAGATATTTACAAACCATAAAAGTCTTAAGTATCTTTTTAGTCAGAAAACTCTAAATATGAGGCAAAGAAGATGGATGGAGACTATATGTGACTTTCAATGTGAAATAAAATATCATCCTGGAAAGGCTAATGTGGTAGCAGATGCTTTAAGCAGGAAAACTCAGACTAAAGACGTATCGGTACTAGCAGTGATGCGAGAGATTCTTGTAGGTAAGTTATCACAAGAACTCAAGTTAATGGTGATTCAAAAAATTGTTCCTTTAACAGATGAGGAGATCAAGGAAGGACAAGGGAAGGATGCTAAGCTGAAAATGATAAAATAGCAAATGCTGGAAGGAAAAGGGTCCTCACACTACATGATTTCTGGTGATGGAATGCTATATTTTGGAAAGAGAAAAATAGTATCAGATAAATCAGACTTGAAAGAAAGATTGATGAAGGAAGCTCATGGTATACCATATACTGCCAATCCTCGAAGTACTAAGATGTATCAGAATTTAAAAAAAAAGTTTTGGTGGGAAGGAATGAAGAAAAATATTGCAACTTTTGTAGCTAAATGCCCAGTATGTCAGTTAGTGAAAGCTGAACACCAAAGATCAGCCAGTAGGACTACCAAGAGCATCGGCGAGGAAAAATGCGATTTGGGAAATAGTTGATCAGTTAACAAAGAGTGCTCACTTGTTGCCTATTTCAAACACGAATTCTATGGAAAGATTGGCAAAAATTTATGTAAAAGAAGTAATGCATTTACATGGAGTACCGAAGACCATAGTATTAGATAGAGATCCAAGATTTACATCTCGATTTTGGCAAAGTTTACAGAAGATGATAGGTACCAATTTAAACTTTAGTAGTCCATATCATCCTCAAACGAGCAAGCAAATAGAAAGAACCATTCAGACTTTAGAAGATATGTTGAGAGCTTGTGTATTAGATTTTGGTAAAGATTGGGAGAGTCTGTTACCATTAATCGAATTTGCTTACAATAACAGTTTTCAAGCTACCATACAAATGGCACCTTATAAAGCACTTTATGGAAGAAAATTCAGGTCTCCAATATATTGGCATGAAGTTAGTAAAAGCAACATTTTAGGACCTAAGTATTTGTAGGAAGTTAAGGAGCAGATTATAGGGATAAGAAATCAAAACGGCGCAAAGTAGACAAAAGAGTTATGCAGATAATCGTAAAAGAGTCTTATATTTTATGGTGAGAGATTAAGTGTATTTGAAGATTTCGCCTATGAAGGGAGTTATGCAATTCGGTAAAAAAAAAAAGTTAAGTCCTCGTTATATTGGACCTCATGATATTCTGGAAAAAGTAGGTCCGGTGGCTTACCGCTTAGTATTACCTAATAATTTGCAAGGAGTCCATAATGTTTTTCATGTATCTTCTGTGAAGAAGAGTTTAAGAAATGAATCAGTGGTAGTGATGGATCCAAGTCCTGTTAATTTACGTCCCAATTTAACCTATGAAGAGTGGCCAGTGAGAACTGAAGATCAGAAAGAACAAGCCCTTCAGAATTGCACAATTTTTTTAGTGAGAGTAATCTGGAACAATCTGGTTTTTCAAAAAGCTACCTGGAAATGTGAGGATGTGATGAAAGCTAGTTATCTTCATTTGTTTGAAACTTAGTTGTATTAAATTGTGTTTTATGTTTGAACTATGATATATGTATATAAAGCTATTTGGATGATGTTTGTGTTCTTTTGGTATTTGTGGTTTTTGATGATTGGTTTCACTCAAAACTATGGCTCCAAAAAGAAAAGCACGAATGTTAGTTACTCCTGTAGATCAGTTAAAGAAAAGATCGGAAAGGATTAGAGAGAGATTTCGTAGGGAAAATGTGAAATAATGGAAAGCAGATAGATTACGTTGGTTGAATAAAAGTGAAAAACGTAGAACACATATCATGGACATAGATGAAAAAGGAAATCCAATCTGTAGACGAGCTCTACTAGGTGAGGAGAGGCGACCCACTCAAAAATGGTTGCAAGCAGAAAAGGAATTGTTGAAAAGAGGAGATAAAGGAAAATCCATCATAATGGAGTTATCTGATAGGTCTGAAGATAGAAAACGTCGATGTGAGGAGGGACCAGTTATAGAAGAAACGGAATCTGAAATACTACGTAAAATGCAAGAGATTAGCATGAATATCTATTTCGATCAGGATGTCGAGATGATCTTTTACTATTCTCAAAATTCACTATCAAATGAGGAGAAATTCCCCATCTCTTTAGAAGAATCTACTGCTGCAAGCAATCGAGGTATTAATTCATTGAACCCTTAATTCATGTTTTAGCGATTCGAGGACGAAATCATTTTTAAGGAGGAGAGAATATAATATCCCGAAATTTCTAAGATGAAATTTTATTTGGATTTCTTTAAAAGATTATATTTTGGGTATATTTTTTAGGAAAATAGTGTTGGAAACCTAAATGAGAGTATTGGACTTAGAATAAGTGGGATCATGTATTAGAGAAAATATTGTGGAGGAATCTTTGAGATTTGGAATAAGGTATCAACTAGATAAATTCATTTTAAGCTTATAAGGGGTTGAATTCTCAAAAATTTGGGTGTAAATACAAGAGGAAGTGACTGAACCAAAGATCATATACTTGGAGTACGTTTTCGGATTAAACTATCGAGTTTTAGTATAATGATCATAAGTTACTTATATGAGGGGCAAATGAGGTGATTCCAAGTCATATAGAATCTTAAGAGATATATCTAAAACTTTTTTGTTATGAGTTTTTGAATAGTTGGAGAGTATCAATAACTTATTTTGGGAGCAAGTGGATAACTCTGGACTGAGCTTAAAGCAGAACTCGAGTTGGAGAATATGGATCCAAATGAGATTCTATCCTAACTAAATCAGGAAGAGGCCTTCTAGAACTTGTTAAGTAGAGTCTTAAGGAGGTTAGCAAGTAACTAAATGAGTTATGAGAAGGCTAAGGGGTGTGGCTAACTAGATGAAGGCTGGAAAGGGAGATGCATGCGTGGTTAGGTGAGATGACACCTCATCCCTTATCCCATAAGCTTTTACCCCAACCATTGATCAAATGATATGTAAAAATAACTCAAATACTGACCATTGGATGATCATTTCAGCTAAAAAGCCTAAGAATTTTTGGGAGATTTAGTTAATCATGCAAATAGGCTTAGGAGGGACACCTCATCCCATGCGAACCAGAAAACAATTGTATTTACCAAGTTGCCCCTCTTCTTTCCTTCACATGAATCAACCACCACCCATATAAATAGACATTTGAGAGTCTTCTAACTCTCTTTGGTAATGTAGCACATGAATCCCTTGGAAGGAACTCAAAGAAAACCCTTCTCTAGTCCCTTAACCTCAAAATACATTTTAAGTGAGCTTAGTAAGTGTTTTGAGGAGAAAGCTTGCAAAGATTTGGTTTGATCATCTTCAACTAGATTTAGAGTGTATAAGTTCATATTCTAGCTTAAATTTAGTATGGAAATGGTTTATTTAAATGGTTGGACTATACATGTTGGTATTTACCCTTATATTTTTGTTAAAGTGTTGTAATAAATCGAAGTGTTGTTTGAAATGGTTTTTTTTAATGGAAATGTGTTAAATGAAGTTAAAAGAACTTAAAACTATGTTATAATAAGTAAAAATCAAGTTGATGTGAAAAGATTGTGAGTTTTGGATTGAAAAACTCCATGCTCTGTAACTTTGCTCGACCCTCGCTTGACTGAAGGATTGAGCGAATAACAACTGTAAACCCTCGCTTGACTCTCGCTAGATGTCTAGCTCGAGTGAAAGGCAACCCGAGATTTCGCTTGACACTCACTCAATGTCTTGCTCGAGCGAGTTCTAACCCAAGAACTCGCTTGAATCTCGCTCGATACCTCGCTCGAGTGAGATACCTAGTTTGCTTAATGATATCTTGATATTTTGCTCGAGCGAGTTCCAACCCTAGATTTTGCTCGATTCTCGCTCGCTACCTCGTTCGAGCGAGATACCATGTTTTGCTGAAATTCAAGACTTCTGCTTGAATAAAGAGTGGTCATTGAAATAAGAAGAAATATTATGTGTTATCTAAGTTTTTAGCTTGTGTAAAACACTTTGTAGAATTTAAGATACATACATATGTGAGTATGCGATAAATTAAGAGTACGAGCATGTTCTAGTATGTGGTGAGAATTAAGAAAAGTGATACATCATGTACTTGAGAAACATTCCTAAGAATAAGAAAGGAACAACTAAGAATAAGAGATATGGATAAGTTAGTCACATCTTGATGAAGATAGTGAGACGTAATGCTCGAATGACTGACGTGCCAACTGGGACGGCGATACGTAACACCTATCGTACGGTAAGAGTGTTATGTATTGTCACAGGGATGGCGATACGTAACGCCCATAAAAGTGATATGATTAGTAGGGATGGCGAGATGTAACGCCCGCTATGTTTCATATGTTTCGTGTCAAGATAGGAATGACAAGACGTAATGCCTGGAAGATTGACACGAGACTCATCATAACGAGGATGAAGATACATAATGCCTGGGTGATTGATGAGTTATATGCAATGGGGACGGTGATACGTAACGCCCATTGGAGATAAGAGATAAATATACTGTAAAAGAGTTATCTGCAATGGGGACGGTGATACGCAAAGCCCATTGGAGATAATAATTGATTAAGTTTTTAAGAAGTGTTAATGGTTAAGAAAAAGGAACTTAATATATCATAAGAGTGTAAACCTATGTAGGTTATTGATAAATCACGTGAAACATGTTTTTGATCATGTTCTGTTAGTTTCTTTTTTTAAAAAGATTAATGATGGCTGTGTCTATACTTTATTAAGCTAATTATGTACTTACTGCGATTTTTAAGGAAATCTCACTCTTTTGTAGTTTTATATTTCTTTCTTGTATGTATAGATTATATACAGGATGTGATGACCAATAGGAGAAACTCTCGATGAAGTAGAAGACTCCAAGGAGTCCTAAGAGACTCTTTAAATACAGTCCTTATGTAGATTTTCCTTTTGCATCCTTGGGACTTTCTACGTATGATCAGATAGTGGAGTTATGATATGATAGTACACTTGCTTTTGCTGAGGAGGAGTAGCGTATAGGTTGCTGTTTGACTTTGGGATTGGATAGTTCCCTATCTATATGTGAGGTTTATTCAACACCGCAGTGACAATATTTTCAGCAAGACCGTTATCTTAGCTCGGATATGTTCCGTCATGGGAGGAAATTTCCTAAAGTTAAGAAGGAACCAATGTAACACCCTGTTCCCAAATATAGCATTTTGAAAATATTTTAGGGAACTAGTGTGCTACTAAAACTTTTCTTTATAAGAACGCACCAGATACGAACGTTTTTAAATATTTGAAATAATCTTTATAAAACTTAAAGAGAGTCACGGGAAGCATTTACTTAAATTAAAATGTTGAAATCTCTTGTGTTTACAAAAAATAAAAAAAAAATATTTTATTCACTAAAGACCATCAATTAAATTTAATATACTGTCTAGGTCTTTGCATCGCCTCTCTGAGTCGAATCCTATCAACTGTGTATCCTCGTCACCTGTGACAATTTTTAAAAGAAAATATAAAATTATAGAAATAAAAATAAAATGAGTCGAATACTCAATAATAACACATCATACGATAAAAATAATACTCATTGGTTCTCTCAAAATATGCATACTCATAAATACATTCATAATAACGTGAACAAAAATTTTTCATAAATGCTGAACATGTACTTTTTCATAAATATTGAAAACATGAGTTTTTCATAAATCATGAGCTTTTCGTAAAACATAAACATGAACTTGAGATTATCTTATTATATCTTATCGTTTCGTATCATAGACCGTTACTCATTGTTGACCTCCGTGAGTTAGGGTTAGCGAATCTAAAAAGATTCTGATTTTGCCCGTGGCCGTGAGAATTCATACATAAAGAAGACATATTAGGTGCACTACTAACATGTACGACCTGGCAATACAATATGCCCATATATAGGTACTGACTTCATATCATATATAGGCCACTTACATATCTTATCATACTTACATTTTTATCATAATATAGATTTCAAAAAAGAATCGCATACTTTCATAACATGTCGTGATTCATGTTCCTCACATGAATTCATGATCTTTCATAAATAATTTTACGCACTCTCACATAAAATCATGTCTTTTCATAAATAATTTTAATGCATAAAATCATGATGTTTCATAAATATCTTAATGCATAAACTTTTCATAAATCATGTATGACTTTTCATAATTTTTCGTGACTTGGGTACATAGAAAAGGGCTTCCAATGATGGTCATACATATATAATAATTTTTATAAACCCTGTTTACGGTACATGCGTGAAATGTATGATCATGTTACTTACCTCTTAGCGCTACGTCCTGATTTCTCGTCATAATTTGTAACCTATACGACGCATCAATTATCACAAACTTTCTAGAAAATTGTTTTGTAATATTTCTAATTATTTAAAATCATTCATAGAATAATCTAATAAAGAACTGAAGATATACTTTAATATGCTTAAAATTCTTCTTAGTGCTTCGAAAAAATAAGTTTTTGACTAATATATTTATTAAAAAGATAAGGCCCAAGTAAGATCACTAAGGTAAGCTGCAAAGTGCGAAGTATCGCTCGAGCAGAAGAATTAAAAAAAAATCTATAATTATGAAACTTGTAGAGCG
Organism: Platycarya strobilacea; assembly: GCA_036898215.1. NCBI lineage: Eukaryota > Viridiplantae > Streptophyta > Magnoliopsida > Fagales > Juglandaceae > Platycarya > Platycarya strobilacea. The sequence goes on along the minus strand of CM072549.1, from coordinate 30,205,311 downwards.
GCTTAAAGGGTATAAGACTGACATAAACAATTAAATATAAAGAAAAGCAAGAATGCATCTTACGGCAGAGGCTAAAAACATAGAAAGTGAAAGAGAAAGCAACGTATCAAATGGGAGAGGCTCGAGTGAGAGCAGAGGGGGCTCACCGAGAAAGGAAGCTGTAACGGCGGCTCTGGGGCTAGAAGTCAACGATTTCTGTGCAGGTCTGGTAGCTTTCCGTCGAGGTAAGGTGCTTGGGTTTCATGTGGCGCATGTAGAGGAAAGCTCCTCTGTTTTTCGGTGGTTGTTCACGGCTATTGGGCACGACTATAAGGGCATGAAATTTGGCTCACAGGGTGGCTAAGGCTCACGGTTTGGTTGCAAAAAATGGAGGCTTTTATTTACTAGTTTGCCTAGAGGTGATGCTCTGTTTTAAGGGCTGAAAACAGGGGACTATATGTTGATTGTTACGGCAAGGAAGTGCACAGGTTGGCCGTGAAGGGTGGCCTGCGCTGGTCGTGCATGGGGCTACCAGGTGCAAGGTGGTTCTTGGCTGGGCTACTACGGTGCTAGTTAAAAGTAGGCTGAGCCGTGGCTTGTGCATGGAAGGTGGCTGCCGAGGGTGTTTCGGTTCACAGTGCAAAACAGAATTTGCTTCGATGGGTTTCTGTGAGCGTTTTCTGGGTTGGGTTTTATAGATGAAGAATATGAGAATCGTGTGAGTGATGTGGGAAACCGTGTTTGAAATAAGATAGGAGATTGAGATTGACGTGTTTGAGATACACTCTAGGAGTTAGAATTGGATGCTAGTTGCACCGAGAGTCACTAACGCCCAAGTGCTGGGGGTTTTGTATTCAGAAGCTTTTAGATTTTTGAATTAGAGATGGTGATTACCTCCAAAGAATAATGCGGTCGTTTGCAGTATAGCTTTAGGGTGTCGATTCCACAGGAAGATGGATTGAGAAATTGAAGAACAATAACGAAATTAACAAAAAGATTTAGATGAGTGCGAAAAGTAAAACATGGGGAATCCTTTGTATATAATTGATATTTTAATTATTTTCGATTCATTCATAACTCAATTGAAAATTCTATATCCAAATTTTCAATCGGAAAATAAAACATTAATAACCAGATTTAAATCAAATGTAATTTTTTGAAAAATCATTCGTCACAATATAAGAACAGGAATTGTTATCGATATTAAAGAAATTCAACGTCGACAATATACTCGTAGAGCAATATTGCAGCAGAGAATTAAATTAAAATAGATAATCAATTGAACCAAACATAATCAAAGGATTATTGCATTTAATAGAAAAAGCATGACTGAATCTATAAATGAAATAAATTCTAAGATTATTTGGTGACAAAAACATTTATAATAAATTTCGAATGACTAAACAAAAGAGTTTAATATTTGAAGAACACATATATGAATAAAAAACAATTACAAATACCATCATATATACAAATTCATCTCTAACTCTACTAGAAAATTAGTTATACATATTGAAAATATGCAATAAAAATTCTTCAAGGGATAATATGGAAGAGCCAACCATTATTTTCTTCTCTCTTCTTTGGTTTTTCTTTTCTTTTCTCAAGCTCTAAAAAACAATGTATCTTCCAAGGCATCCAAGCACACTAAGCATGGTCTTAGAACACACACCCATCCCTTCTATTTATAAGCATCCTTCATGCAAGTTGTCATGACAAAATCATCACAATTTCAACTTGTTTTGCCATGTGCCATTCTTGAATCCAAGTGATTTGTGAGTTGTCATTTTGATCATTTGTTTTCCCACTATGCATGAGCTGGATTTTGCTTGTAGGTTGAGTGTTTCAATTTTGCTTCTCTATCCATTAGTTGTCTTGTATGACTTAATATCTTGTGGTCAAATAATTTGTCTTGAAGAAACTTAAGTGTACTTCATCTTGCATATGAATTGATCATTGAATTTCCAGATTGGTGTAGGAATGCTTGCTGGAAAATATTATGATGACATTTGGATTTGATGCAAGTGGCTGAAAAATATCCAGGAACGTCAAGTGCAGGTGCGTCCACTTGATGGTCGATTTTATCTTAGATTGAGTGGATATCTCTTCAAACATAAAAGACAAAAGTTATAGATATTTCTCTTGCGGTTCTATATCATCTTGAATCAGCTCAATCGAAGGTTGGATGAGAGAGTTATGCCCATATTACGAAAAGATGTCAGAACTGTCTAAAATTCCGCAATTATCTTCATTTGCTCCTAATGTCTCCATTTGTGTCCTAAATCAAAATATAAGAATAATGAGTATATTTAGGCATCAAATAAGAATAAAGTATTAAATATTAAGAGAGGAAAATATGGCATTTTATATTCTCATCAATATATTAAATCATGCTTATATCTATTTCAAGATAAATGACCATTAATTTTAATAACATGAGTTATATCCATTATTTTCTCATTTTTTTTAGTATTTAAATAGAGTATTTAGAGTGCATTTTTGTGCACTCATCACACCCCCCAACTTATTCATTGCTAGTCCCTAGCAATTTTCATGCAAAATGATGAGAAAGACTAAAGAAAATCACATATAGGGGCCATCAAGACACATTTTTCAAATTTACATATCAAAACAATTTTAGAAATTCAATAACCCTTTCACAAGTAATTTAAATATAGCAATCCACAGAGTGTGTATGTGTTCCAAACTATTTTTATCAAATCAGAGGTTTCGACACATGCAACATTAGAATATCTTAAGCAAAAAGGTTCAACTCCATAACTCACGGGTATAGAAGTGTTTCATGTATGGGTTCTCTCTATGGAGTTGACAAAGGTGTACATTTACTCTCATGAAAATTTAGCCAATTATATATAAGTAACAAGTAAACATTGATCTTATGATAGGAATACTAACAAATGAGATTTCCACCATTCTTTCCACAAGCATATTTAGGATCGAAAAAATCAACACAAAGGGTTGTAATGTGGTTTAGGGTTGGGGTTCATAAGAAGAAAAGGTGAAGAGATTTCAAAAACTTCCAAGTATACACAAAAGGGAATATGTTAAATTTTTCAGTAGACTATACTTTCTTTTTGATGTACTTTTCAATTTTTTAGATTTTTGACTAAGTACACTTTTCCATCTTCTTTTGACACTGGTGTCTTCGCAATTTGATGAATTCTTTCATGAATAATTTGATGGACACATCTAGCACCATGCCATTTTTGTCATGGTTTTTTTTTTTTTTTAAATGATAATTTCACACCTAGTACACACTTGGAAATAAAATGGTAGGAAAATATAGTGTATAAGCTATACTCCAATGTGGAGAGGTATGGATGATATAGATATGAAAAGAAAAGGCCATATGTGTATATTGGCTCAAAATTGGCTGCTAGGGATCTATGATGAAAAGGTTCAGCTTGAAAGGCTCAAACGTTAATCCTAAGTTGACTTTCGTCATATCCCAAGTATATCCACCATCTTACCATAAACCATGTAATGATATTCTCAAAAGAAGTGTCAAATTCAATAGATCAACGGATACTTATCACAATTTCTGTATTTGTAAACTCTCAATTCTCACAAAATTCATATGAATATTTGAGCAAAATAATTCTTTAGTTACATGTGTCAAATCACCATATTACCACAAAGTTTGGAGAAGTGCATAAATGGTTCTGTGGATGCTTTAGCAAAATGATTTAAGATGGGTTTGTTGAATTTACCAAAATAGTTATGAATGAGCATGAGTATCATGTGTGAAAAGATGCCTGTGTGAAAAAAATTTGGCAATTTTTTATATATTGATTGAAATATGCCACAGAGTTTAAATAACAGATTTGTATTCCCACCCCCCAACTTAAATGAAACATTGTCCTCAATGTTTAAGAATCAGAATTGAATAACTAAACATGGTAGAATACACCTGATGTGGGATGTGGGTGGCTTGCTTGGCATCAAAGATGCTATTTGTCAAAATAAAATTAACCTATAACAAAATAAAGTAAACAATAAACAAAAATAAAATGAACGAAAATAAAATAAAAGAAAAACATACCTGGAGATGGTCAAGATTGATATACTGGGTCCATAAGTGGAATGTCTTCCACTTCTGGAATTTGTCTATCAATTAAGATTTTGAGGCGTTGACCATTTACTTTGAAGATACATCCATCTTTTGGATTTTCTATTTCTACCGCCCCATTTGTGAAAACATTTTTTACTATAAAAGGGCCGGTCCATCTAGATCGAAGTTTTCCTGGATGCTTATGGAGTCTTGAATCATATAAAAATACTCGATCATTAGGCTTAAATGTTCTTCTCAAAATATTTTTATCATGAAATACTTTCATTTTAGCCTTATAGATCTTGGAGTTTTCATAAGTATCATTTCTCAATTCTTCTAATTCCGTCAATTGGAATTTTCTAAATTTTCCTGCTTTTTCCAAGTCAAAATTGAAATGTTTAATGGCCCAATATGCTCGATGCTCGAGCTCCACGGGCAAATGATAAGGTTTTCCAAAAACAAGTCTATAAGGTGACATGCCTAAGGGAGTTTTGAAAGCTGTACGGTAAGCCCAAAGCGCATCGATTAGTCTCAAAGACCAATCTTTCCGATCCGGGTTGACCGTTTTTTCTAAAATTTGTTTAATTTCCCTATTCGCAAGTTCAACCTGTCCACTTGTCTAAGGGTGATATGCAGTAGAAAGCTTATGTATCACCCCATATCTTTTCATTAAAGCTTCAAAAGAACGGTTGCAAAAATGCGTACCTCGGTCACTAATGATAGCACGTGGGGTACCAAATCGAGATAATACATTTTCTTTGAGAAACTTAATTACCATCCTGTTATCATTGGTCCTGCAAGGTGCTGCCTCTACCCATTTTGACACATAATCTACTGCCACAATAATATATAAATATCCAAAAGAAGGAGGAAATGGTCCCATAAAATCAATGCCCCAACAGTCAAAAATTTCAATTACCAAAATTGGGTTTAAGGGCATCATATTACGACGGGTCATAGCTCCTAACTTTTGACATCTTTCGCATGAGCGACAATAGATATTTGTATCTTTAAATAAGGTGGGCCAATAAAATCCACACTGCAGGATTTTTGCAGCGGTTTTCTTCATTGAAAAGTGGCCACCACAAGCTTGGGAATGACAAAATTCCAAAACGCTTGCAATCTCTTCATCAGGGATGTAACGCCTTAAAATTTGATCAAGGCAGTATTTGAAAAGGTAAAGGTCATCCTAGTAGAATTTTCATACCTCAATCATGAATTTCCTTTTATCTTGGGTGCTAAAATCCTTTGGTATTTCACCTGTAGCTAAATAGTTCACAATATGAGCAAACCATGGTAGAGAAGTAATAGAAAGTAAATGCTCATCGGGAAAATCATCTTTGATTGGTATGTGGTCAGAAGTGTCCTCGAATGTGAGTCTAGAAAGATGGTCTGCCACTACGTTCTCCATTCCTTTCTTGTCTTTGATGGTGATGTCAAATTCCTGCAAAAGCAAAATCCATCGTATTAATCGTGCCTTAGCATCCTTCTTTGTAAAAAGGTACTTAAGGGCTGCATGATCTGTAAAGATAATGATAGGAGAACCAATCAAATAAGCGCGGAATTTATCCAAAGCAAATACTACAGCTAACAACTCTTTTTCAGTGGTGGAGTAATTCATTTGTGCATTATTTAGAGTTCGACTAGCATAGTAAATGACAAAAGGTTTCCCTTCTCTTCGTTGTCCAAGAACAGCACCTACAGCAAAATCACTAGCAACACACATAATTTCAAAAGGTAAATTCCAATCAGGTGGTTGCATTATGGGTGCTGAAGTAAGCTTGCCAATTAATGTTTTGAAAGCCTCTTGACAGGCTTGTGTCCATTCAAATGGGGCATCCTTAGTTAGGAGGTTACATAGTGGTCTAGATATGGCAGAAAAATTCTGTATGAATCTCCTATAAAAACCCGCATGACCAAGAAATGATCTTATATCCTTGATTGTTCTAGGTGTAGGCAATTTAGAGATTAATTCAACTTTTGATTGATCAACCTCCATTCCTTTGGAAGAAATAATATGCCCTAAAACAATACCTGAAGGTACCATAAAGTGACATTTTTCCCAATTTAAAACCAATTCTTTTTCTTCACAACGAGTCAGTACTCTTTCTAAACTCATTAAACATGCATCAAAAGAAGATCCAAAAATAGTCAAGTCATCCATAAAAACTTCCATGCACTTTTCAACCATATCACTAAAAATACTCATCATGCAACGTTGAAAAGTAGCTGGAGCATTACACAGTCCAAATGGCATTCTGCGGAAAGCATAAGTACCGAAAGGACAAGTAAAAGTAGTTTTATCCTGATCTTCTAATGCAATTTCAATTTGATAATAACCAAAATAACCATTCAGAAAGCAATAAAAAGGATGACCAGCCACCCGCTCAAGAATTTGATCAATAAAAGGAAGCAGAAAATGGTCTTTTCGTGTGGCGGCATTTAATTTTCTGTAATCAATGCACATCCGCCAACCAGTCACCAGTTTTGTAGGGACTAACTCTCCAAGGTCATTTTTTATCACAGTTACTCCTGACTTTTTAGGAACAACCTGTGTAGGATTTACCCATTTACTATCAGCAATAGGATATATCATTCCTGTATCTAATAGTTTCAACACTTCATTTTTCACAACTTCTTTCATTGTGGGATTAAGTCTACGCTGGGGTCTCTTCGAGGATTAGTTCCTTCCTCTAAATTTATTTTATGAGTACAGATTAGGAGACTAATACCTTTTATATCAGCAATACTCCATCCTAGGGTTGATTTATATTTGCATAAAATCTGAATTAATTTCTCACCTTGGGACTCAGATAATTCAGATGAAATAATAATAGGAAAAGTATCACCTGGACCAAGGAAAACATGCTTTAAACCCTTAGTTAGGGATTTTAATTCAACTTTAGAGGCTTCCCTACTTGAAGGAATCTGTCTTTCTCTTTTTTCAGGCAACTTCTCAAACTTTGGTTGCCATGCCTGTGTGCTATAATCATGAGTTCTGTCAAAAATAGCACAAATGTCAAATACATCAGATGAATCACTTATAGGATTAAATTCAGAATTAACAATAAAGTATTCAAGGGGATCTGAGTCATGAGTTGTAAGAACATCCCTTTCTATAAGTGAGTCAATCATGTATGTCTGATGACACTCGACATCCTCTTCTGGCTGTTTTGCAATATGAAAAATATTTACCTCAAGAGTCATATTTCCAAAAGAGAGTTTCATCAATCCATTTCTGCAATTGATAAGAGCATTAGAAGTAGCAAGAAAAGGTCTACCTAAAATTAATGGAATTTTAGAGGTGGTTTCTACAGCAGAACTAGTGTCTAGAATTAAGAAATCAACAGGATAGTAAAATTTGTCAACTTGAATTAAAACATCCTCTACCACACCCCGTGGTGCTCTAATTGAACGATCAGCCAATTGTAATACCACAGAAGTTGGTTTGATTTCTCCCAATCCTAATTGCAAATAAATAGAATATGGCATCAAATTTACACTAGCCCCTAAATCTAGCAAGGCCTGTCCATGCTCATGATTGCCAATGTTGCATGTGATGGTTGGACATCCAGGATCCTTGTACTTAGGGGGAATCCGCTGTTCAATTAGAGCACTAACTTGCTCTGTCAAGAATGCAGTCTTCTTCACATAATGCTTCCTCTTAACTGTACACAAATCTTTAAGAATTTTTGCGTAAGTAGGAATTTGTTTAATTACATGCAAAAGAGGAAGATTAATTTTTACCTGTCTAAGATTTTCCAAAATATCATTGTTATGATCTAGAGTTTGTTTGCTTGACTTTAATGCTTGAGGAAAAGGTACCTTACTAGGATTTTTTGTTACCACAGGTTCCTCAGGTTTTGTTACCTCAAGTTCTTTGGGAAGGTCAGGACTGCTGCTATCTTGATCTTTCTCTACATCCTTTTTCTTGTCTATTATTGGATCACGTAGAGACTTACCACTTCGTGTCACAATGGTGTTTACGTCCTTCAGATCTCCTTGTGCCATATGTTGACCATGAGGTACAGATTGAGTTTGGGAAGGAAACTTACCTTTCTCATTCATAGTCAATGAACTCATTATTTTAGACACCTGGCTCTTGATTTCCTTATTTTCTTCGACAACTTGCATAATCAAATATTCAAATTTTTGATTAGTCTTACCCTGTATTTCAATAAAAGTATGCAAAGTATCTTCTAAAGAATTTCTAGAAGATTGAGGTGCATGGTATGGTGCAGAATATGATCTAGAGGGTTGTGCAGGCTGCTGGTTTTCAGACTTCCAGCTGAAGTTGGGATGATTACGCCATCCTGGGTTGTAGGTTTCAGAGTAAGGTGTGAAGGGCTTTTTGTACATACCCAGAGCATTACTTTGTTCCTCATACATACCATTCATGTTAGTATGTGTAGGACATTCTTGGGAATGATGATCTATCCCACCACAGACAATACATGGCCCAAAAGATTCTGCATGATTAGCCGTGTGTGTTGGTTTTGAGTTTTTAGTTTTCAATAACTCTAATTCTCTTGTGAGCATTTCAACCTTAGCCTTAAGGTTATCCTCCTCCCTTAGATGGTAAATACCACCACTCAAGTTTCCTGTAGGTCGTGACCTGTTTGTGCTATCAGTAGCACTAGGTCCAGTCCAAGTATGAGCTTTTTCAGCAAGCTCATTGAGGTACTCTATGGCTTCATCGGGATTTTTCTGTAAAAATTCTCCATTGCACATCATTTCCACGAATTGACGTTCCCTGGGCGTAAGGCCTTCATAGAAATAACTCACTAAGCGCCAATTCTCATATCCATGGTAGGGACACATACTCAGTAATTCTTTAAATCTTTCCCAAGACTAGTACAAAGTCTCACTATCCTTTTGTGCAAAGGTAGAGATTTGTCTTTTTAAAGCATTAGTCTTATGTTGGGGAAAGTATTTATTGAAAAACACTTGAGTCATCTCACTCCATGTTCCAATAGACCGTGGTCTTAGTGAGTACAACCAACTCTTAGCTTTATCTTTCAAAGAAAAAGGAAAGAACTTTAGTCTTACCGGAAGTAATTGTATCATTCCTGTTTTAAAATCTACATAACGAACATTAGATGAGAACATAATACAGGATGGTGTGGCTGTTCGTGCGGAATGAAGATGATCTTGGAGGGTTCTAACAGGTTGGTCCACGTGTTCACTCATCGCGTCAGAATTGGAAGAATTATCGAACAAGCGATTAGAAAAATTAGATTCTGAATCTGATTCTAGCACGGGTCTACTAGCAAACCGTCCAAAAGCGTCTCTGTACCTGCGCATGCAAAGTAAAGAAAAGCGTAATACTGAAAAAAAATAATTACGAAAAGAAAAGTAAAATAAAATAAAGATGCAGAAAGCTAAAAAGAAAATGAACGAAGCTACCGCTCTTTTTTTTTTTTTTTTACAAACTACTAAAAAAAACTACAAATTCTTCTATCGTCTCCCCGGCAACGGCACCAAAATTTGATTACGCCCAAAGAATAACGCGGTCGTTTGCAGTATAGCTTTGGGGTGTTGATTCCACAGGGAGATGGATTGAGAAATTGAAGAACAGTAACGAAATTAACAAAAAGATTTAGATGAGTGCGAAAAGTAAAGCATCGGGAATCCTTTGTATATAATTGGTATTTTAATTATTTTCGATTCATTAATAACTCAATTGAAAATTCTATGTCCAAATTTTCAATCAGAAAATAAAACATTAATAATCAGATTTAAATCAAATGTAATCTTTCGAAAAATCATTCGTCACAATATAAGAACAGGAATTGTTATCGATATTAAAGAAATTCAACGTCGACAATATACTCGTAGAGCAATATTGCAGCAGAGAATTAAATTAAAATAGATAACCAATTGAACCAAACATAATCAAAGGATTATTGCATTTAATAGAAAAAGTATGACTGAATCTATAAATGAAATAAATTCTAAGATTATTTGGTGACGAAAACATTTATAATAAATTTCGAATGACTAAACAAAAGAGTTTAATATTTGAAGAACACATATATGAATCAAAAACAATTACAAATACCATCATATATACAAATTCATCCCTAACTCTACTAGAAAATTAGTTACACATATTGAAAATATGCAACAAAAATTCTTCAAGGGATAATATGGAAGAGCCAACCATTATTTTCTTCTCTCTTCTTTGGTTTTTCTTTTCTTTTCTCAAGCTTTAAAAAACAATGTATCTTCCAAGGCATCCAAGCACACTAAGCATGGTCTTAGAACACACACCCCTCCCTTCTATTTATAAGCATCCTTCATGCAAGTTGTCATGACAAAATCATCACAATTTCAACTTGTTTTGCCATGTGCCATTCTTGAATCCAAGTGATTTGTGAGTTGTCATTTTGATCATTTGTTTTCCCACTATGCATGAGCTGGATTTTTCTTGTAGGTTGAGTGTTTCAATTTTGCTTCTCTATCCATTAGTTGTCTTGTATGACTTAATATCTTGTGGTCAAATAATTTGTCTTGAAGAAACTTGAGTGCACTTCATCTTGCATATGAATTGATCATTGAATTTTCAAGTTGGTGTAGGAGTGCTTGCTGGAAAATATTATGATGACATTTGGATTTGATGCAAGTGGCTGAAAAATATCCAGGAACGTCAAGTGCAGGTGCGTCCACTTGATGGTCGATTTTGTCTTAGATTGAGTGGATATCTCTTCAAACATAAAACACAAAAGTTATAGATATTTCTCTTGCGGTTCTATATCATCTTGAATCAGCTCAATCGGAGATTGGATGAGAGATTTATGCCCATATTACGAAACGATGTCAGAACTGTCTAAAATTCCGCAATTATCTTCATTTGCTCCTAATGTCTCCATTTGTGTCCTAAATCAAAATATAAGAATAATGAGTATATTTAGGCATCAAATAAGAATAAATTATTAAACATTAAGAGAGGAAAATATAGCATTTTATATTCTCATCAATATATTAAATCATGCTTATATCTATTTCAAGATAAATGACCATTAATTTTAATAACATGAGTTATATCCATTATTTTCTCATTTCTTTTAGTATTTAAATAGAGTATTTAGAGTGCATTTTTGTGCACTCATCAGATGGTTTTACACTAGGATAATTAGTTCTAATATGAGGATGATTTGCTTTTAAAAAAAATGATCAGAACTAAGGGATGAATCACGGCTAGGAGAGGACTTTAAAATAATTTAAATCACTATTTTTAAAACTTATCAAAAACATAAATAATAATAACAGTAATAATAATAATAATAATAACAACAAAAATAATAATAATATTAATAAGGAATTTTAAATCTAAAATTGGGATCGGGATGTTACAACCCAAGTGACCATAGGGATGGTCTTTTGATATGTATTATTATTTTGTTGACGCTGATAACCATTTTGAGCATGTATATATATAACAATACAATATTTGATGAATGAAAGGAGAATGTGGAAGTTGGAATTTAAAATTTGCTATATGTGATCTTTAGAAAATTTATACTTGACCTTATCCGCTGTATAAAATAAAATTTCTATATTTTATTTATTAAGATCTTGATACGTACACGGGTGAGTAGTTTAATATTATTTATCCTAACCTTTTGACTTATCTTAAATCTCAAACATGGGTTGGGGGCGTCACAGAGTGGTATCAGTGCTATTACGTCTCTAAGTGAAATCTACATTGTCCTAGGAAAAAGGGATCATATGGCACAAGAATAAGTTAAGTTTTTATAAGATTGGAATTGAAGTGAGATGAATGGATAAGTTGTACTTTAGAAATTTGAAATTTTCTAAAGTAAATATAGCTCACGATGAAGTTTGGTATGTTTCAGGAAGATAAAAATGACAAAAGGTCTTCCTGTTTCGAAACGAGTAGAAATAGCAGCACTAAATCCTCCCTTGGTACTCCCCCTAGAACCCACCTTTGGAAGGGGAACGTAAGGCATAAAATCCACCTTTGGAAGGAAGATAGGAGGCCCAAAATCCCCCATTGGAAGGAGGCCAAGCGATAGTCAAAGCTATTCGGCAAATAACTGAGGTGGTGAGAAATCAGATAGAGCAGAGTCGTTATCGTCAGCAGGATGAGAATAGAGGAGAAACCCAAGGATGTCCATATGAAAATTTTCTAGTTTACCGATACCCGCATTTTATAGGAACGGAAGGAGCATTAAAGGCTGATAAATGGATTATTGACTTGGAACGTATTTTCGAAGTTAGTAGTTGTACTGAGATTCAGAAGGTGTAATAAGCGGGACATTTGCTGCAAGGAGAAGCAGGATTATGGTGGGATACAAAGCGGAGGCTGCTGAAGCTAGAGTTGGGAGAAAATGTAATGCCCTCATGGGAACGATTCAAGAAAGAATTTAATAATCGATTCTTTTCGAAATCTGTGAAACGGCAAAAAGCTCTAGAGTTTGCCATGTTGGTACAAGATAACATGATGGTGGAGCAGTATGCAGCTTGGTTTATGGAACTGGCAAGATTTGCCCCACACTTAGTTGCCACTGAGAAGATGAGAGCGTAGAAGTTTCAAGAAGGATTGCAACCACGGATTCGTATGTAGGTGGCATGCCTACGAATGAAAAATTTGCAGGAACTGGTAAACATAGTAGCTATAGCTGAGGCTGAACATAGGAGCGTGATGGTGCAAACTCAAGTAGCTTGAAAAAGAAGATTTCCTTTTTCTGGAGGAAAAGATGTTGGGAGAAAACGAAATTTTAGATCCAAGTATGGAGGAAAAGGAATAGCAAGTAATTCAAATGTACCGGTTTAGTTTCCAAAATGTACAAAATGTGGGCGTCGACACAAAAGAGATTATAGAATGGATACTAGGGCTTGCTTCACGTGTGGCCGGCCAGGACATTTGATCAAAGATTGTCCTCAGAATGTTCCTCAAGGAGTAGCTCTCCCAGGAAGAAAAACCAAGGTACCCATGAAAGCTAAAGTTTATGCAATCACGCCAGGAGACGTGGACATGGAGGCTGATGAGACTATAGACGCTAATGTTATTACTGGTAACTTTCTAACTTTGGTTTTTTTTTTAAGTTAATGAAGGGATTCTTTAGATTAGTAATAATAACAGTAAGATAACTTTCTTAGATAAGGTTAAGTTGAAGCAATGCATGGTCTATGCTCTGTTTGATTCGGGAGAAACAAGATCTTTTATTTCATATCAGTGCATTCAAAGATGTGAACAAGAGGTGGAGCCTTTGGGCCAAAAAGTTATAATAGTCATGCCTAATGGGAAGATAGCAGGATGTCACCAAATTGTAAGAAATTGTTCTTTGAAAATTGTGAGTTTTCAGCTAGTCACTAATTTGATATTATTCCATTTAATTGAATTTGATTTAATTTTGGGAATGGACTGGCTAGCCAAGTATAATGCTAAACCCGATTACTGTAAAAAGGAGATAGTTTTCGACTTACCAATGAAGGAGAAGTTTTGTTCAAGGGGGAAATAATTGATTCTGTTTCTTCCATAGTAACAGCCAAGCGAATTAATAAAAGTATTGAGGAAGGGGTAAATGTGTATGTTGTAATAATGTTAAATTCCTCGGAAGTTGTTAAGAGTATTAAAGGAATTCCAATTGTGGAAGACTTTTCCCAAGTCTTTTTTGATGATCTGCCGGCATTACCTCCTGACCGAGAAATGGAGTTCGCTATCAAATTGGAATCAACTACGACTCCAGTTCATAAGGTACCTTATAGGATGGCACCAGTGGAATTAGAAGAGTTAAAAGCCCAGAACGAGGAACTTTTGAAGAAATGATTTATCAGACCAAGTTCATCTTCATGGGGAGCACCATTGTTATTTGTGAAAAAAAAATATGAAATAATGCGTATGTGTATAGATTACCAAGATTTGAATAAGGTCATAATCAAGAATAAGTATTCATTGCCATGGATAGATGATCTGTTGGATTAATTAAGAGGAGTTTTGGTATTCTCTAAAATAGACCTTCGGTCTGGATATCATCAGTTGACGATCAGGGAGCAAGATGTACCCAAGATAGCTTTTCGAACATGACATGGGTATTTTGAATTTTTGGTTATGCCATTCGGATTGACAAATGCACCAGTGGTATTCATGGATTTGATGAATCGGATATTTAGACCTTATTTGGATAATTTTGTGATAATTTTTATTAATGATATTTTGGTTTACTCCCAGAATGATGAGGATCATAAAAAGTATTTGAGAATTGTAATGGACATCTTGTAGAAATATCAATTGTATGCCAAACTTAGTAAGTTTGAGTTTTGGTTACGAGAAGTAAAATTTTTGGGTCACGTGATTATGAGTGAAGGAGTTTCCATGGATCCAGCAAAAATAGAAGTAGTAATAGATTGGCAGCAACCAATCAATGCACATGAAATACGAAGTTTTCTGGGTTTAGTTGGATATTACAGAAGATTTGTGAAACGATTTTCCAAACTATCTGCGCCTTTGATAGCACTAACTAAGAAAAATGCTAAGTACATTTGGAGTGAACAATGTGAGAAAAGTTTCCAAGAGCTAAAAAGAAGATTGACTACGGTACCAATTTTAGCTATACCAGAACCTCATAAACCCTATATGATATGTAGTGACACCTCAAAAATGGGATTGGGGTGTGTATTAATGCAAGAAAGAAGAGCAGTTGCGTACGCATCCCGATAGCTTAAAGATCATGAACAGAATTATCCCACTCATAATTTGGAATTGGCAACTGTAGTATTTGCACTAAAAATCTTGAGGCACTACTTATATAGAGAGAAATGTGAGATATTTACAGACCATTAAAGTCTTAAGTATCTTTTTAGTCAGAAAACTCTGAATATGAGGCAAAGAAGATGTATGGACCTATAAGTGACTTTCAATGTGAAATAAAATATCATTCTGAAAAGGCTAATATGGTAGCAGATGCTTTAAGCAGGAAAACTCGGACATAAGAAGTATCGGTGCTAGTAGTGATGCGAGAGATTCTTATAGATAAGTTATCACAAAAACTCAAGTTAATGGAGATTCAAGAAATTGTTCCTTTAATAGATGAGGAGATCAAGGAAGGACAACGAAAGAATGTTAAGCTGGAGACAATAAAACAGCAAATGCTGGAAGGAAAATGGCCCTCACACTACATGATTTCAGGTGATGGAATGCTATATTTTGGAAAGAGAAAATAGTGTCGAATAAATCAGACTTGAAGGAAAGATTGATGAAGGAAGCTCATGGTACACCATATACTGCCCATCCTGGAAGTACTAAGATGTATTAGAATTTAAAAGAAAAACTTTGGTGGGAAGGAATGAAGAAAGATATTGCAACCTTTCTAGCTAAATGCCTAGTATGTCAGTTAGTGAAAGCTGAACACCAAAGACCAACTAGTACATTACAACCCCTACCAATTCCTGAGTGGAAATAGAAGGATATATCTATGGATTTTGTGGTAGGACTACCAAGAACATCGGCGCGGAAAAATGCGATTTGGGTAATAGTTGATCGGTTGACAAAGAGTGCTCACTTTTTGCCTATTTCAAACACGAATTCTATGGAAAGATTGGCAAAAATTTATGTAAAAGAAGTAATGCGTTTACATGGAGTACCCAAGACCATAGTATCAAATAAAGATCCAAAATTTACATCTCATTTTTGGCAAAGTTTACAGAAGATGATGGGTACCAATTTAAATTTTAGCAGTGCATATCATCCTCAAACGAGCAGGCAAACAGAAAGAACCATTCAGACTTTAGAAGATATGTTGAGAGTTTGTGTATTAGATTTTGGTAAAGATTGGGAGAGTCTGTTACCATTAATCGAATTTGCTTATACTAACAGTTTTCAAACTACCATACAAATGGCACCTTATAAAGCACTTTATGGAAGAAAATGCAAGTCTCCAATATATTGGCATGAAGTTAGTAAAAGCAACATTTTAGGACCTGAGTATTTGTAGGAAGTTAAGGAGCTGATTATAAGGATAAGAAATCAAAACGGCGCAAAGTAGACAAAAGAGTTATGCAGATAATCACAAAAAAGCCTTATATTTTATGGTGGGAGATTGGGTGTATTTGAAGATTTTGCCTATGAAGGGAGTTATGCGATTCGGTAAGAAATGAAAGTTAAGTCCTCGTTATATTGGACCTTATGAAATTCTGGAAAAAGTAGGTCCGGTGGCTTACCGCTTAGCATTACCTGATAATTTGCAAGGAGTCCATAATGTTTTTCATGTATCTTTCTTGAAGAAGAGTTTAAGCAAGGAATCAGTGGCAGTGATGGATCCAAGTCCTGTTAATTTATGTCCCAATTTAACCTATGAAGAGTGGCTAGTGAGAATTGAAGACCAAAAAGAAAAAACCCTTCGGAATCGCACAATTTTATTAATGAGAGTAATCTGGAACAATCTGGTTTTTCAAAAAGCTACCTAGGAACGTGAGGATGTGATGAGAGCTAGTTATCCTCATTTGTTTGAAACTTAGTTGTATTAAATTGTGTTTTATGTTTGAACTGTGATATATGTATATAAAGCTATTTGGATGATGTTTGTGTTCTTTTGGTATTTATGGTTTTTGATGATTGGTTTCACTCAAGATTATGGCTCCAAAAAGAAAAGCAGAAATGTTAGTTACTCCTGTAGATCAGTTAAAGAAAAGATAGAAAAGGATTAGAGAGAGATTTCGTAGGGAAAAGGTGAAACAATGGAAAGCAGATAGATTACGTTGGTTGAATAAGAGTGAAAAATGTAGAACACATATAGTGGACATAGATGAAAAAGGTAATCCAATCTGTAGACGAGCTTTGTTAGGTGAGGAGAGGCAACCCACTCACATGGTTGCAAGCAGAAAGGGAATTGTTGAAAAGAAAAGATAAAGGAAAATCCATCATAATGGAGTTATCTGATAGGTCTGAAGATAGAAAACGTTGATGTGAAGAGGGACCAGTCATAGAAGAAACGGAATCTGAAATAATACGTAAAATGCAAGAGATTAGCGTGAATATGTATTTTGATCAGGATGTCGAGATGATCTTTTACTATTCTCAACATTCACTGTCAAATGAGGAGAAATTCCCCACCTCTTCAAAAGAATCTACTACTACAAGCAATTGAGGTATTAATTCATTAAACCCTTAATTCATGTTTTAGAGATTTCAAGGACGAGATCATTTTTAAGGAGCAAAGAATGTAATATCCCGAAATTTCTAAGATGAAATTTTATTTGGATTTCTTTAAAGGATTATATTTTGGGTATATTTTCTAAGAAAATAGAGTTGGAAACCTAAATGAGAGTATTGGACATAGAATAAGTGGGATCATGTATTAGAGAACATGTTATGGAGGAATTTTTGAGATTTGGAACAAGGTATCAACTAGATAAATTCATTTGAAGCTTAGAAGGGGTTGAATTCTCAAAAATTTGGGTGTAAATGCAAGAGGAAGTGATTGAACTAAAGTTCAAACACTTGGAGTACATTCTCGGATTAAACTGTCGAGTTTTAATGTAATAATCATAAGTTACTCATATGAGGTCCAAATGAGGTGATTCCAATTCGTTTAGAATCCTAGGAGATATATCTAAAACGTTTTTTGTTATAATTGTTTAAATAGTTGGACAGTATCAATGAATTATTTGGGGACCAAGTGGATAACTCTGGACTGAGCTTAAAACATAACTCGAGTTGGAGAATATGGATCCAAATGAGATTCTATCCTAACCAAAGTAAGAAGCGGCCTTCTAGAACTTGTTAAGTAGAGTTTTAAGGAGGTTAGAAAGTAACTAAATGAGTTATGGGAAGGTTAAAGGGCGTGGCTAACCAGATGAAGGCTGGAAAGGGATATGCATGCATGGTTAGGTGAGATGGCACCTCATCCTTTATCCCATAAGCTTTTACCGCAACTATTGATCAAATGATTTGTAAAAATATCTCAAATAATTTATATTGGATGATTATTTCAGTTGCAAATCCTAAGATTTTTTGGGGGATTTAATTAATCATGCAAATAGGCTTAGGAAGGACACCTCATCCCATGCAAACCAGAAAGTAATTGTCTTTACCAAGTTGCCCCTCTTCTTTCCTTCACATGGGTCGACCACCACCCCCAAAAATAGACATTTGGAAGTCTTCTAACTCTCTTTGGTAATGTAGCACACGAATCCCTTTGAAGGAAGTAAAAAAAAAAACCTTCTCTAGTCCATTAACCTCCATATACATCCTAAGTGAGCTTAGTATGTGTTTTGAGGAGAACGCTTGCAATGATTTGGTTTGATCATCTTCGACTCGATTTAGAGAGTGTGTAAGTTCATATTTTAGCTTAACTTTAGTATGGAGATGGTTTATTTAAATGGTTGGACTATACATGTTGGTATTGAACCCTTATATTCTTGTTAAAGTGTTATAATAAATCAATGTATTATTTGAAATGATTTTTGTTAATGAAAATGTGTTAAATGAAGTTAAAAGAACTTAAAACTATGTTATAATAAGTAAAAATCAAGTTCATATGAAGATTGCAAGTTTTGAATTGGAAAACCCCATGCTCTGTAACTTCGCTCGACCCTCGCTCGACCGAAGGTTCGAGCGAAGAACAACTGTAAACCCTCGCTTGACTCTCGCTAGATGTCTGGCTCGAGTGAAGGGCAACCTGAGACTTCACTAGCCACTCGGTCAATGTCTTGCTCGAGTTAGTTCTAACCCAAGAACCCGCTTGAATCTTGCTCCATACCTCGCTCGAGTGAAATACCCAGTTTGCTTAATGATCGCTTGATATTTTGCTCGAGCGAGTTCCAACCCGAGATTTCGCTCGATTCTCACTCGAGCGAGATACCCTATTTTGCTAAAATTCAAGGCTTTTGCTTGAATAAAGAGTGGACATTGAAATAAGAAGAAATATTATGTGTTATCTAAGAATTTAGCTTGTGTAAAACACTTTGCAGAAGTTAAGATGCATACAGATGTGAGTATGTGATAATTTAAGAGTATATGCATGTTCTAGTATGTGGTGAAAATTAAGAAAAGTGATACATCATGTACGTCGTGACGAGGACGACGAGACGTAACGCCCAAATGAATGACGTGCCGATAGGGACGGCGATACGTAATGCCTGTCATATGATAAGAGTGTTATTTATTATCATGGGAACGACGATACGTAACGCCCATAGAAGTGATATGATTAGTGGGGATGGCGAGATGTAACGCCCGCTATGTTACGTATGTTCCGTATTAAGACGGGGATGATGAGATGTAACGCCTGGAAGATTGACATGAGACTCATCATAACGGGGACAGCGATACGTAACGCTCAGGTGATTGGTGAGTTATATGCAATAGGGATGGCGATACGTAACACCCATTAGTGGTAAGAGATAAATATGCTGTAAAAGAGTTATCTATGATGGGGACGGCAATACGTAATGTCCATTGAAGATAATAATTTAATAAGTTTTTAAGAAGGTGTTAATGGTTAAGAAAAAGAAACTTAAGATATCATAAGGGTGTAAACCTGTGTAGATTATTGATAAATCATGTGAAACATTTTTTTGATAATGTTTTGTTAGTTTCTTTTCCTAAAGAGATTAATGATAGTTGTGTCTATGCTTTATTAAGCTAATTATGTACTTACTGAGATTTCTAAGGAAATCTCACTCTTTTGTAATTTTATGTTTCTTTCTTGTAAGTATAAATTATTTACAGGATGTGATGACCAACAGGCGGAAAGCCCCAATGACGCAGGAGACTTCGAGGAGTTCTAAAGGACTCTTTAAATACAGTCCTTGTGTAGATTTCACTTTTGCGTTCCTAGGACTTTCTATGTATGATCAGCCAGTGGAGTTGTGGTATCACAGTACACCTGTTTTTGCTGAAGAGGAACAGCGTATAGGTTGCTGTTTGACTTTGGGATTGGATGGTTCCCTATCTATATGTGGGATTTATTCGACACCACGGAGACAATATCTTCAGTAAAACCGTTGTCTTAACTTGGATATGTTCCGTTATGGGAGGACATTTCCCGAAGTTGAGAACGAACCCAAGTGACCATAGGGATGGTCTTTTGATATGTATTATTATTTTGTTAATGCTAATAACTATTTTGGGCATGTGTATATATAACAGTACAATGTTTGATGAATGAAAGGAGATTATGGAAGTTAAAATTTGCTATATGTGATCTTTAGAAATTTTTATACATGGCCTTATCCATTGTGTAAAATAAAATTTCTATATTTTATTTATTAAGATCTTGATACGTACACGGGTGAGTAGCTTAATGTTACTTATCCTAACTCTTTGACGTTAAATCCCAGACGTGAGTTGGGGGCGTCACAGCTGTGCTTCATCCAATTCAACTCTTCAAAGTTCTTTTCCTCTTCCTAATAGATTTTCCAAACGATACATCCCCAAGCATTTGTAGCTAACATAAAACAGTTGTTTCGTCTAACAGATTTGGTGGCATGCGATGATCTTCTTTACCATTAAACAAAGATTTTTTCTTCCTCAAAATGTGGTTTTGTGGGAGAAAACGCCAGTGATCCATGTAACAATGTTTCCAGCCAAACTTCAACCAATTAGAATTTGCATTGGCATTCCAGCATGGACATGTTAGTTTTCCTTTCGTTCACCAGCCAGAAAGATTCCCTTAGGCAGGAAATTCATTGATTGTCCACAGTAAAGTAGCATGCATCTAAACGTTGACTTGGTACTGGCATCATATATCGGCACCCCATGTTCCCAAATTTCAAGCAATTCATGGACCATCGGCTGTAGATAAACATCAATGTCATTTCCTGGTGATTTTGGGTTAGGAATAATCAAAGATGTAATAAAGAATTGGTCTTTCATGCATAGCCACAAGGGCAAGTTAAATGGGACAAGGATCACTGGCCATATGCTGTAAGGCCTAGCCAAGTTGTTGAAGGGATTGAATCTATCATTCGCCAAACCAAGCCTAACATTGCGGGCATCGCTAGCGAACCAAGGATGCTCTTCATCAAACTACTTCCGACATGCAGAGTTAGCGGGATGACGCATAGTATTCTCCTCCGCCACCCATTCGTCACTATTCCATCTCATTAATCTGCTCATGGCTCTAAAGGAAAATGGCGCAACACTTTCTAAGGGATGACCCGTGATCCACATGTAGATGAAATCCATCTCCAGGCCTTGCATACAGGGCATGAATCCAGTAATGCATATTCCTTCCAAAATAAAATTCAAATTCAAATTGGTTTTTTTCTTATCTACAACCCTACGGCAATTATGTTTTGCAAGTACTGTGTGTATTGCAGCCACAATCATAACTTATTGTGGCAAAACTTAGCGTGGGAATAGGCCCAATTTGTTGTAGTGTGAAAGTTCTCACATTTTGGTTGGGGCATTTCATCAAACATTTATATATTGCAACTCTTTTTATGGTACCAGAATCCTTGTGAGAGAAAATAATCTTCCTTCCACAGCCACCATCTCCCTTAATGTTGGTAACTTTGTTACCTTGAAACTCAACAAAACAAATTATCCACTATGGAGTGAGCAAATTCTTGCCTTGGCTGAGACATAAGACTTGGTTGAACATCTCATTGATGCATCACCACCTCAAGAACTAATTGACATCACTATTACAACATCTAGTTAAATTCGAAACAAATCCCATCTTCCTTCAATGGCGTAAATCGGATCGATTGCTCCGAGGATGGATTATAGAGACAATGACGGAAGAAGCTCTTAGTCTCTTTGTGGGACTTGACTTTGCCCATCATGTATGGGTGGCTCTTAAAGAAGCCTTCGCCCATGACCCCTAAGAAAAGAAGTTCCACCTCATGCAGCAACTTCACCTATCGGCATAAGGAACCAATGATGCCCTTAGGAAACCATCATTACATCTTCAAAAGATTGTGTGACAGCCTTTCTTTGATTGGTATACCTGTATAGGACAAGATGAAGGTCTTATCCTTATTGAACAACCTCAGCGCTAGATACGAGCCCTTCACGATGGTCATGCTAAAGCACTTATGCCAACCTATGCTAAATTGCTTCCTCTGCTTCAAGGGTATGAACTTTGTTCCTCTCTCCATGATTCTACTATTCCCGACTTTCTATAGACAAAGGAGTGGTTCTTCCAACAAGGATCATCGAAGCACTCAACGACTACCTCAGAACTGAGCTTTCTCTTTAAAAGGGTGAGGATTTCATCCCTGTAACCAATTGGCTCGTGCACCCTCTGGAGAAGACGGTCAAAATGCACGGTTTGGCACTAATTGGCATGGGCCAAACCAACGCGGTATTATGGACAATTTGCTATTGATTATCTTTATTACTATGAATTTACGGTGTTGGTTTTTCTATTTAGGAATGGGAGACCAACCACGTCCTGTTGACCGAAAAACGGAAGGGCAACCTCTACGTCATATCCCCTTCTTACGAATCTCACTTCTCCATATGGGTTCCAGCGTGTCTTTAAAGATGTGTGGCATCAACGTTTGGGACATCCCCAGACTTCTTCATTAAAAGTTCTAAAATCCAAAGGACTTATTCAAATTTTTGGTCTTAATAAAAACTCTTTTTTTTTGTGATGGTTGCCAATAAGGCAAACTTTGCAAGCTACCTCTTTCATCTTTTTGTAATATTACCCATAACGTGTTTGATAAAACTTATTGTAATTTATAGGATACTCTATTGTTTGTGTTGGTAAATTTTATTATTATGCATGCCTAGTCGATGCTTTCTCTAAATTTACATGGATTATTCCCTTGTGTAAAAAATCAGATTTTTTTCCTACTTTCCTACTTTTTTAAAATAGAAATTCAAATTGATGGGGGTGGTGAGTTTGTCAATACCCAACTTACTTCCTATTTACAAAAACAAGGGATCATTCGTCGCTTTTCATGCCGTCATACCACTAAACAGAATGGTATGGTTGAATGCCGTCACTATACCATTCTTGAACTTGGTATGACTATGTTTTTCCCCAGCGGTGTCACAAAATTCTTCTAGGTTGAAGCTTTTGTCACTAACAATTTTCTTATCAATTGCCTCCTTTCCACCATCGTTGATCTACAACCACCTTTTTCCATACTTTATGGGACTTATCTTGACTTCAGTTCCTTACATGTTTTCGGCTGAAAATATTTTCCCTATACATGGTGTGATGCCCCCAACTCACATCTGAGATTTAACGTAAGTTAAAGGATCATGATAAGTAACATTCAGCTACTCACCATCGTACGTAATAAAAACTTAAAGCATATATCTTGACATACTAGAATAAGCCATACAATTCACAGCAGATTAGGTACTAAAATATAAAACTTCTAAAGATCACATATGGCAAAATTTAACTTCCAACTTCCACATTCTCCTTTCATTCATCAAACATTGTAATGTTATATATACAAGCCTAAAATAGTTATCAGTTTCAACAAAATAACAATACATATCAAAAGACCATCCCTATGGTCACTTGGGCTCCTTCTTAATTTTGAAAAATTTCCTCCCATAACGGAACATATCCAAGTTAAGACAACGATCTGGCTGAAGATATTGTTCCTATGGTGTCGTATAAACCCAACATACAGATAGGGAACCATCCAATCCCAAAGTTAAACAGCAACTTATACGCTGCTCCTTCTCGACAAAAGCAGGTGTACTATGATACCACAACTGCACCAGTTGATCATTTATAGAAAGTCCTAGGGATGCAAAAGTAAAATTTACATAAGGACTGTAATTAAAAAGTCTCTCAGGACTCCTAGAAGTCTCTTGCGTCATCGAGGCTTTTCCCCTGTTGGCCATCACATCCTGTATATAATTTACACATACAAAAAAGAAACATAAAACCACAAAAGAGTGAGATTTCCTTAGAAATCTCAGTAAATACATAATTAGCTTAATAAAGCATAGACACAGCCATCATTAATCTTTGTAGAAAAAGAAACTAACAAAACATGATTAAAAACATGTTTCATGCAACTTATCAATAACCTATATAGGTTTGCACTCTTATGAAACTTATGTTCCTTTTTCTTAACCATCAACACATTTTTAAAACTTATTCAATTATTATCCTCAATGGGCGTTATGTATCACCGTCCCCATCACAGATAACTCTTTTACAGCATATTTATCTCTTATCACCAATGGACGTTATGTATTGCCATCCTCATTGCATATAACTCATCAATCACCCGGGCATTACGTATCGCCATCCCCGTTATGATGAGTCTCGTGTCAATCTTCTGAGCATTACATCTCGCCATCCCCGTCTTGACACAGAACATACGTAACATAGTGGGCGTTACGTCTCGCCGTCCCCACTAATCATATCATTTCAACAGGCGTTGCGTCTCGCTGTCCTCGTCATAATACATATCACTCTTATCATATGACAGGCGTTACGTATCACCATCCCTGTCAGTATGTCAGTCATTCGGGCGTTACATCTCGCTGTCCTCATCACGACATGACTAACTTATCCATATCTCTTATTCTTAGTTGTTAATTTCTTATTCTTAGGAATATTTCTCAAGTACATGATGTATCACTCTTCTTAAATCTCACCACATATTATAACATGCATGTACTCTTAAACTATCACATACTCACATATATATGTATCTTAAATTCTGCCAAATGTTTTACACATGCTTTACACTTAGATAACACATATAATTCCTTCTTATTTCAATATCCACATTTATCCAATGAAAGTCTTAAAATCAGCAAAACAGGGTATCTCACTCGAGCGACATATCGAGCGAGTGTTGAGCGAAGTCTCGGGTTGGGATTCTCTCGAGCAAAGTATCAAGCGAATATTAGGCAAACTGGATATCTCGCTCGAGTAAGGTATCGAGCGAGATTCAAGCGAGTTCTTGAGTTAGAACTCGCTCGAGCAAGACATCGAGCGAGTGTCGAGCGAAGTCTCGGGTTGCCCTTCGCTTGAGCTAGACATCTAGTGAGAGTAAAGAGAGGGTTTACAATTGTTCTTCACTGGATCCTTCGCTCGAGCAGGAGTCGAGCGAAGTTACAGAGCATGGACTTTTTAATCCAAAACTCACAATCTTTTCAGGTAAACTTGATTTTTACTTATTCTAACATAGTTTTTAGGTTCTTTTAACTTCATTTAACACATTTCCATTAACAAAACCACTTCAAACAACACTTAGATTTATTATAACTCTTTAATAAGAATATAAAGGTTCAATACTTAATATGTATAGTCCAACCACTTAAATAACCATCTCCATACTCTAGAATATGAACTTACACACTCTCTAAGTCTGGTTGAATATGATCAAACCAAATTTTTGCAAGCTTTCTCCTCAAAACTCTTACTAAGCTCACTTAGGATGTATTTGTAGGTTATGGGACTAGAGAAGGGCTTTCTTTGGTTTCTTTCAAAAGGATTTCGTTCTAGGCTTCTCCAAAAGAGTTAGAAGACTCCCTAATGTCTATTTATAGGGGTGATGGTCGACTCATGTGAAGGAGAGAAGAGGGATAGCTTGGTAGAAACCATAAGTTTCTGGTTTGCATGGGATGAAGTGTCACTCCTTAGCCTATTTGCATGATTAACTAAATCCCCCAAAACTCTTAGGCTTTGCAGCTAAAATGATCATTCAATGGTCAATATTTGAGATATTTTTGCTAACCATTTGATCAATGGTTGGGGTACAGGCATATAGGATAAGGGATGAGGTGTCATCTCACCTAACCATGCATGCATCTCCCTTTCCAGCCTTCATCTAGTTAGCCACGCTCCCTTAGCCTTCCCCTAACTCATTTGGTTACTTGCTAACCTCCTTAGGACTCTATTTAACAAGTTCTAGAAGGCCACTTCTTAGTTTGGTTAAGATAGAATCTCATTTGGATCCATATTCTCCAACTAGAGTTCTGGTTTAAGCTCAGTCCAGAGTTATTCACTTGATTCTGAAATAGGTCATTGATACTGTCCAAATATACAAAAAATCATAACATAAAAGTTTTAGATATATCTCTTAAAATTTTATACGAATTAGAATTACATCATTTGGACCTCATATGAGTAACTTATGATCATTACACTAAAACTCGACAATTTAATCCGAGAATGTACACCAAGTGTTTGATCTTTGGTTCAACCACTTATTCTTGCATTTACAGCCTAATTCTTGAAAATTCAACTCCTTCTAAATTAAAGATGAATTTCTCTAGTTGATACCTTGTTCCAAATCTCAAAGATTTCTCCATAATATATATTTTTTTAATACATGATCTCACTTATTTTAAGTCCATTACTCTCATTTAGGTTTCCAACATTATTATCCTAGAAAATATACCCAAAATATAATCCTTTAAAGAAATCCAAATAATACTTCATCTTAGAAATTTTGGAATATTACATTTTCTCCTCCTTAAAAATGATTTCGTCCTCGAAATCGCTAAAACATAAGTTAAGGGTTCAATGAATTAATACCTTGATTGCTTGCAGCAGTAGATTCTTCTGAAGAGGTTGGGACTTTCTCCTCATTTGACAGAGAGTCTTGGGAATAGAAAAAGATCATCTCGACATCCTGATCAAAATACATATTCACACTAATTTCTTGTAATTTACGAAGTATTTCAGATTCTGTTTCTTCTATGATCGGTCCCTCCTTACATCGACGTTTTCTATCCTCAGACCTATCAGATAACTCCATTATGATGGATTTTCCTTTATCTTCTCTTTTCAATAATTCTCTTTCTGCTTGCAACCATTTTTGAGTGGGTTGCCTCTCCTCACCTGGCAAAGCTTGTCTACAGATTGGATTACCTTTTTCATCTATATTCATGATATGTGTTCTATGTTTCTCACTCTTATTCAACCAACGTAATCTATCTGCTTTCCATTGTTTCAACTTCTCCCTATGAAATCTCTCTCTAATCCTTTCCGATCTTTTCTTTAACTGATCTACAGAAATAACTCACATTCGTGCTTTTCTTTTTGGAGCCATAATCTTGAGTAAAACCAATCATCAAAAACTATAGATACCAAAAGAACACAAACATCATACAAATAGATTTATATACATATATCAGAGTTCAAACATAAAACACAAATTCATACAACTAAGTTTCAAACAAATGAGGATAACTAGCTCTCATCACATTCCCACGTTCCCAGATAGCTTCTTGAAAAACAAGATTGTTCCAGATTACTTTTACTAATAAAATTGTGCGATTCCAAAGGGTCTGTTCTTTCTGATCATCAATTCTCACTAGCCACTCTTCATTGATTAAGTTGGGACGTAAATTAACAGGACTTGGATCTATCACTGCCACTGATTCATTGCTTAAACTTTTCTTCAAGAAAGATACATGAAAAACATTATGGACTCCTTACAAAGTATCAGGTAATGCTAAGTGGTAAGCCACCGGACCTACTTTTTCCAGAATTTCATAAGGTCCAATATAACGAGGACTTAACTTTCCTTTCTTACCGAATGACATAACTCCCTTCATAGGCAAAATCTTCAAACACACCCAATCTCCTACCATAAAATCTACGGCTCTTCTGCGATTATTTGCGTAACTCTTTCGCCTACTTTGCGCTGTTTTTATCTGATTTCTAATCCTTGTAATCTACTCCTTAACTTCTTGTAAATACTCAGGTCCTAAAATGCTACTTTCACCAACTTATAATATGATCTTCCGGTGTTTGATTTAAATATATTTTTTCCTTATCCACTCAACCACCGGAAGATCATATTATAAACCCAACCTTAAATTCAATCCCTCAACATTTTCATATCCCCATCAAATCAAAACCTCTCTCGAATTCTAATTGTTCTCCTATTCAAAATAGTCTTCCACAATTTCGCCCTAGTAGTCGAATATACAAGCAGAATTTCAAACTTTAAATTTCAAAATCTCAATACAAGTCCAACCAAAATTCAAACTTTGAGATTCAAACATCTTTACATAACCTAATCCCTTGTCTATGAATTCCCCATGAATTTGCTAGGATAAAACACAACAAAACATCAAAGAAAATGCCCTGTTTTCGGCAAACCGGAGCCCCAGCCTTCAGCCACCGCCAGCCATTTCTGGGCCACCACAGAAAATGCCGGCCAGCCTACCCCGCGGAACCTCACTCTTTTCTAGTGAGTTTCCGGCGAAAATGCCCCTCCCTCTTTATGTTTTGTTTCCATCCAGACCCACTGAAAATCCTTTTAAATCTTCAGTTCATTCCATCGGCCACCACATCTGACAACGCCGTGAGCCTCGTTCAGCCACCCAAAGCTGCCGCGCCTCAATCTGTCTTGGTAAGCACCACTCGAAACCCCCTCCCCTGTTTCCGTTGAAAGCCTTGCTTCTCATTGCTTCATTTTGTGTGAGGTTATACTGTTAGGAGCCCTTGTTTTTCTTTCTCAAAGACTTGATGTTTTTATATTATGATAGCCTTGAGTGGGTCCTCGAGCTTTAGGCTCGCTTCAAAATAGTGTTCTTATTTTAAATATGTTGATTTCTTAAACAAAATGTTTTGGACCTCTCTACTCTTTGAAAAGGATTTTAAAGTATATTTTATTGATTTTTCTATTATTCCAATTTTGTGATTTTAAATATTATAAAAACCACGACATAATTATCTAAAAAGTTAGTGACGATTAATATCTCGTATAGGTTACGAGCTACGACGTGAAACCAAAACGCAACGCTAAAGTGTAAGTAGCATAATCATATTTTTCACACATGCACGGTAAATATGTTTCATAAAAATATTATGTATGTATAGCCATCATTTGGAAACCCCATTTTATGTTCCCAAGTCATAAAAATTATGAAAAATTATTGAAACCCATGCATGATTTATGAGAAGGTTTATGCACTAAAAATATTTGTGAAATTTCATGGTTTTATGCATTAAAATTATTTATGAAAAATCATGATTTTATGTGAGAGTGCATAAAATTATTTATGAAGATCATGAATTCATGTGAGGAAGCATGCATCACGACCTGTTACAAAAGTATGTGATTTTTTTTGAAATCTATGTTATGATAAATATGCAAGTATGATAAGATATGTAAGTGGTCTATGTATGATATGAAGTCAGTGCCTATGTATGGGCGTATTGCATTGTCAAGTCGTACATACTCGTAGTGCACCAAATATGTCTTCCTTATGTATGAATTCCACAACCCGCGGCCACGGATGGAATCAGAATCTTTTTAAATTTGTTAACCCTAACTCACGGAGGTCAACAGTGGGTAACAGCCTATGACACGAAACGACATGTTCAGCATTTATGAAAAATTCATGTTCACGTTATTATGTATGTATCTGAGTATACATGTTTTGAGAGAACCGATGAGTATTATTTTTACCGTATGATGTGTTACTTATTGAGTATTCGACTCATTTTATTTTTATTTCAATGTTTCTATGTTTCCTTTTAAAAAATCATCATAGGTAATGTGGATAAGCAGCTAGCAAGATTTGACTCAAGGAGGCGATGCAGAGGCCTAGACAGTGTACTAGCTTTATTTTGTAGTTCTAGTGAATGAAATATTTTTTGTAAATATTAGTGATATCAACATTTTATTTTAAGCAAATGCTTCCGCTAACTCTGTGACGACCCCGAATTTCCCATACTTTGCTTTTATTTAATTAAATATGTAGAGTTAAGTGATTTAGGCAATTTGGTGGATAAAGCCTTAAAAATGTGGAGTTAGGAGTTTAAGGCCTTAAGGCCATAACAAAAGATTTGGGCCTAAGTGGGGGAAGACAAGCCCATAGGTCCATGAAAGGACAACCAATAGTCAACCCAAACCCATGCTTGATGACACATGTCAAGTTAGGAGAAGTTTAGTAAGTTCGAACAAGACTAGTAGTTGAAGTAAGAAAAATACTAGTAGGTGAGAAAGTTGACTAGTTGTTTTGGTTGGAAAAAGAAAAGAGAAGACAAGAGTGGAATCTTCCCATCTTTTCCTACCTAGATAAGTGTGTGAGGCATAGGATTTTGACAAATAAGATCAACATATGATCCTACCATATCTAGTAAAATGATGAAGTAGGATTTGAAAAAATTTGGAGATGAGAAAAAAGAGAGAGGAAATTCGGTGGGGGGCTATGGCCGAATGGCCTTAGAGTTTTCTCACCAAAATGTTTCCAAATCTAGATGTAGAGGACATGTGAGATTTGTGTAAGATTAGATAATACTTTATGTGTGAGAGAGTGTAAGAAAAAGTGACATGAAATGTGAGTTGATGGATCAAAAAGTGGGAGAAAGGAAATGGAGGGTTTCGGGTATGGCTATAGCCGACTCCCCCTCCCCTTGTTTGACATTCTTTTTGCCACAAAATCTAGGCTATAGATTTATGTAAGAGTGATAGGACAAGCTTGTGTAAAAGGTGAAGTGATTGGTTGATGAAAAGAGCATGTGACAAAACGGAGATGAGAGTGAGAAGAAGAGAGGGTTCGGATGAGGCCATGGGGTCCGAAACCCCACTTGTGTATTTCTCCCAAAAAGTGATCCTCAAATCCCTTGGAATGACATGTGAGATGATTGTGGGAAGACAAGAAGTAATGTGAGATGATGGAAAGGGGTTGGAACGCTTGAGAGAAAGGTCAGCCATGAGGAGAGAAAGAAGGAGCAAAATCTTCAACCTAGGATGAGCTAGATTAGGGTTGATATGATCAAGTGATGGGAGTCACTCAAAGGTCTTTCAAGCCCATCACATCTCACCCAAACTTAGGGGAATGAGTGGCCTAAAGGCCTAGGAGGGTACCTTGGCCGAATGGCCTTGCTTCCCCATTCTTTTGGTCTGCTCCATTCGGACACACACACACACTCCACTCACTTTTCACCTCACGACAACCACTCCCCATTCCTTCCAGTTTGCTTCACTGCACTTCACCACCTAAACACTCCAAACTTAGAAGAAGAGGAAGATAGTGATTTTGGAAGGAGGAGGAAACCTAGAAGAGGTAAGTAACTTGGTTGCTTTAGAATAAAATCTAGAAGTGTAAGAAAGAACCCTATGTTCATGCTTTCAAGAAGAAAACCTCTTTTTTGAAAATGGTAAATTCTTAGCATGTTCTAATAAAGTATTTCTTTTATTTTCAGAACTCTTATAAGCTAGCTAGAAAGATTGGTAAGTATATCTCTATTTTGCCTTTCGCATTTTTAATATATTTTTGAGTGAATGTGTTTGCATATGCTTGTAAATGTTTGTATATGTTTGTATTGCTTGGTTCCTTGCTTTGTATTGCCATGATGAAACCTTACGGGTACAAATGCTATTTTGGTTAGGATCCATGTGTAGAACCTATGATCTTCTTGATTAAAGAATTATGAGATGATTGATGATCTTGATGGTTTGATGAGGAAAAGCATGTAAGCATGAAGATGTTAAATTAGTTGAGTATTGGAGAATATGGGATATATGTATATATGTCATTTGAAGAAACATCTTGATTTTAGTTGTAAATATCTTGCCTATTGAAATGCCATGCTAGGATGAACATGTATAAAGCATTGGTGGAATCTAGTTATATTGATCTTGGAGGATATTGTTATTTTTATTGCTTGACGGTTACAAAAAAATGCATGCTTGTGGAGTTATATTTTAGAGGATTTTCTTGGAGTGGAAATCTTGAAGTTTTAATTCCCTCTTTATTTAATATTTGTATTAAGATATTTTGGAGAAGTAGAAATATATATATATATATATATATATATTGGAAGGATGACATGTATGAATTCGGTTTCACATAGAGTATCCAAGTAGGACCCTAGATTTGAAGGGCTAAGAAAAGAAGACACAAAATTTGAGGACTATAGGTTTCGAGTTTGCCTACTTGTAAGGCTAGGAAATTGTTTTAAATATTGAACTAGGGCTAGATGGTGTTAGGGAGATCAATGGAAGAAGAGAACATCAATTGGGGACAAAGTGGGTCTCGGCCCAAACCCTAAGGGTGGAGGCCGAGCACCCTATTCACCCTAATGCATTTGTTTAAGTATTTTCACATAAGTATGAGTTAAGAAGAAGAAGATTCTGAAGGAAAAACGACCAAATGTGTGTACTCGAGTTCGTCTTAGGTTTTGCATTCACAAAGTTGGAAGTTGCATATCCCATGCATAAGCATGAAAACTCATGTTTTGAGTCAAATATGTTTTCAAAAAGAAATGAATTAAAGTTTTAGAAGAACCCCAAAAGTTGGGACGGGAAAGTGTCCTAGTGGAACTCTCTGTTCACTCAGGAGTGTCTAAATTGAGTGAAAACCCATGGGTCGACGGAGAACAGTCGACGGACCATGTATGATTCCAACAGGTGTCTGGAGCGTGATCGCACCTAATGCTAGTGGGTGCCATACAAGTGGTGTTGGCTTTGGCCTCGCCATCTGATAAAGGTTGTAGTTGCTCGGAGAGAAATCTCCGAGTGACGAAGAGCGCGAAAGGGCGTAAAATGTATTCACCTAGGTTAACTTAATCGTCGGGTGTGACAGTAACTAGCGGGGTGCACACGGTGCATAGAGGAACCGTGAGGTGTCCAAAATATGAAGTCATGATGAAAAGAAAAGGGCTTTCGAGCCATATATAATATAATAAGTGGCGCCTAAGATAAGAAAAGACAAAAAGTTTCTGAACAAAGTGTCTTTTGAAAGAATGTGCATTAAAGAAGTTTTGTTAAGTGTTTTGAGCAAATATGTTTTGGAAATGGTGAAAAAGATGAGAAAGATGAATTTTTGTCACGAGCATGTGCATCGGTCCAAGCATGAGTCTCATATCACTGTATACGTATGTAATTTCTTGATATTCAATTAACCATATACTGAAAATACTTTCATTAAAATGTTGATGTACTTGTTGAGATTTTTTCCGAAATCTCACCCCTCTTTATGTCCTTACTATCCTTCCCTCTTGGGAACGATAGAAGTAATTGCAGGTGAGGATGGCTCTACTGAGTACGACCCCCGTGATGACACCTTAGATCCTCAGAGACCCAATTGAGGCCGCCCTTAGGGGGCAAGTGACTCTGAACCTCCCAGGTCAGTGGGAGGTGGAGTCACTAAAGATGACAATGTATAGTTCCGTCGGTTTATACCCTGCGGGGTGTTGCTTAGTATTAAGGGTTGACGAGTTCCTTCACTTAGGACGTATTTTTGGACCGCCCTATAAGGCGATATGTGAGGTAGAGCCTAGCCTAGACCTGGTCGCTGTGAGAATATTTCTTGACGTTTCAAAAAAAAAGACGTACACGCATGATATGACGAGAGGTGAATTTCCTTGCGTTGCTCATCCTCGACGCTTCTATTCATGTGCGATCCCAAGCGTGGATTGGGGCGTCGATAGACTCTCTTTAGTTTTATAAAGATTGTTTCACATATTTAAAAACGTTCGTATCTAGTGCGTTTTTATAAAGAAAACTTTTAGTAGCACATTGGCTCCCTAAAATATTTTCAAAATCCTATATTCGAGAACGGGGTATTATAAAGACTCTCCCAATCTTTACCAAAATCCAAAATACAAGCTCTCAGCATATCTTCTAAAGTCTGAATAGTTCTTTCTGTTTGCCCGTCCATTTGAGGATGATATGCACTGCTAAAATTTAAATTGGTACCCATCATCTTCTGTAAACTTTGCCAAAATCGAGATGTAAATCTTGGATCTCTATCTGATACTATGGTCTTGGGCACTCCATGCAAACGAAATACTTCTTTTACATAAGTTTTTGCCAATCTTTCCATAGAATCCATGTTTGAAATAGGCAAAAGATGAGCACTCTTTGTCAACCGATCAACTATTACCCAAATCGCATTTTTCCCCGCCGATGTTCTTGGTAATCCTACCACAAAATCTATATGCATATCCTCCCATTTCCATTCAGGAATTGGTAGGGGTTGTAATTTATTGGCTGGTCTTTGGTATTCAACTTTCACTAACTAACATACTGGGTATTTAGCTACAAAGCTTGCAATATTTTTCTTCATGCCTTCCCATCAAAACTTCTCTTTTAAATCCCGATACATCTTAGTACTTCCAAGATGGGCAGTGTATGGTGTACCATGAGCTTCCTTCATCAATCTTTCCTTTCAAGTCTGATTTATCTGGCACTATTTTTCTCTTTCCAAAATATAGCATTCCATCACCTGAAATCATGTAGTGTGAGGACCCTTTTCCTTCCAGCATTTGTTGTTTTATCATCTCCAGCTTAGCATCTTTCCGTTGTCCTTCCTTGATCTCCTCATCTGTTAAAGGAACAATTTCTTGAATCGCCATTAACTTGAGTTTTTGTGATAACTTGTCTACAAGAATCTCTCGCATCACTGCTAGCACTGATAATTCTTCAGTCTGAGTTTTCTTGCTTAAAACATCTGCTACCATATTAACCTTTCCAAGATGATATTTTATTTCACATTGAAAGTCACTTATAGTCTCCATCCATCTTCTTTACCTCATATTCAGAGTTTTCTGACTAAAATGATACTTAAGACTTTTATGGTCCATAAATATCTCACATTTCTCTCCATATAAGTAAAGCCTCCAGATTTTTAGTGCAAATACCATAGCTGCTAACTCCAAATCATGAGTGGGATAATTCTGTTCATGATCCTTAATCTGTCGGGATGCGTACGCAACTACTCTTCCTTCTTGTATTAATACACACCCCAGTCCCATCCTTTAGGCATCACTGTATATCACTTAGGGTTTGTGAGGCTCCGATAAAGCTAAAATTGGTGCCGTAGTCAATCTTCTTTTCAGATCTTGGAAACTTTTCTCATATTTTTCACTCTAAACATACTTAGCATTCTTCCTGGTTAATGCTGTCAAAGGTGCCAAAAGTTTGGAAAATCCTTCCACAAATCTTCTGTAATATTCGGCTAAACCCAAAAAATTTTGTATTTCGTGTGCATTGGTTGGTTGTTGCCAATCCATTACTGCTTCTATTTTTGCTGGATCCACGAAAACTCCTTCACTCGAGATCACGTGACCTAAAAATTTTACTTCTCATAACAAAAACTTGCACTTACTAAGTTTGGCATATAGTTGATGTTTTTGCAAGATCTCCATTACAATTCTCAAATGCTCTTTATGATCTTCATCAGTTTGGGAGTAAACCAAAATATCGTCAATAAAAACTACTACAAAATTATCCAAATAAGGTCTAAGTATTCGGTTCATCAAATCCATGAATACTGCTAGCGCATTTGTCAATCCAAATGGCATAATCAAATATTCAAAATGTCCATATCATGTTCGAAAGGCTATCTTGGGTACATCTTGCTCCCTAATCCTTAACTGATGATAACCAGAACAAAGGTCTATTTTTGAAAATACTGCAGCTCCTCTTAGTTGATCTAACAGATTATCTATCCGTGGCAACGGATACTTATTCTTGACTGTGACCTTATTCAAATCTCGATAATCTATACACATCCGCATTGTTCCATTTTTCTTCTTTATAAATAACACTGGTGCTCCCCATGGAAACGAACTTGGTTTGATTAATTCTTTCTTCAAAAGTTCCTCAATCTGAGCTTTTAACTCTTCGAATTCCACCAGTGCCTTATGAACTGGAGCCGTAGCGGGTTCCAAATCAATAGCGAACTCCGTTTTCCGATCAGGAGATAATCCCGATAGATCATTAGAAAAGACTTGGGGAAAGTGTTCCACAATTGGAATTCCTTTAATACTCTTAACAACTTCCGAGGAATTTAACATTATTATAACATACATTTTTGCCCCTTCCTCAATACTTTTCTTCATTCGCTTGGCAGTTACTATGGAAGAAACAAAATCAATTATCTTCCCCTTGTAACAAAACTTCTCCTTCATTGGTAAGTCAAAAACTATCTTCTTTTTACGGCAATCAAGTTTAGCATTATACTTGGCTGGTAGTCCATTCCCAAAATTAAGTCAAATTCTATTAAATGGAATAATATCAAATTAGCGACTAGATGAAAACTCCCAACTTCTAAAGAACAATTTCTTACAATTCGATGACATCCTACTATCTTCCCATTAGGCATAACTGCTATAACTTTTTGACCCAAAGGTTTCACCTCTAATTCACATCTTTGAATGCACTCATATAAAATAAAAGATCTTGTTGCTCCTGAATCAAACAGAGCATAAACCATGCATTGCTTCAATTTAACCTTACCTAAGAAAGTTATCCTACTGTCATTATTATTGATCCAAAGAATCCATTCATTAACTAAAAGAAGGAAAGTTAGAGAATTACCAGTAATAACATTAGCGTCTATAGTTTCATCAGCCTTGGTTCCGCCCAAAGAATGATGCGGTCGTTTGCAGTATAGCTTTGGGGTGTCGATTCCACAGGGAGATGGATTGAGAATTTGAAGAACAGTAACGAAATTAACAAAAAGATTTAGATGATTGCGAAAAGTAAAGCATCGGGAATCCTTTGTATATAATTGGTATTTTAATTATTTTCGATTCATTAATAACTCAATTGAAAATTCTATGTCCAAATTTTCAATCGGAAAATAAAACATTAATAACCAGATTTAAATCAAATGTAATCTTTCGAAAAATCATTCGTCACAATATAAGAACAGGAATTATTATCGATATTAAAGAAATTCAACGTCGACAATATACTCGTAGAGCAATATTGCAGCAGAGAATTAAATTAAAATAGATAACCAATTGAACCAAACATAATCAAAGGATTATTGCATTTAATAGAAAAAGCATGACTGAATCTATAAATGAAATAAATTCTAAGATTATTTGGTG
Organism: Platycarya strobilacea; assembly: GCA_036898215.1. Lineage (NCBI taxonomy): Eukaryota > Viridiplantae > Streptophyta > Magnoliopsida > Fagales > Juglandaceae > Platycarya > Platycarya strobilacea. Next base: position 30,168,543 of record CM072549.1, on the reverse strand, counting down.
ACGAAAACATTTATAATAAATTTCGAATGACTAAACAAAAGAGTTTAATATTTGAAGAACACATATATGAATCAAAAACAATTACAAATACCATCATATATACAAATTCATCCCTAGCTCTACTAGAAAATTAGTTACACATATTGAAAATATGCAACAAAAATTCTTCAAGGGATAATATGGAAGAGCCAACCATTATTTTCTTCTCTCTTCTTTGGTTTTTCTTTTCTTTTCTCAAGCTCTCAAAAACAATGTATCTTCCAAGGCATCCAAGCACACCAAGCATGGTCTTAGAACACACACCCCTCCCTTCTATTTATAAGCATCCTTCATGCAAGTTGTCATGACAAAATCATCACAATTTCAACTTGTTTTGCCATGTGCCATTCTTGAATCCAAGTGATTTGTGAGTTGTCATTTTGATCATTTGTTTTCCCACCATGCATGAGCTGGATTTTGCTTGTAGGTTGAGTGTTTCAATTTTGCTTCTCTATTTATTAGTTGTCTTGTATGACTTAATATCTTGTGGTCAAATAATTTGTCTTGAAGAAACTTGAGTGCACTTCATCTTGTATCTGAATTGATCATTGAATTTCCAAGTTGGTGTAGGAGTGCTTGCTAGAAAATATTATGATGACATTTGGATTTGATGCAAGTGGCTGAAAAATATCCAGGAACGTCAAGTGCAGGTGCGTCCACTTGATGGTCGATTTTGTCTTAGATTGAGTGGATATCTCTTCAAACACAAAACATAAAAGTTACAGATATTTCTCTTGCGGTTCTAGATCATCTTGAATCAGCTCAATCGGAGATTGGATGAGAGAGTTATGCTCATTTTACGAAAAGATGTCAGAACTGTCTAAAATTCCGCAATTATCTTCATTTGCTCCTAATGTCTCCATTTGTGTCCTAAATCAAAATATAAGAATAATGAGTATATTTAGGCATCAAATAAGAATAAAGTTTTAAACATTAAGAGAGGAAAATATGGCATTTTATATTCTCATCAATATATTAAATCATGCTTATATCTATCTCAAGATAAATGATCATTAATTTTATTAACATGAGTTATATCCATTGTTTTCTCATTTCTTTTAGTATTTAAATAGAGTATTTAGAGTGCATTTTTGTGCACTCATCAAGCCTCTATGTCCACTTCTCCTAGCATGATTGCATAAACTTTAGCTTTCATGGGTGTCTTGATTTTTCCTCTTGGGATAGCTATGCCTTGAGGAATATTCTAAGGACAATCTTTGATCAAATGTCCTGGCCGACCACACTTGAAGCAAGCTCTAGCATCCATTCTACAATCTCCCTTGTGTCGATGCCCACATTTGGTACATATTGGAAACAGAATCGGTACATTTGAATTACCTGCTATTCCTTTTCCTCCATCCATGGATCTAAAATTTTGTTTCCTCCGAGCATCTTTTCCACCGAAATAAGGAAATCTTCTTTTTCCAGCTACTGAAGTTTGCGCCATCACACTTCTGTGTTCAGCCTCAGCTATGGCTGCTATGTTCACTAGTTTCTGAAAATTCTCCATTCGTAGGCACACCACCTACATACGAATCTGTGGCTGCAATCCTTCTTGAAACTTCTGCACTCTCACCTTCTCAGTGACCACTAAATGTGGGGAAGATCTTGCCATTTCCATAAACCGAGCTGCATATTGTTCCACCGTCATGCCACCCTGTACCAACGTGGCAAATTCTAATACTTTCTGCCGCTTTACCGATTCGGGAAAGAATCGATCATCAAATTCCTTCTGGAACCATTTCCACGAGGGCACTACATTTTCTCCTAACTCTAGCTTCAGCAACCTCTATTTCGTGTCCCACCATAATCCTCCTTCTCCTTCCAGCAAACGTCCAGCATAGTGCACCTTCTGAGTCTTAGTGCAATCACTAATTTCAAAAATACGTTCCAAATCGATAATCCATTTATCAGCCCTTAATGCTCCTTCCGTTTCTATAAAATGCGGATATCAGTAAACTAAAAATTTTTCATACAGACATCCTTGGGTTTCTCCTCTATTCTCCTCCGGCTGACGATGATGACTCTACTCTATTTGATTTCTCACCACTTCAGTCATCTGCTGAATAGTTTCAGCTATCGCCTGGCCTCCTTCAAGTAGAGGATTTTGCGCCTCATGTCTTCCTTCCAAAGGTGGGTTTGGGTTTGGTGCCATCTACTCCTCAATCCTTAGAGGAGTAACCAGGGAAGGATTTGGTGCTAATGTTTCTACTCGTTTCGAAGTAGGACGACCTCTTGTCATTTTTATATTCCTGAAACATACCAAACTCCATCATGAGCTATATTTACTTTAGAAACTTCCAAATTTCTAACGTACAACTTATTCATCCATCTCACTCCAATTTCAATCTTATAAAAATTTAAACTTATTCTTGTGCCATGTGATCCCCTTTTCCTAGAACAATGTTGATTTCACCCAGACACGTGATAGCTCTTATACCACTCTATGATGCCCCCAACTCACGTCTGGGATTTAACGTAAGTCAAATGGTCAGGATAAGTAACATTAAACTACTCACCCTCGTACGTAATAAAAACTTAAAGCATATATCTTAACTTACTAGCATAAGCCATATAATTCACAGCAGATTAGGTACTAAAATATAAAAATTCTAAAGATCACATATGGCAAAATTTAACTTCCAACTTCTGCATTCTCCTTTCATTCATCAAATATTGTACTGCTATATATACATGCCCAAAATAACAATACATATCAAAAGACCATCCCTATGGTCACTTGGGTTCCTTCTCAACTTCGAAAAATTCCCTCTCATAACGGAACATATCCAAGCTAAAACAACAGTCTTGCTGAATATACTGTTCTTGTGGTGTCGAATAAACCCCACATACAAAACTGCATATCTCGCTCGAGCGACATATCGAGCGAGAGTCGAGCGAAGTCTTGGGTTGGGACTCGCTCGAGCAAAGTATCAAGCGAAGATTAGGCAAACTGGGTATCTCGCTTGAGTAAGGTATCGAGCGAGATTTAAGTGAGTTCTTGAGTTAGAACTCGCTCGAGCAAGACATCGAATAAGTGTCGAGTGAAGTTTCAGGTCGCCCTTCGCTCGAGCCAGACATTTAGTTAGAGTCAAACGAGAGTTTACAATTGTTATTTGCTTGATCCTTTGCTCGAATGGGAGTCGAGTGAAGTTACAGAGCATGGGTTTTTTAATCCAAAACTCGCAATCTTTTCATATAAACTTGATTTTTACTTATTATAACATAGTTTTTAGATTCTTCTAAGTTCATTTAACACATTTCCATTAACAAAATCACTTCAAACAACACTTAGATTTATTATAACTCTTTAACAAGAATATAAAGGTTCAATACTTAACATATATAGTCCAACCACTTAAATAACCATTTCCATACTAAAGTTAAGCAAGAATATGAACTTACACATTCTCTAAGTTTGGTTGAAGATGATCAAACCAAATCTTTACAACCTTTCTCCTCAAAACTCTCACTAAGCTCACTTAGGATGTATTTGTAGGTTATAGGACTAGAGAAGGGCTTTTTTTTAATTTCTTTCAAAAAGATTTCCTGCTAGACTTCTCCAAAAGAGTTAGAAGACTCTCAAATGTCTATTTATAGAGGTGATAGTCGACTCATGTGAAGGAGAGAAAAGGGATAGCTTGGTAAAAACCATAAGTTTCTGGTTTGCATAGGATGAGGTGTCACTCCTAATTCTTGAAAATGCAAGTGTTGGATTACACTAAAACTCGACAGTTTAATCCAAGAATGTACACCAAGTGTTTGATCTTTGGTTCAACCACTTCCTCTTGCATTTACACCCTAATTCTTGAAAATGCAACTCCTTCTAAGTTAAAAATGAATTTCTCTAGTTGATACCTTGTTCCAAATCTCAAACATTCCTCGACAATATTTTTTTTAATACATGATCTCACTTATTCTAAGTCCAATACTCTCATTTAGGTTTCCAACTTTATTATCTTAGAAAATATACCCAAATTATAATCTTTTAAAGAAATCCAAATAATACTTCATCTTACAAAATTCGGGATATTACACATAGGATACCAAAAGAAATAAATTTGATGCTAAATCTTTGCCATGTATTTTTATAGGTTATAGTGATAAGTATCAAGGCTATAAATGTTATCACATCCTTCTGGTCGTACTTTTATTTCCTAACATGTTATTTTTTATGAGCCTACATTTTCTTTTCAATAGCCTGGAAATCTTCACCTCCCTTCCCTCACTAAGCTAGTTTTTTCTACTTTTGACATGTGGATTACACGTCTTATCTCTTAATCCGACTTCCTTATACATATACCTCTCGTAACAGCAGATATTCCCATTCCACACATCTCCACTCCCATGACGTCTTAGACCCCTAGTCCTTCTTCCATTAGGTACTCTACCAAATTCTCCCTTGCATAACTTTGATACATCCCCTATTGTGCCCATTCTACCACCTCACCCTCCCACTACCTTTTCAGTGGCCCTTGATAACACTATTATTACACGATCTAAGTCTAGTATTCGCAATCCCAACTCCAAATATGTTGTGGATGACCTCACTTTTATTCCCAATGAGCCTAAATCCATATGTTCTACTCTCAAACATCCTAGTTGGTTACAAGCTATGCATGATGAGTTAACATGCTTTACGTGTGAATAACATTCCGCTCTTGTCCCTTGTGATCCCACCATGTCTATTATTAGTTGTAATTGGATATTCAAAAGAAAACTAAAAGCTAATAGCACTCTGGACAGATTGAAAGCTCGTCTAGTTACTAAAAGCTTTTAGCAAGAATATAACATCAATTATCATGAGACATTCTCCTCTGTTATTAAACCTAGAGCACTATCAGGATTGTCATCACACTTGCTTTCATTGACTATTGAAGCATTCGACAATTAGACATCAAGAATGCGTTTCTTCATTGTGATTTCAATGAATCCATTTTTATTAAAGAACCTCCGGGTTTTATTCATCCTACTCAATCCATCTATGTTTTCAAGTTAAAAAAAGTTTTGTATGGTCTCAATCAAGCTCCCCATGATTGGTTTGACAAATTTAGCGACTTTTATTAACTTATGGCTTTCTTTGTAGCACTGCTAACTCCTTATTTATTTGCCATTCCTCTTGTGGTACTCTTATTTTAAAATTATATGTTGATGATATTCTATTGATTGGTTCCTCCACTTCATATCATCATATCTTGGTGAATACCACTCTTCATAATCAGTTTGCCATGAAAGATCTTGGACCTTTACATTATTTTCTTGGTATTCAAACCACCTCTGCCACTAATGGCCTTACCTTGTCTCAAACCAAATATGTTATGGATATGTGACTAAATGCATGATTGTAAACCCATGGGCACTTTCATGATGCCCAAAGCCAAAGGACTTTCATCTCATACACCTTTTACTAATCTCACACATTACCGTAGTATTGTAGGTGCATTTTAATACCTCACTCTCACTCAACCTAATCTCTCTTATAGTGTTAATTTTGTTTCTCAATTTATGCATTCACCTATTAAAGCACATTATAAAATGGTCAAGTGCATTCGATATTTAAAAGATACTGTTAATCTTGATCTTCATTTTAATTTATGCTCTATACTTGATCTTTATGCCTTTTTTAATGTAGGTTGATCTTGGTTTTCATTTTAGTTTCTGCTCTATACTTGATCTTTATGCCTTTTCTAATGTAGGTTGATCTTGGTCTTCATTTTAGTTTTTGCATTATTGTACTGTGTTTTTTTTTTTTTGGTAGCAACTATCTATCTTGGTCCACGAAAAAGCAACACACAATCTCTTAATCTAGCTCTGAAGTTGAGTATAGAGCAATGGCTCATACAACTGTTGAGATAACTTGGATATCATTCTTACTGAGAGATCTGGGAATTCATCTAAACTCCACTCTACTATTACTTTAGGATAATAATAGTGCACTTTATATGACTGTTTACCCTATCTTTCATGCTTGGAACAAGTACATTGAAATTGATTATCACTATATTCATAAACGTGTTGCTCTCGGTCACCTTCATACTCGACATGTCTTCGCCTCTCATCAAATTGCAAATATTTTTACCAAGCCACTTGGAAGGCCAGCTCTTACTAATCTTCGGACCAAACTTGGCCTTGTCGCTCAGCAAAGTTTGAGGGGGGATAATAACACAAAAGGCAAAGGAGTCAACTTACTATTTGAAGACTCAAATAACTACACAAGATCCACCTATGCAATGGCTACACAATCTTTTCCATAATTCATGCATGCAACAACTAAATAATATTCTCGTTTCAATTTCTGTCAATTTACCTTATCATTTCTAAGTCTCCATCAGTATACTACTCTTGTATTGATGAATTGGAGATTGACAAAGCTAGATTAGTATGCATGACTAGTACTTTAAATGGAGGAGATGTCCTTAATATTAATTACTATAAAAAAGAAAACAAAAAAGATGGTTGCAATAGAACTCATTTGATTAAGATGTCAAAAGCTTCAAATTTTATCAGATCAAGGACTTGTTTGGTTACAAAGATGAAATGTGATGAAATAAAATAAGATAAAAATTAAATTTTTTATTTCTAATATAATTTTATTTTGAGAATTGAAAAAATTAATTTTTTAATTGTGTTTTGTGTGGGAATTCAAAAAACTATAATGATTAGATGACATGAGTGAAGATGAGATGAAGTGATTTGTGCAATTCAAGGAGGCATCTGGTCATGCGTTAACATTAACACCTTATCGATCATCACGTATTATGATGGTTTAGAACTTGGTTTTTCAATACTAACTCACATACACTCGTGTGGTAGAAGCCTTAGGAAGATGAACATGGTCCTTGCAGGGAAAAAAAAAGGACAATGAACAATAACTTATAGGAATCTACTTATAATTCTTTGATCCTCTTAAATTACATATATATGTGTTGTATCAGTGGACAAAATACTTATTTCCATAAAATTGAAATGATCTTGGAGTTGATCTAAACTAATACATTAATGAACTTATATATCCAAGAAATAAGGCTGTTTGCGGCACTAGGAATTTGCCGCAAAAAGCCTTATTTTTGCCAAAAAAAAAGTTTTTGTGGCAATAATATTGACGTCAGAGAGTTGCCGCTATTAATTGCACATTACAAGTTTTTGGCTTCAAATTGGTTGAAGCGCCACTAATTGACTTCATCGCAAATAGTGTCAAAATTTCAAAAAAATTAGAATCGGCTGCCAAAAAAGCCTAAAAAGGCCCTCTTAAAAAAATGCTATTAATTAGGATCACGAAATTTCATTACATGAATTTTTCCATCAATATAAAACACAAAATTTACAAACATTAGTATCTCACTTCTCTTAGAAGTATTGAGGAGTTATAAAACAAAATATAAGTCAAAAAACGGCTTAAATTGAAGAATTATGGTGTTCACACAAAGTGAAATATATAAAAGAAAAAAAAGAACAAATAAAACCATTCCATAATTCTAAATGACAATGCCCTTGTTGATCTCCACAGCTTCATTGAACCAAGAGTTACAAGAATAATAACTTTGTTATTTGTAAACAAGAACCTACACAAAAATGCCAAAACAACCAACATTCCACTTAGTTAGAGAACACAAAGATCAATTTTAAAGATGCTAATATCCAAAATAGATAAATAAACTAGATAAATAAATTCACCTATGTATAAATAAATAATATTGAAAATGCATTAAGAGAGAAAAAAAACACTTCAAGATTAAAAAAAAAAAACATTTCAAGTGATGATGAGTTCAACACTACTACCTTTAAGACATGAGCATATACTTTTCCTTCCCTCTTGAGTTTCTGGGATGTTCTTCAATTTCATTTTACAATTTTTTTCTACAATCTGCATTATCTTTTTAAACATTCATTAGGAATAAGGAAAATAAAGGCTTACCAAAAAATAATCTATTATCAATTAAAACTAGATTGGAGCATCAAACTACGTTTGATATATCGGCTGGAACTGAAATTTTATCACAATTAGATTCACCCTAAGGACTGCTAGACTCCAAAATCTGCATACAATGGTAGGTATGTACTTTGATAAGCACTACTTTTAATGAAATACTATTTCAATCTGAAAAACCAAAGGGAAGGGTGAGATCAAAAAAATTAATGGAAGATTTTAGACAGCGCTTGAGCTCAATAACCTATCTGATTTGGATTGGAAAGGTAATAAATTCACATAGAACAATAAACATGTTGATGACTCTTGCACAAAGGAAAGATTGGACAAGGGTGTGACTAATGCTAAATGGTCAGAATTATTTAGTAATGGCGTGATACAAGTGTTACCAGCTGTTAGGTCTGATCATAGCCTATATTGTTGGTTTTGAAAGAGGAAAGATATGTATGGGGAATGAAGACAAAGTTCTTTTTAATGTAATGAAATCATATTCATAAGAAAAATCAGTTTGAAACTTCCTAAAACAAAATATAGGAGAAGAAATTAGAATAAAACTACAATTACCCCCTATATGTGTTTGTTCTTTTCAAAACAAACACTATAAAGTCAATAAACATGGTTACTCTTTATCTTAAACGTTCTTAGACTTAATCATATATAACATGATAGATTTTAACACTAATTTTATAGATTAAGCATCCACATGGTATGGTTATTTCTTTTTGGCTTCCAAACTTAGCTTCAAACTTCTCTTTAAAACATCCTAACGTTATCTCTTCAACATCAAATCCATGATTATCATAATTCACTTGACATTTACCAAATGAGATGGGATTTCTATACCTGAGCTACTATCAGATGCTATGCCATTCTCTCATGGTGCTCATGCAAGCCCCCTACACCAGTTTCACTTGTTTCACTAGTATTTTGTTAAAATACATTATAATAAGTTCTTCTGTGATTGCTTATCAATATAAAATCTATTATATGTTTATCAGCAAGTCTAGGGCAGCAAAAAGTACAAAGCCTAAGGGAAAGGATCAAACAATATGACAAGCTTTAGAAAAAGTATTTCATATGCAAACCATGCCCTTCACAATAAATGTAAACCATGCCAAGAAGAAAATCAAAGTCCAACAATATGGGACACCCAAACTGGAAGCAACCCACAAGACAAACCCAAGTGAAGGAAAACAATTACAACTCAATTGCCAATGGAAAAAAGAAAACAAATGTTGGGCAATTGAAGGAAAACTCAAAATGACATGGTTAGTACGAATTATGTGATAACCCAGATTTTTAAATATCCGTTTAATTTTTATATGTGGCATGATCATTGTAGATTGATCAAATAAGGAATAAGTATAATAAAGAAAAAGATTATATATGCATGTTGGAAGGTTAGGAGTATGATTGGGTACAATGGTGGCTTGTTTTATGTGAAAAAAGTGCTTAACCCGAGATCTCGCTCGATTCTCGCTTGACATTTGGCTCGAGTGAGATTTAAGCCGAGACTTGGCTCGACTCTCGCTTGATGTCTGGTTCGAGCGAGATAGAGGGAGAGATTTGATGTATTTTGATAGAACGATCATAACGTGCTCATTTGATACCAGATTTGAGTGATTCAAGAGGCTATGGAAATCTAAGAGGAATATATACAACTTTTATTTGTGCATTTTAAGAGATATAGACTTAAGAAAATATGAGATTGAGATTAAAGTGGAAAATCTGGATTGGAGATAGATAGGCATTGACTTTGAAGTTGACTAAGGACTTTAGATAAAATTAAGTTTTTGGATTATTTTCTCAATTATCTTATGATCTTGACAAATGTGTAGAAATATGTCAAATGAGAAGATTTTATTTAGTAAATTTCGTGTGAAATAAGAAGGATCGTCTGTCAAACACTTGGTATGAAATAAGTTATTCTAATTCCTATAGAACCTTAAGAAGTATATCTAAAATTTTTATGTTTTTGGTTTTTGAAGATAAGGAAAGTATCAAGGATGAAGTCTGGTGTGAAGTGGACGGCCTTGGGTTAAGTTCAACTGGTAACGGACTTAGATGAATTGTCCTATATTCGGCCATGTGAAGAAAATTGTGATTGACTATCAACTTTCCTGAGGTCTTGACATGTGTAGGAGTATGTTTCATGAGGAGATAAAGTGATCTAGAAGCTCTAGTTGGCCCAAAGACATGAAGCAAACATGAGAGGCAAAAATCTGCCTGAATCTGTTCAAGTTTAACTAAGTGAGTTACAAACCAAAGTTATCCCAACCTGTGACGACATCAAATTTCCATACTACACTTTTATTTAATTTAACGAGTAGAGCATAGTGACCTAGGTAATTTAGTGGATAAAGTCTTAAAAGGTGGGCTTAGAAGTTGAAGGCCTTAAGGCCATAACTAAAACTTTGGGCCCAAGTAGAGGGGACAAACCCATAGGTCCATGAAATGAAGTCAACCCAAGCCCATACTTGATGACACGTGTCAAGTTAGGAGAAGTTTAGTAAGTTAAACCAAGACTAGTAGTTGAAAGAAAGAAAATACTAGTAGGTGAGAAAGTTGACTAGTTGTTTTAGTTGGAGAAAGGAAAGAGAAGATCAAGATTAAATCCTCACATCTTTTCCTACCTAGATAGGCATGTGAGGCATAGGATTTTTACCAAATAAGATCATCATGAGATTCTACCATATCTAGTCAAATGATGAGGCAAGATTTGAGAAGATTTGAAGATGAGAAAAGAGAGAGGGTTTCGGTGGGGGCTATAGCCGAATGCCTTAGGATTTTCTCACAAACATATTTCCAAATCTAGATGGAATGGACATGTGAGATTGTGTAAGAATAGACAAGACTTGATGTGTAAGAGGGTGTAAGAAAAATATGACTTGAGATGTGGATTGATGGACATAAAGGTGGGAGGAAGGAAAGGGAGGGTTCGAGTACGGTGTATAGCCAAATCTAGACTATGGATTTGTGTAAGAGTGATGGGAAAAGCATGTGTAAGATATGAGGTAAATAGTTGATTGATGGAGCATGTGACAAGAGGGAAATGAGAGTAGGAAGAAGAGAGGGTTTCAGATGGAAGCAAGGGGGGGTCCAAACCCCACTTTTGACTTCTCCCAAGAAGTTGATCCTCAAATCCCTTAGAGTAACCTATGAAATGATGGTTGGGGGGACAAGAGGTGATGTGAGATGATGGAAAGGGGTTGGACCCTTGAGAGAGAGGCCGTCCATGTGGGGAGAAAGAGGAAGCAAAATCTTCAACCTAGAATGAACTAGATTAGGTTTGATGTAATCAAGTGATGGGAGTCATTCAAAGGTCTTTCAAACCCATCACATGTCACCCAAGTTTAGGGGAAATGAGTGGCCTAGAGTCTAGGAGAGTCCCATGGTCGAATGGCCTTGCTTCCCCACCCTTTTGGTTGCTTCCTTCGGACACACACACACACACACCACTCACTCTACCTCACGGCAACTCACCCCTCCATTTCTTCCACTTTGCTTCACTTCGCTTCACTTCACCACCTAAACACCTAAATACTCCAAGCTTAGAAACCCTTTTGGTTGCTTCCTTCGGACACACACACACACACACCACTCACTCTACCTCACGACAACTCACCCCTCCATTTCTTCCACTTTGCTTCACTTCGCTTCACTTCACCACCTAAACACCTAAATACTCCAAGCTTAGAAGAAGAGGAAGCTAGTGGTTTTGGAAGGAGGGAATCCTAGAAGAAGTAAGTGACTTGGTTATTTTAAGATAAACCTAGAAGTATAGGGAAGAACACTTCCTATGTTCATGCTTTCTAAAAGAAATCTCCCTTTTGAAAATGGTGTGTTCTTAGCATCTTCTAATAAAATACTTCTCTTATTTTTAAAACTCATATAAGCTAGTTAGGAGAATTGTAAGTATATCCTTATTTTACCTTTAGCATATCTAGTATAGTTTTGAGTGAATGTACTTGTATATGCTAGTATATGCTTGTATTGCTTGGTTTTCTTGATTCACATGCTATGATGAAACTTTTTGGGTAGATACGCTATTTTGGTTAGATGCAAATCCATGTTTAGAAACTATGTTCCTTTTTAGATAAAGGGTTATAATATGTTGATAGTTTTGGTGGTTTTGTTGAGGAAAGCATGTAAGCATGATTATGTTTAAATTATTGAATGTGGGATAAGTCATTTGGAGAAGCATCTTGATTTTAGTTATAAATATTTTGTTCATTAAAATTCCATGCTAGGATGATTATCTATGAAATATTGATGGAATTTAGTTATTTTGATCTTGGATAATATAATTGCTATTATTGATTGATGGTTGTAACGAAATGCATGCTTGGTAGAGTAAACATCATAAGCTTGAAAAAAAAAAGAGGCAAAAACATGCTTATGGAGTTTCAGTTTGTAGGGTTTCTTGGAGTGGAAATCTTTATAAATTACTTTCCTTTCATGAAACACTTATGTTTGAATATTTTGGAAAATTTAAAAACATCAGGAGTGAGAGAATATCATGTATATTTTCGGTTTCCCCATGAGTGTTCAAGTAGGATACTTAATTTGATGAAATAAGATAGTAAACACAACACCTAAGGGCCATAGGGTTTCAGGTTGCTCACTTGTAAGGCTAGAAAATTGTTTTAAATACTGAACTAGGGCTTGAGAGTGAAAGGAAGACGAATGGATGAAGAAAACACCGAGTACCCTACCTAACCTATTAGACCCGTTTAGGTGTTTTCACATAAGTTATGAGTTAATGAGAATGGGGTTTGAATTGTAAATGACCAAATGTGTGTACTCGAGCTCGCTTCGAGTTTTGCATCACAAAGTTAGGAATTGCATGTTTCATGCATAAGCATGAAAACTATGTTTTGAGTTAAACACGTTTTCGAAAGAAATGAATTAAAGTTTTAGAAGAACCCCAAAGGCTAGGACGGGGTAGTGTCTCAGTGGAACTCCCTGTTCACTCAGGAGTGTCTAAATTGAGTGAAAACCCCTAGGTCGATGAAAAACAGTCAACGAACCATGTATGGCTCCAAAAGGTGTCCAGAGTATGGTCGCACCTAATGCTAGTGGGTGCCATAAAATCGGTGTTGGTCTCGGCCTCACCATATGAAAAGTTTGTAGTTGCTCAAAGAGAAATCCCCAAGTGACGAAAAGCGCAAAAGGGCGCGAAAAGTATTCACCTAGGTTTGACATTGTCGCCAGGTGTGACGGTAACTAGTGGGGAGCACATGGTGCATAGGGGAACCGTGAGGTATCCAAAATAAGAAGTCATGACGAAAAGAAAAAGGGCTCTCGGGCCGTATACGATTTGATAAGTGGCGCGTAAGATAAGAAAAGACGAAAAGTTTTTGAATAAAATGTCTCCTCGAAGAGCATGAACTAAGAAGATTTCGCTATAGGAATTTTTGAACAAGTATGCATTGGAAATTGAGAAAAGATAAGAAAGATGAATTTTGTCACGAGCATGTGCATCGGTCCCAGCATGAGTCTCATGTTACTGTATATGTATGTAATTGCTGTTATTCACTTAACAATATGCCTGGAATGCTTTTGTTGAAAGGTTGATGTACTTGCTGAGATTTCCCCCGAAATCTCACCATTTTCTATGTCTTTACTATCTTTCCCTTTTGGAAATGATAGAAGTAATTACAGGTGATGATGGCTTAACCGAGTACGACCCCCGTGATGATACCACAGACCCTTAGGGACCCGATTGAGTCCGCCCTTAAAGGGTTAGTGACTCTGAACCTTCCGGGCCAGTGGGAGGTGGAGTCACTGAAGATGGAGATGTATAGTTCAGTTGGTTTACACCCTATGGGGTGTTGTTTAGTGTTAGGTATAGACGAGTCCCTCCACCTGGGACGTGTTTTTGGAGCGCCCTCTAGGGCGATATGTGAGGTAGGGCCTATCTTAGACTTGGATCGGCTTCGCTGGGGCCCCGAACCTTAAGAAGATAAAGAAGGAGCCCGTCTATTGAACTCTATGGGCAGTGTTAAGACCCACTTATTTTGTGACGCCCATTATTGACTTATTTTGTAAAGCCTTCCCGCTTGTGGGAAGTGCTATTTTGTTTATCTGGACAAGGTTATGTAACTTGAATTTGGGCTATGTATGATATATGTTTTGGGATCAATAGCGTAACCATGTGATGCGTATTATAGAATGGTTAGGTGAGTGCCACATCATGCTTTATCTCATTAGCTCCCTTCTCAACCATTAATCAATTTTGGCTGACAAAACTGACTTAACATTAGCCATTGGATGGAGATTTTACTGCCAAGCCTAAGATCTTGGGTACCTAATGGGCAACCGGTTATACCCCTTTACCTATTCTTTCCTTCATGTTGGTTGACATTTGAGAGTCTAAATAGACATTTGAGAGTCTTCTAGCTCTCTTTAGAAGCATAGCACATGTTTCATTTGAAGAACACCAAAGAAAAACCCTCCTCAAGTTCCTAAACCTCCAAATATCACCTAAGTGAGTGACCTTGAGGGAAATATTGCAAGGGCTGGTCTAATTACTTCTAGCAAGCCTTGGAAAACTTGTAAGTATATAATTTAACCTAATGTTGGTATAGAATAAGTAAATTAATGATGAAATTATGTTTGTTGTTGGTTCGAGCTTAAACCTTGCTTATACGATGTAATTGAAATCTATTGTGTCTTGGATGAGATTTTGTTATGGTAAATTGCTAAAACATTTATAAGAACATAGATTTATATTTTAATAAGTAAAAATAAGGTTTACATGGAAAGATTGCATATTTAGATTGAAAAACCCTATAAACCGTGATCCGTTTTACCTTCGCTCGACCTATGGATTGATCAAAGAACAATCTGAACCCTTCGCTTGATATCTTGCTTGAGTAAGAGACAATCCAAGACTTCGCTTGATGCTCGCTCGACACCTTGCTCGAGCGAGATACCTTGTTTGCTTAAATTCATGATTTTTCCTTGGATAAAAGTGGATGATTCAATAAAGAAGAATTATATGTTTAATATAAGTGTATGATTTATATGATATATGTTGAATTGAAGGTGCATACAGCATAAGATTTAAGAGTACATGCATATTCCATCTTGTGGTAGGTTTTAAGAAAAGGTGCATGACATGTATTTAAAAGAATAAGAAATATTCTTAAGAATAAGAAAGGAACAACTAAGAATAAGAGTTATGGATGAGTTAGTCACGTCATGACGGGGATGGCGATATGTAACGCCCGTATGACTGACATGCTGACAGGGACGACGATACGAAATGCCTATCGTAAAACAAGAATTATGTCACGACGGGGACGGCGATACGTAACGCCCGTCGATGATAAGTAAGAGTTGTGTTACAACGGGGACGGCGATACGTAATACCCGTGAGTATGACATGACTAGCGAGGATGGCAATATGTAACACCTAGAAGATTGACACGAGCCTCATCACAACGGGGACGGCGATACGTAACGCCAATTGAGGATAAGAGATAAGTAAGACCCAACAGAGATGGCGATATGTAACGACTGTCGAGAATTTGCAGTAAGTAAGACCCAATGGGGACGGCGATACGTAACGCCCATCATAGATAAGAAATAAGATTAAAAATATAAGTCATAAGTATAAGATGGTGGGTCTAAGTTTGTATGGGAAGAGTGGTCATTGACATGCATAAGTCCCATAAAGCATTCTCATAAGTTATATGTTTGTGATCAGTGCTATGTATGATGATTGTTGATGTTAGCTATGCCTTATTTCGTTAACTGTGTACTTACTGAGATTTCTTGTAAATCTCACTCTTTTAAATTTTATCTATCATTCCTTATAGATGTTGTTTTAGGATTAAACAAATTGCAATAAGACTCAGACAACACAGGAGATTCTGAGGTACCCTGAGGGTCTTACAGAATACTCCTCTCCAGTTGAGATAATCTCATGTAAGTGATCAACTGGAATAGTAAGATTTCTAGATGACGATGGGATACGATATTTTATTTTAATAAAACTAACTGGGTTATGCAAACCTTGGATACAATCTGTTTTTGTAAATGTGAATTATGAAGGTTATAGTTTTACTATGACATGTGATCTATTTAGAGCACTGGCATTGGATTAGCCAAAAATTTTCTTCAAAAAGTATAAGTTTTGCACACAACCCAAAAAATAATTTGAAGAAACTTTTGAAGAAACAATTTATTTTTGAAGAAGAAAGATACTTTTATTCCCTTTATGTACTTTTTTGGGCCACAATTGATCAAATATATTTTTTTTGGATTGTGTGCAAAACTTGTACTTTTTGAAGAAAACTTTTGGTTAATCTAATGCCAATGCTCTTAAGCAAGAGTTAGATCTCTTTGCATATATTAGAGAATTACCTCTTTCTGCTGTGTTTCTCATTACATTTAATTAGTAAACTTAGATACATGCATGCTAGTCTTTACATTTATGTAGGATGAGTAGCCTTGTGTTACTTGTTTGGATGCTTCGATTTATGTTTTAATCGAGGCAAAAAATTGAGGCGTTACAAATTACAAATTAGATATTTGATCAAATGCCCTCAGCTAAATGTATGATCAAAGCATGTATATATACCTATCAATTATAAGTTTAGGCAAAGTCCAATATCTGATCTACAATATCAGACATTCTCTTCCTGCCCAAATAACACTAAAAATGAAAGCATACGTATTAATTAGGGTGGTCCAAAAATCAAGATATAAAATCAGAAATAATAAGCATATCGAATGAAAAAAGCCACCTGTGCACCAAAAGTTAATAAGCTTTAATTAGCCCTAGTTTCAGTGTTGGCAAACTTCATTCCTGAATCCTCCAGCCAAGATAGCAACATTTAATGATGAATATAAAGCTAATATGTGTATAATTTGTAGATAAACATAATGAAGGTTTTACAAATGTGCAGGAAGCTAGAACTTGAGGTGCAGTGTTTCAGTCGGTTCATATAGTATATATACATATATACATATATATTGTAATGTACTTCATTGAAAGTCACAATTAATTAGAATAAATGAGAATGAGTGGTTGGCCACTTTCAAATAAGCTAGGGGTCATATCAATAAAATCAGAGAAAGCCAAACATTGATTAATTATGTAATATATAATTTGCATAGATGATCAATGCGCACAAACTACATTCAAGATGCTTCAACCAACATAGCAATGAAGAAAACATGAATTTATCAACTTCACTTGAAAAGAATGCGTTTTCAGCCCAAAGATTTTATTTTAAATGAACTAACTTCTACTTTGGTTTTGTGCTAGAAACAACAAACATCCTTAAACGATCACAAATATTATATATACTACTCCTAAAATAAAAATACAAAATAACATTGGAATTAGCCCCATAAAAAAAAGATATTGTAAGGTATATGTATCCTAATCCTTCCCATGAACCAAAATTAGAAATGTTAGTGACACTATTGACATATATGATTCTCATGTTAACAACAACCGTAACAGAAAAAATCAAACTTCGAGGCCTAACCCAAACCATCAACTTAAGTGCAAATCATGAGAATCATAAAGTTTTGCTACTTCAAAACCCTAATTCTCCGTTTTCTTGAAACCCTAACAGAAAAAATCTTCCACATATGCTAAAATTGACATAGTCATTGTATAAGCATTTTGATTTCAAATCCCAAATCAAGCTGAGAAATACAAGAATTCACTAAATAAAACTAAAATCGACCAAAATTAGATAGAGAGACGAACAGAGAGAGGAAAGAGAGACGGACGAAGAGAGCAAGAGAGAGCACATGAAGAGAGAAGAACGGAGAGAGAGAGACTCACTTCCTAGAAGAGACGGTGAAGGCACGGTAACGGCATGGCGTGGAAGGGGCGGTAGTCAATACTCCATAGCGTGAGAGAGAGAGAGAGAGAGGTGGAGATTTGCTATCGGGGGGTGGGGGGAGGGGTTGTTATTGCCTCTAAGAGAGAGAGAGAGAGGAAAAGATCTAGATTAGGGATTTGTTATAAAGGGGTTATGTGAGCTTGTTTTAATTTTTAAAAGCCTTTTCCAGCGCTTTAGTAGTGCCGCAAATAGCTTGAAATTTCACTGTAAAAAAATTTCCACAACATTTGCCAGCTTTGCAGTGAAATTTAGCGACACTAAATGGAAAATGCTGCTATTATAGACTATTTGCAGCTAAAGCTTTTGCTTCAAAAATAAAAACACTGCAAAAACGTGGTTTTGTTGTAGGGTTATTCAAAGATAGTTATAATTTAGCTAATTATAAATTGGCATTTCAAAGATTTGAATCATGAGCAAGGATCCAAGCTATACTTGAACTATGTACTAACAGAAGTTCATACTAATTTAGTAAAAAGTATGGACTAAATAAAATTAATGTAGTTGATCAGACAGTAATGCTATAGTCACTGACAAAAACCACCGAAAACTTCAACTGACTGAAATGGCATTTGCCACGTGAGTATTGGTAAAATGAAAAAATAAGAAGGAAAAACCCTCATGGTACATAAGAATTTTGGAAACCTTCCCCCACACCCTCAAGATATATTTCTTTCGAAAGTCGTGGCAACAATGATAAAAACTCAACATGTGGTGGCCGAAACTCACACATTACATGTTTCTGTTGTGGTAGCCCAAACCACAAAACTGATGCATGGTCTAGCTCAGATGAATAGGCCAATTAGTACCACGCCTTCCATGCTGTTTAGGTTGTGTTGTTAGGGCCCCCACAACGAATGAAACTCAAGGTATTTCGCCCTACACAAGCACTATTATGGTAATGGTTGGAAATGACTCTAATCTATCCATAAATGAAATTGCAACCTTTACTCTTCCTAATACATCGATGTAGTTGAAGAACACCTTAATTGTTCCATATTTACAAAAAAAAAAAAAAAAACTTATGTCGGTTTCAAAGTTTATAACTGACAATCACTGTTGCTTCATGTTTTACCCTTGAGGTTTTTTAATTAAGGACCTACGGACGAGACAAGTGTTGTATAAAGGGCTTGTGCATGATGGATTATATTCCTTGCCTTCACCTATCTCAACTATCTTTCTTATGTCTCTTTTCACCAATAAAGTGTCGAGCAATACATGTCATACTCGACTTGGACATCCCAACATTAGAACTAGTCATACCTTGTTTACGAGTCTTCCTATTTCAAATAAACAAGTGAATTTTTGTGAAACTTGTGCTATAGCAAGTCTTCTAGTTTCCATTTCAAAATTGTAGTTCTTATGTTCCAATAGTTTTCACACTCTTCATATAGATGTATAAGGTCCTGTTCCTCTAACATCATATGATGGGTATCATTATTATCTAGTCATTGTTGATAAATTTTCTAGATGTTTGGTTCTTTCCTTGAGTACCTAAATCAAATGTTATTTTCATCTTCCAAAATTCATTAAGATGGTTGAAAATCAATTTAATAATAATTTCAAATTATTTAAAGTGATGGTGGTGTAGAATTTGTCAACCATAATTTAAAGAATTATTTTACATCTCGTGATATTGTTCAAAAATTCTCTTGTCCTAGCACTCTTGAGCAAAATGGTGTAACTGAATGGCGACATCGCCATATAGTTGAGATTGCACTTTTTCATTGGCCCATTCTTCACTTCCTACTAAATTTTAGACAACCACTTTTCAAACTGCAATTTTTCTCATTAATTGCTTACCAATTTCGGTTCTTATGGATGGCACACCATATCAATCGGTATTTAATTATACTCCATCTTAAAACTCCTTATGCCTTCTTACTCTCTTTGGTACATAGGACCAAACTCCAATTTAGATCCACACCTGCTTGGCTACACATCTCAATATAAGGTGTTAAAGTGCATGGATTTATTTAGGGGTTTTATTTATAGTTCTAAAAATGTAACTTCAATGGAGATAAATTCCCATTTTCTAAGTAAGCTCCCATCTTAGCAAAACCAAAATGGTTTACCGATCGACCACCACCCCTAGGTATCATACAAGGGCCACCATTTCATTTTTAGCGCCTAGTCTACCCATTAGACCAACAACTCCATCCTTAGAGACTGGTCACTTTTCTATCAAAGCTTCTCATCTTCAATCCATTGTACCTAAGATCAAATCTGTATGTAACAATGGACTTGCAAAAACCCACCCAATGATCACACGTACACAAGATGGTACAAGATGGCCCAAGATTTATATTTCTACAAGACATTGGTTACAATATGTTTTATTACTGACTTAGCAACTACTCCTTTGGAGCCCAAAAATTCCCAATAAACCCAAAAGGATCCAAGTTGGAAACAAGCCATGCAGTCTGGGATTCACACACTTCATGCCAATATAAATTGGACTCTTGTTCCTTTTTCTCCAAACATGAATTTGGTCACCAATAAATGGGTCTTGAAGATTAAAACTAAGGTTGATGGTTTAGTGGAATGCTACAAAGCAAGACTTGCAACAACAAGTTTTATACAACTTCAGGCACTTGATTATGTTGAAACATTCAATCATGTTGTTACACCTACCACAATTAGGCTAATTCTTAATTTTATTTTATCTCAAGGGTGGCGTCTCAAATAGCTTGATGTCAATAATGCCTTTTCATATGGACAGTAACAAGAAAAAGTATACTTGACTCAGCCACCGGGATTTAAAGACCCTAGCTATATAAATTATGTTTGTATACTGCACAAGCTTTGTATGGACTTAAACAAGCCCTTCATGCATATTATCTTAGATTTAGCACTTATCTTACTCCATTGGGTTTTGAAAATATGTCCATATGAAAATTTATTATTTTTTCGGCATCATAAATCTAAGGAACTCATACTCCTTATTTATATTGATGACGTCATTGTCACATGAAGTTCTTCTTCTTCTTCTATTGATGGATATACTCAAACCTTGTCAACTGCTTTTCATAAGAACAATCATGCAATCTTCATTACTTTCTTAGGGTCCAAGTTACTCGAGACAATGATACTTCATTTCTTAATCAGTCCAGGTTTATTTTATCTGTACTACAATAGTTTGGTCTAAATGGTGTAAAACTTGTCTCAACACCTCTTGCATCTGGGCAACACTTTTCTGTTCATGAAGAAATTGCATATATTAACAAAGCCTCTCTCTAGTTTACATCCAATCGCAACAAACTCTACATCAATCCAATACCGATTTGAACTTGAGGGGAAATGAAATTGAGTAATTCAAGGGAGCAATCATGCAATCCATAGAGCCAACCCAAAAAAATAAAAAACCAAAAAATTTAAGGGACTAAATAGAAATCCATAGAATACTTCGAGGGACAAATCATGCAAGAAAAAGTAAAATAGATAAGTGAATTTTGATAAAAGCATACAGAGTAACAATCTCGAGTATTGTTGAAAAACACCCTGAGGAATCCAGGCCAAGCCAAAAATGGGATTTCATGACAAATTTTATTGAAAATGGAAGTAAAGGTCCTCGAATGTTGTTTTAAAATGTCGTGAAGGAATCCATGCCACATCACAAATGGAGCTCTACACCACAGTTTTTCCTACAAATGGAAGTGGAGGTCTTTGGGTTTCAGATGAGAGGAACGGGAGGAATGGAGTCGAGCAGTAAAGGTAGCGTCACTGGTGAGGGACTTCAGCTTAGCCCTTGGAGAGTTGAGAACAGTGGGATGGCGACAGAGTATTTTCGCCCTGAGGGTTTCAAAATGTGAATAGAGTCATCATTTCGTCAGTTTTATCTTGTTTCTCTTTTTCTATTTTTATTATTTAAAAAAGAAAAAATCTTGGTAGCATCCATTATTTGAGAGTAATTGCACTCATAATGTGATTTAAACAAATTGACCATTTTATCCTTAAGCAAATGATCATGAGTGCAATGGATAGTCTCAAATAACGGATGCTTTCTAGTATTACTTTTTAAGAAAATCCAAGTGGTAGTTGCCACCTTAGTCGGTAGCCTTCCTTAGTACCAAATCTCGGTAGGACTAGCATTTTCCTTAATCGGAATATTCAAAGCTGAAAACTATTGAGAAAAATTGTTAATTTTTAGAAATCATTATGATCTATTACTACTTATCCGACTATTTGAGTTTTTTTAAATAGAAAATATAGATTTATATATATGCGCACATAGAGGGAGATCAAAGAAGATAGAGAAATCATAAAATCATATTTACAGTCATCGAAATATTCAAGCACCATGAACTCCCATTGAAAAAGTGAGTAATATGATATTTCTATAAAAAAAAATTAATGTTTTAATAGTAGACTTCATTTTTTTTCAAAATGAGTGTACGCCCCTCAAAATGAGTGTACGCCCCTCACTACTTATCCAAGTGTACGCCCCTTGCACAATCTATGACTGTATGATCTAGCAATATTAGTACTCTTGACTAAAAAGTTGCAAATTAAAACGCCATGGCTCATCTACACATAATTGAGTACTCATCCTCACTAGAATTGGAGTGAAAATACTTTGTGGGTTCTACACTTTGGATAGTTTGAAACATTTCTTCATATCTTTAGTTCAATTGATCATCGTGATCTTCATGTTAAGTGAAAAGTACTAGTACTTTTCACTTAACAGGGAGATCACGATGATCAATTGAACTATAAATATGGGCTAGCTCTGCCCATAACACAAGGAGGGGACCTTAAAAAAAGCCTATCACACGACCATTTTAAGTCACAGCACTGCATTAAAGCATTAACATCATCAGTCAAACATCACAGAATGCTGCAACAATTTCCTGAAAGTAACTTCTTTTTTGTATGTTCTTGCCAATGTTGGCAAACTTTCATCTTTCCTATGCTAGCTTTGAGTTTCCTGTAAAAAAAATAGCTTTTTTACTTTCTGGTGCCCGCATATTTATATATATATATCGATATAGGTATATGTCATAACCCGAATTTTTAAATATCCGTTTATTTTTCATATGTGGAATGATTATTAAAAGTCGATCAAATAAGGAATAAGTATAATAAAGAAAAGACTTCTAATTGTACGTTGGAAGGTTAGGAGTAGAATTGGGTACAATGGTAGCTTGTTTTATGTGGAAAAAGTATCTAATCCGAGATCTCGCTCGACTATCACTTGATGTCTAACTCGAGCGCAATACAGAGAGAGATTTGACGTCTTTAGTAGAATGGCCATAACTTGCTCATTTGATATCTTATTTGAGTGATTCAAAAAGCTATGGAGAGCTAAGAGAAATATCTAAAATTTGTATGTTTTCATTTCTAAGAGATATGGACTTAATCAAATATGAAAGGAAGATTGAATTGGCAGATTTGAATTGGAGATAGATAGGCATTGACTTTGAAGTTAATTAAAGACTTTGAATAAGATTAAGTTTTTGGATTATTTTCTCAATTAGCTTAAGATCTGGAAAAGTGTATATATATGTGGAAAATAATGAGATTTTATCTAGGGAATTTCGTGTGAAACAAGAAGGAATATCTACCAAACACTTGGTGTGCCTGGATTGGTATTCTCGGGCATATTTGTCGACCTTTAGTAGAAAAATCATACCTTGTCATATGAGTCCAAATGAGGAGATTCAAATTCATATAGAATCCTAAGAGACAGATCTAAAACTTTTATGTTATGAGTTTTTAAATATTTAGACTAGATCGATGACTTATTCTGGAAACAAGTGGACAGTTCTAGTTTGAGCTCAAATGGAACTCGAGTTAGAAGAAATGGATCAAATCGGGGAATGTGATGAAAATTGTGATTGGATTTCAATTCTTCTAAGGTCTTGACATATGTAGGAGTATGTGGCATGAGGATAAGAAGTAATCTAGAAGTTTTAGTTGAACCAAAGATATGAAGTAACATAAAAGGAAGAAATCTATCTAAATATGTTAAAGTCTAACTAAGTGAGTTACAAACTAAAGTCTATCCCAACTAAACCAAGAAGTGGCCTTCTAGAACATGTCAAATGAAATCTTGGGAGGCTTATCAAGTAACCAAATGGATAAGAAAGAGGCAAGGAGACGTGGGAGACCAAGAAAGGCTTGAATGGCTTGGTTCATGCATGGTTAAGTGAGTGCCACCTCATGTCTTAGGTCATTTGATATCTTTTCAACCATTGATCAATTTTGGCTGACTAAAATGACTTAATATCAGCCATTGGATGAAGATATTTGCTGCCAAGTTTAGATTTTATATGCTTAGATTTAATCATTTGATTTTAGAGGCATAACATCTCATTTCCCAAGCAAGAGGTAACCGGTCACCCCTTTAGCTGCCTCTTTTTCTTCTTTTCTTTTAAAGGGTCAACCACCCTCTTATATATGTGTGTTGATAAGTCTTATAACCCTCTTTGGAAAGTAGAACACACGCCCACTTGGAGAGAAAACCAAAGAAGAAGCCTATTTAAACCATTGAACATCCAAACATCACCTAAGTGAGCTAATTGTGTGATCTTGAGGAATTCTTGTAAGAGCTTGGTTCTATCATCCATTCAAGCTTTGGAGAAACTTGTAAGTATACAATTTAACCTAATCTTGGCATAGAATAAGTAAATTGATGATGAAATCATGTTTGTTGTTAGTTGAAGTTTAAACCTTGCTTATATGATGTAATTGAGATCTATGGTGCTTTAGATGGGATTTTGTTATGGTAAAATGCTAAGAAAATTATAAGAACATAAATTTGTGTTTTAATAAGAAAAAAATAAGGTTAGTGTGAAAGAAAGGCATGTTTTCAGTTGAAAAACTCGAAGAGCAGTGATCTCGCTCAATCCTCGCTCGATCTAGGATCGAGCGAAGAACAAAATAAACCTTCACTAGACTATCACTCGATATTCTGCTCAAGTAAAGTGCAACCCGAGATTTTACTCGACTCTCGCTCGATATCTGGCTCAAGCGAGATACTCTGATTGCTTCTTGTGACGACCCAGAATTTCGTGCTTTATTTTATTTAAATTAATTAATTATTATAAGGGTGATGAAGGTATTTTATTTATTTAAACAGTTGAAGTTTGGCTTAAAATTGAGTCTTAGAAGCATGACTTCGAATATTGGCCCAAATTAGTGTATCAAAGCCCATAAGCCTATGAAAATGATCCATGAGTCAACCAAACTCATGCATGGAGACACATGTCACCCTAGGAAAGCTTTAGTAAGTCTCCAAAGACTAGTAGGTGTGAGGAAAAGATACTAGTAGTTGGAGGGTTGACTAGTTGTTTATAAGAGGAAGAAGTGTTAAAATCCAAGATGAGATTTTCTCATCATTAGCCAACTAGCTAGGCATGTAAGGCAAGGAGGAGTCTTCCAATTGAGTTTTCCTAGGTGGATATCAAATCTAGGAGGTTGACTTGTACTAAATCTTGTAAGAGTAGAGGATTTATGTGTAGGGAGATCACTTGGAAAATGTGTGTGTGTGTGACAAGTGACAAGTGGAGCAGTTGTGTCATTGGGAAGAGAAACCTTGGTTGGAGAACAATGAGTCTACGTGTGAAATGGAGAAGGGAAGCCAACCTTGCTTCACTTTGAGTCTCCCTATGCAAGCCTCACTTTTGATGTGACAAAAATATATTGGTGTAAGAAAATCCTTAAAGGACTTGTAAGGATGTCTTCCAATTTAGTCTCCCTAGGAGCATGCCATATCTAGGTGAGTGACACTTGTAAGATATGATGAAAATAGAAATGGGAACAAAGAGAGGTTTCGGAGGAAGCACTTAGCCGAACCCTTCATTGGGTCTTCCCATGCAATCACATCTAAATCTAGATGAATGACCATTGATAGATATTGTAAGTAGGACTGACAAGGTGATTGACAAGTGATAGAAGGATGTGGTATCATTGAAAAGAGGAAAAGAAGATGAAAAGAAAACAAGAGGATTTGGGTGAGTGAAACCGTAGGCCTTGTTTTTGGTCCTCCTAGAGTTTTGACAAATCTAGGTGAAAGGACATATAAGATTGTGTAGGAGTGGCTTGTACTTGTGTGTAAGAGTGTAAGGTTGAGTGGTGATTGATGGGACGTATGAGAGAAGAAAGGAAACCATAGAAGAATTGAGATGGTTTCAGATGAAACCAAGAAAGGGTGTAGCTGAGTATGGCTTGCCCATTCCCCCAAGTTTTGATTCTAAAATCTTAAGAAATGACTTGTGAGGTGATTGGTGAGTGTGTGAGGAGTGAGTGAAAAGAAAGGGAGGGCTTGAAGCCTATGCATGTGCCGGCCATAGGAAGAAAAAGGAAGAGTTTTCAACCTAAAAGTGATCTAGATTTAGGCATGATGTGATCTAGTGATAAAAGTCACTCAAGTGTCTTTTAAACTCATTAAATGTCAACCCTAAAAAGTAGGGAATGAGTGGCCCAAGCCTAGAGTCTCACTTGGCCGAATGGCCTTATGCCCTTGTTCTTACCCACTTGTTTGTTTCACTTGTTCACCCACACACCTCCACCCTACACACGGCAACAATTTCTCCCATCTCACTCTCACTTTGCTTCTTATTCTTCTATCTTCTAAGCACCAAAATACCCTAAGTTCAATATAATCAAGTAAGCATTTTTGAGTGGAAGACTACCTAAAGAGGTAATGCAAAAGCCTAAGCTATTTCAATAATAGAAAGCTAGGTTAAATCACATGCACACACCAAGGCCTATATCCTTAATATTTTCTTTTTGAACTATATGCTTATAAAATATTTTAATGGATTATTTTTATATATTTTCAGAAAAAATCTTTGCTACTTGGAGTATTGTGAGTGCACTTTTATCTTGATCTTACCATTTCTTATATATATATTGAGTTAATGTGTGTGTATTGGTTGTTGGATGTATGGAAATGCTAGATTAGGTTTTTCTAAAGGAAATGCTTTGTTGCCATAGTAGAAAACCCATGCTTGATCCATATGATTCTTTAGGCTTGAAATTTGAATATGTTCGTGGATCTAGCTAAGTTGTTGCAAAAGAAATGAAGCATGATGATATGATATATGATGATGGTAGAAATGCATGCATGACTAAGATTAAGTTTGTTAAGTGCTTGGAGATGCTAGGCTAGGTTCTCTTGAAATAAATATTTTGCTTATTTAGTTAAAAATCTATACTTAGTCCATATGTTATTATAAGCTTGAATCTACATTGTGTTGATGGATTTAGTTAATTTGATGCAAAGGAAAAAGAAGCATGTTAATGTAATAGAGTGATCAAATGCCTGCATGACTAAGTTGGAGTGCGTTGAATGATTGGTGATACTAAGTTAGATTTGCTTAAGGAAATGCCTTGTATGTTTAGTTACAAATCCATGCTTAGTAATGTATATTATTCTAGGCTTGAGATTTACATTTTTTTTTTTTGGTGGATTTAGTTACTTTGTTATAAAGGAAAAATAGAGCATGATTAGTACAATAAATGGTGACGAAATGCATGCATGTTAAGATAAAGTTTGGAGTTGAAAAATGTTGGATTGGTACATATAAGGGTTTCAGTTTTAAAGGTTTTAGGGTTAAGTTTTTAATTGATTAACTATTCTTTCATATGATGATTGAGTCTTGAATACTTGGAGAGAGTTAGAAGCATGAAAAATTTGGAGGATTTATGATGTTTCGGTTTCACATGTATGATTTAGTATGCTATTTTGGTGGAAGGAAAAGTGATGAAAATACTAATCCTAAGGACAATAGGGTTCGGTCAACCTCTCTTAGTGAGGCTAAAATGGTTTAGTTAATTTTACTAAGATTTAGTGAGTATGTGGAAGGAAATAGAAGGAAGAAACCCTAGGTAGTAACCAAATAGGGTCTCGGTCTAACCATAGGAATGGAGGCCGAGCACCCCACTCAACTCATTAGGCTCAATTGTGTGCGTATATATAAATGATGAGTTGAATGATGTGATGTTTGACTTATAAAAGAAAATGGCTAAGTGTGCACTCGGTTCGTCTCGGGTTTTTGCATGATTAGCGTTAAAGGTTTGCATGTCACATGCATGAAGCACGAAAATCATATTTTTGGAGTCAAACATGTTTTCAAAGGAAAAGAAAAGAATTAAAGTTTTTATAAAAACCCCAAAAGCTAGGACGGGGTAGTGCCTCAATAGAACTCCCTGTTCACTCAAGAGTGATTAAAGTTGAGTGAAAACTCCTGAGTCGATGAAAAATAGTCGGTGGACCATGTATGGCTCCAAAATATGACTGGAGCGTGGTCGCACCTAAAGCTAGTGAGTGCCCAAAAAGTGGTATTGGCTTTTGCCTTACCGATATACGAAAAACGTTTGTAGTCGCTCTGTAAGTGATCAATCACTGAGTGATGAAGAGCACGAAAGGGCGCAAAATGTAGCCACTTAGGTTTGATACGGTCGCTGGATGCTACGGTAACTAGCAGGAACACACGGTACATAGGGGAACCATGAGGTGTCCAAAATGAACAATGACGGCGAAGACGATACGTAACTCCCGTATCACTGATAAAGACTTTCACGACATGATGGGAAAGGAAATAGGTAACTCCCGTATGACTGACGTGACGACGGTGAAAGTGATACGTAACTGCCGTTGAGGTCAAAGAATGATATGAATATGATAAGTGGCGCCTAAGATAAGAAATGATGAAAGAAACGAAAAATTTTTACAAAAAAAGGTTTTTAAAGCATGAGTCAAAATAATTTCGTATATGATGAACCCTTTTTATGAAAAGCAAGCATATAAAACTTAGATTGAAAGAAAGTCAAGTGTTTATGAAAGTCTTCATGAGCATATGCATGACACATGTTCTGTTTGTTATTCACTGATATGTATGCTTGAAATGATTTTGTTGAGATAGTTGTGTACTTACTGAGATTTCTCGAAATCTCACCCCTTTATATTTCCACTATCGTTCCTTGTGGGGACGATAGAAATTGTTGTAGGAAAAGATGACGTCAACGAATATGAGACTCGGCGAGACTCTCTAGACCATTAATGGTCTAGTGATCTCTCTACTTGTTGACGTGGTTGCAGGGTCAGCGTTTGGATAAGAATGTTTACTTTCGTTTTATTTAGATCTTAGAGGTTCCCGATGTTTTGGGAGAGTATATATATTTTTTGAAGACTGATACACTTAATGATATTTAGTAATATGAAGTTTATTTTGGGATCTTAAATTTGTTATACCATGTGACGTAAGGCAAAATTTTAAATTCTTGCCTGATTATAGAATGGCTTGACCTTTTTTGCTGTGAAAATTTTTTATTCACTGCGTTTAGTTTTAAATGCATACTCAAACGTAAATAAGAACGAGGGGTGAACCTCCTCGTGTTGTTTATCCCCGACGTCTCAGTTTGCATCCAATCCCAAGCGTGGACGGAGGTGTCGACACTTCTAGCTTGACCCTCGCTCGTTGTTTGGCTCGAGCGAAGTGCAACCCAAGACTTCACTCGACTCTCATTCGATATCTGGCTCGAGCGAGATACACTTTATGTTTAAATTCAATGCTTTTTATATATATAAACGTGGATGATCCAAATAAGAAAAGTTATTTGGGAAAAATAAGTATAATCTATATGATATATGATATATTGGATGTGCATACAGCATAAAGTTTAAAAGTACATGTATGTCCTAGTATGTGATAGGTTTGAAGAAAGAATGACATGGCATGTATTTGAGAAACATTCATAAGAATAAGAAAGGAACAACTAAGAACAAGATCTATAAATAAGTTAGACACACCATGACGGAGACTAGCGATACGCCTGTATGACTAACGTGCCCACAAGGACCTAAGCTTGTCGAGGATATGAAAACCGGCAGGAACCTAAGTCTGTCGAGTATTTGAAAAACCGACAAAGACCTAAGCCTGTCAAGTATATGAAAATCGGTAAAAACCTAAGCCTATCGAGTGTTTGAAAACCGGCAAGGACCTAAGCCTGTGACGACCCCAAAATTATCATACTTTGCTTCTATTTAATGATATATATATGGCTTAGTGACTTAGGCAAATTGGTGGCTAAAGCCTTAAAAAGATGGACTTAGAAGTTGAAGGGCCTTAAGGCCATGGAAAGAGCTTTGGGCCTAAGTGGGGAAAGACAAGCCCATAGGTCCATGAGAGGAAGTCCACTAGTTAACCCAAACCCATGCTTGATGACACATGTCAAACTAGGAAAAGTTTAGTAAGTTGAGTCAAGACTAGTAGTTGAGAGGAGAAAATGCTAGTAGGTGAGCTAGTTGACTAGTTGTTTTGTTGGAAAAAGAAAAGAGAAGACATGAGTGGAATCTTCTACCTATATAAGTGTGTGAGATGTAGGATTTTGCCAAATAAGATCAACATAGGATCCTACCATATCTAGTAAAATGATGGAATAGATTTGAAAAGATTTGGAGATGAGAAAAGAGAGAGGGGTTTCGATGGGGGCTTTGGCCGAATGGCCTTAGGGTTTTCTCACCTAAATATTTCCAAATCTAGATGGAAGGGACATGTAAGATTTGTGTAAGATTGGATAGGACTTGATGTGTAAGAGGGTGTAAGAAAAAGGTGGCATGAGTTGATGAAACAAAAAGTGGGAGGAAAGGAATGACGGTTTCGGGTATGGCCTTAGTCAACAACCCCTCCCCTTGTTTGACTTCCTTTTTGCCTCAAATCTAGATAAGGATTTGTGTAAGAGTGATATGACAAGCTTGTGTGAGATGTGAGATGATTGGTTGATGGAAAGAGCATGTGACAAAATGGAAATGAGGGTGAGATGAAGAGAGGGTTCGGATGGAGGCCATGGGATCCGAAACCCACTTGTGTGTTTTCCCAAAATTGGATTCTCAAATCCTTTGAAATGACATGTGAGAGGATTGTTGGGGAGACAAGAGATAATGTGAGATGATGGAAAGGGGTTGAAACCCTAGAATGAGAGGCCGGCCATGAGGAGAGAAAAAGGGAGCAAATCTCCAACCTAGGATGGGATAGATTGGGGTTGATGTGATCAAGTGATGGGAGTCACTCAAGGGTCTTTCAAGCCCATCACAAGTCACTCAAACCTAGGGGAATGAGTGGCCTAGGAGCCTAGTGGAGCACCTTGGCCGAATGGCCTTGCTTTCCCTTTCTTTTGGTTTGCTCATTTCGGACACACACACACATCCCTCACTTTGCACCTCACAGCAACACTCATCATTTCCCTCCACGTTGCTTCACTTCATTTCATCACTTAGACACCTAAACACTCCAAGCTAAGAAGGAGAAGAAGATAGTGTTTGTGGAATGAGGAGAAACCTAGAAGAGGTAAGTAACTTAGTTACTTTGAAATGAAACCTAGAAGCATAAGGAAGAACCCTATGTTCATTTTTCCAAAAAGAAAACCTTTTCTTTTGAAAATGGTAAATTTTTAGCATGTTCTAACTAAGTATTTCTTTATTTTCAGAAGTTATATAAGCTAGTTAGGAAAATTTGTAAGTATATCCTTACTTTGCCTTTAGCATTCTTTGTATATTTTGGAGTGAATGTACTTGAATGTGTATATATGCTTGTATAAGCTTATATTGTTTGGTTACTTGCTTAGTATTGCCATGATGAAACTTTGAGGGTAGAGATGTTATTTTGATTAGGATCCATGTGTAGAACCTATGATCTTTTTGGTTAAAAAGTTATGAGATGATTGATGATCTTGATGGTTTGATGAGGAAAAGCATGTAAGCATGAAGATGTTGAGTTAGTTGAGTGTTAGTGAATATGGGATATATGCATATAGGTTATTTGAAGAAGTATCTTGATTTTAGTTGTAAATCTCTTGCCGATTGAAATGTCATGCTAGGATGAATATGTATAAAGTATTGATAGAAACTAGTTATGTTGATCTTGGAAGATATTCATGTTGTTATTACTTGATGGTTACAAAAATGCATGCTTGTGGAGTTATGTTTTGGAGGATTTTCTTGAAGTGGAAATCTTGAAGTTTTAATTCCTTATTTATTTGATATTCATGTTTGGATATTTTGGAGAAGCGGAGGTATGTATATTGGGAGGATGACATGTATGGATTGGTTTCACATAGAGTATTCAAGTAGGACCCTAGTTTTGAAGGGCTAAGAAAGGAAAATACAAAACTTGAGAGCTATAGGTTTCGGGTTTGACCCCTTATAAGGTTAGGAAATTGATTAAATATTGAACTAAGGCTAGATGGTGTTAGGGAGATCAATGGAAGAAGAGAACATCAATGGGAGACAAAGTAGGGTCTCGGCCCAAACTCTAGGGGTGGAGTCTGAGCACCCCATTCACCCTAATGCACTTGTTTGAGTGTTTTTGCATAAGTATAAGTTAAGAGGAAGTAGGTTTTGAAGAAAGAACGACCAAATGTGTGTACTTGAGTTTGCCTCGAGTTTTGCATTCACAAAGTTGAAAGTTGCATGTCCCATGCATAAGCACAAAAACCCATGTTTTGAGTAAAGTATGTTTTCGAAGAAATGAACTAAAGTTTTAGAAGAACCCCAAAGGCTAAGACTGGGAAGTGTCCCAGTGGAACTCTCTGTTCACTCATGAGTGTTTAAATTGAGTGAAAACCCCTGGGTTGACGAAGAATAGTCGGCTGACCATGTATGGCTCCAAAAGGTGTCCGGAGCGTGGTCGCACCTAATGCTAGTGGGTGCCATATAAGCGGTGTTGGCTTAGGCCTCGCCATCTGATAAGGTTGTAGTTGCTCGGAGAGAAATCCCCGAGTGACGAAGAGCGGAAAAGGGCACAAAATGTATTCATCTAGGTTAACTTGGTCGCCAGGTGTGACAGTAACTAGCGAGGAGCACACGGTGCATAGAAGAACCGTAAGGTGTCCAAAAATAAGAAGTCATGACGAAATGAAAAGGGTTTTCGAGCTATATATGATATGATATGATAAGTGGTGCCTAAGATAAGAAAAGACAAAAAGTTTTTGAACAAAGTATCCTTGAAAGAATGTGTATTAAAGAAGTTTTTGTTAAGTGATTTGAACAAGTATGTTTTTGGAAATTGAGTAAAGGAAAAGAAAGATGAATTTTTGTCACAAGCATGTGCATCGGTCTAAGCATGAGTCCCATGTTAATGTAGACGTAAGAATTTTGTTTGTTATTCACTTGACTATATGCCTAAAATACTTTCGTTAAAGTATAGATGTACTTGCCGAAATTTCCCCCAAAATCTCATCCCACTCTTTATGTCACTACTATCCTTCCCTCTTGGAAACGATAGAAGTACTTGTAGGTGAGGATGGCTCGGACGAGTACGACCCCCGAGATGACACCTGGGATCCTCAGGGACCTGACTGAGGCCACCCTTAGGGGGCCAATGACTTTAAACCACTCGAGTCAATGGGAGGTGGAGTCACTAAAAGTGACCATGTACAGTTCTTTCGGTCTATACCCTTCGGGGTGTTGTTTAGTATTAAGGGTTGACGAGTCCCTTCACTTGGGGCGTATTTTTGGATCTCCTACTAGAGTGATATGTGAGGTAGGGCCTAGCATGGACTTGGATCGGCTTCGTTGGGGCCCGAACCTTAAGGAGGTGAAGAAGGAACCTGTCAGTTGAATTTATGGGCAATGTTAAGACCCATATTATTTTGTAATGCCCTGTATTTATGTTTTAGTAAAGTTTTCCCGCCTGTGGGAAGTACTATTTTGATTACTTGGACAATGTCATGTAAATTTTGAAATCCGAGCTATGTATGATATCATGTTTGGGATCCATAGCGTAACCATGTGATGCATGTTATAAAAGGCTTGACCTTTTTATTCCGCTGCGATAATCTTTACTAGACGTTTTCAAAAAAAAAATGTAACGTACGATATGACAAGGGGTGAACTTCCTTGTGTTGCTCATCCTCGACGCTTCCATTCACGTATGATCCCAAGCATGGGTTGGGGCGTCGTCAAAGCCTGTCGAGTATTTGAAAACTGGTAGGGACTTAAGCCTATCGAGGATATGAAAATCGGGAGGGACCTAAGTTTGTCAAGGATGTGAAAACTGGCAGGGACTTAAACCTATCAAGGATGTGAAAATCGGCAGGGACCTAAACCTGTCGAGGATATAAAAGCCGGCAGGGACCTAAGCCTGTCGGTGTACGAAATAAGAAATATTCGATGGGGATGCTTGTCGATGATATGAAACAAGTAAAACACACAATGATAAGAAAGAAAAGAAATAAGAGTTTAAGTATGATAGAATGAGTCCTTGAAGAATATAAGTTTAAGTCATGCATGAGTCTCATAAAGCATTTTTATAAGATATGTGTCTCTAATCATTGACATGTATGATAAGTTCTTATGTCATCTATGCTATATTTCGTTGACTGTGTACTTACTGAAATTTCTTGGAAATCTCACTCTTTTATATTTTATCTATCATTCCTTATGGAATGATACATGGTGTTGCAGGAGTAATAAATTGTCATGAGTCTCAGACATTACAGGAGATTCTGAGTAGCCCCGAGGGTTCTATAGAATACTCCTCTCCTAAGGGAATGATCTTACGTATGGGTACCATCCTGACCCGAAATTCGGATTTATTAATTATTATTATTATGATCATTATTATAATTATAATTATTACTATTATTATTATTATTTTAGCGTTACTATGCTATCAAGTTATGCTTTTGATAAGCTTTAAAATGGTATTTGAATTGTTTTAAATTTCTCACCTAGCCGTGTCCCATCCTTTAGTTCTGATCAAAACTTGAAAAAAAAAACACAACAAATAAAAACAAAACAAACTAGCGTAATCTTAGAACCATTATCCTAGTTTCAAACCATCTCCAATTTGAATTTAGTTTCCAAATTAAAAACCAATCTCAATCTCTTATCATATTTCAAACACAGTTTGCTCATCACTCACTTTTGTTCTTTTCTTCTTCATCTATAAATAAAGACCCTTCACGTCGCAACCTTCCCTCATGCATATGAAAACTCAAACTGCCATAGCCCTTCCTTCATGACACCGAAGCAACAAGCCCAGTTTTAAACACAACCTTCACGTTGCCCCCTCCTATATATCAACGCCCAAGCTCCTTCTGTTGCTAAACACTATCATGAACCAAGAACAGCTGTAGCCTCACCTCCATGCAACGAAAACCACCTTCCTTCCTTTCTCAAAGCTCACAGCCTTGATTGAAGTCGTCTAGCCACCACCCACAAAGCAGCCATTGCACCACCACCGTTGGAGATGCCCAGTAACAACGCCAACCACCCCAGCTAGTCCTGAGCCACCAGCAATGCTGCCTAGAATAAGCTGTATACCACAAACAATGCCTCTGTTTTAAATACCCAGAAATAGAGCATGACGAGCCATTCGTTTTCTCCAACCTGAGACCTCTGGTTTTCCAGCCAACCAAACAACCCCTTTAGCCATCGAAGCGCCAGATGGACCTGCCAGAAGTTCCGACAAGCCCAGTTACGCCGTCAGACTCCTTCGTCAAAGCCTAGTTTCCGTTGTGCACCTCAGTAAGTTTCCCTTCTCCGTGAAACCCCTCTCTCAAGCTCCTCTGTTTTATGCTCTATTTCCCTCATTATTTTTGGTCTTTCGTTAGCTGCAATTACTCATTTTATTTCCTTCTTCCGTGGGCCTATTATTTTGGTAACCAATTTTATGACTCTTTACACTAGCCCAAAGGTATTATTTAAATACTACAAACTCAAATGCACGTTTTTATAAAATAAAGCCTTTCTCCAGAGGATTTGGATTATCGTCCATTTAAGTTTAAGTGTTTTGATGGGCCCAATTCTAGTTTGTTTCGAAAACTGTTCGGCTTATTTTGCATGAACTTGTGTTTTAAAATTTGGCATAAGCTCAAAGATTTGTTTTTATTACAAGTATTTAAAGTTGAAGGAATATTTTTTTATATTATTAGTTTATTTATGATTTCATATAAGTAGAAGGTTACAATACGACTATTTTAGAAAATTAGTGACATTTAGCATCCCGTATAGGTTACGAGCTACGACGTAAAAATTAGGAAGCAGCACTAAGAGGTAAGTAGCATGATCATCCTTTTCACGCACGCACGGTAAATCTGTTTTATAAAATTATTATGTATGTATAACCATCATTTGGAAGCTCATTTTTATGTATTCCAATCATGAAAAATCATTAAAATCCATATGCATGATTTATGAGAAAGTTTATACACTAAAAATATTTCTGAAATGTCATGGTTTTATGCATTAAAATCATTTATGAAAAGCCATGATTTTATGTAAAAGTATGCATAAAATTATTTATGAAAAATCATGAATTCATGTGAGGAAGCATGCATCACGACATGTTACGAAAATATACGATTTCTTTTGAAATCTATGTTATGATAAGTATGTAAATATGATAAGATATGTAAGTGGCCTATGTATGATATGAAATCGATACCTATGTATGGGCATATTGCATTGCCAGGTCATACCTGCTGGTAGTGCACCCAGTATGTCTTCCTTATGTATGGATTCCACAACCCGCGGCCACGGGCAAAATCAGAATCTTTTTAGATTCGCTAACCCTAACTCATGGATGTCAACAGTGGGTAATGGCCTATGATACAAAAAGATATGATATGATATGATATAATAAGCCCAAGTTAATGTTTATGTTTTACAAAAAGCTCATGATTTATGAAAAACTCATGTTTTCAGCATTTATAAGAAAAATAAAAAGGGTACATGTTCAGCATTTATGAAAAATTCATGTTCACATTATTATGTATTTATCTATGAGTATGCATGTTTTGAGAGAACCGATGAGTACTATTTTTACCGTATGATGTGTTATTTATTGAGTATTCGACTCATTTTATTTTTATTTCTATATTTCTATGTTTCCTTTTTAAAATCATCATAGGTGATGAGAATACACAGCTAGCAGGATTTGACTCAGAAAGGTGATGCCGAGGCTTAGACAGAGTACTAGTTTTATTTTGTAGTTTCTAGTAAATAAAATATTTTTGTGAATACGAGTGATATCAACATTTTATTTTAAGCGAATGCTTCTGCTGACTCTCTTTAGTGTTATAAAGAATGTTTTATTTATTTAAAAACATTCGTATCTGGTGCATTTTTATAAAGAAAAGTCAGCACACTGGCTTCCTAAAATATTTTCAAAATGCTATATTCAGGAGCGAGGTGTTACAATTTGGTATCAGAGACAAAGTTCGAATCTGTGGTTTTTATTTTCTTCAAAATAAGGAGAGGAAAACCTTTTCCAAAATATTTTTAGTAGTCTTTTGGAAAATAAATAAATAAAGTCTAGGCCATCTCCTCTTCAAGTCAAGTTCTATACTGTGTAAGTATAATATATATATATATATATATATATATTTCTTTTAGACTAAATATATTTTGATTGAGTTTTTGTTTTAAAACACGTTGTTAGAATGGCACCAACTAGGAGAAACCCACGTACTCCCCATCCTGAGTGTGATATGGTACTAAATGGGAACCCTGAAGTGCTTGCTGCTGCGGCAACGCGTTTCTTCCAAAAAATGATCAACGGTGATATGGGGGCAAGTAGGACCCCACAGATGGGATGCACACTAGAGCAGTTCTCTCGCCAGCATCCCCCTACATTCGATGGCAGAGCAAACGACATGGATGTGGAAAGCTGGGTAGAACGACTAGAACAAATTTTTGAGGCACTTGGCTGCACGGATGAACAGAAAGCCATTTATGCCACTTTCAACTTGACACATGTGGCAAACAAATGGTGGAAGTCAATGCAAACAATCTTGCAAACGGAACTAGGAATGGAGTCCATATCAAATGGGAGCGTTTTAGGAAGGTATTTTTGGAACGATACTTTCCACAAACTCTCCGTGAATCAAGAGCCCGTCAGTTTATGGAAAATCATGAATTCATGTGAGGAAGCATGCATCACGACATGTTATGAAAATATACGATTTTTTCCAAAATCTATGTTATGATAAGTATGCAAATATGATAAGATATGTAAGTGGCCTATGTATGATATGAAATCGGTACCTATGTATGGGCATATTGCATTGCCAGGTCATACCTGCTGGTAGTGCACCCAGTATGTCTTCCTTATGTATGGATTCCACAACCCGCGGCCACGGGCGAAATCAGAATCTTTTTAGATTCGCTAACCCTAACTCATGGATGTCAACAGTGGGTAATGGCCTATGATACAAAAAGATATGATATGATATAATAAGCCCAAGTTAATGTTTATGTATTACAAAAAGCTCATGATTTATGAAAAACTCATGTTTTCAGCATTTATAAGAAAAATAAAAAGGGTACATGTTCAGCATTTATGAAAAATTCATGTTCACATTATTATGTATTTATCTATGAGTATGCATGTTTTGAGAGAACCGATGAGTACTATTTTTACCGTATGATGTGTTATTTATTGAGTATTCGACTCATTTTATTTTTATTTCTATATTTCTATGTTTCCTTTTTAAAATCATCATAGGTGATGAGAATACACAGCTGGCAGAATTTGACTCAGAAAGGTGATGCCGAGGCTTAGACAGAGTAATAGTTTTATTTTGTAGTTTCTAGTAAATAAAATATTTTTGTGAATACGAGTGATATCAACATTTTATTTTAAGCGAATGCTTCTGCTGACTCTCTCTAGTGTTATAAAGAATGTTTTATTTATTTAAAAACATTCGTATCTGGTGCATTTTTATTAAAAAAAGTGTTAGTAGCACACTGGCTTCCTAAAATATTTTCAAAATGCTATATTTGGAAGCGAGGTGTTACAGTATGGGATCAAGTGGAATAGCAAGAGTATCAGAAGGCAGGAAGAGATATTTGTTAGAAGAGAACTAACTAGGTTATGTAAGTTGTGGATACGATATGTTATGATGAATGAAAAGTTATGAAGAATATAGTTTTAATATGTCATGTGATTTATTTATGCAAGA
Source organism: Platycarya strobilacea (assembly GCA_036898215.1). NCBI lineage: Eukaryota > Viridiplantae > Streptophyta > Magnoliopsida > Fagales > Juglandaceae > Platycarya > Platycarya strobilacea. The sequence goes on along the minus strand of CM072549.1, from coordinate 30,129,795 downwards.
GTTAGATCTCTTCGCATGTATGGAGGATTTACTCTTTCCATTGCGTTTTGCATTGCACTTAATTAGTAAGTTTAGGTGCATACATTCAAAAAACAATTGAGGTATTACAATATATATATAGATATATGTACATATATATAAGTCTAGCCGAGACCCAAATCCTGATGATGATCATGAAGAGGGCATGATATATACATATATGCAGCAAGTTGATGAAAAGATAGAGCCTACCCCATATAAAATCAAAGCGAAAATGCTGTCATTATCAGCCACATGGGCAATTCATAATCAAATGGCAGTACCCACGATTTTCGTTAACCTTTTCAATTCACTACAAGAAAATAGGTCTCTTACATTGCTAGACTTTGTCGCAAAAAGTAGGAAAGAACATCACAAATAGTTATTTATAGCGAAAACAATCATTTTGGATGCAATAGATTGGTTATTTCTGCCCATTTTTCTTGTAGTGATTCAACTTACTTACATTCAAAGACTACGGAATTTATGCTCTAATGTGTGGGTTTGGACAGTTTTTTGTTAGTTTTTTATAATTTGTAGGCCTGGACACTGAAAAAGTGACAAGCTGCTAGGCGTGTATATTTTACTTAAATCTATTGGATTGTATTACATAGATAGACTTATAGTGTTTGCAAATTGGCTTTAGTATTAGATCAATTTTTCAAAAAGATTGTTTGGTTATGTTTGTCAATGTGACGTGGATGAGTTTGGCATCCTTCAAAATATATAAAACTAATATGATTATGGTGTTACCATTCTGATCTTATATGATTATGCAAACCTAAACTGATATGCGAGAAATCTGGATTCAACTTGTACTATTTTAAGAAAGTAGATTTGTGAAAATATGGTACAAAACACTAAAGCTTTAAGGATTTCATTAAATAATTTCTAACTTTATCATTCATCAATGTTTTTTCAGAATTTCTTCTCTATTTTGCATTTTTTTTATCTCATTCTCAAGATCCAAGAAATAATTAGATGATCAAGTAGAAACAATTTGTGCTATAATCCAAAAAATTAAACTATCAACACTAGTATACAATTCTCTATTTTTATATCTGATCAGTGTTGGCATAATTTCTTAATAAAAAATTTTATTAATTTGTATATTCATGATATTTGGGTTCGAATTCTGAACTTAATTAAGAGTTTGTGTATGATCAAAACAGACATCTATCAGCAAACTATCTTGACAACCTCATTCAAATAATTTTAATTAGATGATTTTTGTGTTATACACACATCGATCAATAGCCTATCATGTCATGAGCCGCAACTATACAATTTTTCCAAATCAACTATTTTGTGATTGAAAACTACAATTTTCAACCCTAAACCTTTACAGAAGAGCTCTTTTTTCACTTCCCAACAGACCCATTAATGAGAAGAAGTACTGTCATTAATCTCTCGTAATTAATTCACTTCATGAGATTACATCAATTTTCACTTGTACTATTAAAAGAAAAAAGTTTATATTGTTGGGTTACAAGTGGAGGCTGGTAATTTGGGAGTTGAAAATCACGTGTCAGAAATCCTGCTCAACTTTGGCTTGACACTAATTTGACCCTAACTCGAGCTAGATTCAGATAGAGAGTTCGCTTGACACTCGTTCGACATCCTGTTCGTGCAAGATTTGCAAGACATGTTTTTCAGCATATTCTGAGAGAGAACAATTGCCTAGGGAGTGCATATTGTGTAAGAAAGCAAAAAGCCATAGAGAGAGTGAGTTAAGATTGAGGGATTGTAATCTCCTCTAGTTAAAAAGATTTATGCAGCTTTGTAGACGTAGGCAATTTATCGAACCATATAAATATTGTGTCATGTGATTGATTATGTTTACTTTTACTTTTATTTGTCATCGTTGGTGTATGTGTTTTTCTCACAACAACTGGTATCAAAAGCCAAGGTTGGATTTGAAGGATAACGATGGCTAGAGATAAAGTGAATGCACCTGGGATTGAGAAGTTTGATGGCACTTATTTTGGATACTGAAAGATGCAGATCGAGGATTATCTCTACGAGAAGAGGCTCCATCTTCCATTGTTGGGAACAAAGCCAAAGAGCATGAATGATACTAAGTGGACCCTGTTAAATCGACAGGTTCTGGGGATTGTTCAGTTGACATTGTCCAAAATAGTAGTACACAATGTCAGTAAGGAGAAGACCACAGACGGTCTCATAAAGACTTTGACAAGTTGTATGAAAAGCCTTTGGTAAATAATAAAGTGAACTTGATGAAGAAATTGTACAATCTGAAGATGTCAGAAGGTATGTCTATGGCCCAACACTAGAATGAATTCAATACGATCACAAATCAATTATCTTATGTGCATATTAATTTGATGATGAGATCAGAGTATTGATTCTATTAGCATCACTACCAAATAGTTGGAAGGCCATGAGGATGGCTGTGAGTAGTTCAACCAGCAAGATGAAATTGAAATACAACAATATATGTAACATTGTCCTTGCTGAAGAAGTACATAAGAGACACTCCAGTGAATTTCAAGTTTGGGATCGACCTTGAATGTTGACAGTCGGGACAGGGGACATGACAAGTCAGGCTCCAAGAGCAGAGGGAAGAGCAAGACGAGACCTGGGCAACAGATCACGTGCTAGAGTTGTGACAAGCCAGGCACATCAAGAAAAATTGTAGGAATCAAGAAAGTGCTAAGGATGATGTGAATGTAGAGATAGAAGAAATTCATGATGCATTACTTCTTGCAGTGCACAGTTCGATTGATGATTGGGTGTTGGATTCAGGAGTTTCGTTCCATAGCACCTCACATTAAGAGATCATGCAAAATTATACTGTTGGTATTTTGGGAAGATGTATGCGGCTGATGGAGAGGCACTGAATGCAGTTAGAGTAGGTGATATGCGCATCATACTTCTAAATAAGGGCGAGTGGACTTTACAGCAAGTCAGATACATTCTAGATTTGAAAAAAAAAATTGATCTTTGTGAGACAGCTTGATGACAGCGGTTATGCAGTAACATTCTCTACAAAAGCGCTTGGTAGATCACTAAGGCTACACTGGTTTTATCGCATGGTAAGAGATCTAACTTTTTGTATTTGACATCAGGGTCCAGTGATGTGCTGAGAAGTACAAGAGTGCAAAGGACAGGCTTAATCGCGCATAACCTATAAGGAAGCCAAATGGACTCAACTTTGTTGTTCCTCATGTAAGCCTAGGCAAGTTGGTAGAGGTTGGCAAGAACGGTTCAACACTAGCTCTATCAAACAGAAAGTTCGCTCAACACTCGCTCGACATTTTGCCCGAGCGAGATTCGCAGGAATTTCAAAATTAGGATTTTCAACGCCCTTTTTGCTATAAATATGTTATATTTGACTGCTTAAACATGTTTTTCAGTATATTTTGATAGAGAATAATTGTCTAGTGACTGCATATTATGTGATAGAGCAAAAAACCCTAGAGAGAATGAGTTGAGATTGAGTGATTGTAATCTCCTCTGGTTAGTACAATTTCTACAACTCTGTAGAGTTAGGCAATTTGTCGAACCACGTAAATCTTGTATCGTGTGATTGATTGTATTTACTTTCATTTTTATTTGTCATTGTTGGTGTGTGTTTTGCCCATAACATATATATGATCATAGTACATAGTAATTGACCAAAACGAGGAAAAAAGTGTATTTATTACAAGAAAACTAATTATTTGTGGTCAATTAGTTTCTTTGCAAAAAGTCATTTTGATTGTCATTAATCGACCATTACAAATGCCAATTCTTATAGCAATTTTTGACTAATTAGTTGCCACCGATCAATATTAAGGGAGGGATGGAGGTTTATTCAATGTTCAATATTGCAAGATGTTTAAGTAGTACTCTAATTCGCGCTTTGATGCCTCAGATCTAAACAGATCATCTCTATTCCACGCATTTTTGTCCTTGCTAATTACCTTTCTACCCCCCCCAAAAAAAGAAAGCTTATATGATTTCATGTTATCAAGTTTTTTCCAATCACATTTAAATTATGAATTATTGTTTTATAAGAAGATTTTAAAAAATTATATATTCTAAACGATATAATAGAACTAAAGGAAAGCATAAACAGAAAAAATTATAAAGAAAAAGAACCATCCAGACAACAAAAGTAAGGAAAACTCCTATCCTGAATGGCCATGGAAAATTACAAAAACCATATAATATATATGCGCACTAACTAGCTTATAGATATCATGTCACTACAAGATTTAAAGCTTTTTGCGGCGAAAAATTCACCGTAAAAAGCCTTATTTTCACGGCAAAAAACTAGCTCCAACGCCTTTTTTGGCGCCAATGTGACGCTGCTGTAATCGAGCTGCGCCAAGTCGCTGGCAGCGAATCAAGTCTGGCGCCGATCAAGACTTTTTGCGGCGAGTTAATATTGCCGCAAAAAGCCTTAAACCGTCACAAAAATTGTGACGCCCCCCAAATTCTCCTTAAAATAAATACGGGAATGGAGGCATCGGGATGCTGACAACACCGGTCACACATCCCAATGACAAGTGCCAAATGTGTGTGCACATACATACACTATAAGTCGCAGCGGATAATAAAATCATTATCTAAATACCAGAATTTTAGAATTATTTTACAAACTAATTTAACATAAATTCTCCAATAGGAGATTTAATACAGTCATCTGAAAGAAAAATCATAAAGATACATATTTGTAAAAATGGGAAAACACTTCCCAATATAACAAATTATAAATAAATACTCCAACAACGAAGCCGCCTCCTTAAGCTCAGCTTCCACAAAAATTTGCATCCAAAAATTTACGATGCCAAAATGGCATCGCAGGTAAGTATAACACAAACAAACAAAAAGATAAAAATACATTAGTGTAACAACACTACTCATGAACAGGATATCGTATGCATGAAGCTTTAAATCATCTTCCTCAAAATAAATAAATAACCACACATGCCAAAATCCCATTTTGGCACAAATTAAAACTCCAATAAAATCATCCATCATTTTCCCAGAAAATGATGTTTATAAATCCATTAAAACCACAATCATTTTCCCAGAAAATGGTCCACGTAAAACCGATAAATACAACTCGCCACTTTTCCAAAAAATGGCCTAAACATCCATTTTATCAACCGTATACACCATGATTTCCCCTAATGACCATCCGCACACCCTGACTTTCATCATCACACCGAAGGTAACGACCACGCATGTAACTTCGAAACGGGCGATGCCTAGCTAACCGCGCCCAGCACGTACAATGACCTGACATCCCTTAGCTTCCGCCAGCAAAGGAGCCACGGAGTCAGTACGAGAGCATTACCATCCCGTCCGATCCCGTCGTCGCCCGGCGACGACCTAGGGGACATTACTCAATATATTCCGCTCCCGAGTGACCAGAGGAGCTCCACCGGGATAATGCCCCATTCCGGCTTGGGGTTGTGATATACATACACCCGAAATCATAAACATATAAAAACATAGTTTTCATTTTCAATACACAAATATGCGGATAAATATACAATGCAGACGACCATGCATCAAATAGCCAACAACTGATAATTTTCAACAATGACCAAACACAATATCTATTAATGCCAAAAATATATTTAAATCTTAAAGTTTATTTGAAAAATACTTACAGTAGTTAAAAGTGTAAATCCTTGAGCAAATCCTTGAGCAGACGTCACTCTGCAGCGCTAATAGCGGTCACTTGTACGTTAGGCTAGAGTGCTCGGTTTGACACCAAAATTTAGGGAGATACTCTTTGGAAGGTGGAGAATCTCATGGAGGTGGTGGTGTGGCGGCATAACCACCGGAAGGTGGCGGATCGGGCTCCAAAATGGTGGAAACCCATTTTCAGGTTTGGGGTTGTATCGGGAAGGTGGGGCAGCGGTTGAGGAAACTGAGCTAGTGGATTGGTCGGCTAAGCAATGGGAGTCTTTTAGTGGTGATGGCGAGGCATACGGTGGCCGGACGGTGGTGCGGCGAAGATGAATCCATTTAAGGACCCATTTCGGGTGGAGGAGAGAGAGAGAGGGGTTGGGGTGGCTACCGACGGTGGGTTATACTCGCCGGAGGGTGGGGAGTCTAGTGGTGGTGGTGGTGAGCCAAGGCGGCCGGTGGTGGCGCCAGAAAATTGAAGAAAAGCAAATCCACCAATTTCAGGTTCGATGCTCACGCGCCGGCTAGGGAATTGCCGGAGGTGCACCACTGGTACAGGGGAGGTTGCCGGAGGGTAAAGGTGCCGGCGGCATGGGCGGTGAGGGGCGGTGGGTGGTTGGGCTATCTAAGGCCGAACGGCCAAACGCGGGGGGGGGGGGGGGGGGGGGGGAAGAAGTCGCGCGGGCTGGTGGGGAATGCAGGGGAAAAAGGAAAGAAAAAGAAAAAAAGAAAAAGTGAAGGAAATAAATGAGATCCAATCCCCACAATTCGGTTCACAGTGTTGATCCAATAAAAGAATTCCAAAACAGAGAAGTGAATAAATTAATTTAAACGCGGAGACTACTTAAGATAAAATAATAAATAAAAACACATCAAATAAACTCACATAATAAAATAAAGGAAATTAAATTTCAATCGTCAAAATAATTATCTCACATTTTAAATTAGTAAGAAAAGCAACGTAACTGAATATTTAATTATAAAAACAACATAAAACTAATATTAATTATCTAATAGTTTAAATAAATATCTTAATCAAATAAAACACAATCAATAATATTAATAAAATAATATCAAGAATAAAATAATGTGTAAAAATACACGTAAATCTGAGATTTCACATTCTCCCCCCTTAAAAAGAATTTCGTCTCCAAAATTCGCTCGGCTGCAACTAATAGAAACTCCAATGCTCACTTACCACACAGCTCAACACTCATTCCTAGTATTACACAATCATATATTTTCCCCAAACACAAATTAATGTTATTTCATCATAACCGTATAGTTTTCAAATAATATTTCATCTCTAAGACTCCTGAGGTAGCCAATTAATCTGAACTCCATATGTATCAGAACTTTAGCACAACCTCTTAAAATTTTAATATTCACTAATTTCATACAACAATTTGTGTCACCCTAAAATAACTCTCAAATTTATCTTCCCAAATTAACCATCAATAAACATAATTTACCACACCAAAAATTTAAATCTCTACTTACAAGTACTGTTACAAATTTCAAGTCACCGCTAATTCCTCACAACCAACGTAAAACTTGAACCTCCAACTACATCGCAATTCGGAACGCTTTCGCGCGCACTCTAATAACTCGTTAAATGCATAAAAATTTAAGTCATCATAAATTATCACCATAAATAAAAATTAGCTCAACACCTATTAACAATAAATCCTATACCACTCTTACAAATCCTAAAATTTTAATATCGCATAATTTTGATTATATCACTATGGTTGATACCTAAACTCCAACGTATATCACAAAAGAAAATCCTATTACTCCACTCAACTTAATTAGCATGATAACCACAATACATATAGTTTTCCCAACCGGACCTTCAATACTCATGAGATGGAATAATCTCAAATATTTTAATTCCCATGCGACTAAGTCACAACTAATTCCTTAAAATATCTCGACAAATGTTACTAACTATTAAATTATCCAAATATCATACTTAAATTATCCACTCTAAACAATTTGCCTAAAAGCCTAAAATTTAGATCTCTTAAATTTATTTCCATCACATTAATTCAACCCTATCACTTAACAACACAACTCTCATCAAGTCAAACACAAATCAAAGACAAGTACTCTCCAAAAATTTACACACATAATTATTATACATCAATCTCTAAGCATCCACAAACCACATCAAAACTTCACCAAGGAAATAATTGATCATCCACCATCATAAGTATTTTTAAAATAGATTCCATAACAAAATATTAATGACCAACAATTTCACACTCACAAGAAGAGTTTATCTAAAATACATTTATAACAATCTCCCAGAAATAAAATTAGAACTTAGAAACTCTAATACTCAGTGAGACTCGAGTATTATACATAAATAACATAGAAAATATCAACAAAGAAACTCAATTACATAAATATCAACAACTTATCAAAACGAAACCATCTCGCAAAGATATAGCAATATACCCAAACACTAAATAAAACTTAAGTAATTCACATAAATATTATATAAAAACAGCAAGGGGAAAAAAATCTAATAAATAAGTAAAAGCTATTCATTTAAGAAAACAAGACCACCTCATTTGGTAAACACAAATCACCAAAATTTTTTATTAAATAAAACAAGAAGATTGAATTAAAATAAGAACAGCAAATAAAATAACAAATGAAGCTTTGAAATTCTCCTCAAAACCCAACTCTTAAAAAGATTTATTATAGAAATCTTTAGAACTTAAAACCTTTAAAAGAAAAGAGCCATAGTAAAACAAATAAATTAATAACTTAATAAATTAATAAATAAATACTAACAAATCGCCAAAACAAACCCATTCATCAAAATAAATAGATAAACCTTCAAAATAAAACAAACGGAAAGGTGAAGAGGTAATATATTGAAACACTTACCTCAAAGCATATACCTAAAAAGAAAACATAGTGACGATTCATTTTAAATCTTTGTCTAAATAAATTTTCAAACTTTCAGAAATATTTAAAAGACAAAAGCCACAATTTAAAATATAAAGATAAAAAACAAATCCAAAACCATCTTGTAGAAAACTCATGATATAAAATTAAAATCACACCAAATACATATGACAAATGCGTAAAAGCTTAATAAAATAAAATAACCCACAAGAAAATAATAACTTTAAAATAAGGGATTCCATAATACAATTATTCAAACTATAGGATTCAATAAAAAGAACGATTTAAAATAACAATCTAATCCGAAATATCCAAATTCCAATTTAAACAAAAACAAAGGCATATATATAAAATAAATAATTAAATAAATACTCAACAACTTAACTAAATATAATCAACTAACTAAAATTTTAACTACTACCCAATTACAATATTGAACAAATATTAAAATAAAATAAAATAAAGCAAACCAATCATTCAAAACTAAATTAATTATGAAAATAAATAAACAACATGCACATTAAAATAAAAAGCATAACACAATGAAATAAATATCGATCATCTCACCATATAAATTAGTAGGAAAAACATAGAGAACAAATAGAATAATAGAACAAAATAAAATAACTAAATCATAAAATAATTAAATTTTTAAAGCCACAACTTTTTTGGTACGGTCCTTAGGTAATCTATGGATTTACTCCGGAGTCGACTTGCTCTGATACCACCTATGATGCCCCCAAATTCTCCTTAAAATAAACATGGGAATCGAGGCGTCGGAATGCTGACAACACGGGTCACACATCCCAACGACAGGTACCAAATGTGTGTGCACACGTGACATACATAAACTATAAGTCACAGCGGATAATAAAATCATTATCTAAGTACCAGAATTTTAGAATTATTTTACAAACTAACTTAACATAAATTCTTCAATAGGAGATTTAATACAGTCATCCGAAAGATAAATAATAAATATACATATTTATAAAAATGAGAAAATACTTCCCATTATAACAAATTATAAATAAATATTCCAACAACGAAGCCACCTTCTCAGGCTCAGCTTCCACAAAAATTTACATCCAAAACTCTACGATACCAAAATGGCATCGCAGGTAAGTATAACCCAAACAAACAAAAAAATAGAAAAACATTAATGCAACAACACTACGCATGAACAGGACACCGTATTCATGAAACTTTAAATCATCTTTCTCAAAATAAATAAATAACCACATACGCCAAAATCTCATTTTAGCCCAAATTAAAATTCCAATAAAATCATCCATCATTTTTTCAGAAAATGATGTTCATAAATCCATTAAAACCATAACCATTTTTTCAGAAAATGGTCCATGTAAAACCGATAAATTCAACCCTCCACTTTCCCAGAAAATGGCCCAAACATCCATTTTATTAACCGTATGCACCATGATCTCCCATAAGAACCATCCGCACACCCTGACTTTCATTATCATACCGAACATAATGATCAGCACGTACCATGACCAGGCATCCCCTAGCTAACCGCGCTCAGCACGTACCATGGCCAGGCATTCCCTAGCTCCCGCCAGCAGAGGAGTCACGGAGTCGGCACGAGAGCGTTACCATCCCATCAGATCCAGTCGTCGCCCGGCGACGACCCAGGGGACATCACTCAGTATATTTATCTTTTAATTATATTCCTTTCTAATGAAAGAGAGAACTAGTATTACTAAAATGAATAGTTATAATAATATTTGATCATTAATTTGAATTTAAAAAAAAAACAGAGCATAATTCATTTATTATTACTTTGTTATGAATTGCCAAGTAGGTACTGATCTTGATCATCAGTTTTTCCGGCCTTTTATTATTTTACTACGAAAATGGATTCTTGTGTCCAAAGAATTAAGAAAGGAGTGCTCATGATCATATAATGATTGGTCCTAATTAATCAATTATCCAAGGTTTATCCATTTCATTAATGACCAAATATATTGACATATACTATATATATATAATCAAAAGTACTACTACTTCTCATGTTTCAATACATAAAATATATAATAATTAATAACCATATATATATACATATATATAAATATATATAAGCTGTCAAGAAAAGTCTTTCATGCTATCATGCATGAGGATTCTTATGTATTCAAAGGAAGAGATGAAATAATATAGTTTTCCTAAATCAGACAACTTTGCAACTCAATAATAATTAAATCATGAAAGCAGTTAGATTCTGCAACTAGCGAATAAAAAGACAGTTTAAACCGCTATTGTCTGGCCTGTATAGGCACAAATTAAGCGATCGATCCAGCTTGTGAATCTTATTAATGGTCGAAGAATGAGGACAAAATATAACCTGACATGAGCTGATCTTTGGTAGGTTAATTTATGATCTTCATGTGACATTTTTTAAGAAAAAGCTAATTAATGATCATGTTTGGTAGCAAAACAAATTATTTAAGTCCCGCGGTGAGATCAGTATCAACAGCCTCCTTAATAATTGAACATTATGGACTGGTTATCTGATCATGGCTATCATGTTCTAGAAGTTGTCTGTGTTTATGCGTGTGAGTCTTTGACTCCTTAATATTTGTATCAGGCCCTTAATTTATATATTTAGCTAGGGATAAACTTAACTTATCTAAAAATTAAACAAATAATTAAGATCCATTGGGCTAGACTGCAAAAATTAAGGATATTACAGTCGTGGAGGTTTATAGTTATGAATTAAATTATATATATACATACATATATATATATATAGCCCACCAAAGCTAGAATTTTATATGAAGCTCTCTTAGAGATTGTAACCTAAATAGTTTTGAATTCCACTTCATTCCGTTTGGAACGATCAAGATTTTCTGTTTCAGTGTAATATCCAGTGCACACATGATACATTTTAATTAAGTTTCATTTCAAATTTTGGCTCATTACAGTCAATTTCTACCATTCCAGCTAGAATTTGTATTTTAAACTGCATTCCATTTTGGACTGTTTTAATGGCACATTTATGATTTTTTTGAGTTTGGATTGTGTTTTTATAAAGGGTGGTGCTACAGGAAACCGCCTCTGCATAATCGTGAGAAATCGGTGTCCAAATTAAAAAATAAATAATAAATAATTCATACCTACCACTTAAAAGACGTCATTTCCCTGTCCTCATTTTAGTCGAACTCATTTCCCACCTCCATCGCACTTTACCCCTCCATTGTTGCACGCAGAGCTTCGCAGCCTACCAGTATTCGCCAATGTCGCCACCGATGAATGGAAAGTGCGACGTATACGCTGCGTCGACATTCGCGATCTCATAGGCATCGAGCTCGCTTCCTTTGCCATCCTTCTCTTAGAAAAAGCATGTCTTCACACTCATCGATGACTTCGCCACTCGAGATCTGAGGCGATTGCTCAAGCTCATTTTATAAGGTCCATTTCCTAGGCGATGAACCAGGTAACTGGAATCAGACACTCAGATAAGATTTGGATCCAACAAATAATCTCTCTTTATGCCACTGCTTTCATCTCTGTTTCATTGATCTCGAGTTTTAGGATCTTAAATCATCCGTGATTTTTTTAAAATGGAAGGTTAATCTGAGTCTTATTTGAGTTTTGGATACTAATGTAACATTATATTACTTAAAAACATATCTCAAAAAAAGAAAAAAAAAATAGAAGGGAAAGGTTTGATTTGTAATTTTGGACCGTTTGGTTCTCTCCTTCTGTTGTAATGTTATGGCATGTAAAGATAATGTAATGAATTGAATTCTGATTTCGTCTTCCTGTAGAAATGATCATGTTCTATAGTTCTTTTTTTTTTCTCAAAATCTTATGTTCAATTGTCGAATTTGATGTCAATGGAAATGTCAGAAATGTTTGAAATGTCAAATTCAATGTATGGAAGGAATGGGGTGGAAGATGTATGGATGGAGAGAATGCAGATAGATGGGGAGGGATGGATGGATCTGTTCTGTGTTGAGGTCGAAACCGTCTGTGAGGGTTTCAATCGAAATTCAATTTGAATTGAAAACAGCGTCGTTTTCGATTTGCCACATCAACCGATTTCGCTGGTTATGTGCATGGGCGGTTGTGAGAAGTATTTTCCTTTTATAAATCTCAAATCTGCATGACATTCATGTAATTTTAAAATCTAAAGGTCATATATATATATATATTAACTTTAAATATGTCACACCATTCTCTCTTTTTTAAATTTCTTTATTTTTAATAATTTCTAGGCTCTTTTATTTTTTCTTCTTAATTTTCCTTTGTATTTCAGCCCAAGTTTTGTGATTTTTGACGTTATCTTTTAATACCTACTATTATCTCTTTCTTTTTTTCATTGTTTTTAATATTTTCAACGTATATTCGGTTTATAAAATCTCCAATTGATCTTCTATATATATAGGCACATAAAAATAATACATGATACACATTTTACATACAGGTTTTATGTTTTATTTATTATTAATTTAAATATACTTCAAGAAAACTGCTTATTTGTGACTATTTAGTTGAGACCAAATGATTATTTACAACTAAAATTAGTTACAAATAATCATTTGGTCGCAATTAGATGGTCACAAAAATCTATTTTTTTGTAGTGATATTTATATATATATATAATCCTGAAACAGTACATCTGAATAAAACGCCTAATAATTGTGCTATGGTTAATTTTCAAAGTGTTACATATCATTGCTATGGTTAGTTGGCAATGTTACATGGCCATGAAGTAGATGATACTGATCATGATCACGACCTTGTAATATTGCCGTTTGTATGACTTTTTCTTTTGCGATTAATATATAGTATTTAAATGGTTCAAAGTGCTAATTTAACTAAGTAGTGAAGTTATTATATGGGTAATGCTAGGGATCCCGCTTGCCCTTTCCGCCAGTATTGTTTAACTTTTTATTTTTACATCATGTTTTAACACATATAAGTATTTTTAAGAAAATTTAAAATATTATTAAATAAAATTTTTTTAATCACTAAAAAAAATGAAGCTGGAGCAATGAGCGGGATCCTATCATTTTTCTTATTATATAAACAAATTAAAAGCTGTTTGTGGGGACCTCAATCGGATTTAAGATAATTATATATATATATATTAGCGGAAGGAAATGAACACTTTGGAGTCCGGAGAACACGTTAATGCACGATTATTGGTCATGCTGATGCTATCATGAAGATTATAAAAAAGACAATGTTAATATTTTATAATATAGAAAGATGACAAATTAGTGCATGTATTTAGACTCGGTGGACAGGAGAACTTATTCCTCTCTCAATTATTTGAGATTGTCAATCAATTGATGACATAAAAGATAACTATGGTTTTAATTAAACTGTTTCAAGAGGAGGCCAGACTCCATTAATCAAACCTCTCGATCGTCACCTAGACGACACACGAATTATATATGCCCACATGTCGTTCGCACATCATAAAACCTGAAGTAAGAATGATGCGGACCTAAACCTTGTATCTTTTCAAATGACTGTCAACCTACTTTACATTAATTAGGGCTACAAATCGTTGGATTAATCAATCCAAATCGAACCAAATGGAAGTTTTTAAAGGGACAGTTAAATTAAGATGTATGGGCTAGCTTTAAAAGAGCAAATTTTCTCTCCTTTTTGGGTGACAGCAGAGCGATGGAGCTGGTTTGGAGGGATCAGAGATGTCGGAAAATATAAATTATCTGTTAGTTCCAAAAATTGTTGAAAAGTAACGTTAACATGCAATTAACAAGCTAGCTGGTGATGATTTAAAAGGATATAGTCCTAGACTCCTATCCAGAAAAATAAAATGCAGTCGTGCAGATGCTTAAAATGGATATATAGATCAATTATCTAAATAAATCGGCATATTTAATTCTAGTTGCTAGCTAGTTTCTTTCTTATTTTACAAAGAAGCGACCATAATTTAATTTCCATAATTTTTAAATGTCATTTTCAAACCGAATTATGAAAGTAAGTTGGTGGGGTTAATACATTTTAAATTCAACCTTTGCATTTGTCGTACTCTCTCTCTCTCTCCCACATAGGCACATATGTCCAAAGCATTATGCAAATGTTGTAGAAATGAGTTCAAAACAAAACAAGAAAGACCCTAGAGAGACTCACGGCCAGCAAGCATCCGACGTGACCCCATGCAAGAGTGGCTCACGGCATCTTTTAGGGGCTCCATCCCGTGAATAAGGGAAACTCCTCCGAATGCCAACCCAACTGAAGTTTGACATTTAAGAGAAAGAGACACACGGAGTTGACATGTGATATAGACGCGTTGGAGGAGGACATGGTGGGGTTACGTAGTTGGTGGATCTTCCAAGGATGCGCGCGCGGACTGAGTCTAATCAGCAATGTCAAGAGATTAGACACCTGCCTTTTCCTATCTCTATCTTTGACTTCTTTCATCTCTTTTCCTCTGTTTGTTTTCAAGGTTATACCTCGTGGGTCTGTCTTTTATGACAGCAAAGTTCTAAGCTTGAGAGTGAGAGCTACTAGCTAGCTAGCCTGCAGTAACGATGACTCGTGCGAGAATGAATAGATAAAAGATATTACCCAGAAAAAACAAAGCTTGTGTACTTAATTACGTAAAAAAATGAACAGAAAGTGTGAGAGAATGAGTTAAAAGACTGAAGAACTGAGGTACGTACTGAAAATCTGTGGTGGCCTAAAATTCTGGGGGGGCTTTTCTAGGATTGGGAAGGACATGGTTTATCGCATATTTACAAGCTTTATCTCTGCCCAAAGCAAAGCAGAAAGACCCTCTCAACCCCACCATAAGAATTATTGCTCAAGACAGGAATATCAATCCTGACAGCTACATTTCCGACCCACGTTGTTACCCGGCATGTGGGATTAAAACTCTCTGTTGGGCAGGTCAAAAATTTCCCGCTCACCGGAGTTTGGTGAACACGGGCCGCCAATTCGTGTGCGTGGAGAGAGAAGTTCGGGCAGGTAAGAGGAGGACACATGATAAAGCACCCCCGGGATTTCAGGAGTTGAATCTCTGGTGTGAAAGAGAAACAGATTGAGAGAAGGAGAGAGAGATTCCAATTCCCAATGGCAAATGACAGAGCTGCCTCGTGGCCGACAGCTATACGGTGCCCCTAACCCCAAGCTCCGTTTTTTACCTGAGACCTCACGTGAAGCTTCTCTCTCTAGGAGTGATTGAGTGTTAAAAAAAAAATACGAATCCTGAAAGTTGAAAGTCAGAACGAAGATTTTACAGAAAGAGAAGAATGAGAGAGTATACGGCTTGATTCTGGAAAACTTTGTTGAGAACGACACATTCCAACATGCATGGACTAATGACCCGTAAAAGAGTGGATTGATCTCGAGAGAGGAGGTAAGAATTACGTACTATATTGTGAGAGTATAATTTTAAATGAAGTCGGTTTTAAAAAGTTGGAAGAGAATTGATTTTAATTTAATGAGTTTTATTAGTTTATTTTTTATATAAGAAATAAAAATAAGATTAAAAATAAAGAAATTTTCTTTTAAACTTTCAGAGGAAACTTAATTGATTAGTGTACAAACATATTTAAAAGAAATTTATTTCATTTTTAAGGTCTTACATCACTTCTAATGAATTATTTACTCCATTTTTATAATATATAACCAAAAT
Source organism: Platycarya strobilacea (assembly GCA_036898215.1). NCBI lineage: Eukaryota > Viridiplantae > Streptophyta > Magnoliopsida > Fagales > Juglandaceae > Platycarya > Platycarya strobilacea. Next base: position 30,113,573 of record CM072549.1, on the reverse strand, counting down.
TCAATATTTTTTATTTTATATACTAATTTTATATATGTCATCCGTTAACTTATAATCTAATTTTTATCTATATCATTTAAATATTCTTATTTTATTATTTTTAAATATTTTCTCAATCTACTCATATCTTTTAATATTTACAATATCTTTTACATCTTCAATATCTTCAACCCCAAAAAGAAACAAACCCCAACCAAAAACCTAATTTCCATCACTGCAAGTACGACCAGCTCCAAAAGCAATACTAGTAAAGCCAAGATGTGTTGGAAACATGAGGTCCAACAGGACGAGGTCTTGGCTGCTCAAGGTGACGGTCTCTCTCAACTCAACATCAGAATAGTCGTCTGAGAAACCAACGATAATTTACATTGTCGAGAATTGGAAGGCGTAGAAGTAAAAGAAGAGGAGAACATGTGGTGAGAGCTAACTTGTTTCGATTCAACCGGTGGTGAGGAGAGACGCCATTGTCGGAGTTGGAGGGTAGGAGGGGCGGCCTTGTAGGGTTTTGAGGAGTCCCACCTCGAGTTGTGGTTTTGGGGTTCAATGTTATTGACACAGCAGCTACCATTTTTTAATTTCCAAAATCAATTCGAGTCTCATTTTGGGAAGTTACAATCTGCAAGACCTAAACCGCCATTTGTGTGCACAACCAAAACCTGTAAGAGCTATTAGAGTTTGATTGAGAAGCTGAGAAAAAAGATAAGAATGGTCGAGGACAGCCTAGCGGGACAATTTTGAAAGCAACGATTTCAAGAATATTGAGAGAAGTGGAAAACTTGCGAAGGCTGTCGCAAAGCAACGCTCTACATGGGAACAAGAGAAAAGGGCCTGAAATGCAAATAAACAAAGTGAAGAGAAGTAGACATTGGAAATGAGAAACAAATAAAAACAAATAAAAAAAAGTTTAGAGTGATGAACAGGATCCCATTATATGTAGCAAGATCATTGTAGCTGAAGATAAATTATTTATATTTTACATCCTCTATTAATGTATGATTTTGGTGATTTTTCTTTATATTTTAAAGGAATATCTAATTTAGAAGAGCTATTGGGACTCCTCTTAGAATCCCTTTTCGTATTTTGCCTTTTATTGTATATGTAGCCAATGAAAGACGGAGTTTCCTTACAATAATCCATTGAAGATCTATAGGAAAGTAGAGAAAAAGACACGAGACTAGAAGTAACAAGCCACCAAATTTGATAATTAACTATGCTTCAAGTGAAATTGGGAACAGTACACCATCCTAGTCTTAGATCTAATTCCAATGGCACTCTGTTTGCTTCGAGACTCGTTAATCAAGTTTGATATCATCGATTCTTATTTTAAAAAAAAATCTAGTGATAATTTATTGCATCAATAGAAGATGAATATTGTAGTAAGGAGGAGCAAGCAGAATATGTAACTTTTGAGTTAATTTGAGGAAAGTGAAGAGCAACGACAATCTCAAAGCAAATTATGGAGCAATTCAGTCCAAACCTAGCGGATTTCTGATCATCAAATAAAAGGGTGTGAATGCGTTTAGATATAATCAACAGTACTATAAGCCAAACAATAAAAAAGATATATACTAATTTCAAATCACAAATTTCGTACAATCATCTTATAAAAAATTCACTTTTTCCCTGACGTGGCTCAATTTTTTTATGAAAGAATTAATAAAATTTGTGCATAATTTGATGTTTGTACTCAACATTGGTCCATATGATAAATACAGGAGACAACGTACGTACGAGAGACTTATAAGTCATATTAATTAAGGTCAGTTGCTCCAAAAGTAATGGTCAAGATTTATTGCCCAATTAGTGCAAGTTTCCAATTATGAATTGAGAAACAAAATTAGGAAAATAGCACGGTACTAGTACGTATATATAGACTTAAACTTGTACGAAATAATGGTGTTGTAATTTTAAGTCTGCGTTGAGTTGAGGTTACATAGATGATCCAAAGAATTTGATATGACATTTGTGATTCGTTTCGTTTGTCAAAATCTTCTTTGTGTCCTTTCAAGTACAACTTCCCGTAAAAAGCATGAAAAAACTGACCAAACTTTCCCTTCACTAGCTTCATTATAGAGCGTTTCCCTAACGCGCCATAAAGGCATGCCTCCCCACACATTTAGCTCAAAAATTCAAAACAGGTTATTTTCAAGAATTTTATTATATATGTCGCTAACGTTAAGGTTCGGTTTTTTAGTTGAGTTTGAGTTGTTTTTAATTGAGTTGAATTTATTTAAAATTAAAATTAAAATATTATTAGAACAGTAGTGTTAGATACTCTCAAGACGTACTCCCACTGCGACCTCGCAGCTAACGTGATAATTGTGGACTAATATAACGTGGCAGCTAAGTTTATTAAAAATAAAAAATAAAACAAAAACAGATGAAAGTAAGCAAAGCAGAGGGAGAAGATCATCTGGTTTTTCTTCATCAGTGATCGTCTTCCTCAATCATCTGGACTAATATGCCTTTGTCTTTTACGCAGCTGCAATATTAATATTATTCTTAGCTCTAAGTCGTACATTACATGTTTTCCTACTTATTCATCCTCCCTTGTTCTCTTAGCCCGGAGGGTTCTCCTAGTCTTCCTAGATCTCCCTTCTTTTTTTTCCTACAAATCCAATTCATATCATATTTCCCCCTATTTTGTCATCATCTCCATTAGGCTGAAAAATCTCTAGCTCCTAAAATATCTATCACCCACCATTATACGATTTTCTTTAGAGTATGGGCAGTTTGTGGATTTGGGTATCTTTGAGTTTAATAAGTTATTCACGAAATAGAACGAAGTAAAATTAGGAATTTTATTTATAGAATAGGAAGAAAGTACGAAATGGTGATTTTGAGGTCAACGCAAAAATGTTGGGCTCATTCTTCCTGAGTCAGACTCGACTGAGTTATTGACATGGGTTTGCCTTGGGCCTGTTAATGGCGTGACAAAATGCGATCGGGTTATAGAAAAACGTAGGGGCTATTTTGATCATCAAATAGAAACAAAAATTTCTAACAGCTTTCCTTACAAAATTCGGACTTCAAATTCAAGCTCATGAGGGACATTTCATCTGGGAATTCAACTTCAGCAAGGCGTTGGTGGGCTTCGAAGTTTCAAGCGAAAGCTAAAGTGGGAAATTTGAAACAACGTCTTTTTTATTATTGCGCCACGTAGGAAATGAGGTTGCAATTGGGATATCTCGCAGTTGTCAATAGAGTTTTCCTTATTAAAATATATATTTTTAATATTAAAAAGTCTTTGCATCAGCCACTGTTTGCAACAACCCCGCTCGACACCTTACGTGTCTACTTTCAAAATTACAAAACTATCCTTTGGTGATGCTGTGCGAAGGCCTAGGTGCCATTTGTGTTATCGAGTTTGAAATCCCCCCTCTCTCTCTCCCTCTCCCACCATCGCCCTAAGCCGCACCCACCATCGCCCCCACCCCCCACATCGCGCCCACCATCACCAACCTACTGAGTCACATCCCTCAGTCTTAGTAGTGATCTTTGTAACTTCCCTTTCTTATTCGTTTCCCTTTGTCTCTCCATTACTCTCATAATTATTTTCTTGGATATGAATTTTGTTGGATTTTAGGGTTAGTCCAATAACCCTAGCTTTCTGAACCATGGCTTGGATTTTGGGGTTATTTCAATTTTTTGTAAGTTCAGTTTAGTTTAGGTTAATGGATTTTGGGGTTATATATTCCTCATTCACTCATTTGTTTCAGTCGGTCTAATTTGCTTGTTTTGTTGTTGGGATTTATTGGCTTTATTGTATTGATTATATGCTCTAACTGTGTAATAAGGAACAAGAAAATTTAAATTATTTTCATGGTCTTGGTTGAGCTTGAACTTTGTTAGAGGTTAGTTGTGCTCTGATTGTATGAGTAATTGCTTGATTTTCTATAAATATTGGTGAGAATTTTGAAGATATTGTGCGTGAGATTTTCTGAAAATTACAAAAATTTCCCTAAATATTATGCTGTGTTGGGAGCCATTAAGTTCAGGTTTATGGAATATTCTTCTATGATTGGTAACGGGTTCAAATTATACAGTTTCACATTTCAGGTACATTCTATTTCTCTTTTCATTTGCAAAGAATTTTTATTTCAGAAAACAATAGAAATCTGGAAAAATGTCAAGTATATTACAAACCAAGTGAAGCATGTGAAGCTGGATGATTTTGAAATATTGTTTAACGTAGAAGAGTACGAGGACAACTGAAGTCATAACAATAGCAAAAGCTTTGAAAAAACAATATACTGATACAAATGTAAATTAGGTTTTAAAACTTATTAACTTTCATCTTTCATTGATAAAATTGTTTGTATAAATTGCCAATTTTTATTTGCTTTCGGTCTTTGTAAAAAGGGTATTCACGTTTAAAAAATCTCTTGTTATGTACCCTCTTCTGGTTCTAGGTTCTTGAATAGAGGCCTGACTGAAACCATGAATCATAAACTAGTTTGAAGTCAAAACATAAAAGATATATTAAAAAACCTTGGAACTTATATTGTTTACATATGCCATTGTCATTTGCATGTTTGCACATTGGTGTTAAACACTTGAGTTTTGAAATTGAGTACACTTGAGTTTTGGCAAAAATCAATAAATTATCTCAGTGGAAGCAAATAATGAATGGTTTGAATTTGTCTTTGGTCTTTCAGAATCACACATGGCATCATCCCAATCCTCATCTTTAGTTAAAGATCCTGACATAGAATCACCAACTTATTGGTGTGATTTGAAAACACCACTAAAAACATCTCACAAGCAAAAAAATCCTGGAAGGAGATTTTTCGCTTGCCCAAATTGTAATACAATACATTTGTTGTATATTTCTCATATTTGCCTACTAATATTTTGCTTGCAATGTGTACTTTATCCATGTTAATTAGGAGTTCTATTCTGTGTAGGGAGATGCGATGTGTGAATTTTTCGTATGTGCAGATATATTTCAGTTGCTCGAGGAGAACATTCATGCAAAAAAAAAAAAGAATAAGGCTTTTTGGAAGGCATAGGATGAAGTATTACAACACTAGTATAGCGTTTGAAAAAGCATTACAAGAAAAATAGGCTTTTGTGACCATTTAATTATGATCAAATGACTTTTTGCAACCAATTTTAATTGTAATAGTCATTTGATCGCAATTAAATGATCACAAATAAGTAATTTTCTTATAGAGAAAGGAAGATAAAGTGATATTAAAAGAGAAGAAAAATATTGTATTTGTATTGGGTTCTCACCTTGTAATAGTATTTGTTTGGTTTGGATAAATTCCATGTAAAAAGCATGTGGTGTGGATTAGAAATAGTTTTTTGAATGGACACAACTTGTGCACATGGTTTGATGAAAACCATGTATGTTTGTTTGTATGTTGAAGCAAAATTTATAATGAATACGGGTATTTTGTGAACTATTTACATCTTATTTGTTGTTGTTTTTTTTTGCCTTGATTGTGCAAATGAGCCGAATGAACAAAAAGTGAGCCAAAAGGAAAAAGTAAAAAGTATGATTTATGCATCAATAAGATCTAGTTGTGATTAATTCAATAAGTTGGTTAAATTGGGTACTCTTTTTCAAGTCAAGTTGAACTATATTCATGTGTACTAGTTCACCTATTGCATTGAATTCATTTATTTCTAACAGGTTCTACACTATGGATATCCTTGCTTTCAATCTTTTTCTTCCTCATAAGTGGTCTATTGTAATTTTACATATTAATGGTACTCTGTTCCGAGAGCTCTACTCCTTTTGTAAATTTAAGATGGTAAAGCCACAAAATTGGAATCTCCTTAATTTTCAACTTGTATGTTTTCAATCCTGGCTATTTACCCCTTAAATAAAACACTGCATGAGAATATAACAAGCTCATTTATATATAAAGTGTAAAAATTATATTACAGCCATCACATGGCCATTATATACATAAATGTAAATATTATATTACAGCCATCTGCACCTAACAAGTGGAACAAGCTCCTCTATAACTGTCTGGATCCATAGCTGTCCTTTGTAGCAAGCCACCACTCCTCCTATGTATTGACCGAGCCATTTTGGTCCCAATTGCATCAGGAAAACATTGAAAGTAGCAGAATATTGTTTCCCTTCACGCTAAGATGATCTTGTTAATAGTGGCCATAAAACAACATTATTAATGAAAATGCGACAATATTAATAATGACCATAAAACAACAACATTTATAAGTAAGAAATGAATAAATACATGTAAGATGGAGTAATTTAATAGCCTAAATACATTTTTTTATTTTTTGTTGACATTGTGACAATCAATTTAATAGCGTAAATCCTAGGAGATGTTTATCTTCATGAGCTATTCCTAAGTATATTGAATAGCTCTCTAGCCATAAAGATTTGGATAACCACCACCATAGCTATAATATAAAGATGACCCATGTAGATAATAAATACAGAGCCCCCAATCATCCAAAGAGATGCAGCTAAAAAATAATTGCAACCCGAAAATGAATATTGACAAGAAAATGACTGCAACCCAAAAATGAATATCTAATTGTTAGTGGTGTGGGATAGAATTCCAAGGAATTAGAAGTGAATGTGAAATTGTCAATTGAAAGGTACCTTGTGCATATCCACAACATTCGCTATACCCTCTTCAAGCAGCATAAAAAGAAGATAAACCCAAAACAAGCAAAAATGATAAGATATTGATGATGTTCATCAAAAGTTGGTCATTTTACACAATTCTGAAATAAATTCAACTCATAGGACTAAAACATTTATCACAGATTAATTATATTAGTTTTGGATTATAATCCATTTAGAATTTTGAAGTATTAATTCCCAACAGGACCAATATCATGAACTCGGATAGAACTAATGAAAAAGCCATGATTTTTAACTGGATATGAATCAAACTCTATAAATATCATGCATAAATATATACATATAGTTTATATATATATAGTTTCATCTTTTTTAGCTAAGAATTGAAACTATGTAGGAATATGAGTAGCAAAAGCAGGACACAAAAATTTGTAGCCATGTATGGTTGTGTTATTAATGCACATGCAAAGTCAGCACCTTTCTGGTGAATCTATAATTGCATCAACATTAATCATTAAAAACCCAAAAGCAAAACACATTAATACATGAATCTCTAGATACATGTCCCAACATGCAAATCTTCTGGATCATCAAGAGAATTAATTTAAACCATATAATAGCATAGACATAGATAAAGCCAGCACTCCCCATCATAAAACAATTTCCAGCAAAATGGAACATGCATAATTAAGATAATAGATATAGAGCATGTGCAACATCAACATCTTAGATGTAATCCTTTGCATTTTGATTCAATCATCAAAGTGAAGATAAAAATACAGCAAGAGCAAACAAGTGACAACAATCAACAAAACCAATCAGTCCAAATAATACAATAAAAAATAACAAAATTAGCATCATGTATACCAATTCCTATAAAAAAAAAAGATAAAAACTGAAAAGGTATTACATTTCTATTCTATAGAGGTGAGGATTGTTTCAAAAGGATTAGTGGGATTTTGAAAGCATTTATTGCCTACCTCTGCTATTTGAAATTTGAAAGAACTAAACTTGAAGCACATAATCGAGTCCTAAGCACGAAACAGGACCTTTCTCTTGAATCGGTACTCCATTCCAACCAATAAAAATTGTGACTATTTTGAAACCAGACAGAGACTTAGGAGGTCAAAACAGAGGTTGAAACTAGAGACTTATCCATGCATGACATAGCCGCAATACCCATCTCACAAAACCCAAAACTCACCCACTCTCAGTACACATAACAAATGTTGGGGCTTATGGAAGGAAAATTAGTCCAAAAATATGTTACCTTCGTATAAGCAGCGGTGACGACGAAGGACCTCTCGTACCGCGTTAAATGCGCTCGCAGGGAGGAGCGACGAGAGAAGACCTTCAATGGGCAGCGCTAAATAGAATGACAACATCTCGAGGTGGCGTTGTGTAGAGTGATGGTCGCTAGTGGTGCTAGCTGGAGAAGAGAGAGGCGCGAGGGAAGGAGCACAGGGTTTTCACGTGAAGGATATTTTCAAATTCTGAAGAATGACGAAATGCAGCGTGTGAATTGAGAAACAAGGAAAACAATAAAAAATAAGCAACATGTGTAGTGTGCAGTGTGTGCAGCTGCTACAGTGGTTGCTGCATAGAATAACTCTTTTAATATTATTTTTATTTCGGGATTTGAAAATATAACATTATTTATTATATTTTGTGTGAAGATTTAAAAAAGAATTTAATGATTAGATGAGATAAAATGAATTGAATTGAGATAAACTAAAAAAACATACAAACCTAGCTTTAATAACGCATGTCATGGGAAACATTGTTGTTTTCACAAATAAGTGATTAGGGGAAGACTTATAAAAAAAACATGGATAATTCACTCTCTTTTTTTTCTTTCTTAAGAGAGAAACAGATCAAAAAGCAACCAGTTGATCATATTATTAAACAGCTGTCCGCCCACCTTATATATATATATATATATATATATATCTGGCCCCTTAATAATTGTAGCTCTATATATTGGATCCACCTAACTAATTAAGATAACATGACTGTTATCAATCAGACTTAGTGCACGCCTCCAATTGGCCGCATATTGGTTGGTTAATTAATTAGGAGGTCGCCATTGATTGGCATGCAGTGTGTAAAATCTATTTGGTGAATCTTGTCAATCCTAATAATATTATATAATAATTATTCTTTAATTAGGAGGAGCAAGTTGTTTTAGTTAGGTAATTAGCCATTTGGGCAAGTAAAAGACGTAACTTCATTGGGCTCTTCCATTTGCTCTCTCTCTCTCTATGTATATATATTTTATATATGACTTTGAGAAACCCTTTTTTAGATTTTTATTTGGGTCGTAGATCTCTCCCCTGAAACATGCACATAACTTTCCTAGCTCTAGCTATATATAATAATATTATTATAACTCTTCCTTAACCCTACGTTATTGCATTAGCCGTTCCTTAAATTCATAGTTGCCATGAGACCAAATATTGGAGGGCTTCAATACATTCTTCTATCCCCACACAAGAATTATTGCCGTATACATTCTATCCACAAATGTATATATTATATTTTTGTATAGACTCGTTGGGAATTTCAAAGAAAATCCACTTCATGAAGATGATCATCAAGATCCCCTAATTACAATGACATCATGATGATCGAAGAAATGAGTGTTATAGGTTGGAAATTTATAGGATATTTATTATGGTAATAATTCATCGTACGTATAATCCAATGTACATTTTGGCCCCCTAAGCAGTTAATTTGTATCTTGAATTATTTTCAGTTAAATTAATAATTAGACTTTGATTTCGAACCATAACCCGCAGCCTCGTTAACTTTCATTGATAAAATTAGCTATAGCTAGGAAATTAACGTGCCCTTGTAGTAATATTGTAGCCTCTCATTGATTTCTCCTAAAATTTATTAAGCATTTTGCTAGCTTTACCAATGTAATTTGGCCATTCGAATAATCAGAAGTCAAGCTGTATCAAAAGCCATAGAGACAAGAATGGCATGAAAATTACTCTTATAATCATTAGTAGACAAATTATCTAGAAGGCTGAATGGGATGAGGAAGAGCCCATGCAGAGACCGACGTCCCTTGTATATATAGAACAAATTAAGATTAATCTAGATCGTCCGCTTTCATCTTGTCCTAGCTAGCTAGCTAGCTAGCCTTCGGATCGCCTGTCTTGATCAAAAAGAGTACTTATAAAGACCACGAATACAAAGACAAAAGAAAATTCAATATTGGTCATGAGTTAAGATTCACACAAATTATGTGCTTGAATTGGGTAATTAAATTCGGAGAGAACGAGAATATTAATATGTGTGGCGCACACTATCCACATTCCACATAGCTAGTTTTGTATAGTCATGATCGTTAAATATTGTACGATGCTTAAATATTATATGATCTCTCCCAGCTGGTCTAATTCAGAAAATAATTGAAAAATTGTAACAATCTCAATCCCAAATTAGAGTGAAGGAAAAAAGGGAGACAATGAGATAAAATATATAATTAACCTCGATGATCTAATTAATTGAGATCTCTTCCGATTGATATGTACTACATAATATATCTAACCAGCGGCCGGAATTTTTTACCATTATAATTATTGATGCTTCGATCCAATTAAGAAATTCCTATCTAGCTAGCTATCTTTTCCATAGCTTAGAAAATTCCTATATATAAAAATAAATTAAAGATCCGAATTAGCTCACGTTTAGTTCCATTTTCATGCATATTTTGAAAAGGAAATAATAACTTTGCTTATGTTTCATTTTGTCAAATGAAATGGGACAAACTTATTATATATGGGGACGTTGTGAGTGTGTTTGTGTGTGTACTGTATATGCATACCTACTCTTTCTTCAACTTATCAAAGACCTTAAACCATTAGGTTATTAGTTTATTCTTATAATTGTTTATACATACATTATTTTAGTTTTTAATTATAATAGAATATTCCTCCAACGCATGGTTAGGTACCCAATACAGATGTCAATTGAAAGGCCTTAACAACCTTAATTTGTCTGCATTTAGAGTACAAAGCATAACCAATTATATAATTAAACAAGAAAAATTCTATTTGAAATTAGTTTCTCTGGTTAATTAACATATTTTCCAGCTTACATACTAATGATATGGAATTCTTCTACGTACGCACGTATGTAGAATCCCACATAATCAGCTAGTAAGATAATAAAATTTATTATAATTTTAATCGGTCTCATAATATGTGGTGTGGTGTATTAACGCATTAACTTAATTATAAGTGCAAGGTAGAATCTATTTAATAAACATTAAAAAGAATTAAGCAAAGCTTACATTTGGATAAATGTCTATCACGATTTACATTCTAATTATATATGTCTACCATTTGCATGGAGAGAACTCTCATCATCCAATAACAAATTGATCAAAAGATCATGTTGGGTGTGATCTGTTTGTAAGAGAGAAAAATATTTGACTAGGATGCACATAGTCTCGCAAAGAGTTTTCTCCACTACAACAATTATTGGTTTTTGCCAATGATGGTTATGGTGGCTAAAAGTGTCTGTTTCGTGGGCAAAAAGTATTTGCCACCAATTCAGTTTGTGGGACGCTTGTGGCATATAACCCGCCACAAATATTACTTGTTGCCATGACTTAATTTTCCCACGGCAAATAGGCACTCATTGCCACCAGAGGTTGCTTGGCGAAAGCCTTTCATGTTGGTGTCAAAAAGGCTTCATCATGCCTACTTTGTTGTGGCCATTGATTTTTCGTCATGAGATCATGTCATGGGGAAAACTTATTTCCTGTGAATCAAATTGTCGTAAAAAGGAAGTTGTTACCAGCTACGATTCATTCACCTAGCAGGTTTTACTATTTAGCCACGAGTTTGGTTTGTGTAGATCATCTATTTCTTGCTACCAAGGCTATGGTGATTGAGATTGGTTTTGTGGGTAATTCTAATTTTTTCCCACAAGATCAAGCTGTGTCAAATACATAAATGCCATGAACTTGGTCTTGGGTAAAAGTCAAAAACATATAAAGTAACATTCATCAATTTAAGTTACTTGATCATAAATTGATATCTCATTTAAACATAAGGATCTTGAAATTTTACTACTTAGACATGAACAAATATTGTCTCGTGAATGCTCATATCTTGGTAGGACACAGTTTAAATATGTGGATTTATATCATAATTGGTTATCAACCAACAACCTTACTTGTTGGTTAGTAATCTCTGGGTTGGCAGTAGGACCATGCATGCCCTACGACAACAGTTTAGACTTTCTTAACAGCCCCCACAACTCTATATTACTCATCTCATTCTTGCCATGACTTAAAAGCAAAATGGGTAAACATATTACAAGAATTGTTTATCATTGTAATGCGACATTACCTAAGAGATCAACAACCCTTAATAGTTAATAAAATACCATTCTCACAGGTATTTACACAAAATCTATGTAACATTAACCCAAACAGAGATAGACAAAATTTATGTGGCAATAAATTATTTACCTGTACCATTAGCAGTGAATATACATTCCTATTACTTTCAGCCACTTACACAAAGGGTCTTTAACATTAACCCAACATATATAATCAAATCTCAATATTTCAAGTTGGTATTAATTATCTCTACCCTTGACAGTGAATTAAGTAGACTCAAACAACCACTAAAGGAAAATAATTTTATCCCAAACCCGGCATCAATTTAACCCCAAAAGGACAAGAAAATTAATAGCTAGTGCTAGCATGAATGTTTTAGAAAACACTCAACTACGTGAAGGATTTAACCCCAATAGTATATTTGTCATGTTTCCATAGTGTGAAAAAAAAGGAACTTATCATTTTCATTTTGTTTGCAGCAACCGCTCATCAAAATATCAATTCCAATACTTGTAAATTCAAAAACTAAATAGATAAATATGTCCAAAATTGTGAACAAAATTTTCACATATAGAAAACATAACAAAATAGATATACAACCACGTTTTGTGATTCCCAGCAAACACTTACATCGAAATAAACTTTAACTTGAGTGTCTAACTTTCATCTCCAATTTTGCAAATCTTAGTTAACTCAAAAAATAAAAATAAAAATTGGGCTGCAATTAGAACTAAAATGTGTAAAACCAAATTGAAGAAAATAACAACCATTATTCCCACTAACAAAGCATCGCTTAAACTTACCTATTTGAATTCTATTAATTAGCTCAGCCCTCCGTACATTTAATTCCTAAGAACCAAAAAATAAAAAAAAAAACTATTATTAGCAAGCCATAGCTGTTTGAAGTCCCTGTTTGATTGCAGAGAATATTGGGAACATAGATAATAGATATAAAAATATAGAAATTTAACAAATGGCAAACCCCTAAAAAAATGGTCCATACCAACAAATGGAAATCCAACAAGCAGATTCACTTCCAACCAAAAAATCAAGAAAAAAAAATTCAACAAGCAAAAGATGAAAAACAATAAATTGACAATGTTCTAATGGCTCAGAAAATCACCTCTAAATTTCAAAAGCAATTAATAATAAAAATTAGAAAATAAAACTCAACTAAATATAACGGACAGGGACGAAATCCAATCCAAGCAATCCGCAAGAACTAACTCACTTGAGAAAAAGAACTAAAACTCAAATCTTCAGGAGGAACCAAACGGGCGCCAAAAGCGGGAAAAAAACAATACTTTAGCTGCACAAATAATGTGAAATCCAGTATGCATTATACAAAAATCCTAAAATTTTCTTGTATCTTAATGCATTTTTCGAGCAACCAAATGGGGACGAAAGCGAAAAGTTTCAAGAAAGAGAGGGAAAAAAACTCTCACTAATCATCACTTGGTGAAGTCGGTGACACATTCGACATTGATGAGGATCTCTCTGGCGGAAGCAACGTTTTGTTTCTAGAGAAGGAGAATGGGAGCTGAGACTTGAGAAGAGAGTGAATGCGAGTTGAGAGTGCAAGCGAGAGAAACAGATAAAGAGAGCAGAGAAGATGGAGAAGGAGACGAAAGCAAAGAGGGAGAAAGAGAAATGAGAACGAGGAGAGAGAGGGAAAGCTGAGAATAAGAAAGGTAATTTTGTGTGGTCGAGAGAGAGGGGGTTGGCGTTGGAGAAGATTAGGATTTGCACTTTTAATGTCAACCCTTAGATCTTTAAATCTAATCCAATAGTAAAGATTAAATATTAAATTAAACTAACTAAAATAAATAATTTAAAATACAAATATCATACCATAAAAAATTAGCTTTAATTTATAAAAGTAGTAATCTTTTTTATTAAATAAGTGATAAAATTAAAATAATATTTTATAATTATATTAATTTTAGAAATTAAAATAAAGTGAGTAGTAATACAGAATATTTATTTGCCATGAGAAGCCGTTGATGCAAAATGTAAGTTTTATAGACAATAAAGTGAGAGTAATGCAAGAGTGTGTGGCAAAAATGTTAGTTGTATTTGTCACGACTTCAAGTTGCCACAAATAGTTGTTTTATCCACGATTTTAAAATTGTGGGATGTAAAGTCTTGGAAAAATTAAATATCTTTTTCTAAGGATGAAAACTGTTACAATAAGAAGTATTCTTTATGAACTTATATCGTAGGAAAAGCACTCGTGGAAAAAAGTGATAAATGTTGTAGTGCTCTCACAATAAATAATTAACAAGACATTCGATCAGGAAACACTTAGTTCTCCAAAAAGTCTAGGGATGTTTTAAGGCTTTGTTTGTTTACGTAGATGGACGAGATGATCAGATATATTATGATCAAGGATACACTATAAAAAAATGGTCAGATATAACCAATCTGATATATATAAAAAGGGCAAATATAACTAATTTGGTTATTTCTATTTTTTTAAATGCATCAGATTGGTTATATCTGACTATTTTCTTATAGTAATAAAACTTGAATAGAATATTATTAGAATATATTTTTTAATATTATTTATATTTTAGAATTTAAAAAAACTGAATTAATTATTTTCTTTTATATAAACATTTAAAAAAATTAGAAAAATTAGATAAAATCAAATGAGATGAGTTAAGAAAAGTTTTGACTAAACACAACATCTCATGAGGACCTAGCAAGGATCTAGCGAGTCTAGACAAAGGTCTACTGAATTACAATGCAACTTATTAGTTACTTAAAAATATAATTAGAAAAACAAATTGCAAGTTGTGTATAACATGGAATTTCAAAGTGTATTTGGCCATTATATACTACCATATGATATGTTTTAGAGTATTGGTATTGGATCCATCAAAATTATTTTTAAAATTTGATAGAAAGTATAAGTTTGATAAAAAAATCAATACTTCCACATCTATAATTCTACATTGAATATATTATTTGATTCATCATAATAATAATATAATAATATTTTTTAATAAAGTGAGGAGAGAAAAAGGATGAAAAGAAAGTGTGAAGATCAAAACATATTAAAAATTAGTTAGGAGTGTAAATAGTGACCATTCAAAGATGAATGATGAACATTACTTACTCTAGCTCAAAGTTTGAGATGATGAAATATGATAGGTTTAATGTGAGATTATTTTAGATAAAACTATCAAATTTGTATTTGATGGGTCCTTTGATAAATCCAATACCAACGTTCTTAGGCCTGATTTGGATAGTAATCAGTTGAGATAAGATGATTTAGAATAATATGTGACTAGTAATGAGATGATTTATTAATAATAGTGAAATTATTTGAGTTAAATTTTTTTTATAAGATTTTAAGAAGGAAGAAAACAATTTGAATAAAAACATATTATATAGTTAAAATATAATTAGAATATTAATTTTTAGTATTATTTTGTTTTAAAATTTAAAAGTATTAAATTATTTTTGTCTTTTGTATGAGAATTTAAAAAATTAAAATAATAATTAAGTAATGATTAGATTAAAAAAATTAAAAATTAGAAATTAAGAAATATGTGTGTTTATAACTATACGCCGTTTAAATGTTAAAATGAGATAAAATATAATGAGATAACAAAAGCATCTTTGTATCCAAATGAATGTTTAGCCTTTCAACTAGTAGAAGGTTGGAGGATTGGAGCAGCTCAAAGATGAAGAATAAGGCCGTCCAGGGTGGGTGAAGAAGACAACGTTGGATGGGACCCATCCGCCGCAGCCAACATCTCCCACTTGCCCATTCCTTCCTCGTTTCTGTATTTTCTTTTTCCAAAAAAAAGAAACTTTGTCCGCTCCTCACGTTTCGTTTAACCCTAACCTGGTCAACTTATAACCCCCCTCCTTTAACCATGGTTCGTTTTAAACTCACCAGGAAACTCCAAACCCCACCATCATCCTCTAACCCCACCCACAAACTCCCCTTCTTCTAGGGTTCATTTCCTCAGAAGTTCACGTCATTTGACCATGCTCTCTTCCCACGCGCCACTTTACTTCACCTCTTGTTTTATTTGTTTTGTTTATATATTCAATAGGATTTGAACTTAACATATACTTCATATTATAATTCATGTTAATTTATTTTGTTATATATATCAAAACATTTATAATTTTGAGCTATGGCATATTATATTATAAATATATAGAGCTAAAAAAACACACACACACACACATGTGTGTGTGCTTATATATATATATATATATATTGAAGTTCGAAGTCTAATATTTTTCTATTTGAAGAGTAGTACGAGTATAAAAGCTGTCCAAAAATATATAAAAGTGAGTTTAAAATAAGCAAAAAGAAAAGAACGTTTCAATCCCACACACATGTTATGTTAAAGTTTTCCATTTAACAATCATGATCACCTTGAAATTAATAATTTTTATAAATTTATTCTTTATTTTATAAGAACACTGAGAAGTTTTATAAGAGAGTCAAACTTTGCATAGGTAACTGTTTTTTTTCTTTACTATTTCAAAAGACAACATTGTTATTTATATATAGTATTGATGGAAATATTTATCCATGACATGATCACAACCTTGATTCAAGTTTCATGTTGTGTAGAAAAATATTGTTTCTTCACCTTGTCGGAGAATAGAACTAAAAAGGAAGTTGAATTTAGTAGCAAAAATCAGTAATTTATAAAAAAGAAATGGAACAACCAATTTAATTAATTAGTTTCAGGGTAATGACCAAGTTACCGATGATCAATTTGCAGCTTAAAAATGCTACTATCATTAAAGAATTATAAAAAAGTAAGTATTAATCTTGCAAATTATTTTGATTTATCTAGATCTATTTTATAATAAAAATAAATTTATAATATTTTAATAAATTATATCAAATTATATCAATTTAAAAAATTACATTTATATACTCTGTTTGTCGTCCGAATATTTTTCCTTTGCAGCTCTAGGCAATTGTCAGCAGAACCAATTATATATATATATATATCTATATATATATATATATCTTGCTGGCCAGCTACTTGTGATCATCAGCTCGATTGAGTACGCAGCGTTGAACTCACTCACTCATAAATGCGACTCAGAGTTGCATCGGATCCTTCTCCTCTCTCAAAAAGCTATATTAAAAAATTTCCCAACTAATACCATATTTAAACTTTTCGTGTGTGAGAAATGACTGCGTTTTGAGTCTTTGTCCCCTCCTCACCATCCCCCCATAGCTCTCATCTTCCTTCTTCCTCTCCCTTCTCTTTCTCTGCACTCGATCTTCCTCTACTCTTGTCGTTGGTTTTCTTCCTTTTTTAAAGTTTCTTAAAAAAATCCTTTCAAATCTAGGTTTCGAGTTCCGGAGCTCTCTATATATATCTCTTTTACTCCGTCCCCCTTTTCTTTCTATTTCTTTTCTCTGCACCCTCTTTTTCTTAATATTTTCGCACTTCCCTTAAAATAAACAAAAGCTAAAAAACCAACAGTTTCATTTGTTTTTTAATTCTCTTATTTTTAATATTTTCCTTGTTTTCTGTTTTCCTTTTGTTTCCCTTTGATGTGCATATGGCTGGTTTGGATTTAGGTCCTTCTTCTCGCTATGTTCACCAGCTTCACAGGCCGGACTTCAACCTCCAAATACAACAGCAACATCATCAACAACAGCAACAACAACCTGCAGATTCGGAGGAAGACAACAACCGCGGTGGACAGTACTCCGGAGGAGATCACCTCGACGATGGTCCCCATCAGGGTCTCGAGCTGGTCGCTTCCAACATAGCCGGACATGGGGATATCGTGGCTCGGCGCCCCCGAGGCCGACCGCCGGGTTCAAAGAACAAGCCTAAACCACCGGTCATAATTACCCGAGAGAGCGCGAACACGCTCAGAGCCCATATTCTTGAGGTGGGGACTGGCTGTGATGTGTTCGATTGTGTGGCCACCTATGCGCGCCGTCGGCAACGCGGGATCTGTATTTTAAGTGGCAGCGGGACTGTAACCAATGTCAGCCTCAGGCAGCCGGCAGCGGCAGGAGCCATAGTCACGCTTCGTGGGAGGTTCGAGATTCTATCCCTCTCGGGATCTTTCCTTCCACCCCCGGCTCCACCCGGCGCAACTAGCCTGACCATATTCTTAGCCGGTGGGCAGGGGCAGGTAGTGGGAGGAAACGTGGTGGGGGAGTTGACAGCGGCCGGGCCAGTCATCGTCATCGCAGCGTCGTTTACTAATGTTGCATACGAGAGGTTGCCGCTGGATGAGGAGGAGCAGCTCCAAATACAGCAGCCAGCTTCACAGGGTTCGGGCGGTAGTGGTGGTGGAGGTGTGGGGAATAACCCATTCCCGGACCCTTCTGCGGGGTTTCCTTTCTTGAATTTACCGCTTAATATGCCATCGAATGTTCAGTTACCAGTTGATGGGTGGGCGGGGAGCTCATCCGGCCGTAATCCGTTTTGAGTCAATGGAGTTTATCTGGTTGTTCGTTTAATGCGATCTTTCGGCCTTGATACGGAAATTTAAGAGCTTTTCTGGAGGTTTTTTGCATTGGATAAGAGAGACTTCTGGTTAAAGGTCAGGAAATTCATGGACTGTCATCAACGTGGTTAAGTCTCCTTATCTTCTTTTCATGTCGATGTTGTACCCACGCTTTTCTAGTGCCACTTCTTCTTTTTCTTCTTGTAGTGCCACTTCCTCGTTGGATTTTGGTCTCGTTGATATCTGGAAATAGTCTTCTGTCATGGTGGAACTCTCTTTTACTTATTAATTTGAAATGGTTTGATGATTTAGCTGTCTAACAAAATTTGTCTATCACCATGTGTCATCTATGTTTAGAAACTGGCAATTACTGAACTTTTACTGTTAGGAACAGATCGGCTAGGTTTCTCTCTGTCTTCCCCTTTTTTTGTTATGGACTAGGTTTTCTATTTTTAGGATCAACTATAATATTTTACCTTCTTTACGTTCATCTATACATACATTTATATACATATAATATATATATATGTATATTGATATATGTGTGTGTATAGTTTTTTTCTTGCTCATAATGAATTTGTGAAAATGTTTCATTAAGTACATCTTATAGGATTTGGGAACATGGGATTGTGTTCTTTCCATTGTTTTCAGAAAATAATAAATAAAACAGTAGTGTAAAAGAACAAGGGTTTCTCCAAGGGCTCCCTAGGATTCTTCTAGTTGGAAGGACTTCATGTTGGTGTCAAACCAGCAGAACTAAGCTACATTAATGTTCAACCTACTTTCCTTATCTACTCCTTCTGGGAATGAGCTCCTTTGAGTTTTCTACTGAATTCAAAATCTCTCTTCATAACCATATCTCTTGAAAATATAAAAACAATCTTCAACATCTGGGTGACATGTCTTTTGGCGAGTTTCTAGTGATAAAAATGGTACTCTTCTCTCAAACATAAATAAAGTCTGCTTGGTAACTAGTGCATGATATATTATGCGCATGCATCCACTCCATCAAATGATATTACGGAGATGAAAGGTATTTGGAGTTCTTTCTCATGAAGTACCTGGTTTGGGTGGTTGTGTCTAAATCAAAAGACATTATAGCTAGCACGATCCATTGTTCCAAGTCTGAGCAAACTATAGTACTACTCTATATAGAAAGTAGCTAGCCTTTTGAGCACTTGGTTTTGTTCATGGTGATGATCTCCCTGGTCTCTAAAATTTCGATGAATACAACTTTTAGACACTATTTGTAGTTGAAACAGCCTGCAGACAATGCAAGCTGGGTTCGATCGATGCCTTTTACAAGCTAGTTTTGAACATACGCCATGCTTCTGTTGAGGAGGCACTACTTAGCCAACTTATCAATAACTGAAGTAAAAAATAACAAGTGAGAATCGAGACATTTTGATATATATATAGATATAGATATTATATTATATTAATTTCATTACCAGTAACAGATATTGACTAGTCTTAAAAGAGATTAAGTCCAGAGGCATTTTTCTCGTGCTGAAATATTCTTCGGATATAATATCTATATATAACCCTTCTCTGTGTGAGAATACTTTAAGTTCTACGCGGTATGGCTTATATCTGTGTGAGAATATCATTTTCCAATTTAATAACCATCAAGTTATGATCTATTTGATATTTAAGAAACAACTTCCCTGTTAAAAGTTTTCTATTTTATAATATGCTTATCTTGGAAAATTAAATTAATTAATAAGTGTTTCATGAATTAATATATATATATATATATTATATATTCGATGAATATGTAAGGCCTTTTCTTCCCCCACGACCACTCCGTCCATAGATGCCATTACACACACAATTCAATCTTTCAAAAGGTATTAATTAGAAAAATTTAATGTTCTACCTATAAAAAAAAAAAAAAAAAAAAAAAAAACAAAAAATTAATGTTCTTAGCTACTGCTTATGAATTAGCTTCTTGTCCTTTGTAACCATATGGAAATCTGGCCGGGTTACTTGATTTCTAGGGAGACACTCATTAATTTTAGGAAAAAGGCATTGCCTCCGTCCTCTAAACCATGATCATCAACATTTTCCTAGGCATATAGGTAGGTTTGCGGCAGATGACTTAAATATTGTAAAACTCCAGGCCTGTCAAATGACTTTAGTTATTCTCCACTAATGATTATGCGAGGTGCCATTGATGTAACAAATTCTCGTGGGTCTTGTCTCTGGACAATTGCATTTGATTCCTTAACGCACTTTAGTTAAGGATTATGCTTACATATCTTCTGGGGAATTTTCAGGCCGGGCAACCTAATTAAATAACATATAGGAATAATTAATCTTCTGCAAATGTTTGAATGATGCCGTCTGTCTTGTTGGATGTAATGAAAGGAAGTATTTACACATATGACATTATAAATTTTATGGTACTCGATCCTATTTTTTTTTATCCATGTGGATCAGTACTATGTATTTATAATTATTAGAATTTTTTAAGCTCATGTCTTGAAACATTATCGCCCTAGGTCATGTCTTGAAGATTTTCACTCAGCATGAAACTAACTTTTCCTGCCGCGGTCAGGTCTCCTAGCTAGCAATGTTTTTGTTGATCCAAGATCCATGTGGAGAACAAAATCAAGTTATTATAGCTCTAGATTTGGAGTCAAAACTGATCAATTCAAGGGATTGTTTTGGAGCAGGCCTAGGAATGGTGAATCGTTTCATTAAAGTAGTAGCCTTTGGAGATCGAGCTACGTACGTACTTGCAATTTATTTCTAATTAATTGGCGGCCTGGTACTTTACTCTAGATGGGGATCATATAAGAACTTTAGATTTACTTGTTAATCGGATACAGGCGAATGTGGTATGTACTCATTGGACAGCATGATGAGAGTACTGGACAACTAGTCAATGTGGTACCTGCTATTCCCCAGAAACCTGAAAACAAGGTAACCCGCGCGTTTTCACACACACACACAAACACACACACACACACACACACACGCACGCACACGCATATATATATATATATATATATACACACACACACTAGAAGAATATAGAAATTATTCATCTCTTTAATTTGAGAAAATATGTAAAAATAACATATAGGAAATGACAGATAATCTGCTAGTTGTTGATGGGGAAAGCGCAAGCCTAATTAGTTTGATCCCCTAGTCTTCCTGTAATCGCCTAGTGTTCGATTGTCATCATAACGAATCAACGGAATAGTTCCAGCTTACACGGAGATCTCAGGAGGGTGTATAAGGGAAAAAGAGGAAGAAGAAGAAGAAGAAATGGCTTGTGAAAGTTAATTAAGTGAGTCATTGTTTAACCAATTGCAACAGAAATGAGAAAAAATTTAATTAGCTCATGAACAGGTCACACGAGAAATACTGTACCAAATTAATTATACGTGTCTACATATATAGGCTTACACAATTAAATTATAAGTTGGCTTTTTAAGGAATGATCAAGAGCGGCTTATATAATTTTATATTTGCAGTAGCAGCAGAAATCATAGTATTATGGTATTTTAATGTACGGTTCCAGTCAACAGTACTGATAAGTGTAACCACATTTGTGGGGACTCTTTTAGGTTAAATTGTGTAACATTGTAACCACTAAGGGGGAGACAATAATGATAAGATAGTACTACGGATCAGTTTTAATACTTCTCTCATGGAGCACTTTGTTTTATAAATAGTGATTTTCATATAAGTATGCTTTATTTTAAATACATATAATACGCAAGATATATAGTATTCAAGAGATTCAAATCATGATGGCAAGCGTCAAAGTATAAAGTTTTTTAATCATGCATCCTAGACACAGAATGAATATTTGTGATCTCAAGGTGGATGTATTAATTAAGAAATGATCATGTTGTCCTAGATATTATAAACAGCACTTATAAGATGCAAACATACGTCATCACGATGAATATCGATCGATTGAAAGGTATGCTGCAGTAATCTGCATATTGTAGACCATAAAGTCAAAAACAAACAAATCGAAGTTCAAAATTTAAAGAAAGTTGATGCGGATCATATGTAAATTAGAGGCAAAAGGCAACCTGTATGAATGTGATCATGAAGACGAGCTTAAATTTCTGATCCAAGGCTATATATGTAAAATGTTGATCCCGAGAACATTGATATGCTGGGGATGTAATCTTTCAAGTTGATCACGCGAGGTATTCAATATCTTAAGATACATATGATGGTGATCATTACATTAATGTTCGTGCTACTAGACGTTGTGCTTGATCTCTTTATACTTGCAGATGTACGCTTCTCGGCCCTGATGAAAATGCCATATTGCTTTATTATACATTCGCTAGCTGTCTAAACTCTACTGGTTTTTTCTGGCCAATTCATGTGATGCTGTTATATGCTGTGCTGGTTTGCTTTTGTCCAATTGGCGCTGCTATTTTTGCTGTCCATGATTTCTTGTTTGGAAATTGGCCAGGCTTGCTCTTTGGCTATAGTTGCTGTTGATCATGTCCTTTCTATACGCTGCCAGTTTGCTGCTATAATTCCTCACTTGATTTGCTGTCCTCACAGTGATGCTACAAGCACACCATATATATTGCGCAATTTCTTCTTGCTGATATAGCTGTTATGAGCAATAGGTTTTTTGCATTATTCTTATAATTGGCTAGTGCCATCATGTGTTGTGTTAGTTGGTCTTGTGTTAGTTGGTCTTACCTATTATTGCATTAATGCGAGTATAATTGGTTTGTCTAGCTCTACATTGCTGCTTGTTGGATGCGTAACTTCTTGTAAACAAGTATATTTTCTCATTATCCAAAAAGGAAAACATATCTCTGGTCTTAAAAGAAAATGGAGGGTTAACACAGAATATATCTTTAATTAAATATGCTAATTTCCCAGTCTCCATGATCACCTGCCTTTGTTTTGCCATCAAAATTTACAGCCCTGTCTCGATCAATGACTCAATTCTTGAAAGAAATACGGAAGTTTAAGGGCATTTCATAGATAATTAGACCTGGGAATGATTTTTACTCGAAGAAAACAACCTCCTAACATTCTTATAAACACTAAGCTGGAGAGCAAAATATTTCTCAAGTGTTAGAGAAGAATCCAACCAAACCGAGAATCACTCATCCAAGAATCATGCAGTGCAATGGCAACTGATCAGATCACACTAGCAATATTTTGGTCTCTAACTACAATAAATAGATCTTCCAGCCAATAGCTAGATAGAATTTGAAATTTGTATTTAAATTTTGTATTTCAAATTGTAATTTAAATAATGTGTTGTATATCTATTTATAGTTATCAATACAGTCTGGCTACGGCATTGCGCATGCCAGCCAATTTTCCTTCAATTGTCAATTATATTTACATGGTATCAAGGGCCCATTGCTCACGCTCAAACCGATCCTTCCCACTTCACGCCTATGGCTACTCTGTCGCATTCCGTTGCCGCATTCACTGCTCCTAACCTCACTCAATTGGTCTCCACAAAGTTGGATGGGTGCAATTATCTCATATGGTTATCCTAAATAGTTCCTATACTCAAAAATAATTATTTGAAGGGTTTCATGGATGGTTCTGAACAATGCCCATCACAATTTCTCCTTGATACTCAGGGGAAATCTACCACCGATCTCAACCCTCAATATGTTATATGGCACAAAAAGGATCAATTTGTGCTTGGTTGGATCAATGCCACTCTCTCTAGCACAGTGGCTCCTTCAGTTTTTGGCATCACTTTGGCTAGCCATGTTTGGCAAGTGTTGGAGAAGAAGTTTGCCTCTAAGTCATGCTCTCGCATTAGCCACCTCAAACGCAAACTTCAATCCCTCAATCAAGGATCACGTAGCTGCACAACCTACATTGATGAAGCCAAAGAACTATCGAACTAAGTGGTTGTCAGTAAGATTGTTGATAATGATGACTTGATCACTTATGTGACTCACGGCCTAAAGTCCACATATTTACCCTTCATGACCTTTCTTTCCCTAGCCACCCGAGATCATCCTCTATCATTTGACAATTTTCAAACTGAACTTCTCTTAAATGAATTACTTATGGAATCCCAATTAAAAAATAATCCCTTTGATCCACCCAATTCAAGTTCTTCGCACCCAAAAATCCATCCCACAACTATAACCGAAAACCAAAATACCCTCCTAAGCCGAATCAACCCTCCTTCTCAAACCATAACTCCACCAACAATTCGGCCAGTCAAACCTTCCCTCCCCAATCCAAACTACCCTCTCATTCACCACCCTCATTCTCTACCTCAAAAACATCCCAACTAAACACCACTCCTCACTCTCCTAGCCAAATATGAGGCAAAATCAATCACTGAGCTCTTGACTACTATCATCGCATGGATTACGCATATCAACGCTGCATCCTCCGGCACAATTGACGGCAATGGTGGCTCATACCAATGCTGAACATGAGAATGAAAAATGATTTGCGGATAGTGGAACAAATCAACATATCACAACAAATCTTGAGCAACTCCACCTCTCACAACCATACACTGGTCAAGAACATGTAGCGGTTGGTAATGGATAAGGTTTGAATATTGCTAAGATTGGTAATGTAACTTTTCATACACCCCATACTAACTCCATCTCAACAATGTTCTCCATTGCCCTCAAGTTGTAGCCAATCTCCTTTCAATTAATCAATTTTGCCTTGATAATGGTTGTTCCTCTATTCTCATTAAATATCATTTTTTTAAGGACACATTAACGAGGGAGACACTACTCAAAGTCAAGAGTGAAGGTGGTCTCTATCCATTTTCTATGCAGTCAATTTCTCACAATAAGTCTCATACTTTAACAGTCGTCGCTAGAACAAAAGCACTACTTTCAATTTGGCATTTTAGATTAGGCCATGCATCTTTTTTTACTGTCTCTCAAGTATTAAATAAATATGATTTACTCATTCTCAAGTCTTCAAGTACAATGACTTTTTGTAATGCTTGTCTGCTTGGCAAAGAAAAGCAACTTCCTTTTCCTAGCTTGACTCGAATTTCTAAATTTCCTTTATAATTAATTCACTAGGATATTTGGTCATTTCTACTAACTCTTTTGGTGGATGCAAATACTATGTGCTATTTATTGACGATTACTCAAAATTCACATGGCTATATCCTCTTCAATGTAAATTTGATGTTTTTACCTGCTTTGTGAAATTCAAAACCTTTTTTGAAAATCAATTTTCAAGCAAGATAAAACAATTTCAATCCAATGGCGGGGGAGAATATACCTCAAATGAATTTAAATCCTATCTCGCCAACAATGGCATCCTTCATTGAATCACTTGTCCACACACATCACAACAAAATGGGGTCTTTGAACGTAAACATCGACATATTGTTGACATGGAATTATGTCTCTTAGCCGAGTCTCACTTAACCTCCACCTTTTGGGTCGATACCTTTCTCACCTCCATGTTTCTCATCAATCGTCTCCCTCCACCAACTCTAGAAAATCAAAGTCCATACTCCAAACTCTACGACAAAAATTTAGACTATGCTTTACTTCGCACTGTTGGTTGCTCACGTTTTCCCCTTCTTTGACCATACAATTCTCATAAGTTAATGTTTCAGTCAAAACGATGCATATTTATAGGCTATAGCGCAAATAATCTTTGGTATAGATGCATGGATCTTGTAACTCAAAAACTTTTCATCTCGAGACATGTTGTTTTTGATGAGAAGTCCTTTCCTGCAAAGAATGGACAGCAACCATCTGATCCATTCACCATGCCTACATCCCCTTATCATTCATGATCTCCTTCTTTCCCAGAGATAATCACAAACACACCCTCCTGTGCCTCTATCCCACAGCACCAAACTACTCCTTACCTCAATTTGGCATCACCACTTCCGTCGGACCTGTCCACCCCTACCTTAGAAAACCAATTCTTAGCATCACCACTTTCGTCGAACTAGTCCACCTCCTCACCCGAAAATCATGTCTTGGCCTCCTTCAAAATCCCACCAGAAAATAACCTCTCAACTTCCTCTTCTCATATACCCGAAACCTCTTATCCCTCCCACCATATGATCACTCGGTCTCAAATTGGTTCCCTCAAACTATGCACCTTTTCTAACTATCATCTTTACTCCACTAAATACCCCATGCATGCATTATCCAGTACTACTTTACCTATTGAACCCCGTTCTTATCGACAAGCTGCTCTCTTACCTAAATGGTATGCTGCAATGAAGGAGGAATATAATGCTTTTATGACCAACAATACGAGGACACTATGTCTACGGCCCAAAAACCATAATGTTGTTGGTAACAAATGGGTTTATAAGATCAAACAAACCTCCAATGGTAAGGTTGACCGCCTCAAGGCTCGCTTAGTGGCTTTGGGATACAATCTAGAGGAAGGGGTTGATTTCATTGAAATTTTCAGCCCTGTGATCAAATCTGCCACTGTTCGTGTCATTCTCTCTCTTGTTGTGCAACTTGATTGGTCTATTACTCAATTGGATGTCTCAAATGCCTTCCTTCATGGCATTCTTGCAGAGGAAGTGTTCATGGAACAACCGAAGGGCTTTATTGATCCGACCCATCCTGACCATGTGTGCAAACTTAAGAAATCACTCTATGGCCTAATACAGGCAATAAGAGCATGGTTTCTTTGGATCTCCACTACTCTACTTGAGTTTGGCTTTGAGTCATCCTCCGTGGCCACATCCTTATTTGTCTATCAACTGGAAATTGTCATATTTTTATCCTTATCTACGTTTATGATATTCTTGTTACAGAAACTGATTCATCAATGATCCGCTCACTCATTAAAAGGCTACAGACTGAATTTAAAGTGAAGAATCTTGGCCACCTTGGATACTTATTAGGCATTCAAGCAACACACGACTCTAGTTGCTTACATCTTCAATAGTCCAATTATGTCTCAGACATACTTCATCGCACCAAAATGGCAGGTGCCAAACCTGCACCATCTCCATGCACCATGGGTGAAGAACTTTCCTCTCATGTCGGTGAGCCACTTACTTCTGCCAAATCACAGAATATCATCTAATAGTTGGCACTCGCCAGTATTGCACCTTGACAAGACTAGACATTGCCTTTTCGGTCAACCAATTGTGCTAGCACATGCACAATCCCAACTCCTCACATTGGTCTATAGCAAAACATGTCCTTTGCTACCTAAAGGACACCATTGATATTGGCCTATGTTATACAAAAGGAAATTGCTATTTCCAAGCCTTCTGTGACTCGAATTGGGCTGGTGATCCAGATGGTCATCACTCTACTTTAGGCTATGCAATTTTTCTTGGCTCCTCACTTGTGCCATGGTTTGTGAAAAAGCAATCTATAGTGGCTCAGTCCAATAATGAAGCTGAGTACCGCGTGTTAGCTATGGCTACTGCTGAACTCTGTTGGAATCGAATTCTTCTCCAACAGCTTCATCTTACCATTCCCATAGCTCCTAAAGTATGTTGTGATAATAGTGGGACAATTGCACTTGCCTCAAACCCGATGTTTCATGCTAGAATGAAACACATTGAAGTCGACTTTCACTTCATTCGTGAAAAGATTGCCAACAAAGATATCACAATACACTTTCTTGGCTCCTTGGATCAACTAGTAGATTTGTTCACCAAAAGGCCTAAGTTTTGAATGTTTTAGCATGCTGCGATGAAAACTAATAGTGCTTCCTCTCCCCATTAGCTTGTGGGGGATATTAGAGAAGAATCCAACCAAATCGAGAATCACTCATCCAAGAATCATGCAGTGCAACTATGATGCCCCCAAATTCCCCTTAAAATAACACGGGAATCGAGGTATTGGGATGATGACAACACGGGTCACACATCCCAACAACACATGTCAAACGTGTGTGCACACGTAACATACATAAAAATATAGGTCGCAGGGGATAATAAATTAATATCTAAGTACCAGAATTTTTAGAAATATTTTACAAACCAATTTAATAAAAACTCTCCAACAGGAGATTTAATACAGTCATCCAAAAATACAATTTAAACAAATACATAATTATAAAAAAGGGGAAAATAAATTTCTCGAGATATCAATTAATAACATCACCTCAATAGCGGAGCCATCTCCTCAGGCTCGGCCTCTCCAAAGTCTGCATCCAAACAAAATTACGATGCCAAGATGGCATCGCAGGTAAGTACAACCCAACCAAACCAAAAGACAAAAATACATTAATGCCATAACAACAACCAAGAACAATTAACATATGCATGAAACTCAAAATCATCTTCCTCAAAATCGATGAAATAACCACACTCGTCAAAATTCCAATTTAATCCACAATAAAATCACCCATCATTTTCTATAAAATAATATCCTCAAAATCGATCATACCGGGCGTTACGTATCCCCGTCCCCATTACGTCATCCACACACTCACACGCTGATCACAACGGGCGTTACGTATCGCCGTCCCCGTTATGACTCAACCCAAAACCAATAAAATCCGCTAAACACAATTTAAATCCCATTTTCCATCTCCAACACATGAATATCCAAAATCATGCCAAAATCCACTTTCCAAATATTTTCATGAGCATGCGCGTAAATACACAATGCAGACAACTATGCACCAAATAGCCAACAATTAAATAATCCAATCAACCAACAAATACCAACATCAACCATCACATATCAGCAATAATCAAATACAACAACTGTTGATGCCAAAAATATGTTTAAATCTTAAAGCTTATTTGGAAAGTACTTACAGCGGTAAAAACGCACTTCCTTGAACAACGCCAGTCTGCAGCGTTTGTAGCGGTCACATGTATACGTTAGGCTAAAACACTTAGTTTGACACCAAAATTTAGGGAGGTACTCATTGAAGGGTGGGGAATTGATGAGTGCACAAAAATGCACTCTAAATACTCTATTTAAATACTAAAAGAAATGAGAAAACAATAGATATAACTCATGTTATTAAAATTAATGGTCATTTATCTTGAGATAGATATAAGCATGATTTAATATATTGATGAGAATATAAAATGCCATATTTTCCTCTCTTAATGTTTAATACTTTATTCTTATTTGATGCCTAAATATACTCATTATTCTTATATTTTGATTTAGGACACAAATAGAGGCATTAGGAGCAAATGAAGATAATTGCGGAATTTTAGACAGTTTTGACATCTTTTCGTAATATGGGCATAACTCTCTCATCCAATCTCCGATTGAGCTGATTCAAGATGATCTAGAACCTCAAGAGAAATATCTATAACTTTTATGTTTTGTGTTTGAAGATATATCCACTCAATCTAAGACAAAATCAACCATCAAGTGGACGCACCTGCACTTGACGTTCCTGGATATTTTTCAGCCACTTGCATCAAATCCAAATGTCATCATAATATTTTCTAGCAAGCACTCCTACACCAACATGGAAATTCAATGATCAATTCAGATACAAGATGAAGTGCACTCAAGTTTCTTCAAGACAAATTATTTGACCACAAGATATTAAGTCATACAAGACAACTAATAGATAGAGAAGCAAAATTGAAACACTCAACCTACAAGCAAAATCCAGCTCATGCATGGTGGGAAAACAAATGATCAAAATGACAACTCACAAATCACTTAGATTCAAGAATGGCACATGGCAAAACAAGTTGAAATTGTGATGATTTTGTCATGACAACTTGCATGAATGATGCTTATAAATAGAAGGGAGGGGTGTGTGTTCTAAGACCATGCTTAGTGTGCTTGGATGCCTTGGAAGATACATTGTTTTTGAGAGCTTGAGAAAAGAAAAGAAAAACCAAAGAAGAGAAAAGAAAATAATGGTTGGTTCTTCCATATTATTCCTTGAAGAATTTTTGTTGCATATTTTCAATATGTGTAACTAATTTTCTAGTAGAGCTAGGGATGAATTTGTATATATGATGGTATTTGTAATTGTTTTTGATTCATATATGTGTTCTTCAAATATTAAACTCTTTTGTTTAGTCATTCGAAATTTATTATAAATGTTTTCGTCACCAAATAATCTTAGAATTTATTTCATTTATAGATTCAGTCATGCTTTTTCTATTAAATGCAATAATCCTTTGATTATGTTTGGTTCAATTGGTTATCTATTTTAATTTAATTCTCTGCTGCAATATTGCTCTACGAGTATATTGTCGACGTTGAATTTCTTTAATATCGATAACAATTCCTGTTCTTATATTGTGACGAATGATTTTTCGAAAGATTACATTTGATTTAAATCTGGTTATTAATGTTTTATTTTCCGATTGAAAATTTGGACATAAAATTTTCAATTGAGTTATTAATGAATCGAAAATAATTAAAATACCAATTATATACAAAGGATTCCCGATGCTTTACTTTTCGCACTAATCTAAATCTTTTTGTTAGTTTCGTTACTGTTCTTCAATTTCTCAATCCATCTCCCTGTGGAATCGACACCCCAAAGCTATACTGCAAACGACCGCGTTATTCTTTGGGCGTAATCAGGAATCTCATGGAGGTGGTGGTGTGGCGGCACAACCACCGGAAGGTGGCGGATCGGGGCCAAAAGGGGTGAAAACCCCATTATCGGGTTTGGGGTCATACCGGGAAGGTGAGGCCGCGGTTGGGGAAACTGAGTTAGGGGGTTGACCGGCTGGGTGAGGGGAGTCGAATGGTGGCAGAGGTGAGACCTACGGTGGCTGGACGGCGGCGCGGCAAAGAACGACCCGTTTAAGGCCCATTTCGGGTGAAGGGGCTAACCAGCGGCGATGGATGGATTTGGGAGGTGGGTTATGCTCGCCGGAGGTTGGGGAGTCTAGTGGTGGTGGTCGGAGGCCAAGGGGTGGCCGGAAAATGCAAGGGAAGCAAAAATGGTCATTTCGAGTTTGTGGTCGTGGAGGGGTGGTGGGGTGGCCGGCGGTGACACCACCGGTGCCGTTGAGCTCGCCGGCATGAGGGGAAGGTAGTGGGCTGGGCGGTGTTGCCAGTGGGTGGCCGGCGGCGGTCCTGGGGCGAAAGGGAGAGGAACGGCGAAAGGGAGAGGGAGGCAAGGGAGGGGCTGGGCACGCGGGGAAAGCATAGGAAAAAGGGGAAGAAAAAGAAAAAGAAAAAGGAAAAAGAAAAGAAAAGGAAAAGAAAAAGGAGAAAAAGGAAAAAGAAGGGAAAAAGGGTCCAACCAGAAAAACACAACAAATTAAATAAAAGCAGACTTTAAATACTATAATTTTAATATCAATAAAATAAAATATTTAAAATCCCAACAATATAAATAAATTAAACCCAAGCACAATATTAATTATAAAACAATAATTAATATAACGAAAGCAGATAAAATAGATTCACATAATAAAATAAAGGAATTTAATTCCACTCATTAAAATAATTAACTCATTAAAATAAATAAGAAAAGTAACGTAACTCGATATCAACTAATTAATAGCTCAAATAAATATCTTAAATAAATAAAATATGATCAATAATATTATTTAAATAAATTAAAATAATTAATACCGAGAATAAAATAACGTGTAAAAATACACGTAAATTTGGGATCTCACAGCAACTTCCAATATCTTGACAATCTAATCCATCCGAGAATCATGCAGTGCAACGGCAATCTGATCATATCACACTAGCAATATTTCGGTCTCTAACTACTTCAACAAATGGATCTTCCAGCCAACAACTAGATAGAATTTGAAATTTGTATTCAAATTTTGTATTTCAAATTGTAATTTGAATAAAGTGTTGTACTTTTATTTATAGTTATCAATATAGTCCGGCCAAGGCATTGCACATGCCAGCCAATTTTCCTTCTATTGTCAATTATATTTACATTAATTTGGTGGTGAAACTCTACTTGAATGACATAATCTGATATTGCTAGAACTTGGCTAAATTTTAAACCTCTTTATTTTGCTGGAACCTGGCTTGACGGTTTTCCTTTGGACATTTGAGTTTACAAAAAATGTGGTGCTGTCTTTAGCCTCCAAATGACAATGCTGATAAGAGAGTCCAGTTGTTGGAACCTTACTGCATTTTTTTTTATTGAAGGATGGATCAATACCTGATTTTGATGTGGTTTGAGCCATTTTGCTACCATTAATTTTAGCCTTTCACTCATATTGTAGTTTGGTCATCATGACCGATATTTAACTTACTGGTGGCCTTTTTATTCATTTAATTTCTTTTATCTCCACTAGAAAAAGTTTCCACTATCACTAGGTCACTATGCTCATCAACCATCAATCTTCAATGATTCCATCCTTCATTTACTTCATGATCCTTGTTTTTTGAAAACCAGTTTTAAGTAATTAATTAATATAACATGAGGAGCTAGAGTTGGGCCAATATTCTAGAGTCAGAGCCATGTATGAACTGATATGGATAATAAAGAAATCATGTTATAATCGATGTTAAATCCCCTAGGA
The DNA here is from genome assembly GCA_036898215.1 of Platycarya strobilacea. Classification (NCBI taxonomy): domain Eukaryota; kingdom Viridiplantae; phylum Streptophyta; class Magnoliopsida; order Fagales; family Juglandaceae; genus Platycarya; species Platycarya strobilacea. The sequence goes on along the minus strand of CM072549.1, from coordinate 30,080,768 downwards.
CACCTAAAGTATTGCATTTAACATTATAAATTTCCATGTCAATTTAGATTTCTAAGATTCGAACGGACAAACAGACACTCCTACTTAGTAGCAAGCCCTTTTTCAATAAAAGCGACTATTGAGACTGACCGAGATTCAAGGGGAACCATTACCAGAAGGGAATCAAATCATGATGAATGGGGAGAAAATCGCTGGAATGGATGCTAATGTTACAAAGATGGTGAAAGGAGTGGAGAAAAATAGCCATGATTTGGGGAAGCCTGTTGAGTTAGGAGAGGATGGGCCTAGTGGGCTCCATGTGATCCCAAATGGTAATAAACTTAGGAGGGGTGTGGTGGACCAAAAGCCTAGTCAGCTTAATCAGGTCACAAGTAGGCGATGGAAACGATTGAATGGATTGGGGACCCATTTTGTTGAGGGCCGAACAGCAACACCGAAGGCAAATTCTAAAGATCGAAAAAGGAAAGCAGGGGTCTTGAAGGTGAAACGTAACTCAGCGGGTGACATCAGTTCTCTTGATGGAGGCCATTTGAGGTCTGAAGGAGGGATGGATATGGGTTACCAAGAATTTCCCAAGATATCAGCAGAGGCTAGTGTCCAGCCCTGCCAAAAGCCATGAGGATATTATCTTTGAATGCCCGTGGGCTTGGGAACCCACGGGGAATCTGTTCGCTTCGATCTCTAGTTTCGAAGCGAGCTCTTAAAATTATCTTCCTTTAGGATACACGTTTGTTAACAAAGGAGATGGATCACTATAAGTTTTCTCTTGGTTTTCTTAATTGTTTTTCTGTGGGTTATGGAGGTATGGCGGTTTTATGGCCGCACTTTATCGATTTTTTGATTCTAAGTTATTATTGCCACCATATTGATGGGATAGTTAGAAATACGGGGGTGGATAGAAGGTGGTTTTATATGATAAGGGTTTATGGGCATCCCAAGGCCTCTTGTTGATATCAAACTCGGAATATTATGAGGTTGTTGAACTCCTCTAGGGAGGGTCCGTGGTTATTGGTTGGTGATTTTAACGAACTTGTGAGTAATATGGAGAAAAAGGGTGGCAAGCCACATTCGGAGGGGCAAATGGATGAGTTTCAAAGAATGATAGATGATTGTGATTTGAGAGACTTTGGGTTCATGGGTCCTTGATTTACATCGTGTGATTTTAGAGAAGGTATGAATAGATTGAAGGAGAGGCTTTATTGTTTTTTGGCAACTGTTGAGTGGAGTACTCAATTCCCTCAAGCCACTGTAACTCATGGGTCCATCTCCTATTCTGACATAGCCCTATTTGATTGAATTTGGAAGGGGTAGAGCAGAGGAGGGGTGGTAAGGAGAAGCTGTTTCATCTTGAAGTGATGTGGGTTGGAAAGGACTGTAAAAGCATTGTAAATTGAGTTTGGGAGAGGAACAATATGGATTGGGTCATGCGGAATATTAATGATTGTGGCAAGGAGTTGAAGTGCTAGAATGAAATAAAGTTTGGCCATGTTCAATCCGAGATTAGAAAGGCTCAACATGAGTTGCAAAGGCTATAAGAAAGGGATCTTGATGATGAAATATAGTTGCAGAATGCACGACAAAAACACCAGATGTAGTTAGAAACGGAGGAGTTGATATGAAAGCAATGGTCAAAAGTTCTATGGCTGAAGGATGGGGATAGAAATTCCCGCTTTTCCACACAAAAGGCTCTCATCGCCAAAAGAGGAATGCAATTGTTAAGTTAAAAGTTGGGAGTGATGATTGGTTACAGGATGCTGAGAAACACAAGCTGATCCTGGACTACTTTGCTTATATTTTATCCATTTCAACATAGAGACGTCCTATGGATTTTGTTGATTTGTTACAGGAAAGAGTTTCAAAGGATATGAATCAGATTCTAACCAACCCATTTACAGAGGAAGAGGGGGACAACGCATTACATGAAATGCATCCATTGAAAGCTCCAGGGCCGGATGTGATGAGTCCATCATTCTATTAGAAATTTTGGTCTACTGTGGGAGTGAAGGTGAAGTCAACGGTCTTAGAAACTATGAATTCTAGTATGTTTCCCCAATCATTGAATCATACTTTTATTACTCTTATTCCAAAGAAGTCCCCTCCTATGCTTGTGATTGATTTTCAGCCTGTGAGTCTTTGTAATGTGGTGTACAAGCTGATTTCAAAAGTGCTTGCTAATGGGCTGAAAAGTATGTTGGGTAATGTTATTTTCGAATCACAGTTTGCTTTTGTACCCGGTTGGATGATAACTGATAATGTGCTTATTGCATATGAACTCATGCATTATTTGAGATGTCATAAACGGCGTAAGAAGGGTCATATGTCAATTAAATTGGATATGAGTAATACATATGATCGTATGGAATGATATTTTCTAGAGTTGGGGTGTGCTCCGACTCCGACAGAGTCGAAGTTCAGAGTTTTCGACTCCAACTTCGACAAAATCAGAGTTCAGAATTTTTGACTCCGACAGAGTCAAGTTTAACGTTTTCGACTTCGACTCCGACTCCGACTTTAGTCGAAGTCAAAATTGACTTCTGACTTCAATCGGAGTTTAGAATTCTGAATTCTAATCAGAGTTCAATCAGATTTTCAATTGAAAGTCAGAAATTTGACTTCTAATCCGAACTCTGAATCAGAATGGGCCAAATTAGGCCCATTCTGAAACCAAATGGGCTCAATTGAGCCCATTTTCAAATGTAAGCTCCCACAACCATTTATCTATTAAGTTTCATTGCTAAATAGTCTTAAATAATAAACAGTTAAACAAAGTACAATTAATACAAATTACTAAGCCTAAATGCCTAAATGCCTATATCCTAATATAAAAAAATAATCTAGACTGAATAATACAAAAAGTATTACAAAATACAAATTAAACTATTCACTATCACTAGGATCCGTCATTCGAGGTTACTAAAAAACATTCGCTGCAGCAAAGTAGTTTGTAGTTTATAACTTGTAACTTTGTCATTGGTCATACGGGCTAATTCCAATAAGTACCCAATCCTCTCCCATTTTGTTCGAGATGTGCTAGCCGTTCCTATCATTACGATTGCATCTGAATCAGCATTTAGTACTAGACATCGAGTGTTAGATGCCTACCAGAATTCATTGTCACCATCAACCATGGAGGCTCTCATTTGCACACAGAACTGAATTAGTGATGTACCTTGTGACGACCCGAGATTTTCATCTCATATTATTTTAACTAAGTAATTATTTTAGTTAATTAGAATAATATTGAGAGGAGAGGAGGAAGGCTTGGGCTTAAGATTTGAGTCTTGAAAGTCTAGAGTAAGCCATTGGGCCTGGAAAGGGATAACAAGCCCATAAGCCCATGAGGTTGACCCATGACCCATCAAGCCCACACATGAGACACTTGTCACCCCTAGAAAAAACCTTAGTGGGTCACCTAAGACTAGTAGGTAAAAATAAAAAATTACTAGTAGGTAAGAATTTGACTAGTGGATGGTTGGTAGGGTAAGTTGTGAAATCTCATGATGAGATTTTTTTATCATTGGAATATCTTGGAAAAATACTAAGATATTGTCTATTTTAGTCTATCTAGTATATGCCATATTTAGATGGTTGACACTTGTAGATGAAATAGGAAGTGGAAGAGAAGAGAAGGAAGGAATTGGTAGAGGTTGTAGCCAAAACCCTTAGGGGTTTTTCCCATATAATCTTTCCCAATCTAAGCCAATGATCAAAGGTAGATAATGTAAGAGTGAGTTGAAAAGATGATGGACAAGTGAGGGGAGGTTTCATGAGAAAGAAAAAAAAAAGAAAAAAAAAAGGAAACCAAGGGATTCGGGTGACGCATGCCATGAGCTACAGTTGGAGATTTGCTAGAACATTTTCAAATCTAGTTGAGGGGATATTTTGGACATGTGTAAGAAGATTAAGTACAAGGTGTAAGATGTGTAAGAAGGTATGGTGATGTAAGGGAATGATTGAGGATTGCTTGTAAAGGAAGGAAACTAAGGGAAAGGGAGATGAGGTTTCGGATGAAACCAAGGGGAAGGCATGGCCGAACCATGCATGCTCTTTTTCCTAAAAGCATGACCTTGGGATCTTGTGGAATGACATGAGGGTTGTTAGATGAGTGTGTAAGAGGATTGAAATGACAAGAGAATGAGACAAAATGGATAGGAGTTTCGGTTGAGACAACTAGGAAGGCATGGAACCGAATGCCTTAGGTCTTGTTGTTCTTTAGGGATTTCATTCCAAAATGAGAAGATCTTCCAAAAGAATGGCTATGATGTGATGCTAGAGTCTAGGAATGTTCTTGGGATGGGATGGGACCTTGCCATTTTAGTCTAACTCCCGTGAGGAATTCGGCAACCCTATAGGAAAGCACAAACCGGTTGCTCACTTCCACACACTTCCACAATTTGTTTCTTTTCCTATGTAACCACCCTTGTCCAATCATGCGTCTTTCAAACATAGACATGGTGGAGTGTCCTTGAGCCCTAGGAAAAGGGGCATGGCCGAATGACCTTGAGAATGCTCATGCCCTCACTTGGTCATCTTACATTCTCACAAGCTCTCTCACTTTCTCTACCTCTCGGCCAACTCCCTTTCTCTCTCAATCTTCTTTTGCTTCACTTTCTCCTAACCTCTAAACATCAAATTATCCTAAGAAGAGAAAATCTAGAACAAATATTCTTGAAGAGGGGTTGCTCTTGAAGAGGTAACTTTCTTTTAAGTAAAGATCAAACCTAGAAACCTAAAGAAGAGCATACACCATGTTCATGTCCCTTGTGTAGAGTTTTTCTCAAAAAGTGTTATGTTCTTGAGTTAATCTAATGAAATGTTTAATAAACTTTCAGATTTCATCTAAGCTAGCTAGGAGTATTCTAAGTATATTCTTATATTTCCTTTAGCAATTTTAGTATACTCTTGAATGAATTTAGTTGGATTGTTTGAATATTTGCTTGTGACTACTAAAATGAAATCCTTTAGTGGAGAAAAATGCCATGCTTAGTTAGGTAAAAAATCCATGTTTAAGTTTATAATTTCTTTAAGTTTAAGAACATGAAATGATGTGTGGATTTAGTAACTTATTCAACATAAGGTGGAATGGAGAAAATGCATGTTTATCTTTAAGTTAAATAGTAGGATATTGGATGATGATAGTGGTATCGCTTATTTGGTGACAAAATCTATATTTAAAGTCCAAGTATCTTGTTAGGTTAAAGACTTTATCATGTTGTGGATTTGAATACTTGATATAAAGGATTATTGTGGTATGGCCAACATGATGAGTGATAACGATACATATGCTTGTTAAAAATCTGATTTGGAGTTGAAAAAGGTTGGATTGTGCATGTAGGTATTTCGGCTTAAGGGTTTTTGGGTTGAGTTATTGGTTCAATTATTTTTTTTATGTTTTGGTTAAATATTTAAACATTTAGAGAAATTAGAAGTATAAAAACTAAAGGATTATACTAGCACGATTTGTGGTTTTCATCAAAGTAATTGAGTGAGCTATCATGGTGAAAGGAGAAGTGATGAAAATAATAATTTAAAGGACACAGGGATTCGGCCAAGACATGTTTTTGGGGTTAGAAAAATATACTTAAATTATTGAAGTTAAATTGGAATGTTTGGAGAAGAAAATGCTAGGAATCATTAAGGGAGCATCTCGGCACAACCCTAGTGGGAAGGGGCCGAGTACCCCTAGGTGTGTGTGAGGCCCAATAAGTGTTTTTGAGTAAAAAAGTGGTGGATTTATGTGGTGCGTAAATTGTGAAAGAGTTTGACGTAAAATATGCATTATGTTCGTCTCACATTTCACATATTCAGTGATATGAGTCTCATGTCTCATGTCTCATGCATGCAGTACGAAAATCATGTTTTAAACATGTTTTTAAAAGAAAAGAAAATAATTAAAATTTTATAAGAACCCCAAAGGCTGGGATGGGATAGTGCCCTAATGGAACTCTCTAATCACTCAAGAGTGTCTAAAGTTGAGTGAAAACACCTGGGTTGACAAAGAACCGTCGGCAGACTATGTATGACTCCAAAAGGCGTTCGAAGTATGGTCGCACCTAAAGCTAATGGGTGCGTACAGGACGATGTTGGCTTTTGCCTTCCCACTACAGAAGAGTTTGTAGTCGCTCGATGAGTGATCAATCGCCGAGTGATGAAGAGCGCGAAAGTGCGCGAAACGTAGCTACTTAAATTTGATACGGTAGTCGGGTGCTAAAGTAACTAACAGGAACACACGGTGCGTAGGACAACCGTGATGTGTCCAATAAGATGTCATGATGAAAAGATGAACTTTTGGGCTATATATGATATAATAAGTGACGCCTAAGATAAGAGAAAAGGAAAAGATTTGCGGAAAGATGAATTTTGAAAAGAAGCTCAAACGTTTTGTTTTATGAGGTTACGAGCAAACACATGAAAGAAATAAAGAAATGAAATTGAAAAAGAAATGACAAGAGCATGAGCATGTGCATAGAGCAAAATCATGAGTCCCATAATGCATAATATATAGATGATTGTTTGCTATTCATTTAATTGTATGCCAGAAATGCTTTTGTTGAGATATAAATGTACTTACTAAGATTTCTCCCGAAATCTCACCAATTTTTATCTCTCCACTATCGCCCACTTTCGAGATGGTAGAAGTAGTTGCAGGTGATGACAACCTCGACGGGTACGAGTCCAGGGACGACGTCACGACCCCCTACAGGCCCGACTGAGTTTGTTACTTCTGAGCCAGTGACTCTCGACTATTTGGGTCAATGGGCGGCGAAGTCACTACCCTTAGCTACTTATGTTTTGGGGGACTTTCGTCCTATTGGGTGTTACTTGGTCCTTGGAATAGATGATTTCCTCCATATGGGTCGCTTATATAAGTCATCTTTCGGGATGAGTTGTGAGGTGAGGCCAATCATGGACTCAGATCGTCTTCGTTATGGTCCAAATACCAAGAGGATTAAGAAGGAGTCCTTGGATTAGGAGGAGATAGTATGGGATCTACTATGCAACTTTTGTATGTATTGCATATATTTTGGTCTTTCGTTGTTTTGGAAGAATGAACAATTATGGAGGATCTTTATGTTTATGTTAATAGTAATGCAATATTTTAGGATATTATTTTATTAAGCCATGTGATGTACGCTTAGAAATGTTTGATCTTCATCCGCTGCGAAAACCTTTATTATCTGTTTAAAAAAAACCATAGTACACGATAAGATGAGGGGTGAACTTCCCTGTGATGCTCATCCCCGACATCATGGTTTGCGTATGATCCCAAGCACAAGCTGGGGCACTGACATACCTTCTGGACTAGAAAGTATTGGCATCGATGCTGAGAGTTATAGGTTTGAGTTAGGTAAAATTTAATTTATTTATTTACTTATTTTTTTTATAATTTCATAATCTATTTAACCTATACTGTCTATAATTTCATTTTACAGATCTAGTTATTAACCCTAATATAGTTGCTGATGATTGTTGAAGCAATTGATGGTTGCGTATATTTTTCCTCTACTTTACACCAATTCAAAATCTTAACTCATCACTAGGCTCATCGATCTCTGTATTGGATTTCTTGTCGACCGTGTATATAACGATGTCATAACTTTGAAGTCTCTAGATCAACTGGTTGCACTAGCCTGATGGGTACGGGCATCTGAAGGAGGTATAGAGCTCGAGCTCAAGGGTGAGGTACTTGTGGATTATGAGGATGAAGCCTGGCTACTAGTGACGGTGCTGTAGTGGGTGTATAAGTCATTCAAATCTATCTTAAGTGCTGTGATAAACGATGCGCCTTTCACTGCCCCGATAACCTTAGTTGCCCACCATTCTATTACCGCCAACTTTAATTGGGAGTCGAGGATCGGTGCTATGAACAATAATTGTGATGCCATACCATATAACAGTCTACTTGAGTTAGCACAACCTTCTTTCAAGTGGTGGTGTAGTATCGAGATCTCGCTGAACCACATGTTTGCCGTCGCATATGTGGATCTAGATACCCGCATAGTAATGTCATATAAGATCTATAAAATGTTGATAAACTCCCCCACATGTTGCCAATCCGTACTGTTTGGTGGACCTCGTCGCTTTCTATTAGGCTTCAGTAGGGCATACCTCAGAACCCATCCTCGATCTCCAACCGCTCAAATGCCATATGGTACTTTTGTGCCACATCCAAAATCAGATATATGGAGTTCTATCGAGTGAAAACATTTATGCACAACATTTTTGAAGGCTTAACTCCAACCTGTTTAGCTATTGCCTTGAACTTTCACAACCTTTGGGGAGAAGCTCTCACGTACCACACAATGTTGTAGACTTTCTTAATAGAATCGTTCACATCTTTCAACTCCTCACGTGTTTGATTATTGAAAAATACCCAATTATCATAACAATATAAAAAATATCCTAATTTTTGAAGACTTTAATTATAAAAATATTAAAATACAAAATACAAAATTAAAACCAAAAAGGCTCACCAACAATAAGGTTGATTATATGAACAGTACATCGAATGCGAATATACTGGTGGTTTTTAATCATATCGTCTCTCGCCCTCGTATTCCACATAAACAAGTCAATAGCAGTCTCATTGGCACCAGCATTGTCAACTGTAATGCATAATATTTTTTGGATGCCCCAATCCATCAGGCAATCATCCATCTCCGCTCCTATCGATGCACCTTTATGATCGACAATTTCTTTAAACTCAATAATCCTCCTTTTAAGGTTCTACTCTTTGTCAATATAGTGTACTGTGATACACATGTACAGCGTATTCTGTACTGACGTCCATGTGTCGGTCGTAAATGACACTCTCTAGCCAGTGGTTATAAACATCTTCTTCATCTTTGCCTTCTCCCTCAGATGCCTTTTCCTACAATCACGCATCATTGTATAACTGGATGGCAATGGAAGCCTTGGCTCAAGCAGCATCACAAACTTCTAGAACCCTCTCTTGTCAACCGTGGTAAAAGGCAGCTCATCCTCTATACCCATATCTGCAAGCGCCTCATGGTACACCTTCTAACTGTATTGAAGGGCCACCAGGTTTCTCGTCTGTGTTCCTATCCCATCAATGGCTATAGAAGTCTTGTAGCTAAGATTAGTCTGAGTCTGACCTGCGGCTACATTTAATAATTTATTATCAATGTTAGTCTTAAGTGGAAATTAAATGAGATTAAATGAACAAATCAAGTAGCATACAAAACAAGACACTAACCTCTTGACGCTATCCCCTTCACTATTTGGTACCGCTAGAAACCGTTCAAATGTGATGAAAGGCAAATAGTGCCTTGCCTTTTTGAATGACACCCAACTCAAGTGCCACAATGGTTGGACTCAGCTTGTGGTTGATGGGGATCTCCATCCTCAACCTTCGTGAATGTTTCCATGTATATAATCTTTTTTTATTTGATCATGGACGGGGTGGCCTCGCCTGTGAATGGTGTATGGGTACATCCAGATCTTGAACCAGATCGTCCCCAAGACCCATCTCCTTCTCCTCTATAAACTAATCGGGATCTTCAATTTCCAATTCTATGTCAACTAGAAGTGAAAATCCACTACTAGCACACGAGGTCTGTGCTCGAGTGGAGGTGGGTAGTCAACTCTGAGTCCGACTCGGTGCTGCCGCTTAGGATGCTGACAGAGTATTAGCATCCGGTGTCTCATATGGAGTCGAATTCCCACTGGCATTGACACTACGTAAGGGATCCATCTGTGCTGAAGCCTGGAATCCAAGTATAACAATATTGAAAATGTTAGTAAATATAAACTTATATATAAGTTGATATATAAAAATGTTAGGAAACAATAAAGTACATATATTGTTCCAAGAAACCCCTAGAGTGGCACCAAATTAATGAACTAAAATCTCAGCCCATGAATGCCTAGACCATCATTTTAGGAGTTTAATAAATTAATTCAATCACTTTAAAAAAAGAAATTAAATTGCAAGGATGAATGAAAATGAAATGGAATTTAAAGTGCCATACTATGCTTTAAATTAGGTCTACCCACTCACCCTATTCAAGTTAAATCCTCTAATTTTAATTTGCAAGGAAATATACTTTTATTTCCCAATGATCTCTTGTTTCATGGCTTCTAGCACTTCAAGCAAAGCCCATTGCTTCTTTACATTAAATATATATTCGTTAAAACTTAAAAGCTTGCATTTTGTAATCATGTGTCGTTTGACTTGAGAGAAATTCAATTAATCTCAGGTGCACGGACTGGCAAAAGTAAGTTGCACAAAACCTTTACCAAATTAAGGAGTGAGATTTCAGAAATAATGGACTTTGCTTGTGGTTAACTTAGATGGAGATCAATGCTACAATGAAGATAATTAACTGGTTGATCCATTGCATAATATATATCACCATGGTAGGCATTGTGTGTCCAAAATTAGTCCCTTGAGTTGTGGCTATATATGATAATTGAATTACATATAAGCTAGAAGATGCTAGGATGAGAACATTGAAAGGAATTAAAGCCATTCAAATTTAGAAACTGTGGTGAGTTAGCAAACAAACTTGATCAAACTACACATAAATTATTTCATCATTTTAAATTTTTAACATAGTTTATAGAAATTTATTTTCAATCAACCACTGTTTTCAGTTCAATTTAATTAGGTAATAGAATTTTTGAAATTTTCAAAGTCACACGTTACAATACATATAATTGAAAATGCTTCTTCTAGTTTATTTTTTCTCAATGACATTTCAACAAGCACATTGCACACGTTGTCCAAGCACATACAATACACAAAACCTTTGCCTATCAATTTGAGTTTTCTTCAATACAAAATCACACACAAGCCAAGCAAATCAAATAATCAAATTAAAATAACACTTTTAATTAGTTTTAGTTAAAATCCATAAATTTAAAACCCTAACCCAAGAATTGGGACGACGTCATGACGGCATGACTCGTGACAGTGAGGCAACCGATGGTGGCATTGAGAAAAGAAGAAGAAGTTGAGGTGACTGGAGAGGATTGGAGATTCGGGATTTGGACAAGAAAAACAGAGATGAAGAAAGAAGAGAGGAACTGAGGAAGGGTGCTGTGCCGCAATAAGGTCTTCGACCTTGGATTAAACATCGTCGTTCCTATTTAAATCGAATGGCGTCATTTGGCTTAAACTTAAAAAAACACACAGATGTAACACGATGTTGTTATGCATTTTTTTTTCATTCAGAGTTCGGAGTCAGAACTCGAAACCTAAATGAGTTCCAGTTCTGACTCCGACTCTGAATTTCAAAATCCGATTCCGATCAGAGTCGAAATTGGTGTAGAGTTCGGACAGAATTCAAAATTCGCAAAATTTGCCCAACCTTATTCTAGAGAGAGTTATGCGAACTATGGGATTTGCAGATAGTTTTGTCAATATGATTATGTTCTGTGTACGCTTAGTCTCATACTCAATTTTAATTAATGGTGATCAGGGTCATATTAACCCGACATGAGGGCTAAGGTAAGGGGATCCTCTATCCCCCTATTTATTGATATTGTGTACTGAGGGCCTTATTTCTCAGTTGAGGAGGGTGGGTGAAGAGAGAAAATTTAGTGGAATCCAGTTTTGTCGAGGGACACCAATTATTGATAACCTATTGTTTGCTGATGATAGTGTTATTTTGTCAAGCCATTGTACAAGAAAATCTACATTTACAGGCTGTGTTGAAGAATTATGAACTCACTTCAGGCACAAAGATTAATATGCAAAATACATCAATGGTGTCTAGCCAAAATGTGGAGGCACAAGTGAGGAGGTAAATTTTGGATTTGTGGAATTTAGAGGCAAAGAACAATTATGAGAGGTATCTTGGCTTGCCATTGGTTATTGGAAGACCCAAGAAATGGGCATTCTCTGGTATAAAGCACCGGATTTGGAAAAAGTTGCAATGTTGGAAGGAGAAGTTACTTTCACAAGGCGGGAAAAAAGTGTTAATTAAAGCGGTGTCTGTGGCGGTGGCTATGGTGGTCCCTACTTATAATATGAGATTTTTTTGTTTCCTAAGGGCCTATGCTTGGAATTAGAAGCCATGATGACCCGGTTTTGGTGGGGCCAACTGAAAGATAAAAGATAGATTCATTGGGTAATTTGGTCTAAGATGTGTGTACCAAAAACTTGTGGAGTTTTGGGCTTTAGGATTTGCATTATTTTAATTTGGCTCTTTTGGCAAAACAAGGGTGGCAAATACTTCAAAATGAAGGTACCCTTCTCCATAAACTTCTTAAAGCTAGGTATTTTCCAAATACTAGTTTTTTGGATTCAAGCTTGGGTGGTAACCCCTCTTACACTTGGAGGGGTATATGGAAAGTAAAGCATATTCTTCAAAAAGGGTGTAGATGGCGAATTGGAAATGGTGAAAGTGTGAAGATGTGGATGGATCATTGGGTTCCATGTGTAGATTTAGCTTCTTCAAAGGATTCTCGTCCAAGTTTCCAGCAAGAGGATATAAATGCGATGGTTGACATTTTGCTTAATAGGAACACACGGTGGTGGGATATTTTAAAGGTTAGATCTCTCTTCAATCCAAATATTGCTGAGGCAGTGTTAAAAATTCTAGTTTGCCCAGGGAATGAACAATATCAGATTATTTGGGACAGGGATTGGTGGGGTCGATTTTCAATTAAGTCTGCATATAGATGGTTGAGAGATATAAAGCACCAGTAGGTGGAAATCCTTAAGTGGAAGTCTTCACAGGATGTTATGGAAGGATATCTAGAATTTACATATACAACCGAGATTGAAAGTTTTTTCATGGAGAGCTTGTTTAGACTGTTTGCCTATCAGGGCTAATCTACAACACAAGATACCTGCATATGGAGGAGAATGCTTGCATGTGTGAAGAGGATACCGAAACTTTAAATCATATGTTGTTCCACTACTCTACAATAATGGATATTTGGCAATTTTATCTTCCCATAGTTCAGGATATTAACTTGCATGGTCCTTTGATTCGTGTGGCTTTACAATTTAGAACTTTGAGAAGGTTGGATGTGTTTCAAAGATTTTTTACTATTGCATCATCCTTGTGGTTTCGTAGGAATAAAAAATTGCATGATGATGAAATGCTAGATGCCCGACAATGCATTCAGCAAGCCTTAATGACGCAACAAATGTTTGGTGATGCACAGAAGCAACAAGGGCCAGCTTTGAGAGATTATTGTAAATGGAAGTCTCCACCTTAGGATTATGTAAATTTGAATGTGGATGGGGCAACCTTGCACAACTTCATAAGGTATGCATTAGTGCTATACTATGTGATCATGAAGGAAAAGTTTTGTTGACAGCTAGTAAAGGGAAATGGGAGGTGGATTAACTAAAAGCCATTGAGTTTTGGTTGTTCTAAGAAGCCTACAACTAATAACTCACTTGAGAATTTCAAATTTATGGGTTGAGACGGATTGTTTGTTTGTAGTTGAAGAACTATCAGCAGGGTCATCGGGTCACTCTCCTTGGGATTCTCTTATTTTTGAAATTAAGTCGCTTATGTCCTTCTTTCATGATGTAGAGTTTTCTCAGGTTTATAGGGTAGGAAATGAGGTGGCTCATCATCTAGCTAGGAATGCTTGGTTTGTTAAGGGTGTTCAAATGTGGTGGGATAGGTTTCCAGATTTTCTCTCTCAGACTATTTGGTCTAATAGTTATTTGCAATTTGTTATTCCTGTTTCAATGAAGTTTGTTTGGTTATAAAAAAAAGCTTCTACCGACCATGTTCTAGATGTGTCCCCTAGGTGGATATTGTCCGTCGTTGGATTGGTCCTAAATGCCCATTAATGAGCATTTGATGCATTTGGGCTGATGTTCATAATTAATTTTTTTTTTCTAGGCAAGGGTAATATTATCTATTAAAAAAAACAGAAGATAAAAGTACAGATAAAGTTATATTACACAACATGTGGGTCCTTCCCACTATGAAAAGGTAGAAAAGAAGGTGGGATGGTAGAAAGGGGCATGCTACCAAAGTAGAAGTTGGAAGCGGCCCATTGCACTAAATGATGTGCACATCGATTATGGAGTCGATGAATTTTGGAGATTGTCCAAGTTTCAAAATTTGAAAGGAGATGCGTGATATCAAAAATAATGTTGCTCATAGCCCATTCCGTTGATGAAGAGTTACTAGAGATAGCATCGACTACTTGTTGAGAATTGCTTTCAATAGTGATCTTGTGTATATTGTGGATGTGATCTTCTTTAAGGTCATTAAAGATAGCAAGGGCCTCGTCCACTGAGGGATTAGCATTGCAAATTTGACTAACATGGAAAAATAATAATTGTCCTGCACTAGAATAACCTATAGCTATTGTAGTACAACTTGAAGGACGGACAACTGCATCACATTGTATTTTCACTAGTGGCATTGTGGCATCTTGACTGGAATCAGCTAGTGAGGGATCAATTTTTTCCCATGCCACTTGATGCTCTAGTAATTGGGAATTAATACATCTAGAAAACTCCATTGGATTGGGTATGGAATTGTGATGGACAGAAGAATTTCGGGTTCTCCAGATGTTATCCATGACAATAGCAGCAAATACCTAGAATGAATGAAGCTCCTATTTTGGAATAGTTAAAAATCTTGCAGGATCGATAATTGATTGAATCTAGTTGGTGATAGGGAGGTTTTTAAAAATTGAAATATTCAGTGGCCACCGTGAAGTTCTCCACCATATTTTTGCAAATGAGCAATTAAAAAAGAGGTGATGTATGGTTTCAATATGCTGCTCACAGAGGGGACAATTTGTATTTTGGAAAGGTGCACTTGAGAATTTACTTACCTCAGATCTTGTTGGCAAAATATAGTGTGCTATTTTCCATAGAAATAGCTTGTGACGATCTTGTAGCTTAAGTTTTCAAAGCTTTTTCCAAGAAATGATTGTCTGATTTTTATGACATTTGGTTATTGTTGTATAAGCTGATTTTATGGAGAATTTACTTGAGTAATGATGAATCCAACATCTTTGATCAGGTTTTGAATGCAAGTTAAACCGGGAAAGATGAATTTTTTGAATTTCTCTAACAGAATCTTAAGTGAAGAGAGTGTGTAGAAGTAGCAAGTTCCATCTCCTTGGTGCTTCAAAAGTGAGTTCAACTACTCTTAATTTCGAGTCTACCATTCTTGTGTCCAAATTGAAGGTGGGTAGACAGTTTGGGATGGTTGGTATCCAGGGGTCATTCCATACTTTAGTGTTGGTTCCGTTGTTGATTTGATAGCATATGCTTTTCTTGAGAAAGTCCCTTTGGTTTAGAATTCTTTTTCATACCCATGAATTATTTGTTTTGGAGCTAACTTCCCAAATGTTGCTGTTGTTCAAGTATTTTTGAGTAAGAAAGTTTTTCCATTAAGTGCTTTATAGGATCGTATGCCTAATCCTCCTGCTGATTTTGGGGTACAAATGGCAACCCAATATTTAGGAGTGTAACCATTTTGATTTTGTTTGAATCTCCACCATAAGTTCTTCAACTTTTTGTCAATTATGACAGCCACTTTCTACAGCATTTTGAGAGTAGCCATTATGTAGGATGGCATTGAAGCTACTACTAATCTAATAAGTGTAGTACGCCAGCTTGTGATAGTGTTTTTTTATTTCCAGCTTGTGATTTTTCTTTCTATCTTGTCTATTTTGAATTTCTCTAACAAAATCTTAAGTGAAAAGAGTGTGTAGAAGTAGCAAGTTCCATCTCCTTGGTGCTTCGAAAGTGAGTTCAGCTACTCTTAATTTCTTGTCTACCATTCTTGTGTCTAAATTGAAGGTGGGTAGACAATTTGGGATGGTTGGTATCCAGGGGTCATTCCATACTCTAGTGTTGGTTCCGTTGTTGATTTGATAGCATATGCTTTTCTTGAGAAAGTCCCTTTGGTTTAGAATTCTTTTCCATACCCATGAGTCATTCGTTTTGGAGCTAACTTCCCAGATGTTGTTGTTGTTCAGGTATTTTTATAGTAAGAAATTTTTTCCATAAACTAGAAGATTCATCAATGATTGCCCAAAAAAGCTTTATAAGCATAGATTAGTTGAGTGCTTTATAGGATCATATGCCTAATCCTCCTGCTGATTTTGGGGTACAAATGGTAGCCCAAGATTTGGGAGTGTACCCATTATGATTTTGTTTGAATCTCCACCATAAGTTCTTCAACTTTTTGTCAATTATGGTAGCCACTTTCTACAGCATTTTGAGAGTAGCCATTATGTAGAATGGCATTGAAGCCACTACTAATCTAATAAGTATAGTACGCCAGCTTGTGAGAGTGTTTTTTATTTCCAGCTTGTGATTTTTCTTTCTATCTTGTCTATGGTCTCTTGGAATAAGCTACTTTTTGAATGACCAATATAGAGAGGCAATCCAAAATATTTAAACTTTGCAGGGCTAGTTTTGAATGTAAGAGCCTATTGAATATCTTGCTTCACTTGGATTGGAGTATTTTGACTAAAATGCTTAGTGGTTTTGCTATGATTCACCTTTTGTCCTGACCATTTTGAGTAAGTGCCAAGACACCTTTTAAAAGCTAATGCCATAGAGAGGTTTAGCTTTTCCAAGTAGGATGAGGTCATCAGCAAATAAAAGATGTGATATTGAGGGTCCTCCTTGTGAGATTCTAATTCCAGCTAGATTTATGAGATTCTCTTATCTGTAAATTAATCTAGAAATTACCTCACTTCCTATGATGAAAATGAATTGTGAAAGAGGGTCTCCCTACCTAAATCCTCTAGATGGGTGGAAGATTTTTTATGGGGATCCATTTAAAAACACCGAATATGATATAGTGGATAGACATTCTCGAATCCAACTAGTCCATTTGTCACTAAAGCCTTGCAGCTAAAAAAGTTTGAGAATAAATGGTCATTCCATGTAATCGAAAGCTTTTTCCATATCAATTTTTATTGTCATGAGACTAGTTTTTCCTCCTTTTTTTGAGATAATGAAAGACTTCCTGTGCAAGTATAGTATTCTCATGAATCAATCTTCATGGAACAAAAGCAGTTTGGTTCGGGAAGATTAAGGTGGCCATGATGCTTTTCAGCTTGTTAGCAAGAATTTTTGCTATGATTATGTAGCTCACATTTGCTAAATTGATTGGTGTGAAGTGATGTGTTTGCTGATGACATGCTATTTTAGGGATAAGAGCAATATTTGTATGATTCAGTGCCTTTAGAAGCTTTCCATAAGTGAAAAATATTTGTACCATAACAATTACCTCTTTTTTGATAACTTCCCAGTGTAACTTGCAAAAGTGTCCTGTAAATCTATTAGGTCCAGGAGCTTTTGTGGAAGGTGTTTGCTTCAAGGTGGAGAATATTTATGCTTCCATGGGTATTTGAGTAAGAAATTGATTTTCAACATTACTGATCTTCCTAGGGAATAAAGAGGCTAGATCTTCAGAGAAAATTGGATTAGAGCTTGTGAAAATATTTCTGAAGTGATCCACAAAAGTCTTGGTGATTTTATTGTTGTTGTTAATCCAGTTAGCATTTTCCAACTTTGGGTAATTTATTGAGTTTCTCCATCTCCTTATAATAGTAGAGGTATGAAAGAACCTGGTATTTAAGTCTCTTGTGGTGAGCCAAGTTACTCTAGATCTTTGCTTCCAAAGAGATTCTTCTCACCCTAGTTGTTCTTGGAGATTAGTCTTGAGAGTGAATTCTTTGGGAGTGGAGTCATAAGATGGGACCTCAGTTTGAATATCCTTTAAGGCTGCTTGAATATTGTGTATGTTGTTTTGTATATGTCCAAAATGGGTTTTGTTCCAATCCTTGAGTGCTTGTTTTGTATGCTGGAGTTTTTTAGTAAGGAAAAAAGCTCGCAACCCTATATAATGATATTCCAAGCTTTTTTGACAACGTTGAGGTATGTTGGGTCCCGACTCTAAAACTCTTCATACTTAAAAGATGACTTGTTGGATAATTGCTTATTGGTATCCAAGACAATCAGTGAGTGATTAGAAGAGCTTCTAGGGAGGGTTGTAACATGTGCATCTGGGAAGAGAGAGTTCCAATGAGTGTTGATGATGGCCCTATCTAATTTTTTACGAATGTGATGGACCCCATGCCTGTTATTTGACCATATGTGAGGGACATCGTGGGACTTGAGGTTAATAAATCCTGTGGTTTCAAGAGAGAGTTTGAGATCCATAGATTTAGAAGAGCTTGAAATAAGCTCGCCTCCCACTTTTTCTTGTTGGCTAATAACAACATTGAAATCTCCTATTGCGATAACTGGTCTAGGGAATAAAGTGGTGACGTAGTTAAGATCTTCCCAGAAGTGTCGCTTTTCGGAGATGTTTGTTGGGCAGTACACTAAGTTGAGCAGCCATGGTGTATCTTAAGGCTCCGAGTAAATTAAAATAGATATAATATTACAACTAATATATACAATGTCAACATCAAGTTCATCACTCCAAACAAACAAAAGTCCTCCCCATTTAGGACTAAGGGGGCATATACATAACGGCTAAATCCCAACCCATTCACAATACTGTTAATATTAGCATCTTTAACAAGAGTTTTAGAGAAGAAAAAACCATCAGGTCTATAGTATCTATTAAGGGCTATAATAGAGCAGGGGGTCGAGCCAGACCCCTGCAATTCCACGAGATGAGTTTCATGTCCCCTTGGGTGGTAGTTTAGACCCTACCACTACTGTCGTTGGATTTAAGGGAAAGAGCAACATTTTTATGGATGGAGAAGTGGTACCTAACCTCTGTGGGGAGCTTGGTTGGCAGTATGGCGCATTTCTGATTGGGACCTTCTTCTTCCTTGAGGGTTGTGTGCGATGGAGAACCCCTTTTGGTTTATGGATGTCGACGCCCCCGTTCACGCTTAGGATCAGATGCAAATCGAGACGTCGGGGATAAACAATACAAAGAAGTTCACCTCTCGTTCTTATTTACGTTCGAGTATGCATTTAAAACTAAACACAGTGAATAGGAAATTCTCGCAGCGGAAAAGGTCAAGTCATTCTATAATCAGGCAAGAACTTAAAAATTTGCCTTACGACACACGATATAATAAATTTAAGATCCCAAAATAAACTTCATATTACTAAATATCATCAAGTATATCAGTTTTCAAAAAATATATATACTTTCCCAAAACATCGGGAACATCTAAGATCTAAATAAAATGTAAGTAAACGTCCTCATCCCACAACCACGTCAACAGGTGGGGGGATCACCAGACCATCAGTGGTCTAGAGAGTCTCTCCGAGTCTCATAGTCGTCGACGTCATCTTTTTCTGCAACAACTTCTATCGCCCCAACAATGAACGATAGTGAAAATATAAAGGGGTGAGATTTCAAGAAATCTCAGTAAGCACACAACTATCTCAACAAAATCATTTCGAGCATACATATAAGCGAATAACAAACAGAACATGTGTCATGCATATGCGACTAATGACTTAGCAAATGCATATGCTCATGAAGATTTTCCTAAAAAACTTGACTTTCTTTCAATCTTGGTTCATATACTTGTTTTTCATAAAAAAAGTTCATCATATACGTAATTCTTTTGACTCATGCCTTAAAAACCCTTTTTCGTAAAACCTTTTCATTTATTTCATCATTTCTTATTTTAGGTGCCACTTATCATATTCATATCATTCTTTGACCTCAACGGCAATTACGTATCGCCTTCCCTGTCATGTCGTGAAAGTACTTATCAGTGATACGGGAGTTACGTATCGCTTTCCCCGTTACTGTTCATTTTGGACATCTCACGGTTTTCTTATACACCGTGTGTTCCTTGCTAGTTATCGTAGCATCCAGCGACCGTATCAAACCTAAGTGGCTACGTTTCATGCCCTTCGTGCTTTTCATCACTTGATGATTGATCATTCACCAAGCGACTACAAACTTTTTCATATATCGGTAAGGCAAAAGTCAACACCACTTTTTGGGCACCCACTAGCTTTAGGTGCGACTACACTCTGGACACATTTTGGAGCCATACATAGTCTGCCGACTGTTATTCGATGAGCCAGCGGCTTTCATTTAACTTTAATCACTCCTGAGTGAACAGGGAGGTCCAGTAGAGCACTATCCCGTCCCAGCCTTTGGGGTTCTTATAAAAATTTTAATTCTTTTCTTTTCCTTTGAAAACATGTTTGATCAAAAACATGATCTTCATGCTTCATGCATGTGACATATAACCCTTAGTGCTTAACATGCGAACCATGAGAATAGTTCAAGCACACGTATACTTTATCATGCTTATGGACAAATCAATCAATCACATGAATACATTTATACTTCATATAAAAGTACACAAAGGGGCTCAATATATAGAAAGGGGCACTCAGCCTTCACCACTAGGGTTGGGCCGAGACCCTCCTTGGCAACTTCCTAGGTTTTCTTCTTCTATCTTCCTCCATGTACTCATCAAGCCCTAACAAAATTAACTAAACAATTTTAGCACCACTAAGAGGGGTTGACCGAACCCTATAATCCTTTGAATTAACATTTTAATCACTCTTCTTTCCACCAACATAGCATACTTAATTATACATGTTAAAACCGAAATATCACATTATTGAATTCTTCTAGTTTTCATGCTTATAAACCTTTCAAGTATTCAAAGCTTAATCATCCTATAAAATAATAGTTGATCATTGAAAAACTCAACCCTAAAACATTCAAATCCGAAACCCATAAATGCACCAATTTAAATTCTTTTCAACTCCAAACATTATTTTAACATGTATGCATTTTGTCACCATTTTTCATACTAATCATGATCTCTTTTTTCTTTATATCAAAGTAACTAAATCCACCAATAAAAATGTAAATCTCAAGCCTAGAATCATACACCTTGCTAAGCATGGATTTATCACTAAGCATACAATACATTTCTTTAAGCATTCATCCTAGCATCCCAATCATCCAACAAATATTATCTTATTCACGAATGCATTTTCTTATCACTATATACCATATCAATATGTTTCTTTTTCCTTTGCATCAATTTAGCTAAAACCATCAACATAATATAGATTCAAGCCTACAATAACATATGGACTAAGCATAGATTTTTAACTAAATAAACAAAGCATTTCTTTCAAGAGAACCTAACCTAGCATCTCTAATCACTCAACAAACTTAATCTTAGTCATGCATGCATTTCTACCATCATCATATATCATATTATCATGCCTCATTTCTTTTGCAACAACTTAGCTAGATCCACCAACATATTTAAATTTCAAGCCTACAGAATCATGTGAATCAAGCATGGGTTTTCTACTATCACAACAAAGCCTTTCCTTTAGGAAAACCTAATCTAGCATTTTCATACATTCATCAACCAATATAAACACATTCACCCAATACATATACAAGAAAATGTTAAAGTCAAGATAAGAATGCACTTACAATACTCCAAGTAGCAAAAACTAGCTCTGAAAATATATAAAAATAATCCATTAAAATAGTTCATAAACATATCATTCAAAACAAAATATTAAGGATATAGGCCTTGGTGTGTGCATGTGATCTAACTTAGGCTTCTATTCTTGAAATAGTTTAGGTTTTTGCATTACCTCTTCAAGTAGTCTTCCACTCAATTTATCTTTGTTTGATTCTACTAAACTTAGGGTATTTTGGTGTTTAGAAAAAAAAAAGATAAGAGGCAAAGTGAGAGTGAGATGGGAGAGCTTGTTGCCGTGTGAGGGTGGAGGTGTGTGGGTGAACAAGTGAAACAAACAAGTGGAAAAGAACAAGGGCATAAGCCTATTTGGCTAAGTGAGCTTCTAGGCTCTTAGGCCACTCATTCCCTACTTTTTAGGGTTGACATTGATGGGTTTGAAAGACACTTGAGTGACTTCTATCACTAGATCACATCATGCCTAATCTAGCTTACACTTAGGTTGAGTTCTTCCTCACTTTTTCATCCATGTTCAGTGCCTCACATGGGCTTAACCCCTCAATTTCTTTCACATCATCTCTACCACACTCATCCATCATCTCACATGTCCCTTACCAAGATCTCAAGATCAATTTTGGGGAAATGGACTTGCACCAATTCGGCTACACCCTTTTCCTTGTGTCATCCAAATCTTCTTATCTCATCCATGGTCTTATTTTCTTCTCATGAGTTCCATCAATCATTTCCTCTTACACACATACCTTACACACTCTTACATAATCTCAAGTGTCAAAATCATCTAGGTTTGGGAAAGACTTAGGAAAACTAAAATAGCATGAGTGGTTACACTTCCTACCTAAAACCATTTTTTTCTACAAGTCTTTCTTTCTTCTCTCCAATGATGCTTCCTTTTGTCACATCGCTCAATCAATCATCTACACACTTTTTCAAGTCCCTTCAAGATCTTCCTTCTAGATTTGGTCACCTAGAGAAGTCCAATGGGATTCGGCACTCCCATTTCCAAATTACTTGAAACCTTTCTTCCTCACATTTTCCTCTCAACTACTTCCTCTTCCACCAAATCTAGCATATGTCACTCAACTAGATTTGGTATGCTCCTATGGAAACTAAATTGGAAGACTTTTTTCTCTCAAAAAATAGCACCTCACTTGTCACCATCACACCCTTACAAGTCAACACATATCTCTAAGGATTTTCTTACACAAAATCTATCTTTTTGTCATTTCAAGGATGGGCTTCACATTGGGAAACTGAAAGTAAAGCAAGGTTGGCTTCCCTTCTCCACTTCACACGCAGACTCCTTGTTCTTCAACCAAGGTTTTTCTTCCTAATGACACAACCACTCCACTTGTCACTTGTCACACACATCTTCGAAGTGATCTCCCTACACACAAATATTCTACTTTTATAAGATTTAATACAAGTCAACCTTATAGATTTGATATCCACCTAGGCAAACTCAATTGGAAGACTCCTCCTTACCTTACATGCCTACCAAGATACCCAATGATGAAAAAATCTCATCTTGGACTTCATACTTCTTCTTCTAAGAAACAACTAGTCAACCCTCTAACTATTAGTGTTTTTCTCCCATACCTACTAGTCTTTGAAAACTTACTAAAGCTCTCATAGGGTTACATGTGTCTTCAAGCATGGGCTTGGTTGATTCATGGATCACTCTCATGGGCTTTTGGGCTTTGATACACCAATTTGGGCCAATATCCTAAGTCATGCTTCCAAAACTCAATTTTAAACCCAACTTCAAGTGCTTAAATAAATAAAATATTTCCATTACCCTTATAATAATTAATTAATTTACATAAAATAAAGTACGAAATTCTGAGTCGTCACAGTGGAACACCCACAACTACTGCTATCAAATCAGCATACAAAGGGTGTTCAGATGGCTGCACTGGGTCAGTTGTCACCGAGAGAAGGTGAGAACTTTTCTTCTTATCTCGAGTAGGATCCTCAATCAAATTCATCTTCCTCTTCCCAAGGGTTGTATCTTCACGATCCAGATAACTTAGGCTGGCATCAGATGGAAGGTGTGGATAAGTTTGGGTTTGGGCTTTGAAGATGGGGATCGGTTGGGCCCAGTACTTGGGCTGGGTACTAACATTTGAGACAATATTTGGGCTATTTGAGTTTAAAGAGAGACAGGTAGTACCCGAAGCTTTATTAAGAAAGAGAGATATATTGGGCTGGTGATGAAATATGAAATGTGTTGATTGAAACACACCATTTAGGTTATTTTCACTACAACTATGTGTTTAATAGAGTAAAGTGTGCCATCTAAGCTTACAAGGGACATGACAGGAATTAGTTTGGCTTTAAGGGGGCATATTGGTTATTAATCACACTCTTAATAGCTGATTACACACGCACACACCCGACACGTAACCAAATTCGAGTGGCTTCCATTCACTGTCTGCTGCTGCTTCTCAGGAACCATAAACACCATGGAGTGATTGGAAGGAAAACCGGAGAGGAATCTATTGGAGAGGAGATCGCGGGTGCACGGATGGAAGATGCGCGAGAGGGGAGAGCATTTGGAGATATATAAACCGAGATTTGGCTCAAGCACAGCAGCGAGGGTTTTATTGTTTTTGTTTTTTTTTTTTCATTTGAGTTTTTTTGGGAACTTTCTGGATGTGCAATTTCAAATCTATGATTTTTGCTTTGGTTTTGGTTGTAAATGGCTGAGTAATTTCTCAGTTCTAGGTCACGGAACCCTTGTATGCCAGAATAGTTTTGGGGGTTTTGATTCCTTTAAGTTTCATTGCACTTAATCTAGGTTTTTATGATATTAACTACATGATTTAAGATTTCCAGTGAGGTTTATGCATAAACCTTTGATTCTCTGTTGACTCTCGGCACAGTGAATGCTTAGGGTTTGTATACCTTATGTTGATGTTCTAAGAGTAGCTTGAGTTGTATTTGATTTTATAGAAATCTCTTCTTTTGATTATCATTTCTATAAGGGCTTAAAGTTGAAATTATCCATGTGTGATAGCCACAGCTACTACCTCATTTGAAGGAGTTCTTTAAGGAATCCGAATAACTTTTAGATTTTTTGGGAAACAGGAGAACTGAGACCTAGACCTTTCCTTTAAATACAAAAAAAAAATATAAGAATCTTTTTCATAGTTATATTTCCTTACAAAGCTTTCGTTCTATGTTTAAGAGGTCACAAATTAAATTCA
This sequence comes from Platycarya strobilacea, assembly GCA_036898215.1. Classification (NCBI taxonomy): domain Eukaryota; kingdom Viridiplantae; phylum Streptophyta; class Magnoliopsida; order Fagales; family Juglandaceae; genus Platycarya; species Platycarya strobilacea. The sequence continues at coordinate 30,056,175 of CM072549.1, read as the reverse complement.
CTTGTTTGTTGAACATTTTGCATCACAATCTCATCACAATTGCTTAGTTTCCATGGTTGGTAAAAAGTATTTTATTCTGTTGTACTCGTAAGCTTGGCTGGTATACCTTTGATCTCTGTGGATCGACCTTGAGCTCGTGATAATACAAGTGATCCTCTTGTACTTAGGAGGTGTTTTTGAAACCAAAACAGCTCGTTCGATTGATAGGAAACGGGTCCTTCGTTCTCACTGAATTGGACCGTAAGTTGTTTGAAAAGAGAATGACTCGCGCTCTGGGCCCATGATGGTGAGAGAGCCTTCCATGTGCATTGAGCCAAGATTCCTTTCTCAGTAATTGGCTCGTGTTGATTAAGGAAATTAGTTTGATGATGTACAGGGGCTTTGCCTGTCAATCAGGGAACATATATGGCTTTAGGCGGCCCCATTTAATACTATTAATGAACTCGTTATGATGCAATTCTGGGTCGACACTTGGCAAGTGACAATTGCTATCTTCCTTGTTCGCTTCGAAAATTGAACGGCCATGGTAGTGGATTCATCTTATTCTTCTAGTTGTTCAATAACCACTTTGCCTATGCCTTTTGATGGAACAACTAGTTGGGGTAAGTCTGGAGCTCGTTGGTCATCTGCTATTTTTAAGGAAGAAAGGGTGGTTCTTTGACGGAAAGATGTATGAAACTCACAGACTAGTGGTTGGTGCTTATCTTCCTCTTTTTGTGACCTACCCCAATCAAGTACCTCCACTCTAAGATTCTTACTAAAAGAGGGTAAGTCTAGGTTGCTATCTTTAGTGGTGCAGTGCTGTGCAACATGATCCAGACAACTACAATAATAGCAATAATCAGAGAGTCTTTCATACTTAAAGTGAACCTCTATCGGAGTAATACCCATCGTGGGATAGTGATACTTTCCATCAGTGGCTATAGAACATTGACACTACAAGAATATACAATATTTGGGGCTATATTCATTTCCGGCGGTAGAAATATTGTGGCAAAAGGCCACTTTTGCTCATTTAACTTTTTCCTTTGTGTCAACTAAGTCAAGCCGCCGGAACAAACTAGGAAAATAAAACCTAAAATTAAATCCCCCCCTAAATTCACCCCCCCTCCCCCCCACCCGCGACATTCCCCCCCTCCTCCCCTTCTCTCTCTGCAGTGGTTTCTCATTGCTAGCATCGCCGTGATCTCGTCGTCTTCCTGTCGTTACTTGGACCGCCGTAATCTCGCCGTTGCAGCTTCGCCGAAGCCCTCTGTTAGATTCAAACAAGGCATCGTGTGTGTTCTACGCGAATCCCTTCCCATGTTTCCAAATTTGGTATGTGATTTGTAGGTTTTTTCGTTGTTCGCATTCATCCATGGATGTTGTTCATTTCTGATCATCCAAAATATGACCGGCAACTTGTAATGATTTACATGTTTTATAGCTAGCTAAGGTTTTCTCACAGTTGGCTAAGGCAACTTGTTGTTTGGCTTTTGAAAATTCGCACGATTCTGGAGGAAAACATCCGTCCATCCATCCGTGGAACCCAATTTACAGAGTCGTTTCTCTTCTCTTGTCACCAATAGTTTTCTTTCTATTGATTTTTTTTCTCTTTTCTGTCTGTCTACATTGGAAAGTTGATGAAGTTCTTTCTCATTTTCCCTCTCTCTCTCTCTCTCTCTCTAGTACTGCACGGGGGTTTCCGATAACCATGGCTAATAATTCTGAATTTTTTGTAGCAGTTAGGTGTGAACATTTTACAATACTTCCATTGGCAATAAGTGGCGTCATGTGCTTCGAATCAAATTTTCTATCGCCATGGGACTTTTCTCTTAAGAAGAGTCCTGTCCTTTGGGAACACATTGGATAAGGATTTAAATTCCCCAGAACTTGAAGCGTTTGGTGGAACACAGAGACAACCACAAGCAATTGAATGATTGGCCTCAGGTACGTAGTAACTTATTTACAATTGAATGATTGGCCTCAGGTACGTAGTAAGTTCCACAAGCGTTTGGTGGAAAATATGAATTTGAAGTCCAAGCCTATATAGTTAGTTTTATGTGGTAGAAAGCAAATTGAATCTTTTTAAGTTTTATACTCTGCAAATGCGGGTAAGGTTTCGTTGGTACAAACAGTTATGCCTGAGAGAAAGAGACGAGAGAGGGCTAAGAATGGCTAAATCCTACCCATAGCATCCAGTTACATTTACTAGGCCAGTCACATCACATCGCCAAAGAATGTTATTTTAAAATAATAAAACTACAAGCCTATTGCCCATAAGTTCACTGCTTCCCAACCAAACCAATGCTGAAGAAAATTCGAAATTATTGACCCAGACTAATTGCAAAATTTTACATATATAAATAAATCTATGATTTATACAAGCAATTCAATGAGACAAGCACAAAAAAAGCCTGCTTATCTTCCAAGATAATTGGAATACTTCTGTACTTTGTAAAATGAGACAAGCACAAAAAATAGCAGTTGTTAGGAAGCAGCAACCACTCACCAACCCCAACAGTAGGAACTGCTAGGCCATTGAAACATCGGCCATGGCATTAACAAAATTTCTCCAAGGTTCAACAAGAATGCAGTGCTCTCCTGCAATACTTGAAACTTTGGCTCATAGTTGCAACAACATTTTAGAAAGGTATAAAGGTGGTGCAATTTTTATTTTAGCCCTATTTTCAATTCCTGTTATAAAGGTATAAAGCTTTGGCTTATTTCTGTTGATTCTACATGCAGCAAGTTCTATTTTCAATTCATGGTTCCAGTTTTATGTATTTTCATATTCTAGGTTGCTATATTCATGTCAGCCATATTAATGTGCAAAGAAAAACGTGAGATGCAGCTCCTTTGAGGATGTAATCTTATAGTCCTAGATGGAATTCAAAAGCTACATGATACTGTGATCACAATTGGACAAGGTTTAGCCAGATTCCTTAATTTATTATCTATTTGGTTTCCCTACAATGCTATCATGTCAACAATACAAACTTCATAGAAGTCATTGAGTGTAATATTTAGTTCATTTTCAGTCTAGACTAATCCTGAAATGTCAACTATTACATGAAATATTGAAACTGACTTTTGGATTCTCTCTTCCGAATAGAATGAATTAATTAGAAGATCAGTTAAAATTTAAACTCATCCCAATTCAATTAGACTTTATAAACAGTTCAAAACAGATTAGAACACCTTTATGAATTGAGAATCAAGTTCAAATGAAGCTAAAATTATTGGACTTAATCATATATCTTACAGTTGATTAGGTGATTTGGCTGAGGACTGAGGAAAAAATTGATGTAATTTCATTAGCATTAAAACAGCCTATTATCTTCTCTGATGAGGTGAACATCTTGATCACTATGATTTATTCCCAGCTTTGAGATGGTTAAGGACTAACCATGTTATTTTTTATTTTATAGAGAGTCATGCCAAGCTGTTGATTTCTTCTCCTACAATTTTGGGTGAGTCAAATTTCTTGATTCATTACTCTTCAACTCGAGATAGCTAATATAAATAATTTTATTAATAATGTTTCTCCATCATGCCAGAATTTTCTTGGTTGACTAGGTTGATGCGAATTTCCCTATTAATAAGAGTTCAGGATCTTGACTAAGTTGAGTTTGTTGTGCGCATCCCTCTTTTCTCTTTCCCCTACCTCACATCCTTTTTTGTGCGCATTTTTGTTTTATTCAGCTGAGGTCCAGTCACAACTTTTGCGTTGATATCATTCTCTTGTGCATAATTTTAGGAATTGCTGCCTATTTATACAAGTAAGCTCTCTATCTTACTGAATCAACTTAAAATTTTGAATTAGTCTTAGGTAGGTTGATCAATTGTATGAGTGATTTGAGGTCCCAGCGTCATTTTTCATAACACTTCCTTTCATAGGCATAAGCACTGACTATTCAAGTACGTACTTTAGATATAATCATACAGATCATCAAGATTTCTTATGATTATTTTCAATATTTTCTTTATTGTAATTAATCTTGAGATCTACAGCCGCACGCTATCTCGCTTTAACAATATAATAATTTTAATAAGATAATTAAAGAAGATATTAATTATTTTAATTATATGTAGCATTCAACGCCAAAAGAAAAGTCTTTGCTGTCGTCGTTGACTAAGCTATCCGCATTGCTTCAGCCTTCATTTGTTCCTGTTCATTTCCGGTTCTCCGATATACAAGCGATTTAACGCAATTACGCAACAATTTGCGCACTTAACCTGGACAGTAGGATTAATTATATGGATTGGCTTATACTATTAATTAAATGAGAGTCTTCGGCCATCTTGTACCGCTCTTTGCCTGTATACATGACCACATATAATACAATCCTGCACGTATTCTTCCATATCCACTAGTAATTTAATAAGATAGAACTCAATACCAATTCGGAATTCCTAACTATTTATAATACTTATATTGTTCTGTTATTAAGTTTGGCATTCACCTTCAAATATTCAAATATGATCTTGCATTTTTATTTTCACATTTTTTTCTAGGTAATCAAAAAATATTCATTCTTAGAAATAGACGAATATGTGTATATATATATATATACACACACACATATGAAATATCTGTAACACATGGTCCGATACAAAGAAAAGTGCTTGGAGGTTGTCCCAAGACATATTTCCGATTCTAACTTTGGAACATAATAATAATTGGAGGTTCCTCAGTGATGAAAACTAGCAAGTATGTTTTAGTGTTAGGAATGAGATTTGAAAGCAAATCTAGAGCAAAACAAGCATTTGGGTGATGAATGAAGAAAAGATGGTAGGTTGATCAATTGTATGAGTGATTTGATTAGTTTAGTTGGGACTTACCGAGCTGAGTATCCTATAAGTTCGAGTCTTCGATGTCCAAGGTTGTAGAACACCTCTTCTGTTGTGGATAATATTCAGATTCTAAGTTGCAATCATACTCATAGAACACATCTAAATGATCTTTAGCAATATTATTTGCATGCTTATGCACCAACTGGACTCCATAGCGTTTAAGGGATAATGAGCTTTAATAACAAGTAAACTTAACATTTAGAATTTTCCCTTTTAGCTGGAAAGGCTCTAGTACAGAGTACTCCAACCTTACATTATCTAAACCCCATGAGTGAAGTATCCTTTCTTTACAAAGCTTTCTTATGCTGTTACAGGTGACGTCAACATTAAGAAGATGAAGAAGAGTTTCTGTAGAGATCACAAAAACAGGTCCAACAGCAGCATACACAGCAATTCCTATGATCTCACCCTAATATAGAAGCCCATCAATATCTATTTCACATGATCGAGAATTTGAAGCCTCCTTACAATGGATTAACCAATCAGGAATCATACTTCCTAGAAATATAATGCCACCAAAATAGTTACAAACATGTCACATTGAAGGAAACGGATTTGCCACATGAATCCCTTTATTCACAAACATTTTATAGCATCTGAACATTTCAATCCATCGAAGTGCCCTTAAGTCTCTATTTAATTGAAACTTTCTTGATACTTCAGGAAACCTTTGCAATGAGATGCATCCACTAGTGTACACCTCTTCTATATTGGGTGAAAGCTCCAGAATTTCTTGAAGTTGCCTCCAGTCCTCCAACCTAAGTTGCTTTAATCCATTAACTCTTTTGATGGATCTGGGAAAACTAACAATATCACTACTTGATAGATCTAGAAAAGCAATTTAGTACTTGAAGGAAATCTGATTTTGATAAGGGGCCACTTTCATAATTCACATGTGGTAATCTGATTTTCCTTTCCCCTTCACCTTCTTTGGAATCTTACGAAGACTTGAACAATCTGCAAGTGAAAGAGTCTTTTGCTACAATGATGGGGGACAAAATCTCAAATCTGGTTTTTCGTGAATTCCGGATAGGCTCTGAAGAATGGAGTTGCAGTGAGAAGAGAAAGATCCATTCTATAGTTTATGTTTGCGTGCTTCGATCACTTGTCTACTGCCTCATCATTCATTCTAGTTGATCAAAGTATGCATATCTTCTTGAAGTCAGTAAATTTTGTTTTTCTTCCAAAGGAATACATTATTCTACTATTGCGCTTCTATGTTGTTCTTATACATGCAGAAAAAAGAATCTGCTTTCCAATTACAAGGACAGACAAAAATAAAACGTTCCAAGTGCAATAATCAAAGTTATTATCGTACATGTGCAGGGTATGAAGCCTCTCAAGTAGGAGGTTCTTGGATGCTAATTGCACTTGTCAGGTGCAATTCTCTATTTTTGATCTTTTCATGCTAAGACAAACTATCTGCATAGAATTTGGTCTTGTAGCTTAAAACCCCATATCATCTTTACTGTTAAAATTGAATGTGAAATTCAAAAACTGCTTTTAAGCTCCTCATTTACATCTAGGTTAATTACTGAAAATATAATTGATGCAGGATTTGTCGATTTCTTCAATCCCCTTTGACCCCATATTGTGTAGTTTTCCTTTCATTCCTTAAATGTATGTAAAGTCTCTCTTATCGGTGGGAGCTTCCATCTAATGCAGGACTTTGAAAGAGGTTGCCATGGCATCACCTGATATATGGTTTGACTCCAAATTGAAAAAACTTGTGTGCAGCAGTCAGAGCATGTATACTACGGGAAAATCTTATATGGTGGAATTCTTACCAGTATGATTCTGATGTTCTGCATTACTACTAATGTTTCGAAATTAGAGAGGCAGACATGGTAGAATACCATTCAGATTTAGCTAAATGTGTCTAACTAGAGGCAGACATGGTAGAATGCCATTCAGATTTAGCTAAATGTGTCAAGCTAGAGGAAGGTTTTTTTTCATCAGTGACAATGTCAGTGATGGTGATTGGGTTCGAAGTGGTGGAGAATGGGTGGTGAATGGGAGAATGCATGTGATTGAAAGTTGAACAATGGCGGGTTCAGTTATAGCTTATTCTGTTTTGTAAAGTCAAATTTGAATGATATAGAAGATTTTTGTTAGGCTGCCAACAGCAATGCCCTATTGAAGACAACTTAGAATTCGTGTATGCAAATCACAGAATATTTTTTGATATTTGAATGATGTGTAGACATGTATGTTGGCAAATAAATATAAAATTTTCCAAATCTAGCATATTTTGATTTATTAGCAAGCAAATATCATAAAAGAGATAAATATCACGAAAAAAAAAATCATGAATTACAAAATAGGGAAAAAAAAAACACTGGTTTAAGCATTTCCAGCGCCACAAAAATTATATGAGGCGAGAACACGTTATTTTGATAAGTCTTTTTGCGACCAATATTTGCTTATTTGCGGCGATTTATTGTCGCAGGAAAAAGTATTCATTTCTGTCAATTTTTACTGTAGCCGTAAAAACGTTTTCTTGGCTGATTATCAGCGGCTACTGTTGGGCGACGGGACTTAGCCGTAAAAACGTTTTGTACAGTATTTCCGGCGAATTTGATCGCCGGAAATATGGCTTTTTTTTGTAGTGTGATATTGACGCTTAACCTAATAGAATCTTTGTATGCCATAGGCAAGATGGTGGTTTGATCAATGTCAATAAGAGAGCCTAACGCCTTACCAATATAAAGTGCAGCTTGGAGAGTCATGAGTTCCCATGTTAAACCATGAACCTGGATCCAAAAACCAGAAGTATTTAATTAATATCATCCACACTTTGGCCCGGTAACCATTATTTGAGCAGGAGATGATATCCTTGAAAGTTCTAGGACCTCTGTGAATAAACTCGATCATTCTCTTGTTAGTTAGCAAAAATAAAAATAAATTTATTGACTCCCAGATCTTAAATCTCTAGTTTCGGTGCAAAACTCCAAAAAGCATTCAAAATGCTATAAAACAATGCTCTGTTTAGAGGCTTCTTGGAGATGAGCTTACCTATCAGTGAGCGGTCTGAAATACATTGGGCATTGCTTGTATCCGGTTCAAGAACTATTTCTTCCTAGGAAAGAGCTTGCGTTTGTGAGATCAGATGTTCAAGTTCTTGCCTTTCTAATGGTTTGAAGTCATCCATGGAGTTTTATGCACGGACTAAACTAGAATGGAGCGGAGTTTGTGAGAAAGGAGACGGTTTGGAGTGGGTTTGGTGCAAGGGAGGGTTAGGGTTTGAGAAGGGAGAAGCTTATTACAGAGGCGAGAGAGGAAGATAGATATGCACATGAGGTTAAACATTAATTAGAGGAGGGTTGTATCATATATGAAAATTAAAGATAATGAAATAATTAAGTTACGAAAGCATCATATAGAACTAATCTTATCAATTGATATGATTTGATGTTATTTATCAAAAAGAGCTGTTATAATTAAAAAAAAATTACACAAAAGAAAATATTTAAAATTAATTATGGTAACTCACATAAAATAAATATGATAAATTAGATAAAGTCATGATAATTTCTAAAATTATTTTTATATAATTATTTTATAGTTGTAGCACTTATCTTAAAATAAGGTTATAACAGGTCAAGAAAAATGTTGATTCATTTTATTGTAATTCAAGCCAGAATCTACATCGTCATGAGAATAAATTAATTTTGTGTAGCTTACAGATAATCATCATGTCTGTCTCTCTTTGCATTATTTCGATCAAAAAATTTTAGGAAGTTATGTTAAAAGGTAAAACAAACTTGGAACGACGAGACGGTATTCATAGATATTTATGGATGTTAGGAGTTATTTGGGATGGCATAATAAACAAAAGTATTGTTCCTTTACACAGGTTGATGACCAACAACTCAAAACAGTAGGAGTTACCCAGATCGATCTGATATCTAAGAATCTTGAGCATAGAAGTCGATTGTCTCCTTGAGGTTGAGTTAAAACAGAGAAAAACAATCGTTACACATCAACCAAAGCATGTGCTCAAACAAGATGGTGTCCACATTCACAAAAATGCCCATTTCTTGCTCATGAAACTCTCCTCCTTCATCACCTCAATCATACCCAAAATGGGTTTATCCTCTAACACGAATGGATCCACCAAGAACTCTCTCTTCTCCTTGCCCACCACAACGATCATAAGCTGGCCGTAGTCGGCGAAACCGTCTTGGGTCAATTGCTGGTAGGCTAACATCTTGAGTAGCACTGCCTCAATATAGTCGCAGGCAAAACCAAGCAATCCATTAGAAATTAAACACTATCTACAAAGACTGTATATAGAAGATTAGTACCATCCAGGAAAGGCGAACCAAGTTGCTACTGCCCTGAGTCAAAAGTCCTACTTAGTGGATGAGGCTGAGTCATCAGGGCTAGACTCTCTCCTCTACGAATGAGAACACTCCTTCTATAGAGTTAATATCAAAAGGAAGTGTTAGCCCCCATGCATGAAGTCAAAGTAGGGAACTTTAAGGGACTAGAGACTCTTCAAAGTAGGGACCCGACACTTTTAGAGATCCGGTAGAAGGTCAGAAAGTCAAGAACACATGCAACTTCAATTTTAGTAAGGATGAGATTTTGTTGTTTAGAAATCATAGGGTTATTCGTAATAATTCAGAGTTTAAAGAGAAGATTTTGGCATAGGCACACACTTAAATCATCCTGAAAGTACAAAGATGTATCGGGACCTAAAGAGAAATGATTTGTGGGAATGGATGAAAAGGGATAGAGCCATGTTTGTTGAGAGTTGTGCCACTTGTCAACAAGTCAAAGTAGAATATCAAAGACCTACCAATAACCCTCAACCATCTCGATTCCAGAATGGAAATGAAATGATATTGCTATGGGATGATATTCCTTTGGTCCCAATCTCTAGACCTTTTGTCATTCCACATTCCCATAACCATTAGTTCTTTTCTTCTTCTAACACTCTTGCTTCTCTCTTTTTTTTGTTTTTAAGTACTCTTGTGTTTGTTCATTATCTTCTCTTCTACCTTTTAAATCTTCATATTCTTTATGTCTGCTAACCTTTCTTTCTCATACTTTCGAATGCTTCCCATTATTCTTCTCGGTCATCCCAACTATTTCAATCCCTAATTGGGTCCTACAAAGCTGACTCTTGGCCTATTGCCTACAAAGGAAGTCATTGGACTGCCACCACAAGTTAGAGTCCATGAGGGATTGGTATTGTATCCCTGAGTCCGTGAGGATGACCGTTCCCGATTCTTGTTGTGGCATTGTCAACCATGAGGGGGTTACTGAATATGCCGGGCTTTATATAGACATGTTTATGATGGCCCTAAAACTCATTTTCTGTCGTCTAGTCCACGGCATCTTGGACTATTTGGGCATGGCCCCTACCCAGATTTTTTCCGAAGCCTAGAGGATGAAGTCATCTTGCTACTTTGTTTGGATGCTATCGAAGAAGAAAACATTGACCTCATGAATTCGACCATTCACGAATGTTCTATAGGGTCATAGATTTAGAATTTAGCTATTCCCACGTCAAGAATTGGGATTGAAATTTCTTTTTTGTTTCTAGAGTTGGCTAGCAATTTTCCATTGGTGAGACTAGCCATCGTGAGTTTTCTGTGAGGGTCTTTTGGCATTCTATTCCTGACAATCGTGATTTCCAAGTTACTCCCACTAAAGAAAAGATGGAGTGTTTGGACCTTATCTACTAATGGGTTAGGAAAAACCCGAACTATGTTGGTTTTGATGTGATCGATATTGAGGACAACGTCGATTGTTTCTTAACGGTTCCTAATCGATCATGTCTTGTAGGCTATTAGATTCTCAATTTAGTGGGTCCAACACCCTCGCTAATTGTTACTCTAGGCAAGGAAGTTCCCATACTATTGTTGTTATCCAGGCCAACTCCTCGTTGTTCACTAGGAGCAACCATGCTTCTACTAAGCTTCCAGTGAATTAACTCATGATTCCTTCACCAAGTTTGGGGTATCTTCTGATGCATCCCTACTAGTGGCTTTGTAAAACCCCATTCTCGTATGTTAGGAGTGTCATGTGATTTTTATAAAATGAACCTGACAAAAGAATTCTGATGTTAATAAATTAATTAATTAAAAATAAATGCTTGAAATCAATTCCAACTGCACCATCTAAGCCTTACCTGCCTGTAAAACATAAATTTATAGGTTAACATAATTATTTTATCAAAACTAAATCGAACTTAAAATATTAAACTCAATTTAAACTTAAAATAATATCTAGTTTTCTGTAATACTAAGCCCATTGTAAAACATAACTAGCCTTAAGAATAGCTCACTTTAGGAAAATAAAACGACGTAAAACACTAGTCAAAAGAACATGCTATTATTCCGAGTCACACACGAAAGTGATGGTCACGGCGGCAAAGCTTACCGAGAGGGAGGAGGAGCACGTGATGGAACTAAGGCTGACGCGAAGATGGCGACTGCGGTTCTGGTTATGCTACCCTGTGTGTAGTCTAAAGAAAAGATTTCTCGTTTTCACCAAGTTTGGCATCGGTTGGTAACATTTAGAGAAGAAAAAATCGACGTGGTTGCTGTCTTGGCTGATGGCGGGGATTGCGCAAGGAGCGAGAGAAGCAAAGTGCGGTGAGTTGGTGCTCTGGCTACTCTTCCGAGAGGCTCATGGTGGCTAGGGGCATTAAAAAAAATTAGCAAAACTGGAAAATCGGCCCGAACCGGTGTTTTGAACCATTTCAATCTGAGACCAATTTCTAGAAATACAAAATCAGTATAAATTGGTCCAGTTCTAGACAATTTCAGACTTTTTATATTTAAAATTATTTTTTAAATATTATATATAACTTTTATATATAATAATATAAAAATAATATTATAATATTTATTAAATAAGAGTTTAATTTGAAACATAAAAATTTAATTGATCATATGCTTTAAACATAATATATATTAATAATATTTTATCACAAGAAATAAGAACAAAAAAGAAAGAAAATCACTTAAATAGTACATAATACATTAGTAGATTACTACACTACTAATACTATCACTATATTAGTCTATCAATTACTATACTAAACAATCATATCTAAAATAATGATACTATCACAATAGTATTAATACTATCATTATATTGTAAAAGCAATTTTTTTTAACCAGATTTTTTTTTTTGCAGATTTTATTGTATATAACAATTTTTATTTTATAACAGTTTTTTATTGTAGATTTTTTTATATAACAAATGCTTTTAGTAAAAAAGTTTTTTTGTAATAAATCACAATTTTTTTAATAAACAGATTTTTAAACGAGATTTTCTTTAAAAAAAAAACATATTTTACTTTTAGAAATTTGCAATTTATTAAAATTGAAAAATTGGACTGATACTAGCAAACCGCGACCGATTTTGGGAATAATCGGAACATAAATTAGTTTGTATTTGAAAATCGGTACTATCGGTTTAGTTCTAAATTTTTAGCCAAAATTAAATCTAACCTTACTGGTTACACTCCTAACAATGGGCTAGTGGCTATCTTTGTCATCTGTTTCAGCCTTTGATAGCATGGTCTTTGTTTTTTGGTCACTGAAACAAAGGTATTTGTGTGTAGCATTGAGGATCTTAGAGGTGTGTTGTGGCAGTGGAAGCAAGAGGAAGTGGCTTCGTGGTGGCAACGTTCCAGGCGTGATAGTGGTTAGCTGACGTCAGCATCGTGGTGAAGGAAACCTAAATGTGAGAGGCTTCATCTCTTGGTTTATTTAGATGCTGCGGCAGAGGCCTTTAAGAGCATGTTTGGGATTGCATTTCAAAGCTTTAAAAGTGCTTTTAAATAGTTAAAAGCACTTTTAAAAAAAATAACATGTTTGGGTAATTTTATTAAAAGCGCTTTAGTCGGTTGAAAAAACTAAAAATCAGTTTTTTCAATAAGCACAGAATTAGAGCTTTTATCAAAAAACTCTTGCAGATAACTCTATATTTTTAAAAAAACTATCGTAACTAATTCTAAAAGTATTTTAAACATATGGATCCCAAACAGTAAATGGCTTTTTATATTATAGCTTATTATATTAAATTTTGAGTTATAAGTTGATTACGCCCAAAGAATAACGCGGTCGTTTGCAATATAGCTTTGGGGTGTCGATTCCACAGGGAGATAGATTGAAAAATTGAAGAATAGTAACGAAATTAACAAAAAGATTTAGATGAGTGCGAAAAGTAAATTTTAGAGTGTGACGTAAATTAAAACTAAATAAGTAATTTGAACAGTATAAAAATGAGACGAAAAGTAGAGCATAGGAAATTCCTTGTGTATTTATGGTATTCAAATTTATTCTTAATTCATTGATAACTCAATTAAGAATTCTATGTCCAAATTCTTAATCGGAAGATATAACATTAATAACCAAAATTTAAATCACATGTAACTCTTTGAAAAATCATTCTTCGTGCTTAACTCTCATAAATTGTTATCGACATTGAGAAAATCCAACGACGACAATATACCCAAGAGGCGATATTGCAGTAGAGAATTAAATCAATATAGATAATCAATTGCTCCAAACATAATTATAGAACTAATTCACTCAATAGAAAAAGCATGACTGAATCCATAAACGAAATAGATTCTATAATTATTTGAAGACGAAAAAACATCACAAATGAATTGAGAATAATAGAACAAAAGAGTTTTAATATTTAAAGACCAAATACATGAATCAAAAATAAATTACAAATACCATCACACACACAAATTCATCCCTAGCCCTCCTTGAGAATTTAGTTACACATATTGAAAATATGCAACAAAAATTCTCCAAGGGATAATATGGAAGAGCCAACCATTATTTTCTTCTCTCTTCTTTGGTTTTTCTTTTCTTTTCTCAAGCTCTCAAAACAATGGCTCTTCCAAAGCATCCTCCCACACTAAGCATTGTCTTAGAACACACACCCCTTCCTTCTATTTATAAGCATCCTTCATGTAAGTTGTCATGACAAAATCATCACAATTTCAACTTATTTTGCCATGTGCCATTCTTGAATCCAAGTGATTTGTGAGTTGTCATTTTGATCATTTGTTTTCCCACCATGCATGAGCTGGATTTTGCTTGTAGGTTGAGTGTTTCAATTTTGCTTCTCTATCTATTAGTTGTCTTGTATGACTTAATATATTGTAGTCAAATAATTTGTCTACAAGAAACTTGAGTGCATTTCATCTTGCATATGAATTGATCATTGAATTTCCAAGTTGGTGTAGGAGTGCTTGCTGGAAAATATTATGATAACATTTGGATTTGATGCAAGTGGCTGAAAAATATCCAGGAACGTCAAGTGCAGGTGCGTCCACTTGATGGTCGATTTTGTCTTAGATTGAGTGGATATCTCTTCAAACATAAAACATAAAAGTTATATATATTTCTCTTGCGGTTCTAGATCATCTTGAATCAGCTCAATCGGAGATTAGATGAGAGAGTTATGCCCATATTACGAAAAGATGTCAGAACTGTCTAAAATTCCGCAATTATCTTCATTTGCTCCTAATGTCTCCATTTGTGTCCTAAATCAAAATATAAGAATAATGAGTATATTTAGGTATCAAATAAGAATAAAGTATTAAACATTAAGAGAGGAAAATATGGCATTTTATATTCTCATCAATATATTAAATCATGCTTATATCTATTTCAAGATAAATGACCATTAATTTTAATAACATGAGTTATATCCATTATTTTCTCATTTCTTTTAGTATTTAAATAGAGTATTTAGAGTGCATTTTTGTGCACTCATCATAAGTCTTAAGTTAAAAGCAATATTTCTCACCGCAACCCTAAACATGCACTAAGTCACAATAGCTTTGGCTGTCGCTTTGATATTTCTCTATTGCTTTGCTGAAGGAGATACATATGTATATATATATATAGAGGACTACGGTACCCTAAAACTAATTGTATAACAATGAACGTATATCATCTATTCCCGTGCAAGTCATGGCCAAAAGGTTGGTAACGGACAAGAATGAGAAACGTGTATGCAGTGAACTATATGAGAGACGTGCGAGGTTTAAAACTATAGGATGTAATCCGTTAGCTAAGAGAATAAACCTATTTAAAAACAAAGTCTATTTTAAAACATATTTCTAAATAATAATAATAATAATAATAATAATAAATAATCCTACTTCATCTATAAAAAATATTAACAATTATAATTAAAATAATATCTATAATAAGATCCACATTTAAAATATAAACTACTTAATAATCCCATGTAGTCCAATCAAAATAATAATACTAATAATAACATAAGAGAATTCTACTATAACTTTGAAAAATATCGAAAGATCAAATTATCGGAAGATCAAAGAGAGAAGGGCCAAACCTCAGGTCAATCCACTCAGTAGGATTTTTGGTCAAAGCTATGGAAAATAAGAGTTCCAAATGCAACTAAAATGCTCCTCTGGGAGCATGTCATGATTCTCTTCCCCACAAAATAAAATCTCTTTGAAAGGAAACTAGTGGATTCACATTTATATCCAATTTGCACTACTGACCAAGAATTAGTGATTCATGCCCTCTGGAATTGCATATCAATGCAGGATGTATGGAGTTATTGTAACAAGAGTCTACAAAAGAATAAGGTGACTGAGTTCTCATTCCAGGAGCTAGTGCAGCACTTGTTCTCAAAACTAGATGAGGATTCGATGGTAGAATTTGTTGTAGTGATCTATCAAACTTCAAAAAGGAGAAATAAATGGGTCCTTGAAAAGAAATACTAGGCTCCAGATCAAGTTTTCAAACAGGCTCAATGTGAACCAAAATATTTTTAAGATGCATTTCCTCACATATCAGAACCGGTTTGCACCTTTGTTAATCAATGGATAGCACCTCCATTTAATTTGTTCAAGGCTAATTGGAATGCAAGAGTAAATAAGGTAAACTATAGGATTGGGATGGGGGTTGTTATTCGAGATTGGAATGATCAAATTTTGGCAACTCAAAGATCTCAATGAGACTATTTTCTAGAGCCTAAACTTGTAGAAGCCATTGCAGCTCTTAAAGCAGTACTTCTCTGTAAAAACATAGGTTTGTCACAAGTGATCTTGGAAGGTAATGCGCAACAAACAGTGAAAGAGATTAATGGAGCTAATGTTTGCTAGAATTCCACAAGAATTATCATCCAAGACAAAAGGAAATTGTTTATTTAATAGCCCCAATGGTCTGTTCAATTCGTGCCTCGAAATTATAATAGTGTGGCTCATAATCTTGTCAAGGATGCTTCAAATCTCTTTGAGGAGAGCATAACTTTAGAGGGTTTTCCTCATTGTATTCATCCTATGAGATTATAAATGAATAAGAATCTTATTCCTTTAAAAAAAGAAAAAAAAAATCTCTAAAAATATCTAGGTCGGGTTGTTAGAGGCTTCTACCAAATGGACAAACATCCTTCACTTAGCATGGCTCATCAGAGATTACGATTCTTGTCCAGAGGTTTTTGGTTCCTCACTACAAGATTTTGGGATTTTTGCCATAAAGCTATATGGTGGAAAAAAGCATATGTTAAGTGGAAAAAGCATATGTTAAGTGGAAAATATTTTTTTTTCACCAAATTTGTTGGTGAGATGTTAGTGGCATATAATCCATGAACAAAAATAATTTTCCACCAAAATTTTATTTCATGGCAAATACGAACTTTTTCCTACCATCTGACATTGTGGGTATAACATGCAAAATTTGTAACAAATAATATTTCCATCCACTTCATTCTAGTGCCAAAGATAATACTATCCATGAAGACAATAGGCCGGAAAAAGTTTTTACCCACGAACCATTTTTGTGACTACTTCAGTGGCATATAACTTGTTCCTACTATTAATGTTGTGGAAAAATATCTTCTGGGATGATTTCTTTTTATGAAAATTAAGATTGTTTTCAACCAAGATATTTGCTTACAGATAGATATTAACTATTGAGTTAATGGTAGTAAAAGGTATTTGCCACGAATTACATTCATGGCAAATACTACAAAATTTCAGAAAAAAAAAAATACCAAATCTACTACAGACTTCTCCTTAAGCCAAAAAAAAGAAGTCATCTTGGTTCCTTCACAAAACTTTGAAAATATAGGATCCCTAGAATTGATAAAAAAAAAAATACTAAACCCTTGATTTCTACACAAAAGCTAGCACATAATTTGTGACTGCAAAGGAATGCAAGTATGGTATGTATTGAATGAACACTACTATAACATCATTACTCAAAGAACAACATTGCAATGAACACTATTGTAATATCATTACTCAATGAACACTACTGCAACGAACACTATCAAACCCTACTTTAGATACATTAATTTAACCCAAGTTCCTCCAACCTAAATTTAACAAATCAGTAAATCACCATCAATTTTTTACAAGATTTTCTTCACTTGCTGCTTATATCATAGTGGATGTTCACTTTGAGAAAAGATTTCTGCATGCACAAACAACCCATTTAACTTCTCTCCATACCTAGCACTAAGCCAAAATTTTAAAACTCCTCATTTCAAGCAAAAATGACATGAAGAGCTAAAGTTCACAAGATGGCTGGTTTTTGTCCCTTGTTTTCAATAGTTTTTCATACATACAAATCACTTTGGTTGAGCAAAGGATGCAAATGAAAAAATGGGGACAAAATGGACTAGCTGAAGTCCCAAAATGGAGCATAGCAGAATTTTCTGCTATACCATGGACAACTAGCAGCTTTAGTACATTCATGCTCTTAAACATCCCTCATTTAACCACAATCTCAACTCCATAAACCAAGTATATTAGAGTTGAAGAAAAGTGCTAAAAAAATACATTCTCATCTCCACTAGTTTAACACATGATAACAAAGCTTGGATAATAGCAAAAAAGCACAAGTCAAAGATTGGAGCCCACTTAATATTATTTTGCAAGCATTGCTTACCTTAACCATTGCAATATGCTCAATCCCATCTAAGATGGATCCATAGCATCCAAATCAATGGCCACCACGCCGTTGGTATCCTGGCAGTAGCAGAGCAATCAACCAATTTATCTTTTTTTCTTCTATACCTGACAAAAATTGTACACATTAGAATGGAGCCTCTTTTATGTTCTAACAAAAGAGCACCAATCAAATCCCTAAATATAGAAGTTGATTTAAGACTCGAATCAATTATGCAATGAACCAATCAAACCACCTAAATCAGATCAATTAAACTATAAAAACCTAATAATATCAACACATAAGAGAATAAAATTATATACACTTCAATAATAGCATATCAGCTATACATATCAAAATAAAATAATATTAAATGCGAATACAGATCAAAATGAATATATATATATACATTTGATAACAAAATCCATGATCCTATCATGAAAGTGCATAGGTCTATGACAAGAAATTAAATGCGAATACAGATAATTCAAAAAAAAAAATCTTCCGATCCATAGTTTCTATAGATTATTTGCCCTCAAGAGATAAGTTCGTATTTAATGAAAGAGAAACAAAATTAAACTAAGCTTTTTATAGCTAGCCTATTTTCAATCTAACGCTTCAATGACCATAACATTCAAACAACACAGGGTTCTCTGCAGCAACCACTTAATCCCACGGTTTCAACATAGTCAAAATATCTCAGATTCTCAAGCATCAAACAAATAAAGCTACATCTCAGATTTCAAAGAAAATCCAAACATGGTGAATGGAAAACTCCAGATTTTAGAACATAGAAACATACCTAAATCTGATGGCGAGAACTCCAAAGATTTGATGGAGAGAAGAGGAAAATGGGAGGGTCAAGATGGTGGGAGGCAAGCGGTGAAGTACTGGGGGAGGCAAGCGGCTAGGGTTTTCTGAAAACCAAAGTGAATGAATCGTGTTTTTTTGGGGGGGGAGGGGGGTAATTGCCGCCTAGGGCCCTAAACAACTATGAAACGGTGTCATTTCTATAGAAACGGCGCCGTTTCATACTTAAGTTGGCCACTTGGCTGCAAGCTTGCAAGCTAATTTCGTAAATACCACTCTAATTTTTTTTTTTAAAAGACAAGGTAAAAAAAAGTATTATATTTTAAGATGTCTACCATACATTATTTTATAATAGTTTATTTTCAATTAATAAATGTCTATTAATTTAATTATCTATCTATATTTACTAGGATTTAAGATTTAAGATTTAGGGTTTAGGGTTTTAAATTTAAGATTTAGGGTTTAGGGTTTTGTAACACCCAATTTCAGAGCCTTTTTGCTTTTAAAATTTATTTTGGTTTAGGTAGTGTGAAAAGCCCGTTTGAGTTTTTGATTTTTTTTTTTAATTTTTATCTACTATTTTATTTATTCGACTTCGACATTTCTAATTTCAGGGGGTTAGCAGTTCTTCCGCTTTTTGTTTTAAATGTTTTTATTTATTTATTATTATTTATTTATTTATATCAAATGGACTCTTGAGTCCTAACTCTATTTCCGGATCCCTCGCCATGCGTATACTTTCTAAACTTTCCTTCTTCCAATCTCCACAATTTTCTTGGCAATTGTCCACTATTACAATATGTTGCCCATTCTTTTTATTTTCTTGTATCATCTTTAGATATTTATTTCCTTTTTTATTTCGCATGTTTTCCTCCCTTACAGTTTCCTTTTCTGGTTTCCTCCTCTAGTTTTTCAAACGTTCGACCCTATATATATATATAGTTGCAGTTACCCCTCATGCAGAGGAAAAACCTTTTGCTGCCGCTAACCTCATGTTGGAACAACTCCAATGCACTATCTTCATCACGGAAACACAACCTTGCGTAGCCACCATTACCATCCTCCCCGCATTGCTCAGTGCAACTCATAGCAACCCCTTCTTCACGCACAAAACATCGTTGTGCATTCTAGGCACTGTTGTAGCCGTGCACCACTCTTAGCCTCACCGATCATCCCTTATTTTTGTTCCTCGAAAAGAGAGTACTCTCCATTATTTTCGCCAACCACTGCAATTACACTTGTGACCACCACCGAAACTCATATATGTGCCCCTGTTTTAAACAATCCGAAACAGAGCATCTAAGCCATTGCATATCAAGTGGTTCTCGCTGCACGGTCCGCTACAAAACACCTCACTCTCACTGCATAGAAAGTAACTTCGGGTACCTCCCACCACCCTAAGCCGCCGCTCCTTTTTCGTAAGTTCACGCTGTGCCCACAACCTCCTCTGCAATCCCTCTCATTGTTCTATCTCATATTTGTCTCTCGCTCATCACTATCTCTCCCCCCGTGAGTGACAGTTCTCTTACTCCCTCTCTTTCCCAGTCTTGGTCCACTTCACCGATCACACTAGACCGCCACCTTGTCTCTGGTTCTCCATTCAATACCTCTCCTGTTGGTGAGTCTCTGTCACATGAGCTTTTGTTTTAATCAATTTCTTTTGTTTTCAGTTGACCTCAAGGTTTATGGAAGTTGTTCTATGCTACTAAAATAATCTGCATGTGTTTTATTAAACCTAGTTTTGTTCTACGAAGACCTTATTTCTATATTTCGGATTTATTTATTTATTTGAGCGTTTGTAAAGTTGTTTTGAAACTAAATGCTTTTGTGTCTTTTTTTTCTCATATTCAAAAATTATTTTGGATTTGGGTTTTTAATAAATTTGGACTGGGATAAGTGGTGTTGCATTCTATTAAATAGATCGAGTTGTGATTTATGTAAGAGACTTGTTGGGTTAAGTATTTTGTTAAGAGAAATTAAGGTATTAGAGAAGTTATAATATTTTAGAATTGTGGAAGAATTATGGTACATTAGATTACTAGGATTTTAAGTTTTGAGGAATTAAAATAAGGTAGTTAGTATTGAAATTTTGATTGATTAATTTCTTACGAGAGTATGTGTCAATTTTATAGGTGAAGATTGATTTTTGTTTAGCTTTGTGAGGATAATTTCGAAAAACTAAAAAGTTCAGGCAAGTGGAGTTCCTATGCTAGACTTTGCATAAAAATTATTAACTGAAATTATTGTGTAAAATATGCATGTTTTATTCACGAAAAGAAACTTTAAAATCACCTCAGTTTTTGTTTCGCATATGCATAAGAAATTGTATAAGAATAAAATGTTTTCTGGCATGAATTGGTGTAGACATGAGCTAATTTTGTTGCATGCTATTTTCTAAACTGAAAAAGAGTGAATATGAAAGTTTCTGCATAAATAATATTTTCGATCTGATTCTGTTCTGTTTTAGAAAAGTTTGTACTGTAATATGATATGATATGATTTCTGAAACCTCTGGCATGACATTCTGGTTCTGTTCTGCTCTATTCTGTTCTAGGTTGGTATCAACTATTCTGTTTCTGGTGTACCCACTTTGGTTGCAAATTGGTTTTCTGCGTAGTCTTTTCTGTGTACACACTCGGGACTCCGAGAATAATAAGGGAAAGATTCAAATTCTGTTTCTGCTCGGTTGGCCGTCGAGATTTGCACAACTCTATCATGGGGGTTAAATATGGTATTTCTGTCCTGATAAGATATTTCAGCTATGCTATACCAAAAGATTTCTATTTTTGTTTATACTAAACTTTCACTCTGATTTTTGATAATATAATCTGCTTCTACATTTTTCTGAAAAGTAAGAAATATTTTGTTCTGCATTCTGAATTTTGATAAATACTCATGTTTGCACACTAGTATATGTTCTTTGCTTATTGAGTTGTGGATAACTCATCCCCTCATCTAATAACATTTTTCAGATATTTGAGATGGTTCAGTGCAATCTCAGCAAGGGTAGCCATTATTAGAGAGGTTTGGTAATCATAGGAGAATAAGTGCTTGTGGATACAAGTTTTCTTGAGTTTTAGTAAAAATTTATATTTGTTGATTATTTTAGTATGTCAAGTTTTTGATTGTTGTAGGTATTTGAAATCATTTGATTTTATTAAAGTTTATGTTTAGTTTTTCTTGGAGAGTGTCATAAATATTTGTTAAATAATTATGGAGTGTCTTTCTAATAATAGTTGGTTATTGGAGAATTTGGAATATATGAATTGGTGTTATTTGAGATGATTCAAGGAAAATGACCAAACTCTCTAAACCTTCGGGACTGGGGCGTTACAAGTTTATAAGTAGATTATAATTTATATGGAAACATTAGCTAATATTATAATTAGTTATTAAATTTATGTATGTTTACGGGGCCACATAGTGAAGCAAACTCCATAATTCAGAAGAATAATCACAAGAAACAAAAATGTAGTGAGCATTTTGAACATCTCTTAATCACAAGCAATTCACCAAGGCATTTTCATTCTAAACTATTTTGTTGTTACAATCAAAATTTACATTAGAAGCTTTTTTTATAAGAAGATTTATAGAGGAAACACCATCTCATAGGATAATGATAGTAACATGTGAAAACATTGGAGAATTTGGTCACACACTGGTTTGTTTTTTATGATAGTAATCCAACAAACTCAATAGAAAAACTTAAAATGAAAGTTATCTATAGGGGAAATTTTCTATAATTGGCAGTTGTTTCAATGCTTTTTCAATAATTACTCAATAAACTTGCATTAAAAACAAATCAGATTTAAACAGGCTCATCAAACAACAATGCAAACAAAATTAGAGAAGATCCCCATATGGGAAAGCTTGAATCACCCACAATTCTTCGAAGCCCAAGTAGTAAAAAGAAAAGAATAAAGAAAATAAATCAATCAATCCAAGCGACTATCTACAACACTAGTTGAGGCAGATCCAAAAGCCCAAAAGCAAAAAAGACCAATTGAAAAACATGAAATCAACCTATTAACTTAGATAATCATCTTGGGCAAGGCACTAACACGAGGGCCACACTCGAGAGAGGGGTAGCATTAGCAAGAACATATCTTAGCACAATGCACCCAAGAAATCCTAGCTTTGGATGGGAAATCTAAAAAAAATTAGGGTTTTGAGTTAGTAAGAACATATTTCAATGCAATGCACCCAAGAAAAAACTCAAATACATACAACCAAGAACAGATGTCGAAATACATACCTTACAATCACAAAAAAAAATCTCTTATGAAAGCGTATGATGCTGTCTTGAGTGGGGGTAGTGACGACAACGTGGAGAAACCGAAAGGGTAGGAGGCTTGTCTTGGGGGAGGAGGAGAGAGAGAGAGGGGTGTTGTGGGGAGGCTGGGTTCGGCGAGGGATAGTCGTCGGTAAATTTGGGTTGGCGCAGCGCCACAATGAAGGCTAGCAGATGGGTGTGGCTGAAGGAGAAGAGAGGAAGACGAGAGAGAGTATTGAGAATTTGGGTTAGGTCTGATTTTGAATTGGGGGATAGCTTATTTTAGTTGCAACAAAACGGCGTAACTTTGGGCGTGGAAAGCTATTGAAAAATAAGAAGAGCCTTTTTGCGGCGAAAACTATTTGCCGAAAAAGAAGTGCAACTCGTGGGAAAAACTTTTTTTCCAAGAATATCATAATGTCTACTCTTTACATTCCACCAAATTAATGTTGTGAAAATAACTTGTTTTCTCATAACAAATATCTTTTTTTCTCATCAAATTTTACCCACTACTAATATATTATGGCAATAACTGGTATTTTATATCCACCAAGAAATGTGGTGTTAATAGACCACTCTTTCCCACGAGAATGTATATCGTGGAAAAGAAATTAGTAGTAAAAAGGCCAAATTCTTATAGTGGGCCTCCCTAGCTCAACCTTCTCCATCTACCTAAAGGTGGATCTTTTGATCCTTTAAGTCACCCAAATTGCTCGAGAACTTGAGCATTTTCTTTATCCAATCCGTAACACCATTATGGATTTGTGTGATTTCTTCTTCATGTGTTGGTAATTAATCTAGGTTGTTCGTTGCAGGGTTTTACTCTCCAGCTTGCAGGGTTGTTAATTCATTTAGTCACCTAAATTATTCGTTGCAGGGCTAGTGTTAATTAATTTAGTCACCCAAATTTCGACAATCTGGTTTAGAGGAGCAAGTCCAATCCTCTAGTTCATTTATGGAGGGAGGCTAAGTACAAATCGTATTTGAGGTGGTGGAGGAGAAGAAACAATGGGAGGCTGACTGCTCCTGATTTGATGCTTACTCACACGTTCATGAGGTAGAGATCGTCGTGCTAAAGGTCGAGATATCTAGACTCCAGAGTTTCTTGGCCTCGGAGAAGTCTTCTTTAGAGAGGGTGCTTAACGACTCGAGTCAAGCTCTAGACGTGGCGTAAAGTACAGCCAGCCCGATTAGATCAAGGTTCATGAATTCTCTCTCTTTCTCTCTCTCCAGCATTTTTTTTATGCATCCAATAAGTTGGTAGATTTCATTCATGGCATGGTTTTGTTGTTTTCCAAGTACGAAGCTGTTATAGTTTGTGACATGATGAACATACATGCAATTATTAATACAATTGATGAGATTGATTGAGGTCCTCAATTGAACGTCCCAGCAACTTGAAAGCATACTTCTTTAAGAAAAAAGTTAGAACGTCGATTAAGTT
Source organism: Platycarya strobilacea (assembly GCA_036898215.1). NCBI lineage: Eukaryota > Viridiplantae > Streptophyta > Magnoliopsida > Fagales > Juglandaceae > Platycarya > Platycarya strobilacea. The sequence goes on along the minus strand of CM072549.1, from coordinate 30,031,892 downwards.
TGACACTTCTAATTTTTGAAATCTCTTATATTTTAATTTTTTATTTTACTTAATAATTAAGAAAGTGATTACTAGTATATTGATATTTTTTTATATTTTTTTTAAATATTTAAATATATTAAAAGAATATTAAAAAAAAGAACAAAAAAATAAAAAGAAAAGTTTGCACTAGCACACCCACCGGTCATCGGCACTGGGCAACATTGTAGAACTACCCCTTTTTTTAATTAATTCCATGATCATGTCACTATTATACAATAGAAATAAAATTAAAGTTAAAAGTTGAATAAAGTAATATTAAAATTTAATTTTTAATATTATTTTATTTTAAAATAAAATATATATTTTTTTATATTTTATATAAAAATTTGTAAGGATTACATGAGACTAAATGAGATTAAATAGTTTAAACAACATAACCAAATAAGATCTAACGGTTATAATTAATGGACTTTGCTTAGGAAGATAAAAAACAAAAAACAAAAAAAAATCTGAAAGATACAGCTCTTTGGCCAACAGTGACTCGGATACCGTCCCTAAAGATTAAACTAAGGCTTTGTTTGTTTATAAGAATGGAATTAAAAATATAAATATATCTTAAATTTATTATTATATTTTTTAAAATTTTTATATAAAATATAATAAAAAATTTAACTTTTTTGAATTTTGATACTATTTTTTTGAATTTTTATACAAAATTAATATTAAAAAAATATTTTATAATAATATATATATTATTTAATTTTAATTTTATCTTATCCTATCTCTTAAAAATAAAAAAGGTTAAAAGAAATTGACCTGTCACCTTTAGTACAATGACAAAAAGAAAAACAGAACTTCAGGATTAAAAGAGCTTCCACCCATGTTCTGGATGCGTCCCAGATGGATATTGTCTGCTGTTGGCCGATCGATGTGCGCTGGATGCATTTAGGCAAATGTGCATGTTAAGCATACAAGATAAAAAAAAAATCAAGAGAATTACTAGTTACAAAATAATTATATAAAAATAATTTTATCAATTGATGTTATTTATTAAATTATAAAATTATTTTTACTATAAAATAAATTTAATAAATCATATAAAATTACATTAGTTTAAAAAATTATTTTTATATATAATCATTTTATACCTACAACACTTCTCTTGGTAAGGTTATAACATGTCAAGAAAACGGTAAGGAGTTATGTTAAGAGGAAAAAGAAACTTGGGAACGGAGGAAAAGTATTGAAAAATCGAAGGTAATGTATATAAGAGATGAGAGGGTATTCATAGATATTAATGGATATTTGGAGTTATTTGGGATGACATAATAAACTAAAGTACTGTTCCTTTACACAGGCTGATCACCAACAAAACTCAAAACAGTAGATCAGTTACCCAGATGGATCTGATATCTAAGAATCTTGAGCATAGAAGTCGATTATCTCCTTGAGGTTGAGCTGAAACAGAGAAGAACAATCGTTACGCATCAACCAAAGCATGTGCTCAAACAAGATGGCGTCCACATCCACAAAAATCGCCCCTTTCTTGCTGATGAAACACTTCTCCTCATCATCCTTTTTCATCATCTCGATCAATACCCGAAATGGGCTTTCCTCTAATACGAAAGAATCCACCAAGAACTCCCTCTTCTCCTTGCCAACCACAACGGTCACAAGCCGGCCGGAGTCAGCGAAACCATCTTCGGTCAATTGCCGGTAGCCCAACCGGTTGCCGGAGTAGCACTGCCTCAATATAGTCACAGGCAAGACCAAGCAATCCATGAGAAATTAAACACTATCTGCGAATACTGTATATATATAGAAGATCAACACCGACGGAAAAAGGTCATGAACGAGTCTAAGAAAATGTGGGTGAAAGTCACAGATTATATAATAAGAGATGGTTAGAGGGAAAGGCCGGAAGAAACTAACGAGGAAGAGATGATCGAAAGGTTGGAGGTGAATAGGCCAAAAGCAACGGCTAGAGAGAGGAAACAAGAAAAGAGTATGTTTGTGTTTGATGAGGCTGATATGCAGGAGACGAAGCCGTTGGGAGTCAGGAAAGGATATATCTGATTTTAGGAATTGGAATAAGACTTGCCGACCAGGCGCGGTTTGTACACAAGAAGCGTTTTATTTTATTTATCATTATCTTTTTATTTTTTTTATTTTTATACAAAATATGACAATAATTTAATTTTTGAAAACTTAAAATAATTATATTATTCTTATAATATTTTATTTAATTTTTAATTTTTATTTAAAATTATGTCATTTCATCTTATATCTCAAATCATCAAATTATCTCAATTTAAAATCTTTTGTGCGTTGAATGCACAAACTTTTTCAATTCAAAATATTTTTATATTAGGAATATATAATATTTTTAAAATTTTCATAAATATATTTAAACTCATTTTAAAATTTAAAAACACATACATTCATTATAAGCAGATTAAATAAAATTTATTTTACCATCTCAATTTGTAATTATTTATAAAGAAAAAAAAATTAATTTATTTGAATTTAGTTTAATAACTAAAATTACATGAGTCGGCTCAATTTAGATTTAGAGTTGATATTAATTTTGTAAATTAAATAAAATATTATTTTTTAATATTATTTATTATTTTAAAATTTAAAAAATTTAATTATTTATTATTTTTATATAAGAATTTAAAAAAAAACTGTTGTAGATAAATTAAACTCATATGTAAATTCAAACAGGACTAGAGAACAAGCATTTACAACTAGACGCGTGTATGCAGCGTGAAAGGTGTTGCCAGAATGGATATGATCCGGAGAAGTTGGTGCGTGCGTACCCAATGAATTAATTAAAAGTTATTTTTTAAAAAATATAATTTTATATAAATATTAAAAAAATTTGAAATATGATAATGAAGTTTATAAAAAAAATAAAAGTATTTTTTATCAATAATAAAGTTAAAATTTTATCTAATAATTGCTAAATTTGATAATTGTATTTAGATAAAATTTTAACTTTATTATTTAGAAATACTGTTTTTATTTATTTTATTTATTAATTTTATTATCATATTTAATTAAATATGATTAAAATTTTTTAATATTAGTATAAAATTATATGTTTTGGAAAATAGCTTTTAATCAATCGAGAATGCTTAAGAGATTAACAAAGCACTTAGGACTAGACGCGTGAATGCAGCGGAGAAACTAGAAAGTGTTGCCAGAGTCGATATGGCCTGGAATGGATCGACTTCAATGTCCGTTTCGAGCCGCTAATTCAACGCGTCGGTACACCTTGCATTCCATTGGGAAAGGCCAAAGCGCGTTAGAATGCAAATTATAAATTATTACTATTAGATTAAATAAATAAATAAATAAACGTCTTAAACTTTGTTGTGTTTGACTATTCTAATACGTATAGTATTTAACGCGTTCAAGGAATCAAGATGTTGCTAATTACAATTAAGTTTTTTTTTTAATTCTTTTTGTCCTGTTTCCTTTTAACATCATGAGTTTTCTTGCACGCCAAAAAGAAAAATATTTAAAATCAAATAATTAAAAAGAATTTGTTATTTTTTTATTCATTACAAATTTACAACTAGTTAGGTTATTTTAGAATGGAAAGTTAAATATAGTATAAGCATGATCATCAACCCATTCTTGTTGATAATATAGTAGTCATGAATCGTTTATTGCAAGTTTGAGGAAATATATATTTTGATTTTTTGAATCTTTTCTAGTCAAAATTTGAGTTGGAGGGATACTGAAGAGATAACAAGGGAGGGATAAATTTCGGGAAAAAATTCTTATAGAAATATGAGACTGTTTTTAGAGTAATTCTAGGAGAGGTCGGTTTTAGAGAGTCAAGGGAGAGTCGGCATTAGTTTTAATTTTTTTTTCCTCATTTTCAACCTTAATTTCAATTTCTATACAAAAAAACAAACCAATAGAATTTATTAAATCCATGAAAACAATATTGAAAGTTAGGGAAAAAAATTTAAAACTAAAAACAAAGTTGAAAATGAATATGAAAAAAAAATGTTAAAAACAAGGTTAAAAATGAAAAAAAAAATCTTCATTTTCAACCTTTTTTTCAATTCTTATCCTAAAAACAAACTAATAGAATTCATTAGATCCATGAAAATAAGGTTGAAAATGAGGAAAAAAAAATTTTAAACTAAAGCCGACTCTCTCTCGACTCTCTAAAACCAACTCCCTCTAGAATTACTCATATTTTTAATACTCTCTCTTACATTATTTTAAAGATATTTTTTGGTGGGAGGAATGCGGGATGCCCCCGACCCTTGTCTCTTGTAACACCTCGATTTTTTCCCTCAATTAAAACGTAAATCAAAACGTCCGGACAAGTAACACAATACTACTTATCCTACATAAACGTAAGGAGTAGCATGCATACATATAAGTTTATTAATTAAATGCAATGTGAAACACATCGGAAAGAGGTAAATCTCCAATGTATGTAGAGAGGTATAACTCTTGCATAAATAGATCAAATGGTATAGTAAAACTATAACATTCATAATTTCATATTTACAAAAATATCTTGTATTTAAGACTTACATAATCCAGTTAGTTTTCTTAAAACAAATAACATGTCCCACCGTCGTCCGGTAATCTTACTATTCTACTTGATTACATACATGAAATATCATTCCATTAAGATATGAGTATTCTGTAGGACCTTAAGGGTACCTCAGAATTTCCTGTGCTGTCTGAGTCCTATGACAATTTATCTAATCCTGTAACAACATCTATCATTTCATAAGGAATGATAGATAAAATTTAAAAGAGTTAGATTTTCAAAAAATCTCAATAAGTACATAGTTAATAGAATAAGGCATAGATAACATCAGGAATTATCATACATAGCCATGATCAACGACATATAACTTATGAAAATGCTGCATGAGACTTATGCATATGGATGACCACAATTTCCATATAGACTTATACTCTTACATGGACCTACCATCTTATACTTAAAACTTTTATTTACTTTCTTATATTGTGGGTTTTACTTATTTCGTATCATCGACAAGCTTAGGTCCCTATCAGATTTCATATCATCGACAAGTTTAGGTCCCTACCGGCACGTTAGTCATACAGGCGTTACGTATCGCCATCCCGTCATGACGTGTCTCGTGTTAGTCTTCCGGGCGTTACGTATCGCCATCCCCTTCGTGACACGAAAAATACTTAACATAGCGGGCGTTACGTTGTCATGTCAGTCATCCGAGAGTTATGTATCGTCATCCCTGTCATGACATAACTCTTACTTATCCTCGACAAGAGTTACGTATCGCCGTCCCCGTCTACACGTCAATTGTACGGGCGTTACGTATCGCCGTCCCCATCATGAAATGACTAACGTCTTAATATTTTCACTTATAAAGTTTTATTATCTAATTTCTTAAATGCTCATAATGACCTATGACAATACTTACATGACGACATGTAATATAAACTTTTTTTAAAATGGACGTCATGACTTATGACGACACGTATGTGCCGAAATGCAACATATGCATAAATTTAGATTTATGACATGTATGTTTCATACCTTCATAATTCATATAACATATAAAAACATATCATAAGAACATACATCACATATACATATATATACGTCACACAAATTCATAACGTCAAAACTTAACGAATGACACGCATACAGTTAAATAAAATATTATAATATTATTAAACTAGAGCTGGCCGAACTTCATGGGAAACTTAGTCTTATTTATTTATTTATTTAACTTATTTAACTCAAGCCAATATTTTGCATAATTATACAACTTAAGCATTTGTATTTGTTTCTTGAGTATTTCTCTTATATATATATATTATTTTATTTTATCTTTTTAGCATAATAATTCTTAAAAATTCTCCTAGTACATTGGAATTTCCTAAGCTTACCATACTTGTTAAAAATATTATTCAAATAATTCACTAAAAGTTTAGATTAAAAGAAAAAACATCCTTTGAAGTCCATATCTACTTTATTATGCTACTTAATCCCAAGTTTGCCCTTTAAAAATTTTTTATCTTTTAAAACTTAAAACACAAAAATTGTATATATCTGTCTTATTCTTCCATAACCTCTTGAATTATTCAATTTCGACATCACACTAATAAGTCATGATCAATTTACCATAACGTGTTAAATTTGTTAACATTACCCCTTTTAAATTCAAAAGTTGCTAGGGTTGATCCATAATTTTTTTCTATATCAAGAACTCATATTTTCACATAATACTTTTAATATATAATCATAAAATATAGTCTTAAGGTTCTATAATTTTTTTTAGCATTTTTCCATAACAAAAATCACTTCATAAGTCAATAGCTTTCAATCTGCTATATAAACAATACATAAGTTTAAACAAACATCAAACAAGCATCAAATTAAATCTATAAATCAAGTCACTTATATTACACCAAGATTCTATTAAGTAGTGTGCTTACTAATTTTTTCCAAAGTTACACTGGATGTCTAGGGTTGATCTTGCACCACTTTTCCTCCTATGCTCTTACTTAGCTCCTTTTTGAGGTTTAGGTGTTGTAAGTGGAATTTTGAGTATTTTTCTTGACTTTTTCTGAAGGTGGCTGAATGATTTCTCTAAAAGGAGGCTTGAGATACATATTACACATATATATAGGTGAAGTGGGTGACATGTATGGGTTAGGGGTGAAAAATCTTTGAGGCAATCGGCTAGAGTCCTAGCCATGTGTGTGTTGAGTTTCCCTTCCTACTTAGCTATCATCATACCCCTAATTTAGGCTTAGTTGTTCCTATTTCCTCATCCCATGGTTGAGTTTAATCTTCCTCTAAAATTATCTTGATCAATGGCTTAAGAGATGCCATCACATGGAGATGGAGACAAAATAATATCATGAGTAATCTTTAAGGGAGGCAAGTCCAATTCTTTGGCCCTCCAAGTGTCCTCAACTTTTCTAAGGAAACTATCTCATTTATTCACCTGTTCCTTACACCTGTCTAAATGTCTAGAAGTATAAAAAATCCAATTAAATTTCATCTCTTATCTAAGGTGGTGGAGATAATCCAATTCGGATTCCAATTTTGCCATTTTTAGATTTGATCACTTCTTGGCCTAATAAGTCCTTGATCCATTGTGATTCTATTAAAACTCAAAATATGAAAGTATTAAATAATCCTCTTAGTGATCTACAGGATTTTGAATCATCTTATTTCGAGGTCAAATGAGAGATATGATTAATTCACTAAAACACGTCAAAACCACCCGAGAACGCTCAATCCGAGTTCTTCATTTGTCTTCATTTGTTTTCTTACCCACCAAGGTTTATAGATGAATTCTTATCAACTTGCCAAATGTTTCCACACATGTCAAGAACTCAGAAAGTTTGGTAGCCAATTACAATTTTTGTCACATGGTCGAACATAATACAGCTCATCTAAGTCGGTTATCAATTAACTCCTATTCTTGTCCGTTCACTTCACACCAGATTTAGTCTTTTATAAATTCCTTATCTTCAACAACCCAAAACATAAAAGTTCTATATATCCCTCTTGTGGTTTTGTAGGAATTAGAGTCACTTTATTCGAAACTTATATGACCAAGTTATATTTTTTTTATTTAAAGTCGACAGATCAGCCCGAGAGCATCAATCCAGACATACCAAGTGTTTGATAAATAATCTCCTTTATTTCACACGAAATTTTCTAGATAAAATCTCCTTAATTTCCATATTTCTACACACTTGTCATGATCTTAGGATAATTTAGAAAATAATCCAAAAACTTAATCTTAATCAAAGTCACTAGTCAACTTAAGGTCAATGCCTATATATCCAATTTAGATTTACCACTTCAATCTCAATTTCGTATTTGGTTAATCCATATATCTTAAAACTCAAAACATAATAATTGTATATATTCGTCTTAGATTTTTAAATAATCTTGAATCATATCTATTCGACATAAAATGAGTAAGTTATATCTATATTACTAAAAAATATTGAAACTATCTAAATTTGCCTAATCCAAAAATATCATAAGGTATATTTCTTTCAATTTCTATACAATATTTTTTTGAATATTCAAAAATTATATCTTCTCATCATATTTATTGTCCTCCATGATTTTTTTTTCAATGCCAATAAAAAGTTCATAGGAAGGTTCCCTAAAATATTCTTAAAAAAACATAATCATGTCAAATGTGATAACTAAAAGAATACTTAAAAATTTGGGTTTTCACACCTCCATTGGTGGAGATATGTTCGTTTAGGGCATGTTTTAATGCTTAGAGCATCTCATAATTTTGTGAATAATAATGAAATAGATTGAGTGAAAATACTTTAATGAATTTAAAAAATGAGATCTCAGAAGTTCAATAAATATAAATTTTAAGATAGGTATTGTATTAGAGTTTGTGAAATCAAATAGATAAATTAAAGTTAAAATAGTTAAAATATATATTTTTTAATATTAATTTTATTTTTAAAGTCTATAAAAATAGTATTGATTTTTGTGTTTAGGTAATAACAGTGGTGGAACCAGCAATTGTATTGAGGGGGACCAAATTTTCTACTGTGCGACACATTTACATAATGAATGATGTTAAATATAATCTTAAGATGTGCAAGCTCTATACACTAGTCCATTTGAATAAAATAGGATCTACAATTAAAAAATTATTCTTTTTTGTGTGAGTCCTATATTAACCTAATTCTTTCAAATGACAAAAATTGGGAGTTGCACTTGATCATGCAAACATTATTTTTCTTGTGTAAATCAAAAAAAGATTAAAAATTATAAAAACATAATTACAAAATATTTTTCGTATAACTCATCAACTTTAAATAATTTTTTTTATATTACACTTTAGATTCCATATTAAGAAACTCAATATTATATAATAAAAAAAATTGGAATCCATATTAATAATTTATTATTTTTCTGAACTTAATTTAATTTTAAGTTTGAAAAAGTCACATCCTTAAAAATAGATAATATATAGAATTAAAAAAAATTTTGGGACTATAAACAAATTGGAGAGAGATATTTTAAGGTACATTGAAATTAAAAAAAAAAAATAGAGAGCATATAAAAATTATAAATTTTTTGGGGGGTCCATTTAGAATTATATATAAAATTAAGGATGATTTTATAATTTTACTTATAGAAAAACGAATGATTTTATAATTTTGAAAAGTTTTTTTTTGGGGGGCATGGCCCCTCTACCTTTCAGTGATTCTGCCACTAGATAATAATTAGGTAATAATTAAATAAAGATTTTGAAATTAAAAAACATTCTGTGTTTAAGTGATATTAGAATGAAGTTATAAGAACTTTTGAGAACTATAAAAATTTGAAATACCTTCATGTTAAGGGAGATATATTCCAATTATCACTATTCATTGATTTCTTTAATCAACTTAAAAATAACCATTCTTTTGTTAAAATTGACCGTCAAAAGTATACCACACAAAAGTGTAATTTCATCTATCTTAATATCTAAAATTTTCAATATATATATATATATATATATATTTTGCTGAAAAAATTATGTATATTATATATAGTTGAAGAGCGTGTGATATTTAAAGTGTCCAAAGTAGTCGTTAATCGACCAATTGAAGGAATAAAGTTTAAATTTTTAATATATGAAAAATACTACAGATCTCTATTTGGGAATTTTTATTTAGGACATTTTTTTTATTTTTTATTCTCCATGATTTTTATATAAGTGTTTTAAAACAATGTTGTGATTTTTTTATATTTTTTAAAAATGTTTTAAGATGTTAAAAAAATCATGTAAATAAAAAAGTGTTTTAAGATGTTAAAATATATATATTTTATTTACATGATTTTTTTAACTCCTTAAAATATGTTTAAAAAATATAAAAAAAATCATAATATTGTTTTAAAACACTTATATAAAAATTTTGTAAATAAAAATTAAAAAAAATAATGTTCCAAATAAAAATTTCTAAATAGAGATCTCAAAATAAAAATCTCAAAATAGAAATTGTTAACATTGTTCAATATATTGAATGCATATGCATGTCAGTTTGAGAATATATTGAACTTTTTAATCCAATTTGGATGGTTTGGTGGGGCCGTCTAGTTAGGTTGAAGAGTCACTTGGTTCATTTTTATAAAACCTCTTATCTAATTATTATAATATTTTTAATTTTTCATATAAAATAAAATAAATAATTTAATTTTGTTTAAATTATAAAATAAAAAATATTAAAAAATATATCTTAACAAGAATTTATTTAATTTTTAATTTTTATATCAATTCATCTTATTTTATTTATAAAAATAAATCAATTCTAAATAATTGATAGCTACAATACATCATTAATATAAAGTACTGAGGTAGGAGTAGAACCAACCAACATAATCATAATGTACGAGGTTTGTGTTGGTCTTAAAATCTACATCTTAATTGATTACGTGAGGCAGTCAGTTAGCTTCATGCTGTTAGTGTTGTCCGTAACTCCTAAGGTAAGTCGGTTCTTTTAAAACTCCGTTTAGTACATATCAAAAATAAACAAAACTTGGGGATAGACCTGATGGCCTGCTGGTACAGGCTCAATACTTCAAAAGGAAGGACCAGGTTCGGTCCCCCATCCCCACCCCCAACTCTCCCTAGTATAAAATAAATAAATAAATAAATAAACAAAACTTACACCACATCGTCCATCTCTAAAATTAATAGATCCCATATTAGACTGATATACCCTTGCTACAGTTCTCAGATCATGATAAAATGTCTCTCGTAAATATCTAAATTGACTAATATACCTTTCAATAGATCAAGTTAAACTAAATTAGCACAGTCAAGATTAAACCGGCTGATTGAGATCCAACTAGAAATCTAAACAACTACAACTCCAAATCTCAATCTTAAATCTAGCTAGTCAATCATAGAAGATAAAAGAAATTCATCATCTCCAAAATCAAGATCACATTACATAATACCACAACTACAATGCTGCAAGAGTAGTTAGTACCAGAGACCAACTCCAACAGCAACATGGTGCCACCATTCTTCCAGGTTGACCAATCGATCGACCACAACATCGACATGGATCCAGAACGATCAAGAGATGGACCACGATGCTGTTGTGTGTCTAGATCCACTGAGATAACCACTACCTTCATTTATCTAGATCCAACCTTGGGATGAAGCAAAGCGCCATTGATCATCCATATCGACCAGATCAATTTGGGTGACGAGCATTATGCTTCATCCAAGGTGATTGTGGCGTCCGCAACTACCCCCTAAAATTTAGAGGGACTCACGACACTGGAATGATCATAACATGTGTCAATCATCTCATCGCTTAGTACTTAAGAATGTATGATGCATGCATAAGTATACAATTAAATATTCACAGTGAAAAATATAAAAGTGGTCATTCATTCTAGTACTAGAAAATTAAAAAATCTATGGACCAGTCTGAAACATAATTCTCCAAGTGGAGTATATACAGTCATTCCAAATAGAAAAGTAACTAAACACATTAATAGCATCCGGGGATTATAATCCCTCTCTTGTCATCACGTAAGACTACTCTTCCGGTAGAACTTGCCCCTTGGGCTCACCTTCATCCTCATCCTCTGCATCAAAAGTTATGATTTCATAAAACGGAATCGTAGGTAGACCTGATACACCACGTGAGACGTGAATCTCAATAAGTAGCAGTCATCACACAAATAAATAATCACAAATAACGATATGCACAAATGAATTAATTAACAAACAAATAATTCCACACAACTTGTGACAATCTGGATTTCTCTCCTATTGGATTTTCTTCATGTTTGGAATGAATTTTTTTTTTAGTTATTTTTTGGGAGTGTCTAGAGATATACTCGTTATTTTCCTATAGGCATTTTCTTGTATAAGATATGTGAATTAGATCCAAATTTGAAGATAAGGCACTACTGAAGTCCATAAGAAAACTAGGAGGCACCTAGGGTTATGTGGGAAATTTTGGGATATTTGGCATATCAAGAATACACGCCTTTTAGAATTTTAAAGAGTCATCGCATGGAAATTTGAGTTAGGTAAGATTAGAGTTTTGTCTTTTCTTGTGAGGGCAATTGAATTGGATGAAGTTGCTGGGGAGAGAACCGACTTATAGTTTTCCATGTGAGGATTTTATCTTTTCAGAAAAAATAAGGATAAATGGCTAGTGAATATATAAGAAAACTTCGAATCTTTTCTTTGTGATAGGCATATGAGATGGATTGGACTTATGCCTACTTTTTGTCTTTCTCTATACAAAGAGAACATATGACTTGTGAATTTTCAAGAAGCTATTGCATGGAAAGTTGATTTAGGTGAGCCAATGGCATAAGAGTTTAAGTCAAACAAACAAAGAATATTCTCAACCTTTAAGCAATCGGATTGAAGGAATTTCAGGAGGAGGGGGGGAGGTGAACCGACTTTGATGTTTGTCTTTTGTTCTTCCATGGTCATTCACTTCTTTTGAGAAATATGGGACAATTTGCAAGTGTTGATTTGAAGACAAAATATGAGTTTCTCTTGCTGAAGTTCAAATAGGATGAAATGGGATGACCGTGGCCAAATGATATTTTTGTTTTATCTTATATGAACTTGATTATGCCCAAAGAATAACGCGGTCGTTTGCAGTATAGCTTTGGGGTGTCGATTCCACAGGGAGATGGATTGAGAAATTGAAGAACAGTAATGAAATTAACAAAAAAATTTAGATGAGTGCGAAAAATAAAGCATCGGGAATCCTTTGTATATAATTGGTATTTTAATTATTTTCGATTCATTAATAACTCAATTGAAAATTCTATGTCCAAATTTTCAATCGGAAAATAAAACATTAATAACCAGATTTAAATCAAATGTAATCTTTCCAAAAATCATTCGTCACAATATAAGAACATGAATTGTTATCGATATTAAAGAAATTCAACGTCGACCATATACTCGTAGAGCAATATTACAGCAGAGAATTAAATTAAAATAGATAACCAATTGAACCAAACATAATCAAAGGATTATTGCATTTAATAGAAAAAGTATGACTGAATCTATAAATGAAATAAATTCTAAGATTATTTGGTGACGAAAACATTTATAATAAATTTCGAATGACTAAACAAAAGAGTTTAATATTTGAAGAACACATATATCAATCAAAAACAATTACAAATACCATCATATATACAAATTCATCCATAGCTCTACTAGAAAATTAGTTACACATATTGAAAATATGCAACAAAAATTCTCTAAGGGATAATATGGAAGAGCCAACCATTATTTTCTTCTCTCTTCTTTGGTTTTTCTTTTCTTTTTCTCAAGCTCTCAAAAACAATGTATCTTCCAAGGCATCCAAGCACACTAAGCATGGTCTTAGAATACACACCCCTCCCTTCTATTTATAAGCATCCTTCATGTAAGTTGTCATGACAAAATCATCACAATTTCAACTTGTTTTGCCATGTGCCATTCCTGAATCCAAGTGATTTATGAGTTTTCATTTTGATCATTTGTTTTCCCACCATGCATGAGCTGGATTTTGCTTGTAGGTTGAGTGTTTCAATTTTGCTTCTCTATCTATTAGTTGTCTTGTATGACTTAATATCTTGTGGTCAAATAATTTGTCTTGAAGAAACTTGAGTGCACTTCATCTTGTATCTGAATTGATCATTGAATTTCCAAGTTGGTGTAGGAGTGCTTGCTAGAAAATATTATGATAACATTTGGATTTGATGCAAGTGGCTGAAAAATATCCAGGAACGTCAAGTGCAGGTGCGTCCACTTGATGGTCGATTGTGTCTTAGACTGAGTGGATATCTCTTCAAACACAAAACATAAAAGTTATAGATATTTCTCTTTTGGTTCTAGATCATCTTGAATCAGCTCAATCGGAGATCGGATGAGAGAGTTATGCCCATATTACAAAACGATGTCAGAACTGTCTAAAATTCCGCAATTATCTTCATTTGCTTCTAATGCCTCTATTTGTGTCCTAAATCAAAATATAAGAATAATGAGTATATTTAGGCATCAAATAAGAATAAAGTATTAAACATTAAGAGAGAAAAATATGGCATTTTATATTCTCATCAATATATTAAATCATGCTTATATCTATCTCAAGATAAATGACCATTAATTTTAATAACATGAGTTATATCCATTATTTTCTCATTTCTTTTAGTATTTAAATAGAGTATTTAGAGTACATTTTTGTGCACTCATCAGAACTTCACATCAAAAATTTGGATAAGGCTTATTTTATGTTAATCTAAACTAGTAGAGAAATGAGTAAACCACTAGGAGGACACATGGCCAGTTAGGGAAAACTCTTCTACACTTTTCTTCCCAAGGGTTTCGACCAACACAACCTAGCGTTCCCTCCATTTTTTCTTTTCACTACTTCACTTCCCAAATCTCTTTCTTCTTGGTATCTTTGTGTAATCTTCCGAAGGTTTTGTAGGACACTTCTTCCTCACAAGATTTTTCTTTGCTAATTTCTTAAAAAATCAGTAAGTGCCCTTTTAACTTAATCTTAGCATTTTTGTATATATATGGTAAACTTAGTCTTAGTTATCTTATTGTATTGCTTATTTGCTTATCGAATAATTTTGTTACAAGTTCTCTATGCATTGTTAAGGTGAAACCTTAAGATCTGATCAAGGAAATATTTGGAGAAATATAGTAAAGATTTAATAAAAGAACTTATGGATCATAGTTTAGCAATTTTTGACTAAAGGCTTGAACCATAGTTTAGATGATAAGAATTTTAATTTGGAGATTCAAAGGTTTTAGCAATGGTGTGTTCCTTAGTATATTTTGGTTCACTTAATGCATAATTTTGGATATGTGGTTAGTTTAAGGAAAGGATCATTATGATGATAAGTAGTTGAAGCAAATGACTTTATAAGCCATATTAGGGTTTTGCTAGTGATGATTATGGCTTGATTATTTTGTTATATATCAAGAAAAAAATATAAGTTTGTTATGAGAAAAGAAAAGGAAAATTGGGTTTAACCCCATTATGAAATTCGGTCTAGACATTTTAAAGTTAGGGTTAGTTAATTTTAAATTCATCTTTATTGGAATATTCATGCATTATTTGAAAAAGATTATGTTCACTTGTTTAACATGTATAAGTCATGATTTGAAAATGATGCTTTATATGTCTCATGACCCAAGTATCATACATACAGAAGTCCAAGTTTTCATGCATGTTCATTCAGGTTACAAGTTTCATGATTTGAGTTATCATTATATTTTTCAAAAGAAATAAAAAAAAAAATTATAATAACCCCAAAGGTTAGGATAAGGTATTGTTTTAGTAGAACTCCTTGTTCACTCAAGAGTGTATAAAGTCGAGTGAAATCCCTAAATGGATAAAGAATAGTCGATAGGACACGGATGGTTCCAATATAAAGGATTCCAAAGTGTTGTTGTACCTAAAGTAGGTGGGTGACAAGGACGATGAAGGCGTTACGATCTGCCGTTAAGAATATGATCATGACAGTGAAGACGATTTGATCTACCATTATGATTATGATCATAATGTAGTCACCTCGACTAAAGTAGTCGTAGCATAATGCGGCAACCAGCAAGGAATACACAGTGCATAAGGGAGCCATAAGGTATCCAACATAAAAAGTCATGACGGTAAAGGCGTTTCGATTTACTGTCATAACAAGAATGTTACAAATAAGAATAATGACATGTAATTTCAAGAATAACAAGAAAAGTCATGAAAATCTATGAAAATTTCAAGTTTATAAGTGACAATGAATAATGGAGATACATGAAAGCCTTTTATGAAAAAGCATGATGCATAAGTTATTTCACAAGTCTCGTGATCATGGTGCATGCATTTGTTTATATGTATGTGCTGACGTTGCTTTTATTTTAGTTATTTGAGTACTTATTGAAATTTCTTAAATCTCACTTTTTATTTGTTCTAACTATCATTCCTTTTGAAATGATAGAAGCGATTGCAAGATTTGATGGCACAGAGCAAGACTCTGACATCTTAGGAGATTCTATAAAGCCCTAAGGGCCTTTCAGAATTCTCACTTTTTGACAAGCTAGCCCAGCCTTTGTGTGATCGCCTGTTGGAGTTTTCAAGGTGAGAGACATCCATGTCGTCAGAGAATTGACGACAAATAGAATGTTGTACGGTTTTGAACCCAAATGGCTCACTATCACTTGATAGCATCTACATGACGCCAGCGGGGGTGCATCTCCAATAGGGCGATAATATCAGTATGAGTTGATTCCATAGTTTTGAATTCCGTTCCATTCCAGTCGGAATGGCAGGAATGTTTCGTTCCTGTATCTCAACTGATGCACTATACCTCCTTATTCCATTCCAGTCCAAATTCCAGCTCGTTTCGGTCATTCCGATCGAATTCCGGCCATTCAGGTCCCTATTCTAGTTAAGATTATTTTTGTAATTATTTTTGTGTTTTTGATGATTTTTTTTTTTTAAATTTAGATGGTATTTAATTAATTCTAGAATGTAAAATATATTTATATACATTGTAATTTTAAATACAGATTTTTTTAAATATCATTATTTTTTAATATTTTATCTATTTATTTATTTTTGTATCTCAATTCAAGTTTGTATTTTTTTTCAACTTATAATCATTTTATAAATCCTCAATTCTTCTAATATGTACACACATACATGATATACACTTACATATACATGTCTTTATTCTATTAGTTGTTAGTTTATATATATATATATATATAAATATTTATTATAATATATAATTAATCCCAAAATGGCATACCGGAACAGACCGGTATCGAAATATTCCGTTTCAGTACCTCAATCGGAACAATCACCAAAATAGAATTCAAAATTTTGGTTGATTCCATTTTGGTAATGATTATAAAGAAGTCAAGAAAGAACCCTTGTTGCGAGAAAAGGATAGTTGTATGTTGAGAATATCAAACAATGTTATGTTTTATTGAGAACTTGATCATGTAAACTTGGTACTGTATGTTATTGTATAATATGAAGTTTGTGGGATATTATTGTAGCTTACCATGTGATCATTTGTAAAGTTAGATTTCTTTGCCTAATTTAGAATGTTGACCTTATTCAGTTGTGATACGTATTGAATACTGCTAGTAAGTTTAAGTGTATGTATAATATTTTCGACATGTACGAAAAAGTATGTAGCCTAGTGTTACATGTATCGACGCTTTAGTTTACGTTAGGTCCCAAATGTAAATTGAGCATTACGTTACTAGGTAAACCTACGAGTGTCCTAGGAAAAAAATTGCATGGTATTAGGATAGGCTTTGATCTGGTAAAGGTAGGCTTGAATTTTTGAAGGATCAGATCAAGTCAATTGATGTGTGAATTTGTGGATGCCTTGGTCTGTAAGACGTAGCATGGATGCCTTGGGCTGCAAAGCAGCGAAAAGTCTTGGATTCACTACTCTAGTGCAAGGCCACATGATAGTGGAGCAATATGCAACTCGGTTTATGGAGCTAGCGAGGTTTGCCACTCATTTGGTAGCACAGAGAAGATGCGAGAACAAAAATTTCAAGGGGGACTGTAGCCAAGAATTCTTGCTCAAGTTGCATGTTTACGAATTGAGAAATTTCAAAGCTGGTGAACATAGCATCTAGTGCTGAAGCGAAACAGAAGAGCTTGATCATGCAAGCCCAAATGTATAGGAAAAGAGAATTTCCACATTCTTCAGGAAAGGATACCAGGAAAAGAAGGAGTTTTCACCCTACAGATAAAGGGAAAGGAAATATGGTCGGTCAAGGAGCATCAATTACACTGCAACCATGTAGAAGATGCGGAATGAGACATAGTGGTGAATGCCATCTAGCAACGAGAGCATGTTTCAAGTGTAAACAGATAGGTCATATGATTCGGGATTATCCACAGAATACCTCTAAAGGAACTACAGCACTAGGAGGAAAAGCAAAAGCCCCGTAAAAGCCAAGGTGTATGCAATTACACTAGGAGATGTGGATGTGGAAACAGATAAGACTATTAATGCTGGCATCATCACTAGAGTATGCGATTACACTAGGCGATGGTCTTCATTGAGTAACGATAGAATAATTTTTATAGGTAAGATTATATTGAAGCAAAATGTAGCATATGCTTTGTTTGATTCTGGAGCGATGAGATCTTTTACTTCTTATGATTGCGTTTAGAGGTGTAAACTAGATGTGAAGCCCTTAGTTCAAAAGGTTCTAGTAATGATTCCTGATGAAAAGATAGTTAGGTGCAATCGAATAGTGAAGAATTGCCCTTTAGAGATTGCAGAATTGAAGTTAACCGCTAACCTGATAGTTTTCCATTTGATGGGATTCGATTTGATCTTGGATATGGATAACTATCTAAGCATTATGCTAAAATTGACTATGGTAGATCCGATTACGATCAAATTAAAATCAAGGAACAAGATGTGCCTAAAACTACTTTCCAAACTCGATATGGACACTTCGAGTTCTTAGTTATGTTGTTTGGATTGACAAATGCGCTAGCAGTGTTCACGGAGTTAATGAATATGATATTTAGACCATATCTGGATAGTTTTGTAGTGGTCTTCATTGATGATATTCTGATATACTCTTAAAATGATGAGGAGTATAGGGAGCACTTAAGGATTGTGCTGGGAACTCTGTAGAAGCACCAACTTTACGCTAAACTTAGTAAGTGTGAGTTCTAGTTTCGAGAAATTAAGTTTTTAGGCCATGTTATTTCCAGTGAAGGAGTTGCCATGGATCCGGCTAAGATAAAAGCGGTAACTGAATAGCAAATACTGACGAATGCTCATGAAGTACATAGTTTCGTGAGACTAGCAGGATACTACAAAAGATTTGTGGAAGGATTTTTCAAATTTTCTGGACCTTTGACTGCATTAACGAGGAAAAATATTAAGTATGTTTGGAGTGATCAGTATGAGCAAAGTTATCAAGAACTCAAGAGGAGATTAACTACGGCACCAGTTTTGGCTCTACCAAAACCCCACAAACCGTATGTGGTCTATAGTAATGCTTCAAAAATGGATTTGGGATACGTATTCATGCAAGAAGGGCGAGTAGTTGCATATGTATCTCGGCAGCTTAAGGATCATGAGAGTAATTACCCTACCCATGATTTGCAATTAGCAGCTGTTGTATTTGTACTAAAAACTTGGAGGTATTTTCAGTATGGAGAAAAATGTGAAGTGTTCACAGATAACAAGAGTCTCAAATATTTATTCAATCAGAAGACCATGAATATTAGGTAGAGAATGTGGATTGAAACTAAAAATGATTTCTAGTATGAGATTAAGTATCATCCTGAAAAAGTCAATATGGTTGCTGATGCACTAAGTCGAAAGACTTAAATGGAAGAACCCTCAATATTGTTAGTAATGCGAGACTTGTTAATGGGAAATTTGCCAAGAGATTTTATGTTGGCAGTGATACAAGAGATTGTTTCATTGACAGATGACGAAATTTGGGAAGGACAGCGTAAGAACACTAAGTTGGAAAGATCCGACAATAGTTGTTGGAAGGAAAAGCATCGCCGTATTTTACTATTTCGGGTGACGGAATATTATATTTTGGAAAGGGGAAAGTGATTCCTAGCAATCCCGAGTTGAAAGAGAAACTTATGAGAGAAGCTTATTGCACTCCCTATACAGCTCATACTGGTAGTACCAAGATGTACCCAGACCTGAAAGAAACATTTTGGTGGGAAGGCATTAAGAAAGATGTCACTACTTTTGTGGCTAAATGTTCGGTGTGTTAGCTAGTAAAAGCAAAATACCAAAGACTGGGAAAATAGTTACAACTCCTACCAATTCCCGAATGGAAATGGGAAGATGTATCCATAAATTTTTTGGTAGGATTACCAAGGACGTCGGCATGAAATAATTCAATTTAGGTTATAGTTGATCGATTAATAAAGAGCGCACATTTTCTGCCTGTAACTAACACTAATTCAATGGAAAAGTTGTCACGAATCTCTGTTAAGGAAATAGTTTATCTGCATGGGGTACCTAAGACATTCATTTTAGATCAAGACCCCAGGTTTACATCTCATTTTTGGCAAAGTCTACAAACGATGTTGGGCACTAGTCTAAAATTCAGTAGTGCCTATCATCCGCAAACTGATGGGTATACAGAACGAACTATTCAAACTTTAAAGCATTTGTTGCGGGCATGTGTGCTGGATTTTAGTGGCGATTGGGAAAGTCTTCTACCTTTGATCGAATTTGTTTATAACAATAGCTTTCAAGTTACTATTCAGATGACATCTTACAAAGCACTATACGGGAGAAAATGGAAATCACCTCTATATTGGGATCAAGTGGGTGAACGTAAGGTGTTAGGGTCTGAGTATTTACAAAAAGTCAAAAAATAGGTAGAAATGATACGAGATAGAATGAAGACAACTTAAATTAGGCAAAACAGTTATGCTGATAAGCATAGAAGAACTTTGGAATTCGCAATAGGCAGCTATGTATATATTAAAATCTCACCTATAAAAAGTGTAGTGTGGTTTGGTAAAAAGGGAAAATTAAGTCCCCGATATGTTGGACCATATGAAATTATGGAGAAAGTTGGACTGGTAACCTATTGTTTGGATTTCCCAGAGGAATTGCAAGGAGTTCATAATATTTTTCATTTGTCTTCTTTGAAGAAAATCCTTGGTGAAGGACCAGTGGCAATGATAAATCCAAGCAACATTAAGTTGCGCTCTAACTTAACTTACGAAAAATGACCAACAAGAATTGATGATCAAAATGAGCAAAAGCTAAGGAATCGCACAATTTCTCTAGTTAAAGTGCTCTGGAATAATCCTATTTTTCGAGAAGTAAAGTGGGAGCATGAAGATGTGATTAGGGCTAACTACCCTCATTTTTTTCGAAAACTAGTTGTATATTGTTTCTTTGATTTAAACTTTGCGATAACTATGTGTATGCATATTTGATTCTCTGTATGAATGTGATTGCTATTGTTTTCTTAGCTTTCTTGTTTGATTTATTTAAAATCGTAGTGATTTATCATCCGGCCTTGAGCAAGAATGACTTGATCTATAAGAACCTCACACGTATGTCAGTGTCGTCAGTAGCCCAATTAAGAGAAAGAGTAAGCGCAGAATTTGCCTTAAAAAGTAAAATCATTTTAGAGCGGAAAGGCTTAAAAAATTAGATAAGTATGAATGGCATCGCACTCATATTATGGATATAGATGGTAAGGGAAATGCTATTTTTAGACGTGCATTACTGTATGAAGAACGACAACCACCCTGTAAATCGTTAAGGATAGAAAGAGATTGTTTACGCATATTAGATCAAGAAGAGGGAGAAAATGAGAAGTTAGTGACATTGGAACTGTTTGATATCTCTGATGATCATATACGTTAACGAGAAGAAGGTCAACCTATCAAGGACACTGAGTCAGAAATATTACACAAACTCAATGAGATGAAAGTTAATATATACTATGATCTAGATGTAGATTCGATATTTTATTTTTCACAGGACTCTTTGACAGTAGAGGATAAAGTAACATCCTATTCCTCTTCAGAAGAATCCACAGTCACTAGTGCTAGAAAAATAGAACTTTTCATTCTGATTGAATTTATTTGTTTAGCATCATGCCTTAACAATTTTGAGGACAAAATATTTTTTTGTAGGAAGGGGAAGATGTGACAACCCAGATTTTTCTCCTATTGGATTTTCTTCATGTTTGGAATGAATTTTTTTTTTTCGTCATTTTTTGGGAGTGTTTAGAGATATACTCATTATTTTCCTATAGGCCTTTCTTGTATAAGATATGTGGATTAGATTCAAATTTGAAGATAAGGCATTAGTGAAGTCCATAAGAAAACTAGGAGGCACCTAAGGTTATGTGAGAAATTTTGGGATATTTGACATATCAAGAATACATGCCTTTTAGAATTTTAAAGAGCCATTGCTTGGAAATTTTAGCTAGGTAAGATTAGAGTTTTGTCTTTTCTTGTAAGGGCAACGAATTGGATGAAGTTGTGGGTGAGAGAACCGACTCATATTTTTCCATGTGAGGATTTTATCTTTTGAGACTTGGAATCTTTTCTTTGTGATAGGCGTATGAGACGGATTGGATTTATGCCTACTTTTTGTCTTTTTCTATACAAAGAGAACATATGACTTGTGAATTTTCAAGAAGCTATTGCATGGAAAGTTGATTTAGGTGAGCCAATAGCATAAGAATTTAAGTCAAACAAGCAAAGAATATTCTCACCCTTGAAGTAGATTGGAGGAATTCTGTTTGGGGGGGTGAACCGACTTTGATGTTTTTCTTTTGTTCTTCCATAGTCATTCACTTCTTTTGAGAAATATGGGACAATTGGCAAGTGTTGATTTGAAGACAAAATATGAGTTTCTCTTGGTGAAGTTTGGATAGGATGAAATGCGATGATGGTTGCTGAATGATATTTTTGTTTTATCTTATATGAACTTCACATCAAAGATTTGGATAAAGCTTATCTTATGTTAGTCTAAGCTAGCAGGGAAATGAGTAATCTAACCCCTAAGAGGACACATGGCCGGTTGGGGAAAACTCTTCTACACTTTTCTTCCCAAGGGTTCGACAACATAACCTAGCATTCCCTCCATTTTTTCTTTTCACTGATTCATTTCTCAAATCTCTCTCTTCTTGGTATCTTAGTGTGTAATCATCCAAAGGTTTTGTAAGACACTTCTTCCTCACAAGATTTCCTTTATTAATTTCTTGAAAAATTAGTAAGTGCCCTTTTAACTTAATCTTAGCATTTTTGTATATATATGGTAAATATAGTCTTAGTTATCTTATTGTATTGCTTGTTTACTTATCAAATAATTTTGTTACAAGTTCTCTATGATTTTTTAAGATGAAAGCTTAAGATTCGATCTAAGAAATATTTGGAGAAATATAGTAGAGATTTAATAAAAGAACTCATGGATCATAGTTTAGCAATTTTTAACTAAGGGCTTGAACCATGGTATGATATGTTTAAATGATAAAAATTTTAATTTGGAGATTCAAAGGTTTCGGCAATGGTGTGTTCCTTAGTATATCTTGGTTCACTTGATGCATAATTTTGGATATGTGGTTAGTTTAAAGAAAGGATCATATGATGATAAGTAGTTGAAGGAAATGACTTTATAAGCCATATTAGGATTTCGGCTAGTGATGATTATGGCTTGATTATTGAGTTTTTTTATATATCAAGAAAAAAAATATAAGATGGTCATGAGAAAATAAAAGGAAAATTGGGCTCAACCCGATTATGGAATTCAACGTAGACCATTTAGAGCTAGGGTTAGTTAATTTTAATTTCATCTTTATTGGGATATTCATGAATTATTTGAAAAGGATTATGTTCACATATTTAACATGTATAAGTCATGATTTCGAAATGCATGCTTTATATGTCGCATGAACCACATATCATGCATACGGAATTCCATGTTTGCATGCATGTTCATTCATGTTATAAGTTTCATGATTTGAGTTATCATGTTTTTTAAAAGAAATAAGAACAGAATTTTTATAAGAACCTCAAAGGTTAGGATGGGATATTGTCTTAGTGGAATTCCTTATTCACCCAGGAGTGCATAAAATTGAGTAAAACTGCTGGGTTGATGAAGAACAATGACAGGCCGCGAATGATTCCTATATAAAGGATTCCAAAATGTCATCGCATCTAAAGCTGGTGGGTGCCAAAGACAATGTAGGCGTTACGATCTACCGTTAAGAATAAGATCATGTCGTTAAGAATGACTATGAAGGTGTTTCAATCTGCTGTCATAACAAGAATGTTATGAACAAGAATAATGACACATAATATTAAGAATAACAAAAAAGGTCATGAAAATTTATGAAAACTTCAAGTTTATAAGTGCCAATGAATAACGAAGATACATGAAAGCCTTTTATGAAAAAGCACGGTGCATAAGTCATTTCACAAGTCTTATGATCATGGTGCATGCATTTGTTTATCTGTATATGCTGACGTTGCTTTTATTTTAGTAATCTGAGTATAAGTGATTACAGCATTTGATGGCACAGAGCAAGAAGCTGACATCTTAGGAGATTTTGTAGAGCTTGAGGGCCCTTCAGAATTTTCCCTTTTTGACAAGCTGGCCCAGTCTTTGTGTGATCGCCTGTTGGAGTTTTCAAGGCAAGAGGCAACCATGTCGTCAAAGAATCGACGACGTATAGGATGTTGCATGGTATTGAGCCCAGATGGCTCACTATCTCTTGATAACATCTACATCACGCCAGTGGGGGTGCATCTCCAACAGGGTAATAGTATCAATATAGGTCGATTCCATTTTGGTAATGATTATAAAGAAGTCAAGAAAGAACCCCTGTTGTGAGAAATGGGTAGGTGTATGTTGAGAATATTAGACAACGTTATGTTTTGTTGAGAATTTGATCATCTAGACTTGGTACTGTATGTTGTTGAATAATATGAAGTTTGTGGGATAATATTGTAGCTTACCATGTGATCATTTGCGAAGTTAGATTTAATTGCCTAATTTAGAAAGTTGACCATATTCCTCTACAATACGTATTGCATACTACTAGTAAATTTAAGTTCATACATAATATTTTGGACATGGACGAAGGGGTATGTAGTCTAGTATTATATGTCCCAACACTTGAGTTTACATTAGATCTCAAACGTAAATTGGGGGCGTCAACACAACTTCCTTTCCATACAAAGAAGCCTCACAAGTACACATAAACTGCATTTTCTCAAAAAGTAGCGTAACAAAACACACCACGTCATTTCCCAGAAAGGAATGTGACACACTATCCGTCCTTTCCCAGAATGGACCTCAACACAACTAACCGTCATTTTCCAGAAGAAACCTCATCAATAACCAGCCAAAAATCCATTTTCTGACTCACAACACATCTTCATTTTATTGATTGTATACCATGGTCTCTCCTAGAGATCATTTATAAATCCTGGCTCTCTTCACCACATCACTAATAACGATCGTGCATTTAACTTTATAACGGGTCATGCCTAGCTAATCAAGCTCAGCACGTACCATAACCAAGCATATTCTAAACCCCGCCAGCAAAGGAGACACAGAGTTGACATGAGAGCGTTACCATCTCGTACGATCTCGTTATCGCCTAGCAACAACCCAGGGGATGTTACGTCAGTATATTCCGCTCCCGAGTGACTAGAGAAGGTCCACTAAGATAATATCCCATCTCGGCTTGGGGTGTTATTTAAATGATACACACGCACCCACCAACTACACCAAATCAAACCAAAACCACACGACAACCCAACCTCAAAACACCTCGCCACCCAAAAGTATTCAGACCAAATCAAATAATAATATATGCATGATAGGTAGTTATTGGATGGCATGACAATATTAAACGAGTAAAATCATTCAATCAAATATTTATAAATTCAATAATTAATCCATACATTCAATAGATAGTTTCCACAAATACCCAAGCCCAAATAAATTCCAACTACAAGGTGATCTCTTCCTCCATTTAATGGCCTCGGATCCAACCAACCTACTTCTAGATATTATTATTATTATTAATCAATTACCAAACACTTCAAAGCTGCCAAGAGAGTTAGCACAAATAAATTCATAAATAATAAATTAGCAAATCACAATTTCATTCGACTACTACTTATTACACGTCAAATAAAATTTCGGAAGAACACTTGAACGCCAAGATATGATCTGAACGTATCGACAAGCGAGAATAACGCTACGTCACATACAACGCCAACGTTAATAAAAAAAATAGTAATTATAATAAATAACTAAATTAAAATAGTAATACATAAAAGAATCAGCACTAAAATATAATTTAAATAAACAACTAAATGAGTAAAGAAGCTCACCAAACATCGTTAAGGACGGCGGTGAATTGATAAGGCAGTGGCCGAGCAAGGGAGAAAACGGTGGATTTCAGTATTAGACTCACGAGTTTGGGTGACTTTTCTGGCTTAGGATGCGGGTTCGCAAGTGAGGAGACAGTTAAATGCAGCGGTTCTCAATGGCACTCGAAAAGAAGCCAAGAGGCTTCGGATCCAAACTCGATAGATGGGAAAACAACACCCACGCAATAGGGGAAAAATGTTGCTTTCAAGGTGGGTTTTGCCAGCATGTGGTTCGCAGGTTAGGGCCGAAAATGGAGAGGGGAGGTCGGCGAGGCCAAGGGGTACACTGGTTGTGATGCATGGCATGGAGGGAGAGGCGAAATTGGGTGGTGAAACCAATTGAAGCACACGGGTTTGTTGTGTGAAACAGAGTAAAAGAAAGAAACAAAATAAAAAGAAGAAGGAGAAGAAGTAGTGGCGGCGAGGTGAGGTGCTGTGAAGGTGGAGAGGAAGACAAGAAATAGTGAAGCAGCACGTGACGATGATGACAACCAGGGGGTTTGCTTATGAGCTCACTTAGAGAAGATGAGAGAAATAGAAATAAAGAAGAAGAATGATGAAGAAATAAGGGCCTGATGCACGCGTAAGAGCAATAGACTAGCTAAAATTTTCCTTCAAAAAATATAAGTTTGCACACTCTTAAAAAAAAATTTGTCATATTTAATTATTTGTGAGGAGAAGACAGTGGAAAGAATGGAATAAAATAAGATTTTTTTTCTAATTTTAACCTTCCAAATTTAGAGAGTTTTGAAAGATTACTATTCACAAGTGGAAAAATATTCTCTTTTCTCCACCTTTTTCTCCCCACTATTAACCAAATATGACCATTTTTTTTTAAGTGTGCAAATTTATACTTTTTAAAGAAAAATGTTAATTAGTCCATTACTAATGCTCTAAGAAGAAAATAAGAGCCCTAAGGGTTGGAGGCCAAAACGATGAGTTTATTTAAGAGGGAAAGGGGCTAGGTTATACACATGGGCTGGGCTTTCAAATGGGTCAAACAAGGCCCAAATGCAAGAAAGAAAACCCACAAAGCAAAAAGAAAGTCACACAAATAAAACCCAATCCAACAACAACAATTAATCTTAAATAAGCCCAATCTGAAATCAACTGAAATAAAATTAAATACAATACATTAAATTAAATACTTATATAAAAAAAAAAATCAGGAGATTAAATTCAAACATTGAAATAAATATATCACAGTAAAATAATAAGAGAAAATAATTTAACTCACTATTTAACTTAGAACTAATTAAAAAGAAGATGAATTAACTAAATATTTAAACATAAGCACAACTAAATAAACAAATAATTAAAATCCCAAAATGCAACTTAATAGAAATAACTAAGAACGATTACTATAATAAAACAAAGTAACCACATAATAATCCAAATAAAAGCACTCCACAAAAGCTTAAACTCAAATTTAGGATAGAGAGAAAATATTCAGTAAATTAAATTAAAGCACCACAACAAGAAATTGAGTAAAATAATAAAGTCTCATAACTAATAATTTGGGATAAAGGTACCAAAATCCAAAAAGACCAATAAAATAAAATGCTCATTGGATAAAATAAAACACAATAATTTAAATTATAATAAAACTAAAACAAAATAAGCCAATAAAATAATAAAGCTAACATTCAAGTGAAAGGGCCAGTAACACCAATTAAATAAACTAATTAGAAATACTATAATTAAGGAACCTCATAAAAGCTTGTAGCAATAATAAAAATAAAACCATTAAACCAAAAATAATCTTGATAATAATTCAAACGATGAAACTGATAATAATAATTAAATAACTAAAAGTGTTAAAATCAAAAATCTCAAAAGCAACCAACATTAATTGTGAATAAAACAACTTAATCCAAAATAAAATAAGTAGGATAAACCACTAATTTAATTTATTAAAATAAATTAAAACAATCAATAATAAAATAAAAATGACACATAAATATATACAAAATCTGAAATCTTACAGTAATTATCTAGGTGACGAGCATTTTGCCTCAAGCAATACTCACTTAGGGGACAAATACTTTTACTCTCCTTGATGCTTGGCTTACTGGCGAGTTTTATGCCCCTTCACCGGGATTGTCAAGGTGATGAGCATTTCTTCCCATAATGCTCGCTGGGTGACACCGATGGTTGTGCTTTTGTTATTTTGATTTTTTTTATAATAAGGTTTCTTATTATAAAAATTAATTTTATTAAAAAACTTTTGATATTTTGTTAAAAGATTATATATGAAGGGCACGTGGCAATTTCTGATTCGGCTGCATGTTTTCCGTTAACGTTGATGAACGGGAAAGTTGATGGATGGACCTATTTCTAATTAATTGAAACCACAAGGCATTATTTCTGAAAAAAAAAAGCACAGAGAACCAATCCAAAGTCAAGTACAACACAAAGAATGCATCGCCAAATTTACCTTAAATATATATAAATGCATTGTGCCATTAAACTACCAAATATACACCCTCCAACGAAATTTAATTATTAAGATTGTGCCATAGCACCTATTTCACATCAATACTATATATTGACCAAAATTGGACAATGATACTATTTGCTAGGTTTTAGAAGTTGGAGATTGTAATGTGTCTATATTTGTGGTTAGTGATGTAGAACATTGGTAATTGAAATGTGCAAACTGTATTTTTCTATCAATATAAAGCATTTGCATAAGCAGACTAAATTTAGAAAGGACAACCAAGTGAAAAAAAACATAAAACTAAAGGAAAATAATTTTTTAAAAAAATCCTCAAACCGCAACCCAATATATCACCTACATCCTTCACATAAAAATAAAAGATATAAAAATCAAAATAATTTCTTACTAAAATGAACAAAAATTATAAAATATGAAGGTTAAAAATAGCAATTCAAATATTAAAATTATAGGATAAATGAAAGAATGAATACGAATGGGATAAAATATACTAGGCCAATACGATCTACCAAGCCTAGTCCCATGGAGGGATCTTATGAAAAGAGAAGAGATATATAGACAAATAGGAGATAAAGGTTTGAAAAATAAGGTGTGTACGAGAAAGTGAGATGTGACATAAAAAGTGGGAATGAGAGGACATAAAGCAAAGTGTCTCTATCTTTTATATTTTTTTTGCATTTATCTCATATTCATTGTTATAGATGTAAATAAGGATACTGTACAACTGCATCAGACAACTTTCGAGAGCTCCAAATTATGTCGATCGAGGCTTGTATCACCATCGCAGGTCAGAATGACTCTTTTTCTCCTTCTGGTCAATTGTACTATTTTTTGGCATCAACATTTGGCTCCATCTTTGGGGCTCGAATAATTTTCTACACCTGAAGTAAGAGAATGATGATTTTCAGGCTTGCAAAATCATCGCAAACTAAGTAGATAAATTTTCCTCATATAAGTATTACCAACTTTTCTACTTTTATTTTAACACCAAAACTGTTGCAAAAAACTAGAGAGTAAACCTTTCATCTACACGCAATCAAGGGAAATGTAAATGTGCATAGTGCACAAAGTACATGCACCCAACCTGTAGAACCCCTAAAAAAAAGTTTCTCGCCATACATTTGTGTACTACACAGTTATGTGCACAATATCATGGCAAGCATAGTGCACAATACCATGCATAAGGTTCTTATACACGCACATTATCGTGCACCTAGGAGGCCCATAGCAGCCAACCGCAAGCCCAGTGTGGCCGTCAGCAACCATTAAGTGAACTGCCAGTAGTTTTTGTTCTAGGCTTGTTAGCACCTGCTGTGGGGCAGTACAAAAAACCCAAAATGGGTGAACACTGTCGTGCACCTAAGTGGCTCATAGTAGGTTTCTATCCACACCATGTAGGTCCCCGTCAATAATGGCCATGCATTCCATCCACATTGTGGGCACCGGGTGCATGTTGTCGTACACTCGAAGGGAGGCCCTCCCCCATCAGCGCCTATGAGTTGGTGGGACTACCATTAGAACGCTCGATAATTTATGTCACCAACAAGGGTGTTCTATAGCCCTGACCCATTCTGTAGTCATAGCTGAGCCACCCATCTTAGCCACATGCACAGGGCATCCACCTATCTCGGCCATGCACGCAGTTGAGCATGCATCTCGGCATGTGCTTGGAGTTGCTCAGCCAAAGTGCTTGGGTTCCCTAATAGCTGCATCACCCAGTCATAGAGAGTCCCCTCGGCCATGCAGATTCTCCAGCCACGCAGCTCCTCAGCAACAGAGTTTCTTCGAGAAGAGTTATACAACTAGAAACTCAACAGGCATGCTTACTCAACCACCCTCCCCTCCCCCCCCCCCCCCCCTCCTCCCCTCTCAAGGCAAATGTCTAAGCTTCCTAGCCTGAGTTGCTTAACCAGATCTTACTCAACTAGAGTTGCTCAGCCTAAGCATTTCTTTGTCAAAGCTCACCCAACTTAAGGCTCTACCCACATGGCGAGAGCTCCCTCAGTCTCACCCACAGCGGACAAACATTCCATTGTGAGCACCACATGCACGCCATGCATGAGCACCACTTGCTCAATATGAACCACCAACTCTTCTCCAACAAAACTCGGCTTGAACGTGTGGAACCCCTTATCCTCTACTTCGACACACAGTTACTCAGCCTCACCTCCTCTACCACTTGGAGGCCTCACTTGCTCAACTCAAGGTCACTCAGCCTCACTTACTTGGTCTTGGAGTCACTCGACCTCAATGGTAAGCACAACCATCAAGTTCCTCAGTCTTAGCAATTCTCAACTTCTTCGACCACACAGCCCCACAGCAATGCAGCTTGGACATAAAGTCCCTTATCTGCGGTCAAAACTACCTTTTGCATGAAGTTACGCACAAAAGAGAGATACTAAGATAATTGCACATTGCATGTCCCACACAACAGCTAGCCAACGTGATTAAAGCCACACAGTATGCCCTGATCGAGTTATATGGTTGTTACAACCCAAGATTTCGAGTCCTTAATATTAAATTGAATTATATGCTAATAATAATAATATGGATAAATCAAATGGGTAAGGGAAGGCTTGCGTTTAGAAAAATTAACTTAGGAATGATTAAGAGGCCTAAGAGCACACTAGAAAGCCCCAAAGGCCCATAGATTGAGCCAACAAGTCAACAAGCCTATGCTCTTGGACACATGTCAAGTTAGGAGAGTTTTAAGAAGTCTTCCAAGACTAGTAGTTAGAAAGTTGGAAATTGTTAGTAGTTGAGACTTTGACTAGTAGTTTTTTGAAAGGATGAAAGGAGAAGAAGTGAGAATCTATGATGGGATTTTCTCATCATTGAGGAGCAAGTAGGCGTGTAAGGCAATAAGGATTTCTCAAGGAAGTCTTCCCTTGATCACATCAAGATCAAGTCAAAAGAGGAGAAGAAGGAAGAGAAAAGAAAAGAAGCAAAGTGGTGGGCGGTTTTGTAGGATTGTTGTGCACCTTGTGGAGGGTTCCAGGAGATCTTCTCAAGATTTATGTGAATGGGTCAAGTGTGATGAGTGACAAGTTGATGGACAATTGATAGATGGAAGTGAAGGCATTGGGAAGAGGAAGTGGATGAAAAAAAAAAGAGAGAAAACAACCAAATGGGGGACACGACTAAGAAAGAAGCCGTGGGCTTCATTTGGGAATTTCTTGGGATTTTAGCAAATCCAAGCTTAAGGCTCTAGGAGATCTCACTTGAGAACAAGTAAAAGTGTAAGGTGAAGTGAGACAAGTGATGACTTGATTGATTGGAGGATAAGAGAAAGGAATGATGCTTGCCTTGGAAGATAGGTTTCGGTATGCAATGGGAGGGCATAACCGAACCCCTCCATGCTCTTCCTCCAAGAATTGGATCATGAGATCCATTGAGTGACATGTGAGGTGATGTGGGAGTGTGTGAGGAGTGATGTGAGGTGATGAGTGGGCTTAGAAATCCAAAGGGGGCACCGGCCATCCAAGAAGAAAGGATAAAGAACCACTCAAATGTTGCCTAGATTAGGATCTAATCATGCCTTAGAGATGGAAGTCCAAATCACACTTTTCAATCCCTCAAGAGACACCATTGCATTGGGAATAGAGTGACAAGGTTTAGGGAAAACCCCATGGCCGAATGGCCTCTTGCTCTCCCTTCCATTTTGCACATACACACACCCTCCACACTTGCACCTCTCGGCATCCTTCAAGCTCTCACCACTCTCATCTTTGCTTCACTTTTTTTTACCCCTAAAACCAAAGAATATCAAGCCTATTAGAGTTTGGATTAAGCAACCCTTGAAGGAAAATTTCTTAAAAGGAGGTAAGGCATTTCTTGATCTAATCCAAAGCTAAGAACACTCAAAAAGAACACACACCACTTAGGATTTGAAACTTAGCAAATCTTTTTCTTCTAATTTCAATACTATAACAAGTCTAATATAATATTTTATTTACATTTTCATATTTCTAAAACTACTAAAAGAAAGTTGTAAGTGTGCCTTCATTTTACTCTTACATTTCTTGAATATAAATTGATAATCATGGTTGTTTGGTTGCTACTTGTACTACTATATCATGGTATGTTGATTTGATAGAGATTATTTGGCATGAAATGATTGTGTAAATAAACTTAGTAATATAGTATTTAGACTTGATAAAGTTTGGAATGGATGATTAAGTGAACAAGACATTAGAAATTGAAGAGTTGAAAGCATAATAGGGGAATAATTAAAGGTGTAGTATTATATGCATGATCACTAGGGTATGATGTGATGTTGGAAAGGTTTTCTCTTTTAAGTTGATAAAACTTGAGCATGTGGTGATTTGCTTGAAAGATTATATTCTTTAGTTTTAATTTCATGTCACATTACGAACTTGATTAATTCGGATAAATAAGCATCGAATATAGAAAGACAATATGCAATGAGGTGGTGATGCATGCGTGTTTGGTGGAAATATCATAATGTTGAGGAAATGTGTTATTTTGTGATATCAAATCTATGGACATTCTTTTGAGTTGATAAATCAAAAATATAACATTTGAGTGTTATTATTAGGTCTAAATAGATGATAATTCGATTTAGATAGGTTTGGTGCTATGGAAATTACAGGGTTAAATCAATGATTATTTAACATATGAAGTTAAGTATAAAAGATTAAATTGAAGAAAGAAATATGATATTGATTAGTAGGGTGGAAGGTCCGGTTTCTACCTAAAGGAAAGAAGAAATCATTGATTTAATTAGGAATAAAAAAAAATTTAATTGAGGTAAAATGAGTGGAAAAAAAGGGGGGAGGGGGATAGGGCTCGGCCTAAACCCTAAATGGGAGGGGCTGAATACCCTACCCTACATGCAAGCCCATCATGGGTGAAGGCATGTGGGGAGGGACTAGCAATCGAGGTTTTTGGTTAGTGAGCAGAAGTGTTTGGATGTGCACTCGAGTTCATCTCGGGTATTGGACGTGAAATTTGCATTATAGTTGCATAACCCATGCATATGTCACGAAAACTCTATCTTGAGTCAAAATATTTTTAAAGAAAAGAAAATGAGTTTAAAAGAACTCCAAAGGCTGGGATGGGGTAGTGTCCTAGTAAAACTTCCTGTCCACTCAAGAGTGAGTAAATCGAGTGAAACCCTAGGTCGACGAAGAACTATCGACAGACTATGTATGGCTCCCTTAGGGATTTCGGAGCGTGGTCGTACCTAAAACTAGTAGATGCATATGTGAGGTGTAGGTCTCGGCCTCACCGGTAAAAGAATATAGATTGTAGTCACTCGGTGGGCAAACAATCACCGAGTGATAAAGAACGGAAATGCGTAACGTAGCGGCTTGGGTTGATACAGTCGCTGGACGCTACGGTAACTAGCGGGGAACACATGGTGCGTAGGGGAACCGTGAGGTGTCCAAATATGAAAATTCATGACAAGAGGGGCTTTCGAGCCACGAAGAAACAGAACAGTATATGGAAAGTGGCGCCTAAGATAAAAGAAATAAAAGATACAAACAAAAGAAGAAAGGTTGCTTTTTACGAATTGTGACGAAAATGGCATTTTCCAAAATGTGAATAAATGAACAGAAACAAAATGACAATTGGATTTTAAAGAAGGTTTACATGAGCATTCGCATGAGTCAACTGTTGTCTGCATGTGCATATAGACATTTATGGTTCATTTACTTATATGCTTGAGATGTTTTTAGTTGAAATGTATGTATACTTACTGAGATTTCTCTCGAAATCTCACCCATTTTACTTCCTTACTATCGTTCTTTGTTTGGGGCAATAGAAGTGGTTGTAGGTGATGGATCTGACGACGAGCCTGACGCTAGGAACGAGTCCCCAGATCTCTAATGATGTCGTGACCTCAGAGGTATACGCCCAGTTTATAGCCGATATGAGACACACGGTTGTGGTCGAGGCGGCGGGCCACCTGTATATAGGAAACCGGTAGTGTATAGGCTGTTGCCTAACTGTGGGTATATACGGATCCTTATTTCTGGATCGCGTTTATACTTCGGCCGAGTTGGGACCCGGCCTTCTTCGTGTTGGAAGAATGGGTCTAGGGTGGTTTTTGTATGGTCTAGGAGTGAAGGAGGTGAATGATGAACCTCGGACTTGAGGATGGGCGTCGGGGGTTATCAGTAGTAGATGTTTATCTTTTGGTTATCTATTTTGGTCCCCGTTGTCTTGGAGAAATGCTTTTATTAAGAACTCGAAACAATGCATGTGTGGTTGACTAAGTATTAATGTTGGGTTGCATAGTTTTAAAAAAAAATTTCATGTGACTCATGGCGAAAATTTCTAATTTTTGCCAAACATAGTATGGCTCGACCTTAACCACTGTGAAAGGAAAGCTAATTTTCTAATCCGTATTTTTAAGCGACCTCATAACTCAATAAGAACATATAAACGAAGGGTAAATGTCCCTGCGATGTTTATCCTCGATGCCTCGGTTTGCGTCTAATCTCAAGCGTGGGCGGGGGCGTCGACGGTGTTGCTCCACAGGTTTTCAAAATATATTCTCAATATTCAAATAATGCATCAGCCATGAGGAGTCGCAGTTAAAAAAGAAGAAGAAGAAGAGGAAAAAGCAACAGTGACAAAACTCAGCCAACCGAAAATCAGAAACAATTGTCTCATCGCCTTAGTGTTAGCACACCCTGCGAACATACCTTGTCAAAACTCACAGGTGCAATGCGGAGCAACAGATATGCAACCTGCTCGATATCACGGGCACCTTAGACTTTCATCATTGCAAAAGCATGGCTACCCACGAGCCTCCCTGGCACACCTCAAATTTTTGCCACATTCTAGCAAAGCAATTCAGGTTTGCAAATCTCAAATTTATGATTTGGATTATTACACTAACCAACTTAGTTATTCTTAGTGTGGTCAAGCATCTCTACCAAAAAAAAAAAAAGCCACACCTCCCCAAATGTCAAAAGGCAAGCCCAGCCTAGCCATTTGACTATCCGAACTCTCTCATGGAAAAATCACCGCTGGTCAAGCCCTTGATTCCCTAGCTTTATTCATTTTGCATTGAGAGTCAACAAGCGAGTTCAGACATTCAATTGCCTAACCTCCCTCACTGTGAAATTACAACGGGTCCATCCTTTCAACTACCCAGCCTTATTCATTTCCTGTTGAGAGTCAACAGACTTTGACTGACCTCCCTCACGGCAAAATCACAAAAGGTCTAGCCTTTAGACTACTCCGCCTTATTCCTTTCTAGTTTAGAGTTAGCAGACGAATTTAGACATTCGATTGCTCGACCTTTCTCATGGTAGATCCAGCCTTTGGATTGCCTGACCTTATTGATTTCCCGTTGAGAGCCAATAGGTGGGTTCAGACATTCGACTCCCCGACCTCCCTCATGGTGAAATCACGATGGGTCTAACCTTTTGAGTGCTTGACCTTATTCATTTTTCATTAAGAGTCAATTGGCATGTCCATCATTCAACTGCCCAACCTCCCTCATGGCAAAATCAAGGTGGGTCTAGTCTTTGGACTACCTGACCTTATTCATTTCCCATTAAGAGTCAACAGGCAAGTTCAGACATTAGACTGCCAAACCTCCCTCACGATGAAATCATGACGGGTCTAGCCATTTGACTTTCCAACCACTCGATTGCCCGACCACCTGCAATTGGATAACAATATCAACACAACATTTTCTCCAAAAAACGTCGAGTGTTTACATTCATGCCATAAGCTACCACCAATGGGTTACCTCTTGAAAAAAGTCTCAAAGCTCCACACCCACCTCACACGGGTTACCTTCGAGAACAAGTCGAAGGACTTAGCAACTACCTAAAGGAGACCTAGGGGGTCAAAAGGCTCCCTAACCAACTAATATAAGTTATTACAAACAAACTCTAGCATCAATACTAAAATGGAAACACCAACAACAATTCAAATCAAGGGGCGAAATTAACTAACACCATAAAGAATAGAAAAAAAATCAAAATGATAGGCACTCTTTACTAACAATTAATGTTCATACAAACAAGCTTAAACCTAAATCAAACCTCGTCAAGAGTGAACAAGCAGGTCTAGCCACTCGACTGCCCGACCTACCTCGCCAAAAGTCAACAAGCTAGCCCAACCCCTCAACAGCCTAACCTTGCTCGTGAAGAGTCAATAAGCAGGAATGGTTAGGGACCGCCAGACCTCCCAAGCGCCTAACAAGCGAGCAAATCTCTCAATTGCCCTACCTCCTGCACCTGGACTGCAATACCAATACAACATTTTCCCCAGCTAAATGTTTACACCAACCATAATTGCCACCAACGAGTTAACTTTGCAAAAAAGCAACCACCTCACACAGATTACCTTTGACAACAAGTCAATGGATTTGGCAACTACCTTAAGAGGATCGAGAGGGTCGATGGGCTCCCTGACTACTTAATGCATGTTACTACAAACAAATTCTAGCATCAATACTAAAATGGAAACATCAACAACAATTCAAATCAAGGGACAAAAATTTGTTAACACCATAAAACCAAAAAAGTTGGAAGTATAGGCACTCCTTGCTAACAATAAAAATGCTCATACAAACAAATTCAAAGCCAACTCATACCTCGTCGAGAGTCAATAAGCAAGTCCAGCCACTCGACTACCCAACCTCCCTCTTGAAAAGTCAATGAATGGGAAAGTTTAGGGATTGCCCGGCCTCACAGGCAAGGGACAGGAGGGCAAGTCTCTTGATTGTCGATCACCTATTCTAGCACAAAGCTAGAAAATGTCAGGGATCTCCTGACTTCCCAAGCACTTAACTTACAGGCAAGTCACTTGACTGCCTGACCTATCTTGTGCATATGAAAGCCAAGTTTTGCACTTGCCTAACACAATCAAGCTCACCTCTCACTTATCTCGCCAAGACGAGCTCCACGCTGGCACCTAATGCAGTAGAGTTCACCTCCCACCAAAGCCGATCTTCACACTCGCACCTATCGCCATCAAGTACATCTCCTAGATTTTAGTTCGCACGAACCCAACAGATAACAATGGACCTACTCATGGAATTTATTTTTCTACAGATTTTTATGAAATATCTCTACTGCATATTTTATCTTAAAGATTCTCACAACCTTCTTTTAAAGCAATTTTACTTTAAGAATTGAGGGCAACTAAATGTGATAAAATATCTCAGGTCCAATACAATCTACCAAGCCTAGCCCCAAGGAGAGATCTCATCAAAAGGAAAAAGAGAAGTTGACAAAGGCTGAAAAAAATAAGGTGTATTAGGGAAAAGATGGGATGTGACATAAAGAAAGGGAAGAGGGGACATAAAAGCAAAGATGGGTTAAGGATAAAAGGGGGATTAAAACAAACGAGCGGGAAAATGAGTTCAGCTTCAACTTCTTTAACTTGACGATGAGAACTACGGAGAGAAGATCTACATGATAAAATATATCTACAACTTCCATTGTATAGCGAGGATAAGAGATTGTGAATCTATCATATTATAGTGGATTTGCCCTTTAAACAAACTGTGGACGTAGGCCTAGTGTCAAGCCATGAAAATCTGTGTTTCTTCATCTATTTTATTTTCCTACATTTATCTCTCATTTATTGTTATGGATGTATATATGGATATTGTAGAGTCACATCGAACAGTCATCAAGGACTCCAAATCACGTTGATGGAGACCTGCATCACCATCATAGGTCGAGAATGACTCTTTCTTCCATTTTGGTCCATTGTACTATTTTTCAATATCAAGAAGCTAAAGAGGATAAATTTCAAAAGACTCAATACAATATACCAGGCCTAGCCTCAAGGAAGGATCTCATCAAAAAGGAAGAGAGAAGATGACAAGGAAGAGACAAAGACTAAGGAAAATAAGGTGTTAGGGAAAAGATAGGATGTGACATAAAGAGAGTGAAGGATGGGATATAAAGCAAAGATGGCAGAGGATAATAGGGGGAAATGAAACCAAATAGGAGGGAAGATGACTTTTGCTTCACCTTCTTCAACCTAGCGATGAGAGCTCTAGAGAGAAAATCTCTAATAGAAAATTGATCTCCCACTTTCATTTCACAAGGATAGATTTCATGAGAGACTGTAAATTTATCATGTTATAACGGATTTTCCATTGAAACGGCCATAGACATAGACCCAATGCCAAACTACATAAATCTTTGTCTCCGTCTCTTATATTTTTTCTACATTTACATCATATTCACTATTATGGATGTACATACTGATGTCGTATAGCTACACCAAACTACTGTTGAGAGCTCCAAATTACATTGATCGAGGTCCATATCGCCATCATGGGCAAAAAATTACTCTCCTTCGACACATTTGCTATTTTTCGACATCGACAGAATAGTTTAAGAAAAGTCAAAATAGTTGAAAACTTCAAAACTAAAATATGAAAATTTTAATTAATTTTTTTTAAAAGATTATAATTTGTAAAAGAAATATTTTATTTCTTAATTTATTACGGATTTTATATCAGTATTAGAGTTTTAAAGAATAATTTTCATTTTCATGGAAATAGGGATATTTTTGTAATTTTGATAATTGGCCTCATATAGATAATAAACATATTTCATCTCATCTTATCATTATAATTTTTCTACTTTTTTATACAAAATATAATAAAAATTCAATTTTTTCAAATAATAAATTAATAAAAATATTAAAAAATAATAATATAACAATATTTTAAATTTTCAACTTTATTTAAAATCATCTTATCTCACTATCTAAACTACACCTAATTGGTATATAATTGAAAGGAACTTTTCATTTTACACTTGTGAGATGATTACAATTTTACCTGGTTTCACATTTTCCAGACTTCTTTCTTGGGTAAGTTTTACGTCCTTACGCATGACTTCATTTTTAAACATAATTTAGATAATGAAAAATTCTACTCATCATTTCTATACTACACATCATGTATGATCGTTTTAATTTTTATTTTATTTTTTCCTTACCAATTGTGGAGCTCGTGGATGATGAGTAAAATAACTTAATTAGTTTGATAGAAATTAAACTAAAAACATATAGAGTCAACAGAATCTCCAGCCGCTAGGTTATTTTCAGATGCATGGAATGCAAAATTCATGGGGTATTTTATTGATGGTCAACACAACAAAGGCATAAAAAGCCCTTACAGAAACCCCGATTGTAGAAGGCAAACCTCACTAAATTGCAGCACCAGCGGCAGCATTCCCCATGTCTAAAACAAACTGAGCTTCTTCCCATTCTCCTCCAAAACTAGCAAGCCTAGGCCTTGAACAAATGTATCGGTCTGATTTTACTATGTATTCTCTTCCACTATACTTGATGCTTCAAGTCTGAAATAACTACAAGTACTAGGATAATCACAATACCATTTAATTCACACACTAACAAAGCCATTTCCTTACCATATAGTATATGTTACAGGAAAAAAATGAGACTTCAAAAAAGAACACATTATTAAAAAGCCACCAATCAAGTCCTTCACAACAGACTGAATATTTCAATCTCAACCATTTTATGTCATCAAAAACCTTGCATCATTTTCCAGCTTCTAGCACCTAATCTCATAAGAACCAGCCTTGGTAATATATCGGACCCACTCAACAGTGTTGTAGCCACTCTTTTCCCATACCTGCAGAAAATGTGTTAAAAGTAAAACTTCAAATAACGTAAATGCTGCATTTTGTAGACATGTATGACATTCTGACAAACAAGAAAATTACCTTCAGGAATCGAACACGTAAACCAGATGCTGTGAACATGGGAACCTGCATAAACAATGTTTAAAGCACTCAGTTGCGCAGAGTGCAATGGCATGTGCATCTTCATGTACATGCAGATGATGCTTTCACTTAAAACCCAAAGGAAGGAAATGTGTCATCTTTGTTTTTAGCCCTCCATACTCTCATTGTCCCATAATTTTTTGCAATATTAAAGGGCCGAAATGCAATATTGCAGAAAACTAGGAAGATTCAAGTTCACTAGAAGTCCAAAGCCCAATACCATATTTCAATCTGGTAATGCAAAATGTACATGTAACATGAGCAATCCCTCTCATGTTAGGTGGACAAATTTTGGATGATGACAAGCATAATAATTTCAAAGCAAGCCCAAAAGTGATTAAACATCAGATGTCAAATTCTAATTTCTTTTTGCTCAACCTCATTACAGATCTCAAGAAAGCCAACCACGGCTTTAGTGTTGCATGCCCATTGGCATCTTTCAAATGCTTTTTATGACTCATTATTAAATGAGCCTGTCCTCATTATTTTACTTGTGATTGTCATATAATACCTCAGGAAACATATTTAAGAGTAGTGGAAAAAAGGAGCCCCCAAAACTTCCATTTGTCACTGGTGGATTTAAAAAGATAGTAATAATCACATAAAGACATTCAAAGTTTCATTTAGTAGTGTATAACTAATTGGCTGGTTATTCTCTTTCCTGGTCCAATTTTATTCTTGTCAAATGTAGAAAGGTTATTATTCTTCCCATTCTTATGCTTTATGCTTATTTCAAAATGGGCATTAAGACTGACAAAAAAATAGAGAATGGTAACTGATTAAGCACCTGGAACTCCATCTCAATTGGTGGCCTTGTCCAAGATTTCTTTTCTGCAATCGTTGAAATCAACTCAACTTCTGCACTCATGGTTGGCTCAGTTTGACCAGGAAATTTTCTTATTCTACAAAGTTCAGAAAATATTGAAGTGAGTAACATCAATTGAATCAAAATTAGAGATTAAGTATGCAGACATGGCACATAAATACTGAATGAAAGTGAAAAGCTAATTCAACTAAAAAAACTGTCGCAGGTACTGAATAATAGATATTTTCAGTTGTAATTTTTTTCCTCCTTTTTTTGGGTGGGGAGAGGCAGGGCTTACAGATGACACCAGAGGGTCCATGCTTCTCTAATATTGTGTGTGTGTGTATATATTATAAGTAAATAATGTATATATTAATAGTTCTGATTTCACCTCAATCATAATTCTCCCACCCAACATCAGACTTAGTGGGACATAAAAATCCTCCCACTCAAATCCTCAACATTCTTCTCTAAACCATGTTGCTCTAAGAACCAAACCCCCAGTGCTGTTAGTAGGTCAGCTTTAATAGCCTATAAATGGTCTCTTGTCTGTCTCATCAAGCTCAACTCGATATATGGTTCCACATTCTTTCTTTCCTTCTTTCTCTGGAGTGCAGTAAGCGTTAGCAGAGAATTGTCCTTCCAAAAATTTGCACCTTCCAGTCACCATCCCCTTTTCTGTTCCTTTTTTTCTTTCCATATAAAAACACATTAAAAAGCGCCAACTGTGTGCAAACCAGTTACAATAAAGGCAATCCTCCCAGAACTAAAAGTGTCAAATCTTAGGCTTTGGGAAAAAATGTAAAAGGAAAAGAGGTGAAGTACAGTAGGAACAAACAGAAACAGCTATAAAAGAGTCTATTTTACACATTGAGGAAAATACTTCATAATTCCCAGCCTGCATCAGAATTTTTTGCAGCACATCCATGTTTAATATGAGAAGAATGCATGCAGCAATCTTCTGCATGCAACAGTTTAATACAATTATACCATGTTGCAAAGTTGGAATTTATTAAAAAGAACTGCAATTTAAAACTTTCAGAAGTTATCGGACAAAGACACTCACTTCCAAACCAAGCAATCAATAGCTGCATTGTACTTTGCCCGACCTGATGTCACTTGGAAACTTGTTTTTGCAGTTTGTTTTGGTACAGGAATTTTGATGACCACACCAAGGGCAAACATTTTTGCACCAAAGACACTCTTTACCTGAATATAAACATATATAAGCTAATGGAGAAACCATTCACAGTTTCAGAGACCGGAAGCCTGGCGAACTAAAAATTACAAACCTTAACATTTACTTCCATGCGTGTTCTACCAAGTTCCTTAATTGTTGGCAATACTCGGAATGGAAGATTAACACCCTCAGTAATACGATACCTATGGTAGATATAGTGACAGAGATAGGCAGTAATTAAAACCCAATAAATGGACCCTCAATACTGAAATATAAAATAACAAAAACTTGGACAATAGGAGGCTAATCACATAAAAATTGTGAGACACCAAATTATAAAAGTAATTGAAAACAAAAAACCTGAATTGTAGCAATATATGAGACTCGAGTACATTAACAAGTATCTTAATTCTTCTAATTATGCCCCCCCTTCCCCCCACCCACCCAACGCAAAAATAAAAAAATAAAATAAAAAAAAAAGAAGAAAGGGTATGTCATGTCTATGGGTTATGCAAAAGCCCTTCCAATGTGAAAGCAACAGAACCAGCATAGCTGCAAAGGTGAAGTAAGATGGATAACTTCAATTTTGAGACAGAACAGCACATGAGATTAAAAAAATGTAAGCTAGGTGAGGACCATGATAGGTGATAAATGAAATAAGGCTGTCAAAGATGTTTTTGACACAAATAATATTTAAAAGATCATAAAGCCTAAAATAATGGTAAAAGTGGATCTTTAAACAAAAGCACACACATTTGGGAAGTGTAGAGAATGAAGTTTGACATGATGTATAGACCCAAATCGTAAATAGCATATTAGTTCATGCAGCTTATTGGCATTTCATTTCTGATCTCCAAAATGTGGGGTGTGACTAGTGTGATATCATGCTCAATAGCATCAGGCTGTTTTACCATTGACAACGTCATCAGTAAACTTGATGCTATAAAATAAAAAAGAAAGTTGGTAATCTCTCAGGCTACCAGAGTCATATAGTTGAAATATAATTAAATATTCCACTATTGCAAGCGATCACTAATAATAAAAAAATCAGAATGTCCTGCCCTTTTTCTTGATTGAAAAAAAAAAGAATTTTTACGTAGAGCAGATAACAGATAACATATATTGGATAAGCAGATCAGCAAGTTTACAAAAGAGAATTTCAAAGGGGGAAGGGGTTAAGGGGGGTGCATCTAGTTGCATACATTACTGCATATCGAAGATAGTGCACAGAATATAAACATATTGTTAAGTGAGAATATTAGTCAGCTTACTTCATCAACTCAAATTCACCATCTGGTGGCACAAAACTCACAGTCTTCTCTGAGTTAAACCTTGTCAAATTCACACATTGATGGAAAGTAACATCATCAAGCTCAATTGTTTTACCACTGCAAAATATAGCATTGTCCAAGAACCAACAGTAAAGTGAGCAGACAAAAACTATAAAAATACCGTCCAGAACAATTAAGTACTGCATAAACACTAGTAATTTGAAGTATATTTGTGCAAGGCCAAAATGCACGTGCAATGTCTTGAAGCAATGGATCAAACATTTTCCTAAAAGGAAAATGATAAACTTATAATTAGTTTCCAGCTATTTTACCACTCTACTTAAAATGAAGGGTAGTTATGTAAATAGAAATTATTTTTTAATGAAATGTCACAATTATATTGGTTGTTTTAAATTGAATTGCAAACTAGAGTCATAAATGCATCATTACTCTTTCTAAAAATAGCATAATGATAATATAACAACATACTCTTTGTGAATTTGAAATATATATTGTATGCTGACAACAAGGTAAAAATAGGCTGGAAAACTAACAAATAAAGAGGTGGCAACAATATTCACTAAAAAAAATAAGCAAGCGATGTAGCTAATATTGGTTGGCACCATATACAAGAATCTGAAGGAGATAAGTATATTTGCTACCAACCATTAAATTAAACCCTTTTAGTTTTATTGCTCTGATAAGTAATCAATAATTCTATTGATATAAAATGAAGGCACATCCCAAGTACACATGATGTGTTAATGTGAGATCCTTAATAGAAAAGAGGAAAAAGAGAGAGAGAGAGAGAGAGAGAGAGAGAGAGAGAGAGAGAGAAATATACTGAACCAGTCAGGCACAGTCCAACATTTAGGAAATGTTTGATCATTGGCCCGGTCTCAGAGTGGGGTTTTCCAACCGTATGGGACCAACTGACCGAAATATATATGATTTTTTTACATCTTTTTAGATAATATATCATACATATTATAATGCAAATTTTATGTGATGAATTGCACATTGTAACCAAGTAAATTATGCAACTGTGCTTGGGGACTTTTTTATTAGGAATAAATAACAAAGCGACCCAAATAGGCAAATTGCTTCAAATAACCT
The DNA here is from genome assembly GCA_036898215.1 of Platycarya strobilacea. Lineage (NCBI taxonomy): Eukaryota > Viridiplantae > Streptophyta > Magnoliopsida > Fagales > Juglandaceae > Platycarya > Platycarya strobilacea. The sequence continues at coordinate 29,987,365 of CM072549.1, read as the reverse complement.
TTTTCATCTGAGTGTTTGTCAACTGGACCTTAACAAGAAATTGGCTCAAAATGAACAACGCCCAGACTAAATGCCCTGACAAGACCAACCGGACTGAGAGAGATTCGTTTGGTCTGGTTTAAAGTCCACCATGGTCAGTCTCGGAGTAGGGAATGGTGAACCAACTGAATCGGTCCAGTACAAAAAATGCCTCCAAGACCAGTCAGATCATACCAATAATACCTCTCCCTCCCCCCCCCCCCCCCCAAAAAAAAAAGGAGTAAACAATTTAATGACAAATCTGATTTTTAATGACAGTCACACATTGTAACCATCAAGATAACGAATGCATGAGGCACAAATAGAAGTCAACTCAGGTAGTACTTTGGCTTGTATGGCCTATTCTGTATGTGGAGTGAAAACAACCAAACAAAAATTAAGGCAAAATAAATTTTTTTCAGGGGAACATTTTAGGAAGAATAGGCAAGATGTGGAAAGGTCTCATCAAATTACCTTTTGGTAGGACGGGATTTAAGCTGTGACTCTTTCTCAAGGCCAATTTTATCATTCAAACCCAACTTAAGATCAGGCATTCCAGACAGGAAGCACTTCATAAGAATCTTCCCCGTTACATCACAACGCAGTACACTACCTATATTGAACAAACTGATTAGAAGTGACAAAATTAAGCAAGGCCATGCAAAATACAACAAAAAACCACTACCCACCTTTTGAAGACATAAGAAGATTTACACTTTCCACGATATCCAGAAACACCTGTACAGGATAAATCTTTAAAGAATCTGGCATGGCTTTATTGAATGAAGAAAATAGATGGAAATATTAATCACCTCATTCTTCTTATAAACTAGGCCTTCTCTTCGCCAACCAACTGCACCTGTAACTTGTAAGGTTGCATTGGGAACAGGTTTATCTGTAGGCTTTTTTGAGCATATGGTAGAAAAGTTATCAAAGCAAATTTTTTCAGTAAACAAGAATTTTGATGCGAACTAGGCATAGCCCAGGTACACGGGATACATACAAGAGCAACACCTATGCACGATTCACCAAATTATCAAAGCATTTTGAAATGATATAAAAGAAGAGTGAATCACATCTACATCTTTTACAAGCATATAAGACATGCAATGTAATGTACCTAAAACATAAAAGTGACTCAAACGAATTCCTAGAAGATTCCTAATAGGTATTGATTGGGGACCAAATCCTGGAATATATAACTAATAACTAACCTTGGATGAAAATGGTGAGCGCACTCCTTCCTGAGTGATATAAAGCTTTAAAATCTCAGGAGATAGATTTTGTGGGTAACCAAAATCCATAATTTCTGCAATTACAGTGACATTGATCATTAACACACTTGCACAATTTTATTGATTCTGATTAACATATGGCCTTTCATCTGCCAAATGATGATTTACAAACATAAGTAAATTCTTTAAAAAGCAATAGAATAGACACTGTGTGTACATGCACAAATCATAGTTGAGTAGTGATAGAAAAACAACACACCCACATTCGAGAATGATTAATACAGGATTTAATACTATCCTTCGCAATTAATCATTGAGTAGCTACATCCGTCTATATTTTCCAATGGATGTATGCAACCAAAATTGTATGGAGAAAAATACATAAATATAAAGAAAATGTTATAAACAGGAGAATCATTGTAGCCTGACATTAATTGGTTATTTAGCTATACTGCCTTTTAAAAGGTATTCAGTTCAATTCATGTCACATATGTTTTCCAAATGAAAAACAAGTTTATGCTGCAAACTAAAACCAAACAGGTTCGTAGCAAACCAGTCAGATCTCAGGTTACACTTGTCATTAAAATACCCCCCCAGGTAAAATGGCTTTGACTGGTTTATGGTCACACACCATGCAAGAGAAGCAATGGATTGATCTAAGTTCCATATGACCTCACCAGCCCAAACCATCCAGGTCAATCAGTCTAATAACCAAGAGTAAAATTACAACATGGAAATAATGAAGTGAAATTGCCTCTCAGGTTACATACCATCTAATAACTCATAAATAAGAACAAAATTATTACGAATGGCATCTTCATCAAAAGCCCCACCAAAATAAGACTTGAAAAGGGAAACAGCCTGCAATGGTAACAGAGCCAATCATTAGCATCAGCAACCATATTTCTTATAAATATTGGAAATATGTTGAAAAGTTATTAACCACTAGCATAAAAGCTGAAGACCTTAACCATCAGCTAACAACAAAGTGAGCATAACAAGACATGTTTCCTGTCTCAGATAATTGATTTGAAACATGACCATGACATTGGAAGATGAATGCCGCTACATTATTTTTTGGATTATGCTCCCTTCAAGGAACAGCCTGGTGATTAAAAGACGGGCTTGGGATGAGCTGTAGACTCAAACATCCAGGGTTTTATTTTGCACAACAAGTTCTCTTGGGTTACATGATACACAGTTTTATCAGATGGACTCGTGTATTCAGGTTTAGTCCTTAGGGGTGGGTTTTGGCCTTGTTTTGGTGGGTTCCATGTCATTGAAAATAAGGATTATCTTACCCTCACACCCAACGAGACTTGAACTCATAACCTCGCTATCCACCCTATTCAAATTTCAACACACTTGTTCTTTTAATGAGTATATATAACTGGCTTTTATCCACATATTAATGCATATATGAGGTACTTCCAGATGCTGCTAAAAACCTGGCTGAAAACAATTATAAAAAATCTTACATCTGAGCAACAAAATACTAATTCTGAAAAAACACCACAACCAGAAATGTTAACGAAAAGAAGAAGCTGACTACCTCAACGACAAACTTGAAAGCACAAGCTACATTAGCATTGCTGCTGACAACGATCACAATGTAGACATTGCTGATTCTCATGTAAAAGAAGGAGCAACCACCAATCTGCCGCACAGGACAAGTACCAAGTTCTTTCGTTTGCATTATATGCACGCGGAAAGCATCGACCATATTTCCCCTAACATAAAAAAAAAATAGATTGGTATATAGAAAACAAAAAATAATGATATAAATTTTAACTATGGGGAAAGAAATAAAATGTTAAAAGGAAATTACTTGAAAATGACAAGCTTAAACAAGATAGTTGATTTCATTAATACCCAAAATAAACACCGAGCACCAAATTTCTACATGGAACTTCAATGTCACAACTGGTCAGCATAACAGTTTCAACTAATATAACATCAATTTCACCAAGGATGCACTCTTGTTACAACTGGACAAAATGCAGTTAGTCAATGTACACAGTATAGTTTACAAAATTATTTCAAAAATCAACAGACACAATCAGTTTGTGTGTGTGTGTGTGTGTGTGTGTTGGACCACAAGGGTACCAATCTGTAACACGTATTTGAAACAAATCCAAAAATTAGACTTTGTAACAATTTCCAAAAGCATTATTATTATTTTTTTTTTGTAATTAATAAGAGATTTTATTACCATTTATAGACATAGCCCAAGTACATAGAAAATATATAAGAGAAAATACCTACGCACACCCTAGAAACTGAAAAAGACTAAAGCAAATCAAGAAAATCATCTCCATACAATATAAGAGCCTTAGCCCACAAACTCAAAGTACTAAAGAAAAACTCCCTAAGTTCTTCTATTGAGTGTTCTGTCTTCAAAACACCTCCCATTCCTGACCAACAAAAAAGCATTGTTTCTAACAATAATTCATGCTTAAACCGATTAAAACATGAGAGGAAGCAGACCACCTAGGCCATAGCAGCAAATCACGTAATATGACGCAAACATGTAATGTGCCATTTCCATAAGGTAGACATGCTAGACGAACACTCTTATCACTACTACTCCACAAGAAACCACTCCAATATTTCTTAAGTTGCTTAAACACATAGAAGCGGAAAAAGTATATACCAGTGCCTGAACCAAAAAGGCATTTTCAAATTGCTATCCTCTTAAAAATCCAATGTGAGTAGTTAAAGAAACCACAAAAACTAAGGTACTTTTTATTCAAGCCCAGGGAAAAAAAAGACTACTACAGGTCACCAATTCTGGCCAATTGCAAGATCACAACGCCTACATACTTGTATAGTATGCAGAACAAATTACAGGCGGCATCCAAAAAAAAGAACCCAGATAGTAAAACCACGAAATAAAGTTAACCCATTGTTCAGAACCTTATTTGAATACATAAACCAACTATCAGCATCAAAATATGGTCATATCGAAGCTTCACATTATTGAATTAAAAAAAAAAATTAGAACCCATCAAAGTATACGTCCATAGCACCAAGAAATAATGAGAGAGTAGAGAGAGAAGGGTGTGTGTGTGTGTGTGATTACCCGACGTCGTCGCGGTAGAGGCGGTTGATGAGAACATCCCCTCTGAGGTTTAGGAAGTATATAGCCGAAGCGGCCACCGGCATGTCTGATCCAGTGGATCGCGTCCAAAATCAAGAGACAAAACACTAAGATCACTAAGATGGATGCTGATGAGGTGAGAGTGCGATCTCAGATCTGCAGAACGGACGGCGTTAGTTGCGAGACTACCGCACCGGAAATGATCGTGCTTTGAGATAGAGAGTCGAGACGACGACGACGAAGATGAAGAACGCGAATATGAAATAACTGTTTTTATTTATTTTTTTCTGTTTCGTTTCTTCCGAATGAAAAGTCTCAAGCCGCAGAGCAGCTGCGGTCAGCGTATTCTATTGGGTCTTCTATATTTGTTTTCGACAGAAAATATGCATGTGTATTCCATTATTCTGATTTCCGCGTGTTTATTTTTCGGAAAACTCTACGTATTATTAGAGGCGTAAATGATTCAGTTTAATCTGGTCTAGTTTAAAAATAATATAAATAGATTATATTTAGTCTAAAAATTTTCTCACTCTGAATCTCAGATCAAATAGGATTCAATCTATATCAGTCCGATCTAATTCGGTTCAGAGGCGATCCGGTCTGATCCAAAGATACTCCATATAATTTAATAAACTAAATTTGATCCAAAATCTTGCAATAATTAAATATATTTTTTTAGTCTAAGTTTATAAATTATTAAATATATAATCAATTATCAATTTTTATCTCGTCTAAATATTAAACAAAATATATAGTTATAACTTATAGTCTATAAACTTAATATTTATACTATAAATTATAACTAATATTCTATATTATATATAACTCATAAGTTTATTAGTTAATTTAATCATGATAAGTCAGAACAATTAATCAATGATATTAATAATCATTAATCATACTTTATATATAGTAAAAAATAACATTAATAATTAATATTTATAATTGCTACATGTAATTATAAGAAGAGTAATTATTAATTAGTTAATAGTGATTTAGTAATACATCATTGGTTGGTCAATTATAATTAATAACACTATTACATAATTTACATTAGTTTATTATAAATTTATATGTTAGTGAATAGTGATAAATTAATAATAATATAATAAATAATAAAAATACACTTATTACTTATAAGTTATTTCTAATACTCTATATAGATATATTATAATTTATACTTTTATATTACAACTATTATAAATTATAATATATTAATATTACAAAAGTATATATTATATATTAATATGTTATACTACCACTCTTAATTTATATTAATATTTATATTTATATTTATATATTATTACTTATATAAATATATAAATAAAATAAAAAAAATATGTGGGCATTTGGTCCGATCTGATCTGGTCTAAAAAGAGAAATGCTTTCTCCCTAGACCGAACCAAAAATTTTAAGTCCATAAAAAAATTAGACTGGATGAGATCAAATTCTGGAATTCAATCTGATCCGGTCTCAGTCCGACTTGATTTTTTTACAACCCTATATGTCATGGGATAATAATTTTGGCGCAACTTTATATCTACGTGGCATATTAAAAAAATGACATCTTGTTGTTTTCCTTTTATTTCCCTCAGTATTCTCTCATCTCCACAAAGCCATCCCCTCTCTATGTTCTCTCTTCTCCGCTTGCGAACCAGCGTCCCTTCTTTGCGTTATCTCTCTTCTTCGCGAAACCATCCCAACGAACAACCATCCCTACATAGCTCCATCCCCCCCGAACCTCCATCCCCCACGAAGCTCCATCCCCGAATCCATTTTCGTCTTCTCCACCTAGATCTCAAATCCCCTTCCCACAAAGTCCCAAAACCCAAACCCTAATCCTAAATCCCGAAACCTAACCCTAACCTGAATGAGAAATATATTTGATAGAGAGAGGAAAGAAGGAAAATTCTGGGCGACCAATCTTTGATGCGGAATCTTCGAGGCGGTACTTATTCAACAGGTATTTTATTTTTTATAGTTACAATCTATTGTTGGGAGTTGAGGTTCTGAATATGGCGTCTTATGTGATTACAAGTTAGAACTGGAGTTGACACTTTCTCACCTGGCCATACCTCACTATAAGACAACTAGTTAAAAATATGTATATTGCATGGTTTGCTCTTTATTTCCATCTGAAATTGAATTAGTAACTACTAATCATCCTTTATGGATGCTTTGAAAATTGTTTTCTTTTGTTTGTGATCATTAACATTCTTGTGGTTGTTTTCATATGCAATCCCACACTTGCAAGCTATCATGGTGAACTTTGTGTGTTAATGTATGCTTGTATGTGTATCTATTTACTAACAGAGTGAAGGCTAGATTGGATGATAATATTCTTGTGATCAAACAGAAAAGCAATATTCTTAAATTCCATTCATCTGTTTGAAGTTAGCCTATTGTCTTGTTCTATCAAGTGTTTGGAACCTTTAGTGGGAGACGAAATAATTTGCAGTAGGATCATTCACTTTTTAACTATCTTGTGGTTTCCATAGACTACCAATGGATATTAATGAAGTTTATATTTTTAAATCTTTTGTTAGAGAAATAGCATTGTACATGCTAGCTTTTTATACTCAATCAAGCACATGTGGGGTGCTATTGCTTGATTTTATTCTCAGTTCTTTTACTTATAATAAGTTTTTTTATGTCTGCTTATTAATTTGGATTGGTACTTATAAAACAAAAGCTTTTATATGATTGTTTTACATGAATTGTTAATTAATGTTTTTTATTCTTTGTTGTGTGCATGTTTCTTTGTGAGCAATAAATTTTGTTGTATATTTATAGTACTTCAATCAGATTCTAACACTCCACCAAGTATTTTTGAATGGCTTTTGGCACTTTTTTTTTTTATGCAGGATTTGGATAAGATTGGAAGAGAAGACATGACTAGGATTTTCATTTGCTATATATTTAGTTCTTTTATAGAAGAAAAAAAAAGAACTAAAGAATGGGAGAAGCTTTGCAAGAGTTCATTGAAGAGGAAAGCACCAGAACCAGACCTCCGACGAAGTCTTTGATGGATCCCGAGAGAGGAGGGAAGATGGTAGCTTAGTGAGGCATTGCCGCACGACAGCGGTCGTACAGGGAAGCTCTGGAAGCCCCTCGAGCCACACAACATGCAGAAGGTGCAGATTCGGAAGTGGCCTATCTGCAAGTGGGTGGGGGAGCTGGCAGAGAAGTTGCTGGGACAAAAAAGGAAAGAATTCTGAAGGAGTTGTTTGAAATGGACAACGTGTTGGGTTTTATGGTTGAGAGAGTAAGAGCACTTATACGGTGCGTTGAGGGAGATAAGGAGTTGGGCTTGAATATAGACTCGGGCGCTATCAGTGGGCCGTATGAGCAGGCCCCTAATCAAAAGGGAAAAGCGCAGATGGGCTTGGGGGATGGTCTTAAGCCTATGGATCGAGTGGCAAAGGTTTGGAGGGAAAAAAAAAAAAACTGCAGATGGCCCATCAACCAGTGGAATGTCCATTGGGCCCTTACTGCTGTCGCCGGCAAAGGCTCTGGTGACCATGCCATTGGTGGTCGAAGTCCCGGTAATGGTATCGACACAGGTAGCTGAAGGTTTAGAGCTGCGATCAGAGAGTTTATCATTCTCCGCCGCGCCTGAAGCTTGCGATACAGAGAATCATGCACAGACAAAGTCGCCGGTGATCTTTTCGATGGTGGTCGAAGTCCCGGTGATAGTATCAACGCCGATAGCTGACGTTATAGAGCCGCGATCAGAGAGTTTACCATTCTCTGTCGTGTCTGAAACTTGCGATATCGAGAATCATGCACAAACAAAGTCATCGGCAAGGTTGGAAGAGACTGTGACGTCAACAACCATGGTACCTGCATAGAAACAGTCGCCAGGAAGAATGTTTATAGAGGAGGCCATTTTATTGGCGTCTGAAGCTTGCGACACTGAGAATGCATAGATAAAGTTGCCATCAAGTCTGGAAGTGATTGCAAAGCCGATAGCAATGGTACCTACACAGAAACAGTTGCTGGGAAGAGTGCTTGCAGAGGAGTCTGGAGTTTTTGACTCCCTTTTTTCTTTGGCTGGGCAGAAGCGGTTTGCAGTGCTGGGGGATTTGGTCACTCATAGTGACATTCTAGCTTGGGAATCGGGTAGAGTTGAGGATTCCATCAGTTCAAAAAGGGGTGACTTGCAGATGGTCAGTTGTGAAAGGGTGAGCCATGATGGGGGAGATGCAGACCCGATATGCATGCTCCCTCCAAGTCCTAATTTTGATCGGTTTACCTCTAGCTGGGTGTTCAAAAAAGTGGAGGAGTTTAAAGCAGTTTTTGGGGTGTCTTGTATCGGTTTTGAAGAACAATTCAAAGCTCTTATTATAGCTATGGAAGACAATAGATCGAAATCCGCCACTAAGAGAAATAGGGAGCTTTAAAGGTTGCATTGCTCAATTAACTATGATGGTAAGGAGGGGAGTAGCGGAAGGAACAGATCAAAGGGAAGGGAAGTCACAGTTGTCCATGAACCTTAAGATCCTCTCTTGGAATGTACGGGGACATAATGATCGCAATAAGCGTCTCCGTATTAAATCATTATTGTGGATGTGGAAAGTTAAAGTGGTTTGTTTTCAAGAAACCAAGTTGCGAATGGTCGACAAAAGAGTTATTCATAGCTTATGGAGGTGCTCTTATGTGGGATGGTCTTATTTGGCCTCTTCTGGAGTTTTAGGAGGTGTTATTTTAATGTGGGATAAAAGAGTAGTAGAGGCGGTGCACGAATGTGTTGGGACTTTCTCAGTTGCCAATCTTTTTAAAAATGTAGTTGATGGTTGGGAGTGGGCTTTTGTAGGTGTTTATGGACCTAATCTAGATAGTGAAATGAGAAGATTATGGGAGGAATTATTAGGTTTGTATTGTTTATGGGAGGTACCGTGGTGTATGGGTGAAGACTTTAACATTACACGTTTCCCTAGCGAATGATCGGGGAACCAACAAACCTCCTCAACAATGGAGGAGTTTGATGGGAGCTCATGGACCTTCCCCTTGTTGGAGATGAGTTCACATAGTCCAATAACAGGGGGTGGTCAAGATTAGATAGATTTATTGTTTCTCCTACATGGGAAGCACATTTTCTGGACTTGTGTCAGAAAAGGTTGAGCCGACTTTGCTCGGATCATTTCCCCATTATGCTTGATTCTGATGGTATTCATAAGGGCCGTCGGTATTTTAAGTTTGAAAATATGTGACTAGCAGCAAAGGGTTTTGTTGATAGGGTTCGAGATTGGTGGTCATCATATTAGCTCACAGGTACTCCTAGCTTCATTCTTGCAGGTAAGCTAAAAGTATTGAAGCAAGACCTGAAGAAGTGGAACATGGAAGTTTTTGAAGGTATTGACAGGCAAAAAACTACCTTATTGGAAGAATTACAAGAGTTAGAGGAAGACCTTTCAGAAGAGTCATTGGAGAGGAATAGTGTGGTGACAACGGAATTGGAGAGGGACTATTGATGGAAGAGACCTCGTGGAGACAAAAATCTCAGGCCTTGTGGTTAAAAGAAGGTGACAAATGTACGCAATTTTTTTACAAAATAGCTAATTCACATAGGTGCAATAATGCCATTGAGTCGCTCACTGCTGGCACTCAAGTTCTCTCATCCCCCTAAGAATTAGAGACTTATATTGTGAATTATTATGAGAAATTTCTTGAGGAGCCAACCTCTTGGAGGCCAAAACTTGATGGGTTGTCTTTTGACTATATTAATACTCAGAGTGCAAGTTGGTTGGAAAGACTGTTTGAAGAAAAAAGGTTTATAAGGTCATTAAGAGTATGGCCAAAGACAAAGCGCCTGGGCCGAACGGTTTTTCAATAGGTTTTTTTCAACACTATTGAGAGATAGTGAAGAGGATATTATGCAGGTTTTCTCTGAGTTATATGCTTTTGGAAAGTTTGAGAAATGCCTCAATGCAACCTTCATTGCCCTTATTCCAAAAAAATACGGGGTAGTTGAAATTGAGAACTTCCATCCTATAAGCTTGATAAGTGGGGTTTACAAGATTATTTCAAAAGTACTTGCCAATTGACTAAATTTGGTAATGGGACAAATCATCTCTAAACCTCAGAATGCCTTTGTTCGGGGAAGACAAATACTTTATTTATTTCTTATAGCTAACGAGTGCTTAGATCATAGATTGAAGAAGGGTATACCTGGTATTCTATGCAAACTGGACATGGAGAAAGCATATGATCATATGAATTGAGATTTTCTCTTCTACATGCTTCGGAGGTGTGGCTTTGGTGTTAAGTGGATCTCATGGATTCGACATTGCATCAACACTGTCTGTTTTTCAATGTTACTTAATGGAACATCTAAGGGTTTTTTCAACACTTCTCGTGGACTACGTCAAGGGGACCCTTTATCCCATTTACTATTCGTCATTGTTATGGAAGCTCCTGGTCGGATGGTGAAGGCAACTATTGATGGAGGTTTACTAGCTGGATTTTCAGTGGGTAATGACACTAATGGCTAAATCATGATTTCACATCTTTTATTTGCAGACGACATCATTCTCTTTTGTGATGCAGATCCGGGCCATATTCAAGTCTTATGAGCACTCTTGTTATGTTTCGAAGTTGTATCGGGGCTAAAAATAAATCGTGGTAAATCTGAAATGGTTGCAGTGGGTCAGGTGCCTAGTATCAATAGCCTAGCAGATCTTATAGGTTGCAAAGTGTCCTCTTTGCCTATGAAATACTTGGGTCTCCTGTTGGGGGCAACTTTCAAAGTTAGAGCTATTTGGGTTGGGATCATTGAGAAAGTGGAGAAAAGGTTGGCTAGATGGAAACGGTTGTATCTTTCAAAGGAGGGGCGGCTCACTTTGATTAAAAGTACTTTATCTCACATTTCAATGTACTTTTTATCCCTATTTCCGTTGCCTGTAGGGGTGGAGAATAGGATTGAAAAATTATTTCGGAGTTTTTTATGGGGAGGCTTGGGGGAGGAAACTAAGATCCATTTCATTAAGTGGAGTAAAGTTTGTTACCCAATATCTAGTGGAGGTTTAGGAGTGCAAAATTTGAGAATATTAAATAAGGCACTAATGAGAAAATGGCTTTGGAGATACAATTTGTAGGGAAATTCATTGTGGAATGAAGTTATTGTGGCTAGATACGGTGAGGCATGGGGGGATTGGTGTACTAAGGCAATGAGGAGGGGCATGGGTTGGGTCTGTGGAAGTATATTAGGTGGGATAATAGTGTTTCGAAAATAATATCCATTTTGTGATGGGTAATGGCTCCAGAATCAAATCTTGGCAAGATGTGTAGTGTGGAGAGCGTCCGTTGGAAAGAATCTTTCCAACTCTTTATAGCATTGTTGTTAACAGGGAGGCGTCGGTGGCGGACTTGCTTGATATGGTTCATGGCATACCCTAGTGGAATATCCTATTCACTAGAGCTAACCATGACTGGGAATTGTCTACTGTTTCAGATTTTTTCGGTCTATTACACTCTATGGGAAGCATAACCGCACAGGGAGATAGAATACAGTGGCACTCTGTAGGCAGTAAGAAATTCACTGTTAAGGCTTACTATGAAATGTTGACTTCCCAAGGTAATATCTTTCCATGGAAGAGTATATAGAGGACTTGTGCCCCTCCCAAAGTGGTTTTCTTTGTGTGGATTACAACTATTGGGAAAATTCTAATCACAGATAACTTACGCAAGAGGGGAATCATAGTGATGGATTGGTGCTTTTTATGAAAAAAACACGGTAAATCAGTGAACCATCTATTACTACATTGTGAGGTGGCAAGAATGTTGTGGAATGGGATATTTCGTAGAGTGGATGTTGCGTGGGTTATGCCACCTAAGGTTGTAGATGTGCTAGTGTGTTGGAGGGGTATTCAAGGATGATCATAAGTAGTAGCAGTATGGAAGATGATCCCATTGTGCCTAATGTGGTGTATTTGGTTAGAAAGGAATGCGCGATGCTTTGAAGATAAAGAACGAACAATGGCAGAGCTTGAAAATTATTTCCTACATACTTTACTTCTTTGGTTTTCAACCATTGTCCTTAATGGAAGCATTATGCATGATTTCTTTTCATTGATGTAGAGCCCTAAAAATGTATTTAGGCATTTGCGTTTGTATACTCCCCGTGTATTTGGGCTATGCCTACTTATATTCATATCAATAAAATTTCTTATTACTTATCAAAAAAAGTGATTGTAAAAGGGAAATAAAAGAGAAATGAGGCCTGTAATATACACGAAGTTATATTTGTTTACTTCGTGTTTCATTAGCTGTAATATATATTTATGAGATGAATGAAAAGTGCTTAGATTTGTGATCCATCTTCAAGATCAATGTTTAGATATCTATCTTATCAAGTTTATGTTGTGTTGTATTTGAGAGAGAATTAATAAAGTACTTCAAGTTCATTTGGTACAATATTTTCTTTGATATATTGTGTCAAGTACTATTCAATTTAGCATGGTGAAGTTTGCAGTATCGGGTAGGTAGAAACCAGAAATTGAAACTAATCATATTACAAAATGGCCATTGTATTTCAGGGATCTATTCCCCCAACTAAACGAAATTATTTTCTCTCTGGCTAAATTCGAAATATGTAATGCCAAAACTACGGGTACTATTGCCACACACATTAACAATGGAACAAGTTCCCCTCAAATTTTTGCTTGAATTTGAGGGTCTCAAGTAAACAAGATACAACAAAAAAACATTAAAGAGACAACAAAAAAATTCCTACAACTTTCCATCCATATTCATATTCATATATAACAAAAAAATCAAATACATTTTTCTACAACAAAAAAATCATCTATCCATATCTCATCATTCATCCATATTTCATCCCATTACCAATCCACAACAAAAAAAATCTTCAAAAATATTCAATCTACAACAAAAAAAAAAATCATTAATCCCTATTCATATCATCCATCCATATTCATATTCACATCATCTATCCATATTCCATCTCATATCCAATCCACAACAAAAAAATCTTCAAAAATATTTAATCCACAACAAAAGTCATCCGTCCATATTCACATCATCCATTCATATTTCATCACTGAATTTTTCAGCTTGTGTTGCCCCTGAAACCAAAAGATAGAAACCATTAGAAAGAGTATCTCCAAATAAGATTCTTTATTTCCACAAAAATTATAAAACAGCAAAAACATATTGTTGAAAGGTCCTAAAAGCAAGAAATGTGATTCAAAGTGCCAATCAAAAATTAAATAAAAAAACATATACACCAGTAGGTCATATTGAGATAATATCTAGCACATATTTCATGATCTTTTTACTCCCAAAAAACTTTTTGATGGGAGACATGAACAATAGCACCATCAAAGAACTCCCAAAATGAAATTTCCCTTGCATTCCAGATATAATTTATGCATCCTAGAAATGATATTTCCCTTGAATGTTTCCCTAACTGTCTAGTAAATCTCCTAGCTAAGTTCCATCCAAACTAAACCATTACTAATGAAAAGTTTTTAGAAGAAAGTATGATTGTGTAATGAAATAACAAAGTTCAAAATATTTAAATATAGTAAAGAAAGATTTAGAAAGAGATGTATTAAATTGCTTTGAAAACTATTGATACATAGATAAGATGGAAAAACAAGGTTCTTTATTCACTAATTAATTTTAGCAAACTCTTGCCAAGCCCACGTAGAAAAATTATGTATTCTCACAGACACAACAAATTCAATCAGTTCAACAAATAATTTTTGTATACAGAAGAATGTTCAACAAAAACTACCTAAATCAGTTTTTTAACTTGTATCCCTGTTTATGCCACTTTATTAATGAAAGCTGAAGATTACTAAAAGAACAAACAATAAAAAAAACTTCCAAAGAAGGTAAAGAACATGAGAAAGAGAGAGAGAGGGAATCCCCCCCCCCCCCCAAATTAGCTTGATATATAAATTTTTCTATAAATTTTGTGAAACTTTTGCATAGATAAAACCCATGTTTGGTCTAGTATTAGTTTGTGCTCATAACCTTTTCTTTAAGCATAATAGATTACCACAGAGAACAATTGTTTGAATATATTTCTCCTTGAGGTATCTGCAAACATATTTGCTGTGATGACATTCTAGATCTAGGACAAAAAACCATGGCAACAAAACAGATTTTAATTTCTACACCCCAGAAATGATATTTCCAGATGATTTCTACTTCATCAATCAAGCCATCCAGTTAGCTGTCCTTGACAGCTTTCAATAATTATTGATGTGATGTTCAATGTTCAACAGAGACGAGACCATCTGACCTAAATGGAATTTATAGCTACTATTTAAGGAAATTAAAAGGCCAGATTTAATCTGATACAGACTATTTCCACTTGATACAGACTTTATCTGAACAGGGAAGACTACAATCTAAAACCCCTTAAAACTTTCAAAACAGATAATATTAAAAAAACATATTGCATGAATGTTTATTCCAGATTTCATCCAAAGCAAAGTAATAAATTTCCATTGCCATTACAACGTTAAAATGACATTCTAAGACTAGCATTTTACCTTGACTCGATAAATCAATTAGAAAAGAAAACCACAATCTTGTTGTAATCAGCCACTGTTGCACACATTAATGGGAGTAATGATTTTGTAAGCATTCCAAGAGAAAAGATCTTGAGAAAAGAACCTCTGGTTTCAGTATATGCCAAAGATCGAGTCTTCAGAATCGGCTAGGTTTTAGTATATGCCAAAGATCGAATCTTTGATCATTGGGTTTTAGCACTGTGAAAAAAAAAATCAAGCACTATCACTAAGACGCTCTGAGGAAAATAATGAAGCAAAACCCAAAAAAAAAAGAAGTAAAAACCAAAACATGGAAGCAAAAACTAACCAGCGAATACAACACCAGGACGGCGACAACGACTGGAGACAGATATCGGAGACGGCCACCAGAGAAATAGTGACTGGGCTGGGTGGAGATGGGTCTACGTTCCAAGGAGCTACAAATGGAAGATGATATGCGATTGAGTAAGGATCCATCCCCGCCGCGGTCTCGTAGTGTAAACCTTATTTACACTTTATTTTATTTTATTTTATTTTATTTTATAAAAATAATAAAATAATGTTTAGAAATAAAATATATGTATTTTTTTTAATTTTAATTTTTTTTTCTATTTAAAAATCCCCACAAGACCGCGGCAGGATTAAATTGTCGGGGATATAAAGTTTTTTCCTATGCGATTTCCCTCCCTCACTCAATCGCATTTCTCATTTCTCTTTTTTTTTTTAAATTTTTTTAATAAAAATACGCGGTTGACGTGGCTACTAGGGTTTTTAATCACATCAGCCACGAGGCTGCAGCGGGGATCCCTCTTGAGAATCCCTAGTAGTACTGTTATTTGTATTATTATAATTATTATTATAAACAAATCATTCATCTTTCAAAGATAGACAGATTGTTGGGGGTATTGAAATACAAAAATATTGGAGACAAATGCTAGAAACAAACAGTAAATAAACACCAATTAAAATTTATGGTATTTGGTCTTTGTTGTGTGCTGTACAATATTTGTGAGTTGAAAATATAAAAATTGATCCAAAATTGAAGGAAAAGAAAACGGTGCATTTTCTTTGTCATGCAATATCAATTGACGTTTGTCTATCGTTTATTCCTAAAACTTGTCCCTATCATTATTCATTGAAATATGTATATCAAATAAACATAAGTCATGCAATTTCCCAAACACTAGAGGCACTCTATGAATTATAGTAGACAATAATGGTTATTATTGCCTACAGTTTCCTTGTAACAAACTTTTATTTTTTATTCCTTTTCTATAGTATATAAATATAGCAACACATACAACGAATATATGAGAAAAATATACAGCCCAAATTGTCTCTATTTTAAGTTCATTTTTGCTATCATTTATGAAACTTCAACATAGTATCCAAAGCTTCTGACTATGGCCAATACTCCACCATCACATTCACCTCCTCCTCTTCCTCCCTTTTCTCCTATTTCTTCCTCTCATCCCACCATTAGCTCCTCCTTCTCTCACATATTCACCACAAAACTCTCGACCGAAAATTATCTACTCTAGAAGGTTTAAACCTCGGCATATCTACTAGGTCAAAACCTCTATTTCTTTGGCGATGGAACCTCTCCTCCTCCTCCTCAATTTTTACCTGCATCCTCTGATGCCCTTGCCAAACCCAAATCTTGAGTCTCTCCTGGCGCAAAACATATCAAATGGTCTTAAGTATTCTCTTCTCTTCCACCACTTCCCGTGACCTATGAATCTCTTTCTTCTATGTTTTCTTTTCAATCCCAGGCAAAGGAATTCCAAATGTGATTCCAACTTACCAATCTAACTCGTGGTAAGAAAAGTATCTCAAATTACTTTGGAAATGTGAGACAATTAGCTAATTCCATTGCTTCTACTATTATGGCTTTCTTTGATAAAGAGCTAGTTACCCATTTTCTAAATGGACTTGGTGCCTCCTATGAGTCCTTTGGGACCTCTATTACCACTTGGGTTGCTCCCCTGACTTCTCATGGACTTTACCATTTGCTTGGTATTCATGAAGCTCAAATATCCCATGTTAATCGTCCCATTATTTCTTCATTTGAACCCTTTGCAAATTTCACCATTGATTCTCATGATCAACGAGATCGAAATTCCTATCAAGGAGGTCGTGGTCATGGTCACTACCCACTCACTGGTCGTGGAGGTCGCTCTTCACCATCCCCATGCTTACCTCAGCAGTACAACTCACTTTGACCAATCTGTCAAGTGTGCTAGAAGACTGGTCATGTAGCACTTCAGTGCCAACACCACTTCAACCTTCCTACCAATTTGAAGCACCAAGGAGTTTCTCAACTAATTACACACTCATAACCTAATTCCAGAATTGGTTTGGTACCTCGATTCTGTAGCTACTCGCCATCTTACCAATGATATTTCTAACTTGAATTATCTTCTAAGCCTTATATAGGTGGTGAGACCATTAGAGTGGGTGATAATGCTAGTGTTCCCATTGAAAACTTCAATGAATCATCCTTTCAATCCAACTCTAATTCTTTTCTTTTACACAACTTCTTGCATGTTCCCTCCATTACTAAAATCCTTGTCTCTGTTCTTCAATTTATCATTAATAATCATTGTTACTTTGAATTTCATGCTACTCGTTTTTCTGTGAAGGATACGGCAACCCAAAAAATCCTCCTCACTAGGTCAACTCGTGATGATCTCTACACCTTCCCTTCCATTGTGGCGTTGTTATCTCCTCCATCCATCCATGTTGGTGAACAAGTCTCTGTGGAACAGTGGCACAAAAGACTTGGTCATCCTTCCCTAACCTTGGTCTCTAGAGTAATGCACACCAAATGCTTGCTATTTTCTCTAACAAATTTGGGTTATCAATGTTTCTCTTGCCCACTTGCAAAATGTCACCAATTTTCCTTTGCAACAAGTTCGGCCCATTATAGTAGGCCTCTACAACTATTGTGTGCTAATGTTTGGGAACCCATTATGTCTCTCATAATAGTTATAAATACTATGTTTTCTTTGTTGACTCATATACTCTTTTTACTTGGCCTTTTTTCATTAAATTAAAATCGGATGTTAATCAAGTTTTCTCTACCTTTTTACCATTTGTTGAACGGTTGTTTAATACCAAGCTTATTACACTTCAAACGGATGGTGGTAGGGAATTTAAACCACTTACTACCATATGCAAACAAATTGGTATAACACATCGATTCTCATGCCTTCATACCCACCAACAAAATGGCTTAGTGGAACGTAAGTATCACCACATTGTGGAAACCGGCCTTGCACTCTTGGCCCACTCATTTCTCCCGTTCATCTATTGGGCTGAAGCCTTTGAAACGGTAGTTTACTTAATAAATTTTCTTCCCACTCCCACTCTCCAACACAAGTCACCTTATCTCATGGTTTATAAAACAAATTCGGACTACAAATTTCTCAAAGTATTTGGTTGTAAGTTTTGGCCCAATTTATGCGCTTATCTCTCTCATAAACTTAATTTTTGGTCCAAGTCTTGTGTCTTTTTAGGCTACAATCTAACTCATAAAGGTTATAAATGTCTAGATCCACAAATAAATAAATTATACATTTCTTGTGATGCCTTATTCAATAAGAACTCTTTTCCTTTTTCACATTCCCGGCCCATTGTCATACCGGTCCAGTCCACTCCAACTTATATCGCTCTCACTCTGTTCGCTACTTCTTTGTTGGGTCCTCCACCACAACCCATGCTATCTCATGACCCATCGATTCTTGGCCCAGGTCGTCCAAGACATGCATCCTCTTCCTCAACCTCACCCCTATCTTCATCTCCCTCATCTCATTCAAATTCCTCACAACACACTGTTTCTCCTTCTCCTGAAAATCCTCCCTCGGTTCCACCCATCTCTTCAAATCCCACCATCCTTCGTCCACCAAGATCACCAATCATTACTTATGCACAAACAAATTCATCTCGTCCCCGAAAGTTTACTGATGGCACTATTACCTATCCTACTTGAAATTGTCTCACTATTTCTGTGCAAGTCCCAGATGAATCTTTGGGTTTCTCTCACGCTGCTAAGTTTCTTGACTGGAATCAAGCTATGCAACAAGAGTATGATGCTCTTGTTTAGAACGACACTTGGTACTTGTTCCTCCCACTACTCACATGAACATTTTTGGCTGTCGATGGGTATTGATTACGCCCAAAGAATAACGCGGTCGTTTGCAGTATAGTTTTGGGGTGTCGATTCCACAGGGCGATAGATTGAGAAATTGAAGAACAGTAACGAAACTAACAAAAAGATTTAGATGAGTGCGAAAAGTAAAGCATCGGGAATCCTTTGTATATAATTGGTATTTTAATTATTTTCGATTCATTAATAACTAAATTGAAAATTCTATGTCCAAATTTTCAATCGGAAAATAAAACATTAATAACTAGATTTAAATCAAATGTAATCTTTCAAAAAATCATTCGTCACAATATAAGAACAGGAATTGTTATCGATATTAAAGAAATTCAACGTCGACAATATACTCGTAGAGCAATATTGCAGCAGAGAATTAAATTAAAATAGATAACCAATTGAACCAAACATAATCAAAGGATTATTGCATTTAATAGAAAAAGCATGACTGAATCTATAAATGAAATAAATTCTAAGATTATTTGGTGACGAAAACATTTATAATAAATTTCGAATGACTAAACAAAAGAGTTTAATATTTGAAGAACACATATATGAATCAAAAACAATTACAAATACCATCATATATACAAATTCATCCCTAGCTCTACTAGAAAATTAGTTACACATATTGAAAATATGCAACAAAAATTCTTCAAGGGATAATATGGAAGAGCCAACCATTATTTTCTTCTCTCTTCTTTGGTTTTTCTTTTCTTTTCTCAAGCTCTCAAAAACAATGTATCTTCCAAGGCATCCAAGCACACTAAGCATTATCTTAGAACACATACCCCTCCCTTCTATTTATAAGCATCCTTCATGCAAGTTGTCATGACAAAATCATCACAATTTCAACTTGTTTTGTCATATGCCATTCTTGAATCCAAGTGATTTGTGAGTTGTCATTTTGATCATTTGTTTTCCCACCATGCATGAGCTGGATTTTGCTTGTAGGTTGAGTGTTTCAATTTTGCTTCTCTATCTATTAGTTGTCTTGTATGACTTAATATCTTGTGGTCAAATAATTTGTCTACAAGAAACTTGAGTGCACTTCATCTTGTATCTGAATTGATCATTGAATTTCCAAGTTGGTGTAGGAGTGCTTGCTAGAAAATATTATGATGACATTTGGATTTGATGCAAGTGGCTGAAAAATATCCAGGAACGTCAAGTGCAGGTGCGTCCACTTGATGGTCGATTTTGTCTTAGATTGAGTGGATATCTCTTCAAACACAAAACATAAAAGTTATAGATATTTCTCTTGCGGTTCTAGATCATCTTGAATCAGCTTAATGGGAGATTGGATGAGAGAGTTATGCCCATATTACGAAAAGATGTCAGAACTATCTAAAATTCCGCAATTATCTTCATTTGCTCCTAATACCTCTATTTGTGTCCTAAATCAAAATATAAGAATAATGAGTATATTTAGGCATCAAATAAGAATAAAGTATTAAACATTAAGAGAGGAAAATATGGCATTTTATATTCTCATCAATATATTAAATCATGCTTATATCTATCTCAAGATAAATGACCATTAATTTTAATAACATGAGTTATATCCATTGTTTTCTCACTTCTTTTAGTATTTAAATAGAGTATTTAGAGTTCATTTTTGTGCACTCATCAGGTATTTCGCACGAAACCCTTGCTAATGGATCATTTGAGAGAAGGGCAACATGTTTGGTTGCTAAAGGGTATCATCAACAACCCGGCATTGATTTCCATGAAACATTCAGTCTAGTGATCAAGCATTCCACCATTCGACTTGTACTATCCATTGCAGTGTCCCGAGGTTGGTACTTGCATCAAATTGATATTCAAAATGCATTTTTATATGATGTTTTGACTGATGATGTATATATGCAGCAACCACAAGGTTTTATAGGTTCCTCTCAGCCTTACCATGTCTACAAGCTTCAAAAGGCCATTTATGTCCTTAAGCAAGCTCCACGAGTTTAATTAGCTCAGTTAAGTACTTGGCTACTTGATTATGGTTTTATTGCATCTAGAGTTGATTCATCCCTCTTTATTCTAAATCATAATGACACAGAATTATTTATTGATCTATGTCGATGATATTGCCATTACATCCTCTTCACATTTGACAATTTCATCTTTAATTCATGCCTTAAGTTCAGTATTTCTTGTTAAAGATCTTGGCAAACTTGCTTATTTTCTAGGCATTGAAGTCAACTATACCCGTGATGGAGTTCTGCTCTCATAGAGGAAATACCTCAAGAATTTGCTTACTCGAAGCAAAATGTTTGATGCCAAGCATGATACACCCAATTTTAAAGATGTTATCTTATACAAAGGCATTGTGGGAGGCTTACAATATCTATCCATCACAAGACCCAACATATCATCTATAGTCAATCGAGTTTGTCAATTCATGCACACTTCCAAGGTTCCTCACTCGATAGTCGTTAAAAGAATCTTAAGATACTTGAAATCCACCATTAACCATGGTCTATTTTTTGCCTTCAACTCGGATCATACACTTCAGGCATACTCGGATGCTGATTGGGGGGGGGGGGTTGTGTTGATAATCATCGGTCAATAGGAGCCTTTTACTTAGGCAAACATCTCATTTCATGGAGCTCTAAAAAGCAATCCAATGTGGCAAGATCTTCCACTGAAGCAGAACACAAAGCCATTGCATCCTCAACAATCGAACTTATCTGTCTTCAAACCTTGATTCGAGAAATTGGACTTCCATTGACTCAAACTCCAATTTTGTGGTGCAATAATCTTAGAGCAACATATCTCTTAGCTAATCCAGTATATCATCCCAAAACCAAATATATGGATATTGACTATCATTTTGTAAGAGATATAGTGGCTGCCAATACCTTGAAAATTTCCTTTATTAGTTTTGAAGATCAAACACTAGATAGGCACTCTGTGAATTACCATAGACAATAATGGTTGTTATTGCCTACGGTTTCCTTGTAAAAACCTTTATTCTTTATTCATTTTCTATAGTGTATAAATACAGTAACACATCACAATGAATATGAGGAAAAGTTTACAGCCCAAATTGTCTTTGTGTTTTAATTTCGTTTCTGCTATCCTTTATGCAACTTCAACAGGGGCATTATAAAAAGGTGAATTTCAGTTGGGTTGTTTTCCATTCTTTAAAAATGGGGGCCTTTGGATGTTTGGATGATCATATCTCATAGTATTAGGTGTTTTGATGATGTGTGGAAGGACAATCCAAAAGGGCTGTAATTGACCTTGAATCCTCCCTTCATTTCTAGTTTCTCGTATCAATCTTCAAGTGCCATCTGTATAGTTCTCTAAACAAGCAAGGGATTTGATGAAAATTTTCTTTGTATACAAAAAGTCATTATGGGGAAAGCATCTTTTACTAGAAAATGATGGCAAACAAAGAAGCTGGGTACTATTTTCTTTTCTTTTTCTTTTTAAGGAAAAAGTAGACATTATTAACTTCAATTATTAGAGGATACATGAATACAACCTAGTCTAATAACCAGTTTAACTGAATCCTCTACTAGCTCTAAAGAATCTTTAGCTAGACAGTGAGCAGTATCATTACCACTTCTCTTAACAAATAAAACTTTCCAACTAATGAAATTAGAGTTTTCATTCTAGCACCATCCCCACAGTATCACATCTCTCAATTTGTTGCTTAATACCCCTCACAACCTGGATCGAGTCTCATTCCCATATAACAATTTCCAAACCAGGCTTAGGAGCCAAAACAATAGCTTGAAAAACTCTTAATACTTTAGCCAAGAGATGGTCATAAAAAGCAGCTTTAGACATTTTCTTAGTAGCCAAAATGCAACCATCATGATCTCAAGCCACTAAACCAATTCCTACTCTACCCTTCACCTCACTTAGTGTTGCATCCCAATTAATCTTAATAACCCTTGAAGGTGGAGGATCACATCTAGTATTCAGTACTTGTGTCATTTGAATGTTAGTATGAATCTTTTCTTGCATTGCCTTGTACTCTTCTAACAATCGATTTGCCTGCTTTGCTAACTGTGTGGAATGTAAAAGGAGCTCTCAAATATCATTTTATTCCTTCTATGCCAAATACTCCTTGTTATCATAGAAAGCAAATCCATGAATTGCTGCTCACACATTGCACTAAGTTCCTAAAAAATATCCTAAAAATCTTTTGCTCAAAGGAACTTTTGTGAAAAATAGTTGGATCTTGGTTCCACACATCCGTGACTAAGCTGCAACTCCATAAGGCATATATTATAGATTCCTCTTCAGTAACACATATTGGATACATAGAAGAGTCCACTACTTTCTTCTTGTATAGAGTCACTCTTGTAAGTAGTGACTCTAAACATCCATACAACAAGTCCAATCTTTCTATTTTTTGGATAACCCTCGAAGACTACCCCATTGACAAATCATTAAACTCCTTTTGCTGATGATAGGCACTTTTAACTCTAAACATACTATTCTTGGTACCTAGCCATCTAGTTTGTCCCTTACACCAATAGATTGACTATAATTTTTTTAATGAGAGCAACCTCAGGCTCAGGCCCAAAAATATATGTCACCAACTCCTTTCTCCACTGCTTATCATCATATTTATTAAGCTTAATCACATTTGCATCCTCTTCTAGTATTTTAATAGAAGATTGAACCATAAAGCTAGATGGTTGTGGTAGCCACCTATCCATACATATTCTTGTCTCCTAACCATTCCCAATCCTCCAAAATGAGCATTTTTCAACAAGAATCATAACATCACTTATGCTTTGCCATATAAAAGAAGGCTTAGCCCTCAACTTTTCTTGGAAAAAATGAATGGAAGGGAAATATTTCAACTTAAGGACTTGACAGCCACTGAATCAAAGTGTTGAAGAATCCTCCAACCTTGTTTGGCAACAAAACCAGATTAAAACTCTCTAAGTCCCAAAATCTGAAACCTATTGTAGCCTTAGCTGTTCCCATTTGACTCCATGAAACCCAATGCAACTTTTTCTCATTTTGCTGCTGGTCTTACCAAAATTGATGCATGACTCTATTGGTCTCCCTTAGCAATGATTTAGATAGCTTAAAGATCCCAATGTGGTTGGTAGGAGTGCTTGAATGACCTCCTTCAAGAGTATTCTTTACCTATCTAAAAAAGTGACTTACTCTTCCAATTGCTAATCCTTCTCATTTCTGGTATTAACACTAAAGACTATAGAGGTTCTATCCTTATTGAGCTTCTGACACGAGGCCTTTTCATATAGATCAAGCAAACTACAAATCTTTTACCACTCCATTACATTGGCTCTATAAAAAGCAAGCTATTATCAACAAATAATAAGTGGTTAATGCTCAACTTGCCCCTACCAATTGGAAAGTCATGAATGTCCTTTGTAGCCTCAGCATGTTTAGTAAATAGCTTAAAACTTCAAAAACTAGAACAAAAAGATAAGGGGATAAGGGTCCTCTTGTCCTATGCCTCTCAAGGGTTGGAAATAGCCTTAAGGCGAATCATTTATAAAAATGGAATAGGAGACCGAATAAATACTCCCCGTTACTAGCTTGATCCACCTTTCATTGAATCCCATATTTATCTCTATCAAAAAATTTCATTCAACTCTATCATATGCTTTACTCATATTTAACTTTAAAGCCATATAACCATGATGCCCCTTCTCCTTTATAGTCATAAAATGCATAATCTCAAAGGTCACAATAACATTATCAAGTATCAATCTCACAGGCACAAAAGCACTTTGAGTAGGGGAGATAATTTGAGGTAATAATTTCTTTAACTTGTTAGCTAGGATTTTGGATATCACCTTATAGAGAGCATTGCACAAGGAAATAGGCCTCTTATCCAATATTGTTTTAAGGCATTTAACCTTGGGAATTAGAACAATATATGTATCATTGATGTGGCTAACCTCCCCTGTTGAGCACTTAGAGGACACCTTTAGTAACATCACAACCCATAATATCCCAATGGTTTTGGTAAAAGATTGCAAGAAAACCATCTAAACCAAGAGAGCCCAATGGATTCATTTGGAACAATGACTCTTTGACTTCCTCTGTTGTGTACTGCTTGGAAAGGATTCTATTCATCTCATCATAAACCCTCTTGACCAAATGGCTCAAACAAATTGCTATCCCATCAGGGTTCAATGAAATAAACAAATATTAGTAATTTTGGTATCATCCATGTTGTTGAACATCCTACCATCATCCCTTAACAAGTTTCTTGAACTCATTAGATTTCTTCCTTTGATTTGCTAATCTATGAAACTAATTTAGTGTTTTTGTCCCCCCCATCTTTGAGCCAAGATTACTTTGACCTTTGCTCCCATCAAATGTTATCTCCTCCAAGAAAGCATGAACTTCCTATTGTAACTACTTGATATTCACTGTTTGAGAATTAATATTTGAGCATTGTAGCTTAAAAAAACTGCTTTAACTAAGCTTGAGTCTCATTTCTATGTTCTCTGAGAGTGGTCTTGCTCCAATACATCAAAGAGTCCTTACATCTCACAAGAATTTTTTGGACAAATCTCAACTAAGAAGCCTACTTTACTTCTGTTGAGACCAACTTATGTTTATACCACTACTACTGTCATAACTCGGATTTCTAAATATCCGTTTAATTTTCATATGTAGCATGATTATTGAAGGTTGATTAAATAAGTAATAAGTATAATAAAGAAAAGACTTATAATTGTATGTTGGAAGGTTATGAGTAGAATTGAGTACAATGATGGCTTGTTTTATGTGGAAAAAGTGCATAACCTGAGATTTCACTCGACTCCCACTTAATATCTCGCTCAAGTGAGATACAAGGAGAGATTTGACGTCATTTAGTAGAATAATCATAACTTGCTCATTTGATATCGTATTTGAATGATTCCAGAGGCTATGAAAATATAATAGGAATATCTACAATTTTTATATTTTGAGTTCTAAGAGATATAGACTTAATCAAATACTAAATGAAGATTGAAGTGGCAAATTTGAAATAGAGATAGATAGGCATTGACTTTGAAGTTGACTAAAGACTTTGAATAAGATTAAGTCTTTGGAATATTTTCTCAATCAGTCTAAGATCTAGACAAGTGTATATATATGTGGAAAATGAGGAGATCTTATCTAAGGAATTTCATGTGAAACAAGAAGGAATAGCTACCAAACACTTGGTGTGCCCGGATTGGTATTCTCTGGCTTATCTGTCGAGTTTTAGTAGAAAAATAATAACTTGGTCATATAAGGTCCAAATAAGGTGATTTTATTTCTTGTAGAAGCCTAAAGAGATAGATCTAAAACTTTCATGTTATGAGATTTTGAATATTTGGATTAGATCGATGACTTATTCTGGAAACAAGTGGACAGTTTTGATTTGAGCTCAAATGGAACTCGAGTTAGAAGAAATGGATCAAATTGGAGCATGCGACGAAAATTATGATTGAATATGAATTATTCTGAGTTCTTAACATGTGTAGGAGTATGTGGCATGAGGATTAGAAGTAATCTAGAAGTTTTAGTTGACCCAAAGACTTAAAGTAACATGAAAGGAAGAAATCTGTCTGAATATGTCCAAATCTAACTAAGTGAGTTACAAACTAAAGTCTATCCCAACTAAACTAAGAAGTTGCCTTCTAGAACATGTCAAATGGAATCTTGGGAGGCTTATCAAGTAACTAAATAATAATAAAGATGTTGGGAGACGTGGGAGACGTGGGAGACCAAGAAAGGCTGGAATGGCTTGGTTTATGCATGGTTAGGCGAGTGCCACTTCATGCCTTAGGCCATATGATATCTCTTCAACCATTGATCAATTTTGACTGACTAAAATGACTTAATATCAGCCATTGGATGAGGATATTTGCTGCCAAGTCTAGACTTTATATGCTTAGATTTAATCATTTGATTTTAGAGGCATGACATCTCATCCCCCGAGCAAGAGGTAACGAGTCACCCCTTTAGCTGCCTCTTCTTCTCCTTTTCCTCTAAAGGGTTGACCACCCTCTTATATATGTGTGTTGATAAGTCTTATAACCCTCTTTGGAAAGTAGAACATACGCCCACTTAGAGAGAAAACCAAAGAAGAAGCCTCTCTAAATTATTGAACATCCAAACATCACCTAAGTGAGCTAATTGTGTAATCTTGACGAATTCTTGCAAGAACTTGATTCTATCATCCATTCAAGTTTTGGAGAAACTTGTAAATATACAATTTAACCTAATCTTGGCATAGAATAAGTAAATTGATGATGAAATTATGTTTGTTGTTAGTTGAAGCTTAAACCTTGCTTATATGATATAATTGAAATCCATGGTACTTTGGATGGGATTTTGTTATGGTAAAATGCTAAGAAAATTATAAAAACATAGATTTATGTTTTAATAAGAAAAAAATAAGGTTGGTGTGAAAGAAAGGCATGTTTTAAGTTGAAAAATCTTAAAAGCAGTGATCTCGCTCGACCCTCGCTCAATCTAGGGATCGAGCGAAGAACAAAATAAACTTTCACTAAACTCTTGCTCGATATTTCGCTCGAGCGAATAAAACCAAGACTTCACTCGACTCTAGTTCGATATAAGCACAAGCGAGATACCCTGACTACTTCTAGCTTGACTCTCACTTGTTGTCTGGCTTGAGCAAAGTGCAACCCGAAATTTCGCTCAACTCTCGCTCAATATCTAACTTGAGCGAGATACACTTTATGTTTAAATTCAATGATTTTCTTTATATAAACATAAATGATCCAAATAAGAAAATTAATCTGTGAAAAATAAGTATAGTCTATATGATATATTAGATATGCATACAACATAAAGTTTAAAAGTACATGCATGTCCTAGTATGTGATGGGTTTGAAGAAATAATGACATGGCATGTATTTGAGAAACATTCATAAGAATAAGAAAGGAACAACTAAGAATAAGATCTATGAATAAGTTAGACACGTCATGATAGAGACCAGCGATATGCCCGTATGACTGACGTGCCGATAGGGACCTAAGCCTGTCGAGAATATGAAAACTGGCAAGGACCAAAGCCTGTCGAGTATTTGAAAAACTGACAAGGACCTAATCCTATCAGGTATGTGAAAACCGGTAGAGACCTAAACCTATCGAGTATTTGAAAACAGGCAGAGACCTAAGCCTGTCAAGTATTTGAAAACTGGCAGGGACCTAAACCTGTCGAGTATTTAAAAATTGACAATGACCTAAGCCTATCGAGGATATGAAAACCAGCAGGGACTTAAACCTGTCGAAGATGTGAAAATCGGCAGGGACCTAAGCCTGTTGAGGATGTGAAAACCGACAGGGACCTAAGCCTGTTGAGGATGTGAAAACTGGTAGGGACCTAAGCCTGTCGAGGATATAAAAGCCAGCAGGGACCTAAACCTATCGACGATACGAAATAAGAAATATTCGATAGGGACGCCTGTCGATGATACAAAACAAGTAAGACACACAATATTACGAAAGAAAAGAAATAAGAGTTTAAGTCATGCATGAGTTTCATAAAGTATTTTTATAAGATATATGTCTCTAAGCATTAACATGTATGATAAGTTCTTATGTCATCTATGCCATATTTTGTTGACATTGTACTTGCTGAGATTTCTTGAAAATCTCACTCTTTTATATTTTATCTATCTTTTCTTATAAAATGATAGACAGTGTTGCAGGAGTAATAAATTGTCATGAGACTCAGAGATTACAAGAGATTCTGAGGAGTCCCGAGTGTCCTATAGAATACCCCTCTCCTAAGGGAATGATCTTACGTATGTGATCAAGTGGAATAGCAAGAGTATCAGAAGGTATGAAGAGATATTTGTTAAAAGAGAACTAACTGGGTTATGTAAGTTCTGGATACGATATGTTATAATGAATGAAAAGTTATGAAAAATATAGTTTTAATATGCCATGTGATCTATTTATGTAAAAGTTATGGAAGATTTACCTTTTTCCGTTGTATTTTGTATTGAACTTAATTAGTACGTTCAGGTGCATACATTCAAAAAAAATGGGGCCATTACAAAATGGTATTAGAGCAATACAATTTTGAGTAAATCCATATTGTCCTAGGAAAAGATCACATGGTAATAGAATAGGCTTGAATCTTTGTGAAGTAAGGTGGTTTGGTGAATGAATTGAATGCAAGGAGTTTGGAGTTATTGAGAAACGTAACTTATGATGAATTGGTATGTTTCAGGAGGATAAGATGGTGGGTCAAGGAACATCTATTAAACAACCATGTAAAGATGCGAAAGGAAACATTAGATTCAAAACTGTCCACAGAATACCTCTAGAGTTACAATACCAAAGGGAAAAATCAAAGTTCCCATGAAAGCTAAAATTTATACGATCATACTAAGAGAAATGGAAGCGGAGGTAAATGAAGCAAAAGATGTCGGAGTTAGTGCTGATAAGTTGTAATTTCCCAGTTATGGTTAAAATGTGAACTTTCTGTGGATATGTAAGTAATGGTAGGAAACTATTTGGACAAGTTAAGTTGAAGTAATGTATGATTGATATCATGTATGACTCTGAAGTAATGAAGTTTATTGTATGATTGTATACAAAAATGTAAAGTATATATATGGATTCTTAAAGTACTTATGGTGATATTTGACAAAAACTTTATTGGATGATATCAAGTGGTAAAGAATTTTTTTTTCGGAATTGTGAATTTGAGATAACCGATCAACTTGATAGTTTATAGTTGATAGAAATTGAGTTAATTTTTTTAATAATAGCAGGTTAAAGATTAAGTTTTGGCAGAAATATGTTACAATCGAGAATGACATAAATGTTTTAAAAGTGGTAGACTTGAATTTTAGAGCACAGACCTCGTTTGTTATTTTAATATGTGTTGGAAATTGATGAGTTTGTAATAATTAGGATGAAATGGAATAGAGTTGAATGATAGATATAAGAATTTTTAAGGAAATACTTCCTTAAGGATTAAAAGTATGGATTTGATTAGTGTTCTTTTTATGATTGAGGAAATAAATTTTGAAGGTATAAGTTCAGATGAGGAAAATGGTAAGAATGGACTATTTGTACGAAGGCAAAATATTGATCTTGAGTAAGAACACAAGATATCTGCAAGTATATAGTTTTGAGAAATGTCGTTTTCGGTTCCATTTGGGATGTGCTAAGATCATCTATGTGGTAAATTATGAGAATACGCAGCATAAACATGATGTGGAAAATGATTAGAGGCATAAATTACATCAATTTGAAGGAATCATTGGAGATTTAGAGTTTTACTAGGAAGAAAATTTTGTTTATGATTAACTTAGAAGATGGTTTTTAAGTTATAAAAGAGAGAATATGAATGAACATTTGGTTGAAAAAGCATGGAAATTGATTAAGGACAATTTAGTTTACTAAATGTTGGATTTTGCTAGAGGATGTAATAAGATTCTTGAAAGAAGTCAGGATTCTAAAATTACTCTTATGCTTTGGGATTTTAAACAGGATGTGCCAAAGAGGAAAGAGTAGTATTGGAGGCCATGTTAGTATTACTAATTATATGATTTTTCTAAGTATACATTGAATGATACTCTAATGTTAAGGTTGAACTTTCAAATTTTGAGAAAATTTATTTTAAAGGGGGGGGGGGGGGGGGGGGAGAATGTCATAACCTAGATTTTTAAATATCTGTTTAATTTTCATCTGTGGCATAATTATTGAAGGTTGATCAAATAAGGAATAGATATAATAAAAAAAAGACTTATAATTATATGTTCGAAGGTTAAGAATAGGATTAGGTACAATGGTGGCTTGTTTTATGTGGAAAAAGTGTCTAACCCATGATCTCGCTCGACTCTCGCTTGATGTCTAACTTGAGTGAAATACAGAGAGAGATTTGATGTCTTTTAGTAGAATGACCATAACTTGCTCATTTAATATCATATTTGAGTGATTTAAGAGGCTATGGAAAGCTAAGAGGAATATTTACAATTTTTATGTTTTTAGTTCTAAGAGATATAAACTTAATAAAATATAAAATGAATATTGAAGTGACATATTTGAATTGGAAATAGATAAGCAATGACTTTGAAGTTGATTAAAGAATTTGAATAAGATTAAATCTTTGGATTATTTTCTCAATTAGTCTAAGATCTGGACAAGTGTGTATATATGTGAAAAATGATGAGATTTTATCTAGGAAATTTTGTGTGAAACAAGAAGGAATACCTACCAAACACTTGGTGTGCCCAAATTGGTATTCTCTGGCTTACATGTCGACTTTTAGTAGAGAAATTATAACTTGGTCATATAAGATTCAAATGAGGTAATTATAATTCTTATAGAATCTTAAGAGACAGATATAAAACTTTCATTTTATGAGGTTTTGAATATTTAGAGTCGATCGATGACTTATTTTGGAAACAAGTGGACAGTTCTGGTTTGAGCTCAAATGGAACTCGAGTTAGAAGAAATGGATCAAATTGGGCATGTGACAAAAATTGTGATTGGATATCAATTCTTTTGAGGTATTGACATGTGTAGGAGTATGTGGCATGAGGATAATAAGTAATCTAGAAGTTTTAGTTGACCCAAAGACATAAAGTAACATGAAAGGAAGAAATCTGTCTGAATATGTCCAAGTCTAACTAAGTGAGTTACAAACTGAAATCTATCCCAACTAAACCAAGAAGTGGCCTTCTAGAACATGTCTAATGGAATCTTGGGAGGCTTATCAAGTAACCAAATGGATAAGAAAGAGGCTATGAGACGTGGAAGACCAAGAAAGGCTGGAATGGCTTGGTTCATGCATGGTTAGGTGAGTGCCACCTCATGCCTTAGGTCATATGATATCTCTTCAGCCATTGATCAATTTTGGCTGACTAAAATGATTTAATATTAACCATTGGATGAGGATATTCTCTACCAAGTCTAGATTTTATATGCTTAGATTTAATTATTTGATTTTAGAGGCATGACATCTCATCCCTCAAGCAAGAGGTAACCGTTCAACCCTAAAGGGTCGACCACCCTCTTATATATATGTGTTGATAAGTCTCATAACCCTTTTTGGAAAGGAGAACACATGCCCACTTGGAGAGAAAACCAAAGAAGAAGCCTCTCTAAACCATTGAACATTCAAACATCACCTAAGTGAGCTAATTGTGTGATCTTGAAGAATTTTTGTAAGAGCTTGGTTCTATCATCCATTCAAGTTTTGGAGAAACTTGTAAGTATACAATTTAACCTAATTTTGGCATAGAATAAGTAAATTGATGATTAAATCATGTTTGTTGTTAGTTGAAACTTAAACCTTGCTTATATGATGTAATTGAAATCCATGGTGCTTTGGATGAGATTTTGTTATGGTAAAATGCTAAAAAAATTATAAGAATATAGATTTATGTTTTAATAAGAAAAAAACAAGGTTGGTGTGAAAGAAAGGAATATTTTAAGTTGAAAAACCCAAAGAGTAGTGATCTCGCTCGAGCCTCACTCGATCTAGGGATCAAGGGAAAAACAAAATAAATATTTGTTATACTCTCACTCGATATTCCGCTCGAGCAAAGTATAGCCTGAGACTTCGCTCAACTCTCATTCGATATCTGGCTCGAGCGAGATACTTTGACTGCTTGTATTTGAAAAATATTCATAAGAATAAGAAATGAACAACTAAGAATAAAATCTATGAATAAGTTAGACCCGTATGACTAACGTGCCAACAGGGACCTAAGCTTGTCGAGGATATGAAAACCAACAGGGACCTAAGTCTGTCGAGTATGTGAAAACCGGTTGGGACTTAAACTTGCCAAGTATTTGAAAACCCGCAAGGACCTAAACCTGTCAAGGATATGAAAACTGGTAGGGATCTAAACCTGTCGAGGATGTGAAAATCTACAGAGACCTAAGCCTCTCAAGAATATGAAAGTCTGGAAGGATTTAACCTGTTGATGATACGAAATAAGAAATATTTGATGGGGATGCCTGTCGATGATACGAAACAAGTAAGACACACAATGTTACGAAAGAAAATAAATAAAAGTTTAAGTATGATAGAATGAGTCAATGAAGAATATAAGTTTAAGTTATGCATAAGTCTCATAAAGCATTTTTATAAGATATATGTCTCTGAGCATTGACATGTATGATAAGTTCTTATGTCATCTATGCCATATTTCGTTGACTGTGTACTTACTAAGATTTTTTGAAAATCTCACGCTTTTATATTTTATCTATCATTCCTTATGGAATTATAAATGGTGTTGCAGGAGTAATAAATTGTCATAAGGCTTAGACGTTACAAGAGATTCTCAAGAGCTCCGAGGGTCCTACAAAATACTCATATCCTAAGAGAATGATCTTACGTATGAGATCAAGTGGAATAGCAAGAGTATTAGAAGGCAAGAAGAGATATTTGTTAAAAGAGAACTAACTGGGTTATGTAAGTTCTAGATACGATATGTTATGATGAATGAAAAGTTATGAAAAATATAGTTTTCACATGCCATGTGATCTATTTATGCAAGAGTTAGATCTCTTTGATGCCAACTTGCTTTATACCTGAAGGCCTTCTCTCTTTCCCTACCTACATATGATAACATCTGTTACCCAGATAACTAACACAAGAGGGGGGTGAATTGAGTTATATTTAAAAAAAAATAACAATTATAAATCAAATATAAAATATAAAATATAAACAAAATATGAAACAGCAATAAATATAAATAAGAGAGAAGCAAACTCAGTATGTTAACGAGATTCGGCCCCACTGCCTACGTCCTTGCATCAAGCTACCCCTTGAGGATCCCAGAATTCGCTATTCAATCTCCTTCAGGTGGAGATAGAAACCTATTACAATTTTAAACAACACCGCTACAAAGGATCTGTGTAGAACATCCTCTACACTTGCAATTACCTTACACGTGGTGATTCAACTATTCCCTGTGTAGAACACTTTCTACACGCACAAGGGTTATACACACCCTTTTACTGATACAAGAATTGATAGTAGGTAGGTTATCAGAAAACACTCCTCAATGAGTGAAATAAGAACAATACAGCGCAAACTATATCTCTCAAAATGAACAAGAGTTAAGGTTCAATGCTTAGAGAAGAGAGAATGAAAATTTTGAATAAATGTTGTATGCTCTTGGTGTTGTAAATGTGAAACTCTCAAAATATCTATTTATAGGCATATGAGACTTCATATTCAAATTTAAAAAGATTCACATGTCAAAAATATCATCATTCAATTTTCAAAAATTTTAAACCTAATCTATTTACTTTTTGCATGTGACAAAAGGAGCACACTTTACTTTTCAAAAATTTCAAACCTAATATTTTACTTTTTGCATATGACAAAAGGAGCACACTTTACTTTTCAAAATTTTTAAACAAAAACATCTACCTTTTACATAAGTCAAGAAAAGCATCCATCACTTTTGAAAATATTCAAATAAAACATGCACATGTGAAAGATGACAATCAATTATCTTAATAATTTCAAAGTTCAAACCTTTAATCATGTCATGCATAAGTGAAAGATGACAATCAATCATCTTTCAAAATTTTTAAATTTAATTTTCAAAATATTCATGTACATGTGGAAAATGTATTTTAATGCTTTATGATAAAATATTAATTTTGAGCCTTAATCCTAATTTCGAAAATTTAAGAGATTTATAATATTACTCTATGACTTTAATGAGAACTTGTTCCCTTCTTGCTCATGCTTGGTTCTTTAATGTGCTTAATTCTATTGTGTGGACAACTTGAACTTGAGACTCCTTTATTCTTTGAATTCATTTGTTATCATCAAAATCCATATGTAGATTTATAATAACACGAAACTTGAAACTTTGGGTTCAACAATCTCCCCCTTTTTGATGATGACAAATAGTTGATAGAACCTGAAACCTGTATTAATCCTTAAGCTCCCCCTGAGAATGTGCATTAGTTTTTCAAGCAAAAATATAAATATAATTCCAAGCATATTGATTACGCCCAAAGAATAACGCGGTCGTTTGCAGTATAGCTTTGGGGTGTCGATTCCACAGGGAGATGGATTGAGAAATTGAAGAACAATAACGAAATTAACAAAAAGATTAAATGAGTGTGATAAGTAAATTTTAGAGTATGATGTAAATTAAAACTAAGTGAGTAATTTGAAAAATATAAAAATGAGACGAAAAGTAGAGCGTAGGGAATTCCTTGTGTATTTGTGGTATTCAAATTTATTCTTAATTCATTGATAACTCAATTAAGAATTCTATATCCAAATTCTTAATCGGAATATATAACATTAATAACCAAAATTTAAATCAAATATAACTCTTTGAAAAATCATTCTTCGTGCTTAACTCTCATAAATTGTTATCGATATTGAAAAAATCCAACGACGACGATATACCCAAGAGGCGATATTGCAGCAGAGAATTAAATCAATATAGATAATCAATTGCTCCAAACATAATTATATAACTAATTCACTCAATAGAAAAAGCATGACTGAGTCCATAAACGAAATAGATTCTATATTTATTTGAAGACGAAAAACATCACAAATAAATTGAGAATAATAGAACAAAAGAATTTTAATATTTAAAGACCAAATACATGAATCAAAAATAAATTACAAATACCATCACACACACAAGTTCATCCCTAGTCCTCCTTGAGAATTTAGTTACACATATTGAAAATATGCAACAAAAATTCTCCAAGGGATAATATGGAAGAGCCAACCATTATTTTCTTCTCTCTTCTTTGGTTTTTCTTTTCTTTTCTCAAGCTCTCAAAATAATGGCTCTTCCAAAGCATCCTCCCACTCTAAGCATTGTCTTAGAACACACACCCCTTCCTTCTATTTATAAGCATCCTTCATGCAAGTTGTCATGACAAAATCATCACAATTTCAACTTGTTTTGCCATGTGTCATTCTTGAATCCAAGTGATTTGTGAGTTGTCATTTTGATCATTTGTTTTCCCACCATGCATGAGCTGGATTTTGCTTGTAGGTTGAGTGTTTCAATTTTGCTTCTCTATCCATTAGTTGTCTTGTATGACTTAATATCTTGTGGTCAAATAATTTGTCTACAAGAAACTTGAGTGCACTTCATCTTGTATATGAATTGATCATTGAATTTCCAAGTTGGTGTAGGAGTGCTTGCTGGAAAATATTATGATAACATTTAGATTTGATGCAAGTGGCTGAAAAATATCCAGGAACGTCAAGTGCAGGTGCGTCCACTTGATGGTCGATTTTGTCTTAGATTGAGTGGATATCTCTTCAAACATAAAACACAAAAGTTATACATATTTCTCTTGCGGTTCAATATCATCTTGAATCAGCTCAATCGGAGATTGGATGAGAGAGTTATGCCCATATTACGAAAAGATGTCAGAACTGTCTAAAATTCCGCAATTATCTTCATTTGCTCCTAATGTCTCTATTTGTGTCCTAAATCAAAATATAAGAATAATGAGTATATTTAGGCATCAAATACGAATAAAGTATTAAACATTAAGAGAGGAAAATATGGCATTTTATATTCTCATCAATATATTAAATCATGCTTATATCTATCTCAAGATAAATGACCATTAATTTTAATAACATGAGTTATATCCATTATTTTCTCATTTCTTTTAGTATTTAAATAGAATATTTAGAGTGCATTTTTGTGCACTCATCACACCCCCCAACTTACTCATTGCTAGTCCCTAGCAATTTTCATGCAGAATGATGAGAAAGACCAAAGAAAATCACACATAGGGGCCATCAAGACACATTTTTCAAATTGACATATCAAAACAATCTTAGAAATTCAATAACCCTTTTACAAGTAATTCAAATATAGCAATCCACAGAGTGTGTATGTGTTCCAAACTATTTTTATCAAATCAGAGTTTTCGACACATGCAACATTAGAATATCTTAAGCAAAAAGGTTCAACTCCATAACTCACGGGTATAGAAGTGTTTAATGTATGAGTTCTCTCTATGGAGTTGACAAAAGTGTACATTTACTCTCATGGAAATTTAGCCAATTATATATAAGTAACAAGTCAACATTGATCTTATGATAGGAATACTAACAAATGAGCTTTCCACCATTCTTTCCACAAGCATACTTAGGATCAGAAAAATTAACATAAAGGGTTGTAATGTGGCTTAAGGTTGGGGTTCATAAGAAGAAAAGGTGAAGAGGTTTCAAAAACTTCCAAGTATACACAAAAGGGAATCTGTTAAATTTTTCAGTAGACTATACTTTCCTTTTGATGTACTTTTCAATTTTTTAGATTTTTGACTAAGTACACTTTTCCATCTTCTTTTGCTACTGGTGTCTTCGCAATTTGATGAACTCTTTCATGAATAATTTGATGGACACATCTAGCACCATGCCATTTTTGTCATGGTTTTCTTTTTTCTTTTTTCTTTTTTTTCAAATGATAATTTCACACCTAGTACACACTTGGAAGTAAAATGATAGGAAAATATAGTGTATAAGCAATACTCCAATGTGGAGAGGTATGGATGCTATAGATATGAAAAGAAAAGGCCATATGTGTATATTGGCTCAAAATTGGCTGCTTGAGATCTATGATGAAAAAGGTCAGCTTGAAAGGCTCACACGTTAATCCTAAGTTGACTTTCGTCATATCCCAAGTATATCCACCATCTTACCACAAACCATATAATGATATTCTCAAAAGAAGTGTCAAATTCAACAGATCAATGGATACTTAAAACAATTTCTGTATTTATAAGCTCTCAATTCTCACAAAATTCACATGAATACTTGAGCAAAATAATTCTTTAATTACATGTGTCAAATCACCATATTACAACAAAGTTTGGATAAGTGCATAAAAAATTTTCTGTGGATGCTTTAGCAAAATGATTTAAGTTGGGTTTGTTGAATTCGCCAAGATGGTTATGAATGAGCATGAGTATCATGTGTGAAAAGATGCTTGTGTGAAAAAAAAATTTGGCAATTTTTTATATTTTGATTGAAATATGCCACACAGTTTAAATGATAAATTTGTATTTCCACCCCCCAACTAAAATGAAACATTGTCCTCAATGTTTAAGATTCAAAATTGAATGGAGAGTAACTAAAAAGGGTAGGATACACCTGATGTGTGATGTAGATAGCTCGCTAAGCGTCAAAAGTAGTGATCTGAAATGACAAAATGATACTATCATGCTATGGTCAAAGTTGGTAGACCAAGTTTACAACTGGACTATCTTCCACTCATAGAACTGTTCCTCTTGGGTAAAAAATGAAATGCTTATTTTTCCAATAAGCTCGGTGCTCAAACTTCACAAGTAGGTGGCAAGGTTTAAGATTAACTTTGGTTACTTGCCCACTTGAAGGAATCTGTTTTTCATTTTTCTCAAGAAACTCCTCGAACTTCGGTTGCCAAGCCCGTGTGCTATAATCTTGAGTATTGTCAAAAATTGTACAAATATTAGCTACATCAGACGAATCACTGATAGGATTAAACTCAAAATCAACCATAAAATTCTCAAGGGGATCAGAATCATGAGTTATGAAAACTTCCCTGTCTATGAGTGAGTCAATCATATATATCTACTGGCACTCGTGATTCTTCACAGTTTCTTGTGCCATATGTTGACCATGAGGTACAGACTGAGCTTGAGAAGGGAGCTTACCTTGCTCATTTACACTCAAGAAACTCGTTATTTTAGATATCTGGCTCTTTATCTCCTTTTGTTCTTCAGCAACCTGCATAATTAAAGACTCAAATTTTTGGTTAGTCTTACCCTGTACTTCAATAAATGCATGCAAAGTGTCTTCTAAAGAATTTCTAGAAGATTGAGGTGCATGGTATGGTGCAGAATATGATCTAGAAGGTTGTGCAGGCTGTGCAGGCTGTTGGTTTTCAGACTTCCAGCTGAAGTTGGGATGATTACGCCATTCTGGGTTGTAGGTTTCAGAGTAAGGTGTGAAGGGCTTTTTGTACATACCCAGAGCATTACTTTGTTCTTCATACATACCATTCATGTTAGTATGTGTAGGACACTCTTGGGAATGATGATCTATCCCACCACAGACAACACATGGCCCAAAAGAGTCTGCATGATTAGCCATATGTGTTGACTTTGAGTTTTTGGTTTTCAATAACTCTAATTCTCTGATGAGCATTTCAACCTTAGCCTTAAGGTTATCCTCCTCCCTTAGATGGTAAATACCACCACTCAAGTTTCCTGTAGGTCGTGACCTGTTTGTGCTATCAGTAGCACTAGGTCCAATCTAAGTATGAGCTTTTTCAGCAAGCTCATTGAGGTACTCTATGGCCTGATCGGGATTTTTCTGTAAAAATTCCCCATTGCACATCATTTCCACGAATTGACGTTCCCTAGGCGTAAGCCCTTCATAGAATTAACTCACTAAGCGCCAATTCTCATATTCATGGTGGGGACACATACTCAGCAATTCTTTAAATCTTTCTCAAGACTGGTACAAAGTCTCACTATCCTTTTGTGCAAAGGTAGAGATTTGTCTTTTTAAATCATTGGTCTTATGTTGGGGAAAGTATTTATTGAAAAACACTTGAGTCATCTCACTCCATGTTCCAATAGACCGTGGTCTTAGTGAGTACAACCAACTCTTAGCTTTATCTTTCAAAGAAAAAGGAAAGAACTTTAGCTTTACCGTTTCGTCAATGGTATTTTGACTGTGAAATGTTGCAACTACTTCCTCAAATTCCCTAATATGAACATAGGGGTTTTCATTTTCTAGACTATGAAAAGTCGGAAGTAATTGTATCATTCCTGTTTTAAAATCTACATGACGAACATTAGGTGAGAACATAATACAGGATGGTGTGGCTGTTCGTGCGGGATGAAGATAATCTTGGAGGGTTCTAACAGGTTGGTCCACGTGTTCACTCATCGCGTCAGAATTGGAAGAATTATCAAACAAGCGATTAGAAAAATTAGATTCTAAATCTGATTCTAGCACGGGTCTATTAGCAAACCGTCCAAAAGCGTCTCTGTACCTGCGCATGCAAAGTAAAGAAAAGCGTAATACTGGAAAAAAAAATTACGAAAAGAAAAGTGAAATAAAATAAAGATGTAGAAAGCTAAAAAGAAAATGAACGAAGCTACCGCTCTTTTTTTTTTTTACAAACTACTAAAAAAACTACAAATTCTTCTACCGTCACCCCGGCAACGGTGCCAAAATTTGATTACGCCCAAAGAATAACGCGGTCGTTTGCAGTATAGCTTTGGGGTGTCGATTCCACAGGGAGATGGATTGAGAAATTGAAGAACAATAACGAAATTAACAAAAAGATTAAATGAGTATGATAAGTAAATTTTAGAGTATGATGTAAATTAAAACTAAGTGAGTAATTTGAAAAATATAAAAATGAGACGAAAAGTAGAGCGTAGGGAATTCCTTGTGTATTTGTGGTATTCAAATTTATTCTTAATTCATTGATAACTCAATTAAGAATTCTATATCCAAATTCTTAATCGGAATATATAACATTAATTAATAAACAAAATTTAAATCAAATATAACTTTTTGAAAAATCATTCTTCGTACTTAACTCTCATAAATTGTTATCGATATTGAGAAAATCCAACGACGACAATATACCCAAGAGGCGATATTGCAGCAGAGAATTAAATCAATATAGATAATCAATTACTCCAAACATAATTATATAACTAATTCACTCAATAGAAAAACCATGACTGAATCCATAAACGAAATAGATTCTATATTTATTTGAAGACGAAAAACATCACAAATAAATTGAGAATAATAGAACAAAAGAGTTTTAATATTTAAAGACCAAATACATGAATCAAAAAAAATTACAAATACCATCACACACACAAGTTCATCCCTATCCCTCCTTGAGAATTTAGTTACACATATTGAAAATATGCAACAAAAATTCTCCAAGAGATAATATGGAAGAGCCAACCATTATTTTCTTCTCTATTCTTTGGTTTTTCTTTTCTTTTCTCAAGCTCTCAAAATAATGGCTCTTCCAAACCATCCTCCCACTCTAAGCATTGTCTTAGAACACACACCCCTTCCTTCTATTTATAAGCATCCTTCATGCAAGTTGTCATGACAAAATCATCACAATTTCAACTTGTTTTGCCATGTGCCATTCTTGAATCCAAGTGATTTGTGAGTTGTCATTTTGATCATTTGTTTTCCCACCATGCATGAGCTGGATTTTGCTTGTAGGTTGAGTGTTTCAATTTTGCTTCTCTATCCATTAGTTGTCTTGTATGACTTAATATCTTGTGATCAAATAATTTGTCTACAAGAAACTTGAGTGCACTTCATCTTATATATGAATTGATCATTGAATTTCCAAGTTGGTGTAGGAGTGTTTGCTGGAAAATATTATGATAACATTTGGATTTGATGCAAGTGGCTGAAAAATATCCAGGAACGTCAAGTGCAGGTGCGTCCACTTGATGGTCGATTTTGTCTTAGATTGAGTGGATATCTCTTCAAACATAAAACACAAAAGTTATACATATTTCTCTTGCGGTTCTATATCATCTTGAATTAGCTCAATCGGAGATTGGATGAGAGAGTTATGCCCATATTACGAAAAGATGTCAGAACTGTTTAAAATTCCGCAATTATCTTCATTTGCTCCTAATGTCTCTATTTGTGTCCTAAATCAAAATATAAGAATAATGAGTATATTTAGGCATCAAATAAGAATAAAGTATTAAACATTAAGAGAGGAAAATATGGCATTTTATATTCTCATCAATATATTAAATCATGCTTATATCTATCTCAAGATAAATGACCATTAATTTTAATAACATGAGTTATATCCATTATTTTCTCATTTCTTTTAGTATTTAAATAGAGTATTTAGAGTGCATTTTTGTGCACTCATCACACCCCCCAACTTACTCATTGCTAGTCCCTTGCAATTTTCATGCAAAATGATGAGAAAGACCAGAGAAAATCACACATAGGGGCCATCAAGACACATTTTTCAAATTTACATATCAAAACAATTTTAGAAATTCAATAACTCTTTCACAAGTAATTCAAATATAGCAATCCACAGAGTGTGTATGTGTTCCAAACTATTTTTATCAAATCAGAGGTTTCGACACATGCAACATTAGAATATCTTAAGCAAAAAGGTTCAACTCCATAACTCACGGGTATAGAAGTGTTTCATGTATGGGTTCTCTCTATGGAGTTGACAAAGGTGTACATTTACTCTCATGGAAATTTAGCCAATTATATATAAGTAACAAGTAAACATTGATCTTATGATAGGAATACTAACAAATGAGATTTCCACCGTTCTTTCCACAAGCATACTTAGGATCGGAAAAATCAACACAAAGGGTTGTAATGTGGCTTAGGGTTGGGGTTCATAAGAAGAAAAGGTGAAGAGGTTTCAAAAACTTCCAGCTGAAGTTGGGATGATTACGCCATCCTGGGTTGTAGGTTTCAGAGTAAGGTGTGAAGGGCTTTTTATACATACCTAGAGCATTACTTTGTTCCTCATACATACCATTCATGTTAGTATGTGTAGGACACTCTTGGGAATGATGATCTATCCCACCACAGACAACACATGGCCCAAAAGATTCTGCATGATTAGCCGTGTGTGTTGGTTTTGAGTTTTTAGTTTTCAATAACTCTAATTCTCTGGTGAGCATTTCAACCTTAGCCTTAAGGTCATCCTCCTCCCTTAGATGGTAAATACCACCACTCAAGTTTTCTGTAGGTCGTGACCTGTTTGTGCTATCAGTAGCACTAGGTCCAGTCCAAGTATGAGCTTTTTCAGCAAGCTCATTGAGGTACTCTATGGCCTGATCGGGATTTTCTGTAAAAATTCTCCATTGCACATCATTTCCACGAATCGACGTTCCCTGGGCGTAAGGCCTTCATAGAAATAACTCACTAAGCGCCAATTCTCATATCCATGGTGGGGACACATACTCAGTAATTCTTTAAATCTTTCCCAAGACTGGTACAAAGTCTCACTATCCTTTTGTGCAAAGGTAAAGATTTGTCTTTTTAAAGCATTAGTCTTATGTTGGGGAAAGTATTTATTGAAAAACACTTGAGTCATCTCACTCCATGTTCCAATAGACCGTGGTCTTAGTGAGTACAACCAACTCTTAGCTTTATCTTTTAAAGAAAAAGGAAAGAACTTTAGCCTTACCGTTTCGTCAGTGGTATTTTGACTGTGAAATATTGCAACTACTTCCTCAAATTCCCTAATATGAACATAGGGGTTTTCATTTTCTAGACCATGGAAAGTCGGAAGTAATTGTATCATTCCCGTTTTAAAATCTACATGACGAACATTAGGTGAGAACATAATACAGGATGGTGTGGTTGTTCGTACGGGATGAAGATAATCTTGG
The DNA here is from genome assembly GCA_036898215.1 of Platycarya strobilacea. Lineage (NCBI taxonomy): Eukaryota > Viridiplantae > Streptophyta > Magnoliopsida > Fagales > Juglandaceae > Platycarya > Platycarya strobilacea. Next base: position 29,943,964 of record CM072549.1, on the reverse strand, counting down.
AGGGTTCTAACAGGTTGGTCCACGTGTTCACTCATCGCGCCAGAATTGGAAGAATTATCAAACAAGCAATTAGAAAAATTAGATTCTGAATCTGATTCTAGCACGGGTCTACTAGCAAACCGTCCAAAAGCGTCTCTGTACCTGCGCATGCAAAGTAAAGAAAAACGTAATATTGAAAAAAAATAGTTACAAAAAGAAAAGTAAAATAAAATAAAGATGCAGAAAGCTAAAAGGAAATTGAACGAAGCTACCGCTAAAAGGAATTAGATTCTTCTACCGTCTCCCCGGCAACGGCGCCAAAATTTGATGGGCCCAAAAAATAACGCGGTCGTTTGCAGTATAGTTTTGAGGTGTCGATTCCACAGGGAGATGGATTGAGAAATTGAATAACAGTAACGAAATTAACAAAAAGATTTAGATGAGTGCGAAAAGTAAAGTATCGGGAATCCTTTGTATATAATTGGTATTTTAATTATTTTCGATTCATTAATAACTCAATTGAAAATTCTATCTCCAAATTTTCAATCGGAAAATAAAACATTAATAACCAGATTTAAATCAAATGTAATCTTTCGAAAAATCATTCGTCACAATATAAGAACAGAAATTGTTATCGATATTAAAGAAATTCAACGTCGACAATATACTCATAGAGCAATATTGCAGCAGAGAATTAAATTAAAATAGATAACCAATTGAACCAAACATAATCAAAGAATTATTGCATTTAATAGAAAAAGCATGACTGAATCTATAAATGAAATAAATTCTAAGATTATTTGGTGACGAAAACATTTATAATAAATTTCGAATGACTAAACAAAAGAGTTTAATATTTGAAGAACACATATATGAATCAAAAACAATTACAAATACCATCATATATACAAATTCATCCCTAGCTCTACTAGAAAATTAGTTACACATATTGAAAATATGCAACAAAAATTCTTCAAGGGATAATATGGAAGAGCTAACCATTATTTTCTTCTCTCTTCTTTGGTTTTTCTTTTCTTTTCTTAAGCTCTCAAAAATAATGTATCTTCCAAGGCATCCAAGCACAATCAGCATTGTCTTAGAACACACACCCCTTCATTCTATTTATAAGCATCCTTCATGCAAGTTGTCATGACAAAATCATCACAATTTCAACTTGTTTTGTCATGTGCCATTCTTGAATCCAAGTGATTTGTGAGTTGTCATTTTGATCATTTGTTTTCCCACCATGCATGAGCTGGATTTTGCTTGTAGGTTGAGTGTTTCAATTTTACTTCTCTATCCATTAGTTGTCTTGTATGACTTAATATCTTGTGGTCAAATAATTTGTCTACAAGAAACTTGAGTGCACTTCATCTTGCATATGAATTGATCATTGAATTTCCAAGTTGGTGTAGGAGTGCTTGCTGGAAAATATTATGATAACATTTGGATTTGATGCAAGTGGCTGAAAAATATCCAGGAACGTCAAGTGCAAGTGCGTCCACTTGATGGTCGATTTTGTCTTAGCTTTAGTTGATATCTCTTCAAATATAAAACATAAAAGTTATAGATATTTCTCTTGCAGTTCTAGATCATCTTGAATCAACTCAATCGGAGATTGGATGAGAGAGTTATGCCCATATTACGAAAAGATGTCAGAACTGTCTAAAATTCCGCAATTATCTTCATTTGCTCCTAATGTCTCCATTTGTGTCCTAAATCAAAATATAAGAATAATGAGTATATTTAGGCATCAAATAAGAATAAATTATTAAACATTAAGAGAGGAAAATATGACATTTTATATTCTCATCAATATATTAAATCATGCTTATATCTATCTCAAGATAAATGACCATTAATTTTAATAACATGAGTTATATCCATTATTTTCTCATTTCTTTTAGTATTTAAATAGAGTATTTAGAGTGCATTTTTATGCACTCATCAGGTACCCATATGACCCTAATAGTCATTGTATGTTTTCTTCTAATAGGACAAGCATGATAATTATGACCATTTCTATTACAAAAATTGTAAATAACATGTGACATATATGAAGAACTTGAGTGATTATAATAGTATCCTTTTTTAACAAATTTTTTTTTATGAAAAGAATTTTGAATATTGAACTTTGATGTAGAAGGATTATCAAAAAAGTTTTTATAAAGTTTGTATTTTTGTTTTGACATATATCTCAAGTTTGCCTTATCAAAAACACATCTTTGACTACTAAGAAGTTTTTCAAAATTTCTTTTTCCATTCGTAAAGTTTTCAATAATATTTTCTAAATCAGTTTTCTTTTTCTTCAACTCAAGATTTTCATTTTTCAAAACTATACTTTCTTTTCTTAAAATATCAATTTCGTTTGTTAAAGAAAAATTTTTCTTTTTTAAAACAGTATACTTGATATCCAATTTTTCAAATTCCTCATATACCTCTTCTAAAACATTTTGCAATTCTTCATATGAAAGATATTCAATATTATCAAGATTTGTTACCTCAATGTCATCTTTAGCCAAAAGACAAAGATTTGATGATTCTCCATTGCTTGCTTCACTATCTGAACTACTTGAATTATCATCCCATGTAGCTTTCATTGCTTTTTTACCTTTATTTTGATCCTTCTTTAGCAGTGGACAATTTGACTTGATATGACCAGGCTTATTGCATTTATATCAAATTAAAGTGTCATTTTTACCTGAATCTTTTTTGGAAAACTTTTTGAAAGATTTCCTTGAAGGAGTTTTATTTTTCTTTAAGAATCTCTGAATTCTTCTTGTTATCATCGCAACTTCTTCATCTTTGTCATCATTTTCCTCATTTTCATCATTTTTACTTTCATGTGGAACAGTTTTAAGTGCCAAGCTCTTCTTTAGCTTTCCTTCTTCTTCTCTTCTTTTCAATGTGTACTAATGGGTGATAAGTGACCCGATGAGTTCATTCACTTCGAGTTTATTAAGATCTCTAACTTCAAGAATCGCTGTCACTTTTGATTTCCAACGTTTTGGTAGAGAGTTGAGAATTTTTCTTACTATCTCCACTTTGGAATAAACTTTGCCAAGAGCTATCAAGCTGTTTATGATGTTAGTAAAACGAGTGTGCATACTATAAATAGATTCATCATCATTCATCTTAAACATTTCATATTCATGAGTAAGAATATAAGTTTTTGATTTTTTGACTTTAGGAGTTCTTTCATAAGTAACTTCCAAGTTATCCCAAATTTCCTTTGCTGTAGCGCAAGTCATTACTCTATTAAACTTATTACCATTGAGAGCATTATATAATAAATTCATAGCAGTTAAATTCAAAGTATAAAGTCTATCGTCTTCACGATCAAACTCTTCTTCCTCCTTTTTGACCTTTACTCCATCAACCACTTTTGCTGGAATATAAGGTCTATTTACAATGCATTTCTAGATTCTCGACTTTGAGTTTGAAGGAATATTCTCATTCTAAATTTTCGGAATGAGTAATTGTCTCCGTAAAAGAGTAGAGGCCGACTGCTAGATTGACCTTTACCAAATGAAACTGCAATGTTAGCCATAAGATCTTAACTCAAAAGATAGTTAATCTTATAACAGAGCTCTAGCTCTAATACCAATTGTTTCCCAGATGACTAACACAAGAGGGGGGTGAATTAAGTTGTATTTAAAAAAAATAACAATTATAAATCAAATATACAATATAAAATATAAACAAAATATGAAACAACAATAAATATAAAGAGTAAGGGTAAGAGAGAAGTAAACTCAGCATGTTAACGAGGTTCGGCCCCACTACCTACGTCCTCGCCTCAAGCTACCCCTTGAGGATCCCCAAATTCACTATTTAATCTCCTTCAAGTGGAGATAGAAATCTATTACACTTTTGAATAACACCGCTACAAAGGATCCGTGTAAAACACCCTCTACATTTGCAATCACCTTACACGTAGTGATTCAACTATTCCCTCTGTAGAACACTTTTTACACGCACAAGAGTTATACGCACTCTTTTATTGATACAAGAATTGATAGTGGGTAAGTTATCAGAAAACACTCTTCAATGAGTGAAATAAGAACAATACAGTGCAAACTATATCTCTCAAAATGAATAAGGGTTAAAGCTCAATGCTTAGAGAAGAGAGAATGAAAACTTTGAATGAATATTGTATGCTCTTGGTGTTGTAAATGTGAAGCTCTCAAATGATCTATTTATAGGCATATGAGACTTCATATTCAAATTTAAAAAGTTTCACATGTCAAAGACATCATCATTCATTTTTCAAAAATTTTAAACTTAATTTTTTTACTTTTTGCATGTGACAAAAGGAGTACACTTTACTTCTCAAAAATTTCAAACCTAATCTTTTACTTATTGCATATGACAAAATGAGCACACTTTACTTTTCAAAATTTTCAAACGAAAACATCTACATTTTGCATAAGTCAAGAAAAACATCCATCACTTTTGAAAATATTCAAATAAAACATGCACATGTAAAAGATGACAATCAATCATCTTAATATTTTTAAAGTTCAAACCTTTAATCATGTCATGCATATGTGAAAGATGACAATCAATCATCTTTCAAAATTTTCAAATTTAATTTTCAAAATATTCATGCACATGTGGAAAATGTATTTTAATGCTTTATGATAAAATATTAATTTTGAGTCTTAATCCTAATTTTGAATTTTTAAGAGATTTACAACATTACTCTATGACTTTAATGTGAATTTGTTCCCTTCTTGCTCATGCTTGATTCCTTGATATGCTTGATTCTATTGTGTGAACAACTTGAACTTGAGACTCTTTTATTATTTGAATTCATTTGTTATCATCAAAATCCATGTGTAGATTTATAATTACACGAAATTTGAAACCTTGGGTTCAACAACATCATTCCTCCACTCTTCATAAACATCACTAGAAGGCTATGGTTAGAAGTCTAGGTATCTAAAGCACTTATACTGCATTCAAAAAACAGTTTAGTCCATTAAAGATTCCCCAAGGAACGATCCAATCTTTTCTTAGTAAATTGAGGGCCATCTCTATTGTTGCATCAAGTCTTCTTGCTACCCCTTGATTTTAATCCTAGTGCATGATTTCATTAAAATCTCAAAGTAAAGACAAGCCCTCTATCTTTAGGTCTTAACAACCTCAATAGTTGCCAGCTTTCACCCTTTAATACATGTTAAAAAAGGGAACCATAGAAACTACTGATCAGAACCTTTGATTTGTCCTCTTTCTACTTTATAGCCCTCATTTTCCAAGTGGTACCCCCCTCTTCTTAGCCACTTCTATAGTTCCATTTGGTACTTATGTGGCTTCAAGCTCAAGCTTACCTCGAGTACTTTTAGATACGAAAACCACTGCTTGTTTTAGTAAACTTTCCATAGAGACTTGGCAGGACTCAAGTTCCATATGGCAAGTAAACTCCCCACTTGCTAACCCAATTGGATCAACTAAGGTGATTTCTGTACCAATTTGGCTTTCTACCTTTTCCACATTAGAATATCCATAGATATCCATCTTCTTTTGGGAACTCCCAAGATTAAAAGAGTCACTGCCAGCTATTTTCTCTCTACACTTTTCCTCCCCCTTTGACTATTTTGAACATTTTCACTCCTTACCAAATGACTTCGTTTCTAGTAACTTAACATTACCCACACAATCTTCTTGACTAACTTTCTTTCCAAAGATGGCCTCTCCACTAGCACCACCAGTGGCCTCTATCTATTGCCACTTCTGCTAGTGGTTGGAACTAGTTGCACCACCATACTTTAGAAGATAAAAAATATTGGAATTCATAGGTTGGGCACGAAGTCAAGGTCCAAGCTACAATTGTTTCAGTTCATCCCCTTGGTAATTAACTTCTACTTGTAACAGAAGTTTTGTAACCTTTCATATTTGAAAGAGATCCAATGTTTTTAGATTTCAATCTTCAGCCACTTTCTCCTTAGTAAAGACTTATGCAGATCAATAGTTACTCTCACCCATAAGAAATTTTCCCAAATCATATTACCAGAGTCAGCATCAACTCTGATAACCTTACCAATCGAAGATCAAATTAGTCTCCTACCTCTTCTGTCATAGCTGCCAAATGAAGGTTATACAACTGTACCCAAAAGGTAAATTTAAACTGAACTACATTAAGAGGTACAACTTCCTCCACTTCTTGTAGGGTCAAAACATTATGTCAAGGAACTATGGATGACCACCAAGGACTCACTCCTCGTTAGATTTCTTACAGAATTCAATTAAAAATCTTTGGTCCCCCGGTTCCTTAAACCTTACCCACCCCTCTAGCCTCCACACTTGTGACATAGTCAATCTAAATGCTTCACTATTAATCCCTTTATCAGTTAGCACCGCTGCAATGATATAGTATTTTGTATGTTCCCCAACCACTTTCACTCCTTCAAATGATACTTGGAATATAAAACCTTGTTCCCTTGATAGGTTAAGTCTCTCCCATCTCTTAGCAAGCTCATCTTCCTTCATCTCCATACCACTACTATCAAGACTTTCACAAAAGACTAAGGCTCCGTTTGTATTCGAAGATGAAAAACTCATTTCATACTCATAATTATATTTTTTCTTATTTTTATATAAAATTCAAATCCAAATACAGTTTTTTCAAGTTCAAATACTATTTTTTGAATTTTTAAGTCAACTTTTTTGAATCCCAAAGTAATAATAATATTAAAAAATAAACTCAATTCAACTCATCTCATCTCGTCTCCGAATCCAACGGAGTCTTACTTTCTTGTACTAGCAAGGATATTGCACCTCACACTGTCTTAAGAGAGGAGAATGACTCTATGAAGTGGAGGACCGAGTGAGAAGTCTTCATGCATGCTTTGCCATTAAAAAAACTTTACATGAAAGTCTTAGGCCTCGTTTTTTTTTTTACAATCATTCTCATCCCATTTCACCTTATTTAATTATTACAACTTTTTCAAATTTTCACACATAATAAAATAAACAATTTTTAACTTTTTCAATTTTAAAATAAAAATAATATTAGGAAAATACATTCTAATAATATTTATTCAACATTTAACTTTTATTTCAATTTATCTCATTTATGAAAACAAACATGAAGCCATATACCACATACTTCCACCTAATCAACATGTGATTTTTCATTTTTATCCTTTTATCTTAATGCTTAAAATGTGTGTATTTAAATAGAAGAACAAAAATAATAAATCAAAATATTGATTAGATGGAGATGTGTTGTGTTGTGTAAGAATCCTTTATAGCATTTCTCTTTGTCATTATTGCCATATGTAGACTTTCAATATTCCCGAATGTTGAGTCCACCCTACGGCTTCTCACTGCCCATTTTAATGATAGCCTTCCAATTATTTGACAACCCGTTTACAATCTAAGTATGAAGTGTTTGGTGAAAAACAATCATGTTTTTACTTTTTTTCATCTCTTAGCTCAATGCATATTCATAATTCATGTATCTATTATAGTTTGCATCATTCAATAATATTTGCTCTACAAAAAGCCAAAGTAGCATTTAAGAAAAGAAGCTTAATCTTTACTCTTCCTTTAGTAATTGATACTTTTTGAAATCAATCACTTCTTATTTGCATTATGAATGAAATTATAGAGAGATAATGGATTTCCTGGACCCTTACAATAACCATTAGAGGACACAAGTGTTTCTTATGAAAATTCTTTTAGGAGTATGGAGAAAGAAATTGTATATATACATTTATTTATTAAATACAAAAACATCTATCAAAGCTCATTTAACACATCACTACCTATGTTGTTCCATCAAAGGATGTTCCTTTGAACTTTATCAAATGTTTACTTTGCATTACTTCAAAGGAATGCAGCCATTTTTAGGTTTTAAACTAGAATTTGTGGTATGCAAAGTTTTATATATGTAGCTAAGATGTTGTTTATAATAAGATTACGTTTGGATAGTGAGAAGTGTTATGAATAATATTAAAAAGTAGGTGAAAAAAGAATAATGAAATATTAAATAATAGTGAAAAGTAATTAATAGTGGTAAAAAAGTAGATGAAAAATAATAATAAAGTAATGAATTGTAGTAAAGTATTCTGAAAATACTTGAAGTATTTTAACAACCAAACCTACCCTCTCTTTAGAATGTACCCATTTTGATTAAGTGATATTACATGGGGTCAACAACTTTTGCAAATGTCTTCTAAAGTCTAGAATGAACAACATATTTCTGACACTCATTAAAAGCAAATCATAATTAATGATTACGAGACATTTGAAAACTTCGTGAAGTATCTAAGTCTGGAGACATGTCAAATGTAGTTGAGAAAGTAGTTGGGTCTTGATACATGCCGAATGTAGTTGTATTTGTACACAACCTATTCTTGCAAACAAAAAAAAGTTTCAGAAAACTAAATATAAATGTTTAAATAAAAGACATGTCAATCATAGTTAAGACAATGGCCAAGTCTTGAGATATATCAAATGTAGTTGAGAGAGTTAATGGATCTGGTGACATGTTAAATGTAGTTGAGCTTGCGTTCCACATTCTCCTAAAAAATCTCTTTTAGAAAATCCAAAGCTACATTTCAAAAGCCTAAATAATTATAAACTTAATTAGAAAGTTCTTAATACCTATGTGATGGACAATTGCTTCTAAAATATCTCTTTTTCTTACAAATGCTATATCGTCCCTTCTTCATTGGACTATTTTCCTCTAGATTCTTTTATTTTAAAGATTTGACCCTTGTTTAGACGAAATAGGTGGAGGATCCTGCAATGAAAAGTTTGTGTACTTCTTTATTCACCATAGGTATCCTAGAGTTTCTCACATCAATAGAAATCATCTCTTGCTTTAACCCAACATTCATCAAGAGAAGCTCTTACAGGATATTTTCTATACCTATAGAAAGATGCTGATATCTTTGTACAGAATGTGACTCCATGTTGGAAATTTAAAATATCATATGTTTCATGCAATTTTTTGCATTGATTGTCCACATCTTTAAATACCATTGCAATATGCTTTTCATTTTTTATTCCTTTTCCAAAATATGTAGGTTGTGCCTATATAAAAATCTAATAAACTCAAACATTTACAACATGTACGACAAACATTGTACGTCATGATCTCTAGTGTTACTTCATATGTCAAACTTTCTTTCCTAACAAGTGTCATCAAATATATTTTTCTTCCTTCTTCCTCATGAGTTTTAGAGGCCTTGAACTGTTAGATATTAAATCACTCTTCTTGAAAGACCAAAAAGATTTTCTTGAGTATATCTTTGCTGCTCTCTTTTCAATTTTGTAAAATATTCTAATAATTGGCTTGATATTTTTTTGTTGAACATCTTTTTTTTTTCTAATTGAGATAATGGGCGTTTAATGCCTTATAATATTGGTGAAGTCACTAAACATTATACTTGAACAAACGTAATCTTTAAAAAACTTATTCATACTCGCACTTAATTGAGTTATGAACATTATAGTACAAAATGTTTCTCAAGTAAGTTAAAACCCACTTTGCCTGCCTAGTGTAAATATTCTGCAACCAACTATTTTTTTTTTCCAAATTGTACTTTACTATCATTTCACTCAACTACTCAAACTCTTCAATTGTGAATGATAGTATAAACATCCTCAAAATTATGTAAATTTGTTATAGAAATGAGCTAGATGTTTTAGGACTTTTTGTAAGAGATGTTATAAGCATAACTTGTGAGTTCTATTTGGTAATATCTCAGCGATGACCTTAGCCATGTAGAAGGAGCATGACCAAGGCTTCTTCCCCTTTCTCTCCAAAGGAAGGCTCAAAGACCTCTTATGATCCTAGTAGGCTATGAGTTGCATAGGGATGCCATGATCATCAAAGCGAGTTTTCACCAGGAGGGTCAGGTACCACATTATATTAGGTTCCTCCAATAGGGCCCCAGTTTAAATGTCTTGCTAGTGGGATTTTTCGTCCAAGATTGGACAATCTCCAATCAAGTCTCCTGTTGTGCCGTTCTCAGCTCAGCATGTACCTACCAAATTTAGTCTAATTCCACCTTGACAATTGTTGACCACACTTTGAATATGTTTCATAACACTTGCTATATCACATCTCCACCCCACACTTCATAGATAGTACTATCATATCCCTCTTCCCTAACCCACATTGCCTAAAACCTAAACAACCTCTTGCTACTCTTTCTCTCCACTTCTCCCTCTAAACCCATCCATATTGGCACATCATCAAAGTATGCAACAAACAGATGCATAATAGTGGCTTGACGAAATAGAGCACACCACTGAATATTTTTCAAAAAATGATATAGCCTCTCTTGAACACAATGGAAGCCCTCCTCATATCACATTAAATAAAAATTGTGCCTCTAAATCTCAAGTCCCTTAATTCACAATCATAGATCACTCTTCTAAAATCCTCCATCTGTCTTTCAAGCTTAACTGTTGCACCCCTTTTCTCCCTCTCAATTAAAATTTCATTAAAATTCCCTAATAATAACCATGGCCCTATTCTATCCCCCTTCAAAGTCCTAATCATATTCCCAAGTCTGATTACGCAGATAAACATTAAGATTCCCATATATACCATTCACATAAAAACAATTTTTAAAAGTACAAACATTTTCAATCAAAGCATCAATTGAATATCTCTTTATAGATAGATCAATGTTGTTCTTTCATAGTAACGTAATACCTTAAATCGTTTCTACACAATCCACAATTAAACATGCTGCAACACATAAAATGTACTTACATTTCCTCATTTCATGAGCTTTCAACTTTGTCTCTTGTAAGAACATCACATTAGAATCTTGCTTCGTAACGACATCACGAAGGGTTCGAATTCCTTGTGGGTTTCCAAGCCCACAGACATTTCAACTTATAGTTTTCATGATTCCCTAACAAGGTTGGACACCAGATACTATCGATACCTTCTACACCTTTCTTCGAGCAACTGCATTGCCTCCTTCCTCATCAACTTATCTCTACAGAGAAGGCTAGCCCAAATGTACACTGCCTTCTTCTATGGATAGTAATTTCTTGTCTTTCCTAATTACATTCTTTAACGGCTCTTTATTACACTAGGATTCCAACACCTCGAGGCTCCTCCATTTTCTTCCATGCCTGCCATTAGATTTGTTTAAAAGATGGGTTTTAGCCAATGTTGACCCAAAAAGCTCTATAAGCCTATGGCCCATCTCAGCTTATTTGCCTCTATCCCTCTCAATCGTAGCAGCCATTAACTACATATTTCCCTCCTGCATATCCTTCTTCCTCACCATAGAATCCAAACACTAGCCTTTTCCATAATTTGTTGTGAAGTTTGTGCCTTTTTCATTACCATATCATCTGTTATGATTTTAGTCTCCTCGGGATCCTGTCGATCCTCAATAATGGTAACATCTTCCCTTCGTGATTGATGCCCTTCAACCCCACTCATCATCTCCTTCTATTCCTTTTTCACTAGAGTTGGGAAGACATGACCACTTTGAGGTTGCCAATCCCAACTCTGATCACCCATGCTGCTAGCTTGAAGCCAAGGGCCATATGGGTACTACTCAGTATCCTCTACACGATCATCCCTCATTCAAGCCTCAAAACTGTTGTGTCGATGTCCGATCTTACCATAGTAGTAGAAATAGTTGGGCAGCCTTTTGTACGAGAAATGCACCCAGACAAGTTCCTTTGATCCCAAGCAAAGTCTCTTCGCACACAACAACAACTTGCCCACATACTTGGTTCTTACACTTATTGGAAGATTGTGAAGCTTAACCCAAAAGAGTGCCTCCATTAATTAAACTATCTGGACCGACTAATTTCCATCAATCTCGTTGAGTAATAGCAGGTTCTTATCAAATGACCAAGGTTCCTTGCGTATAACCTTTTGTTTATCTTGAGCATCTTCAAACTCAACTAATAATATAGTTGCATTCAACTCCCTAGACCACACATTCCTCCCTATTTTTCAAATCTTCTTCATAGTATTGATAAAAGCATCCTTATTGTAGTGTTTGGACGCTAGCAATTGAGCAAACATACATCTTTCTTCTCGAATGATTGCATCTTCCAATGCCTGATCCTCTACCTGAATCTCCTCATTTTCTCCCTTCGTTAATGATAACTGTTAATAAAGATCTTCCAAACCCTCCTCCATCAGAGATACCTTAGTATGCGATCTGTGCTAGACCTCTAAGTGGGAATGCCAAAGGAAAAAAGCCAGAGAAAAAAAACCCCAACAATTGATTCTTTGCTATAAGCTAGTTACCTTCCCCTACTATTGAATACACGGTATAATGTTTAATGCAAATCATAGAATGTTGACTTTGTGAATAACAATAAGATAATTGTGAATAATACTAAAATAATTTGAATTTTTACTAAATTTTTGCTGCACGGAATAGCTTGATGGGTTCATGATTTAAGATGAAAGTATGCAGTATTTGAAGAAATGTTTTGGTCTGCAAAAATATTTTATAAAAAGAAAAAATTTGAAATTACATAATTTGATGTAATACGTTAAATTATAAAACACTTATTATTTTAAAACAAATTTCCTTTATAAATTTTAAAAATATCATTTTTTCGATCTAAAACTTTTTTTTGCTTTTAAATGAACTAATGCAAACTATAAGCCGGAAGATGAAAAAGTCATTAATATAACTACTCTTTTAATTTTAATAGAAATACTATTTTGCTGGAAAAGATTACTGTGATCCATTTAAAGAATAAGATGTTTGGAAATAGACATGGTTTTATCTCATATCATATTATCTCAAAATTTCTTATCTCATTTTCTTTTCAAACATCATTAAATACTAACACTTTTGAATTTCAAATTTTCAGCTCATTCATCTAATTATTATTTAATCATTACATTTTTTCAAATTCTCAAACAAAATACAAAGACAATTAATTTTCTAAAGTTCAAAATAAAAATTATATTAAAAAATTATATTCTTATAATATCTTAATGTTATAATATTTTTATTCAAATTATCTCTCTCCTATTAATAAATTTCTCATCTTATCTCAATACTAGATTCCATAAAAGTTTTATAGAAAATGTCTTGAGTTTTGAATTTTTTCTTGAAAGAAAGTTTTCGATCGAAAGTTATAAAAAATTGAAAATTTAGACTTGATTTATTTTCAAAGATAAGATGAAATAAAATTTAAAAATTAAATAAAATATTGTTGTATTATATTTTTTTAATATTATTTTTGTCTTGAAATTTAAAAAAATTATTTGAAATTTGAAAAAATTGAATTATTTATTTTATTTTATATGAGAATTAAAAAATATATATATATAATGAGATAAGAGTATTTACAAAAGCAAACCAAACCTTAATTTTAAATGAACAAGGACACTTAACCTTTTTTTAGATACTCAATTCAAATGAGATAAGATGATATGTTTTGAATAATAATAAGATTTATTTTAAAATGAAATGAGATAAGATAGTTTGGAAAAAAGTGGTGGTTTGAATAGTGAGATTATATGAGTTAATTTTTTGAGATTTAATGAATAGGTGAGAAATAAATAATTTATTAATAGTTATGAATATATTAATAGAAAATAATATTTATGACTAATTAAAAAATCTATGAGAAATAAATAAGATTCTAAAATATATTGAAAATTTATTGGCCGAAATACCTTTATAATTTCAATAAATATATATATTTTAAATATATTTTTCTAAAAGATTTTATTATTCTACCAAATAATTTAAATCGATTTAATGAATAGGTGAGAAATAAATAATTTATTAATTGTTATGAATATATTAATAGAAAATAATATTTATGACTAATTAAAAAATCTATGAGAAATAAATAAGATTCTAAAATATATTGAAAATTTATTGGCCGAAATACCTTTATAATTTCAATAGATATATATATTTTAAATATACTCTTCTAAAAGATTTTATTATTCTACCAAATAATTTAAATCACAAATTATATTTTGAAGAAAAGTTATGTTTATCTATTTATTATTCTATATATAGAAAATTCGTTATTGTTTATTCTAATTATAAGTTATAATAACTTTCATTATTATACTAAATAGGTATATGCATTATTGTAATAAATTTTTTTGGTTATTGTAATAACTAAAAATAATAATAATAACTTCGATTATTGTTGTAAATAAGTATGTGAAAGGGGAAGAAAAAAATTTCGAAGAGGGAATGTAATCGAAGAGGGCAAAGGCAAGGCAGTTTTTACTTTTTAGGCGTAGTTTATTTTTAAAGAAAAATTAAGATAAGATGAGGTTAATTAAAAGTAAAATTAAATTAAATAAAAGATCTTATAATATATTTTCTAATATAATTTTTATATTAAAATTTGAAAAAGTTAATTTATTTATATTATTTTATATTAGAATTTGAAAAATAATATAATTATTAGATGGGATAAAATAATATGAGATTGAGTATGTTTAAAAACAAACCCGACTTTAATGTAGAATACTATTTATGTCAAAATATGTCTTACCATAATTTTAAAATTTTAAACCTAAAATAAAAATAAAATATTGTTGTTTGATTATAGAAAACTTTACAAACCCCTAAATAAAAATGAGAAAATTTGGGGATCAGTTAGATCGATCTCGTGTTAAAAATTGTCCCAATAATAAAATAAAAAATATATAATAAAAAATTCTCAAAATTATAATAAAAAAATAAAATTTAGAAAACACAATAAAAAATACAATAAAAAATGAAGAAAAATAAAAAAATAAAATGAAAATGATTTTACAAAGTAGGTAAAGAGGCATTCGGCTTCAACTCAGCCGGAGTCATCGTAGGCGACACCGCCCTTACTATTGGGACCAGCAACTTCTGGCAATTTCTCTTGCGACGGCGACTCCTAACTACCTCTGAAATGCTCCACGCAGCCTTAAACCCAATTACAGCGACTCTCGATGACCTCCGATGTACCCTACGTAACCTTAAATTTGAAATGAGTCAGTTTTGATAGTATGGACGATATAGCGATTGTTGGCAACTTCGACTGTTTTTGTAAGGGGTCTCCACCGCCAACGTCTAAGAAAAATATCTCATATCAATAATCAAATACAAATAAAACCTTAACTTAAACATTTATTTGAAAGATGACGATTAAAAATATAACCAATAATTGTTTTTTATTTTCTATTCTTATAAAAATTAAATTATTTCTTTAATTAAAGTATAAAAAATAATTCTAATAAAATAAATCTCACAAATTTAAATTTATAACTTGATATGATTTTGTATTATAAGAAATATTTATTTTATAATTTAATATACCATATTAAAACATATCAATTTATATATCTATTCTTATTACAAAATTTTGTAACTAATACATATTTTTTTATAGGAAATTCTTTATAATAAAACATATAATAGTGGTAAATTACACGAAAGACCTTAAAAGTTCAAACAACTATAAAAGAAAAAAAACTCCAAATCCAAATGAATGGAATATACTCCACAAACTCTCTTCTTTTTTATTTTTATTCTATTCACATTTTTTAATTTTCCTCCAAAACAAAAAAGAAAAAAAAAATAATCAATTCCCGGAAAACTCATTCCCAAATTCAGTGCAAACAAACAGCTAAAGAGAGAATCAGTTGAGAGCAGCCAGAACCCCAAAAAACCACCTACTGCCCTTCTTGCCACTTCCCCAAACCCTTCTTCTCTCTCTATTCCAAGATCTTCATCTGCAAGAAATCCAATCTTTTTCCTGTTATTTTGAATATCTTTCTTCAACCCACAATACTGGACCACCATTCGATCAGTCTTTTCTGTATCTCTCTTTTTATATTTCCCGATGGGATTTTTAAGGAAAATAGCTGGCTTTCTAGGGTTTGGTAAGGACAATGGCCACGAACCCAAAGATGAAGAGGACGATAACAAGAATCCCGATGCTCAGACCCATGATCGGGCCCATTTCCAAGAAACCGGGCTTCCTCGCAGAGGCTTCGGTGTGCCGGTCCAGGTCGTCGTCGATCGGCCCCAGGTTGGCCCTGTCCTCACCCCCTGTAATCCTGGTGATGGCGGTGTCCAGGTCAACCATTTCTTTCCTCTTTCCATTTCGATATTCAATTGCTTAGTTTTCTTAATTCTGATTATTTATCGGTTTACTTTAGTTTGTGCACAATTTAAGTTACATAGTGATTATTATTTTTTAATGGGTTTTTTTCTCTGGTATCGTGCACTCTTAATTGGTTTGCCTCACTCTTTTTGCTAAATGTCCAAAATCAAAAAAATCCCATTGTATAAATAATAAGTGCTTCGTTGTGTGTAAAACTTGACCTTTCAAGAGACTGAAGCTGGATGAGTTATTGTTGCAGTTCAATTGGTATATTGTCAATGTTGAGTGAGTGCCTCATTGAATTATTGAATTTTTCCATCACCATATGATGCGTTAACGATTTTGTTTCTAATGGCAGGAAGGATTAATTTTTTATAGGTAATCATAAAAATTTTATTAATAGAAAAGGCAAAACCCAAAAGTACACAGTGACTATACATGAGAAATGGCAGGAAAGAATATAGAGTGAAAGTAATTGTGATTGTAATATTTCCGATTATATTGCGTTTGGTTAGTGAGGTGATCTCAGATATTCTATGAATAATAGTAAAAAAGTAATGATAAAATATTGCATAAGTGTGAATGGTGGTAAAAAATAGTGTAAAGTAGGTGAAAAATAATGATAAAATAATTATTAGTAGTGGAGTATTCTCAAAACACTCCATTGCCCAAACAAAGCTAAATGATTATCAAATCATCATTTACTAAGTACTTGTCTTCCTCCTTTAAAAGAAGAAATCTCATATAAGAAACAAGAACTTTTTATTTTTGATAAGTAAGAGATAAATATTATTGATATGAATGTAGGCATTGTGCGTACACACATGGAGTATACAAAGAACACCTAAATACATTCTAAGAACGATAAATTAAAGACAATAAATCATGAACATTATCCCTACATAATACAATAACTGAAAACCAAAGTAGTAATGTCTAGAGGAAAAAAAAAAGTCTTTACCTCCGCCATTGTGCATTCCTTATTTTCAAAACTTCCGAGCATTCTTTTCCAACCAAATGTACTACATGAGACACAATGGGATCATCTTCCACACTGCTACCACTTGAGACAACCTTGCATCTTCCTCCAACAACCCAACAAATCTACCACCTTCAAAGGCATGACCCAAGCAACATCAACCATTGGAAATATCTCATCCCACAATAGCCTTGCTACCTCCCAATGTAGTAAGAGATGATCCATAGGTTTTCCATTTTTTTTTACACATATAACACCAATCCATCACTATACAACCCCTCTTCCTCAAATTATCCGTAGTCTACTTCAAATTATCCATCACTACCCAAGGGCGGCACACCATACAAAAAAGGCTACTTTTGAAGGAATACGAGACCTTCAAATATTTTTCCAAGGGAATGGTATGGTCTTGTGTTGTCAGAATTTTATAGTACGCCTTAACTGTGCATTTCTTATGATTGTTGGATCTCTATTTCAATCTATCACACTGTGGCAAAGGAGGTCCCGTGGAATAACATAAACTAAAAAAACAGAGATAATAGATAGTTCCCAATCGTAGAAATCCCTATTAAAAAGAATATTTCATTGATGAGTATAATGAGAAATTAGTTGCAAATCCGTCATTGATGCCTCCCCGTTATTAGCAGTATGATAGAGAGCCGAAAAAGCTCACGCCAATGCTTGCTCTCCACACCACACGTCCTGCCAAAAATTGATTCGATTGCCCTCTTCGGCTACAAAGCGAATATGTTGTACAAAACATGACCACCCCCTCCTTATAAATTTCCACAAACCCATGCTATAATCACCTCACTTCATTAGACCCCCCCCCCTCTCTTGCTCTCCCTCTCCCAAGTAACTCCATGTCTAGCATTGATAATTTCCTTCCACAATGCCCTGCTCCGAGTGATATCTCCATAGTCATTTTCCCAATAAAGTTTTATTAAAAGTTCAAAACTGTAAGTTACACACTCCCAACCCCCAATATATAGCTTGAGCACATACTGTCATCTATCGAATCAGATGGACTTTCTTCTCCTCCCCCATGCCCCTCCATAAGGCTCTTCTCTATCTTCTCCACTATCCCATCTCATATGGCTCTAGTTTTGAAAGTTGCTCTCAACGGAAGAACCAAATATTTCATTGGCAAAGAGGACACCTTACCATCCAAAATGCTTGCTAAACTAAGAAATATTTGGGACCTCACCCATTGGAACCATCTCGGACTTGTCAAGATTTACCTTGAGTCCTGACACTACTTCAAAACGTAGTAATAGTGCTTGTAGAGATTGAATTGTCCGCTTCTTAAAAGAGTAACATATCATCTGTAAATAAAAGGTGTGAGATGATAATAGGGCTACTAGTGCCATTAACCACCTAGAAACAAGACAGAAATCCTCCATCAACAGTGGCCTTCACCATTCGATTAAGAGTCTCCATAACTATAACAAACAAAAGAGAAGATAAAGAATTACCTTGCCACAGACCCTGAGTGTTATAAAAAACAACTGATGGCAGATATAGTAATTGCAGATTTGATACCATCTTTCTCATTTGCTTTGAACCTTAAAAGTATGCAAAATTGATACAGCCTTGGGAATTAGGAAATCCAAATGCAAAATTGATCTTTTTTATGCATCTAATACTTAAGATGAAACTTATGCCTAATATCTGGTATGGCATTTAATACTCAATACTTTAGTCAGATGCATTTGCTTGTTAATGTCACCAAGTCTTGGTGAAATTCAGTTTGTATCATTCTCCTGATGTTGAAGCAGTGTTGTGAAAGTGCCAGGCACATTAAAGCATTTGCACCACCTTCAGTCTAAAGCACAGATTACCTATAGAAAATTATTTTTCTATAAAGTAAGAGAAAAATTAGTTTTTCTTTAGGTTTTACGGAAGATTTGTGTGTTCTCAGTGTTCGCATATTCTGAAGATTAAAGCCCAGTTTGGATTCGAAGTTGAGATGAGTTCATCTTAACTCATTTCAAACTTATTATTATACTTTCTTAAATTTTCACACAAAATATAATAAATAATTCAAACTTTTAAATCCCAATTTAACTTTTTAAAGTTTCAAAATAATAATAATATTAAAAAATAATATTTCAATAATATTTTATTCAACTTTCAAAACTCATCTCAACTCATTTCATCTTTCAATTCAAACAGGGCCTAATTGTTTGATATGCTTATGATGGAAAGCTTTCATTTTAAAGGTTACCATTTCAAAGCTTAAGTATTTAATTCTAATCAAGGGAAAACAGATGCTTTTGCATTGTTGATGAGAGCTCAAATTTTGTGCTGCCAGCCAGCAGGTTGAAACTTACATTTACCAAAAACGTTGAACAACTGAGACCGTCTTCTTCAGTTTTACTGATGAAACATCTAGACCATGGCGAAATTCAATTTAATTTTGCCTTTGGATACTGATGTGTCTCTGTGTTGAATTCTTGTGGGTTATTCATAACTGTCCAGAGTTTGTTTAGCCAAAAAGAAAGAAGTTCACAAAGAGTAATGCAGGCCAAGTAAAGAAAAGAAATAGATTGGATGTGACTAATTAAAGTAGTTGTGAGTGCATATCTCTTTTGAGCTATGGGTTCAGCGTGGTCATAGATTTTCCTTTCTTGCGGTATGAGTAAAGGCACCTTGTTTTTACGGGAGTTCTGTTTCTACATTAAGTCATAAAGATGTATATACGGTCAGCAAGCTTGACAACAAAACACTGATAATTGATGAGGAAAAGTGATGGTTTCTCTTTTGATTTGTTTCTTCTGAACGGCTATCTCATCAGGAATTTAATGGAAGTTTATGATGAGAGCATGGGATCTTTTGCTTGCTCATATCAGCGTATATTGAGTAATAGTGATGGGTGGTCTCTTGGTTAGACATTGCAAATTGGCCTCTCTCCAGTTTAATATCCCTTTCATCATTCAGTCATTCCCAACTTGTTTTTTGGCTTTAGAGCAGGGGCTTCTCTAGGATTGCAAGGAACCTCCTGTCTCCATTGTTTGTGTGCCTCTTACCATTCTAGCTTAGTTTTTGCAATGGCCAGTGAAAGCTTGGATGCGGTGTCATAGAACATTATACTTCACTGTTGCCATGGATGGCTGCAGTTATGCGCTGCAGTGATATGAATGTCAGTCCTGTTTATGGTGGTGACATAGGGCTTGCAAATTCTGAGGGACAAGTCTCCTGAGTCCTAATGCAATTTCCATTGCTTTCTACAATATATTGTATTATTATTACTCAAGGCCGTCTTTGTGATCTGCATATTTCCGAAGAATATTTCCATGTGAGGAAGCACCAATCTGGCTGTCCTTAGTCCGATGATAGCCAGTTTGTTATTTCAATATAGAATTCACTACCTCTTTTGCTGGGATTCTTTTCATTTTTCTGGTTGGAGAATACAAAAATATTAGTGACAGTCATCTCCATTCCCATGCGGATGTGGTCTAACACTGACCATGCATTTGCCAAAACTTGAATCTGTAGTTGGTGTAAGATATGGACAGAAGTTCTGGCTTCCCTCAACTGTTGGCATTTGGTTTTCAGAAAATAATTTGGATCCATATGAGGATGCACTTGCCCTTTATATCTTAGTATCAATTACTTAATACCTCTCCCCTGCCATTCTTTTCTCAGAAGTCTAAGTGCACGCACATCATATATTGCCTTTCTTAATGTTTTGGTAGTTAAATTTATAATTTCTGATCCTTTGGGATTCAGGGTCTGAGATGGTATGCAAAGCGGCTGAGAATAGATGAAGATGGAGATGTAGCAGATGAATTCCTTGAAGAGGTTCTGCCGGAGATGTCAACTAGCATAGAAGATCATCAAACTCCATTTCCAAAGTTTGAAGTGAAGTATAGTTCAAGGCCGGCTAAAGTGAAGAACCTGGTCATGTCACCTGATGGGAGAATTCAGTGTGTGGAACACCAAGGCAGATTACAGTGGGTATGAAGTGCAATTAAACTAAAACCAAGTTTCTGGGTGGTAGGGGTTCTTGCACAAGCATGTTGTCAATTTGTTGCTTTAGAAGAGATCTTAAAATTGTTTTGTTTGGTAGTGGAACCTTGCTACCCTTCTTATCGATGTCTGGGTTTAACTTCCTAAAGGATTTTGTCAGGGATCTTCCTGATCGATCGCTAATTGTATGAAGTGATGTTATCTTGCCATAGCCGTGAAACCTCACACTCGAGATTAAATTGATGAATTGTGACCATTCGGTTATGATTTAATAGGAGTGTAATCGCTGTAAAATATCATATATAAAAAGTAAGCTTATGATTGATTGAACAACTTTTACTGATACATATGCTGCTTTAATTTTGGCTGCCATTATAAGTTGATGAATACTTGTGACTCGTTAGTTGAATTGTAGTGGGATTGTGGATGCCCGAGCTTGTTTATTTGAGGACGCATTCGTTCGAGGGAACTCGTCAAAATAGAATTGGAGCCAAAAAGCAAATTTAGTTGGTGTTAGAAATTGTCAAGAAAAAACCAATTCTATAAGATTATGTTTTCCAAGCCAGAATCTTCATATCAGATTATGATCCTTGCTCGCAAAGAAAACCATTTATGTTCTGGGGCATATTGTAGTTGCACCTTATATTTCCTCTATTTGACTTGAAAATCAAGTACGAAATAAACAACATATTATCATTCCATGAAGGGGTGAAAACAAGAAGTGTGTTGCGTATGTGTATAAGCTGATATGCACAAACCACACCCTTCATTAGATTCGGTTCCTTTTTCCTTAATTTCGGCCTAAATTTGGTTATAAACAAAGCAAAGCGCCCCAAATGGTTGTAGCTTCTGCATAGCCCGCATTACGTGCAAGTGTTCAAATTTAAAGCATTCATATTAACCGCTTTCAACCTAAAAACCCAAATCTCCTCAAAATCAATCGATGAAGACATCACTTCAAGAAGAAGAAAAGAAAAGAAAAACAAAACCCAAACCAAAACTACTGGAACTCATGATGAACATGATCTATATCTAATTAAATATGCTTGTAACCGGGAGGGTGCCCACCTAGGGAGTAAGTTGGAGCAGTTGCTCCACCCATAGGAGCAGCAGTTCCAACGGGCTGCTGCCCATAAGCTGTGCCAGCCGGTGGAGGCCGTGGCTGGAGGTGGCCGTGATGATGATACCTGGCCACCTCCAACTTCTCAGCCGCGTGCCTTGCTTTAGCCTCGTGCAGCTCCCTTTTGGCTTCAGCCTCCTTGGCTTTTCTGCGCTCCACCGCTATCTTTTTTTCCTCCTCAGTTCTGGCCGACACCTTCTCCGTCTGCAGTGCTCAATTCAACATATAATAATTACTCACTTCTATACATGAAGAATATTCATATCAAGACTATATATACAAACAACATATGTATTGGAAAAAGAAACGTTCGTACCTTTTCTTCAACTTTGGCTGTACAGATGGTTACGTGCTCCTTGACAGCACTTGCCATGTTGCCGAGTTTCTCCTTTGCAGAATGCATCTTTTCTCTCTCCCTCTAAATCTCTCTTAATTTTGAATATCTGATTATATGAATCACAACTTCCTCTAATTATAAGCTGGCATCAATGCACTTCCAAATCCAATCATCCAACTTTTATAGTCGGAGAAGAAGACGTCGGGCAAGCCACCGAGAGTCGTGGGACGGGACACATAGATTGCCGCGTGTCAAACATGCAGATTGATGTGCTTATTATACTGCCACAACGGACGAGATTCAATACGTGAGAGTTTAGAGACTATCACATGTGAGAGATATGTCTAAATTATTAGCTAAATCATGTGTGCTGCAATATTGCTGGTGCTTTATCAGTTCCTAGATATCACCAATGAAAATGTTTAATTTACAAACTGCGTACGTATGAGTGCTCTTGCATGGAGTAGTGCGTAGGAAGTTTTTTTTTTCGAAACTTTATTTGAATTATTTGTGTGTCGATGAAAGAGTTATATATTAAAAAAAGACTTTAGTCATAAAGCGATTATATAAAAATAATATTATAAATTGATATGTATGATAGTCTGGATTTTTCCTATAGGACCTTGTTTATATTTGAAACGAATATCTATTATTTTTTATTAATTCTTCTAAGACGTTTGGAGTCAAAAAAAAAAAAAAGAGAAGAGGGAGAGAAACTTTTCAGGTAAACCCTAAGTTTTATGATAGAAACTTATAAGAACCTTGGCCCTTCTTCTTGTTTAAGATATAAAGAGTAGGGCCCATAGAGTTGAGATAAGGCCTAAAAATCCAAGAAAAGTCTATGGGGGAGCTGGTCTTAGCATGAGGCGCCTAGGGTTTCTATGAGACCTATTGACAAGTGGCACATCAAGACTTCTAGCCTTTTGAGTTTCCAATGAATTTTTTTGCATGGGGTGTTGAAAGAATAATTTTGGGGAAGAGAGAAGGTTGATAGGCATATAAGAGCTTGAGTGAGGAAGTGGAAGAGTTTCTTGGGAATGCCAACAAGCATGCCAAACTTTTTGCCAAGTAGTATGCTAAGGAATCAAGATAGGAAGAATTTTCAAGAGAGTCATTTTAATCATTTTTCTTTAGTGATGGATAGAAGGTTAAAATAGAAAATGCATGCATGGGGGAGGATCGAATTTGGAGAGAGAAAATGGGAGGGAGAGTCGAAATCTAGCATGACATTTTCTTTTCTTATACAATCTCATCATTAGAAGCATGGGTTAAAGGGTTGTTGCCATGTTTCACCCAGGTACAAGAGGGATTGAATTTTTGTCAGGATTCCAGCAATTCAATGATGAATAAAGCTATGATTTAAGTTGGTAAATGTAGAGGATGGGGGAATGATTTCTGTAATAAAGTGTTGAGTGTAGGAAAATAATGAAATAGAAAAACAATGGATAAATGCGTAGTCACACAGAGCAACTTTGAGGGTACTCTTCCTCCGGTATATTTTAGGGTACAAGATAATATTCAGATTTAAGAGATGATCCACTAGACCACCCCTTCCCTCTTCTTATACTAAGATGATGACCCTCATTCAATATCAACCTACGGCCCATTCTTACTTCCACTCACTAAGCCCATTTAGCAATTAAAGAAAATAAAAGATACAAGTAGAGGCCCATTAACCAATTTATTAGGTTCCTAACAAACTCTTCCCTTTTAAAGAACCTTGTCCTCCTCAAGGTTCATTGCCACAAAACAACTTAAAAAACTCAATTAAAGTAAAAGATAACATCAAGGATAACAACCCAGCATTGCCACTGTTTGGTGCTTCCAGAAAATCCAGTATCCAGTTGTTTCCCTTTAGTTTTGTCTACTTCTATAGCGTCATGCTCCAATACCTTTCCAAGCACTTCATTAAGATCTTTACTTTATGAAACAGGGTGCAGATGCTTGATCTCAAAAAGAGCAGTTGCAAAAAGTGTTGTTGCTAAGCAAACAACAATCCCCATTAAGCCTATAATCAGAGGATCAAAGATGATATTGTTGCAACAAAGAGTGCTGCAGATGATGACTTAGCACAAGACCCGAGTAGGTTAGAACACATTCTAGCAATGTACCTTGCATAATCAACAACATTGTCTGCAATAAAAATTGGTTTTCTTGGATCATCTTCAGGGATAATCTTCTCAAATTTTCCCACAAGGTCAGTACCAACATTAGCTTGGTACCAACACCATCTTGCTTCTCCTGGACTACTTGCTTCATCCATGGGTAGTGACTGACTAGCAATTAATATGCCATCAGTAGGAAACTTATTAAGCACACCCAAGCTGAATTGTTCATATCTTCACTAGCCTTATGGCAATGTGGCAAAATTAGCGACATAAACCTTAGGGTAGTGCTTTTTGGTATTCAACTTAGAGAAAATCTGAAATGACGAGTTCGCTTGGTTCTCCATTTGACCACCTAGATGGAACACTCTCAATAACTCTCTATTATGATCATCCCACACCTTAAATTTTCCATCCAATGTTAGTGAGACACTTGATGGCGCAATAATTTCAATCAAAGTACAATCCTTAACCCAAAAAAACTCACTGATAGTGCTAAAGAGAAACACAAAGAGGTACTCTCTTCCTTTACTAAAGGTTTCAAAAACCACTCTAAGTGGTAAATACTCAAGCAGTTGAAAGGGCTTATTAAGTGTAATCAAGTCCTTTACCACCTCAACATATCAGAATATACATCGCTTTTATGCAATATATCAAACAAATTCACTGCTCTGCTCTCACTTAGTGTACAATGAAAATGAGATTTCTAGCTTGACCTCAATTCCATTAATAATTTTGAGAACCATTTTCGGAGCATGAAGAGCATCCAAAATTTCCACATACTACAGGCCATTTTCTCAAACAAAATGCTACACTCAATTTGAATCTTTGAACAAGAAGGGGTGGGAAATACCTCAAAGGTTTCCCTGTCTCTATCAAAGGGTGCAAAAATGCCCTTCAACAACAAAGCATCCAACAAGTGATCGAAAAAATCTTCTTACCTCTCGGGTTTGTCTCCTCACAAATCAAACACAAGTAGCTAAAACAAGATGGTTGTCCTTCCCACTGAACGTTGGCACCAAGCTTGGATACCACTGCACCCTGGGCTTCATTTGAGTGAACCTCCACCTGAAAGGGATCGCCTGGATTAAGAGTAAGGAACACGACATCCTTGGAGAGGGGAGGTGTGCAGGCGATGGGTTCTGCATAGATTTAAGCTTGAGTGTGGTCTGCATCAGAGGACTCAAGAAGCAGCTTGCTTCTTCCCCACCTGATTTGTGATCATCTACGGCTGTTAAAGTCGCATCAAATGCCAGGGTGTAAACTGGCTCACAGGATAGAGTTTGGGCATGGAGAGGGGATAAAATGGAGATCAACGGACTCGGGTGCGTGAGATGGTCTTGAAGGATGGATCAGTTGTCTGCAATGAAGGTCGGCAATGAATCTGAGAAAGAAGGAAGCAATTGTTGAAGCAAAGGATATCATTGATGTCACCTTGTGCTAGTTCGGGATGAAGGCTTATAGTTTGATTTCGAGATAGGGTAAGGGTTTAGGTGAGAGGAACCGATACTGTGAACACTCGTTTCTCTATTCTCTCCTCCACGATTGCATCAATAACGGATTCCCCCTCGTTTACACTACTTGAGCTGATTTCTTCATTCCGCTTCGCAGGAATCAGGTCTTGTAAGTGAATCTGCTCTACATCCTTAACAACGAAATCAGCCTCTACTTCGTCGTCCGCTTCGCCTTGTGATTCCCTGAGAGATTGCCTGAAAACGTTAAAACTTTCATGGTATTGATTGAATGATAAGCGAAGCTTCTACACTTTGTCGAGCACTATCATCGTTAAATCGAGTTGATGTTGGCATAATTGTCTCAGGTCCATGGAGAGAATCGGTGGCTCTAATACCAATTATAAGGATCCCAGCAATTCAATGATGAATAAAACTATGATTTAAGTTGGTAAATGTAGAGGATGGGGGAATGATTTCTGTAATGAAGTGTTGAGTGCAGAGAAATGATGAAATAGAAAAACAATGGATAAATGCGTATTCACGCAGAGCAACTTCGTGGGTGCTCTTCCTCCAGTAAATTTAAGGGTACCAGATAATATTTAGATTTAAGAGATGATCCACCAGACCACCCCTTCCCTCTTCTTATACTAAGATGATAACCCTAATTTAATATCAACCTACGGCCCATTCTTACTTCCACTCACTAAGCCCATTTAGCAACTAAAGAAAATAAAAGATACAAGTAGAGGTCCATTAACCAATTTATTAGGTTCCTAACAATTTCTAGAGGCACTATATAAGCTCATGGCAGAATTTTGTGTGTCCTTTCCCCTACCATTTCTTTTTTGTCTCTTCTTCCTCCAAGGAATCCGACCAAGCCAAATCTCTCCACTCACCTCGTTTTCTTCTCACTTTCTCACCATCTAAACAACAATTTTCTTTGCATATTTGTGTGTTCTCTCCAAATATTTTATTTGGATTTATTTTCCTTACAAGGTAAGTTTCCTTTGAACGTCTTTTGTTTAAACATGCAAATGTTTGAAGAATGTTTCTACTCAAAACTTTCGGCCTCTATGTTTTCTTTTACACTCGTAAGTTTTCATGAAAAATTAGAGCTTTTGGTTCTTTCCAAAACAAAAATCCTAAGCTCTTGAGGTTTTTAAATAAAGAAAGAATAATGTCTTTAGTCAAGAGAATGTTTTTGAGAAAACAAAAGTGAAAATTAGGGTTTATACTTTCAAAGAATTCCACCCTAAGTTTTTCTCCAAGAAAATGGCAACCATACTTTTTTAACAAAGAGCATTCAGTTTTCTTGAGTAAAAAAATCCTTAGATTTAATCTTGGTTTCCTTATATTCTTTTTAGATTTTCTTGCTTTATTCTTAGAAGTTTTGTAGTACACTCCTAACCTAACTCTAGCATTACTTGTATATATGAAGTGAACTCGAGAATGGTTAATTTACATTGTTATTTTGCTTGCTTGTTGGATGATCTTTTTATAATTTCTCTATGTTTCATTAAGATTATACCTTATGATTTAATCT
This sequence comes from Platycarya strobilacea, assembly GCA_036898215.1. Lineage (NCBI taxonomy): Eukaryota > Viridiplantae > Streptophyta > Magnoliopsida > Fagales > Juglandaceae > Platycarya > Platycarya strobilacea. The sequence continues at coordinate 29,916,401 of CM072549.1, read as the reverse complement.
AAGAGTATGGATGGATTATAGTGATTGTTTGAGAAAAGAATGGGAGAAATGAAGCTTAGTGGCTTTCGGCCATGGTGTTGGATTTTGGCATGAGTAATTGGTTAATGAAAGTTTATCTTTAGAAGCTTGTATGTTTCGACTATAGTGGATTTTTGAAGGAAATATTAGGCTTTGACACATGATTGATGTTATGATACTTACTTAAATTCTTTGGGAGGTCTTTGAACTTAGACTATGGTTGCATGGTTTCGGGTATGTGTATGATTGAAGGTTTAGAACTTGTCTTGTGACATTGTTAAAGAAAATGAAGTAAAAAAGCGTCTAGGGTTTTCGACTAAGGCCTATTATGATTTTATTATTGAGTTTTGATGTCCCTAGAAGGAATGCATGAGTTGATAAAAGAAAAAGAGAAGGAAAGCTAGGGTTTGGACCCCATGAATGTCTCGGCCTTACCCCTCTATGGTTAGGGCTGTTTTAGTTGCTCTCTTTTCTGCTTGATTAAACATGACTTGCTTGAGATATAATTATATTTGCATATTTAAGAATGTTCAAGTTACGGGTTGGAAGTGCATGTTTTCTATGCCTCATGAACTACATGTTTTACATAAGAAGTCACAAGTTGCATGCACGATCATCTAAGTCACGAGTTTCATGTATTTGGGTCATCATGTTTTTCAAAAGAATCTAGTTAAGAACTTTTTATAAGAATCCCAAAGGCTATGGCAGGGTATTGCCCTAATGGAATTCTCTATTCACTCAAGAGTGTTTAAAGTCGAGTGAAACTCCTAGATCGACGAAGAACAGTCGGTTCTTAAATGGTTTTTATTAAAGGATTTCGGATCGAGATTGCACCTAAAGCTAGTGAGTGACAAGGACGATGAAGGCGAAGTATGCAAACTGCCATTAAGAATATGTTTAAGACGTAATCACCTCAACTAAAATTGTCGTAGAGTAATGCGGTAACTAGCGGGGAACATACAGTGCATAGGGAAACTGCGATGTATCCAACATATTATATAAAAAGTCATAACAAGAAATGCTATGAGCCTAAAAATGCTATGAATAAGAAGAATGACATGTAATGTTATGAATACTAAGAAAGATATGAAAAGCTTACGAAAAGTTATAAATCCATGTTAAAGAAAGTCAAAAAAAGCATGAATGTCTCTTATGAAAATGTATGATACATAAATCACGTCATAAATTTCATGATTATGATACATGCATTTATTTTGTATTTACCCATATATACCTGTGATGCCTTTGTTATGTTATTTGTGTACTTACTGCGATTTTTTGAAATCTCACTCCTTTAAATTTCAATTATTATTCCTTTCCAGGATAATAGAAGTGATTGTAGGATTAGATGGATCCACCCAGGAGGCATATTTCCCAGTAGATCTCGAGGAGCCTTGAGGGCCCGACGGAGTACTCCATCTTTTTTGATGAGGTGGCCCCATTTTGGTTTGATAGACTACTAAAGGACTTGAGGAGGAGCGTACCCGTATCGCTAGAGGACCGGCAACCTCAGGGGTGCTGTCTGGTGTTGTGTCTGGATGGATCCTTATCCCTCGATAATCTCTATAAGTCATCAACGAGGATAAGTCATCGGCAGGGTCACTGTCTTTGCATGGGCCATTTTTGTTTTGGACCTAGATATAGAGTTGTGAAGAAGGAACCTCTTTAGAAAGGGGGCAGTATTATCTTTTCTTTTCAAGTTTAAGATAATGCTTTGTAGTAGTAATTAAAGGATCCGAGTACTCCCATATTTTGAGAACTTGGTTTGCTATGACATGATACATTATGGTGTTATTAAGGCTGAACATAATGCCTGATACCTGACCCAACCCGTTTTCCCGTTATGTTCTGACTTGTTTTTCCAACCAGAAGTAGGTTAATCGGGTAACGGGTCGATTTAAACTATTTCGATACCCTTACAGCAACCCCTCATTTCAGAAACTCTGTCTCTTCTCTTTCTCTACAAGAACTGCACCTCCATCATGATTCAAAAACTACCACCGGCATTTTCCATTGGATCCTAACCCCTGTTGTCCTCAACCCAAGAGCTCGTGTATTTGAGAAAAACAGATGTTCCTCGTCCTGCATTCACACCCCGTCCGATCTTCATCTCCCAACATCCAGCAACTGAGAAATCTCCATGTCACTACTAGCGCTGTGGCCATGTCTCGATTGCTGATTGAGTGCAATAATCTCTCCAGAGCCAACCACTGCTTGAGCTTTGCTAATGCAGTCAAGTTCCCAGTCGACTTAAGCTTTTGTGTTAGGTTTCCTGAAAAGTTGGTGTTGTGAATGATGGGGTCTTCTTTGTTTTGATTATTCTATTTTTTGTGCAAATGAAACTTTTGTATTAGGGTTTTCTGAAGGGTTGATTTTGTCAAATCAAGATTTTGTTTAAGTTGTTCAGTGATTTGTTAAAAAGAAGAAGAAGAAAAAGAAGAAGAAAACGGGTTATCGGTTAATCGGGTAAGGGGTTATCGGAATGTTCATGTTTCGGGTCGAAATGGAAATTGTTGTAGTCGGGTCAGGTCGGGTTGGGTGAACAGTCCTAGGTTTTATGATTAATATGAGCTTTTGGGATATTATTTTAGCTTTACCATGTGATGATTGACAATTCATTCTTTAAATTGCCTATTTTATTAGAATTGACCTTATTTTGTGACGATATTTATTGCATACTGCTAGTAAGTTAAGTGCATGCATTTTATTTTTGACATGAATGAGGAGTATGTAGTTTTGTGTTACATGTTCCCGAAACTTCAATTTATATTCAATCCCAAGCATAGGTTAGGGGCATTGACAATATGTTTTGATGTGGTTCGTTAGATTATAAAATTATTTTTATTGTAAGACTGCAAATTTAATAGATCAAATGAAACTACATCAATTTTATAAGATTACTTTTGTTTAATTATATTGTAGATGTAACAGTACTAATATTCTATGTATAATTATGTTATATAAATTAAAATTTATCATTAATATCTATATCATATTTATTATTATTAATGTAAATTTCATTCATTACTTCACGCATATATATATATATATATATATATATATTAAATTTAGATATCAACTTAAGGAGAATATAGAGATTATTTAATGGGCGGAATCACGATAAGCATCACACGTAGGAAATTGTACTTATAACGTTTACTCACAATTAGACAATATATATGTGCTCTATGACATGTCAGTTATTGATATAATAAAATTTATAAACTTTAAAATTTAAATTAAAAAAATTGATAAAATGAGTCTTACTGATAAAATTATAAATATATATAATATTATTACTGTTGTCCAGATGACTAACACAAGAGGGGGATGAATTGGGTTATATTATAAAAATTAACACTTATAAATCAAATACACAATATAAAATATAAACAGAATATAAAACAGCAAGAAATGTAAAGAGTAGGGTAAGAAGAAACAAACTCAGTATTTTTACGAGATTTAACTCCACTGCCTACGTTCTCGCCTCAAGCTACCCCTCGAGGATCCCAAATTTATTATTCAATCTCTTTTAGGTGGAGATAGAAACCTATTACACTTTTGAATAGCACTGCTTCAAAGAATCCATGTAGAACACCCTCTACACTTTCAATCACCTCACATTTGTGATTTAACTATTCCTATGTAGAATACCTTCTATATACACAAGGGTTATACGTACCCTTTTACAAATATAAGAGATGATAGTAGGTAGACTATCAAAGTACACTCCTCAATGAGTGAGATAGAAGCAATACAGCGCAACCTATATCTCTTTTAAAAAGAACAAGAATTAAGATTCAAAATTTTAGAAAAGAGAGAATGGGAATTTTGAAAAAATGATGCAAAATTTAACAATAGATGTGTAAGCTCTTGTTGTGATTTTTGCAAAACTCAAATGAGTTATTTATAGGTAAATGAGTTTTCAATTTTAGATTTGAAAAGATTCTCATATCAAATAAGAGAACTATTCACTTTTCAAAAAATTCAAATAAAAGCATTTCCTTTTTGCATTTGTCAAAGACAACTCCATTTATTTTTCAAAAAAATCAAATCAAATCTTTTACTTTTCATACATGATAAAATGAGTATGATTTATTTTTCAAACCAAATTATTTTCTTTTTGCATATGTCAAAAAAAGTACACAACGATCCTTTAAAATTTTCAAACAAAATCAACTATCTTTTCTATTTGTCAAAAAAACACGTAACCACTTTTCAAAATTTTCAAACAAAATCAGCTATATTTTGCATTTGTCAAAAAAACACACAACCACCCTTCAAGACTTTCAAATAAAATATGCACATGTCAAATATAATAATCAATCATCTTACAAATTCAAATTTTTATATAAAAAAAATATAATTTTCGAAATTATATTATTTGATGATGTCATGCACATGTAAGAAACATAATTTTCAAAACTAAGACATATAAAAATGTCTTACATATATGAAAAAAGTAATTTCATGTTTTATGAGGAAAAAAAAGTAATTTAAAACCTTAATCCAATTTCGAATTTTATCAAGAGATGTAGAAAAATAATCTATGAGCTTCATTTGTAGACTTGTTCTTTTATGCTTGATGTGCGCTTCGCTCCATTGCGTAAATAACTTGAGTTTGAGACTTGAATTTATTTGTTATCATCAAAATCTATACGTAGATACGAAATTTGAAATCTTGGATTCAACAATCTCTCCCTTTTTGATGATGACAAATACTTAGTAGAATTTTGATACTTGCAATGATGCTTAAGCTTCCCCTGAGAATGTGCATTAGTTTTTCAAACAATAGATAAACATAATTCCAGCATATATAACAGAGTTAAAAATCTAAATATTTATGTCTAAAACTTCTCCCCCATTTGCCATCATTAAAAAGGAATCATAATTAGCTCAATAAGACATCTTCCTACAATAACCAATAGGCAAGTAAAATGGTGCGTCAGTAGAAACTGTGGAGAATTCGGTGCGCAGCCATGCATATCCGACAAAACCTACAAAGGTTGGAGGTCTAGTTCTGGCAATTCAGTGCGGAAGGAGATTCAAATCTGCTTGATTTTGTTGACCAATGAGATTTTATAAAGATTTGAAAGCTTTCTATTTGCTGTTTAAAATACCCTTTCTACCCATCGAATACTCACAAGAAAAATCTCACATTGCTCATTGATCAAATTTCTATTTATCCAAAAGGACAGAATGATGAAGAAAATTTTTTCTGGTAATCTTCTGGATTTGAACCAAGAACCGTCTCAACCAATTATTTTATCTCCTGATACTGTCAATACCATGATAGAAACAGAGATGCATTTTTTTGGTAGGATTGATTTTGAAGTTGTTGCAGCATCAAGAACTCTCAGTGCTCAATATGCTGCCTTTTTTATGACCATGTTTCACAGATTACTAGCGAGAGCAAATGAGGTTGATCGAATTAACAATCAATTATCTGTTCTGCATCAAAAGCTTACAAATAAAGGTAGAAAGAATAAGAGGTTAAAGCAGGAAGATAAAGATTTAATAGAATTAGCTCATGTTGTAAAACTTCAAATAGATGAATCGAAACGAGTGAGAGTTCAAGCATAAAGTCAACATCAGCAAATAATGGCAGCGTTTCAAGGGAGAAATAAGGACAATTGTAATTAATCTCGCTGGCTTAGCTCAGTAACTTTTGACAATATGTTTCTGGCATATCTTGTAAGCTTGACTAAGTAAGATTTGAAGAGATGATAGTTTGTCTTGTACTTATATCCATCTTTATAAAAGAAATCCTTAACTTTATCTAATTCGCATCAGATCTTCTTTTCATCTCTATAGTTCAACTTCATTCTCACTTTACAAAATTTCAATGGCTCACTAATTTTCCTTCAGTGCTTCTCGTGATCAAGATATGATATATTCTTCACCTCAAACTATTTCTGCATCTGTTGTAGGCGCCATGAAGTAACAAAATACTGATTTGGCTAATAAATTAGATCATGATGCCATTTACGAGCTTGTGAGTCTCGGGACTCGATACTCATCTTCCATTGTTACTTTCTTCGCTCGGTTGCAATCCAAAACTCGCGAAATTGATAAGTTTAGTGAAACGGTCTCTGTACTTCAACGACTTGTTATGAGTCAAACAAAAAAATAATAGAGTTAAAGCAACAGAATAAGGATTTAAAATCCTTACTTGCCCCGTCATTTCGATTGCCTAATCATTTAGACAAGGATGGCATGATGATTTATGAGAAACAAATGCATTTGAATGATGAGGCTAAACATCTCAAGTTTCAGTAGGTCATTTGAGATAATGGAATAAAAGTATCTAGCAGATATTCATGGCATGCATCATTCATATTTCTCTTTTAATCATGCATAGTCTATCTTCTGGTAGGGGTTTTAGAAAAATGTTTGCCAATTGATCGTGTGTCCTTGTGAATTCTAGTACAATATCACCTTTCTGCACATGATCTCTAAGAAAATGATATCTAATTTCAATATGTTTGGTCCTAAAATGTTGTATTGGATTCTTTGAAAAATTTATAGCATTAGTATTATCACATTTAATAGGAATATGATTGTACATAAGTTTAAAATCTTCAAGTTGTTGCTTCATATAAAGAACTTGAGCACAACAACTACTTGCAGCAACATACTCTGCCTCAGCAGTAGATAATGCAACACAATTTTATTTTTTACTAAACCATGAAATAAGTGCATGACCTAAAAAATGACATGTTTCACTAGTACTTTTTCGATCAACTTTGCAACAGCATAATCCGCATCTGAATAACTAATAAGATCGAAAAAAGTGTGCTTAAAATACCATAACCCTAGGTCAATAGTACCGGCAAGATATCTAAAAATACGCTTGACTGCAATCAAATGAAATTACTTTGGAGATGATTGAAAACGTGCGCATAAATATACACTGAATATAATATCAGGTCTACTGTCAAATATAATAAACTACTAATCATACCTCAATATACCTTTGAGTCAACTTGCTTATTGCTTTCAACTTTATCAAGTTTGGTGGTTGGATTCATTAGTATTCCAATTACCTTTGCACCTTCCATCTCAAACTTTTTGAGTAACTCTTTGATATATTTTGACTGATTAATTAATGTTCCACTTTTTGCTTGTTTGATTTGTAATCTAAGAAAAAAATTAAGTTCTCCCATCATGCTTATTTTAAATTCTTCCTGGATACTCTTAACAAAATCTTGGCACATATTTTTATTAGTAGCACCAAATATTATATCATCAACATAAATTTGAACTAGAAGAATATCATCCTATTCATATTTGATGAAAAGAGTTGTATCGATCTTTCCTCTTGAAAAATCTTTTTCAATCAAGAAACCACTAAGTCTCTCATACCAAACTTTAGGAGTTTGTTTGAGTCCATATAATGTTTTTGCGAGTTTAAAAATATAATTAGGAGAAATATAATTTTCAAAATCTAGAGGTTGCTCAGCATATAACTCTTCATTTATAAAATCATTTAAAAAAACACCTTTAACATCCATTCGAAAAAGATTGAAATTTTTATAACATGCATATGTTAGTAACATTCGAATAGCTTGTAATCTTGCAATAGGTGCATATGTTTCATCATAATCGATTCCTTCCTCTTGATTGAAACATTAGGCTACAAGTCAAGCCTTGTTTCTAGTGATAATTCCAGACTCATCTTTCTTATTTTTAAAAACCTATTTTGTTCTAATAATAACATGATTTTTGGATCTAAGAACAAGTGTCCATACATTATTTCTTTCAAATTGATTTAGCTTTTCTTGCGTAACTAGAATCCACGATTTATCAATAAGTGTTTCATCAATATTTTGGATTCAATTTGAGATAGAAAAGTAGTGTGATTACAAATATTTCTAAGAGATGATCGATTACTTACACCTCGTGAAGGTTCTCCTAAAATTTGTTTCACTGGATAATTTTTCACATGTTTCTACTGTTTGGTTGCATCTTGTACTAAGTCTTGATGATCATTCCTTCTATTTTGAATTGTCTCCAAATATCACGCATTCTTCTTCTTTAAAAGTGAAGTCAATGAATTTAGTTTTATCTCTTGTCACGTATCTTGAGCATCCGTTGTCTAAAAATCATTTACTTTTATCTGTAGAAGATTTTATGCATACCTACAAAAGCAATTAAAAAAAATTCTTGGTACCCAAGTTTTTTGGGTCCTTTATTTATTAGCATTAGAAGAAATATGATTCTTTGGTACCCATATGGTCCTAATAGTCATTGTATGTTTTCTTCTAATAGGATAAGATGATAATTATAACCATTTCTATTGAAAAATTACAAATAACATATGATATATTTGAAAACTTTGAGTGATTGTAATAATATTTTTTTTTGAAAAATCTATTTTTATGAAAAGAATTTTAAAAATCTGATTTTAATTTAATCGGTTTATTAAAGAAATTTTTATAGGGTTTGAGTTTTTCTTTTGGCATATATCTCAAGCCTACCTTATCAAAAACACATATTTGACTACTAAGAAGTTTTTCAAAATTTCTTTTCCATTTGTAAAGTTTTCAACAATCTTTTCTAAATCAACCACTTTCTTTTTCAGTTCATCATTTTCATTTTTTGAAACTATATTTTCTTTTCTTAAAACATCAATTTCATTTGTTAAAGAAGAATTTTTCTTTTTCAACGCGGTATACTTGATACCTAATTTTTCAAATTCCTCATATACCTCTTCTAAAACATTTTGAAATTTTTCATAAGAAGTATTTTCAATATTTTCGAAATTTGTTACCTCAATATCATCTTTAGCCATAAGACAAAGATTTGCAGATTCTATCCGAACTACTTGAATCATCATCCCATACAGTTTTTATTGGTTTCTTACCTTTGTATCGATCTTTCTTTAGTAGGGAACAATCTACCTTGATATGTCCTATTTTTTACATTTATAACAAATTAATGAATCATTTTTACTTGTATCTTTGTTGGAAGATTTTTTGAAACGTTTCCTTGGAAGAGTTTTATTTTTAAAGAATCTCTTAAATCTTCTTGTAATCATTGCAATCTTTTCGTCATCGCTTTCTTCATTTTCATCGTTTTCACTTTCATAAGGAACAGCTTTGAGTGCCAAACTCTTCTTTTACTTTCCTTCTTCTTCTCCTCTATTCAATGTATACTCATGGGTAATAAGTGACCCGATAAGTTTATTTACTTTGAGTTTTGTGAGATCTTTAGTTTCAAAAATCGCTGTCACTTTTGATTCCCAATGTTTTGGCAAGAAGTTGTGAATTTTTCTTACTATCTCCAAACTGGAATAAATTTTACTAAGAGATGTCAAACTATTTATAATATTAGTAAAACGAGTATATATAGAAAAGATAGATTCATCATCATTCATTTTGAACAATTCATATTCATGCGTAAGAACATAAATTTTTGATTCTTTGACTTGCGAAGTTCCTTCATAGGTTACTTTCAAGTTATCCTAAATTTCCTTTACTATCCTGCAAGTTATTATTCTGTTAAATTCATTACCATTGAGAGTATTATATAGAAAATTCATAGCCATTACATTCACAGTATAAAGTCTATCATCTTCGCGATCAAACTCTTCATCTTCCTTTTTGATCTTTACTCCATCAACAGTTTTTATTGGAATATAAGGTCCATTTACAATATATTTCCAGATTTCTCGATCTTGAGATTAAATAAATATTATCATTTTAGCTTTTCAAAAAGTATAATTATCTCCACAAAATAGTAGAGGTCGACTACTGGATTGACCTTCAGTATAAGTAGCTGCAATGTTAGCCATATAATCTTAGTTTAACAGATAGTTAATCTTATAACAGAGTCCTTACTCTAATACCAATTGTTGCACAGATGACTAACACAAAAAAGGGGGTGAATTGAGTTATATTATAAAAATTAACATTCATAAATTAAATACACAATATAAAATATAAACAGAATATAAAGCAGTAAGAAATATAAAGAGTAGGGTAAGAAGAAGCAAACTCAGTATTTTTACGAGATTCAGCTCTACTACCTACGTCTTCGCCTCAAGCTACCCCTTGAGGATCTCAAATTCACTATTCAATCCCTTTTAGGTAGAGATAGAAACTTATTACACTTTTGAGCAGTACCGCTCCAAAGAATCCGTGTAGAACACCCTCTATACTTTTAATCACCTCACACTTGGTGATTTAACTATTTCTCATGCAGAATACCTTCTACACACATAAGGGTTATACGCACCCTCTTATAAATACAAGAGTTGATAATGGGTAGACTATCAAAGTACATTCCTCAATGAGTGAGATGAAAACAATATAGCACAATTTATATCTCTCTAAAAAAGAACAAGAATTAAGGCTCAAAACTTTAAAAAAGAGAGAATGAGAGTTTTGAAAGAATGATGCAAAACTTAGCAATGGATGTGTAAGCTCTTGCTGTGATATTTGCAAAACTCAAGTGAGCTATTTATAGGCAAATGAGTTTTCAATTTCAAATTTGAAAAGATTCTCATGTCAAATAAGAGAACTATTCACTTTTCAAAAAATTCAAATAAAAATATTTTCTTTTTGCATTTATCAAAAACAACTCCATTCATTTTTCAAAGAAATCAAACATAATCTTTTACTTTTCATACATGATAAAATGAGTATGATTTATTTTTCAAACCAAATCATTTTCTTTTTACATATGTAAAAAAAAAACACACAACCACCCTTTAAAATTTAAAATAAAATTATTTATCTTTTATATTTGTCAAAAAAATACACAACCACCTTTCAAAATTTTCAAACAAAATCATCTATATTTTACATTTATCAAAAAACACACAACCACCCTTCAAGACTTTCAAACAAAATATGCACATGTCAAATATGATAATTAATCATCTAACAAATTCAAATATTTATATAAAAAAAATATAATTTTCGAAATTATATTGTTTGATGATGTTATGCATATGTGAAAAACATAATTTTCAAAATTAATACATTTAAAGATGTGTTGCATATGTGAAAAAAGTAACTTGATGTTTTATGAGAGAAAAGAGTAATTTAGAACCTTAATCCAATTTCGAATTTTATCAAGAGATGTACAAAAATAATTTATGAGTTTCATTTGTAAACTTTTTCTTTTATGCTTGATATGTGTTTCGCTCTATTGCATAAATAATTTGAACTTGAGACTTGAATTTATTTGTTATCATCAAAATCTATACGTAGATACGAAATTTGAAGCATTAGATTCAACAATTACATATATATATATATATTTGTGATATTTGGATTTGAGATTTTTTTCTCTTTTTGCCAGAATCTTAGATTGCAATTATAATTAAAATTTGAAGCTAAGATTTATGATCTTGTATATTAATTACTGCTTGTTTTTTAAGAATATCATTTTCAACGAGTTAATAGGGTTAGGAAATAAGGCAGCTTATGGACTAGTCCCATATGTTCGGCTTGTTGAGTTAATTGAGATGTGGTGAGCTGGATTTTCAAACTTTATCTCTCAAGCCATTTGACTTGCTAGTTGTCTATTATAGACTATTATATTGTTCTTGTTATAAAAAAATAAAAATAAAAAAAAAATTATTGATCAAAGATCCATTCTTATTGATATCAAATTTTAACATCATAGGTTTGTATATAATCTCTGCACCACACAATTTTTCTAGGATTACTTTTATTTTCTGATAGTTATTCCTCTAAAGTCTACTAGCAAAGAGAAGGCTTTAGCCATAAAGATATTTTACAAAACTAAAGTCACAAACTAACATACTTTGATATGGCATATTAAATTGTAAAATTATTTTTATTATAAATAGATCTAGCATATAAGATGAAGTTATCGCATCTAGTTATAAATTTATTTTGTGAAATCTTCTTATAGTTATCATATTTTGCATCAACAAAGTACACACAAATGCCCATACAATATCATGCCAACATAGATGGACCTTAGAGTTCCCTGCCTTAGGTATACAACAAGTAAGTGGCGCTTTATTGGCTCCCAAAATCAACATTGCATTCCAAGATTTTATATTGTGTTCGGAAATATGATCGAAATGGTTTTCTTGCCTCCTAAAATCAAAACCAAGGGAGGTGAAATACATTATCCCAAATTTTGTTCACCAAATGATTTTTCTCATGTCTTTTTTCCCTTCCTCTTTCAAAGAGCCAATGAGTAGGTTCTATAAAAAAATTTAAGGAATTTTGTCATGTTTTAAGATTTATCCTATCTCTCTAGAAAGTTAAATTAGCTCTTTGTAGCAATAGTCCTAAATTAGCACAAGGGAATTTGGAATTTTGTCTCATTTTTTCTATCACCTCAACCCTCATCATTCCACCATCCTCGAGGAGCTCATCCCCAACTCTCATGTTATGACGCCCTAGGTGCATTGAAGATTGAAGTATTGAGATATGTAACACAAGGTCACATGTCCCTCATTTATGACAATTAACATACAATGCACCTAGCATGTTACTTGCCATATGAAATAATCATAACAAAATAATTCAAAACTATAACAGTTGAGCAATTTAATATGGTACCAAATCGGTACCAAATAAATATTATTAATCCCAAAGTACTTGTTTGAAATCTCTGAATACAAAGTAGTATCAAAACTTTGTTCCTTCAAAATATCAAAATATTGTTTTTAACATAGTAATCATTGGTCTTAGACTTAGGAACGGTCTTTTCTAAGGCTCAGTTTGGATTAATAAATACTCTGAACCGATATCATCTAATCTTATCATTACAATTTTTTTTAATTTTTACATAAAATATAATAGACAATTTAACTTTTTGAAATATTAAAATAATAATATTATTAAAAAATTAATATTTTAATAATATTTTGTTAACTTTTTAACTCTTATATAAAATCATCTCATTTTATCTTAATATCCAAACCGCAACTAAAAGTTCTCAAATGGTCTAGATCTGCAATATCTTTTGCTAAGGTCCTTAAGGCATCATCAAGACTACCATCTTCTGTATGAATTGGACTAGGATGTGGTTTCTCCTTGCCTACTAGAGATCCTCAAGCTTGTGCCTCTCCATTAATATCTTCTATTCTATCACAACTTATATCATTCTAGAGGAATGGTAGTGTAAATTACCACACATGATAGCATGCTTTTTTCTAGGATAATGCTTTTATTTTCTAATAGTCAATCCCCTAAATTAGTTTTTCTTATTCATTTTAAAAAAAGGTTACTAGTAAAGAAAAATGCTTTAGCCATAAAGATACTTTACAAAACTAAAGTCACAAGCTAACATACTTTGATATGGCATGTTAGATAGCAAAGTTACTTTTATTATAAATAGATTTGACATATAACATGAAGTTACCACATTAAATTATGAATTTATTTTGTGAAATCTTATTGTAGCCATAATATTTTGCATTAACCAAATAGACAGGGATATCCACAAAATATCATGCCAACATAGATGGACCTTAGAGTTCCCTGCCCTTCAGTATACAGCAAGTAATTGGCACTTTATTGGTAACCCCCCATTTTTTTAAAATTAATATAATATATAATAACTATAACTTTTCTTCATATAATTGAAATTGTCCCCCCAATAATCATTCCTCTAAGATTTTTATTGAAAACTTTCACCCCAAAGTTTAATTTGAGAAAAAATTTGTCAAAAATTTTACTTCAGAGATGATAATAGATGGGTTTTATCCTATAAAAAATCGTTATTGAGTTTAATTTGCAGAAAAAAAATCCTAATTTGATATTTCATTTTTTTTTTTTTGTATTGGTTTTTAGCAAACTACAGATTTCCTAAGGAGAATTATTTTATAAGAAAATAAACATGTATTTTTTTATACAATTTTATAATATATGATTATTATTTTTATATAGTCACGTGCAAAAAACACCTATGATTTATATTCATATATATCACACACTTTATCAATCACCGCCCCAATACCAAATCTTAATTCCGTCCTTGCCAAAGAAGCACACTAATTACTGCCACAACTCCCGAAAATGTTGTTGTGAAATGACATTGGAGCTTCAAACATCAATTGGAGTCATCAGTTAAGTTGTAAACAACCTTTTAGTGTTGATTCCTACACATAAAGTTACCGTTCATGATAGGTAACGCAGCATGGTTCACGAGTTCCTCTTGAGGTACGATAAAATTTTCCTGAGAAACTAAGGGAAAAAGCAAAGGAAATCAGAATATTTTTAAATGGTATGCTTATAAATGTTTGGCCTAGTTGAATTCATAAACAAAGTAGGAGTTCATGATATACCTTCTTTTCAATTTTTTACTTTATTACATTTTCTTGGTCGATATTGAATTGAGAAGTGTGTAGTAAAACCTGAGATACAATCTATGGTTTTGAATTCCTTTTTTGCTCATTGGGTTGATATTGGAATAAAATTTGGTGATTGTAAACTGTTATGATCAAAGAAAATAGGTTTTGGGTCATGTTTTGGGGACTTAATTTAGATTGTGTTAAGTATTTGATTACATAGATTACATCAATTGGAGAACATACAAGCTAATATAGGTCTCATTTAGATAGTGAGATGAGATGAGATGATTTTAGATAAAAATTAATATTTGAATAAAATATTGTTAGATAAAAATAATATAATTTTTAGATTTAAAAAAAATAAATTATTTATTATACTTTGTATGAAAATTTGAGAAAATCATAATGATGAAATAAGATTAAATGAATCCAAACGGGAACAATTTTTTCCATTAGGTTTATGAGCACTAATAAAGATCAAAGTGAATAAGTGTTAAGATTTGTCTAATTAATTAGTCATAATTAGCTACTAATTTAAGTGAATTAGTAAACAGAAATTAGAAATAATGGATAGCGGTTATAAGTGTAGGATTCTAGTTTAAGTTATGATAAAATGAAAAATGGAATTAGGAAAATGAGTTGAGAAGGTAAGCTAAAATGAGAGATTATCTAAAAGTTAGGAGTTTCGTCTGCTATGTAGTTTTAATGTTTTTTGTGTGTGATAAATAAAAAACATAGGAATGGATTTTAGAATAGGTAAAAAAGAGGTATATGAAAAATAGTTAGAATTGGGGTGAAAATAAAAATATCGACAAATATAGAGACTAAGTTGCCTATGAAGGGGTAAAACACCATGGCCCAAGCTCAAATTTTCAACAGGCTAGAAGATAAGATGAGAAGTGACAAAGAGATGTGAGGTTGTCAGAATGGGCATGGGTGTAAGCAAGGAAGTAAGGAAAATGACAAAAAGGAAAAAGAGGCTAACACACGTAATTGAAGGATACTATCAAACTATAAACCAAGAATTGTATAAAAAGACATTCTACTTGATGAAAAGGGATCGCTCCGTCAACTCCTTCAACTTCTTCTTCTTTCCAAGATGCTCGGTATCTCCTTACAGAGTGATTTTCTTCATAGCAAATGATGCATGGCTTTTCTTGTACAATGAAATACGAGAGTAAAATATTTATTATAGTAGATTCTCCTTTCCGAACGCCTGTGGACGTAGGCATTATGTTGAGTTATGTAAATTGTGTGTCTACTTTTAGTTGTTTCATTTGCTATAGATGTACACATCGTCATCGTACAGCCATACTAGAACACTATTGGGGGTTCCAAACAATACTGAATGAAGCCCAAATTGTCTCAGTGTGTCGGAAACAACTCTTTCTCTCTTTTCAGCCTGTTGAGCTATTTTTACCGCGTTAACATTACCATTGGCCCATTAGTAAAAGTTAAAGGCTAATTTTCAAATAACTAATTAATTAAGGGTAAGATTGATATTAATTGAATTATCAAAAGTTTTTAGTTAAAAACTAGTTTTAAACCATATTGTAACTTGAGATTGACCGTTATGCAGAAGCAAGTTAGGTGTGCATCTCATTGTACTGTCTATAAATTGCTTGTTGGGATCTCAACGAGCTTTCAATTGAATGTTTTACAAAAAAATCTACGTTGTTGGATTTTTTTTTAACTTCAGGATTAAATAAGTTTTTTTAATAATGTTGTGATTTTTTTTTTAAATATTTAAAGATGTTAAAAAGTCATGTAAGAAATAATAATACAAAAAAAATAGAATGCATTAACGGGAGCTCCCAAGTGATGGGTGTAGACCCACCCATGTTTTATATCTTCTATAGCATATTACATATTGTGTGTTTTCATGCCATGATGAGTTTTTATTAAAAGCCTATTTTAGTAATCTAATGATTTTTTTTTATTAATTACTCCAATATCAATGAATGTATGGGACATCTTGAATTTTTTTTGTGAGAAATCTTATTTATATTTAGAGTGAATAATAATTTGTCCTTGAATTTTTGGCTAAGGGTGGAAGAGACCATTAGATCATTTTCTATGTTTGATGGAATTCCTTATTAAAAAAAATATAGGAAATAAGCCCAAAGAAATTAAGCCCATGAGACATTTTGCTTTAAGAGGCCCAAGTTAGGCTATGTAAGAAGGGTGAGGTGTCACTTGGCAGAAATGAGGAGTTTTTGGTCATTTCTAAAAAAGGGACTACAGGACACATGTCAACTTTGCATTGGGACTTAGAAGAAAAGTGGATGAAGCATAAAAGGTCATGGTGATTTCAAATGAAGCTTTAGGTGCCATTTTTTAAAGTGCAAGCCATGTGCAGACGTGTCAGGCTATGAGAGAAAGTGCTTTTTGGAGTTACAAGAAGGTGTCCTATTGGGAAGACAAAAATACATGTTCTAGAAGAATTTTTGTAAGAAGCAAGGGCATGAATGACGGCAACAAAGGGAGAGGGAAAGAGTAAGCCAAAAGCAACATGGGGAATGACAAGTGGTCACCTTAACTTGTCAAATTCAACACCCAAGGCGCACACAAACACTTCTCATGCTACTTGTTACTCATGCATTGGAGGAAAATCTTAGGAAGATTGGGATTTTTAAAAGAAAAGACCTATAGAACCTTTAGTGTATTGAACCTAAACAAAAAGTAAATGATGAAATGGAAAAGAAGGAAAGAAGAATATTTCGATTTTTGGAGAGGAAGAGTTGCACGAAACACAACCTCTGGACTTTCCAATGACATTCTATCATGAGAGAAATGGAAAAAGAATTTGATACTTTGCATGCATGCATTGGTTGGAAAAAAATGAAGAGACACTATAAAAGGGTGTGGCAAAAAATGGGGAGGCTCTTTGGTTCAAAAAGTTTTTTTGTCCCCTATAAGAGAGAGTTTTAGCCAATACCCATTTTCTCTCTAGTTTTACTTTCTCTCTAGCCAAATACTACCATTTTCATATGTCTCCAAGAAAACACACACTATAATTCGAGTAGAAGTTCATCACTTGAAGGTAAGAGTCTCTTTACTTCTTTTTGGTTTAGCCATGCACTGCTAAAGTGGATGAACACCACCTTGTTTTTGGATTTAGGGTTTTCTTTACTAACACCTACTTTCACTTTAGAAACTAGGATTTACTCTTCATGAAAGATGGAACTATAAGTATTCTTATTATTTTGAGCGTAGGAAACATGAGATTTAGAGAGTTGTAGTTTCGATTTTTGCAAGAAAATAAAAACTAGGGTTTGGACTCTCAAGGGTTTTGGCCCTAGGGTTTTGTATTTGAAGAAATGATTTTGTAAATGCTACAACACTTGCTCTCACTTAAATTTTCGGGTTTAGGATTTTAGTGTATTGATTTTTAATATATTACTTTATTATTTTCAGATTTCGTTGCTATCACCTTATTGGACTTTTTTTAAGTAAACTCTCAACTTATCTTTGATGTCTTTTGTATATATTACGTGAACTTAATGGTTCTATTTGCTTGAATGATGCTATAGTTTCTTATATATGCTTCAGCCTATGTACTATATTTATATTCTTGATTGATATTTGAATGAAACTTGTTATACCATGATATGAATATTTCGGCCTAAGTGTATTAGGTTGTAGTTGGTTGATTATTTGATTGAAGCATGATGTTCTATGGTTAATATACTCGGCCTATGCGTGTAGATGTTGTTGAACTTGTGTGATTATATGTTATATATATATATATATAACTATGATGAAGAAGTGAACAATGAGATGAGTTGTGATGTTTTGATTAAAAGAAGCATGATGATAACACTAGTAGTTTTGGTTTTGCCCTATAGATTAATTTGGCATGTTTGTTTGGATGCAAACTTAAGTGAATTCATGAGTTTATGAGATGAGATGATGAAAATGTATACTTTGGAAAGCCTATATGGTTCGGCCAAGGTCTTTCTAAGATTTTAATTTTTTTTTTGTCTTGGCACAGATAAGTATAAAATAAATATGTTTGCATGAAATGGTCCATGTTTATATGTTATAATATTTTTTAAGTTATATTGTGAGATGCATGCTATGGATTGGATTATAAGATTCGGCTTCTACATGTTGCATGAACAAGTTAATGTTTTGATTATGAGTTCATGTCACATGCATTTGGATCTATGTTTTTTAAAATAAAGAGTCAAAATGTTTTATAGCCACCCCAAATTCCAGAACGAGAAAATACCCTAGTGGAACTCCCTATTTACTCCAGAGCGTTTAAAGTCAAAGAGAACTCATGGGTTGATGAAATACAGTTGATGGATCTTGAATTGTTTTTGTGGAACAATACTAGAGCGGGATCACACCTAAAGCTAATGGAAATGTATTATGGTAAAGGCTAAATATACAAGCTGTCATACATGGATATGTTATGTTTATGACGTAGTTACCTTGATCAAGTAGATCGTTGGTTGATGCAATAACTAGTGGATAATATACGATACTTAGGGGAGCCATGAGATATCTATGCTTGTTAATGATATATAACATGATATGAACAAGACATTTGAGCTCAATGATATAATATGTGTGATATACCATGATATTATACGATATTATATGACATACCATGATATGATATGGTATGAATGATATGTGGGAAATGACGAGACTTGGTCTCGATATGATATGTTATGATATGATGTGAGTTGGCATGATATGTTATGATAAGAACAAGAACTTGAGCTCAAATGATATGAACACGTGTTAGGAGTTAAAAAAATAAAATAAAAAATCATTTTTACAAGAAGGTCCATGATGCATAAGTTAAAATTTCAAGTCATATGTATATGTCCATACATTTGTTTGTATTTGTTTTTATTTGCCTATGATATATATAGTATTTTGTTTATTTACTTGTTGAGATTTCGACAAATCTCACCATGATAGTTTCCACTACCATTTCCTTCCCAAAATGGTAGAAGTTGTAATAAGAGTAGGAAGTCAAGATAGGGAAGTGCAGGAAGACAACACCTTATTCAAAGAAGATCGTACCTAAGAGAGATATGGTAGGCCCGAACCCTCCATTTTGGAGCATCTAAAGAATATAGACCGGGAGTTCTTTGAGATACTCCAGTTCACTGAGAAATTTTGCCAGTTAATAATAGAGATAGGATCGAGCTTTGGAGAAACGAGTGAAGTCTAAACCCTCTTGAAGAAAATATAATATATATATATATATATATATATATATATGGGAAAGAAAGTGAAATCTCTAGCATTTTCTTAGTGAAAATTACTATTTATTTTGTGGACATGTTTATTTTGAGATATGGTCTCCTGTTTTTAGGAGTTCTTCATACTTAACTTCTTTGAAAATGCATTTTCTAATTAAAGCTTTTGGGATATGGTCTCCTGTTTTCATGATTTTTATCACTATTGCCTTAGTTGATAGAAAATATTTTTTTTCCTTACGATTTTTATTGCATATTATTAGTAAGTTATGTGCATTGCACCTTATTATTAGTTATTTGTCATGTAAGGGGAGTATGTAGCCTTATCTTACGTGTCCCCAACATTTAGTAACCGTCAAAGCCCAACTGGAGGTTGGGGACATCGATAATTTATGAATATGGTGATAACAAACTACGGTCAAGAAGGTTTAAAATCATGACAATTTTACGGTTGATATGACAATGATGGCTACCTCTAGAGTTAGTAATGTATTTAGCCGAATTGCACATGAAAAATACAAAGTCCAAGGCATTTTCTCGTGGGAGGGAACAAATGTACCCTATCAACATTGCATTCAAGATTTTACATTGTGTTCGGGAATATGACTGAACAAGTTTCTTGCCTCCTAAAATCAAAACCAAGGGAGTTGAAATAGATTATCTCAAATTTCGTTCACTCCTCATCCCTTTTTCTCCTTCCTCTATCAAAAGGCCAATGAGTAGCTACTATAAATAAAATTTCGAAATTTCGTCCCGTTTTAAGATTTATCTCATCTCTCTAGAAAGTTAAATCAGCTTTTTGTAGTAATACTCCTAGACTAGTACAAGGGCACTTCAAATTTTGTCTCGTTTTTTCTACCACCTCAACTCTCATCATTCCACCATCCTCAAGGATTTTATCCCCCACTATCACATTGTGATGCCCTAATTCTTTTTTTTTTTTTTTGATTTGATGAAGACTGAAGGTAACACAAGGTCATCTACCCCTCATTCATGACAGTTAACATGCAATGCATTTAGCATGTTACTAGCAAAATGTAATAATCGTAATGAAATAATTCAAAACTATAAAAGTTGAACAATTTGATATGGTACCAGATAAATACTATTAATCCCAAAGTACTTGTTTGAAATCTCCAAATACAAAGTAGGGGTCTCAAAACTTTGTTTCTTCAAAATCTCAAAATATTGTTCTTAACATAGTAATCATTGATTTGATATGTAGGAACGGTCTTCTAAGGCCCATTTGGATTAAGAAATACTCTGAACACATATCATTTCATTTCATCATTACAATTTCTCTAATTTTTTATATAAAATATAATAAATAATTTAACTTCTTGAAATATTTAAAATAATAATATTATTAAAAAATATTTTATTCAACTTTTATTTAAAATTATATCATTTTAGCTCACTTTCAAAATCACATCTAACCGTTCTGGATGGCCTATATCTGCAATACTAACAATGCTAAACAATGAGTTGGACTAGGCTTAGGTTTCTCCATGCCTACTCGAGATCCTTACACTTTCGCTTTCCCATCAATATCTTCAATCCTATCACAACTTCTACTATTCTAGGAGAATGGTAGCAAAAACTACCACTGTAAAATTTTAAAAAGTTTCAGCAAGTTAAACAAAATAAACACATAGATAAGATAAATATGTATAAAGGCAAATCATGAGTATTAAAATATACTTTGACAAAATATTTATGTCCCATCTAGAATTTGTTTTTCAAAAATACTGATCTTGTTACTAATTGTGTAACAAAGTTACATTTCTTACTAATCTATTGTGGTCTTATTCTATATAAAAATGTGGGTGGACATCTAACTACTACTTCTTGAAATTGTGGGCTCCCTGTCAGTTATAATCATATTGCCGACCCTTTGACCAAGTGTGAGTATGTTTAATTTAATATGATACACTAGTTCGCAATTCGCTTTCATTATATTTTCAATGTGTTGCACCCACTAGTAATAAGTGCGGCTACTTCACTCTAAAATCTTTTAAAAGAAAAATTATTCAAAGTTTGTTAATTTTACTTCATCAACATAGGACTTACCATTCTAATTTATGCATTCTATAGTAGATATGGAAGTTTCACTAGGATATTCCCTCATCCTAGCATTGGGGCTGTGATAAAGTTTTTTTTTTTTTCAATGCACAATCCGAAACAAGTTACATGTACTTGCAATGAAATCACGTAACTCTTCATGTAAACATGTTATGTAATTGTACTCAATATACCAAGAATGCATCACGTGAACATTTTGAAATAATTAGAACATTTAGATACATACATACATACATACATATATACATACATATATATATATATATGTATATGAAGACTCAACATTGCAAGTCATTTTCCAGAACTCTAAACATATCATTTAAATTAGAATTTCCAGCAAGTAGCACTTTAGCATAGCATGAATATAAAGATGTAAACCAATCATAGCATGCAACATTTGAGCATAGTATTTTATTATTCAATACAAACAACAAGATGCAAAATTCACACAGAGACGTAAGTATATTATCCATAAGTAAGCTAGATGCTAACTTACAAAGTTTCTAAAAGACTTTTAATGATTAAGTGAGTTAAAAGTATATATTTTAGACTATTAGACTCTTGAAAGTAAATACTAAAAACCAAACGTATTTTTCGTGTACACTTAAAGTCCTCTAACCCTAATTGGTTTTAAAGTCCTTCCTTCCATTCCATGACCTCTATATTGTTTTATGTCTCATTCACATAAACACACAATATGAGAAAATTGTAGGGTCATACGGTATTAACACTCATGTGAATGTTAAGTGACAAGTCATACTTATAAGATCAAAAGCCTTATTGGTCATGCATTCAAAGTATGAAGGAGATACTTTTGTGTGTTTAAGAACATCGTGGCCAAAAGTTCCTTAAGATGTGCAAGGATTATAGCTTGTGATTTCCTCATGTGACAACTAAAACGAAGAACTCTCCTAAAAACCCTAGTGATGGTGGAATATGACTTGGTTCTATAAGTAGTCCATTTTGTTTTCCATTTTTCCACCAAGTATTTGAGCTTTTAGAAAGAAACAAATACTAGACAAAACTATACTCAATAGGATTCAATCATTGCAGCCTCTCATGGTTGAGCCAATCCTCATTTCTCTCCATACCAAAACTTTGAGACTTCTTTTCTCTAGTATTTTTCGTGATATGCACTTGGATGAAGAAAAAAGTTAATAATTTTTATCATTTTATCCTCCTTTTGAGATTTCTTGAATCCTTTCTTCCTTTTTTGGTGCATGGAGTTGGTGTTTAGATGAAAATAAAAATGATAATTGTTTTTTATAAGTATGCGAGAAAGAGAGGATATGAGAGAATAGAAAGTCCGAAATGTTTTGATCTTTCCTCTTGCATATGTACATGCACTAGCCATAAATGACCTTATTTATACCCCCTTATTACAACTTTTTCTCTCTCTTACCATCACTTTAGGAAATTGAAAAGCCTCAATAAACCTTCCTGCGTAGGCGCCATTTGGTTCTTTATACTCTAGTAAAGACTCTCTTCCAGCTACCTTCCTTAATCATCGCCATTCTTAGAACTCACAAGCTATATTGCATGAAGGAAAAGTAGTGTCTATTGATTATTTATCAAAACCCTAGATTCCATCCCCTTCTTCAAGTTCTTCTAGAACCCTTGCTCAAATTTGCATAAGCGACATGTGGCATTTTCTTATTAGAAAATTGAAACCTCTTTTGTGTCCCTCAAGATTGCACATCTAAAACCCTAAATTCTCATGCATAGGTGGTGTGTTCCTCGCATAAATCGACCACTCCCTTCTTCCTTTCACTATTGATTTTTTTGAAACTCAAATATACAAGTACATGGATGACAAGTGGCATCACTTGCCATTGCCAAAATGACTTTTCCTTCCCTCTCATTATTTTTATTCTAGAAACTTCAAAACTCATCTTACATGCTTGTCAATGCTGTATGGATTCCTATAGATGATGTATAACAGAGAAAGTAAATGATGAACAATGTAATAGAATAACAGTGAGAAACGTAGTACAAATAAGGTGTTTGTGAAAATGAAAGATAGAATTTGAAAATTACGTCTTGGGGTATTCGAGGTCCCCAACTCCTCCCAATGAAATAATAAACAATTTTAACAATAATTTTCCAGGTAGCCAAACAAGAACTCTCTTCCTATACATATACTAGAAGGTGATGACTTGATTCGACAGCAACCAATAGAGGTCACGGGCCATTTCTAACATACCTTAACTAGGCCCATGGGCCATTACACTACTTTAACTTCTCAATAAAATCAAAGATAACAAATTATAGATAAAGTCCCATTAAACCCAGCCCAACTTACTCTGGATCCCTAACAATCTCCCCCCTTTAAAGAACATTGTCCCCAAGGTTCATTCCCATTAGCATTTAGACCATTGCATCCATGGTCAACTGACCATTGGATAGAAAGCATTTCATGGAAGTAAGAGTTTGCTTCACTCTCAATATCATTCACATATCCATCTGATGCTAAAGTAATGTAGCAGCAAATGGGCTTTCCTAGACAAGACCCAACAATATAACCTAAGATAAGCAATCTTTACCACAAAGGTAACTACTAGCAGATACCATATTCATTACTTGGGTTATTGAGTTCATGATAATTAGTCCAAGAGAGATCCGATACATCCAATTTTTAGCTCAGGAGGACCACTCTGATGGCTTTATATCTTCACCTTCTTCAATGCCTCCACCAAGTAAGTCTTCAGAAAATACAGGAGTTCTTGGTATTTGCTTAGTGTTCTTCAAAATTGTGTGGGAATTGAAAGACCACTTTGCAAGAAGTTTCAGTTGACGGGAATGTAAGCATGCCTTAGGGGTACCATAATTAATGGCTAAGATATTTCCACCTTCCATTTGTATAACCAAATGTTCATCCAAACCTTATCGTGGAAGACACCTCACTTCCAATGAAGAAATAATATATTCCCTCCCAAGAGAACTTGAAACATTGGATGGCAGTCTTATCTTATAAAAGTTGTCTCCTTTCAATAGATTTGAGACATCTTTTCCAACTCGATAAAAGCATCTCTTAAAAAATGTAGCCTTGCTAGTGTACATATATGCCTTCAAAAATATCTAATAGTCCCAAAACATTCCCAGAGGAAAGCTTCTTCAGCATGACCTAACATTCCTGGCATGGTCTTCAACAATGGGATGGGGTGGATCTGTCAATTGAATCTAGAGGCGCTTCCTGAGCAGCTAATATGCTTAAGTATGTGATAATTGCAATGAATACATTGTTGATAAAAAAAAAGAAGACTTGAGATTGCAATTAGCATTGCATGCAAATGTATAAGTAAATTGAAAAATCTTGAACTAGCCATTGTATGATCCATTGGCAAAACCAAGAACATTACCAACAACCATGAATAGAGAGAAATACGCATTTGCCGCTCGGGTTCTTCGATGATCATTTTTAGTGAGCTTAGCTAGTAGAGCTCTACAATTTATTACCTATAGAATGAACTTGGGGAAAATGTGTTGCACTAACATGTGCTCGAGTTGGGACTTGTAAGGTTCAATTTGTTTCAATTTATCACAAAGAGCTCCAATGGCAAGAAGAGCACTTTTTTTTTTTTGTCTGTAGGGTTCGTACCCTACAAGAGCTTCATCATTACTCTTAAAAATCTCCACAATGAAGTGAATAAACTTGTGCAAATTTTCTTTTCCACGTTTGCTAGTTAGCTCACTGGCAAGATCCATAGCAATAGTCTTTCTATTGTAATAATCTTCCATTATATCATAACCCTTGTTCACATACTCATGAGTGTCTTCATCCCAAAGCATGAGAATTGCAATAAACGACTGTGAAGCCCACTCGGTTCCTCTATTCAATAACTCCTGCATTGTCATTAAATCTATACAATTTCTCTTTCAACCTCTATCAAAGGGCTGAAAAACTCCTTTAGTTAGCAACACATCAAATAGTTGGAGAGCAAATTTCTTATATTTAAAAGCTAGAAAACCCAAAAATATTTTCCCTTCACCGTAGATCACCAACAAAGTAGAAAAAATTTCATATACTTCAGCCAAACCTTCGATTATATATTGAGCATCCACCCAACCATCAATTACTCTTCTATACTCAAAATTCATCCATAAGAACCACTCAATATTAGATTCTGAGACGTTAACAGAATTTATAGAGGATAACCTATTTGGTGATAGTTAACTTCTAGAAGTTGTTAGACTCTATGTAGGACTAAACTTGTATGAATGAATTGCTCTGCACTTTTGGGAGTTGGAAAGTCCTAAAGAAAATGGCATATTCACCATTACATAAGAGCTTGAAGCTGAACCAAGAGATAGTAATGGTGTATAGATGATATCGTTGATTTCAACTTCAAACTCAGCTAATGACTGATGTAAGTCGGCCTGGTACTTTCTTGTTTTTGCAACCTTCTTCCAATAATTGTCGAGGTACTCTTTCTCGAGTTGTAGAAGTGTCTTGGCTCAGCCCCTGTCACTCTTAATTTTCACCCATAATTTTGCGAAACCCCCAAGAAAGTTACAAACAAGATTGTGATTGGGGATCCAAATGAGAGACATCTGTTGCAAGAAAGGTTGTGGTTCGGCCTTCAATTGTTCCTCAGTAGGTGGTGGAGTCTCAAGAGGAATCTTGATGGTTAGGGTTTCCCCTTTCATTGCCAGTGCCTCTATTTTCCAAGAAACAACCCAACAAAGAGAAGGGAAGAGGAATTCATTTTTTATGAGATGAGATTTGCTACCGTTTTCATGGGGTGTAACTCGGGTGAACTCTACTATTGTTTTCTCTGTGACATCGACTTCATCCCTAATTCCAGTTTCTTGTTTCATGATTTCTTCTTCTTCATTTGTTGCATTTTTTTTTCCTTGTGGTACTGATTTTGGTAGTGCTTCCACTTCTATTTTTTCCTCTTTGTCGCTTGTTTCATTCTCGTTTGTTGCCTTTGCTTTTCCGTCATTTAGAGTTTCCACTGTTGTGACTTCTACCTTTCCCTCTGCATCGTCGTCTTCTTTGCTTGCCATTTTAATATCATCCGCTTATAAAATTTATCCAAACCATCAACTAATGATCGAATCTCTTGCAATTTGTCGAACATTGTCTCTAGCAAATACATTTGTGTTTGCTCAATTGTATCACATCCATGAAGAATCGGTGGCTCAATTGTAAGGGTTCTCATAGATGATGTATAACAGGGAAGGAAAATGTAATGGAATAACAATGAGAAATGTAGTGCAAATGAGGTGCTTGTAAAAATGGAAGATAGAATTTGATAACCATGGCTTGGGGTATTCAAGATCTCTAATTCCTCCCAACGAAATAACAAATAGTTTCAAAAATAATTTTCTAGGTAGCCATATAAGGACCCCCTTCCTCTATATATATTGGAAGGTGATGACTTGATTCGACAGCAACCAATAAAGGCCATGGGCCATTTCTAACACACTTTAACTAGATCCATGGGCCACTACACTACTTTAACTACTCAATAAAACCAAAGATAACAATCCATAAGTAAGGGCCCATTAAGCCTAACCCAACTTACTCTGGTCCCTAACAAATTCCCGTGTACCCTTAGAAAACTGAAACTATCTTGATGATTGTACCTTCTAAAAGTCTTAAGGTTCCTATGCATGAATGTCATGTAATAGGAGTGAATGAGGTGGCATGGGCCTCTTTAAATCTGAACCCCTAATGCCTTTGCATGCTCGCCAACTGGCGTGTACCTTTTTGGAACAATTGAAATGCCCATTCTTCATATGCCTCATGATTACGTCTTGGAAATCCAAAGATTTCCCTCTTGCTTGGCAACTCCACTAGGTTTCCAAAACCCTGATAGGCTTTCTCGATCCCTTTTCTTCATAGTCTCAAAAATCATTGGGCCTAGGTTCTTCTCTTGGCTTTTGGGTGACTACTCAAACTAACAAAATATAAGTTTAAATCTCACTTCACATGGTTTTAATCTCTATGGCCCTTAGGTCTATACATCACTTAGGCGCAAATAAAACTAATTCTAAATCTTAAAGACCTAACTTGGGCTGGGATGTGACACTTCTTCAGCAAAACCATCATAGTTCACATTAGTGGTGCATTCAAGGAGAGTTGAATTGAAAGAGTCTATTCTTCTTCCTCTATCGAAAGGCCAACGAGGTGATATTATATGAAACTTCAGGGAGAAACAAGTGTTATATGATCACAGTCATAATACTGAAGCATACCCCTAAGTGGCATTTCATTAAGCAATTAAGGAACTATATTTTTATCTACTAAAACTTGCAAACCTATGAGATTTTTCCACTGCACACCACCAGAGATTATTAGAGAAGCATAAAATACTTAACATACCTAAGTTTTCTTATTCTTATCCTTAAAATTCTCAAATATAAAGCATATTGTTCTTGATGTTGTTGTGAGTGTCGAGTTCAATTAGTGAACATATTTCTTTGCTTGCTAATTGCTATTTTTCTACCCATTTCGAATCTCCAATCTTCCGGACTAGTTGTCTGTATAGTTTGAGAAAGACCTCCCTTTATGTTTGAGATGCAAGATACTGTTCTTCCAATTCAGACTTCTTTGAAGCAACATCATTATGAGTACTAGAAACAATAGCAACAACTTGATAGGGCATGTGCATCATCTTGTAGAAATCCTCAAAGTTTTTAATTATTTTCTCATGCATTGTCTAGGATTCATTATAATTTAGACCAGGCACCTCTCCATCACTGCATGCAATCTTTATCTTCATGAAGTGCTAGCCCATCACCTTCTAAATTATAATGTGCCGAGATAATATCAGAATTTTGGGTCATTTTAAGCGACTAAGGATCTTTATCCTTAACCCCAATATTCTAAACCCCAATTTTCCATTTTCATCAACCACGTTGGTGACAAGATGATAAGCCCTTTCTCTCACTTGAGTCTTTCCAATAACGTTTGGGTACATACACCACACATAGACCCTCATAAGAATCTTTTAGAAAAGGCTAAGATCTCGTTTGTTTTTATAGTTTATCTCATCTCATATTATCTCATTTAATTATTATAATTATTTTAAACTTTCACATAAAATAAAATAAACAACTCAAATTTTTTAAATCTCAAAATAAAGTTATAATAATATTTTATTTAATTTTTATCTTAATTCATCACATCTTATTAAATATCTAAGGCCAGTCATGTTCTCTCAAGTCTACCTAAGCATATAAACATAAAGCAAACAAATATAAAAGGAAATACAGAAACTGGGCTAATGCTCGGCCTAGCCCATTCAAGGGAATGCAATAAAAGAAATACCATAGTCTATGACCTTTTGAGCCCGTCCAAATCAGTGAGCCCAGCCCAAATAAAATAAACTTCCTTTTGAGAAGAAACTTCTCAAAAAAAGGAGACAGTGCCAGTTAACATTTAAGCCCAGGTTGATTGGATTTGCTAAATTGTTCTTTCTAGGGCAAAGGAAAGTTTTATTGAATACAGATGCACACCCAAGTATTTAGGGAAAGCATCTCCCTCGGCTTTGGTAAGGAACTCCTAAAGAGTAACTATTTCCATCTTTTCTCTCAGAAAATAATAATAATAAATATATATATATAAAGTATTTCCTTCCCTCTTTTCTTTTGTTAAATTATTTCTGGTATGCTATGGCAAAAGGTTCAGAAAATTTGAGCTGCTCATGACGACAGAGGATCTCATAAATATTGTGTTTGTGTGTTTCCCCTGCATGCATCTTTCCATGTTCGATCTGTCTTCAAGCTCAATTCTTAATCAACAGAAAGATATCTTCAGCATAGTGGTTCAAAACACCACTAACTATCCATTAAGTTAAAGAAATCAGATTCGTCTCTTCATCTGTTCATTTACCTCTTCTTCTTGGTATTACTGTTATCAGAAATGATTTGCACTTGCAGGTCTATTGTTGATAACTTGTCCACTTACTAATGCAAGGTAGATAACAAAATGAATAATTTTAATGTCAATATAAAGGACAAGTTCAAGGCTAAATTTTTTTTTGTCTGACCTCAAAAAGTATATCAACTTGTCCTGGGGCCACAAGATTGTAAATTGACACTGATATTTTAAAATGACAAAGAGTTTCTACCTTTTCTTATAGCAGCTCCACATAATTAAAAATTCTTTATTTGGCTAAAGTTGTGATAAGAGAGGCTCTAGATGGTATTTTATCAGGATTACTTGATGAGTGGTTTTGTCCGGAGGACATCAGGGAGTATGGTTTTGAATGATTGCATGAGGAAATAGGATGAGTCATTTGAGGATTTGTTTGTGGAGTTCAAGCTGGGCCTACCATGCTGCTGCGTTGGAGGGTAAAGATGCAGAAAACATGGCACTACTTCTTCCTAAGAGGTACCTTGTTAAAGTTGACACTTAATTTGTATTTACTTTTGCTAAATATGCTATTTGGTTGTCTACTTCAGAATGGTGTATATTTGTCTTATACAGAATCATTTGGCATAACTGTAATAATAATCCTCACCTTTGTGGGGGCACTGAAATGCAGACAAAAGTAGCTGAGCTGGCTCTCTCTACCCACATACTGAAAAATCTAGCATTATTAACTATCTAGAAAGATGCCACTAAAATGCATTGCGACAGAGATTTCAACTGAAATAGAAATCGACCATGGTTGATCTTTTATTTTTTATTTTTACTAAATCTCAAAAACATGGAATATGAAAACTACAAAGCCCAAAAATACGGCAAATTTAATTGCCTCAGTATACCCTGATGAAGAATTTTTTTTTTTTTAACTCTCTTTTTGGTTTATACTACATTTTCATGGTTTACGGCTGATCTGTTTCATATTTAGTCAACAAGACACAAATATGTATAGCATAAAACAGGTGAATCACCTTTCTGTTCACACGAAGGTAACTAACTATCTATCTTTGTGAACACTGGATGGTGGACAGAAATTGTTTTAGCTAATTTGAAGATGGGCGTGAAGTCATTTCATAGCTTGCCTCAGAAAAGCAATAGAAAAATTAAAAAATTGATAGGAACATCCTTGTGGTTTGCTTCCAAGTGAAAATGACATTAGTATCTTCAGGTTCATCTTATTTTTAGAGGTGCAGCTCTTCTACAGAAGATGTTAGGAAAATCTGGTTTATCGGCAAACAGACATAACATATTAGTATTCAAAGAACCCCGAACTGGTAATCCTGCAGAAAATTAGGGAGCCTAGAAAAGGCTACTCTAACATATTTCAAATGGAACTATAAGTCTATGAGGTTAGTTACACATATAGATCACTGCCATGCAACGCTCCCTGATTCCTCAAATGGTGGTTGTCCAAATCCTAATCGGTGATCTTCTAGGAGTCATCTTCAAACATGTTGGTTGAAGTATGCAGCAGCATAAGATGGTCAGCATCGAACAGGGCTTCATGCACAGTACTCGCCAGGGATGGTCAGCATCTAACGAGCTTGTAAAAATTGAAGCTGGGTCTAAGTATGCCTCACCAATGGCACTGAAAGTGTGGAACATTTTGCCTGTCTTCACAATCTTCCTAGGACAGAAATGTGGTCCAAGGAATATGACTTGACGTGCCTGGACCAGTAGATGTCAGAAATTGCGTTTATCCCTTACACATCTAAGGACTCTAAACCTTGTAAAGTTGAAGCTAGGCTTAAGCATGCTTCACCAATGGCCTAAGTATGCTTCGCCATTGATGGTCCATGGAAATACTTGAGGTGCCCTGGACCAGTAGATATCAGAAGTTATTGATATTTTAAAGTTGATAGAGCAAGTCAGAGGGAAAATTTGTGCTTGATATTATGTTCCGATAAAAGATCTCAGAAAGGAAAGCAAGTTAATTTTTTGAACTTTTTTTAATGGGGTATGTGGAAGCTGGAACCGTATGGATATGAAAGCAATGCTGAAAACCAGATAATATGGAACTCTATAGTTGTTTTCAGCTTTTATGGTTGGGACATAAATAGATACTCATTAAAAAGTAGTGGATGGATTAACCACCACAAGGTATATCTCACGGATATGATATCAGTTTTCTTGTTACATCAAGAAAACAACTAAAGAGAAAAAGGAAAATTAAGTGGTGTTTAGATCCAGTGGACTGCATAATTTGTTCCCAGCTGATTGATGATATCAGAAATGTAACAAGCAAGAGGTCCAATGCTAAGAAATGTAACATAGTTATCGTTCTAAAGATGTTTGCTGAAGGGGTGAATTCAAAGTTAGAATAGTTGAACGCTTCAAAAGGGAATTATGTCCAGACCAAATGTACGATTTGCAGCTAACTTATGTGATCAAGTATAATTGAAGGAAAGTTTTTAATTCTCATTAAAACAGTTTTTATTCTATAAAGAGACATTATAGAAAATGACTGAAAGCAAAGTATACATGGAGGTACAGAATGATCATGTCATATTGTGGTGGATATGTTTATGTCAAAGAACCAAACCGCTTTCCTTTGTGAGACCTGGATAATTGCATATTTGGCGACAAAATGAGAGGGTCTCAATTAAGATATCCTTATCATGTGCTACAAAGAAGAATCATTGCACATCAACAAATACTGACGTGTTTCAAGATGCAGGCAGATTTGGAAGAACAGAAAATAAGGTGCGGCTAAGAATGGAATACATTAGAAAAAATTTCTTGTTGTAAGGTCTTGTGGATTAGTAGCCACTTTGCAACTTATTCAACAAATTGAATACTGCTTGGCTTATTTTAATGGTGAGAGTAAGATACATAAAAATATGGTGAAATATGCTAGGAATTTTTTTT
Source organism: Platycarya strobilacea (assembly GCA_036898215.1). NCBI lineage: Eukaryota > Viridiplantae > Streptophyta > Magnoliopsida > Fagales > Juglandaceae > Platycarya > Platycarya strobilacea. The sequence goes on along the minus strand of CM072549.1, from coordinate 29,884,045 downwards.
TTTTCCTTTGATTCTCTAGATAAGTATAACGTTGGATTTACACCTCGTGATGGATGGGTGCTATTCTTTACCTGATTGGGAAAGCTTTCCTTCTTTATCTAGGCAAAAAACTATGCTCCTAAATGTTTTCTTGCACATCAGGTTTCAAATCCACCATACGAAAAGATTTTATCCAGTCCTGAATTAAATGCCATGTTGTCTTTATTTAAAGATTCTTTTTGGGTTCTTTGATCCTATAATCCTTGTGAGGTTACTGATGAAAGTCATAGTCATTCACCACCACTCATTTAATAACCTGCTTCTTCAGACAATCCTCACGCTCACCTCAATAATGTTTCTGAAATATCTCCTTGGTTCCCAACACAATTTGCATTGGGTGTTAATTGCTGCCAAGAAATTTTTTTTTTTTTGAATTTGGACAAGTTCACAAACCAAAAAGCAGAAAGTATGTGATGTGAAATTTTCTCGTGTACTATGATGTCATTCCTAAACACTTTAAGGTAAAACCAAAATAAAGTTCATATATCTGAACAGTTCCAAAAGCTCTCATAAGTCTTCTAATATGATAGTTTTTCATACATTCAACCTGCCAATACTTTATTCATAAAAGACTTCACGCAAGGAAAAAGTAACTCTATACAGGTGATTATGGGGAAAATCTTCTGCTTGCTGAAAGATGCACTGATGGGGAATTTTATTATATGCAAAACCAAAGTTGTAGACTTTGTAATATCCACTTAATTCTGTAGAAATTTTAATTGTGGAATTTCTGTTCCGTTGTGCTTGCTGAGGCCTGCATCATCCATGACGTCACACTTCAGGAAATATGAATACACAGAAAGAGGAAGGTTTTACAACTATATAGTTCTCATGCTGCTGATAGTTTACATAATATATCTCTCATCTCCCATGGTCAGAGGCAATAAAGATATTTATTACCCCTTCACGTATTCAATATGAACCACATTCGTTAATATCCTTACTTTTTGAAGAATGAACTGCTTGGAATTTCTGAGGTGCCAGAGATCAGAAACATGCTTGTAATTCTCAACATCATTTATATTTGCCCACATGCTGGTGGGCTGTTCAAGATAGTTTTAGCATATTACAGTTGTGAAATCATCACTTATCCCAAAAGGTTAACCTGATGAGAAAAAATAGATTTTATTATATATTTTATAGTGAGGTAGATTTTATTATATATTTTATAGCTTAACACTCCTTCATGTGTGGGCCAAACTCTCTCTCAATAGATAGCCTAATACGTGAAATATTTAATTAAATGGTATAAAATGTAGAATCAGAGTTCAAATCTCAAGACCTCTACTCTAATACCATGTGAAATCACCATTTGTCCTAAAATATTAAGTTGATAGAAAGAAATAGATTTTATTATATGCTTTATATCTTAGCAAGAGTTGGGTACAAGAGAAAGGGGGGAATTATTATTCTTTTCCTATTGTAGTTGCTTGCACTCTTTATGCATTTTTTGAAGCTGTATGTATTTAAGTATCTGTAGTATATTTATTCATCAACCTTAAACAGCTGTTAAATCCAAATTTCCTGATCATAAATCTGGTTTTAGTTTGGGTCACATACATTAACAAGAAACTCTTTAGTTCAATAGAAGTGTGCACTGTGTAAAAGAAATGCATACTGACCCCAACCGATGTCACAAAATTGCAGACAGCACATTTCACAGATCGTGCTCCATATTGGTACATTAATAGCATCCGGCAGTTGCCACAATTGACGTGTGCCACCTGGTTTGCTGTTGCAAGACATGTTGCTTTCCCAATTAGCAGTTACTCAATTGGTAAGATTTGTGGAGGAAAGAAGATGAATTTTGCAAAACAGTTTACCTTCCAAGGCTAGATTGACAGTGTGACAACAAGAACACTGCACGCTTGTTGCTCCACGGATGTACATAAGCAAGGTATGGCACCCTCCACAAACCAATTGGGCCATTTCCGTGCCTGTGAAAGAGTCAAACAAACAGAAAGTGAGTGTTCTTTGGCTTTCTTGGTCTTGTCTACTTGCTTAGCTTAGACCAATTCAGCTTAAAAAGTCTCAAAACTAAACTGAACTTTTAATTGATATAAATATCAGAGCTCTATGAACCAAGAACTCATATAGAAAGAAACATACCTGGAGGTGGCACAGCTGTGACTGCATTGCAAACAGCACAGCATACAGAAGTTGCTCCCACCGGATACAGCAAAAGGTTTCGACATCCAGAGCACACAAGCTGGCTCTGTGCACCTAATGGCCAGCAAAAGTATAAACTATCTCAGAAGGAATAAATAATAAAAGCATGGAAACTTTGTACTAATGCGGAAACCAAAACTATTACAGCATCGATGCCTGCCTAGAAGGGTAGTTGCTTGGATGATGAACAGAGCATGGCAGGAGACTAGAATAGATTCAAGTAACTAACAACTATTGTTAATTTAAGAAGTTCATCATGTTTAATATTTTCAGTTCTAAATGTTATAGCTTTTGATTTGACTGACCCCTCAAATAATGTACCATTTTAATGAAGTGCAGGTATTCTTCTTGTTTGAAGCTATATTTGGAACCAATGAAGTATTGACAAGAACGGGAATGAGGGAAAAGGAAAAAGAAAAAAGAATTGGAACAATCTAATATTACCACAACTGGCTCATCACCAGTAGTGGAAAGATGCCTAGATTTCTAAACCATTTTCCCTTAATCTTTAGTAAAGAAAAGAAAGAGATTCTACACTTTTAAAAGCTCAATCTACTGCAGAACTGAGTGAGATACCATTTGCAGGTGGTGGATATGGCGCTGGAGGTGTCGGATACGGTGCAAGCGGAACTGGCATTATAAAAAATCTCAAATTGTTAATTCTTTCCCTTTGAATCTCTCAGTTGTTCACAGCCTGAGAGATGCAGAAAACTCACATCCTCCCATTCTTATGTCCTGGATATAGAAAAAGAAAAGAAAAGAAAATAGAGAAACCCAGAAAAGAATGCTACGAATGTAAGATCTAACGAGAAGGTCTGCCAAAACACACCTTAAATTGCTGAGGATATAAGTAGACATTGGAGTAAAGTGAGAAAAGATGGCGTTAAAAAGAGATTTTTTTACCCTCTGTTTCCTTTCACTTCATTGCAAAGACAATTTAAGATATAGATGCGAGTGATTTACTTCCATTCCGTTGGTGGCATATCAAGATCAGCTTTGTCTCAAACTCTGGGCCCCCATCTCTCTCTCTCTCTCTCTCTCTGCTATTAGTGGTAATACAATACTGCATGTGAATGACACAACCAGCCACACGCTCCTTCCTCACGGGAATTGGACGGTTAACAGTAACCCACGTTAGGCAGCAAACAGCAATCGGGGCCGTATGTAAGACACTACTCTGACTCTGCTTGCTCAGAAATAGAGATTGCGCGGTCAGTCCCTTTTTGGCTGGTGGTCCTGTTTGCGTTGCATTATTATGAGCTCACTCACATATCGGTTTGACATCCAACCCATGATTCATTGCTGCATTTACCTCTGCAACATTCTAATTAGGGTCTATTATTTATTATTTTATTATTATTTTTTTACTACTATTTATAAAATATTTGAGATTACTTTACTATCTAAACGCAACTTAATTTTGACTTTGTCGATATCCCAAATTTTTGCATGAAGCATGTAGAGTACATCAATAATGCAGCACTCTCGGACTAAGGTTGGCGTTGGGACAAAGAGAAGGCCTAGATTATTGTCTTTGACCTTCTGTGCAGTCACAGTTTGAGACTATCTAATCTAGGCGCTCTCTCTCTCTTAATCCACAACAATGAGCCAATATTTTTTGCCAAGTAACAGTAGCGGAGCCAATAATTGTATGGAGGAAGGCTAAATTTTATATTGGTTGATGTATTTACGTAAAGAGAGTAATGTTAAATACAGTCTTTTGGTATACAAACTCTATATATTCTTTTTTTATTTTAAAAAAAAATAGTAAGGTCTATAATTAAAAATAATATATTTTTTTTTAATATAGGTCTTAAATTTACCTATTTTTTTTAAAATGGAATGGGTCAAACATGCACTTGATCCTAGGATTGTAAACGTCATTTATCTTATATAAATTAAAAAGAATTTGAAAAATCATAAAAACATAACTACAAATTATTTTTCATATAAATTTTCAATCTTAGATCATTTTTCTTATATTTACATTTAGATTCTATATTAAGAAACTCAATATTATATAATAAAAAACATTGGGATCCATCTTAATAAGTTTACTATTTTTCCTAAACTTAATTTTAATTTTAATTTTTGAGAAACCATATCCTTGAAAATAGATAATATACAAGAATTAAACAAGATTTTGGAACTACAAAAAAATTGGAAAGAGACATTTCTAGGTATATTGAAGCTTTTTTAAAAAAAAATAGAGTATATAAAAATTATAATTTTTTTGGGAGGGCCATTTTTAATATTTATAAAATTATTTGTAAAACTTATGGACTATTTGCCCCCCGTGCCCTCAAGTGGCTCCGCCCTGCCAGGTAATATCACACTTTCATCCCAATAAATAAAATGAGACGCTTTTATATCTTTGGATCATTTTTTATTTGTAAAATAAAAACTCAAAATTTGATAAACAACATTTCATCATAACAAATTGAAAGTAAATTGAGAACGTGGGTATCTAGAATTTTTCTTTTTGACTACATGAACATTTTTCAAAACTTTGAGCACGCATGGGAGTACTGATTTTCCAGCTAAGGCTTCTTCAAGGATAATATATGCAATTGACATCGATTTCAAATTGCTTACATGGCTGATCAGAGTATATTTTCTCTCAAGTTTGGGATTTTCCTGGTCAGGTTATAAGATCATCAATTTTCCGGTTTGTATGGCCCGACATGCTTAGGTAATCTCGGACATTATACAGTATGCAGAGGCGTGCTATTTGGGGTGTTTTTCTCTCTCCAATTGTTAAGACAGCTCAGCTCATGATTGTAGGCAAGAAAAATCAAATTCTGTCATTTGATCATGGTTCTATGTCAACACATTCAAGTGTGTAATCAGTCTAAATTGATCCGATCTTATACATTTTTTATAATTGAATCAGTATACATCGGCATTAAAACTTAATAACCTATATTGGCAATGGCGGAGCCTCGTTGAGGTAGGGGGCATCATCCCTCCTTCCCACGGCTCCACTCCTATTTTTTTAAAAAAAATTTAAAAAATATATATATAATATATGTTATTTTAAAGAAAATAAAATAAAATATATTTATTTTTGTATAATTTTGTAGAATAATATTAATTTTATTTTGTGTTGGTCTCCTCTCTAAAAATTATCTTGATCTCTTTTTACAAAATTAATCTAATTTAAAAATAAAATACAACTCATATAAAATAAAATGACATAATAACATAATGATATATTTTTATTATAGATAAAAATAAAAATAAATAAGAAGTTAAATAATTTCTAATATATTTTTAATATATTTTTATTATGATGACATATTCTTATCATATTATATACATTTTTAATACATAAGTTGTATTAAACGTAACTTATTTTTATTATAGATCTTACTATCAAATTATTTTATACCATATAAAATATTATATATAAATAGAACAAAAAATATTTTATATATTTTATTTTAATTTTGCTTGACCCCCTCTAATCTAAATTTCTGGCTCTGTCACTATATTTCAGATTGATTTACTATCAAAAACAAAACTTCAAAGTTTCGGTTCGATCCCATTTTTCAGCTTCAATCTGGCTCGGTCTGATTTTTCTAGTTTAATAGATTATTTATTTTAGAAATAATATAATGTTTACATATAGAAAATTATTAGTCTACTTATATTATAGTATAAATACATTATATGTACATATACATCAAAAGTAAATTTATATTAATAACTTAATATTAGTTTTTATGTTTAAGAATAAAATTTTATATATTATAAGATTAAACTTTATATGTTATATCAAATATTAAATTAGAATAATAAACTTGAATAATAAAATTAGAATTCCATATTATATTAATAAGAGATTTAGCATATAATAAATATACTACAATACAAAAAGTTATATATAATATAAAAATTATTAATATATATAACAGTACTCCGATTTGGTTTATACATATTTTCAAAATGTGAAAATGGATACCGTATCGATTTAGGATTAATTTCGATAAAAATCAATACCGATTCAATCCGGTTCAACCTGATTTTCTGTTATTTATTTATTTATTTATTATTATTAGTATTATTATTTATCCCTAAACAAACCATGCAAAGGTGGTTGAATTTACACACCCCATCCCCCAAACTGAGATTTACATTTATACTTTTTAGATAAATCAAAATTCCAGAGTTTGGATTATAATTTACAGGTGGTTGAATTTTAATAAAGTGGTTGAATTTACACACCCTATCTGTTGTGACACGACACGTTAACACGAAACGAACACGACACGATAAAAGCGGGTTAGTGTTTAGCCTTAACGGATTTCGAGTCAATTCGTATCAACCCGTTAAGACATGATTTGATAACGGGTCATAACGGGTCAAACCCGTTAAGACCCGTTAAGACACGATAAGAAATTTGAATTTACTTTTATACCCTTAACCTAAATTTCAAAAAATCCCAATTTAAAATTAGTTTTATACTTTTAGACACTTTACTATCCCATTTAAATACTTATTAAAAAGTCATTAACAAGTTAACCCATTATTATTTAATATGTTTGGATTATAATTTTAATATTTTATAATATGTAGATCATATTTGTGTATTTATCATATTTTATAGTGTACTACTTATTGAATTGTAATTTTAAAATTGTAATTTATAATTAATTTTTTATGGTTTATAACTATTATTTAAGTTTTAATATTTATATAAAATCAATTAAGTTAAATTCAAACGGGTCACTAACGGGTTTGCGAGTTGAAACGGGTCAAATCGTGTTGTATCGTGTCGTGTCATATCGTGTCATATAGTGTCAAAGGTCTTAACGGGTCGTGTCTTGTCAACCCGTTATCTTAACGGGTTGTGTTAGGGTTGAAATTTTTGATATGAAATCCTTAATGGGTCGTGTTCGTGTTGACCCTTTAAGTATTATTCACACGCTCTGACACGACACGAACACGACCCGTTAACACGTTTTGACAACCCTAGGTTCGTACATATGGGTCATTTTATCATTGTGTATGATTTTTAAGCTTGGTCCCGTTTGGATGATAAAATGAGATAGGATTATTTTAGATAAAAATTAAAATTTAGATAAAATGTTATTATAATGTTATTGTTTTAATATTATTATTATTATTATTTTAAGATTTAAAAAAAATTGAGTCGGAATTTAAAAAAATATGAGTTATTTATAGTATTTTGTGTGAAAAATTGAAAACAAAATTGTAATTATGAGACGAGTTAAAATGCTTTTTTAATTGAAACAAGGTATATTCTTTACAAATTTCACAACTATGCACAAATTTTACTATTATGCATAGATTTTACATTATTATCATATTATTTTTCATCATCCTCTCATTTTTTTTATGATGTGACGTTAAATGATTGAAGATTATTTATTATATTTTACTTATTAATCTATTATTTAATGTCACATCATAGAATAATAAAAGAATGATGAAAAAAAAGATAATGAATAGATTTATTCTATTTTATTATCATTCATAAATTATTCGATTAATATTCAAAGATAAGCTAATATACTCTTAACATCGTACCAGTCGTTACCATATTTTTTGACGACTCGTCCCAGATAATACAACTCCCCATCCAAACCTCGGCCAGTTCCACTTACCACGGATTAAAATGCCAAGAAAACAAAAACATGACTGAGATTATTGTGTGGCAATTATGATTAAAAGAGGAAGTGTACGAAATTGGTAAGTGAATGCTAAGATAGTTTGATGAGAGTAGACAAATTGCTTCATAAGTTGTACAAGAAATAGATGTCACCCAAAAACTAGCTACATTGACAACTTTGGCACAACAATGGCGGCAGCCCATAATCCATGTGAATTGCTTAATTAGTTTGAGATTGAGCTCCTTGTTCACACAGTTTCACCGTCGACCAAAACCACTTGAATGGTCCAAGCCTTCAAGTTAGATCTCAAGGTAGATCTCGAAGTGACCGCATCTAATGCTTACCTAGAAGGGATTTGGCGTTATTTGGTCTGAATCAGCTTGCATTAATTAAAAATTGAGTAACGATATTCATCTAATATATTTTTCAATATATTTCATAATATATATTTTAAAATAGGATAATTTATAAAGTTATATTATTATTATTATTATAAGATATTTTATAGCAATATTTCTTGTTTAAAAATATACAAAAAATTATGTGTTCTTTAAATTATTTTTATAATAACTGTAAAAAGTGTTTAAAATATAAATTATGAAAAATATTGTAAAAATTATTGTAAACATTGCTTTTCTAAATAATTGCACTTTGCTACCTCCATCTGCAAGTCTTGTCACGCGTCTCAATGTTTCTAACTCCTTGGGCTTGCTTTTCGTGGGTATAGCAATAAGAGTTTTTCTACATAGCAACAACTATTCACGTTGCACACCCCACACATGATGTGAAAATTAATTAGTTTCTTTTTTCTTGCTCCTATATATACCCACGTTTTGAAAAAAAAAAAAAATCATTTCGAATTAGCAATCCCACGATAACCATCTTCCTCCCTAACCCAGAAAGTCGCGTCGCTTCCATCTGCCCAACCCTAGGGATGTAATCCTTGTCGTCTACGGTGCTATTATGTAGCCCAGAGGCCTCGAAAGCTATCATTTATGTGACTCAAAAGGTATACGCCAGAGACAATAGGGCTCCCGAAGTGACGTTCAAATGTTAATTGTAGTCGATAAAGATTTGCCCGGGAATGCGAACTTCTTGTGCATCCAATTCTCCAGGTATTCAATCTGATGGTTTTCTTGACAGCCATCGAAAAAGAAGTAGAGAATGACGAAAGAAAAAGAAAAAAGCCTAAGAAAGGATAACGAGGAAGTTAGAAGGCAAGAGGGAAAGAAAGTAAAAGTGTGGTAAAATACAAAGAAACAACGACAAAATCGTGCTTACAAAGGAAGGAACGACGGTTGATCTTCTATGTCATGTGGCAAATTGAGAGGATATAGAGTGCTTCGAATCTCGTAGGATGTGCAATGTGATGCGACGTGAAAACAAAGAGCCACTTGGTATCATCAATGCTAAGGGGATTGAAAGGACATCATCAAGTACGAGTTCAACCGTAAAAAAAATGTGCTAATAAAATTGGAAGGGAAAACATCGCTGGACGTCACTAAACAACAAAAAGCAACATGAGCTGAATCTAGAACCCTAAGCCTGACAGATGGGAGAAAGCCACCCTGGCTGCAATGGTAAGAAGGATTAAAGACAAAGGATTGAAGGCAAGAAGGAATTCTCAACGAACCGGTTCAATAGAAATTGGTGGAATAACTGAAAGGGGGTTTTTATCCCATTCATCCAAACAATAGATCTACAAAGAATAACTATGTAAATGAGATGGACAGACCGAGCCCAACATGATCAAACCCATTGGTCTCATTCCTATAAAAGCCATTGGGACCCCTACTCGGAGGACACAAGACCCATGAGAGAAGCACCCCCTTTACACCCCCTCAATGGTATCATCCCCCTGAGTATCTACCCATGTAGTCAATTGAAAAATAAGGAGGCTCTTGATCTCTTGACAAAAGAACATCAACGGACTACTAAGAACACTGCAGAATAAGATAACTCAAGAAATCATGCTGCATTAATAGCACCACTTTTTAGATAGCACACCGCATTAATGATGCTGTCGCAGAAGCCACGCCGCATTAAAAGGCATTGATTAAAGTAAATAGCTAAAAAGACATAGGTGCCATAGGAATAGGTGCACCATGTCCCACACAGAATTCTAGTATAAAAATCGATCTCCATGTACAAAGAAAAACAAAGAAAACTCTAAACTCTCTTAGCTCAAGCATAAACTCCTAAAACAATATACTAATTTAGGCATTAGTGACACTCTGACCTCACCAAGGCCCACATTCTCTTTATCTTCTTTGTGCATGCAAAACCAAGCCTAGAAGATCCAAATTGCTGGAATTTGGCCAAAAGTCATACAAAACATGACATTAACAACATGATTGAACTAATATAAAGAATTATATTTGTATCAATTAAGATGAATAAAAAACAATATATTGTTGAATGCATAAATAATTGAGGAAAAGGTCAATCTCATTAATAATAATACTACTCATCAATGAGATTACATCCACAACTTTAACTAAAAACTTAGCTTGACATGTTCATAAAAAAATTCTAAAATATGAATGTAAATAAACATAAAATAATATTTAAAAGAAGTTAAAAAATAAAAATAAAAATTACAATATTTCAAATGGTAAATATAGTTGTTGTTCAGATGACTAACACAAAAATAAGATAATTGGGTTATTAGAAAAATTAATACTTATAAAACAAATATACAATATAAAATATAAATAACATATAAAAAAGCAGGAATATAAAGAATAAGGGCAAGAAGAAGCAAACTCAATATTTTAACGAAATTCAGTCTCACTGCCTACATCATCGCCTCAAGCTATCCTTTGAGAATCTCAAATTCACTATTCAATCTCCTTCAGGTGGAGATAGAAACTTATTACACTTTTGAATAACATCACTACAAAAAATCCGTGTAGAACACCCTCTACACTTGCAATCACCTCATACTTAGTGATTCAATTATTTCCTGTGTAGAACATTTTTTATACATACAAGGGTTATACGTACCCTCTTATAAATACAAGAGCTGATAGTAGGTAAATTACCAGAAGTCACTCCTCAATGACTGAAATAAGAACAATACAGCGCAACTTATATCTCTCTCAAAATGAATAAGGATTAAGGCATAAAACTTAGAGAAGAGAGAATAAAGGCTTGGAAAAAATAAGGAATATCCTGGGGGGCAGACCGTCTGCCCCCCCCCCCCACACAAAGCAGCCTCTGCCACCCTCGGTGGTGGTGGGCCACACCGCCCACGCCATCGGGACCGGCAGACTCAGGTGATCTCACTCTTACGACAGCGAGTTCCGGTGAGCTCCAGTGTGCCTCCGGCAACCTTAAACCCGTTTCGGACCCGTACGCCCACCGCCACCGACGGCGGTTCCGTTCGCTCCATGGCCGAATTCCCTTAAATTCATCTTCATTTTATTTTTTATTTTTTATTTTTTTTTTATTTTTTTTATTGTATTTTTTATTGTATTTTTTATTATGTTTTGTTCATTTTATTTTTTTATTATATTTTTAATCTTCATTTTTTATTTAATCATATTTTTTATTTTATTTTAATGTGTTTTTCATCATAAAGCAGCCCAACGTTGGGGACAGCCGGACCAGTCCCCAGCGTCTCCCAAAAAATAATGCAAAACTTGACAATTGATGTGTAAGCTCATCTTATCATTTTTGCAAAACTTAAGTGAGTTATTTATAAGCAAATGAGTTTTCATATTCAAATTTGAAAAGGTTTACATATTAAATAAAAGTACTATTTATTTTTCAAAAAATTCAAATAAAAGCATCTCATTTTTATATTTGTCAAAAACAATTCCATTCATTTTTCAAAGAAATCAAACCTAATTTTTTACTTTCCATACATGACAAAATGAGCATGATTTATTTTTTAAACCAAATCATCTTCTTTTTGCATATGTCAAAAAACACATAATTACCCTTCAAGATTTTCAAATAAAAGCATCTATCTTTTTCATTTGTCAAAAAAACACACAACTACTCTTTAAGATTTTCAAATAATACATGCACATGTTAAAAATGACAATCAATTATCTTATAAATTCAAATCTTTATGCATATGTGAAAAAAAAATTGAAATTAAATATTTTTATAAAATTATGAAAATGTAAAAAATGCAATTTGATACTTTATGAGAAAATATTAATTTTGAGTCGTAATCCAATTTCAAATTTTAAGAGATGTATAAAATTACTCTATGAGTTTTATTTGTAGACTTGTTCTTCTTCTTGTTCATGCTTGATTTCTTGATGTGCTTAGTTCTCTTCATGCGCAGACAACTTGAGTTTGAGTTTTGAATTTATTTGTTATCATTAAAATCTATACGTAGATACGAGACTTGAAACATTGGGTTCAATAATAACTACAAAATTGAGGTAGAGCTCCAATTTTATTATTGTCTATAAAGTTTTGAGGACTCAAGCACTGTTTATCTCTCTTTACCATTCAACGTGCTCTTGTCTAGTCTAATTCTTATTTATTTATGAGGGAGTCCATGTACAATCTCTATTTGCAAATTTTTCATGAAAGTCTAGATAACCTTATCTTTTTTTAAAAAAAATTACAATAATATTCCTCTCAAAATAATACTTTTTTCATTTAATGAAAGGTATGCACATACAATCTTCAAGTAAAATTTGCAAATAGAATTTTTCTTTATCTATAGAGTTAGTAGTGCTAATTCCCTTTCTTGTACATGTCTTCTCTACTTTCTTTCTTGTTTTTTATTTTAATTTTCTTTGTCTCATGTTACTTTTTTCATTTCCTTTTCTTTTTGTCGTGAGTGTTCAAGTTATCTTATAATGTTTGCAGCCCAAAATTTTAAATTTCGTATCGTACCGATAGGTACAATTGAAATATACCATACCAAAAAAGTAATCGGTACGGAGAAGGACTACGCTTCGTACTGGCTAAAATATCGGGCATATCGAACTATTTCGGGATGTACCAGCTGATATGACTACTTTATCTCTGATCCTTTGGTTTCCCTCTACTTGTCCTGATTCTAGCATTCTATCCCCTACGGTTCCTTCTTTTTGAGAAATCCTTTCACTGCATAATATATGGAAAATGACGAACCCTTTGCTAAGCAATGTCCAAAACTCCAAACTCAAAGCACTTCCACCATCAGTAAAGATGATCATCCTATTCGACAGGTTCTTTGTTTTCCTTCCTCTGCTGCCACTTTTATCTGTGATATCTCTATCTTTTCTTTAACTTGTAGTAAAATCCGCAACTTTCTATCCCCAAGTTGGAAAGGGGGTTTGCTTTTTACTCGAAAATATGTGACATGTATTCGTACCACGAGTTCCTTTGTCTTTTTTTTTTTCATTGATATGAGACATGATTTCTCATCTCTCATTCCAGCTCCTAGGTTTTGTGGATGGCGTATAAGAGAAGATAAAGTTGGATAACGTGAACATTGAGAACTTGTACTTCTCGAGGCATATCAATGACTATAAATTAAGCTAGAAAGTTGTACTTCTTAGGATGGTGTTTATTAATTTAGCATTAAAATTATTTATAGGTGGTGTTTATTACTTTAGCATTAAAAAGTTATTTACATCTTTATTTTTTATATAACTCAATGGAAGTAATAAAAAGACTATAATTTATCCATATATAAACTATTTTGAAACGGTATTAATATCGAAATACTTCGTTCGAGTGCTTTGATCGAACCGAAATAGTATTCAAAACTTTGGTGAAACATCTCTTTTCATGACCCCCTTGCTTCTTTTTTTTATTTTATTTTTCCTTATGCAAGTACTTTATGTATTTTTAACTCCTATGAAAAAATAAATATTTTTATAGTTATTATCAAAAACACCAACAACAATTCACATCAATGGGCAAAAATCTACTAACACCATAAAAAAAAATAAGAGAAATGGTATTTGCAGACGTGAAATGTTCAAGTGTCATGTAATCGCTTTGAAAAAATTAAACCCCCACATAAAAAATTATATTTTTTAAAGTAGGGTCTACTATTAAAAATTATATTTTTAATAGTAGACCCTACTTTTTTTCAAAGCATTTGTGCAACATTTACGCACTCTACGATTGTATATAGCATTGTTGAACAAGACAAAAATTTCATACAAACCAACTCAAAGCCAACTCATCCTTTAATGAGAGTCAACAGGCGAGTCCAGCCACTCAAGTACTCAACCTCCCTCATGAGGAGGCAATAAACGAGCAAGGTCACGGACCACTCGACCTCACTCACACCTCGTCAAGAGTCAATAAGCGAGTCCATCCACTAGACTGCTCCACCTCCTGACGAGCCAACATGCGGGCAAGTCTCTCGACTGCCCAACCTCTCCTATTGTGCGGTAGAGGCAGGAAAGGTCATGAACTGTCCAACCATCCAGGTGCGAAAGGCGAGCAAGTCTCTCGACTACCTAACCTCATCCATCGTGCCACAAAGGCATGAAGGGTTAACCTTCCAAGCGCCCGATAGTCACACAAAATCCAAGCTCTATGCTCATGCTTAATGCAGTTGAGTACACCTCCCGTTTACCTCGCCATACTGATCACCATACTAGCACCTAACACGATCGAGCTCATCTCCCACAAAATCCAAGCTTTATGCTTGCACTTAACATGGTTGAATATATCTCCTACCTAGCCTCACGCTCAAAAATATTTATCACTTAACTTGAGCATAATGGAAAGGATTTGCTCCTAGAGTTTATTTCTCTAATCGCAGACTATCTCTTTTGCTATTTTATCCTAAAGATTCTCAATGCCTTCTTTTGGATCAAATCGACAATAAGAATCGTGGGCAATTGAAGGGAGTAAAATATCCCAAGCCCAGTACAATCAACCAAGCCTAGCCCCAAGGAGGGATCTCATCCAAAGAGAAAAGAGAGAAAGAGCCTTGGGTTAAAGGTTAGGGAAAATAAAGTGCGTTAGGGGGAAGGTGGGATGTGACATAAAAAGAGGGAGAGAGGTGACATAAAGCAAGGATGGACAGAGGATAAACTGGAATCGAACTGAATGAGAAAATGGAACTTTTCTGCATGACTTCAGCTTTAATGTCTTCAACCTTACGATGAGAGCTCTAGAGGAAGGATCTCCTCTAGAAAATATATCTCAAACTTCCATTGTACAAGAAGGATGAAAGACCATGAGAAACTGTAAAATAATCATATGATAGTAAATGTGTATTTCCATCTCTTTTAATTCTCCTGTATTTATTTCCTATTTATGGTCATGGATGCACGTATGGGTGTCAGCCACACAAGACTTCTGTTGGGGCTCCAAACCATGCCGATCGCAGCCTGAATCGTCATAGTGGGTCAAGAATGACTTTCTCTCCCCTTCCAACCTATTGTACAATTTTTGGTATCAACATATGTGATAGATTTTAAGTGGTTGTCTATTTAATCAATTAACATATGTAACTACTTAGAATGTGTCATATCAATAAATGCAATTCAAATGACAAAATCCACGGTGATGGATTGCACTATGCTTTTAGGACTCACTTGGAAAATCTATAGTCCTCCATGTTGTCCAGATGACTAACACAAGAGGGGGAGTGAATTGAGTTGTAATTAAAAAAATAACAATTATAAATCAAATATATAATATAAAATATAAACAAAATATGAAACAACAATAAATATAAATAGTAAGAGTAAGAGAGAAGCAAACTCAGTATGTTAACGAGGTTCGGCCCCACTGCCTACGTCATCGCCTCAAGCTACCTCTTGAAAATTCTCAAATCCACTATTCAATCTCCTTTAGGTGGAGATAGAAACCTATTACACCTTTGAGCAGTACCGCTCCAAAGAATCCGTGTAGAACACCCTCTACACTTCCAATCACCTTACACTTGGTGATTTAACTATTCCCCGTGTAGAACACCTTCTACACTTCCAATCACCTCACACTTAGTGATTTAACTATTCCCCGTGTAGAACACCTTCTACACACACAAGGGTTATACACACCATTTTACAAATACAAGAGTTTATAGTAGGTAGACTATCAAAGTACACTCCTCAATGAGTGAGATAGAAACAATACAGCGCAACCTATATCTCTTTCAACAAGAACAAGAATTAAGACTCAAAACTTTAGAAAAGAGAGAATGAGAGCTTTAAAGAAATGATGCAAAACTTAGCAATAGATGTGTAAGCTCTTGTTGTGAATTTTGCAAAACTCAAGTGAGTTATTTATAGGCAAATGATTTTTCAATTTCAAATTTGAAAAGATTCTCATGTCAAAAACATCATCATTTATTTTTCAAAAATTTCAAATCTAATATTTTTACTTTTTGCATGTGACAAAATGAGCACACTTTACTTTTCAAAAATTTCAAACATAATCTTTTACTTTTTGCATATGACAAAAGGAGCACACTTTACTTTTCAAAATTTTCAAATAAAGACATCTACCTTTTGCATAAGTCAAGAAAATCATCCACCACTTTTGAAAATATTTAAATAAAACATGCACATGTGAAAGATGACAATCAATCATCTTAATATTTTCAAAATTCAAACCTTTAATCATGTCATGCACATGTGAAATAAGACAATCAATCATCTTTCAAAATTTTCAAATTTAATTTTCAAAATATTCATGCATACGTGGAAAATGTATTTTAATGCTTTATAATAAAATATTAATTTTGAGCCTTAGTCCTAATTTTGAATTTTTAAGAGATTCACAACATTACTCTATGATTTTAATGTGAACTTGTTCCCTTCTTGCTCATGCTTGCTTCCTTGATGTGCTTGATTATATTGTGTGGACAACTTGAGCTTGAGACTCCTTTATTCTTTGGATTCATTTGTTATCATCAAAATCCATTTGTAGATTTACATGAAACTTGAAATCTTGGGTTCAACACTCCAATATGGATCTCCTAGATTAATCATTTGGATAGGCTTGAAGGAATAACATCAATTCATATCCAAATATAAGAGCCACCCAGACCAACCCTTTAGATTCTCATTTAGTTTTGTTATGACTATGTTGTGAAAAACAACAATGACAACAAACAAGTGAAAGTTAATACAAATAAATCAATTGCACGATATAAAATTAATATGGTTCAACAACATGCTTATATCTACAATGCTAAAGAAGATTTCATTATGAGTAATCAAAATACACTTTGGGATGAGATCTCACTATTCAGATCACTAAGGGTATATTATTATTATTATTATTATTTTTATAAAAAAATCACTAAGGGTATATTAAATTGGTCATCTATTATATATTTCTAGTGTTACATAGTGGAAATCCTAATTTTCATTTTTCTATATTATTATCTTGAATGGAGTGTGGAGCATGCTCGAGCAAACTCTCTGGCTCAAAAAGTTCTAGCGATCACCTGTCAAGCGAGTTCAAAATAAACTTTTTGCGTAGCACTTTTCTGATGGCAAACAATGTCAAAAAAATTTGACCGCTTCAACTTGGGCCTATGAGCCCAAACCTCTTCAAGAATTCAACAAAAACCCATAAAGCATCCTTGCCAAGTCGAGTCATTAAATCGGACTGACACACCAACAAAATTAGACTTTACAAACACAACATACTGTAAATTAAGAAAGTTTTGAGCATATTAAGATTGGTATATGCACTCTCCTATACTGTTTCATCAATCTTTTCAAAGAGGTTAGTGAGTGATTCTGCTTTAAGTCAATGCAACCAAAGGCGTAGAAAGGAATGGTGACAAAATTTACGCAATGATGAACAACACTATTGTGATCTTTACTAAAAAAAAAAACAAAAATAGGAAGAAAACGAAACTACAACAAAAACGTTAACGAGGCGAAAGGGACATGACAAAACGCAAGTAGTCCCTCTTGAGAAGTACATGAAGGATGGGCAATAAATTCCATAAGCTCCTTTCTCCTCTTTTCTGTTTTGGCTTCAACCATATCCAAACTTTCTTTTTTTTCTATAATAAATAAAATCAAGATTGCATAAACAAATTAAACAGAAACAAGATATGGTGGGGCCCACTAATACCCCGAAACGAATATTGAAACGTATTAAAATTAAATCAGAAAACAAGATGAGTGTGACCCACATTGACATTATTAAGGGTACTCTATAAATCTATTTCAAACACCCATGCTATTAAAATAGGTGAAATACCATGTATTCAAATTCTAAAACTATTTAAAAAAATACTTGATATTATTCTAAACCGAGTCTATTAAGTATTACCGTGTATAAAATTAAATAAATTAGGCCGATCCTAATGCGATTCGAAGTTCAAAGGGCCAAAAAAATGGGAGCCACAAAAGCTTTTTGCCGCAGCATGAAGACTTTTACATTCTAGATAAGACTGTAAAAGAAATGAACAAACATGCAAGTTTATTAGGCTAATAAAGTGAGGCAAGATGAAATTTGAAAATTAAATAAAATATTATTATAATATTATTTTTATTTTGAGATTTAGAAATATTAATTATTTATTATATTATGTTTCAAAATTTATAATGATTAAATAAGATGAATTGAATTGAATTGATGTTTTTGGTATACAAAATTCCAAACAACGCCTAAATGGACCACCATATACCACTTTTCTTGGTTTTTATCCGCATATCTAACTTGATCCCAACTGGATATTCCTTGGATTATTGACTTGCTGGTTACTAAAAGTCTAAAGTATCTCTCAATAATTTAGCCGTATCTGTAGTCTGTACCCTTCATTTATGCTTTTTTTTTTTCCTTTTAATTCACAAATAAAAAATTAAAATGGCAAAGAACCCCCCGAACCCCTAAAAGCCAATTTCCTGTTTTCCCTCCCTCCATTAATACTGCCCATAAGTTTGTAAAATGACAGCAATGTATATATATATATATATATATGACAAATCTCTGAGAACATATAAACGCAGCATACCTCTAATTTTTTTTTTTCATTCTATTAGCTAAACTCAAAATTGCTAATAAAATGTCTTTGATTTGTGGCTTCGACAATTCACCTGCCCGAATGGTTGTGGAGCCTCCTTGGGGGTTGTTCCACATGTTTCCTGGCTACCAAACAAGTCCTACTCAGCTTTTACACACGTTTAAAAAGTTATTGACCTCCAACTGCAACTTTTCAGTGTGGAGTTCAGAAATGATTGCAAACTTTGCTGCCTGGCCAGCATTTGCAATGGGATAGACAAGATGTCAGAGTGCTATGCTGCTCAACAGACCAGCTTTTCCACATTATCCACTTCGTATTTTGCTTATCTAAAGCAATCTACTTGATTTGCCAAGAATATGCTGAATGCCCCCACCTAATATAAGATAATGAGATAAGGCATGCAGTTTAGCCACCAAAATGTTAAAAAGAGTAAGAACTGAATCTTATTAGATCTTATGTCTTTTCACTTGATTGCCTTAACAAGACTATTTTGATCACACATGAGCTTCAAAAATTAAAAGCTCTGCATTTGGTAGGAAAAGTTTCCTGATATTTTGGTTTAAAGATTAAAAAAAAAAAAAAAATCAGGACTGAATTCGCATCTTTTTGTCCATAGCCCTATCAATTCCAAGGCCAACATCTCATACTATGGACTGGCCCATAGAAAAAAATTTCAGCTATGCCTACAGATTCTCGGCCACATTTCAATCTATTCATGCTCGGTAGGGAAGGGAAAGAAACAGGAGGAGAGAAGGGAGAGGGGGAGGGATTCTGTGGACGAACAAATAGTTTGAAACAAGAGACCCCAGACATTGACACTTGTACAGGGTCATAGACTCATATGTATCATATACACGACCAACAACATTGATGTTCACACTTCACATGCATGCCTATTCAAACAATATATCATCTGCAACAGAAAGAACGTGTATGTTGGTTTATGACTATGAAATATGTATAAAAATGTCTCCTACTTCAAGGAAAACCTCATGGTAATCGTGTAAGTGTGCGATCTTTATTCTCTCACATAAAATAAATATTTATAGTGAATATTAGTAATATGTTAAATATAAAGGAGACATTAGGAACTTAACAAACATTTGATCTAATAAAATACAAAAAGCAATGGATTCTAAGAGAACCCTTAAAGAAAGAGTCTGGCCAGATGACCATAACCATGTTTACAAGGCAATGTTCAGGGAAAAATATTCTTTCACCTCTAATTTTCTATTTCAATTAGCATATGACCTATTAATCGGTTGTCGTCATCTAATTCGCATCCTTTATACAAAAAACTGAGACTTCTGTGAATGCTTGTTTCGTTCTATATACAGATAGAACTCCCAGAAAGGAAAACAGCTTACTAGAGCACATCTTTGTCATCTTCAGCATTGGGGCTTCCGTATACAACAGAGAAATAGTAACCTACAGTTCTCAATGTGAGGCCAGGAAACCTGTGAGAACTGCCTGGTCGCAGATCAATCTTAACAAATGGCCATCTCATGGCTTCTGCAGCTTCACATTCTTCCCATCCATCCCCAATTACACAAAAACGAACATTTGAACCGCTAAAACGCTCCTTGATCCATTGAAAACATTGGACTTTCCCCACTTCCCATGAGCTGTAAACTGAAGAAGTGGGCAGATCTGTCACTACCAATTACTTCAAACTTAAGCTAATGTAAATGTGAGAGATTCGTATTAACATAATCAAAAGGATCCAAGCCTTAAAGTATTGTGCATATGAAGTTTCACATATTGGGTTATTAAGGGTGAGACTCGTATTAACATCAAATAAAAAAGATACAAGCACCAAGGTATTTACGCAAAGTCAAGTTTTGTGTATTGGGAGAGTATTAGAGGCAAAAATACATAAACAAAAACAATAAACGAACATTAACTGGCAAAAAACATAAATTTGTTGAATCGCTAGATCATCAAGCATAGGTGACGCTCTTGTATATGTCCTGTGTACTTAGACTATTGCTTTTCCCTATTATCAATAAAAAGAAAATAGAGTCGAAAAAAAAAGGGGGGGCAGGAAATATGGATTCATTTGCTGCATTACATTACACGTCTTCACAGTTTTCCATCAAATATTACAAGCGAAATAGGTTTTTTCTGATAGGTCAAATAAAACTTTATTAAATCAAATAAATAGGTTTCCTGCACTAGAGAACATGTACATCGTTTATGGTAATTACGAGGCTTACTTTGCCACATTCAGGAAATACTTTATTCGTGCAAACCAGAAAACCAGTAGGCAGACCTTTAAACTGTTCTAAAGAATGTGAAGAGCTATGGAGCCATGCTGCTTATAGAAACCGCAATCATATGACTAAGAAGTTATTATGCTCTTCTAGTTGGCTGATGATACACTTTTACCCATCTGGCTACATTCTATACCATAGGGTGTCTGGTAAAAGGAAGATAAACAAAAAGAATGTTAAGGGCTCACTTAACTGTAGATTGATTGTCAAAGATTCTATCCTGGCTATCTAGCCAGCAAATGCAAATAAGTTAGAAAATACTACGTTTAAGCATTGAGAAACTTATTATGAGGCTCCCACTTTATTGGTGCATGGTATTTCTCTTCAACATTGATAGTTCAATCATCAAAAATACTATGTCGTATTGAGGAAGCTTAAACTGATATGCCTTCTCTAAACAGGCAATGGAGATTAGTATACAGCAGACACGTTACTGTGATAAGGTCAATTAGGTAGAAACAGCTAATGGCAGTTGAGATACCTAAAGTCAAAAAACAAGCATAAGCTGATCAAAAGTGTATTTCAATTAAACATCAAAGAGAGGATATAAATACTTGCCATTTCCATGTGTGATTATACCGTCAAGACGAAAGAGCAAGCATTTGACAAGGCTGGGTATCAGTGATCCAGAAGTCACTAAAACATTAACTTGCTGATAATTTGAATCAGGAGAGTCAAGGGCCCCGACAGCAGAGGCAACAGAAGATGTTGCGTCTTTCTTCCCACTCGAACACTGCTCCAAGAAGGCTCGTGCTATATACATACATATATATATATATATATAGAGAGAGAGAGAGAGATAAATGTGTAAGTAAAAAGATGTCATGCAATGGAAATGACATAGCAAAGCACAGTACAAAGTATATCTCAGACTCCACAAGAAAATATCTTATCACCAGTCAGAACAAAGGCAAACGAAAACCATTAAAGTACTTACATGACTACAAGAAAGAAATGTCTAGTCTATGTACACCATGGAGGGCATGGTTGGTTAATTATCAGGAAGATGTGCATAGAAAATATTGTTGAGGGTAAAAGTAAAAAACTAGCTCCATCATCCACATCCTCAATTCCATTGTCAAAGTACATTTCTTCCCAGGGACATTATTTCACCAAGCAGCCATTATAGAGTAATTGCCAAAATTTCTGTTTCTCAGGACAAGAATAGTTGTTGCATTGATTAGTTCCCGGGATGCATACTTGTCATCAAGAAAAACTATTTCCAAATATAGATAATTTAATGTTGTCATTGCCCATTATTATGATAGAATTAAAGAATGTCATTCTAGGACAGCGTATAGGACCAAGCATATTGGTTTCTCCGTAGCCTAGAGGGTGTGACTGGTATCCCTGTTTTTCACTCAAAGTTCATTGATTATAGAACCCGTATTTTCAGTATGGCCAATGATCTTTTGCTTCTACTTTATTTGGGGTTATTGTGCAAAAAATAGAAACTACTAGAAAGATCTGAACCATCTACCATGTAGTTATTTGAAGCAACATGATAGACAGACATCTGCTCTGAGAGAGGTTCTTAGACGTTCATTTTGTCTCCATGCATTTTCTTTGCCAATGGATCGTTTTCTACATTGAGTTTGAGTGGTCTGTGAAGGCGACAGACATTGCAATAGAGTCTAAGCTTTTCTCACATGCAAAGAAGGGGACCGGGGGGGGGGGGTTCTCTCTATCATAGAGAGAAGCTGGAGGGTGATGACCAAGTTGACATTGGGACCTTCAACGGTGCATTGGTTGGCAAACTTGGGAGATTGCTTGAAGAAGGAAGAAAAGAGAGATTTTCACCACTGTTAGGGAAGGAAGTTGCAGCTACATTGTGATGCAATGTTCGAATGGTCGTGGCCGCTATATCGCAGTGGTGTAATGTGGTGGTGGTGGTAGAAGAAATTTTATTTTCGTTCCCGAGGAGAAGGGGGTTAGAGGGTGAAGAAGGATGGGAGAGGCTCTGTGGGAGTTTCTTCAGGAGGGGAGAGCCACTTTTAGTGATATCACACCAAAGAGACCATCGGCAACAAATGATCGTGAGGATGGGGTAGCTGTTAGCGAGGATGTTGAAGAGGGGCTATCTCAAAAGCTCATTCCTATTGGTGGTTGCGACAAAGGGATGGTCCCTGAAACTCAATTTCTCCCTAGCAAAGATGTGATCGAATAAGAGCGCAAAAATCTATTTGGGGAAGAGCAAAGGGGGGGCACTATTAAATTTGCAATGGGTTTCTAGTGGAGGGGAGCCCATTCCTCTGAATCATATGTTACTAAAGGAGTCCAATGTGTCGTGTTAGGTGCTTCATAAGGTAAAGAAAATTTATTACTGTGGGAATGGAGTGTGTGGGTTTTGGAGAACTGTTTATGGCCCTACTCATTGCCATTGAGATGGGTCACTCAGTCTAAGAAATCTGGGTCTAGGAAACAACGGGAGCTTAAGTAACTCAAATGGTCGCTGAATTGTGAAGGTAGCTTAAAGTCATGATAGATCCAAAGGAAAGGGGCTTGTTTATCCTTTATGAAACTGAAAATTGTGTCTTAGAATGTCCACGGGTTAAATAAGACAAATAAGCAAATTCGTATAAAAAAACTTGTGTCGGGAATGGAGGGCGGACATAGTATGTTTACAAGAAACCAAGCTGAAATTCGTTTCTAGGAGATTAGTGCAAAGTGTTTGGAGTTGTACTAACACAGATTGGGTCTTTCTTGCATCAAATGGGGCATTGGGTGGAATTTTAGTTATGTGGATAAAAGAGTAGTGGAGAAAATTGATGATTTTTTGTGGAGAGTCTATTGTGGCTTGTCTTTTAGGACTCTGGCAAATAATGTTTTGTGGCAAATAATGGAGAGTTCCATGCTTGTTTTCATTAATACCGTTACGTGATTAGTGTGTTTCTTAGTGGGTGGCCTTATGGGCCGTCCATGGGAGGTTGTGATCGAATCGAAGTTCTTTTTTCTCGCATTCAAAGATGGTTTCTGTAGCATCACAGGGAAGAGTTGGAAGGCAGAGAGAAAGGTGCTACTGAGTGCTGCAGTGGTTCCATGGCTTGTTAGAACTTTGGAGGAATGTTTGAAGGGGGGAAGAATAAAGTGGTGTATTCGACCACCAGGGAAAGTTATCAAAGTTTCATTGCGCAGTGCTGCACTAACTATAAAGGCCGTTACCTGGAGGTCGCTAAGTATAACCAGGGAGGTAGGAGAAATGTGCTCTATTTTCCCAAAGGTGACGGAGGTTGGGGATGGAAAAAAATGGCGGACCTGTTGGAATGGGGCAAAAGGAGTAAATCAAAGGGAAGACATCAGGGAGAAGAGAACCCAAAAGGTAGAAAAGGGGAAAAAGGAACGACGTCATGGTCGTATAAGGAGGTGCTTACCAAAGAGTCACCGAACCAGAGCAACGAGAGGGTTGGGATGGAAAATCAAACTGTTAGAGAACATCGGCATGAAAGGAAGATGGCATGGCAACAGGACACCTCGAGCCATGTCCCGAGCATGTTTGACTTTTGGGAGCTGCGCAGGCTACTGTTGGATTTGTAGGGACAGATGTGTGCATTGCAGAGAGAGGTTGACACTTTAGTACACTTTGTTGGCCTTATTAAGGAAGGGGATGAGGGCACATTGGGTAATTTACAGGCGGGACTAAGGCTGAGGGGGTTAAAGGGCTTGGGGCTTTGAATTGAGGGGCTCAGTTTAAGGTAAAGGGCAAGCCTAAGGCCCAAAACAATAACCAAGCCCAAACATTTATGAAGAAGCAATACCAACCCCTGTCCAAAGGCAACTCAAACCAAGGGGATGGGGTCGGACCATCCCAGTACCTTGTCCAAAGGTCCGATCAAGGCCTTGGCCAGAGAAACTGGGCTTGGGTCAAATCCAGCCCAACCCAAGGGAAATCTCGTGCCCTACCCAGCTCCTGTAAGTGTCGCGATAGATTTGTTGGACCTTGGTTTCTTGCCGGAGTCCATGCCGTCGGGGGGAAGTACCGGCAAGTGATACCCAGACAGCGCCAACAAAGCCTTTGGTACCGACGGCAAGCGCCGTCGACAGTTCACCGGTGCAGTGTGCTCAAAATACTATTTTTGAACTCAATAAGTAGCTGTTGATGCTAGTGGAAGGCCAGAAATCGCCAATGTCGGGCAAGGACATGTTTCTCCCGCCGGCGAACCCCTCTATAATGCCCGATGTGGAGCCGACCGACAACGAAGACACTGAAGATATTATGCACTCAGTGGAGGATGAACAGTTTCTCTTGAATTCAATACAGGTGCTGGAGGATATTGAGGAATTTCATAACCATAATCCTTTGAGCTACTTTTTCCCAAATCAAGGCTCAGATTGGGTCTTGGATATGGTCAAAGGAATTCAAGAAATCATGAGAATTAGATGCGCTGGCTATGAAGAACAATTTCATGGCGTTATTAACAATCATCGATAAGGGTCATAAGAATAAAAGTTGTGGGGTTTCAAAACAAGTGAAGGAACTTAGACAATTGGAATGGTCTATGAATCCGGAGGGCTCTTCCAGTAAAGGAAGAGCGAAGGGAAAGGGGCAAAGCCGTTTTTCAATGAATCCTAAGATCGTGTCTTAGAATGTCTGTGGACTCAATGATGCAAACAAGCGGTTACAGCTACGGAATTTGTTTCGTGAGTGGAACGCGGATATAGTGTGTCTTCAGGAGATGAAATTGAAGTTAATTAATAGGATATTGATCCTTAGCTTGTGGAACGGCACTCATGTTGACTGGGTTCACATGGCATCTTCAGGAGTTTCAGGTGGTGTTTTAGTGTTATGGGATAGACAAGTGGTGAAAAAAACGGAAGAGTACATTGGTAGATACACAATAGCGGTGTTATTCAAATGTGTCTGATAATTTTTTATGGCTTTTATAGGTGCATAAGGGCCAAACCGTGATGCTAACAGAAAACTTCTGTGGGACGAATTATCCGGGTTACAAAGTTGGTGGGAGTTCCACGGTGCATTGGGGGTGATTTCAACATTGTCAGATTCTCCAGTGAAAATTTTGGAAATTGAAGAGTGAGGCATGCTAGTCTGATATTTTCAGAATGTATCTTTGATCTTGATCTACTGGATCTTCCGCTTGCAGGAGGGCCAACTACTTGGTCAAATAATCAAACTTGGTCCAAGTTGGATCATTTCCTTATTTCTCCCGAGTTGGAAAGTCATTTTCCTGATGTGTGGCAAAAATGATTGGATCGAATATCATCGAATCATTGGCCAATCTTGCTTGATTGTGGACGACTTCGAAGTGGGCAACGTTACTTTAAATTTGAGAATATGTGGTTGAAGTCAGAAGGTTTCGTGGATAGGGTTAAACAGTAGTGGACCTCCTACCAGTTCGAGGGGTCCCCTAATTTCATCTTAGTCAACAAGTTAAAAGTTTTAAAGAATGACTTGAAGTTATGGAACACCCAGTCTTTCAGCAACCTAAGGGAGAACAAGAATGCTATTACGAGGGATATTCAGGTGTTAGAGAGAATACAAGAGGAAAGACCACTCAATCATGAGGAAATAGAACAGAAATCCCCTCTGGCTGTAGCTCTTGAGTGGATGATATTATAGGAAGAAGTTTCATGGCGGCAAAAATCAAGAGCATTATAGTTAGGGAAGGTGATCGTAGCACTAATTTTTTTCATAGAACTGCAAACTCTCATCAAAGAAAAAATAATATTGAGGTGTTAAGGTTGAGGAAATTGTATGCACAGGCGAAAGGGCTATTCAGAATCATATTGTCAACTTCTATGAAAATCTACTCACCAAGCAGGAAGATTGAAGACCTAACCTTGATGGTTTATCCTTTGATATCTTAAACCCAGTTGATGTTGCTCGTCTGGAGAGGGATTTCGAGGAAGAAGAAGTGGCTAATATAATAGGTAATATGGTTAAAAACAAAGTGTCTGGGTTGGATGTGTTCTCAATAGGCTTCTTTCAAGAATGTTGGGAGGTGGTTAAAGATGATCTCATGAGGGTGTTTCAAGAACTGTACATGTTTGAAAATTTTGAAAAAAGTCTCAATACCATATTTATTGCTCTAATTCCTAAAAAGGTTGCGGCTATAGAAATTAAGGATTTTCGACCTATTAGCTTAGTGAGTGGTGCTTATAAGATTATTTCGAAAGTGCTTGCTAATCGCTTTGGCAAGGTTATTGGAAAGCTTATCACTAAGTTTCAAAATGCCTTTGTGAAGAGTACGCAAATCCTTGATGCAGTTCTCATAACCAATGAATGCATTGATAGCAAGTTAAAAGCAAGAAAGACAGGAATTTTGTGCAAACTGGATATGGAAAAAGCGTATGATCACGTTAATTGGAATTTTCTCATGTATCTTTTTGATAAGTGTGGTTTCGGAAAAAAGTGGAGGTCGTGGATCAGGTGGTGTTTATCTACTGCAAGATTCTCGGTGCTCATTAATGGTTGTTCTGAAGGATTTTTTCCAAACTCTTGTGGTTTGAGACAAGGCAACCCCTTATCTCTGTTGCTATTGTGATCGTCATGAAAGCTCTTAGCAGGATGCTTTCAGCCTTAATAAATAATGGGTTTATAAGAGGGTTCCCTGTTGGAACCCCAGCAAGGGGCTTTACTAACATATCTCATTTGTTATTTGCAAATGACACGCTTGTCCTATGTGAAGCTGATCGAGACCAGGTGCAAGCTCTGAAGGCCTTACTTCTCTGCTTTGAAGCTATGTCAGACTTGAAAGTGAACTATGATAAATTTGAGATGGTACCAATTGGAGATATCCATAATATGTAAGAGTTGACCGGAACTCTTAGTTGCAAGATTGCTTCACTCCCTATGACTTATCTGGGGCTTCCGTTGGGATCGGCATCGAGGGCAACCGCGGTTTGGGACTCAGTTATAGAAAAAATGGAAAGGAAATTAGCAGGGTAGAAGAGGATGTATTTGTCCAGATGAGGTCGTGTCCCTTTGATCAAGAGCATCCTTTCCAATTTACCCACGTATTTCTTATCTCTTTTTCCTATAACAGCAAGAGTGGCAGGTCACTTGAGAAACTGCAATGAGACTTTTTGTGGAAAGGTTTGGGGGATGAGTTCAAGTACCATCTAGTCAAGTGGGAGACAGTGTGCCATCCTATCTCCAATGGCGGATTGGGTATTCGAAACTTGAAGAAGTTCAACTACGCATTACTTGGCAAGTTGCTATGGCGATATCATCAGGAACTTGAGGCCTTGTGGAAAGTGATGATCGAACACAAATATGGGGGTGCTTGGGGGGGTTGGAACACTAATGAAGTTAGGGGGGCTAGTAGGGTAGGGTTATGGAAGAATATTAGAAGTGGGTGGGGGGTCTTCCAGTAATATATAAGGTTTTACTTGGGCGCAAGTACTAGAATCAGGCTTTAGAAGGATATGTGGTGTGAAGGCATGGCTCTCAGGGATTTGTTCCCTGCTATTTATCAAATTGCGAGTGATCAAAATCTCACTATGGCAGAAGCAACAGGGTTAAAAGGGGGACGGATTCATTGGAATATTACTTTTAACAAAGCGGTGCAAGATTGGGAGTTGGATAGCTTTGTGGATTTTTACAACCTCATTTATGCTCAAAGACCAAATTTCCGAAATGACAATGACCTGAGGTGGACTCCTACGGGGAGAGGGATATTTATAGTCCGATCCTTTTATAAGGTCTTTACACATATTCCTGAAACTCAATTCCCCTGGAGAAAACTTTGGCATCACAAGGTACCTCCGAAAGCGGCCTTCTTTGTACAGACAGTTGTATTAAGCAAGATTCTCACAACGAATAATCTGAGAAAGAAGAGGGTCATCATTGCGGACTAGCGTTGCATGTGCTGCAGTGGGGGTGAATCGGTGAATCATCTACTCTTATATTGCGAAACAGCTAGGGTGCTATGGAATGATGTTTTTAGAAGACTGAATTTAACTTGGGTTATGCCGGAAACCGTCGGGGCAACGATGGTGTGTTGGACATCTCTTCAAGGTACAAGATAGATCAAAGTTGTTTGAAAGATGGTTCCCCTGGGTATCATGTGGTGTCTTTGGTAGGAGCGCAACGAAAGGACTTTCAAAGACAATGAGAAATCAATGGAGCAGCTTCTTGTTTTTTTTTTATAGTACTTTATGTAACTGGTCCATCGTCGTTGATTTTAATGGCACAGAATTTCATGATTTCCTTGTTTCAAACGTGCCGTCTTGATAGACACGAGTACCTTGTAATCAGCTTTTGCCCATTCTTTGATTAATAATACACTTTTACTTATCAAAAAAAAAAAATGTAGACAATGATCGAAGACTTTTATGGAAGGAGCTTGTTGGGTTACATAGCTGGTGAGAACTTCCCTAGTGTATAGTTGGGGATTTCAATGTCATTAGATTCCCTAATGAACAATCTGGAGACAACAGGATGCACCCAACAAAGACAGAATTTTTAGATTGTATTTTTTACTTGAACTTGTTGGATATTCCTCTCATGAGGGGCTCTTTTACTTGGTCAAATGATTAGATGTGGTCTCGGCTAGATAGAATTCTAATATCACCGGATGGGAAGTTCATTACCCAAAGGTGCGTCAAAAAGGTTGCCTCGTCTTTGCTTGGATCATTTTCCCATCTTATTGGATTTTGGTGGTACCTAATGCAAGCACCAATATTTTAAATTTGAAAACATGTGTATTAAAAGTAAAGGCTTTGTGAAAAGGGTAAAGGTAATGGTGGTCATCGTATTAATATCATGGTACCCTTACATACTAACTGGCAAACAAAAAGGTTTGAAAAATGATCTTAAGCTTTGGAATTCTCAAACCTTTGGAGATATAGGGAGCGAAAGAAAACAATGGGGGAGGGAGGAGCAACAACAGTTTAAGAATATACTTGAGGCTAGAGTCCTCTCCCCGGAAGAATTATCACTGAAGGCAGAGTTGGCTTCAGAGTTTGAGAGATTATTATCTCTAGGAGAGATTTCTTAGCATCAGAAGTCCAGAACATTGTAGTTGAAAATAGGGGACCAAAGCACAAAATTCTTCTATAGAATAACTAACTTTCACAAAAGAAATAATACCATTGAGATGCTGAATATCCATAGTACAAATTCCATGAAGGCCCCTGTAATTCAAAAATCATGTGGTGGATTTCTTCGACAGCTACTTACAGAACGAGAGGAGTGGAGGCCACTGCTTGATGGACTCAGATTTGACTCTATTGAGCCACAAACATTGTCTTGGTTGGAGCGTCCTTTTGAAGAAGTAGAGGTATATGTAGTGAGACATATGGTTAAAAACAAAGCACCAAGTCCAGATAGTTTCTTAATGGGTTTTTTCCAAACATGCTGGGAGGTAGTGAAAAAGGACATCATGAATATATTCCAGGAATTGTGCTCGGCTGGGTAGTTTGAGAAAACGTTAAATGCTACTTTTATTGTGCTGATCGCAAAGAAAATTGGGGCATCGAAGGTTAAGGATTTTAGGCCCATTAGTCTCGTTAATGGGGTGTACAAAATTATCTCCAAGGTGCTCCTAAACAAATTGGGATGTTATGGATAAGATGATTACGAAGCCAGAAAATGCATATGTTAGGGGTCAACAAATCCTTGACTTAGTCCTTATAGCAAATGAAGGCCTGGATAGCAGATTAAAGTCTAACTCCACAAGATTATTTGTATATTACATATGAAGAAGGCATACGATCAAGTAAACTGGGACTTCTTTATTTACTGGGGAGATGTTGCTTTGGGGATAGATGGCGAACGTGGATTAGTTGGTGCATCTCAATGGAAAGGTTCCCTGCCTTGATTAATGGCAGCCCTACTGATTTCTTCACTAGTTCTTGAATTTTAAGGAAAGGAGCCCCACTATCCCCACTTCTCTTTGCTATCATCATGGAGGCCCTCAGTAGGATGCTATCGGCCATGGTTATGAATGGGTTTGTGGCTGGATTTTTTGTTGGTGACCCCAATTGGGAAATTATTACCTAGTCTCATTACTTTTTGCAGATGACACGCTTTATTTTGTAAGGCAAATCAAAATTAGTTGAAGGCATTAAAGGCACTATTACCATGCTTCGAAGCAACATCGGACTTGAAAATGAATTTCAATAAGTCAGAATTAGTGCCAGTGGGGAACGTCAACAACACTCAGTAGTTAGCTAGCATACTTAGGTGTAAGGTAGCCTCTCTTCCCATGACATATTTGGAACTGACTTTGGGGCTGCCTCATGGGCTTTGTCCATTTGGGATACAGTTATCGACAAGATAGGCAGAAAATTGGCAGGGTGAAAGAGATTGTACTTGTCAAATAGTGGTCGGTTGACTCTCATTAAGCATGCCCTCCCTAACTTACCAACATATTTCTTGTCTTTGTTTCCAATTCCAGATATTGTGGCAACTCCAATTGAAAAACTATACCATAATTTCTTATGAAATGGGATGGTGGATGAATTCAAATTCCATCTAGTCAATTAGGATAAGGTGTGTAGGCCAATCTCGTTAGGTGGGTTGGGTATAAAAATTTGAGAACATTCAATCGGACCCTACTTAGGAAGTGGCTATAGAGGTATAACATGAAACTAAAAGCCCCATGAAAATCGGTGGTTGATTGCAAATATGGAAGCTTGTGATGTGGTTGGTGTACTGGAGAGGTAAATGAGGCAATGGAATGGGGGTTTGGAAGCACATTAGGCAAGGGTAGGGAGTGTTTAATTGGCATTCTAAATTAGTGTTGGGTGAGGGTTTCCAAATAAAGTTTTAGGGGCATTTGGCGCGGAGACGAGGCTCTAAGGTATTCTTTTCCATCTGTTTTCTAAGTCGCACAAGATCAAGCAGCTTCAATAGCGGACCTCATGCTTCGATCAAGGCCCAAATTCAGCCTATTATATTCTTTGGAGCAGAATGGACAAGAAGTTGGGCTATGGTGGACATCTACGTGTAAGAGTGCATTCTCGGTTTGATCCTTCTACAAGTCCCTAACATAATTACCAAATATTCAGTTCCCATGGAGGAAAATTTGGAGGAATAAGGTGCCTCCTCAAGCAGTCTTCTTTACTTGTACAGCAGCCTTGGGGAAGATTTTGACTACCAATAACCTGAGGAAGTGCCAGGTTGTTATCCTAAAATTGTGTTGTACGTGTAAGAAATCTGGTGAGACAGTGGAGCATCTATTGTTACATTGTGAGATAGCTTAAGCCTTGTGGATTGAAGTATTCAGCCTAGTAATCTTACGTAATGCTTGCCACAATAGTTGAGCTACTGGCTAGCTGAATCATGTGGTGCATATAGCAAGAGCGTAACAATCAGATTTTTGAGAACAAGGAGCGGTCACCAGAAGAACTCCGAGCTTTATTTTTCTATGCTTTATTTCTATGGGTCATAGCTTTAGATCTCAATGGCCTAAGTTTTCAAGATTTTCTTGTTTCTACTACTTCAACCTAGATAGATCTTATCTTATATCATCATGTACTTGAGCCATGCCTATCTCTATTAATAATATCGTTTACTTGTAAAAAAAAAAAAAATTCAATAGACATTTATTGTTTTGAGACACCTTAGAATTCACCTTTTTTTTCTTTGAGATCAACTTTTGACTGAGTACTGCTTTGGAGTATATCGTCTTTTTTTCGTCTTGAAGAACCCGTGTAATATTTTCCTCATGCCACCCTCTTTTCTTAAAATGAGAAAAAAAAAATGTGGCCAATACAACGAAACCCTTGTTCACTGCCAATTAAACCATCAAAAATATCCCTATACATGCAGATGGCTCTCCCTTAATGGTCAATTGTATTTATTCATTTTTTCCCAGGTGTGGTGGAAGAAGTAAAATAACATACAAAAGAAAGCCATATATGTCAAATACGTCAGCAATATGAGATAAGATGTCCAGTAGTAGTAAACCAAAACATCAAAACCTTCAAAGTAAATGATTGAATCACTATGCAGCAGCACCATTATTAGATAATTTACCTGATGAAAGCCATCTATCTGTATACTTATCAGTGACATCATACAATTCATCCCAGAGTTTTATTGTCTCTTGATCAAAAAAGTTATGCAAGCCCTGAAATGTGAGAGAGAGAGAGAGAGAGAGTTAGTTATCTCTTGCTGATGATACTGTAACTAAGATTAGCTACAGGAAGTAAATTAGCTCTTCTAAGGTGATGCTATGTAGATCTATGTAGATGAATGAGGCAACTTCATAAAATCAATTCATTCCATTTGGTAATAGTCTTCAAACTAATATGTGAATAAAGTTTAATAGGTTGAAAAAAAAAAAACCTAAAGTTAATGATTGAACTACAACCTGGAAAAACCATTATCACTATTGCTAAAGAGATTGTATATAACAATCTGCACCAAAATATCACGAGCTAAGAAAAGGAAAGAACGTTAGTTGTTCAACTAGGAGAGGCATAGTTAAACTAACCTGAATTCTCATTTGAGCCCATAGATATGCAAATGTGGGAGATGGACCTAATTGACTTTGCTTGTTATGCACTTGTAATGCCAAATATAGACAAGAATATGCATATTTACAAATAGATATCCCAATGTTTGTCTCCATATTTGCATATTTTCCAATTGTTAGGAATATATATATTTGGCGCATGTTCGTTACCTGTAGTCGCAAAAAGCATGGTGGTCTTAACATCAAAATTAAACATTTTTTTCATTAATATTTTTACCAAT
Source organism: Platycarya strobilacea (assembly GCA_036898215.1). Classification (NCBI taxonomy): domain Eukaryota; kingdom Viridiplantae; phylum Streptophyta; class Magnoliopsida; order Fagales; family Juglandaceae; genus Platycarya; species Platycarya strobilacea. The sequence goes on along the minus strand of CM072549.1, from coordinate 29,850,349 downwards.
TACCTCTGTCTATGGCCAAATCTTGCAATATATTCTAGTCGTTAGGTCTATTATAATATATTGAACCAACATCACGTTTGGCCATCCTCTCAATCTAGAAGAGGCTCCAACTTGAATCACATCAGACCACACTGGCGGAGTCAAAGATTAACTAGAGCGTCTTGAACAATTTTTTATCATCTAAATATTGCCAGCTATCAACTTTCGGTATGTAATATATATAACTATATATTGTTTTTAAGTAATCTCGAAATTATATATTGATCAGTATCATCCTTTTTATTGCTGCTCATTTGTTGAAACATCTATTTTTTGAAGGAAAACAAAAACTTTATTGATAAATGATAAGTGCCCTTACCCCAACTACACGGGACATATACAAGAGAAAGCACCTAGCTAAAGAGCATTCATCTGAACATCTGACAAATGCACCAAAAAAGGCAAACAGCAACCATCTTCCACACTGCTGTAATTTGGGGTATACCATAGAGACCTCAACAACTAGCAATAAGATCAGCTACCTTCCTAGGTATAACCATACCAACCCAACTCAGGTGAAAATATCATTCCATAGCACCCTGGAAACCTCAAAATGAAGTAAGTGATCCATTGTTTCTACGCTATTTTTGCACATATAGCACCAGTTGATGATAATGATCTGGCACTTCCTTAGCTTGTCCATGATCAAGATCTTCCCAAAGGAAGCTGTCCATAAAAAAAAAAACAGCCAGGCAGCTGGCACCTCCAAGGAAAATGGTTGTTAATCTGAGAAGATGTGGCCTCATAGAATCAACATATAGAGAAGTTCCCTTTCCTAAAGAGAATCCAAAGAATCCTCTATCACCCCCCCCCCCCCAAAAAGCTCATTACTTACCCCAGCTGAATACAGTAAATTGAAGAATTATGTAACTTCCCAGTCGTGTAAAAGCAAACATTAATATTGTGGACCATTGGAAATTTCCATCAATTCTAACACAGAAGGTTCTACTCACGCGCAATCCTGCAGAATCCTTGAGGGCTCTATATCCACACCTTATATCATGCTGAAAGCTAATCCAGAAGCCATCACCCAGGACCAATTTGCTATGTCTAGAAAATGCCCCCAACCTTTCCTAATGTTTTTCCACAGCCCCAGTTCTTGTGCCCCTTGAACCTCATTGGAACCCCAAACCACCCCCCCCCCTTCTCTCTCTCCCTACATTGATACTTAGAATCTTTAACGCCCTTCCACAAGACCTCCCTCTCGTAGTTATAGCACAATTGCCTTAGGAGAGCCTTCCCCCAGCCCGCCTCCTCTAGTCGTGGAATAAACCTTGTCCTAACCAACAAGGTGAAACTTAAACTGCTCACCTAGCCCACTCCACAGAAAGTCACATTGGACATTCTTAATATGAGACGCCACACAATTGGGGAGAGGGAATAAGGATAAGAAATATGTGGGGAGTATTGATTGTCCACTGTTTCATCATATGAAGGCCTTATTTCAAATAGCATCCCCAGCTAAGATAATTTCCAGTATTTTATTACAAAATCCACGAGTAGTCATCCATACTATCCACAAGCAACCTCACCGAATAGTCAATTTAAACAAAGGGTATTGTTGGTGGTACTTGCGTAACCTTTTCCTCTAGTTGTCCTCTTTGGTAATACCTTTCCCCAGTTCCATATAAACTGTGTCATCCTACTCACCCTAAGAACTTTAGATTCTTAAGCTTTTGTCAAATCTTGTAACTAATTTTTTTTTATTGGCACCAAGTATCCGACAACAACATCCCGACTAATACAAGGGATGCACATGCTCTCAGCAAGAAGTTTTCCGCAAGTGCATCTTGGGTAATTGTTACTAATGATAATGTAATCTTAGTTTCCTCTATCAAATTTATATTTCAATCTATAATTATAGTGACATAGCCAGGCATATACTTTGAGTTCTAAAGTCTTGCGCCAAGGTTCTAACTAATAATTATCTTAGTTTCAGGAACAAGAGTTTTCACAATGGAAGAGAAATGACTTTCAGGACCAGCAATTATCTCTCCCTATATAACCCATATCCTCCACACTTAATCAGCATTTGATAGACCTTTTTTTCATAAGAGCATCTGATAGACCATCTAACTCCAAGAAATCTTCAAAAATAAAAATAAAAAGATATGCACACATAAAACCTTTTAAAAAGATATCCAATAAAACTTTCCAAGGTAGATGCATGAACTAAGTGAATCCAAAAATATAACCACAAGAAACATCCTTGCATGCACACACACACACACAAGCAAACACAAAAGTTCAAACTAATAATTACCTAATTTTCACATACCAAATTTACATGTTCACCACTAAAGAATAAGTACACTAAAAAAAAGCTGCCTACTGCCTACTAAAACTTCACTTGATATGCCAGCTACATAAAAACTGTATCCATTGTGAAATTGAGGCGAGTGCACAGAAACAAGCATAAAAATAAAAATAAAATAGAATAAAAACTAATTTTGAAAGAAGTATGGTTGAGAGAAAGAAAAAAAACTTAACGAATCATAAGCATAACAGTACACATGCAAATATAGATAATAATGATAGTGAAAGTAATAACAAAAATGTAATAATCATCTTGAGTGCAAATCTCATATCAGTTCTTTCTTAATCTTTGCTCACATAATCATAAATCTAAACTGAAGCAAACAGCAAGGAGTCTCAAGTAAATAAAAATGATTGATGATAAACAAAATTGATCTCAATTTCCTTCTTGATTTTTTTCCCTCTTCGAGAATTATCCCCTCAGATAGAGTTCTGAACAACATTGTTGTTTTTATAAGTGAGTTATGAACAACATTTTCTATACCTTTCCATACTTTTGGGCTATGTATCTGTGCCTGTAAGCTAGTTTTCTTTTGTTGTCATCATCATGTGGTGGACCAAACCCATCTTGGTCAAATTTGTAACCAGAAAGATCCTTCCCGTCATCATATTGGAGCAAGGCATCAAGAAACGGCTTATTGTAGTTCTCAATCTGTGCGTACAAAACCAAACTCAACAAACAAAATCTCAAAAGAAACTCTCCAGGCATAAAACAAGTCATAAAGGATTCACATCAGATATCAAAAGAACAAATTCGAATCACAATGCAAGATAGAACACATCTAAGCAAAAAGGCAAACATTCATGTTCATAGAAGAAATTACTGTCTACACCTAAGCAAAAAGGCAAACATACTTGTTCATAGAAGAAATGACTGTCACACAAATCAAGAATGTGTTTCTCCCACATCTTCCCGATTTCTACACCCTTCTGGGCGTCCTTCAAACCATGGAAAGCCTCAGCATACATCCCATTCAACAAGGACTTGAGCAGTATAAGTGTCTCATCCATGTCCCATATATACACATCAAGTCTACCAACCACGGTGTCTTCAACAATCCCTTTTGTTTCTTCATGTGGAACACGCAGATTATCACCCATGATGTTGTCTATTTTGGTATCAAAGAACCAACTTTAAGAAAGTCCATAAATAAAATCACATATATTATATCATATAGAAAAATAGCTCATTGTCAACAACCACAACAGAGGTGGTTTATGGGATTAACTACAATGACTTGTAAAACAAATATTCGAACGGAGTTATTAGGAAATGGGAAACCAGCAGAAACTTGTGGGCAGCTAACACCTGCGCATACTTTATAGAATTGAATCAAGATAATGGGACAAAGGATCATAACAAAACGTTATCTGATTCAGTAAACGAAGTACAGTAAAGTAGATATAGTTTCTCAAACACCTTTATTTCGAACAATATTAGATTTTCTCTGTGATTATTTTTACAGAACTAGTAACTCATTTGCACTGAAAAAAGGGTGCCAAGAGATTTTCAACATGGTAAAAAATATCGGTCCATCGAACATAAACATAGATATGCAAATGTAAACATCGTAAATATAAATCTATATAAGGTATGTATATATCTATCTTTGTGTACTTACATGGAGCGGATGGAGTAGCTGGGGCAGCAGCCAATGAAGCAAACTTCTGATTTCTGAGGAGGAAGAACAAGCAGTTGAGCGACAACAATGAAGGGCAACAGGACAGGTTAAAGGCCATAATCATAGACAAGGCACAAAAAAGGAGGGCCGTGGTTGCTACGACGTCGTCTCTGTTCCAGATTTGTTTTTGGCACCCGCACGCGGATTCGGGTATACCCCCTATATCCGGACCCGTATTTGGATGTGATACATGTATCATGTATCATGTATAATTTAGTCCTTATTTGCTTTCAGAAAATACTTCATCTCATTTTATTTAATTATTATAATTTTTTAAATTTTTATCTAAAATAAAAAATAATAATAATTCAACTTTTTTTCAATTTTAAAATAAAAATAATATTAAAAAATATATTTTAATAATATTTTATTTAACTTTTAATTTTCATCTCATTTAATATACAAAGACAAATGAGACCTTAGTTACTGAAATTCGGATATCCACAATCCAAAAGCCGTCCTTTTTCAGTTCTAACAACTTTTTCAAGTGAAAAAGAAAATTTTTGACAAATAATAAAGACAATGAAATAAATCTCTAAACATCAAATAAATCTCAAATTGTCCATTTGTCCACAAAAATAAAAACATATCAAAATGTAAAATTTCGTTTTTTATGTCAGAAAATTGAATAAAGCTAATAACAACTAATTACCTTTTTAATTAAATGAATATAACAAAAATAAGTCAATATTCATCGCGTAATGTCACAAGCACCAAGAAGAAGAAAGAAAAGAGGACAGGATAAATAATTACAGAAAAATGATACGAGAGTATTGAGAGAGAAAACTAAGAATCAATGTATTATTTTCTTGTATCTTACTATCGTAGCCTTTTATGCAAGGAAAATTCTACACAACTCCCAACTTCTTCCATACATCATATTTTTTTATTTTTTTTTTGAATTTATTCTTTTTAAGTTAATTAATATATTTTTATTCCTTATTCATATATCACATATTTAATAAAAATTAAAAAATTAAAAAAATATAGTATATGAAGAAGGTTGGAGGTTGTAAAGAATTTTCCTTTATGAAATCTTGGATTTCATCTCAATTGGTAATTATGCGTTTTGATAACAATTGTGGGCTTTAATATTTCTTACAACAATTTTGACTATCTAACTCGACCGTTTAGATAACAATTGTGGTCGCATTTTGATAGTGAAAAATATTGGAAAGAGTTATAAATAATTATAAATAGTTGTGGGTAAAGATTAGAGTAGGTTTGTAGGTCCTATTAAGAATAGTTAGAGTTGTTTGAATTTATGAAATACATTGAGTTGTTGACTTTTGAATAAGAAATTGAAAAAAAAGTGTGGTTCCATCAAAGATTAATTTTATTATTGATAATAGAGTAATTATGATTTTACTTATATGTTGTAGTGATAAATAAAATTATTATAAAAAAATAATTTCCAATAGTTTTAAAAAATAATTTTGCATAAAGTTTTTAAATTTTATTTAAATTAAAATTGGTAAAAATTAAACTTTTGTTATATATTATTTTTTTAATTTGATGTTACTTTCTTTTACATTATTTTAGCACTTCAAATTTATTTAATTCAATTCATTCAAAATTATAATAAAAATTAAAAATTAAGAAGGAGTTGCTTTTTGGAAAAGGGGGCTTGTGAAGTAATAAATGTACATAGAAGGAGAGAGAGAGAGAGAGAGGGTGTGGACATAGAGGAAAAAAGAGGCTCAAAGGAAGGCTAGGGAGTGTTTATAGTGTGCACATGGATTCTGACAAAAAAATCTTGTTTGGATGTCCAACTACTTCCATCTGTACAAAACTTGTTTGGAAATGCTGGTTTATATTTGTTCCTACCTAGTTTGTGTTACCTAAGAACATATTGCCCACTAAGTGTGGATAGACAGTTGTCATTAAATGAAACTCCTCCCAAGTGGCAACGAAGCCAAGGCTATGAGTACAATAAAAACTACATAAATGGAAGGACTCTAGCTAGCATATGATTAAGACTCCCAGTTGCAACAGTTTCTTAATCATTGCCATCTAGGTTATCTTGATCTCCAAAAGTATCACTCACATGATAACTTATTATTATATAAAGGTGGAATTATACTTGGGAACCCTAACCCAACATTAGTTTCATGACAACCCATTCGGGGGATACACAGGTTCACAAAAAATATAGTCGAGAACCAAAAAGGCATTTTTCTGGCATGGCATGCAAAATGATATAAGAAAATTCATCAGAGGGTTGGATGTATGCAAAAGAAAGAAAAAAAAATTGAAAATCTAGAGCCTGCAGGTCTTTTATAGCCCTTACCAATTTCAAGCAAAGCATGAGTTTCAGAGGGATTGCCTCTATCAAAGGAAAATAGTGTAATTGTGGTTATAGTCGAGATTTATCAAATACAGTAGCTTCCTACATTTGGCCCATCCCTTTATAGCTGCAGGAGTAGTTTAAGTATTTATGAATCATGTCTTCAAACTCCATCGTTTACCACAAAGTATAGTCAGTGACAAAGTTGTCATATTTTATAGTCATTTTTATAAAGGGCTTTTCCGAGTGAGTTGCATAAAATTACTATTAAACTCAGCTTACCATCCACAAATGGATGGGAAAACTAAGCTAATGAATAAGTGGTTAGAATGTTACATCTACTTCTTTTCCAATGATAGGCTGAAAGACTAGGTTAGATGGTTATCATTGCGGAATAATCTTACAATATCTCTATGCATGCATCCATTAAACTTAGTCCCGTTGAAGTCGTGTATGGCCAAGTTCCTCCTTGTGTCCTCTCGTATGAACAGGGATCCACAACTGTAAAAGTAACAAAAGAAGAAATGAGTAGTTGGGACTTCATCCTCAAACTGGTGTGAGAAAACCTATAAGAACCTCAAGCAAAGATGAAACAATATGCAAATAAGAAGAGATCAAAGAGAAAGCTTGACGTCGGCAATTGGGTTTATCTACAACTAAAACCATATCGGCATGTAACAATGTCTTGAGAAGAAATCTAAACCACTCCCCGAAATAATATGGCCTTTCCAACTTATACAAAGGATTGGAAAGGTGGCATATAAGCTTGATCTTCCAAAAACTTTCAAGATCTACCCAATATTTCATGTATTCAAGCTCAAAAAGAAGATTGATAGTGACATGGTCCTAGTACCTAATTTACCAACCATTATGGAAGATGGAATCCTAAGCCTTGAACCCAAAAGGATAATAACAAGGCATTCGAACAAAAAAGGAGGCTAGAGCAGGAGCAGAGTTACTAGTATGGTGGAAGGACACAATAAAAGAGGATGTGACATGGGTGGACTTGGACAAGCTACAACGAAAGTTTCCAGACCTTAAAGGCAAAGTCTTTTGAAGAATAAGGCTGTGTAATGAGCCTAATTCATGATAAAAAAGTATTGATTTCAAGGATACTTCAGATAAGGAGTTTCTTTATTTTGTAAAGCTAGTTTAGCATTTTTATGTTTATTGTTGTAATTAAATCATCAATTTATTGTTGAATGAGTCTTCGGCTATTTTTATATAATGGATTAGTGGTGTTAATGGGTTTGCACGAGTCTGTGCATCTATGAAGGAAGTTATCATATTAGCATCTATTTATTGTAATCTAATGTTGAATGAAAATCACCCATTAGCCCAATTTATCCATGTGTGATTGTGGAGGCATCTTCCTCATTGAATTGCTAGAGAAAGCATCTCTTATTAAGTTTGTACGCAACACACTGCTATAGTTAAGCTTTTATTTGCTCTTTTTCTTCTGCCACTACATTAGTTAAGTTTCTTCCCAACCCCTCCTTTTAATGCACAAAGAGCTCCAATTTATACCCCACTTCAACCATCTAACACCAAGACTTACCACCATTAAACAATCACCAAATACTAAAAAAATAGATGAGATGATTAAGAAATAGAAATACAAAATATTTATAGTTACAGATTCTTACATCAAAGGCACGTGAGGTTGTAGGCCATGAAGGGTGGCAGTTGTTGTTGGTGAAAGTTGGATGAAAAGAGATGAGAGGAGAGAGTGCAATCGAATGATGGCAAGACAAAGGGAGAAAGGGAGATGTAAGAGAGTTGTGAACATAGACGGAGGGAGAAAGACGGTGGTCATTGTTGCTGGTGATGAGAGGATTTGATGGCAAGACAACAAAGAGAGTTGTGGAGAAGAGTTGCAGAGAACGTGGTCCAATAATAGAGAGAGAGAGAGAAAGAGAGAGAGAGACAAAGACTTGGTAATGTCGGACAAAATTATTATTATTCTATAGGCTAATTTCAATAAATAATTCACAGGGAAGAATACAAGAAATTTGTCTAAAATACAAAGAAAACGCATCTAAAGTTCAACTAAATACTATCGAATCAAGTAATATAAAAAATCAGTTCACAAGCCGGACTGTATAGCCAAAAATCGTCTATATCAAAATTTTATCAAAAATCGCGAAATCCCAAAAATCATTCCAAAATGAAATACGATATAAAATAAATATTTTGCCAAAAATCTGGCTCAAATCGAGTTCAGAATCATTTCCTAGTTGTCAACCAAAATATTACCAAAAATGGCAAAAATAACTAAAACTAGGCATTTGAAAAGGAAAGCAATGGAATTTGAGGTTGAAAAGAACGCAGACCAAGCTATCAAGCCACAACATGTGCACCGAAAATATCTTTTTGAATTAAGATTTTATACGTGATTCTGATACTCATAACTAAAGTTATGACTAAAATATTGAAGCGCATCTAAAACTACTACAATTAGGAAAGGATTACGATCACTTGCCGCCTTTTGTGCTGATCTGCCAACTCATGGTATCTCAGCGCCATCAACGTGCAATCTGACAGCTCAATATCATCTGACTCGGATCCTTCTACATCACATGGGGAGAGAGACAAAGATTGCAAATACCAATTTGTGAGAACTTGATAGGTTGTTAGCATAAGAGGAAAGGAAGGGAAAAGAAATAAAGAGAGAAGAAAAGAAAAAATTCTGGGATTCAGTATAGAAGAATGCTAGGGAATAGCCCAATTGCTGTTGGGCAAAACAACTCACCAACAAACTGGCGACACGTCAGATAAATGGGAATATAATAATAATGATGAAAGCAGGTGATTATTCCCTTTCCCCAAACCCTTGTTTGATTTTCTCTTTCAAACCCACCTTTCTTCCCCCTTTTATTTTTCACCTTCGAATTCCATTTTCCTAAACCCCACCCTATGGTTTTCCTCTCTCACGGACTCTCACATGGACCTTCACACAGACTCTCGCAGTGAGCACAAACAAGGGAAGACGTGGAGAAAATGGGTGTAGTTGGTGGCAAGCACAAACAGGGCCGCTCTTCCTCTTTCTCTCACACTTCTTTTTTCGCTATTAGTAAAGTTTCTGTGGCAGTTTATACCATGTATTCAAAATGGGTGTGGTTGGTTGCTGGGAAAACTCTGAGAAAAAAGGGGAAGCTTGAGTTTTGATCTTCTTTATTTTTGGGTGGTGTTCAATCAATTTGTGGTTAATTTGTTGCAAATGGTTTTATTGCCTTTGTTTGAGCAATGTTAGGATTTGAACAATAATTTCAATATTAAAAGCTCAGTTCTATCCCTTCATGCAATCGGATTGTGGTGAATAACTTATACTCGTTCATTTGTATTACAGTATCCTGGAGGTTTATATTGAACCTTGAATCTCTGGCTTCTCTGGTTAAGTTCAGTTTATAGCAAAAGAAATCTAAGGATTAATTATAGGACCTTGGGGACCCAAACAAACACAAATCCTATTGATGAAAAAAAAAAGGAAGAAAACTAGTTGCCGTGCGAATCAGCCGTCGAGGATGAGGGGCTTCGACGTTGAGTTTCGGTCGTTGGGATGGAGACAAGGGAGGGTTGTTCTAGTGCGATGCAAATGTATGGAATTTCATGTAAAAAGCTAACGTGGTTAGTTTTATTCCTACCATTTAAAAAATAAAGAATAGCCTGACATACCTCATTTCCAACTACCTGCCAATATGACTGGTAGAAACAAGCTCCATAGCCATCAGGCCCTGGAGACTTGAGAGGTCTCATATCTTTGAGTGCAACATCAAATTCAGCTCGTGTGAATTCCTTTTGCAGGTTAGTATTCATAGCATCAGTAACATTTTTTTCCACTCCTCTCAATCCATTTTCTATCTCATCAATTGAAGGCTTTGAAGAACAGAAAAGATCACTGAAATACTGAGTAAACACCTCCTCAATCCCCTTCTGCTCTTTGACAAAAATCTTTTGTGCATCACAGATCTCCCGTATATAATTCTTTTTTCTTCTTTGGCTGGCATATTCATGGAAAAATTTAGTATTCTTGTCCCCCCATTGATACCATGTTCTCTTGGCTCTTTGCTTCCATTTTACATCTTCCTTCTCAAGCAATAAATCCAGCTTCTTCTGCAAGTCTCTCACAATAACAACATTATGAGACCCTTCATCTTCCTGCTCCTTTTTTAACATCTAAGTTAGCTTCATAATTTCCTTCTCACCCTCATTGCCTCTTAGAGAATTCCATCTAAGAAAGTCACATCTGCAAATGTTCAACTTTCCCTATGCCTTCCTTAGTAGACTTTGAGCCATAGTATTCTTTCTCCAAGCATTTTCTACAACTCTTCCACCCTCCTCCTCCAAAGTCCACTTAGCTTCAAATCTAAAAAGCCTCCTTCTAGTCCTTACAAAATATATATTTTCAGACAGTTAACAAAATAGGCTTGAGATCAGATTGTCTAGCAGCTAAAGTCTCAACCTCCCTCTCCTTAAACATATCCATCCATAGAGTATTAGCAACAGCCATATCGAGCCTCTCCTTAGTAAAAGTACCATCATAATGCTTATTTGATCATGTACATTCTGTACCCTTCCATCCCAGGTCAAATAAAGTACTGTCCTCCAAACAATTTCTAAAACATTCCATTTGACCCTCAGGTCTCTACTTGCCCTTGCCCCCCACTTTTTTCAGATTGAGAAACAATTTCATTAAAGTCTCCAATCACACACCATCCTTGTTCCTTTGCTGGTCTCAGGCTAGACAATATTCTCCAAGTTAAACATCTTTTAAAGGCCTCGGGATGACCATAAAATCCAGTCAATATCCAGTTTTTCTCATTTTCAACATTGGCATTAATACGATGATGAGTAAAGTTCATCACTTCAATTCTAACATCATGACTCCATATGAGAGCCAACACTATTTCCTCTAGCATCCACTCCAAAACAGCCATTAAAACTCAATCTCCTTCTAATACTATCAAGTTTCTTTATTACTAATTTTGTCTCCATAAGGAATACTATACATGGTTCTTATCCTTTACCATAAGGTAAATATCTTGAATTGTCCGAGGGTTACCAATCCCCCGGCAATTCCAACTTATGATTTTCATAATGCTAAGGGGGGCTAAAAATCAGCCTCCACCATTCCCTTAGAAAACAAATCAACACTTCCTTGATCTCCCCTTCTTCACAGAAATATCATTTTCAATATTATCCTCATCAACAAGTACCAAGCCACGCTTACCATTTCCAAGTAATACAGATTCAATAATTTTTCCTACATTCCTAGCCTTGCACTTCCATTTACCTCTGCCAGCAATCTCATTCATACATTGAGAGCTAGTTTGCATTACTTTTATCATCAGCCTGTTTCTCTTAAGTCTCACCAGGGGCCCTCCCACACACCTAGTATAAACACCTTCAGAAACACTCAAGACATTCTTTGCTACTCGCTGAGAACTATTATCAAACACCTAACGAGTCAATTTAGAGTAAGCATCAATAACTTGCAAAGATAACAGAACAGAATCATTAAATCTCAACATTTTTCACAATCACAGCAACCTGCCTATCTTTACCTTCTTCACCAGTCAAATTTTTTAAATCTATTCCTTCGTTAAAGTCAAAATCAGGAATAGAAAGATTACCAGTCTTTCTTCCAATCTCCTCATCACAATATTCCTCCTTACTCATACTAGGAGAAGCTTTCTTATCTTATGGAATCCATTCTTCCTTCCCGTAGAATGATTAGCTCTAAGCCAGGTTCCATACTGCTTCACTGAGACAACATCAGTAGGATTCAAGCATCCTTTCCGTCCATGAATAATCAGTCCACAATTGAAACATATTCTTGGTAGCTTCTCATATTTCAATTGTATCCACTGCTTCTTCCTAAACAAGTTAATAGTTCTTCCTCGAGCCAAAGCCTTCTTTAAGTTCAACTCAATTCTAACTCTTAAAATCCCTCCCCAATCAGCTCCACCCTTCCTAACAACAATCTCCTAAAACACACCTATCGACCCTCCAATTTGTTTTCCAATTTCGCTTTCCATACCTGCAAACGGAAGATTGTGCAATTGGATCCAAAAAACCTCACTATCAAAGTTCTTCTGCATCGGATGAATAAGACTATCAAAAGGTTTAAGAACCAGCAAGTTGTAATATCCGGATCCAGAGGCACTCTAGGCCGAAGTTTAAAGCTCCGATACGACACCGTTACGCCAGTTTCTTTCCCACCTTACAGTTTTCTCCCTCCCGTTTCTTACTCTCGTTAGTTTCTTTATTTCCCGTTTTCATCTCCTAACTGCCGAAAGTTTCTCCACTCGCATCCTTTCATTCCTCCCTATGCGGTTCCTCTTCATCATTTTAAATGTTGTTCTCTTTCTCCTGACTTTCAAACTCACAGCAGACGGTTCTCAACCTCTCCCTCGTTCTTTCTGCGATACCGATTCTTGACCAAACTCGTGAGTCTCCACGGGTACCGCCTTCAAGCTTGACGATGAGAACAACCCACCACACTTCTACGGATTTTCTCTTCTCCAATGTCGCTGTTGCGGTTTGCGTGTGCCTCGGAATCCATCGCTCTCGACTACCTGCACACTGACCCAGCATGAAGCCTAGCCGTGTTCATCCACAGTCACCATCCTCAACCTGTTTTCCCTTAGCCCCTATGCACGAAACACCAGCACCATGCATGTTTGCAGTGTGCATGAGCAACTCTCCTCCGCTAGCACCTCCATAAGCCAACAAACGGAAGCCCCTGTTTCATGCACTCAGAAACAGAGTAACGTCGGGCCTGTTTCTCCACTCAAGCCGCGTCCCCTAATGACAAACCAACTTTGATCCACTTCAGAATCACCTCGAAGAAAGATTGCAAGGATTAGAGTTCAGTTCTGTGCTCCAAGCGATGGAAACCGTGAAGTTCTCTCACGGTGCCTTGCCGACGTGTTGACCACCCGCAACCACAGCCCTCCTCATTTTTACGTCGCGTTTCTCAATCTCTCTCGGTGAGTATGCTTAGTTTTGGCTCAAGGATTGTTTTTTTTTACCTGGTCTCACAAATGTTCTTGTTTTTTTTTTCGGACGTACCCAGGGGCATGCAATTCCATGTTTTTATTTACTAAAGGCCCCTATCTTCTAAATGGTTACCTTTTGGGCTTATGTTTTTGTTAAGTTCTTTTACGTAGACGTTATTTGGTTTTGGATTTTATACTTGATTTTAAATTAAATTACTATGTATTCTACAATTGTTTTTATTGGTAATCAATAATACTATTTCATTCTGAATGCTTTGTGTTGGTTTCACGTTTTATTTTATTTTAGCTACCAGTGTTAAATTAATTCAAATTGGCCTTTAAACTATTTCGAATTTGAGTTATAAATTATTTTGAATCGGATATTGGGCGTTACATTATCTTTAGTAGGTTAAATTTTGATCTTTGTTTTAAAAAGAGACTTAGATTTGAGTTGAAAATTGAGTTAAGTGTTTATTAAGTAAAAGTCGAGGTTTTAGAGATTTTCTAATATTTTAGATTTTGAAAGAATTTACTAGTTTCTAAGCATTTTGGAGAGAGTCGATACTCAAGTTTTGGAGGATTTTTAGATGTTAAGAGAAGTCTTGGATTTTATGTCTCGAGTTCTATTTTCGAGATTTGTGATTATTTGAAAATTCATAAATTACTTAATTATTTTATGGTGTCGATCATTATTTGTTCAGGATAGTTTGGAGAAATTCTGAAAAGCTAAGAAGTTCAAGTAAGCGAGGTTCCTATACTTGGTTTTATACCAACTCTGAAATCGAGGTTGACTTTCTGAAAACTTTGCATGATTTTGTTATAAATGAAAACCTGGGAAAAACAACCTCAGTTAATTATTTGCATTACACATAAAATCTATATGAAAAAGAGAAAATTGTTTATATCATGCATAGTGTAGACATGAGCAATATTGACATGTTTCTGAAATGCATAAAAGAGCGAGTATGAAAAATGATGTTTTATTTATGTGATGTGAAATGTTTAAAGTATTTAAAAATGACATGAACAAGTTTGGTACATGATTTGATACGACATGACATGATATGATATGGATATGAAAATCTTTGGCATTCTTATCTGTTTGATCTGCTTTGGAATATGGTTCTAATATGATGATATGGGTTCACGTGATATGGTTGGTACCACCATGATATGATATGATAGGAGTGCAACCACTTTGGAAACAAAGTGGTCCTGTATGTGTTTCTTTCCTGTGTGCACACTCGGGTCTCCGAGAACGAATAAGAGAAAGTCTCACAATATGATACTGCTTGATTTGGCCACCGGGGATAGCACAACCCTACCACGGGGGTTAAACATGGTACATGTTCTAATATGATGATAAGATGAGATGTACAGTTACTTGTGCCAAAGCGTTTTTGATAATAAATAGTGATTTTTTAAATGTAAAATGATTGAAAAGTCGTTCTATTTTATTGATAATATTTTGTAAATCTATATATGAAAATAAAAGGATTTATGGTTCATGCATATGAAGTTTCTTTTGAAAATGCTCATGTTTGCACTCTTGTATATGTCCTCTGCTTACTGAGTTGTGGTTAAACTTACCCCTTATCTCTAAATATTTTTCAGATGAATTTGGATATTTTAGTGAAGGATCAGATTATAAAGTATTGGGTGAGATGATTTTAAGAATGATAGATTAATCTTTAAGAGTTTAAATGAGTATTGACAAGATTTAGTAAGGAAGTATTATTATATTTTTGTTTCGTAGTATTTATAGAATTGATGATATTGAGAAAAATGATTTTGGAATAAAGTTTTATATAATATTGGAGAATTTTAAGTCTTAAATTATTTTGTTGAAATGTGAGTTCTATAATAGGAAGTAACTCTCCGACGCCTGCGGGATCGGGGTCCAAACACACTAATCACACTAATCACACTAGTCACAACAATGTTGTTAGGTCCAAGGTTGATTCTTCTATATCAATAAAAGTACAAATAAAAAAAAAATCTTAAGTTTTTATCACAAACAAACCCTAGAAATATTTTGCGTTCCAAAGTGTGATAAAGGTTATCTTGATAGGTGATTAAATGGATTAGACCCCGCATTGAGGTGTTTATGAATTTTAATTTTAGAAAATTTGCAAAGTTATTAGAGTACGCAACGGAAGCGTGATTCTTATAATATGATGATTTGCAAGTAAACTTGGTGATGTTTGAAAAACGAGTTGCGACGTGAGATCATGTAGGTTTTAAATATCGTGACTATAGACTTCGAGTTTGATGATTTATAAAAATTAGAGATTTTTTTTTTAGAATCTCAAGTTATGTTAGATTCCATTGTGATTTGATTTTCAGATTAAGGACTTTGGATTTATTGGAATTATTTTTTTTACTATTTGTCAGAGGTTAATAATTCTATGTGTTATTTTGGCTGGCGTCAGGTTAAAGAAAATGGTGAGAATTTTTAGTAGGTTTATTTATTTATTTATTTTTATCCAGCCTGTTAATGTTGAATTTTACACTTTGAAAAGGATTGCTCACTTAGGTGTATGATAATTGACACAATGTCTGCAAGCGTGTAAGTCTAAGGAGAATATTATTAGGCTTGTAATTCCGTTGGTGAGGTTTAGTTTTAGACTTAATCTGGATCTTGAGATGTATGAAGATGGATTGATACAAAATGAGTGAAGGTATATACCAAACGGATTAGGAGGTATTCAAGGAATCATGCAAAATTCTGGAGAAAGGGTCTAAATTATATAGGTTGACAAAAATAGTCAAGGATAAAAATAGGAACGATTGATCCGATTGTCAAGTGTGTAGGATTTATGCTTGTAATATTGGCAAATTTCGAGGACGAAATTTTTTTTTACGAGGAGAGAATGTAATATCCGGATCCAGAGGCACTCTAGGCCGAAGTTTAAAGCTCCGGTACGACACCGTTATGCCAGTTTCTTTCCCACCTTACAGTTATCTCCCTCCCGTTTCTTACTCTCGTTAGTTTCTCTATTTCCCGTTTTCATCTCCCAACTGCCGAAAGTTTCTCCACTCGCATCCTTTCATTCCTCCTTATGCGGTTCCTCTTCATCATTTTAAATGTTGTTCTCTTTCTCCTGACTTTCAAACTCACAGCAGACGGTTCTCACCCTCTCCCTCGTTCTTTCTGCGATACCAATTCTTGACCAAACTCGTGAGTCTCCACCGGTACCTCCTTCAGGCTTGACGACGAGAACAACCCACCACACTTCTACGGATTTTCTCTTCTCCGATGTCGCTGTTGCGGTTTGCGTGTGCCTCGGAATCCATCGCTCTCGACTACCTGCACACCATCCCAGCATGAAGCCCAGCCGTGTTCATCCACAGTCACCATCCTCAACCTGTTTTCCCTCAGCCCCTATGCACGAAACACCAGCACCATATGCTTTTGCAGCGTGCATGAGCAACCCTCCTTCGCTAGCACCTCCATAAGCCAACAAACGAAAGCCCCTGTTTCATGCACTCAAAAACAGAGTAGCATCGGGCCTGTTTCTCCACTCAAGCCGCGTCCCCTAATGACAAACCACCTTTAATCCACTTCAAAATCACCTCGAAGAAAGCTTGCAAGGATCAGAGCTCAGCTCTGTGCTCCAAGTGATGGAAACCATGAAGTTCTCTCATGGTGCCCTGCCGACGCGTTGACCACCCGCAACCACCGCCCTCCTCGTTTTTCTATCGCGTTTCTCAATCTCTCTCGGTGAGTATGCTTAGTTTTGGCTCAATGATTGTTTTTTTTAACTGGTCTCACAAATTTTATTGTTTTATTTTCGGACGTACCCAGGAGCATGCAATTCCATGTTTTTATTTACTAAATGCCCCTATCTTCTAAATGGTTACCTTTGGGGCTAATGTTTTGTTAAGTTCTTTTACGTAGACGTTATTTGGGTTTGGATTTTATACTTGATTTTAAATTAAATTACTATGTATTCTACAATTGTTTTTATTGGTAATCAATAATACTATTTCATTCTGAATGCTTTGTGTTGGTTTCACGTTTTGTTTTATTTTAGCTACCAGTGTTAAATTATTTCAAATTGGCCTCTAAACTATTTCGAATTTGAGTTCTAAATTATTTTGAATCGGATATTGGGCATTACATTATCTTTAGTAGGTTAAATTTTGATCTTTGTTTTAAAAAGAGACTTAAATTTGAGTTGAAAATTGAGTTAAGTGTTTATTAAGTAAAAGTCGAGGTTTTAGAGATTTTCTAATATTTTAGATTTTGAAAGAATTTACTAGTTTCTAAGCATTTTGGAGAGAGTCGATACTCAAGTTTTGGAGGATTTTTAGATGTTAAGAGAAGTATTGGATTTTATGTCTCGAGTTCTATTTTCGAGATTTGTGATTATTTGAAAATTCATAAATTACTTAATTATTTTATAGGTGTCGATCATTATTTGTTCAGGATAGTTTGGAGAAATTTTGAAAAACTAAGAAGTTCAGGTAAGCGAGAGGTTCCTATGCTTGGTTTTATACCAACTCTGAAATCGAGGTTGACTTTCTGAAAACTTTGCATGATTTTGTTATAAATGAAAATCTGGGAAAAACAACCTCGGTTAATTATTTGCATTACACATAAAATCTATATGAAAAAAAAAATTGTTTATATCATGTATAGTGTAGACATGAGCAATATTGACATGTTTCTGAAATGCATAAAAGAGCGAGTATGAAAAATGATGTTTTATTTATGTGATGTAAAATGTTTGAAGTATTTAAAAATGACATGAACAAGTTTGGTACATGATTTGATTCGACATGACATGATATGATATGGATATGAAAATCTTTGGCATTCTTAATAGTTTGATCTGCTTTGGAATATGGTTCTAATATGATGATATGGGTTCACGTGATATGGTTGGTACCACCATGATATGATATGATAGGAGTGCAGCCACTTTGGAAACAAAGTAGTCCTGTATGTGTTTCTTTCCTGTGTGCACACTCGGGGCTCCGAGAACGAACAAGGGAAAGTTTCATAATATGATACTGTTTGGTTTGGCTACCGGGGATAGCACAACCCTACCACGGGGGTTAAACATGGTACATATTCTAATATGATGATAAGATGAGATGTACAGTTACTTGTGCGAAACCGTTTTTGATAATGAATAGTGATTTTCTAAATGTAAAATGATTGAAAAGTCGCTCTATTTTATTGATAATATTTTGTAAATCTATATATGAAAATAAAAGGATTTATGGTTCATGCATATGAAGTTTCTTTTGAAAATGCTCATGTTTGCACTCTTGTATATGTCCTCTGCTTACTGAGTTGTAGTTAAACTCACCCCTTATCTCTGAATATTTTTTAGATGAATTTGGATATTTCAGTGAAGGATCAGATTATAAAGCATTGGGTAAGATGATTTTAGGAATGATAGATTAATCTTTAAGAGTTTAAATGAGTATTGACAAGATTTAGTAAGGAAGTATATTGTATTTTTGTGGCGTAGTATTTATAGAATTGATGATATTGAGAAAAGTGATTTTGGAATAAAGTTTTATATAATATTGGAGAATTTTAAGTCTTAAATTATTCTATTGAAATGTGAGTTCTATAATAGGAAGTAACTCTCTAACCCCTGCGGGACCGGGGCGTTACACAAGTAATTACCAAAGAGCCAAGGTCTTCCTTGAAAACTCTCCTTCTATCCTCCGAACTAGCAAACGTAATCACAAAAACGTTCACACCAATTTCCTAGAAGATGAGCAATCTATCTGTATTCCGAATCTTAGCCATAGTAGATTGGATCACCTCCTTCCCTATACGATGTTCAGACCACAATTTACTTACTAAACATCTTTCCCCTTTCTTCGTAACTTCCTTCAGATATACTGCTTTCATCTCAATTACTGAATTCTCTTCTTTTGTAAGACAAAGTTGTTCCCATTGCATTTCTAAATCCTCCATATCTTCCTCCTTAATCTATTCGAGAAGATTAAGCGAACTCAAACCCTCAGTCACTCTTCGAGCACCAAGCCAGAAAAACCCCACCTATTCTCTCTCGTCGAGAGAGTTTAGAGGATACTCAGCTTTTCCATTTATTATTTATTATCCTTATTAATTTATTAAGATATATAATTTTAAAAGTTAAATGTTTACTATATTTTTCTATAAATTGAATAGTTTATTTATTAACCTAAAATTAATAAACATATTCGAAACAAATTTACCTTTCCAATTTGACTATAGTTTGTTTATTTTTCTTTGAAGTTTAAAATGGTTCTTTCCAAGTGAAATATGGTTTTTTTTTTTCAGAAATAGGCTTATCATTAAATCCAGGAGCTTGAAGTCAACTAGCAGCAGTTGAAGTACAACTTCTAATTTTGCTCGACAAAATGTCTAAGAGACAAATCAATGCCTCCTTTTTGAAGAGAGAAACTATAACTCCATGAAGAAAAAGTTCAAAAGACCATTTCTCAATATAAAATTTTTTCTATACAGACTAAACAAACAACTACCAGTAAAACAATAACAACACCAGAAAAAACAACCCAAAAAAATCTGGTTGTGGTGGTGCGTAAACAATGCGCGCCACATTAGGAGTGAACATCCACAAGACTAAGTAGCTCGGCAGCCCTAGATTCACAAATAGCTGCACACAACGGAAGGATCCCTCCAAATTGTGAGGCGCGTCGAACACACGATCATCTTGGATCCTGTGCGTTTAGAGCACGCGTCGCTCCGTTTGACAAAAGCTCCTGACAACTACAAGATCGGCAGACAGAACTACCTCAACTTGCATCAAGCCGACCCAAAACCAAAAACACCTGAAACCCACCATCAAAATTTTACAAAAATGGTGGCTGAAAAAAGAAAAGAAGAGAAAAAAAAAGCGAGAACAGAGGGAAGAATGGAGCTGGAGCTCCACCTCCCTCCGAGCTAAGAGTGACGGTGAGGATTTTTTTTGCAAGGAAGAGAGCTTTCACAAGGGAGAGGGAGAGAGAGAGAGAGCGAGCGCTTCCAATCACAACTCGAGAATCTCAAGTGAAATATGGTTAGACTTTATTTGTATGTGTGAAAAAGAAAAGGATAAAAACGAGAGCTCTCTATCTTTGACTTGAACAAATGATCACGTTACTTAGTTCCTAAAAACGTGACCAAGGTCAGTGCATTGAGAGATGACACAAACTAATTATCAACATGGTTGTCTTAAAATTAATTTCAACCCGTCAATGAAACGACAACTAAAGCTAGCTTTAACATCTTTTCTTATCAAATTTTTAAGTGTTGTAATTATGTAACTAGTAAAGAAACACTGATTTTTATAGATCTATCACATGGGAAAGGTAGAAAACGCGGGAAAACAATTCCTAAATTATAAGGAAGTAAAAAACCTGTCCATGTTTAAAGGTAGAATCAGACCAAAAGAGAAAAAAGAAAGGATAAACTTGACTATGCCTTCACTTAGAAAAAAAAAAAAAAACGTGTGAAAACCAATCTACATGTCTGCATTCTCATCTTATTAACAGTCTCTGCTCTTCATTCTTATGGGTTTGAGTGAAAAACTGCTCCGCATATATAAATGGCACTTCTACACAACCTCCCAACTTCCACACACCATCATTTTTTTTTTAATTTTTTTAATTTTTTAATTTTTTTTTTGAATTTGTTCTTTTTAAATTAAATTAATTTTTTTATTCATTATTTATATATTAAATATGTAATTAAAAATAAAATAAAATAATGTGTGGTGTGTGGAGATTGTGTGAATAGTAGGAAGATGAATAGATATTTTCATATATAAATAGATAAATAATTTTTTTTATGCTCCATATTTGTGGACAGTGGACTGTATTGTAAGTCTAGTTAAAACAATGTCATTTCATGAGTAAAAAAATTAACACTGTCATTTTAGGAGTAAATAAAATAATTTTTTTAGACTTTTTAAGTTTTTGATTTGTAAATACGAGTATCTAGTCAATTTTATTCTAAAATTAGGAATTTTTTGTCTATTCATTGCTTGGACTATAAGCAATAGTGAAACCAGGAATTTGGTTGATGAGAGGCCAAACAAAACTAAAACAAAATATATAAAATATTTTCTATTCGGTTTTTATACAATTTCTTATTCGATATAAAAACAATCTGATAGTAAAATTAACAATAAAAATAAAATATATTTAATACAACTTATGTATTAAAAAATTATATGATATGTCAAGAACGTGTTATCATAATAAAAATAAATTAAAAATACGTTAGAGAAGGGACCAACACAAGAGAAAATTAATATTATCCTACTAAATTATAAAAAATCACAATATATTATTTTTTTTTTCAATTTTTTTATTCATGGGGGGGGAGGGAGGCCATGGTCCTCCCTACTCCAACGTGGCTATAAAGGAATCTAATTTTATAAATTATATAAAGCATTGGGATAAATCTGATCAGTCATTGTGTCTATGAGGAGGGGTTGTAAGTAGACCTTCAATAGATGCCCCATTACGAGCAAGCTTCAATGGATACCGAAGACTAGAGTAGAAGAGTATCAGAAGGGAGATGAAATAAAGATTTGTCATTTTCAAAGAGGTATAAGAGCACTTGCAATGTTCCAGTCATTGCTAAACTAAAATGAAGTCTAAATTTATTTTTTTACTATAATGCATCAGGTTAGGGCTGTAATTGATCCAAGCCCAGTCGAGATTTTGGATTATCGAGTCGAGCTGGACTCAAATAACTCGAGTTCAAGTTGAGAGCTTACCAAGTCCAGTCGAGTTCGAGCGAATCAAACACGATCTCGAACCAAATCAAGTTATTACTCGAATTTTATTTATATTCATATATATTTTTTGAATAAATTAAAAAATTAAAAATACCAAATTATAAAATAAATAATAAATCTAATAAGAATTTAATTAATATATAAACCATATATTGAACTATAAAATTATAATATCTTTATGAATATAATTTGTATATAGTTACACATCGTAGTATATAATGAAACTACTAAATCTTATATACTAGCTAATATATACTATAATTATTCACTTAAATACTTAATTAACTAACATATCATTATAAATTATATCCAATATATAGATATAAATGATTAGGCAATAAGTAAGTAGATTATATACTACATATTTAATTTTTAAGATAATTATGTTTATATTATTAAATTTAATATGCATAGAAGTATATATGTGCGATTGTAAAAATACTAATATATAGAAAACAAATTATATATATTCATGATTTATGGACGAGTTCTAATCAAGTCAAACTGACGAACCGAGTCGAGTATGAACGAGCGACTCTTAACGAGCCTAACCAAGTCGAGTCGAGTTTAATCGAGTATTTGTTATTTACTAATTAAACGGGTTTTTACTTTCACGGTCGAGTTTTGTTTTTCCCAAGTCAAGCTCGATCCGAATTCAGCCGAACAAGCAATCGAGTAGACTGGTTCTTTTACAGTCCTACATATAGTTTAGCCAAATAGTCCACATTGTTCTAGCTATTTCAAAGTTCAAATAATAATATAATATTATAAATTTTAATATATATATATTTTTTAAATTGCAAATACACTTAATATATTAAATATTAATTTTAGCAAACAATTTTTTTTTTAATTATTTCTTCTCTCAAACACTAGCATAATTTGATCATAAAGGAGGTTTCCAAGTGGATTAACAATGTAAAAGAGAGATGAAGTATAACTTAAACCTAACTCTGTTTTTATAAGTATAACTAGAATCTAAGTCTTTACGAAGATATACATATATTTAAATACACAAACAATGCTCTAAATGTATCTCATTCATTTAGAAGTGGGAAGAAAAGAAATGGAGGGGGGCGGGGCCTAAAGGCCCAGGCAGAATCCGACTTTTTGCCACCATACAAACTTAATATAATTCATAAGAATTATCTCACCACGTGTATATCTCAACATTGTTTAATTCATTTAAGACAATATGCAATACAAAGAATAGAAGTGGGAAAGTAACAGCAAAGCAGCTTTGATGAAAGGTATAAGACCTGAATGGCTTGGTCTTGAAAGAGCAGATCGACATTTCTCCAAATACTCTAACAGTCCACAATTCTAAATGTCCACAACAGTCCACAATTCTACACGTCTAGTGCATAAAACTAGATATCCAATCCATAAACTACCAAAAGATAATAGCCAGAATGCTTCCACAAATTACCAAAAATAGTTTCCGTACCATACAACGATGTGAATCAAATTTAATTGCTACCTAGCAACATGTGTATATCCAGCCACGTGACTAGATGGCAACTAAAACACTAAAATAAAATGTATTTTACAAGATTACTACCTAAATGTCAAAGGAGACACCTCCATAAGAGTTTGAAGGAGATGTAAGTATATCTCGGCTTTCTTATCTCGACTCCTCAAAGATCCTGTGTTGGATATTACAGGAATAATCAACTTGCATGGCATTCATGCCACTTAGATCTAGCATCATTATCTTCACCTCGAACTTCCTTTTCTTAAGTTCAAAGTCTGCCATTCCCAGTTGATTTGCCTCTACCGCAGTGTTCTTTTGCTCTTCCGTAGTTGTCGCTCTATCTGCGGTCATCTTTTCTAAGGATTTCTTAATCTCACCATTGTGGCCTTCCAACGACTTTTGCTTCTCAGCTTTCTTGCCCGGCGGTCTCTCAGCTAGAACCTCCAGGTCATCCTCGGGTATATCAATAGGATCTTCACCGACTTGGATTTCTTGTGGCTTCCTCTTCTTATCAGTTGTGGATCTGTAGTGCTGCCATTTCGGTTGGAATCTCAAAATACACCAACAGTGCTCTAATGTGTAATTGTGTTCTAACACCTCTTTACACAACACCTTTGCCTTCTCAATCTACAAAGGTATAATAAATATATATTAGTTCATAAATAAGTCCTACATAATGCATGAAAATTTTGAAATTTTATACATACTTTGTCTTACTCCGTGGCATTACTTGGGTTCAATGACTACTTGTGCTACATATGCACAAAACTTATTTATCCACTTTTGAATCGTGGACCACCAATTTTCCAATAAATCCTTAGTACGATTGGCAATATTCGGTTTTTTATGCTTATGGTAAAAAGTAGTAATTATTTCCCACATTATAGTGGACTTTTGATCAGTACCCCAAATCGTATCTTGGCTAATGTTAAGCCAAGCTGAGATGAGGACTCCTCTCCAGTGAAAGATGCACCTCTTTTGAATTTTTTTTGAATGAGGCCTCTTTTCACTGCTAAAATGGGTTGTTTGGACCACAACATTAGGCATTTGCATTGAAGTGCTAGTACAACCCTCTCCTCCACTTTGTAAGAGTGGTGAAGAGAAGGTCATCATCAAACTCTGGGTCCATCCTTGACAAGTAATAAGATTTTCAAGGAATCAGAAAATAATTTCAGCCATGCGCACCTTGACTGAAAACGGTTTCAGCCATGGATACATAAACTAAGTGGTAACACAAAAAAATAAAAATAAAACATTCAGTTTGTTGCTATTGTTGCAAGGTATCATAGGATACTTATTGTTTACCTTGGTGTGCTTGCGTGGTGTATGAGTTCCTAGTCAATAGGATAACCTCTGCCTTGGTGTGTTTGCAATGGAAGTTGATGAAAATGACTTGCAGCCAAAAGCTAAAGGCAGATGGGGCTGTTGATGGTTACAATAGATATCAAATACTTCATGTTAAGGTATAAACAAGAACACAAGCCAAAGATATAAAAGTGAACTAAAATTAGAGATGGGGGTTTCAAGATGTAAGGTATCTAACAAACATAAGAACCTATTAAAATTCATGAACTGTTTATCTTTAATCAATCCAGCATTCTAAGTTTTTTCCTTGTGTTGCTAATAACTGAAAAAGCAATGTCAAGAGGAAATTCATATGATCATGCTAGAAGTAAACCCAATCATGGCAAAAGCCAAGAAAATAATAGACCACTATTTACCAAAATAAATAAGTAATGAAGTTGGAATACCAAATGAAAATAGCACACACACAAAAAAAAAAACCAGTTTATAACCAAACCAAGTATTAATCAATCTATTGACTATTTAAACATAATACTGTGCAAATCGATTTAAAAAAAAAAAAAAAAATTGGGCCAAACCCATGCATGTTCAGTATCTTTCTACAACGATCTCTAGGGTCCTTCTCTTCAAGTTCCTAGTTACAACAAATTATTACATACCAAATAGAGGGAAAAAAAGAACAAGAAAGATAATAGTTAATCAGGAGACTCGTGAACAAGATCTAGAATATAACCAGAATATATTTGAGTCGATTCCCTTGCATGTTTATCCAGAATAATATCCAGCAACATGCTTCAATTCATAAAAATACAACCCAGAATAATATCCATAAAATATAGCATTCAGTCGACAATGAGATGGGCTGAGATCCAGAATAATATCTAAAAAAACAGTGGACACAATTTCAGCAAATTTACAGCAACATCAATACAGCAATAGCAAATTTACAGCAACATCAATACAGCAATAGAATTTTTTTTTTAAAGGAAACCTCTGTATCTTCATTTCATTCAACTATAAACTAGTATTACACCTTTATCAAATTGTAAAAGAGATAAAACATCCTCAGGGCACTCCTCCATCCACACTGTCTCCTCCTCTAAGGCAATTGCTTTCTTTGCCAAACTGTGTGCCACCCTATTACCCTCTCTATACGTGTGGCATTTACCATCTATCTGTATTAGAGAAAAAAACTTTCAGATCATCTACAAGCTAGCCATGCCATACCCAGCTCTCCTCTGTGCTATTTACAGCATTTACAACACTCAACGCATCACCTTCAAAGACAGTATCAGCAACTCTTAACTCCAAGCAGATCTCCACAGCCTTCCATAATGCAAGTATCTCAGCAACTACTGGGCTACATACAGTACTTGTAGGTGAATAGGCGAAGTCTAGAACTTCACCATTAGCATCCCCGAAGACAATACCAGCGGGAATCTTCAACGTTTTGTGATCATATGCTGCATCCCAATTCACTTTAATCATATTTGCCACAGGTCTCTTCCATCTTATCCTGCTGGTTCTTCCTTCTTCTATTGGCTGAGTCTCTTTATCACTCCTTTGAGATTCTCTAAACTCCTCCAGATCTTCTATAGCATGGTTTAATACTTTTGAGGTTCTACAGAATTTTCTCCAAATATCAACTTATTTCTTCACAACCAGAGATTCCACATGGTTACTGCCACCAGCTCCATCTCTCTCTTGGACAGCCTCTGAATTAATCTATCCCATGTCAAGCAGAAATCTTCCTCATTGCATGCCCATTTCTGGACAGGGCTCCCTTCTCCAGCCCATACATCATTTGCAGCTCCACAACTCCATATAACATGGCCAATGGTTTCGTCCTTTCTAAGACGGATTGGACACAAATCTTTATCTATCATCTTCCTTTTGGCCATATTTTGTTTTGTAGGGAGACAATCATCCACAGCTCTCCATAAGAAGTTTTCAACCACAGGAGGAACTTCCAGATTCCATAATGCCTTCCACCCAATCCCACCTTTGTGATTACTTGATGATTCACCCATACTCATTCTCTTCAAAGCCATGGCTAAGTGATAGGCACTTCTCACTGTAAGAATTCCAGTATTTGTATGACCCTAGATCTGCTTATCATTTGCCCCTTTCTTGCTCACAAGAATTGTCTTCAATTTTGCTGCCTCTACACTGCTAAGCACCACCTCTAATAGCTCCAATTTCCACCCCTTTCCTTCCTCAATCAGCTCCTCCACCCT
Source organism: Platycarya strobilacea (assembly GCA_036898215.1). Lineage (NCBI taxonomy): Eukaryota > Viridiplantae > Streptophyta > Magnoliopsida > Fagales > Juglandaceae > Platycarya > Platycarya strobilacea. The sequence continues at coordinate 29,823,249 of CM072549.1, read as the reverse complement.
TGCATCTTTATTCAACGGGTTGCACAGAAGTACAAATTGGCTGCCAAGATGCACAAGAAGGGATCCATTTATCATCCCAGACCTGGATACGCTTTCCATTCCCTACCCTCCAAACCACCCCTTCTTTTAACAGCCTTAAAGATCCCCATATACTCCTCCACATAACAGGGGTTCCAGCCAATCTTTGAAGACAGAAATTCCCCTCTTTTAAAATATTTCTCTCTTAAAATCTTGGCAGCAAGGGATTCAGGGTTTGTGAATAACCTCCAGCCTTGTTTTGCCTACATTGCTGAATTGAAACACTACATATCCCTAAATCCCATTCCACCCAATTGTTTTGAGGATCCCATATTTTCCCAGCTCCTCCAATGTGTCTTCCTGTCATCTTGCTTGTGGCCTCACCAGAATCTAATTATCATGGCAGAAATATCATTGCATAGTCTCTTAGGAAGTCAAAAAACATTCATGTGATAGGTAGGCTCACCTTGATCAAGAGCACTTTATCTAATCTTCCGACTTATTATTTATCTATATTTCCATTGCCTGCAAGGGTGGCGAATCGACTTAAAAAACTCTCAGGGAATTCTTATGGGGGTGGCATAGGGGATAAAACTAAATTTCATCTTGTAAGTTGGAATAAAGTTTGTTCCCCAATATCAAGTGGAGGATTGGGGGTGCAAAATCTAAAGATTTTTAATACTGCGCTACTAGGTAAATAGTTTTGGAGATACCACATGAATGGGGAAGCGTTGTGGAAGGAAGTTATTGTCTCTAAATATGGAAGCGCATAGGGGGGTTGGTGCACTAATGCAGTGAGGGGGAGGTACGGCGTGGATTTGTGGAAGTACATTAGGGAGGGCTGGCATTTTTTTTTTTTTTTTGATAAGTAGGGGGGCTGGCAATGTTTTGAAAACAATGTTCGCTTTGTAATTGGTGAGGGCACTAGAATTAGATTCTAGCAAGACGTTTGGTGTGCAGTAAACAAGGAGGCTTCAGTAGCGGATATGTTGTCTTTTAATCATGGTACCCCCCAGTGGAACATCTTATTCACTAGGGATAACCATGACTGGGAGCTGCCTATTATTTCAGAGTTTTTCAACTTGTTGCACTCAAATGGAAACATAGCGGCTCATGATGATAGGATTCAGTGGAGGTCTCTAGTCAGCAAGAAGTTCACCGTTAAGAATTATTATAAAATCCTAGCCTCACAAAGTAATGTAGCTTTCCCATGGAAGTGTATTTCGCGTTCCTGAGCACCCTCCAAAGTGGCTTTCTTTGTGTGGACAGCTGCCCATAGGAAAATCCTAACCACAGATAACCTAGGGAAAAGGGGACTTACTGTGATGGATTAGTGTTGTTTGGGCAAAGCTCACGGTGAATCAGTGGATCATCTAGATCATCTATTATTGTACTATGAGGTGTCACAAGCGTTGGAATGGAATCTTCAACCGAGTGGAAGTTGCTTGGGCTATACCATATAAGGTGGTCGAAAGGAACGCGCGGCGTTTTGAGGATAGAGAGCGAACAATGGCGGAACTCCAGGATTTTTTCTGCACTCTTTTTTACTATGGTTCTCAGTTCTTGTACCGCATGAGAGCAACGTGCATGACTTCTTGTCTTTCATTCATAACTTTTAGAATGTATTTAGGTGCTTCCTTTTGTATACCTCCCACGTACTAGGGTTATGCCTATTTATTTTCTCACTAATAAAGATGTTTCTTACTTATCAAAAAAAAAAAAGGAATGGCTTGGATAACTGCTTTCAAAAGTACCTCTGTACCAGCCTGTGACAAGAATTGTTTCTTCCAGTTGTTTAATTTCTGCCATATCCTCTCTTTAATACTTCTAAAAGCATTATACTTTGACCTTCCAACTAGGGTGGGCAACCCTAAACATTTCTCACTATCACTGCACACCCTTGCTCCCACAAGCCTTATTAATTTCCTCCTCATCTCTTGCTTTGTATTGCAACTGAAAAAAATAGTTGTTTTCTAGTTGTTGAGACATTGACCAGATGTTGCTTCATATACCCCCAAAATCTCCCTCATTTTGTTCCAGTCCCTGTCATGTGCCTTGTAGAATAGAATGCAGTCATCTGCAAACATTAAGCGAGTGATAGTTGTTCCTCTTCTGCATACAGTTGCTCCTTTAAGTGCTCCCCTACTTTCAGCTGCATTTATCATACTGATTAGCCCCTCAACACACAATACAAATAGAAAGGGAGACAAGGGGTCTCCTTGCCTTAGACCCCTTGAAGGTTCAAAGAAAACACCTGCTTTCCCATTTAGTAGAGTTGCCTAAGACACTGTTTTCACAACTTTCATAATCCACTGCACCCACTAATCACAGAAACCCAACTGACCCATCAAAGCCTCCAAGTATTTCCATTCAACACGATCATAGGCTTTTGACATGTCCAGCTTGACTGCCATGCTCCCCAATTGACCCCTTTGCCTAGTTTTCATGGAGTGGAGTAGCTCATAAGCTACTAAAATATCATCTGAGATCAGTCGACCTTTGATAAAAGCACTCTATTGATGGGATATAATTTCTGGCATAATCAATTTCAACCTGTTAGCTAGAATCTTGGCCAGTATTTTGTATAATACATTACACAAACTTATAGGTCGATACTCCCCCACTGTTACAGGTTCTTTAACTTTTGGGACCAAAGCAATTAAGGTCTGGTTTATCATCCTCAAATCCCCCATCCCTTCCAAAAACTCCAATACTGCCACACAAACATCCTCCCCCCTACTATATGCCAGTATTTCTGGTAGAAACCAGCATTGAAGCCATCCAAACCTGGAGATTTGTGAGGCCCCATCTGAAAAATAGCTTGCCGCAATTCTTCTCTCGTAAACCTTTTAGTAAGCAGCTCATTCATCCTACTTGTCACTTTAGAATGAATAAACCGTGTGCTTTCCTCAATCATCCCCTCTGTAGGTTCACTTGTCGTTAATACCCCGGCAAAGTGCTGCCTGAAAGCCACCTCAATCTCTATCTGCTCCTTCCATAGGTTCCCAGATAAGTCAGAAATCTGAGAAATTGTATTTTTTTTCCTTCTTTGGCTTGCACATGCATGAAAGAACTTTGTGTTGCTATCACCATGTTGAAACCAATTTCTCTTGGCCCTCTACTTCCACTTTACATTTTCTTTCTCCAACAACTGGCTTACTTCCCCTTTTAGACTTCTAATCTGCCCACTGTTATTGAACTGTTCGAGGGTTCCCAAGCCCTCAACAATTCCAACACAGTGTACTCATTGATAGAGATGGGGCTGATGCACGGACACCACCTCAACATTGAAAAGTTCACATTCTTCAATTTCATAAGCCCCTTTGATTTTCTCTACTTCTACTTCAGCCAACCTCCTCTCCCCTCCTCTTTTTTGTATCATATCCCCCCTCATTCCCACTCTATTTTTTTTGCCCCTTGCTATCCCTTTCTGGACATCATCAAACACAGTCCAGTCTCTGGTCAATCCTCAAGGACCTCCACTTGCTCTATGCCAGGGACCATATTGGGACTTCTTTTTCCCATCAGCGTTGAGAGTAAGTACTTCCTACACATCCCTCATCGCCATGGATAACACATCCACACATGAAACACAACTTTGGAAGTTTCTCATAGGTGAAAGGGACCTAAAGTTTTTGCTTCTCTACCTCTAAAGTGCATCCCCTCGCAATAGGCTTCCTTAGGTCCATTTCTACCTTCACGCAAATAGCTACCCCACCCAACATCATCTGTGGGTGCATCAACTTCAATCACTTCCCCCATTGAACTCCCAATATCCTTACCCGTGTCAAATGTCATACACGAAAGCGGCAAGTTATGCATATGTACCCACAAAGGTACTTGATCAAAGTTAATATGAGATGACAGGGTCATTCCATCAAATAGTTTCAACACAAACATGAGATTGTCAAACAACCATGGGCATCCTCCAAGTAGTCGCCTCTTATCTCCCAGAGTTGCAAAGGTAATAATAAACACGTTAGCTCGAATGTAAACAAAGGGGGTCTAGTAACCTTATCTTGGACATTGTACTCCTCACCACTTCCTTTCCTTTCGTGCGACCTGAGCAGATCTTCCCAATCAAACTGCAATCTCCTCGATTCTTCACCCTAGATGAGCTTCCAATCCGTACACTGATGGCAGCATTTTCTTCCTCATTCAAGCTTAGCTTCTTATATGTACCCTCCAAATCCTCCATCGCTCACCACTATACCACCCTCGTGGCTAGTGCCTTCCCCCTTCACCGATGGTGATGAGACTAGAAACTTCTCGCCCTTTTCGTGCCCTTAGGCCATTAGGGAGAGAGCAGACTTTGTAATACAGCAATACAATTATTTTACTGCACTCACCATTATTAATCTTTTATATGACATAATGACAATACCCTTAAAAGCAAAAGTCTTAGTGGAAGCAACAAATAGGCAATACAAAGGGCTGTTTTAGGCATTTAAAAGAGGCATATATACACATTTCTGCTTGTTAGACAGCTTGCATACTATAGCACATCTTGCATCTTTAATCACCTCCTCTTTATACCAACCCATTTTATAAATCTAAGGACACAAGTATTAAGGAATAGTTTGTTACTACATAACTATTTAATTAAACATAACATGGAAACAGCAAGGTTAAACCCATAAAATAAACCAGAATTTAAATGCTAAGATTTCCAGCTTAACAATTTTATTAACACATCAGAAAGCATGGTACGTAAAACAGTCCAAGTCCTGTATGAAACACTTACAAATATAGATTCAATTACATCAACACACAACTATAGAAATGTAACGATCAAGCTTGTTTGAAACACTTACAAACAGCCCCTTAGAAACAGTCCATAGAAACAGGTTTTAGTTATGAAACACAACCCAAGTACAGAACAGAGATCTTTTAAATTAAAGTCACCCTACCAGTCCACAAAATAATTTCCAAACTTAACAAACATCTACTGTTAGTTAAATCAAAGTGAAATACATTTCTCAGTAAGCACAAGGCTGTTAAAGAAATTGGGATCGATGGAAACCCACCTAGATCAAAAGCATGAGATCAAATCTCAACAACACATGCAGAAATAACAACCTGAACTAAAATAACAATCTAAAGCCATGGATCCAAACCAGATAGAATATAAATGATGGGATAGAAATGAAATATAGTTCCCTAAATCAATAACTAAACTCAGAATGATATAGGGATCCATAGCAAGCATTTGTTTAAAGCAGTTCAACTAGGAGCTATCTCCCATCACCCACAAACACAAAATAACAACAAGAACACAAACACAATTCCTGTTCACCTAGGCACAAAACTCAATCCGTGAAAAAAAACAAAGGAATCTAAAAACGGAAAAAAATAAATAAATGTTTAACAGAGTAAAATTTTCACAATCCAAAAATCCGAAATAAAGAACTTCACAATCCAAACATCAACACCAACTAGCCAGTAATCGAAGATTCCCCCGCAAATCATATCATTTTAACACAATATAGTTTATTGAGACCAAAAATTAATTCATAATCCCGAGTTGGAACGGTAAAAAATCCCTAATAACAACAGATGAGGCACGAAATTAAGAAACCCCAAAAAGCATACTCTTTCAAAACAGACCCTGGTGATTCGACGAAACCCTAGAGAGAAAGGAAATACGAGCAAAAATGTTGAGTTCTTTGAGGAGAAAGAAACAAAAATGCGATCGGAGGAAATGGGAAAAGAAACAGAAGAGAGACTTACGTTTGACGTGGAAGACGGCGCCAAGCTTCGATGACCGACGTCGAGAACCTGCTGGACGACGGAGGCAGCTTGAAGGTTGAAGATGAAATCAACACCGTTGAGTTGCATGCTGGGTGAAACCAAAAAAACAAAAAAAAAATCTGAGAATGTGATGAGATCGCGAGAAGGAAAGGAGCGAAATTCAGTGAGAAAATTTCGAGGGAAAGGAAGAATACGTCTTCGCGCGAAAGAGAGAATGATAAAAGACTTGACTCGCCAATATTGGCGTGTGCGATCGAGTTACTGTAGCATAAGTTTAAGACTTGGCTTGGGATGTTGTTGTCGCTTAAAGTCTATAGTTTGAACTTGTAATGGATTATATCCATTTTATTATTAGAAAATTTTTATTGAATTATTTAAAATTATATTTTAAAAAATATAAGTTTACATATATATTAAAATTTTTTATCATAGTTGATCAAAAATAATGAGAAAAAAAAAATATTTTTATTTTTAAAAATAAATAATAAAACTAAAAATTTGTACAAATTTAAATAAATTTATACAAATTTTTAGTTTTATTATTTATATTTGAAGATAGAAAGTATTTTTATTTTTATTTTTTTCTTCTTATTTTTGATTAATATGTATGTAAATTTATATTTTTTAAAATTTAACTCTAAACAATTCAATAAAAATGTTATTTAAAAAACTTTTGCGATGAAGATTAATATACCATGTCGTGGATTGAAAGTAAAATAAAGATCTGACGTATATAATTTTTCAAAATAAAGAGTTAGCTCGAGAGCTGACAAATATTAAAGAGAAGCCCACCGTTTTAGAAAAATATAGATTGAAGAAAGGGATACTTTTGGAAGCAAGCAGCTTAATAAGTCATTTTTTTTAATCTTTTTTCAAGTCACCATCCAATAATATTAAAACATTTATCCAATATCATAAGAAGTTGATGCAGCATTTTTTATCACGTAACTTGATCAAAATCCGTTTGGTGAGGTTTTCTCTCTAGAATAGAATCTCGTCTCCCAAGTGGTTTCTACTAGTCTATGGAGATGTTAGTCATGGCAGATAATCTCGCTTAAATGTATCAATGGATCTTGTTCGTATCGTGTCAAGACATATACATAATACTTAAAATGTCAACACGAACACGACCCGTTAAAGATTTCGTGTCAAAAACTTCATTACTAACACGACCTATTAAGATAACGAGTTGACACAACGCAACTTGTTAAAACTTTTGACACTATATAACACGACACGACATGATACGATACAATATGATTTGACCTGTTTCAATCCGCAAATCCGTTAATGACCCATTTGAGTTTAACCTAATTAATTTTATACAAATATTAAAACTTAAATAATAGTTATAAAACATAAAAAATTAATTACAAATTACAATTTTAAAATTACAATTCAATAAGTAATACACTATAAAATGTAATAAACATACAAATATGATCTACACATTGTAAAATATTAAAATTATAATCCAATTATATTAAATAATAATTGATTAACTCGTTAATAACTTTTTAATAAGTACTTAAATGAAATATCTAAGTGTCTAAAAGTATAAAACTAATTTTAAATTAGGATTTTTTGAAATTAAGTCAAGGGTATAAAAGTAAATTCATATTTATTAACGTGTCTTAACGGGTCTTAACGAGTTTGACCCGTTATCAATTCGTGTTTTAACGGGTTGACACGATTTAACCCGAAATCCGTTAAGGCTAAATACTAACTCGCTTTTATCGTGTCGTGTTCATTTCGTGTTAACGTGTCGTATCACATATTGCCACTCCTAATCTCGTTAGACAGTGAGCTCGTCTGAGCCTCACTGAGTAGGAGAAGATTGGGGTCAAGGTAATCTCCCCCCTACTAGCTCTAGCAACCTTTCTTGTTTCTACCTTATGGTCATGCTAATGGCAGAGAAGGCTATTAACAAGGAAGCATTCAAAACTACCCTAACAAATGTCTGGAAATGTGAAAGCTGGATTCACTTCTCTGAAGTGGGAGATAACACGTTCCCGCTCGAGTTCTAGAAAGAGGTGGACATGTTAAAAGTTCTTAATGGGAGACCATGGTCATTCGACAAATGGTTGCTTTTCTTCCAACCCTTCATCGGCTCAAAATCTGTCCTTGAAATGGCCTTTGACAGTGTCATAACCCGAATTTTTAAACATTCGTTTAATTTTCATATGTGGCATAATTATTGAAGATTGATCAAATAAGAAATAAGTATAATAAATAAAAGACTTATAAATGTATGTTGGAAGGTTAGGAGTAGGATTGAGTACAATGGTGGCTTGTTTTATGTGGAAAAGTATCTAACCCGAGATCTCACTCGACTCTCGTTTGATGTTTGGCTCGAGCAAGATATAGGGAGAGATTTTACGTCTTTTGATAAAACGGTCATAACTTGCTTATTTGATATCGGATTTGAGTGATTCAAAAGGCTATAGAAAGCTAAGAGAAATATCTAAAACTTTTTATGTTTTGAAATTTAAGAGATATGGACTTAAGAAAATACAAAATTGAGATTGAAGTGGAAGATCTGGATTGGAGATAGATAGGCATTGATTTTGAAATTGACTAAGGATTTTGGATAAAATTAAGTATTTGAATTATTTTATAAATTAGCCTAAGATCTGAAAAAGTGTGTATATATGTGAAAAATGAGGAGATTTTATCTAGAAAATTTCGTGTAAAACAAGAAAGAATATCTACCAAACACTTGGTGTGCCTAGATTGGTATTCTTGAGCTTCTCTGTCTACCTTTAGTGGCAAAATCATAACTTGATCATATGAGTTCAGAATTAAGTGATTCTAGTTCCTATAGAACCTTAAGAAGTATATCTAGAACTTTTATGTTTCTGGTTTTTGAAAATAAAGAACGGATAAAGGATGAAATCTGGTGTGAAGTAGACGGCCTTGGGTTGAGTTCAATTGATAACCGACTTAGATGAATTGTCCTATATTTGGCCATGTGAAGAATATTGTGATTGGCTATCAATTTTCCTAAGGTCTTGAAATGTGTAGGAGTATGTGTCATGAGGTGATGAAGTGATCTAGAAACTTTAGTTGGCCCAAAGACATGAAGCAAACATGAGAGACAGAAATCTCCCTGAATCTGTCCAAGTCTAACTAAGTGAGTTACAAACCAAAGTTATCCCAACCAAATCTCGAAATGGTCTTCTATAACATGTCAAGTGGTGTCTTAGAAAGTGTAACATGTGACAAAATTGAATAGGAGAGGGGCTAAGAGGTGTGGCATACCAGATGAGAGCTGGAATGGCTTGGTTCATGCATGGTTAGGTGAATGCCACCTCATGCCTTATCTCCTTAGCTCACTTCACAACCATTGATCAATTTTTTCTGCTAAAATATCTCAATGTTAACCATTGGATGATGATATTTGTTGCAAGACTTAGGATCTTGAAGGATTAGAGGTAATCATTTGATTTTAGGAGGTATGACACCTCATCTCCCAAACAAAGACATAACCGGTTGCCTATAGCCATCCTTTCTTTTCCTTTTTCTCTAAAGGGTCGACCACTCTCCTATATATATGGGTTGATAAGTCTTATAACCCTCTTTAAAAGGTAGAACACACGCCCACTTGGAGAGAAAATAAAAAATGAAGCCTCTCTAAAACATTGAACATCCAAACATCACCTAAGTGAGCTAATTTGTGATCTTGAGGAATTCTTGCAACAGCTTGGTTCTATCATCAATACAAGCTTTTGAAAATTTTTTAAGTGCATATATTAATTTAATCTTGGTATAGAATGAGTGGTTTGGTGATTAGATCATATTTGATATTGATTTGAGCTTAATCTTAGTTTATGTGTTAAATTAAAGCCTATTGAGTTTTGGAGTAGTTTTTGCTATGATAAAATTCTAGAAAAATTATGAGACCTTAGGAATATATTATATGATATTATACATAGAAAATTATGTGAAAATATGAGGTCTTGATTTGGAAGAAAATGATAGATCAACCCTAGTAACTTTCGGATTTAAGAGGGGTTATGTTGACAGATTTAATATCTTATGATAAATTAGTCATAACTTGTTAGTGTGATGTTGGAATTGAATGATTCAAGAGTCTATGGAAAGCTAAGACAGAGCTATACAATTTTGATTTTTTAAGTTTTAAAAGATAAAAACTCTATAAAGGGCGAAACTAGAACTGAATAGAAGAATAGAGTATGCGAGGACTTCAAAATGGTGTTTTTCTTATATTCTAAACTCTTAATAATTATAAGAACATAGATTTATGTTTTAATAAGTTAAAAAAATAAGGATTAGGTAAAAGAATGGCATGTTTTAAGTTGAAAAACCTTAAGAACCTTGACTTCGCTCTACCCTCGCTCAACCGAAGGATCGAGCGAAGAACAAATATAAACTATCGCTTGACTCTTGCTAGATGTTTGGCTCGAGCGAAGTGCAACCCGAGACTTCGCTTGACGCTCGCTCGATGTCCTGTTCGAGCGAGTTCTAACTAAGAAATTGCTTAAATCTTGCTTGATACTTTGCTCGAGCGAGATACCCAGTTTGCTTGATTTTCGCTTGATACTCTGCTCGAGCGAGTTCCAATCCGAGACTTCGCTCGATTCTCACTTGATACTTCGCTCGAGCGAGATACCCTGTTTGCTTAAATTCAAGACTTTTACTTGGATAAAGGTTGATGTTTTAATAAAGAAAAATTATATATGTTATTTAAGGGTATAATTGGTATGATACATGTTATAGAACCGAGTTTATCTTAGTAGGCATTGATTTTATGAATTGATGTAACGTAAATATATGTTCATATGACGTATGCTATTGTGAAATGTTCTCACATGTTATAACGCTCATATAGATATAAAATATGCATGTTATAAGTCTAAATTTATGCGTATGTTGCATTACGTCACATATATGTTTCATGAAGTATGTTTTAAGAAAATACGTTAAGAAAACGTAACAAGTGGAAAGATTAATAAGTCAGTCATGTCATGACGGGAACCAGCGATACGCCTGCATGATTGACGTGCCGACAAGAACCTAAGTTTGTCGAGTATTTGACGTGCCGACAGAGACCTAAGCCTGTCAAGTATGTGAAAACCGGCAGGGGTCTAAGCCTATCGAGTATGTGAAAACCAACAGGAACCTAAGCCTGTCGAGAATGTGAAAATCGGCAGGGACCTAAACTTGTCGAGTATTTGAAAACTGACAGGGACCTAAGGTCGTCGAGTATTTGATAATCGACAGGGACCTAAACTTGTTGAGGATATGAAAACCGGCAGAGACCTAAGCCTGTCGATGATACGAAATAAGAACTATTCGATGGGGATGTCTGTTGATAATACGAAATAAGTAAGACTCACAATGTTACGAAAGAAAAAAAATAAGAATTTAAGTATGATAGAGTGGGTCCATGAAGAACATAAGTCTAAGTCATGAATGAGTCTCATAAAACATTTTTATAAGATATATGTCTCTGAGTATTGACATGTATGATAAGTTCTTATGTCATCTATGCCATATTTCGTTGACTGTATACTTACTGAGATTTCTTGAAAATCTCACTCTTTTATATTTTATTTATCATTCCTTATGGAATGATAGATGGTATTGCAGGAGTAAATAAATTGTGATGAGACTCAGACATTGCAGAAGATTCTGAGGAGCCCTAAGGGTCCTACAGAATAATCCTCTCATAAGAGAATGATTTTGCGTATAAGATCAAGTGGAATAGCAAGAGTATCAGAAGGCAGGAAGAGATATTTGTTAGAAGAAAACTAACTGGATTATGTAAGTTCTGGATACGATATGTTATGATGAATGAAAAGTTATGAAGAATATAGTTTTAATATGCCATGTAATCTATTTATGCAAGAGTTAGATCTCTTCGCATATATAGAAGATTTACCTCTTTCTGTTGCGTTTTGCATTGCACTTAATTAGTAAATTTAGGTACATACTTTTAGAAAAAAAAAAACAAATCGGGGTGTTACAGACAGAGAGGAATTTGGCTACAGGTATTTGACCTTCTCTTTGATTGCATGAATGAGTCTATTGGTAAACAAGTAGGGAAACATGTTGGAAGAGTCATTAAAGTTCATGTTGATGACCGTGGCATTGGTTGGGGAAATTTTCTACGTATAAGAGTGGAAGTGGATCTCACCAAACCATTTATGAAAGGCTCTTTTATTAATGTAGAAGGAAAATAATCATGGGTTCACTTCAAATATGAAAGGTTACCTACTTTCTAGTTCAAATGTGGGATCCTAAAACACTCTCGTTCTGCTTGCTCTGCCTCTCCAAAATCTCTTAGTCAACTCCAATATGGTGCTTGGTTGAGGGCTCCATCACCAAGAGAGGGTGACTTACATTTCAAGAAGAATACAAATGACAATCTCAAAGATCAAGAGTCTAACAAGCAACAATGAAAGGAAGAAACTGAGCTTAAAGATGATCCAAAAGTGGAACCTACTGATAACAAAGGAAACTGTCAACCGCCCATAGAGGAAAGTGTTGACCTCGACATGCAAGAAGCTAGTAAACCAAAGCCTCAGGCCTTTGTAGTAAAAGGTATCCTCCCTCCAAAGCTTGAAAAGGTGAAGAGTGAAAAGCTGAGCCTGAAAGACCCTGGCCTAACCTACCTTAAACAGCAAGCCATCCTGAAAGAGATCCCTGCTTTGCCTACCTCCCCCTGCCTTCTTCTGACCCATACCAGACACCTAAAAAGAACCCTGTTCCATCTGGTCCCAGTGAAGATTCAACTAACCTGATGGACCACATCAACTCCCTCAACCAGTTCCTTTCTGTCCAAATGGAAAAATTAAAGCAAGCCAAGAAATCTACTAGGTGGAAAAGGAGAGCTAGGATGGCATGCCACGAGGCTGCTGATACAGGACTTGGGGAAGTCAAGGTTTCACTTGCAGGCTTAAAACGTATTACAAGCCCATCTCAACTCAACAAGCTCATGAGGCCCAACAAGAGAAACAAATCTAAACCTATGGTTACCAACGTAGCAGACAAGGTGGAGACTGTCCAACAGCCCCACCTAGCCCAATGACTTGTCTAAGTTAGAATTGTAGGGGGCTTGAGAACCCCACTATAGTTCATGACCTTCATCTCATGGTGAAGAAGAAGCTCCCTACTCTTGTTTTCCTCATGGAAACCAAGTGTAACCGCAAGAAGATTGAAGCAATTAGAAAGAAACTTGATTTTGACCACAGTTTTATAATTGAGAGTAGAGCCTTGAGTGGAGGTCTAACCTCCTTGTGGAGAGATGATATAGAGGCTAAGATTCACTCTTATAACCAACATCACATCTCCTTAACCATTAAAGAATATGATATTAGACAATAGTGGCTTCTCACAAGATCTTATGGTCATCCCTCTACTTCCCGAAGGAGGGACAGTTGGCAATTACTCCAAGCCCTCAACCCAAGCAATAAGAAAGGATGGCTATGTTTCTGTGACTTTAATGAAGTTCTTCATTTTGGTGAAAAATGGGGGGGTCCCTTACGACCTGCCAACCAAATTAGAGCTTTTAGAGAAGTTGTGGACTCTTGTGGTCTCTCTAACTTGGGCTACTCAGGTAATAAATCACCTGGACTAATGGTAGGCATGAGGTTGCCTTCACAAAAGAAAGACTCAATTGGGCTCTATCCAACACACCTTGGGCTCTTAAGTTCCCCTCCTCTCGAGTACAAGTTCTCCCTACATTAAGTTCAGACCACTACCCTCTACTGGTACATTTTGAATGGCTGCAGACTCATGCTCATTAGAGAGATAAGCCTTTTCGTTTTGAAGCAAGTTGGCAACTTAAAGAGGAATGTTACAAGTTAGTGGAGGAAGCATGGACCTCCCCAAGGATGGCTTCTAACAAACTCAACTATGTTAATGAAGGCCTTATGAAATGTCAGCAAAAATTCCAACAATGGAGTAAAGAGACTCATGGTTCCTCTACTCAATCTTTAGCTGATAAACTATTAGCTCTTACAGAATTACAAAAAGAAAATCGAGGCCACCTCAACCAGGCTATTAAACTATCACAAAAGTCCATTAATCAAATATTAGAGGAGGATAACTTGAGATGGAAACAAAGGGTTCATGTGAAAATGTTAAGGGAGGGAGATCGAAACAACAAGTTCTTCCATTGATGTGCCTCTCAGAAGAGGAGGAATAATCATGTGAAAATGTTAAGGGACTCAAATGGCTAGCCAGTGAAGTCTAGGGAAGGAATCTGCTCCATGTTTCAAGCCTACTTCAAAGGCATTTTCACTACTGATAACCCGGATCACATAAATGAGTGCCTCGAATCCATGCATCCAAGAGTAACGGACAGGCAGAATTTAGCTCTTATGAAACCTTACACACAACCAGAGATAGAGGAAACCTTGTTCCAAATGGAGGGTCTAAGTTCACTTAGCCCTGATGGCTTTTCTGCAACTTTCTTCCACAAAGATTGGCCTATCATTGGCATCCAGGTAAGTAATGGAGTCCTATCTGTCCTTAATTCCAAAGGTAGCTTGGCAGACATCAATTAAACTTTTATCACCCCAATGCCTAAGAAAAGAAACCCCACCAAAGTTATTGAATTTCATCCCATTGCTCTTTGTAATGTCCTATACAAACTTGTCTCCAAAACCATAGCTAATAGACTCAAGAGCTTACTGCCATCAATTATTTCAGACACCTAGTCAACATTTATTCCTAATAGACTAATTTCTGATAATGTTATTGTGGAATTTGAGGCATTGCACACTATGAAATGCAAGATGGCAAGTAGAGAAGGCTATATGACATTAAAACTTGACATAAGCAAAGCCTATGACAGGCTTGAATGAAGTTTTCTCAAAGCTGTCTTAAGCAAGATGGGCTTCTGTGATCAATGGATAGAACTAATCATGAGATGTGTAGAATTGGTTTCCTACTCAATGATAGTTAATGGTTGCCCTCAAGAACCTTTTTGCCCCTCTCGAGGTATTAGGCAAGGTGATCCTCTCTCACCTTACCTAATTATTATGTGTGTTGAGGTGCTAAGCAATTCTATCTCAAGAGCTGAATCTAGTGGCTTGATTCATGGCATCCCTAGGGCAAAGAACCATCTCAGAATCTCACACATTTTCTTTGTTGATGATAGCCTACTCTTTTGTAAGGCTAATGCTCTTGAATGGGGTTGTTTATAAGGGCTGCTAAAGTTGTATGAAAAGGCCTCGGGTCAGAGACTAAATCTGGAAAAAACCTCCATAATTTTCAGCAAAAATACACCCAAGCTGGCCCAGCAGTTTATCCCAAGGTTTTGAATTTCGTTCCGTTCTAGCCGGAACAGCCATAATTTTTCGTTCCGGTGCACTATACCTCCTTGTTCTATTCCGGTCCAAATTTCAGCCCGTTTCGCTTTGTTCCAATCATTCCGGTCAAATTCTGGCCGTTTCGGTCCATATTTCAGCCATTCTGGTCTCTATTTCGGTTTAGACTAATTTTGTAATTTTTTTTGTGTTTGAATGACATGTTTTTTTTAAATTTTAAATTCAAATGGTATTTAATTAATTTTAAAATATAAAATATATTTATATACTTTGTAATTTTAAATAGGTATTTTTTTTAAATATCATTATTTTTTAATATTTTATCTATTATTTTATTTTATTTTAGTTATTTTTGTATCTCAACTTAAGTTTGCATTTTTTCAACTTATATTCATTTTATAAATTTTCAATTCTTCCAATATGTACACATATACATGATACACACTTCTATGTATATGTATTTATTCTATTAGTTGTTATTATATATATAAATATTTATTATAATATATAATTAATCCCAAAATGGCACACCAGAAAGAACCGATATTAAAATATCTCATTTCAGTACCTCAACCGGAACGATCACCGAAACGGAATTCAAAATTTTGGTTTATCCTCTCCATTGCTAGCTTAAGGTCTGCTATGCCTTATGAGAAGTATCTAGGATTGCCATCTATGGTTGGCTCTCACCGCTATAATTCTTTTAAAGCAATCCTAGACTCCATTAGATAGATGATTGGCCACCAGAAGGTAAAACTACTATCTCAAACTGGAAAGGAGGTTTATATCAAATCTGTTATTCAATTACTCCACACCTATACTATGTCAATGTTCAAACTTCTCATCTCTCTAATTAAAGATATCAACAGCACTATCAACAACTTCTGGTGGGGTCAACAAGCTAAGGAGCATAGGATTCATTAAATTTCATGGAAAAAAATGGGCAAACCCAAGGTTGAAGGTGGTATGGGATTCTGAGATCTAGAATTTTTTGATAAAGCTATGTTGAGCAAGCAATGTTGGAAACCAATGCGCAGCACACTCAAAATTTAGTCTCTAAAGTTTTGAAGGCCAAGTATCACCCCAATTCCAATTTTCAGGATGCCAAACTAGGGTGAAAACCCTCTTACATTTGGAAGAGTTTCTTATTGGCCAGACCTCTAGTTGTGGCAGGTTCTTACTGGAGAACTGGGACTGGCATGGACACGAGATTATGGCAAGACAAGTGGCTCTCCCATCCTCACCCTAGCAAGGTCTTCAGTCCAGTTACACTCCTAGATCCCAAGGCAACAGTTTCATCTCTCATTGATCCTGCTTCGAAATCTTGGATTTAAGCTCTTGTCCAGGAGGTTCTTAACCCCCAAGAAGCTGCCATTGTTCTTAAAACTCCCATCAGTAGCCTCAATAGTAGAGACAAGCTTATCTGGAATGGTACTAAGTCTGGGGAATTATCTGTCCGTAGTGCATACCACTTGGCATCTTCCTTGAACTCAGCTAACACTAGTTAGGGCCTAAACGATTCCCCATTCAAATCTGTATGGCAGTAACTCTGGCACCTGAATATCCAACCTACAGATAAGAACTTCTTATGGCGAGCTTGCCTCGAGTCTCTTCCAACTCAAGCCAACCTATTCAAGAAACGAATTTTGGACTATCCTTTGTGTCAAATCTGTAAGCAAGTTGAGAAAGACATTGTTCATGCCATTTGGTCCTGTCTTGCAGCCAAGGCAGTCTGGAGTTTATGCTCCAAGAGTCTTTAGAAGTGCTCCTTCTCCCACCTAGCCATGCTCCCTCTGTTTGCAGCCATCTTACATTCAACGGATCCTCTAATCACTCTGGAGTTTGTTGTAATTGCTAGACTAATTTGGCTAAGAAGAAACAACTTTATCAAGGGCTTACTCAGCCATCCTAAGGCCCTTATTACTGAGGTTCAAAGCATCCTAGACTCTTTAAATGGGGACTCAGTCAATATCATTTCTCCAGCAAAGCCCCATGCTCCTCTCCTGATGCTTGGCAAGCTCTTCCAACAACCTGGTTTAAAATGAATTGGGATAGCGCAGTTGACAAAGCCTATAGTTTCATTGGTGTGGAGGTTATTGTAAGGGACAGTGAGGGACATATTATAGCTACAATGCGATCTAGACACCATCTCCTCCCTGACCCTCTTCTTGTCAAGTCCTTTGGAACACTTACATGTGTGCAATTTGGCTTGGACATAGGATTGCCCCAGGTTATCATTGAGGGGGACTCCCTACAAGTCATACAAGCTCTGCAAAAGGTCTCTGATAGTAACACCTACTCTAGTATGTTCATACACGAGATACAACAATTACTTTGTAATTTTGCTAAGTGGGACCTTGCTCATGTTAGGAAAAATGGTAACGTTCCAGCTTACTTATTAGCAAAAGCTTTTCTTTTCATAGCTGATAAGCTTATAACCTTGGAAGATTGTCCTTCCTATATCTCTCATTTGATTCAATAGTATGGAAATGAGTTTTTCTCTCAAAAAAAAAAAAAAAACAAACAAACAAACTGTTGTCTTACGAGCACGATGTTGACATTTTCCCTCATAGACTTTCTTGGTGACAAACAACAAGAAGAATTATGGTTGTAAAGCATGATAAGTATGAGAGAAGAAAGATGTTTAAACCATAGTTTTGAATTTAGTTTTATTTTTCCATCAGAAGAATTATATTTTTTTGTTTTGGTCACAATTAATTGATCACAAAATTTCATTTTCTTTATAGTGGGTGTACTATTGATTACACTATATATTCTCATTTGGTTTTGTTCTAACTAAATTCAATTCTGAATTATTTTAGTTATAATTGAAAAATGCTATTTGTACTTATTATATGTTAATGTTGATTTTATAAATGATAGAAATTTTAAAATTATAGATTTGAAATTCAAACTAGAAAAGAAAATACGGATAAAATGGTTCTAACACTAAGTACGTACAATATTGCGCGTATATGTAACACTCTGATCATAACAATTTTACCATTTTCTTGATTTTGGATAATATTCTTGTAAACTTTCAAATTTAAATGGCATTTATGTAATTTTAGAATCTAAAATATATACTTTAATATAAGTTTTTTTGTAACTTTAAATATGTCTCAATTTTTTTAAAATCTCATTATTTTTAATAATTTATTGGCTCTTTATTTTTCTTTATTTTTATTTTTTTTTTATCTTGACTAAAGTTTGTGGTTTTTCAATAACATCTTTTGACAATAATATCTCTACATTTCTTTTTTTTTTTATTGTTTTCAAAACATATCCATTTTAGAAATGTTCATATCTTCCATCCATATACAACCTACACTCACATGAAATATGTATATATTACACACTTACATATATTTATTTTATTAATTATTACATAACTAATTTTGAAATTATATACTAAAATGGATTTATACCGAAAGTTTTCATTACTTCTGGTAAAATCTCTCAAAAATTTCTTTCAATACTATTTTTTTTAATTTTTTTATTTAATGATTAAAGAAGTGTTTTTTAATAATATAATGAAACTTTTTCTTTTTAAAAAATATTTAACCAAATATAGAAAACTTGTTTTATCTACTTGGAGATCCTCGGACTACATCTCTCGGGAGATGTAACACTGCCCTTGATTATTTAAACCGAAATCATGATATTCCGGAATATAAAACATTGATTCCAATTCCTAACTGCTAGATCCATAAATTTCTTGGGAAGGTCTACTTTAAGAATGCTTTATTCATTCTTAATGATAAGTATTTTAGATGTCTTTTAACACCGAGCCAAAAGATTCAGTGGAATGGATTCCAAATTACTTAGAGGGAGATAAAAAGTGTTTTAGAAAAGGTTTAACTAGTCGGTTGAGATAAGATGAGAACCGAAAGTTAAATAAAATAAAATAAAATAAAAAATTTATTTTTTAATATTATTCTTATTTTAGAATTTAAGAAAATTGAATTATTTATTATATTTTATTTAAAATTTTGAAAAATTATAATAATTAGATAAGATAAATTTATATGATTTTAGTATTCAATCAATGCCTTAACCAAATTTAGAAGAATTAAAATATTCACATACCAATAAGACTAGCCATGTATCAGAATTTAAAACCTATGTAGACTTCAATTCCGGATTGGAATCCACGTAAAGACTTTGTTTTCATAAACTCCTATTGGGAAAAGCTATTTCGTTTCATCTAATTTAATCCTTATAATTTTTAAACTCTCAAATAAAATATAAAAAATAATTTAATTTTTTTAAGTTTTAAAATAAAATTATATTAAAAAATTATATTACAGCAATATATTACTCAATCTGATCACATCTGTTTAACCAAAAGAGACCATTTTGTTATGAAACTTAAAGAAAGGAACTACTATTGCAAAAGAGAAATAAGAAATTCTCTTGAAACTCTTAAGAACTCAAGCTTTCTTTCTCTCTCTATTTTTTCTTATGAATTTCATTACAACTGAAGCCCCTATTTATAGGCTTTGAAATTACTATGCAAGTTACTATGCAAGTCACTATGCAAGTTACTATGCAAGTTACTATGCAAATTTAATATAATAGTGGTGGGGTCATTCACATTATTTAGTGGTGGGACAGGGGGCGGCTGCCGTCCCTCCACTAAATTCATTACACTCCCCCTTGAATGACCACTCATAAGGAATCTGCCTCGTTAAAACCTTGCCAAGTAAAAACCCAGTGGGAAGAAAAACCAATGGCGAAGGAAAAAGAGTACAGTCTTCTTATGTATCCACAAGTGTTTTAAGATTGCCTCATTAAAACCTTGCAGAGGAAAACCCAGTGGGACAAAACCTCAGCGAAGGAAAAAGAGTACAATCAGCACATTTACTCCCCCTGAAAAGTGCATGACAAAAGATCTTTGAGTCTTCGCATTCCAATGTTATGCACAATCTTCTTGAATGTGGAAGTTGGTAA
This sequence comes from Platycarya strobilacea, assembly GCA_036898215.1. Taxonomy (NCBI): domain Eukaryota; kingdom Viridiplantae; phylum Streptophyta; class Magnoliopsida; order Fagales; family Juglandaceae; genus Platycarya; species Platycarya strobilacea. The sequence continues at coordinate 29,803,228 of CM072549.1, read as the reverse complement.
CGCCTTTGTGAATAAATCTGCCAGATTATCACTAGATCGTATCTGCTTGACATCAATTTCACCTTTCTCTTGAAGTTCATGAGTATAAAAGAATTTAGGTGAAATATGTTTAGTTCTATCACCTTTGATGTATCCTCCTCTGATTTGAGTGATACAAGCAGTATTATCTTCATATAAGATTGTTGGGCTATTATTGATCATAGTAAGTCCACACTTTTCCTGGATATGTTGAATAACTGATCTCAACCAAATACACTCTCGACTTGCTTCATGAATAGCAATGATTTCTGAGTGATTTGAAGAAGTAGCAGATAGTGTCTGCTTAACAGATCTCCATGATATGGCAGTATCTCCATAAGTAAATAAATATCCAGTTTGAGATCTACCTCTGTGTGGATCTGAAAGATAACCCGCATCTGCATACCCAATCAATTCTGGACTTGAACCACGTTGATAAAATAATCTCATATCAACCGTACCATGAAGGTAACGAAGGACATGTTTAATGCCATTCCAATGCCTTCGAGTTGGTGCAGAACTATATCTTGCAAGCAGATTAACTGAGAATGTAATATCTGGTCGAGTGCAATTTGCAAGATACATCAAAGCTCCAATTGCACTGAGATATGGTATTTCAGGACCAAGAATTTCTTCATCGTCATCACAAGGACGGAATGGATCTTTCTTCACATCAAGTGTTCGAACAATCATTGGAGTACTCAGAGGATGAGATTTGTCCATATAAAAATGCTTTAGGACTTTCTCAGTATACATGGACTGATGAATAAAAATTCCATTTGGCAAGTGCTCAAGCTGCAGGCCGAGACAAAGTTTTGTTTTGCCAAGATCTTTCATTTCAAATTCATTCTTTAAATATATAGCGGTTTTTGAGATCTCTTCAGGAGTTCCCACAATATTTAAATCATCAACATAAACCGCAATAATGACAAATCCGGATTCAGATTTCTTAATAAAAACACATGGGCATATAAGATTATTCTCAAATCCTTCTTTCAATAGATATTCGCTTAAGCGATTATACCACATGCGTCCGGATTGCTTCAACCCATATAAAGATCTTTGTAGTCTGATTGAGTACATATTTCTAGATGTACTTGTAGATGCTTCAGGCATCTTATATCCTTCAGGGATTTTCATATATATGTCATGGTCTAAGGATCCATATAAATATGCAGTGACCACATCCATCAACCGCATTTCTAATCCTTTTGTAACAACCAGACTAATCAAAAATCTAAATGTGATTGCATCCATAACGGGAGAGTATGTTTCTTCATAATCAATCCCGGGTTTCTGCAGGAAACCTTGTGCAACAAGCCGTGCTTTGTATCGCACAATTTCATTTTTCTCATTACGTTTTCGTACAAATACCCACTTATATCCAACAGGCATTACACCCTTTGGTGTTTGGACAACAGGTCCAAATACTTCTCGTTTCGCTAGCGAATTTAATTCAGCTTCAATAGCTGTTTTCCATTTTGGCCAATCATTTCTACGTCGACATTCTTCGACGCTTTTTGGCTCACTTTCTTCATTACTTCTGGTAATGTCAAGGGCCATTTTATATGAAAATATGTTGTCGACAACAGTTTTATTTCTATCCAGAATTTCTCCAGTTTTCATGAAATGTATTGAGATCTCATTATTTTCAGGTACCTGTTCCTCTTCAAGGGAAAACATTTCATGACACACCTCTTCATGAGGTCCCTTTTTAGGAGATTTATACTCTTCAAGATTTTCCTCTTCAGGAGGTTCTGGAATAGAAGATTTAAGCTCTTTAGGAGCATCAATTATATTTGTGGCCTGTATTGTGGGTACGTGTTCTTCAGGAACACCAAATTCATTTTGTATTCTTTTCCTTCTGGGAATTTTATCTTTTGCACCAATAGGTCTTCCACGCTTCAGGCGTATTTTAGATTCACCTATTGCTGTTTTGACAATTTGTCCTTCAGGGACTTCAATCCTTGCTGGAGCATTAACAGCAGGAATATAAGATTTTACTACACCTTTAGTGTCAGTAAATACATCCGGTAATTGATTTGCAACATTTTGCAAATGAATAATCCTCTGAACTTCCCTTTTACATTCATTTGTAGGAGGATCAAAATGAGACAAGGTCTTATTATCCCAAGTAATATCTTGTCGTGCTTCAGGCACCGACTTTTCTTTACCCATTAACGGAAAATTTGATTCGTCAAAATGACAATCCTCAAAACGTGCTTTAAACATATCCCCTGTAAGGGGTTCAAGGTATCTAATAATGGATGGAGAATCAAAACCAACATATATCCCAAGTCTACGTTGAGGGCCCATCTTTGTACGTTGTGGAGGTGCAATTGGAACATATACAGCACATCCAAAAGTACGAAGATGAGAAATATTTGGTTGTTGACCATATGCAAGCTGTAATGGAGAATATTTATGATATGCAGATGGTCTAATGCGAATTAGAGATGCTGCATGAAGTATAGCATGTCCCCAAACAGAAATAGGTAGTCTTGATTTCATAAGTAAAGGTCTAGCGATTAGTTGAAGCCTTTTGATCAAAGACTCAGCTAAACCGTTTTGTGTGTGTGTATGGGCAACAGGATGTTCAACATCTATTCCTATTGACATGCAATAATCATCAAAAACTTGAGATGAAAATTCACCTGCATTATCCAATCGAATGGTCTTAATTGGATACTCAGGAAATTGTGCTCGTAGTTTAATTATCTGAGCAAGAAGTCTAGCAAATGCAACATTTCTAGTGGAAAGAAGACAAACATGTGACCATCGACTAGATGCATCAATTAGAACCATAAAATATCTAAATGGTCCACTTGATGGATGAATAGGCCCACATATATCTCCGTGAATCCTTTGTAAAAAGGATGGAGATTCAACAATGATTTTTGAGGGAGATGGTCTAATAATTAACTTACCTTGAGAACATGCAGAGCACGGAGATTCATTGGGTAGAAATATCTTTTGATTCTTTAAGGGATGCCCATGCGAATTTTCAATAATTCGTCTCATCATTATAGAACCCGGATGTCCAAGGCGATCATGCCAATTCATAAATACTTTAGGGTCAATGCACTTCTGGTGCATTACCACATATGATTCAATTGTTCTCATTTTTGTATAATACAATCCAGAACATAGAGCAGGCAGTTTTTCTAATACGAGCTTCTGGCCCGATACTGTTTTAGTAATAAGAAGATGCTCTTTACTGCCTTCATTGGTCGTTTCAATATGGTAATCATTACGACGTATATCTTTGAAACTCAATAAATTTCTTCTGGATTGTGAAGAGAATAGAGCATCATCAATACAAAATTTGGTGCCATTAGGCAACACAATATAAGCTCTTCCGGAGCCCTCAATTAAATCCGATGAACCTGATATGGTATGGACATAGGCTTTACTTAGTGTTAGATTTTGAAAATATTTCTTTTCTTTGAGAATTGTGTGAGTTGTAGCACTGTCAGCCAGACATATATCTTTATCATTCAACTCAGAGATAAAAAGCTCATCAATGTGATCCATGATTCTACAAAATATACAAAACTTTTATTATTGATAGAAAGAAAATACATTAATTGAGTGGAACACTTCCATCTCCAATTAAGTGTTCAATACTACCATCAGGATGATTAAAGAAATCAGATACATCAAGATGAGTAACGTCTACATCTACTGAATCTAATAAATCATCTGATGGTTCTACTAAATTTGCTTCATGCATTTTATTCTTTCCTTTAACAGAAGCTTGATATAAATCAGCTAAGTGCCTGGCCGTACGACAGGTACGTGACCAATGTCCAGTCATTCCACATCTATGGCACACCTCTTCACTTTTCTTTGAAGAATTATTCTGAGGATTTTTACCCCTCTCTGAATTGTACCACTTCTGGTGATATGGTATATTATAATCCCTTTTAATGTTGTCACTCCTGGGACCAACATTTCTATAATTTCTCCTACCACGTCCACGCCTCCGATTTCTTCTAAAGGATGCACCATTCACTTCTGGGAATGATGCAAACCTATTACCATTCACTTCAGGGAATGATATTGAGCCAGTAGGGCGTGTATTGTGACTTTCTAATAAGAGCTCATTATTTTGCTCAGCTACTAGAAGACATGATATAAGTTCAGAATATTTCTTGAACTTTCTCTCTCGATACTGCTGTTGCAGGAGCACATTCGAGGCATGAAATGTAGTAAAAGTCTTCTCTAGCATATCTTCATCGGTGATTTTCTCACCGCATAATTTTAATACTGAGCTTATTTTAAAAAGTGCGGAATTATACTCACTAACACTTTTATAATCTTGCAACCTCAGGTACATCCATTCAGAGCGAGCTCTTGGGAGGATAACAGTCTTCTGGTGTTCATACCTCTCCCTTAAATTATTCCACAAAATATAGGGATCTTTTACAGTGAGATATTCAGTTTTCAATTCTTCATGAAGATGGTGGCGAAGGAAAATCATTGCTTTAGCACGTTCCTGCAGGGATGCTTGATTTCCTTCTTTAATAGTTTCTCCCAGGTTCATTGCATCAAGATGTATTTCAGCATCAAGTATCCAGGATAAATAATTTTTCCCAGATATATCAAGAGCAACAAATTCCAATTTTGTAAGATTTGCCATTTTCTACACATATAAATAATAAATATGCGTATCTCAGAAAATATATTTATAAATTTACACAGATAATCATCAATAAAATATATCAAAGATTTCAAATAATATATTGAAAAACTTACAGAGGAATAAGGCCACTAGCTTCAGAATTGGCAGAACCGTCGTGCTGATAACGTGTTATGAAACTTAAAGAAAGGAACTACTATTGCAAAAGAGAAATAAGAAATTCTCTTGAAACTCTTAAGAACTCAAGCTTTCTTTCTCTCTCTATTTTTTCTTATGAATTTCATTACAACTGAAGCCCCTATTTATAGGCTTTGAAATTACTATGCAAGTTACTATGCAAGTCACTATGCAAGTTACTATGCAAGTTACTATGCAAATTTAATATAATAGTGGTGGGGTCATTCACATTATTTAGTGGTGGGACAGGGGGCGGCTGCCGTCCCTCCACTAAATTCATTACACATTTGACTTATTGCAACACCAATTGTGGACTCATTGCCAATTTTTAGAATAAGATGACGGAAATGATAGAAAATAAAATATAATTAAAAAGTAAATAAAGAAGAAAGAAAAGAGAAAGTGATTTAAAAGGTTACATATTTGCTTTTTTAATGGTGGCTGAATACAATGCATAGAACCCTATTTATATATATATATATATATATAAATAACATTAATATAAGATAAAGTAAATATTTTAAATATTATAAAAATCAAATTAATTCAAGACTTCAATATCTCTTCTCAAACTCAAGGTGGAGAATCTTATAATTTTGAAGCAAGAAAAAAAAGCCTATCACGACGCTTTTATTTTGTCACAAAAGAAATTGCTGCAATAACAATGTTTGTCAACGATTTTCGAGTCTCCACTGACTTTTTACAACAATGTCCAAATTTCCTAGTATGTATTATAAAACTAAAGAAAGAAACTACTATTGCAAAAGAGAAATAAGAAACTTTTTCTAAAACTCTTAAGAACGGAAACTTTTTTTCTTTCTCTATATTTTCTTATGAATTTCATTACAACTGAAGTCCATATTTATAGGCTTTGAAATTACTATGCAAGTCACTATACAGAATTTAAAATAATAGTGGTGGGATCATTCACATAATTTTAGTGGTGGGACAGGGGGCGGCAGTCGTCGCATTAATTTGCTTCGTTTGTTTCATTACACTCCCCCTTGAATAACCATAAGGAATCTGTCTCGTTAAAACCTTGCTAAGGAAAAATCCAGTGGGAAGAAAAACCAATGGCGAAGAAAAAATAGTACAGCCTTCCTATGTATCCACAAGTGGTTTCAGATTACCTCATTAAAACCTTGCAGAGGAAAATCCAGTGGGACAAAACCTTAGCGAAGGAAAAAGAGTACAATCAGCACATTTACTCACCCTGAAAAGTGATGACAAAAGATCTTTGAGTCTTCGCATTCCAATGTTATGCACAATCTTCTTAAATGTGGAAGTTGGTAACGCCTTTGTGAATAAATCTGTCAGATTATCACTAGATCGTATCTGCTTGACATCAATTTCACATTTCTCTTTAAGTTCATGAGTATAAAAGAATTTAGGTGAAATATGTTTGGTTCTGTCACCTTTGATATATCCTCCTCTGATTTAAGTGATACAAGCAGTATTATTTTCATATAAAATTGTTGGGCTATTATTGACCATGGAAAGTCCACACTTTTCCTGGATATGTTGAATAACTGATCTTAGCCAAATACACTCTCGACTTACTTCATGAATAGCAATGATCTCTAAGTGATTTGAAGAAGTAGCAGATAGTGTCTGCTTAACAGATCTCCATGATATGACAGTATCTCCATAAATAAATAAATATTCAGTTTGAGATCTACCTCTGTGTGGGTCTAAAAGATAACCTGCATCTGCATACCCAATCAATTGTGGACTTGATCCACGTTGATAAAATAATCTCATATCAACCGTACCATGAAGGTAACGAAAGACATGTTTAATGCCATTCCAATGCATTCGAGTTGGTGCAGAACTATTTCTTGCAAGCAGATTAACTGAGAATGTAATATCTGGTCGAATGCAATTTGCAAGATACATCAAAATTCCAATTGCACTGAGATATGGTACTTCAAGACCAAGAATTTTTTCATCGTCATCACAAGGCTGGAATGGATCATTCTTCACATCAAGTGTTCGAACAATCATTAGAGTATTCAATGGATGAGATTTGTCCATATAAAAATGTTTTAAGATTTTTTCAGTATACATGGACAGATGAATAAAAATTCTATTTAATAAGTGCTCGAGCTGCAGGCCGAGTCAAAGTTTTGTTTTGCCAAGATTTTTCATTTTAAATTCATTCTTTAAATATATAGCAGTTTTTGAAATCTTTTCAAGAGTTCTCACAATATTTAAATCATAAACATAAACCGCGATAATGACAAATCCGGATTTTGATTTCTTAATAAAAACACATGGGCATATAGGATTATTCTCAAATCCTTTTTTCAATAGATATTCGCTTAAGCGATTATACTACATGCATCCGGATTGCTTCAAGCCATATAAAGATTTTTGTAGTTTGATTGAATACATATTTTAGATGTACTTGTAGATACTTCAGGCATTTTATATCCTTCAGGGATTTTCATATATATGTCATGGTCTAAGGATCCATATAAATATGCATTGACCACATCCATTAACCGCATTTCTAATCATTTTGTAACAACCAGACTAATCAAAAATCTAAATATAATTGCATCCATAGTAGGTGAATATGTTTCTTCATAATCAATCCCGGGTTTCTGAAGGAAACCTTGTGCGACAAGCCGTGCTTTATACCGCACAATTTCATTTTTTTCATTACGTTTTCGTACAAATACCCACTTATATCCAATAGGCATTACACCTTTTGGTGTTTGGACAACAGGTCTAAATACTTTTTGCTTTGCTAGCGAATTTAATTCAGCTTCAATAGCTACTTTCCATTTTGGCCAATCATTTCTACGTCGACATTCTTCGACGGTTTTTGGCTCACTTTATTCATTACTTCTGATAATGTCAAGGGCCATTTTATATGAAAATATGTTGTCGAAATGTATTGAGATCTCATTATTTTCAGGTACCTGTTCCTCTTCAGGGGAAAACATTTCATAACACACTTCTTCAGGAGGTCCATTTTCAGGAGATTTATACTCTTTAGAAGTTTTCTCTTCAGAAGGTTCTGGAATAGAAGATTTGAGTTCTTTAGGAGCACCAATTATATTTGTACTCTATATTGTGGGTACGTATTTTTCAGGAACACCAAATTCATTTTGTATTCTTTTTCTTCTGAGAATTTTGGCTTTTGCACCAATAAGTCTTCCACGCTTCAGGCGTGTTTTAGATTTACATATTGCTGCTTTGACAATTTGTCATTCAGAGACTTTAATCCTTGCTGGAGCATTAACAGTAGGAATATAAGATTTTACTATACTTTTAGTGTCAGTAAATACATCCGGTAATTGATTTGCAACATTTTGCAAATAAATAATCCTCTGAACTTCCCGTTTACATTCATTTGTAGGAGGATCAAAATGAGATAGTGTCTTATTATCCCAAGTAATATCTTGTCGTGCTTCAGGCACCAACTTTTCTTTACCCATTAATGGAAAATTGGATTCGTCAAAATGACAATACTCAAAACGTGCTTTAAACATATCCCCTGTAAGGGGTTCAAGGTATCTAATAATGGATGGAGAATCAAAACCAACATATATCCCAAGTCTACGTTGAGGGCCCATTTTTATATGTTGTGGAGGTGCAATTGAAACATATACAGCACATCCAAAAGTACGAAAATGAGAAATATTTGATTGTTGACCAAATGCAAGCTATAATGGAGAATATTTACGATATGCAGATAGTCTAATGCGAATTAGAAATGTTGCATAAAGTATAGCATGTCCCCAAGCAGAAACAAGTAGTCTTGATTTCATAAGTAAAGATCTAGCGATTAGTTGAAATCTTTTGATCACAGACTCAGCTAAACCATTTTGTGTGTGTGTATGAACAATAGGATGTTCAACATCTTTTCATATTGACATAAAATAATCATCAAAAACTTGAAATGAAAATTTACCTGCATTATCCAATCGAATGGTCTTAATTGGATACTCAGGAAATTGTGCTCGTAGTTTAATTATTTGAGCAAGAAGTCTAGCAAATGCAATATTTCTAGTGGAAAGTAGACAAACATATGACCATCGACTAAATGCATCAATCAGAACCATAAAATATCTAAATGGTCCACTTGATGGATGAATAGGCCCCTATATATCTCCGTGAATCCTTTGTAAAAAGGATGGAGATTCAACAATAACTTTTAAGGGAGATGATCTGATAATCAACTTACCTTGAGAACATGCAGAGCACGGAGATTCATTGGGTAAAAATATCTTTTGATTCTTTAAGGGATACCCATGCGAATTTTCAATATTCATCTCATCATTATAGATCCCAGATGTCCAAGGCGATCATGCCAAGTCATAAATACTTTAGGGTCAATACACTTCTGGTGCATTACCACATATGATTCAATTGTTCATCTTTATATAATACAATTTAGAACATAGAACAGACAATTTTTCTAATACGAGTTTCTGGCCCGATATTGTTTTAGTAATAAGAAGATACTCTTTACTGCCTTCATTAGTCGTTTCAATATGATAGTCATTACGACGTATATCTTTGAAACTCAATAAATTTCTTCTGAACTGTGAAGAGAATAGAGCATCATCAATACAAAATTTGGTGCCATTAGGTAACACAATATAAGCTCTTCCGGAGCCCTCAATTAAATCTGATGAACCTGATATGATATGGACACAGGCTTTACTTAGTGTTAGATTTTGAAAATATTTCTTTTCTTTGAGAATTGTGTGAGTTGTAGCACTGTCAGTCAGACATATATCTTTATCATTCAACTCAGAGATAAAAAGCTCATCAATGTGATCCATGATTTTATAAAATATACAAAACTTTGATTACAGATAATAGAAAGGAAATACATTAATTGAGTGGGCACTTCCATCTCCAATTAAGTGTTCAATACTACCTTCAGGATGATTAAAGAAATCAGAGACATCAAGATGAGTAACGTCTATATCTACTGAATCTAATAAATCATCTTATGGTTCTACTAAATTTGTTTCATACACTTTATTCTTTCCTTTATTATAAACTTGATATAAATCAGCTAAGTGCCTGGCCGTACGACAGGTACGTGACCAATGTCCAGTCATTCCACATCTATGGCTCACCTCTTCACTTTTCTTTGAAGAATTATTTTGGGGATTTTTACCCCTTTTTGAATTGTACCACTTCTGGTGATACGGTATATTATTATCCCTTTTAATGTTGTCACTTCTGGGACCAACATTTCTATAATTTCTCCTACCACGTTCACACCCCTGATTTCTTCTAAAGGAGGCACCATTCACTTTTGAGAATGATGCAAATCTATTACCATTCATTTCAAAGAATGATATTGAGCCAGTAGAGCATGACTGGTGGTTTTCTAATAAGAGCTCATTGTTCTGCTCAGCTATTAGAAGACATGATATAAGTTCAGAATATTTCTTGAACTTTCTCTCTCAATACTACTGCTGCAAGAGCAGATTCAAGGCATGAAATGTAATATAAGTCTTCTCTAATATATCATCATCGGTGATTTTCTCATCGCATAATTTTAATATTGCTCTTATTTTAAAAAGTGCGGAATTATATTCACTAACACTTGTATAATCTTGCAACCTCAGGTGCAACCATTGAAAACGAGCTCTTGGGAGGATGACAGTCTTTTGGTGTTCATACATCTCCCTTAAACTGTTCCACAAAATATAGGGATATTTTACTGTAAGATATTCAGTTTTCCATTCTTCGTAAAGATGGTGGCGAAGGAAAATCATTGTTTTAGCACGGTCCTGCAGGGACGCTTAATTTCCTTCTTTAATAGTTTCTTCTAGGTTCATTGCATCAAGATGAATTTCAGCATCAAATATCCAGGATAAATAATTTTTCCCATATATGTCAAGAGCAACAAATTCCAATTTTGTAAAATTTGCCATTTTAAAGGAATAAGGCCACTAATTTCAGAATTGGTAGAACCGTCGTGCTGATAACGTATTATAAAACTAAAGAAAGAAACTACTATTACAAAAGAGAAATAAGAATCTCTCTCTGAAACTCTTAAGAACTGAAATTTTCTTTCTCTCTCTATATTTCCTTATAAATTTCATTACAACTGAAACCCTATTTATAGGCATTGAAATTACTATGCAAATCACTATGCAGAATTTAAAATAATAGTGGTGGGGTCATTCACATAATTTTAGTGGTGGGACAGGGGGTGCAGCCGTTGCACTAATTTTCTTCGCGGCGATTTTTTTTAGTCCTTATCGCGGCGATTTTTTTTAGTTGCAATTAACAAAAACTTATCTTGGCATTAAGGGCCTCTGGTAAATTGTAATGGATGTTTTAACGGCTAAAGAATGAAAAGGGGGCGCCAAATTGCACGAAATATTTCTACCCACCCCTCAATTACCAGATTCTATGGGTTAGAATCGCAGCTCCCAATTTCTTCTTCCCCATTTCCGGCTATCTCATTCCCCATTTTCCCCTTCCAAATAACTTGTAAATCCACCCACCCCAGTTGAATTCCTATATGGCTTTAATTCCTCATCCACATATTTGACTTCCTAGAATTTCTCCTCCATTGGATTTGGCTTTGGTGAAGGGCTCTTCGTCTGCTCCTTATACAATATCATGGTGTTGGTCTCCATCTTCTCCCATTTTCACAGCGAAATCTGGTAATCGTGATTTTTCAGTCCTCTTTTTCAAGATCAATAAATACCATTTCCTATTAGAAAGTTTTTTCCAACTCGCTTCAATTTGGTGGTTGTATTTTGCCTTTGTATTTTCAAATATTTAATTCATGCTATCATGTGGGAATGCATCAGATCAATTTATATGGAATGTGAATGCAGTTTGGGTCATGTATGCTCAGATGGTATACAAGAATTTCATATGCAGAATTTTACTTTAACATAATCTATTATGTTAAATAAAATTATGCATATGAATTGTTTGCCAAAAGTGATGAAATCTATTTTCCTAGAAGTTTGACGTGTTGCATGGGTTAATAATCTCATGAGAAATGAAGATTGTAAACACACATACAAAGCCAATTGGATTGATGGTAAAATTAGGCACGTTCATCTGAGCTGCCCATTTCTAATTTCTTTTTTAATAGTTTTGGCAATTCTTTTAAGAGATTCAAGAAAATTAATTATTCGAATTTCTAAATCCAGAATCCGGATGAATAGGCTTAAACAAATTATTTTAAAAAAAAAGCGACCACTACAAAACACTATTATTGTTAAAAGGCTATTTGCAATAGCAAGATAAGAATCATTGGGAAAAACGACCTCGTTTAGATTAAGAGATGAGATGAGTTCTGAAAATTGAATAAAATATTATTGAAATATTATTATTTATTATTATTATTGTTGTTGTTGTTGTTGTTTTGGAATTTGAAAATGTTGAATTGAGATTTATAAAAAGTCGAATTGTTTATTATATTTTGTATAAAAATTTTAAAAAAAGTAATAATGAATTTGAAATGAGATCAACTTCAAATCCAAACCTGGCCGTAGTGATATATGCATATAGACTATATATATTGCGGCACATCTAGTTGGGTGAAAGAAAAACACAACATGATTCAATCTTTTGCAGCAAATTAAATTTCGTTGATAAAGGATATTACAACGATTTAGTATCAACCCAACAAGGGAGAGCAGTTCAAACAGAAATTAGCGCCGACTTTATGTTTGTCGGAATTACTCATAGCGGCAAAATTGGCAATGGTAGCTATTACGACAATTCACAGACACAGCAAACAAAGTCAATTACGACAATTTAATTGTTTGTTGCAAAAGGAATTGAATGCTTGCAACGATTTATTCTATATTTGCGACCGATATGTCCTCTTGTAATAGTGCTTTACCAACAAATTTAAGAGACAATTAGATTAAGCAATTGCGGCAAATTTGAGGGTTTGTTGCGACAATTGAAAAATTGTTATATGTTAGGGTTTCTCGCCTAAAAACTCGATGCTATGTTTTAATTTTGTTAAGTTTCGTCGTTTTGGTCCCTTGAAATTATTTGGTCTTGTGTTGGTGGGTCGAGATCATGGGCATGTAGGCTTGTAATGGTTAGTTATTTCCATTTAAGTTATTTCATTTATTTGGGTTAATTGTTGTTGCATCTGTATTAGTGGGCCACGAGTCCTATATCTTGTGTTGAGTAGTTATAATGTGAGATCCCAAATTTACGTGTATTTTTACACATTATTTTATTTTCGTTATTGATTATTTTAATTTATTTTAATAATATTATTGGTTGTGTTTTATTTGATAGTTAATATTAGTTTTATATTGTCTTTATAATTAAATGTTGAGTTACGTCACTTTTCTTATTTATTTTAATGTAAGATATCTATTTTAATTATTGGATTTAAATTACTTTATTTTATTATGCGAATTTATTTGATGTGCTTTCTTAATAATAATTAGTATTTTATATTTAAGATTGTTTTTCAAATTAAATTGGTTTATTGTTGGACTTTAAATATTTATTTTATTTATATTAAATTGTAGTATTATGAGTCGGCTTTTATTTAATTTATTGTGCTTTTCTAATTAGACTTCTTTTTTCTTTCTTTTTCTTTTTTCTCTATTTTTTTTTCTTCCTTCTTCCCCTGCTTCCCCAGCCCCGTGCGCAAGTCCCCCTCCCCTGTTCCCTCTCTTCTCTCGCCGTCCCTTCTCCCTACCCTTAGTGCCGCCGTGTGCGGCCCATGGCCAGCACCGCCCCTTCCATTCTCTTCACCCAGCGACCAACCCCCTTCATTTTCAGCCCAGCCCGTGCCGCCGTTTGCCCCCACTCCCACTTCCAAGTCGCGGCCCATAAATGTTCCAGTGCCTCTGTTGCTCCACCACCAACCACCATTTCTTCACCACTTCATCACCGGCCTCCCAGCTACCTAACCCACCGCCGGTAGCCCCTCACTCCTCCCATACAATTAAGCTACGAAATGAGTTTTAAAATCCACAGGTTGAGCAACCCAGCCGCCGCCTGCCGCCACCGTTAGCCTCATCGCCGCCACCAAAGTGCTCCCCCACCTCAGCCGGTCAACCCCTATCTCAGCTCCTCAAATCGCAGCCTCACCTTCCCTATATGACCCCAAACTCGAAAATGGGTTTACACTCATTTTGAGCCCTATCCGCCACCTTTTGGTGGTTGTACCACCACACCATCACCTCCATGAGATTCCTTACCTTCCATTGAGTGTTTCCCTAAATTTTGATGTCAAACCGAGTACTTTAGCCCAACGTACAAAGTGTCTAGCTGTGAATGCTGTGGACTGGCATTTGCTCAATAATCCGGTTTTTACCCGCTATAAGTACTTTCCAAACGAATTTTGAGATTTAAATAAATTTTGCATTAATAACTCTGTGTTTGGTTGATGATTAGATTTATTAAATGTTGGATATTTGTTCATGTTGGTATGCATTGTGTAATTGAACGCTTGTTTATGTGTATGTTGATATTGGAATTTTAATGTGAGATTTGGTGCTTGGATTCTAATGTGAGCTGTGATTTCCGGATTTATGAATTTCAATGGTTTTTGGCTGAGTCATAACGGGGACGACGATACGTAACGCCCGCTGTGATTAATGTATGTGTGGATGATATAATGGGGACGGCGATACGTAACGCTCATTATGGTCATTGTGTGTGTAAGTCATAATGGAGACGGCGATATATAATGCCCATTATTGTTGATAGTGTGCGGATGACATAACGGGGACGGCGATACATAACGCTCGTTATGGTCATTGGGTGTGTATTTCATATCAGGGACGACGATACTTAATACCCACTATGAAATGAGTGTGTATGATTCATAATGGGGACGACGATACGTAACGCCCATTATGATTGATGATGTGTGTATATTATATTGGGGACGGCGATACGTAACGCCTGGTATGATTGGATTTATGGATATTATTTTCTGGGAAATAATGGATAGTTTTTATTGGAGTTTTAGTTTGAGTCAAATTGAGATTTTTACGTGTGTGGTTATTTTATTTATTTTGAAAAAGATGATTTTAAACTTCATACATAAGGTATCATGTTCATGAGTGATGTTGTTGTTGTTGCATGAGTACATTTTATATCTTGTAGTTTGGTTGGATTGTACTTACCTGCTATGCTATTTTGGCGTCGTAAATTTTGGATGCAGATGTCGAGGAGGCTAAGCCTGAGGAGGCAGTTTCGTCATTGGAACATTTATTTATAAATTGTTATCATAGGAAATTATTTTTTCCCTTTTTATAAATATGTATTTTTATTATTTATCTTTCGAATGATTATATTAAATCTCCTGTTGGAGAATATATGTCACGTGTTCACACACTTAACACTTGACGTTGGAAGTGCGTGACCCGTGTTGTCAGCATCCCGATGCATCAATTCCTGTATTTATTTTAAGGGAAATTTGGGGGTGTCACATATAAGCTCGCCTATATGTATGTAAGCAGTTATTATCAATGGCATTAGAATTTCAATCCCAAAAATACAAATCTAAGGAGGCCTGGCAACCTCAAATTGCCATACAAATTATCAAATTTCCTTTACATAATTTCACAACTATAACAGTGGTATTTAGAGCCTTGGTTCTACAACAATGCCTGATGGTACTAAACAGGCACAGATGACTGAAGCTTTAGCAGCACCAAAAAGAGAGAACCACCACCTGTGTGAAGAACAGAAGCAATAGAAGGAGATGTTAGCCGTAGTACTTAAACAAATAAGTAATTTGGCATCTAGCTATGAGAATTTAGTGTAGCACACCACAAGTCTGGAAAAGATTTTTCTAATTCTAAGGTTAGTAACAATCCTTTGTTTGAGGGAAATGGGAGAATTCAGGCTAGGTCCTTAAGACTGTATTTTCCTAAATTTGATGATACTAATCCAAATGAATTAATCCAAAAAGCACAATAATTTTATTACAATACACCCGACGACCAAAGACTTCAAATAGTTTTTTTCATATAGTTGGTTAAAAGAGTCTAGCCCAGTCCAATCTTGGGATGATTTTATTGCAGCCTTAGAAGTGAGATTTGGACCCTCAGCCTATAAGGATCCTATAAGGGAATTTACTAAATTAAGGCAAACTAGGATTGTAGAAGAATATCAGACACAATTTGAAATGCTATCTAATAAAATAACTAGATTATCTAAAGAGTTTCAAATTAGTATCTTTCTCAGTAGTCTTAGGGATGATTGGAGAATCACTGTCATCATGTTTAAGCCATCTACACTCTCAACAGCCTTCGATTTGGCTAGGTTAGAAGAGGAATAAGTGATTAGGCGTGTAAGGTCAAATCCAAACAAGTTCCAAAACTACCAAAACACCAACCTAAACAGCTAGCCTAGATTGTCTGCACCAACCCCTATTTTAAGACTTCCAACACCTCTAAATAAACCCAACCCGAGACCTCAAACCCTTAATAACCCCAGAAAAATAAGATTTCCCATCAAAATAGTCTCTCTTATCCTAATGCAAGAAATGAAAGAAAAAGGTCTATGTTAGTTTTGTGATGAGAAGTACCATCCAAGACATAAATGTACCAAACACAAAATTTACCTCTTAGAAGGAATGTAAGGAGAGAAAAAGGAGAATGAGGAAATAGGGGGTGAAGAAGGGGCCCTAGTGGTGGTAGAAACAAATGAAGGTGAAATTGATGAGTTGTTAGGGATAACCCTAAATACTACAGCTAGATCATTAGCCCCTAAAACTATGAGGTTATTTGCCGAAATAAGTCACCAGAAAATCTTCATTTTAATGATACAGAGAGTACTCATAATTTCATAGATCCAAATATAGCAAGAAAAGCAAATATGTCAATGGAAGAAAGCCACTTAACAGTTCAAGTGGCTAATAGTGTCATTCTTCCTTACATTGGTTACTGTAAGGCATGAGTTTTAAAGTTACAAGATTATTCATGTGTGGCTAATTTGTATGTGTTGACATTTGGGGGTTGTGACTTAGTTTTGAGTGTTGACTGGTTAAAGGACTTGGGATCTGTTTTTATGGAATTTGTTTGACCTAACTACGATATTTCAGTGTGAAGATCAAGCGGTGGAATTACAAGGAATTAAAATACCAGTTAATAATGTAACAGAGGAAGACAATATTGAAGCTCTAAAAACAAAGACAACTAAAGGAATTTAACAAAAAATTATGGAAGGAGACAAGGGGAGTCCCAGCCCCAGTATCCCTCAAGAAGTACAATAGGTTTTGGACAGCTTTAAATGGGTATTTGCTGAACCAAAAGGTCTACCACCTCCCTAAATTGTTGATCATAAGATTAAATTGCAAGATTGCTGTAAACCCACCTGCATAAGACCTATAGGTATCCCTATTACTAGAAGGAGGAAATAAAGAAGTTAATAGCTGACTTGATCAAGAATGACAACATAAGAAACAACCAAAGTCCATACTCCTCACCCGTGTTATTAGTGAGGAAAACTGATAGGAGTTAGAGGATGTGTGTGGTCTATCGTGCCCTCCACAAGGACACCATAAAAGATAAGTACCATATTCCTAACATTGATGAGTTACTTGATGAACTAGAGGGAGCTAATATTTTTTCTACGTTGGATTTGAGGTCGGGATATCATCAAATGAGAATGAATCTTGATGACATTCCTAAAACTGTCTTTCACACACATACGAGTCATTATGAATTTTTAGTAATGCCTTTTGGGCTTACTAATGCTCCTTCAACTTTTCAAGGAGTAATGAATGACATGTTTATTATTTGAGGAAGTTTGTGTTGGTATTTTTTGATGATATCTTAATGTACAACAAGACCATGCAGAATTATGTGGAACATCTCACACGAGTTTTGGAAATTTTAAATGCTAAAAAGCTTTTTGCAAAGTTGTCTAAATGTTTTTTTGGCAGTAAGGAAGTTAAATATTTGGGGCACCTTATTTTTAAAGAAGGAGTCAAAGTTGATCCACAAAATCTGATTTCTATGCAAGAATAGCCAACTCCTAAAAATCTCAAAGCCTTACAAGATTTTTTAGGATTGGATATTACAGAAAATTTGTTAAAGGCTACGGAGCTATAGCAGCCCCACTTACTTGTCTTCTAAGGAAAAACGCTTTTTCTTGGAATGATAAGGTACAAACAGCATTTGAAGTATTGAAAGAGGCTATGATAAGTCCACCTGTGCTTAGATTACCCAATTTCATTAAAACATTTGTGGTGGAATGTGATGTCTTAGGAGAAGCATTGGAAGCAGTGCTTATGTAAGAAGGGCAGCCCCTAACCAATTTCAATCAAACTTTAAAAGGGAGAAATTTGAACCTTTCCACCTATGAGAATGGGCTATTGGCCTTAGTGATGGCAATGAGGAAATAGAGGCACTACCTATTGGGACGGTCTTTTAAAGTACACACTGACCAACGAGCATTCAAATACTTGTTAGAACAAAGGGTGGGAACTCCCTCTCAATAAAAATGGGTCTCTAAATTGCTTGGGTATGACTTTTCAGTTGAATACAAAAGTAGAAAGAATAATGCAGTAGTTGATGCTCTATCTCGGGTCCACTATCCAAAAAAAAGTAAACCCAAACAACACCAACCAACCACCATGCCAATACCATAGAACCTAAAAAAAAAAAAACCCATCCTCCACACAAATAGCCAACCCACTACCTAGACAGAACCAAATCCAGAACCAAGCAATCAATATAGCTCAAGCACAGTGGATTGAGGAGTTGAAGAAAGCGTACTACCGATACCTCATCTTGCAGTAGCTTATTAGCCACTACCATCATGGAGACCTAGACCAATCTCGCTACCAACTCCGAAATGAGCTACTCTTTTACAAGGATAGGCTACATCTCAGGTCATTGGTATCCTTTCAGTAGCAGATCCTGCACCAATTCCACAGCAGTCCATTAGGGGCCAACAGGAGTACCAAAAACACAAACAAGAATCAAAACGGAGTTCAACTAGCCTCACCTAAAGGATGATGTTCGGACACACATTAGGGAGTGTGATGTATGTCAGAGGAGCAAGGTTGAAGCCCTCCTCCCATCAAGGTTGCTTCAGCCTTTACCAATCCCTGCCAAAAATTTGGAAGATATTAGCATGGATTTTATTGAAAGATTACCCCCTTCAAGAGGCAAGATAGTAATCTTTGTTGTGGTAGACAGGCTAAGTAAGTATTCTCATTTTATGCCTCTTACTTACCCCTATACAGCACAAACAGTGGCCATGGTGTTCATGGACAATGTATTTAAATTACATGGGTTACCACTAACCATAGAAAGTGATCAACATCCTGTATTCACTAGCAAATTCTGGAAGGAAATGTTCAGGTTATGTGGAACAGACTTACTACTCAGTACTCTTACCATCCTCAAATGGATGGACAAACAGAATTTATGAACAAAGTGCTCGAGTGTTACCTTAGGTATTTCTCAAGTGACAAATCGAAAGATTGGATTAAATGGTTAACTTTAACTAAGTATTCTTACAATGCCTCTGTGCATACATCAACAAAGGTATCTCCTTTTGAAACTGTCTATGGTCAACTGCCTCCTCGGATGTTACCATACAAGTAAGAGGCTACCAAGGTTCAAGCTGTGGATGAAGAACTACGAAGCCGTGAGTTCATAGCCAAGCTCATCAGGGAAAACCTGTAAGAAGCACAAGCAAAGATGAAACATTTTGTTGATAAGAAAAGAAGAGCTCAAGAACTCGAGATTGGAGACCTTGTATACCTTAGATTACGCCCTTACAAGCAAATGATTGTAGTAATGCGAAGAAATTTGAAGATCGCACCAAGGTACTTTGGACCTTTTAGGGTTACTCGCAAGGTGGAACAAGTGGCTTACGAACTAGATCTTCCTCTCGAAGCTAATATCTTCCTCTCGAAGCTAATATCTACCCCGTATTTCACATCTCATGTCTCAAGAAAAAGCTAGGAGAAGGAGTTCAAGCTTACACTAACCTGTCGAATCTCACACCCGAAGGATCTCTTAAACCAAACCCGAGAAGGTACTTCAACGAAGGCTGAAGAAGAAAGGAAACACCGCTGGAGTTGAGATTTTAGTGCAGTGGAGTGGAACCAATGAGGGAGATGCCACTTGGGAGGATCTAGAAACCTTAAGGCATTGTTTCCCTAACCTTGAGGACAAGGTTCTCTAAACACGGGTCTTTGTTATGTGTTAAGGTTTCTCACCTAAAAACTCGATGCTATGTTTTAATTATGTTAAGTGTCGTCGTTTTGGTCCTGTGCAGTTATTTGGTCTTGTGTTAGTGGGTTGAGATCATGGGCTTGTAGGCTTGTAAAGGTTAGTTATCTCTATTTTAGTTATTTGGGTTAATTGTTGTTGTGTCTGTATTAGTGGGTCAGGAGTCCCATATCTTATGTTGAGCAATTATAAGCTCACGTATATATATGTAAGTAGTTATTATCAATGGCATTAGAATTTCAATCCCAGAAATACAAATCTATGTTGAGCAGTTATAAGATCACCTATATGTATGTAAGTAGTTATTATCAATGGCATTAGAATTTCAATCCCAGAAATACAAATCTAAGGAGGCCTGGCAACCTCAAGTTGCCATACAAATTATCAACCTTTCTTTACATAATTTTACAGCTCTAACAAAAACATAAAAAATCGACAGTTTTCAGCATTCGTTGCATCAAAGAAATCATGAAGAAACAATGACATCCAATGTGCGTCGAGATGGAAAACAATGAAAAAAGTTTAATACAACGATTTTAGGTATCTGTCCCGATAAAATGAGGCACTAGAAAAGGCCATTTTCCTTGTATTGTGAAATTTGAAAGTAGAATTCATATTTATCAAGTGATCGCTAATAAGATGATGGTGTTGATGATGAAGTTGCTAGTAACTGGAACATCAAATCTGAATTTGTGACCAAAAATGGGCTATGGGGCTTCAAATAATACTCACAACATATCAAAATACCTGACTAACAGGGATGCTTTAAATGCTTTAAATGCATTGATTTGAGACGACATATAATTGAACAACGATGAGAATTTTGTGAGATATATAGCTAGCGGAAGAATGAATATTATACCGGATCAAGCTTATTGTTACCAAGGGCTCTTATACAACTATAGAAAATTGAAATGTAATATAAAAGAAAATGGAAAAAAGAAAAATAGGGAAAGAGACTTTGAGCGCTACATATTTACTTTCTCAAGTGTTTCTGAATAAAAGACATACAACTTTATTTATATAAAATTACTTTGAGGTAAATACCTATGAAAATCAAGTTAAGATTATTATCTTCAAGAGGAAAATCATAATGTTGATGATTTTTATAAAGATGGAGAAAACCGTTTAGCTTTAAGGCTTAATATGTTACGAAGTGTTTTCTCTTACAGAAAACAAATTTGGAATTCTAAAATTAACAATGTCCCTAAAGTTTTTTTAGACCACAAGCCCCATGCATGGTTTTTTTAATCGATTTTGCATTTCGTGAGAGTTTAATGAAGCATCTGGTTCTTCAAATTTTTAATTAATTTTGACCAAAACTTAATCCAAACCAAATTCCAATTACAACATAATGGAACTAAGTTTTCTCCTTTGAATATCCCAACACATTTTTTTTCTTTTATAATCGCACGAACACAAGGAATATGTATTTTGATCATAATGAATTTGAATGCGGCGACTGCTTTGAAATAACTAAGGTGAAACTTTGCTGAGGACCATAATCATTGAAGAAAAAGATACCATTTGTCAAGCTACTCACCATAAACAAATACAGTACTTACAAACAGAGAAACAATAAAGAACGACCAAAACAAGAAAGCTCATAGCTATTTCCATAGCAATTCTTTAGGAATTGGACGAATAAATTCAAATGATTCATGCACATATAAAGTAAACAATTATGGAAACAAAAGAGTTATTACCTTTGTATCACAGTAAACTAAACATGTTATTCAGAATTTCAGTGTCTTCCCTTCGGCTCCCACCAACCAATACCAGAAGTTTAAAATTGTGTGCATCACTTAATTATTTGTACAGGAAACTGCAAATATGGAACAATTTGTTCGGAAAAAAAGGGGAGAAAATTTCTCAAATATGCACATGAGCTCAGTGTAAAAAAAATCAAGTTCTCGGCACATTCTTGATTTTGGAGACATTACTCAGCTTGGGACAGAAGAACATTGAGCAAACCCAGAACCAAAATCCCTTTTTCTTCTTTGATGGTGGAGATACAGCATCCCTCTTTGCAACAAAATCAGCCATGTACTGAACAACAGCCTGGTGAACAAGGGAGATAATTTAGTTAGTTTCATATGACTGATTTAACAGGGAACAGAACATTAAAAAGAATGAAAACCAATTGTTCTAAAGTGGAGATCCAACACCAAGATCACCTGAGCACCCAATGTAATTACTTGTCTTGATGGCATTTCCAACGGTGTTTCATCCGCACGGAAGACTTGCAAATTTGACAAAAGCCTGAAAGAATCTGGCAATGTTCTTATTTGACAGTCACTTATATCCAACTCTTCAAGCATCTCGAGATTCCCAATAGATCTAGGCAAGGCTGTTAGATCTGCAAAGTTCTTCCCCACAATCAATTTCTTTAGACCAACTGCAAAACATAGGTTTTCAGGTATATATTCAAGTTCATTGAAGCTGGCATCAAGTTCCTTCAAATTGGAAAGGTTGCCCATTGTTGTCGGCAACCCTTTAACTCTATTGTAGTGCAAAGTAATGATCTCCAAGCACTCAAGCTTTCCAATTGCCTCAGGAAGAGCCTTGAGCTGATTGAAATCTAATCTTAGCTCCACAAGTGATAAACAAGATCCAATTGTGTAAGGTAATTCCACAAGCTCATTATGTTCTACATTCAATCTCTTCAAGCGAGTAAACTTCCCAATCGTCTCTGGTAAATGAGTGAAGTTATTCAAGCTCAAATCAAGATTAATGAGATTTACCAAGTTGCCAAAGGAATCTGGCAGTGATTTCAACCTATTTGCATGGAGGTCGAGATCGGTGAGATTGATCAATTCCCCAAATGAGTCGGGAAGGTTTATAAGTTGGTTTGAGTGGATGTCAAGCTTTTCCAAGGCCCTCAGGCCACCAATTGTGGGCGGAAGAGCCATAATTTGGTTCTCAGATAGGTCCAAATCAGTGACCTCTGATAATTTCCCAATTGAGACAGGAAGCCATTCCATACGATCCATTAACTTTGCCTTAAGATCAACAACTACTGCTCCAGTTTTGGCAGAGTTTTCAATCAGAGCTGCTACCTTCATTAAACTCAACTTCTTGGACTCTCCATCATCTACAAATGTACAAAGAACTACATCAAGACATTGAAGAAACTTCAACTATCCTGATATGGGCCTAGTTTTCCAAGGAAACACTAAAATTATGGAACAAATCACAAAGATGGACTTCGGAAAACTCAAAAAAGTTATGTTAATCGAGAGATAATAGATGAATCACCCTTTCGGATATATTTTTAGTTCTTCTTCGCTTTA
This sequence comes from Platycarya strobilacea, assembly GCA_036898215.1. Taxonomy (NCBI): domain Eukaryota; kingdom Viridiplantae; phylum Streptophyta; class Magnoliopsida; order Fagales; family Juglandaceae; genus Platycarya; species Platycarya strobilacea. Next base: position 29,779,913 of record CM072549.1, on the reverse strand, counting down.
GTTCTTTTTTCTACCTAAAGAATATGTTGGCTTCATCCGAAACATTAAATTGATAAAATCATTAATTTCATCTGACAAAGCAGGAAGTCAAATTATTTTCCAGAAGATAAGAAGCCAACAAATGTTTTTATTTTTTGGTTTTTTGTTCAAATTAATTCTCTCCATGGTAGGTTTCTCTGGGGAATCAGGTCGTGAAACTACTAAATTCTCGAAATAAAAGAGAAATCTATGCTAACCTGAAGAGAAAATAGAAGCCTTTGTGGAAGCACTCCTAGTCAAACCCTTCGAAGTCTTTCCCTCTGGTTCTTCATCTTCCCTCTTCTTCACCAAATCCTCATCAATAATTATAGTCTCTCTCCCAAATTTGTTAATTTTTTTATCCAACACAACATTTTCCTCATTCTGGGTATCCCCAGAAACCAACCCAGAAGCTCTCTGAATGAGATCATCAAATTCCTGATACATCTTGTCAAGTTCAACCAAGTGGAGAGCCTCCTTCTTCTGCTCATGACTGTGGAACAAAACCATGTTCCTCTTCACTTGCTGCAGCACAGAGAAGATACCCTCAGGAACATCTGGGGAAGCCTCTTGCTTTGAAATTTCTTCAAGCTTCATCTGCTCTTCGGTATCCACAGTTTTCAGCACAGAAATGGCTGCTTGAACCTCTTCAATGGAAGGTCTTTTTGGCAGTGATCTATAGATTCTCGTTATTTCTTCTACTGTTTCTGCAAAAGCAGGCGATGGAGGCTCTTGCTTGGGTATTACAGCCATGGCTATGGCCGTTTGGACTTTTGGAAAACCGATTTGGGAGGAGGAAATGGCCTTGGTTTTGAAGCGTCAAATCAATGGGCTGTGGTTTTGATTCTGAATAGTGGAAAAGAAAAGATTTTATCTGAATTTTCTAATCTTGGTATTAAGGAATAGAAGATGTATTTATTTATTTATTTAATTTCTTCTACCAAACTCTTAGCTTCTTGCTTTCGTCTATTATTTCTTAAACCAGCTTTAATCATCTTTACGTTTGCTTTTGCTGTTTTGCATGAGATACTGTTGGCTATCAAAGGATAAAAACCAAAAGTGTTCTTTTAATGATCCTTACGCTAATCGAAAATTTTTAAATAAAAACAGGTATGAAAATGTGTTTTTTTTTTTATAAAATTAAAAAAAAAATTATTATAAAAAAAAAATATTTAGAATTAAATTTTCTATTTTTTCTTTCTTTCTTTCTTTTCTTTTTTAGTATTTCTTATTTTTCCTTACTCATACAAAATTGAACGAAAATACTTATATTTATAAGTATAAATTATTATACAAATTATTGTGCACATATATAAAAAAGAAAAAGTTGGAGGGGCACTCATATGCATTAATTGCGGGGAGGAGTTGGCGTCCCCTTTTGATCAATAATTATAATAACTCTCTTGAATGACTATTTATAAAGAATTTGTATCGTTAAAATCTTACCAAGAAAAAAATTCAGTGGGAAGAAAAACTAATAGCGAAGGAAAAAGAGTACAGTATTCTTATATACCTCCAAGTATTTTAAGATTGTCTCATTAAAATCTTACAAATGAAAACTCGGTAGGACAAAATCTCAACAAAGGGAAAAGAGTACAATCAGTACAAGTTTTCAAAATATTTACCCCCCTGAAAAGTGCATGACGATAGATCTTTAAATCTTCGTATTTCAATGTTATGCACAATTTTATTAAATGTCGCAGTTGGTAATACATTTGTGAATAAATTTGTCAGATTATTGCTTGATCGTATCTGTTTGACATCAATTTCACATTTCTCTTGAAGTTCGTGAGTATAAAAGAATTTAGATAAAATATATTTGGTTTTGTCACCTTTGAAATATTCTTATCTGATTTGAGTGATACGAGTAGTATTATTTTCGTATAAAATTGTTGGGCTATCATTGATCATGAAAAGACCACACTTTTTTTGGATATATTGAATAACTAATTTCAGTCAAATACATTCTCGACTTGTTTCATGAATTGTAATGATCTCTGAGTAATTTGAAAATGTGGCAGATAGTATCTGCTTGATAGATCTCCATGATATGGCAGTATTTCTATAGGTAAATAGATATCTAGTTTGAGATCTACCTTTGTGTAGATCTGAAAGATAACCTGTATATGCATACCCAACCAATTGTGGACTTGATCCACGTTGATAAAATAATCTCATATCAATCGTACTATAAAGGTAACGAAGAACATATTTAATACCATTCCAATGTCTTTGAGTTAGTGCAGAAATATATCTTGCAAGTAGATTAACTGAGAATGTAATATTAGGTCGAGTGCAATTTGCAAGATACATTAAAATTTTAATTGCACTGAGATATGGTATTTCAGCACCAATAATTTCTAAATCCTCATCACAAGGACGGAATGGATCATTCTTCACATCAAATGATCGAACAATCATTGGAGTACTCAGAGGATGGGATTTATCCATATAAAAATGCTTCAAGACTTTCTCTGTATATATGGACTGATGAATAAAAATTTTATTTGGCAAGTGCTTGAGTTGCAGATCGAGACAAAATTTTGTTTTGTCAAAATCTTTTATTTCAAATTCATTATTTAAATATGTAGCAATTTTTTAGATCTTTTCATGAGTTTCCACAATATTTAAATCATCAACATAAACCGTACTAATGACAAATTCGGATTTTGATTTTTTAATAAAAACACATGGGCATATATGATTATTCTCAAATCCTTCTTTCAATAAATATTCACTTAGGCGATTATACCACATGCGTTCGGATTGCTTGAATCCAGATTTTTGAAGTTTGATAGAGTACATACTTCTATATGTACTTGTAGATGCTTCAAGCATTTTATATGCTTCAGGTATTCTATATCTTTCAGGGATTCTCATATATATGTCATGGTCTAAAGATCTATATAAATATGTAGTGACCACATTTATCAACTGCATCTCTAATCCTTTTGTAACAACCAGACTAATTAAAAATCTAAATATAATTGCATCCATAACGGGAGAATATGTTTCTTCATAATCAATCCTGAGTTTCTACAGGAAACCTGGTGCGACAAGTCGTACTTTGAATCGTATAACTTTATTTTTCTTATTACATTTACGTACAAATACTCACTTATATCCAACAGGCATTACACCCTTTGATGTTTAGATAATAGGTCCAAATATTTCTCATTTTACTAACGAGTTTAATTCAGTTTCAATAATTACTTTCCATTTTGGTAAATCATTTCTACGTTGACATTCTTCGACGGTTCTTGGCTCATTTTCTTCATTACTTCTGGTAATATCAAAGGCCATCTTATATGAAAATATGTTGTCTAACAGTTTTATTTCTTTCTCCAGTATACATGAAATGTATTTAAATCTCATTATTTTCAAGTGTCTATTCCTTTTTAAGGGAAAACATTTTAAGAAACACTTCTTCAGGAGGTCTATTTTCAATAGATTTTGGAATAGAAAATTTGACCTCTTCAGAAGCATCAACTATATCTGTAGCCTGTATTGTACGTATGGGTTCTTCAGGAATATCAAATTAATTTTGTATCTTTTTCTTTCGGAACATTTTGTCTTTTGCACCAATAGGGCTTCCACGCTTCAGGCGTGTTTTAGACTCATCAATTGTTATTTTGACAACTTGTTTTTCAGATATTTCAATCCTTACTGGAGCATTAACAATAGGAATATATGATTTTACTACACTTTTAGTGTCAGTAAATACATCCGGTAATTGATTTGCAACACTTTGCAAATGAATAATCTTCTGAACTTTTAGTTTAATTTATTTGTAGGAGAATCAAATTGAGATAGGGTTTTATTATCCCAAGTAATTTCTTGTCGTGCTTCAGGCACTGACTTTTAATAGCCAGTAATGGAAAAGTGGATTCGACAAAGTGAAAATCCTCAAAACGTGATTTAAACATATTCTCTATAAGAGGTTCAATGTATCTAATAATAAATGGAGAATCAAAACCAACATATATCTTAAATTTACATTAAGAGCCCATTTTTATATGTTGTGGAGGTGCAATTGAAACATATACAACACATCCAAGAGTATGAGAGGAGAAATATTTGGTTGTTGACTAAATGCAAGTTGTAATAGAGAATATTTATGATATGCAGATGGTCTAATTCGAATTAATGATGCTGCATGAAGTATAGCATGTCCTTAAGAAGAAACATGTAATTTTGATTTCATAAGTAAATGTCTAGCGATTAGTAGAAGTCTTTTGATATGAAATAACTATCAAAAGTTTGAAACAAAAATTCGCCTGTGTTATCCAATCGAATGATTTTAATTGGATATTCAGAAAATTGTGCTCGTAGTTTGATTATCTGAGCAAGAAGTCTAGCAAATATAATATTTCTAGTGGAAAGTAGACAAGCATGTGATTATCGACTTGATGCATCAATCAAAATCATAAAGTATTTAAATGGTTCACTTGATGGATGAATAGACTCACATATATCTCCGTGAATCTTTTGTAAAAATGATGAAAATTCATTAACAACTTTTGAAGGAGATGGTCTGATAATCAACTTCTTACCTTGGAAACATGCAGTGCATGGATCTTCATTGGATAAAAGAATATTTTGATTCTTTAAAGGATGCTCATGTGAATTATCAATGATTCGTCTCATCATTATTGATCCCGGATGTCCAAAACGATCATGCCAAGTCATAAATACTTTGAGGTCAATGCATTTTTTATGCACTATCACATATGTTCAATTATTCTCATATTTGTATAATACAATCTAGAAGAGAGAGCAAACAATTTTTCTAATATGAGCTTCTAGCCCGATATTATTTTAGTAATAAGAATATGCTCTTTACTGTCTTCATTAGTCGTTTCAATATGGTAATCATTACAACGTATATTTTTGAAAGTCAATAAATTTCTTCTAAATTGTGAAGAGAATAGAACATTATCAATATAAAATTTAATACCATTAGGCAACACAATATAAACTCTTCCGGAACTCTCAATTAAATTTGATGAACTTGATATGGTATGGACATAGGTTTTATTTAGTGTTAAATTTTGAAAATATTTCTTATTTTTGAGCATTGTGTGAGTTGTAGCAGTGTCAGCCAGACATACATCTTTATCATTCAACTTAGAGATAATAAATTCATCAATGTGATCCATGATTTTATAAAATATACAAGTTTTTTATTACAAATAATAAAAAATATATATTAATTGGGAGGAACATTTTCATTACCAATCAAGTGATTAATTCTACCATTAGAATTTTTAAAAAAATAAAAAATATCAAGATGAGTGACATCTATATTAAATAAATCATCTGATGGTTCTACTAAATTTGTTTTAAACTTTTTATTCTTTCCTTTTATAGATGCTTGATATAAATCAGCCAAGTATTTGGCTGTACAATAGGTACGTGACTAATATCCAATTATATTACATTTATGACACACCTCTTCACTTCTATTTGAAGAATTATTTTGGGGGCTTTTACCCATTTTTGAGTTGTACCACTTCTGGTGATACGGTATATTATTGTCCCTTTTAATGTTGTAACTTCTGGGATCAACATTTCTATAGTTTCTCCTACTATATCTACTCCACCAATTTCTTCCAAAAAAAATGCACAATTCGCTTTTGAGAATGATGCAAACCTATTACCATTCATTTCAATGAATGATGTTGAACCAATAGGACGTGATTGATGGTTTCTTAATAAAAGCTCATTGTTTTGCTCAGCTACTAGAAGACATAATATAAGTTCAGAATATTTCTTGAACTTTCGCTCTCGATACTACTGTTGCAGGAGCACATTCGATGCATAAAAAATAGTATATGTCTTCTCTAATATATCATCATCGGTAATTTTTTCACCGCATAATTTTAGTACTGAGCTAATTTTAAATAGTGTGGAATTATATTCACTAACATTTTTAAAATCTTGTAACCTCAAGTATAACCATTCACAACGAGCTTTTGGGAGGATGACAGTTTTCTGATGTTCATACATCTCTCTTAAATTATTCCACAAAATAAAAAAATCTTTTACCGTAAGATACTCAAATTTTAATTTTTCATGAATATGGTGATGAAGAAAAATCATTATTTTAGCACGATTCAGCAAGAACGCTTGATTTCTTTCTTTTATTATTTCTCCCAGGTTTATAGTATTTAGATGGATTTCAGCATCAATAATTCAGGATAAATAATTTTTTTTCAGATAAGTTAAGAGCAACGAATTCCAATTTTGTAAGATTTAACATTTTTCTATAAATAATGAAATAAATATATGTATTTCAAAAATATATTTATAAAGTCACGTAAATTTTATTAAATAATATTTATCAATAAAATATTTCATAGTCATATCAAAGATTGCAAATAATATATTGAAGAACTTACTTGAAGAATAAGACCACTAATTTCAGAATTGGTAGAACCGGCGTGTTGCTAACGTGTTATAAAACTAAAAAGAAAATTATTATTGCAATAGAAAATATTTAGAACGAATTTTCTTTCTTTCTTTTCTTTTTTCGTATTTCTTATTTTTCCTTACTCATACAAAATTGAACGAAAATGCTCGTATTTATAAAAATAAATTACTGTACAAATTACCGTGCACATATATAAAAAAACGTTAGAGGAGTCCTCATCTGCATTAATTGCAGGGAGGGGTCATTCATGCCGCCCCTCTCTTTTGATCAATAATTATAATAAATTTATTTTTTTATTCTCTTTTATTTTATATTTAAAATTTTTGGTATATAAAATGAGCAGCTTTTTTATAATATAACTCTACCTAGAAATATAGGCAATTAAAAAACTAAAATAAAAATGAAGATAAATAATTTAAAATTGAAAAATTATACTTAATTTATTGACACAATGCATTGCTGATGTAGAATAATGTCACATGAGTTAGTATAAAATAATATTTTTGTTTTGATTTTTTTTATAATTGATTTTTTCTCAAATTATTAACTTCAATAGACAAGTGTACTAACAAAAAAAACCAAGTAAGAAAGATGCTATACTTAAAGATTATAAGAGCCTTTTAAAAGTTTATAAAATATCCTATAAAAAAAAACTATAAAAAAATATCATTAAAAATAAATAAATAAAAATTCCTTTTCACTGGCGAATACAGCCAGAGGCAAGCAAGTTACTCGGCAGGACGATAAAGTTGATTTTCTTGTTTTTTTTTTTTTTTTTGGTTCTCTTTCATCCGTGGCTACCGTTGACCAAGGTGCTATGTAGATATGATAGGGTTTTTATATTTTTATTTTTTCAAAATGTATAATGCAGCTATTATTGGGTTTCTGTTTTTAACTTTTCTCCCATCATTATCACGCGAAAAATACACGGGAAGAGAAAAAACAGTACATATCTTCTGTTCGCATAAATAGTGCATGAATATGAGTACTAAGTATTCCTCGTTATTTTGTTCTCATCTGTTATGTTGTCTGTGACAATGACTATGTTTTTCCCCCTTTGATAATTGCTCACTTTTGGGACTATCTTTGATTCTTAAACTAATACATGCAAAATTTAGAATAATAGTAGATACAATTGTATAAGTCTCACACGTTCCATTTAAAAAAGAAATAAAATCTGCTATTCAAAAAATAAACTTTTTTATGTGAGTTGAAGATTTATATTTTATTATTATTTTTTTTTTCAAAAAAAGTATGTAAAATTTATATTGTAAATATTATTTTTCATTAAACATGTTTGCTTAGAAGAAAGGCTCAAGAATTAGCCCACAAAAGAGTATTCAACTCAATTTATTTTACAAAGTGACTAGTAAAACAAAGTTTCCCAATAGGAGAAATTTGGAGTTTGGTCGGATCAAATCCCATAGGAAATGCAGCCATTGTCGCTATCGGTGGCGGTGGACGACACCATCTATACCATCAGAACCAGCGGGTTTCGGCAATCTCACCCCCTGCGACGATGACCCCTGGCGACCTTCCCCCGACAGCCTTAAACCTGAAATGAGTCTGTTATCCCGATGATATAAGTGGTGTCGCCCACCGCTACCGGCAATGGCAGGGTTCGACTGAGGGCCAAATCCTCTCTTAAAAAATTATATTCGTTTTATTTTTTATTATGTTTTTTTCCTTTTATTTTTTAATGTATTTTTTATTATGTTTTCTAAATTTTATTTTTTTATTATATTTTTTATTGTATTTTTTATTATGTTTTTTAAGATTTTTTGTTGTATTTTTATGAGGGTTACATTTCTTTTCCCAATAACTAAAAGGAAGTTTAAATTATGATAATATTTCGTTTCCCACCGGGATTAGCCACAAGCCATCACCATGAGATTATTTATGATAACATTATTTCTTTATGCGTAATTTGCAAGAAGCATGGACATTCAGAGGCTAATTATATGAGAAGTATCCATGACTCAAATGGCAATAAAGACAAGCAGATGCATTATTCGATTGAAGGGAAATGGAATGCAATAAAACAGGTATGGAAGGTTGTGAGCAATCGTAGTCTTGAGAGCATTATTTCAGTTCCCGAAAAGTATGGGGAATCATCTAAAACCAAAATCGAAGAAATTCAGAATCTATCCAGAATCGTAGAGAAGTGAAGAATGCAAAATCTATAGGAGTTCTTTTTGTTTCTTCGAAAGGGGAGACTTTATGTATAGAGCCGAGAATTGATGATGTTGAGGTTCGGAATAACTGGGGGATATTGGCCTTTTAGACTCGGAAGAGTTGGAGGAAGCGGGGGTTTTGTGTGGGCAGTCTCTAGGTTGAAATTGAGGAACTTAGTGAATTAGCTGCAAAGAGTTTTGATTCAAAGCCTGATATGCAAATCCCGTTGAAAAGGGTAAAGGGATAAGGAAAGAAAAATTTCTTGTGATTTTGGAGCATCATACTTGCTCCAAAAATTTATTTTAATTTGTTGATGAATATTCTAACTTGAAATATTAGGAGAATTATTTCGTCAAAGAGTAGACTTCGACGTAATTTGAATAAAAGTTGACATTCACTAGTGGCTATTTTAGAACCTTTTTTATATTTTAATTAAGTGCAGCAAGTGAGCGAGATAGATGAAGTTACCATCCTTTATTAATAGTGTTGCGATGGGGGGGGGGGACTTGGATTTTTTGGGCTAATGATTTTGTGTTTGAGTTGAGTTTTATGTCAGGTCAAGTTATTAGTGGATGGTTTGTTATGGTAGTGACAGGATATGTGCTACTTTTGTGTATGCTAGTTGTTTTCCAGCTAAGAGATTGGGACTTTAGGATTTCTTGAAATCTTAAAAACCATGGGGACTCAATTGGTTCATTAGAGGTGATTTTAATATTATCCAAAATGAAAGTGAGAAGGTGGGTGGAATTTCGCAAGCTTGAGCAAAGATGGAATTAATGAAGGTATCTATGATTGTGCATTGATGGATCTTCCTCATGTTGGAAATCGATTATCTTGATGTAATGGAAGGCTAGGTGGAAGAAGAATCTGGACAGGGTTGGATAGGGTACTTGTCAATATACAATTTTTGAATCGGTTTAGAGATATTCATGTTTCTTAATTACCTTGAAACCTCTTCAGACCATGCTCCGATAATTGTTTACTTAATCAAAGACCAAGTGGTAGGTGCTCGGCCATTCAGAATTCTGCTCATGTGGGGGAACACATGATAGTTTTTACCCTTAGTGCAGGAGGTTTGGAATAATAATGTGGAGTGATGTGCAATGATGCATATTAGTCAAAAATTAAAAATGTTGAAAAATGTTTTGCGAAAATTGAACAAAAAGGTTTTTGATTGTGTTTAAGTTGAGATTAAAAGACTGGAGGACCATATTATTGGGCTAGAAGAAGTTGTGATTGACCATCACTCAGTTCAGCTTGAAAATGAGTTGATGGAATGCAAGCAAGATCACCTTAAATGGGTTCACCATGAGGAAGTTTTGGCATGTCAAAAATCGTAGGTGAAATGGCTGTTGGAAGGAGATTCTAATACTTCCTTCTTTCATGCTACTATGCGAGTTAAGAAAAAGAATAAAAAGATTAACAAGATACAGCTTGATGGTGGTAGGATTCTGGACTCAGTGGAACAAGTTCATGAAGGGGCTATATATATATTTTTTTTTCAAGAGTTACTTTCTATGTAATAGCCCTAAAAATCTCCATCTTGATTAAATTAACTAATTAAGGATTAATACACAAGATTAGTGGTAATTGGTGAAAGAACCAAATAGGCCTTGAAGAGATGGGCTTAGGAATGAGATCTTTGGAGAATGGATCAAGTGAATGGGCCAAGAAAGCAATGGTGAGCCCAAAAGCCCATAGAATGAGCCCATAGCCCATCAAGCCCATAATTGAGACACTTGTCAATGGGAGAAAAATCCTAGAAAAATTATCCAAACCCTTGTAGGAAAATATTATTTGAAGGTTGACTAGTAGTTGGATGCATGCCATGTAGGATTGAGTGTAGAATCTAATGGAATGATTTTTCCTACCATGGTATCTTGGAGGTACAAAACACCATCCCTTGACTTGCCAAGTGAGGTCATGATGTGTAGGGAAGTTACAAGTGTCATGAGGAGAAGCTTGGAGGAAGGAAGCTTGGAGTTTCGGTGGAGGCCAATCCGTGGGGTTCCTTGAAGAGTCTCATGGGGTATGGCCATCTACAAGTGATAAGACAAAGAGGAAGAGTGTGTAAGTGGATGAAGTACATGTGTAAGAAAGTATGGTGATGTGAAGAGAGGTATGGTGTATGTGTAGGTGATTGAAATGACAAAAACTAGGAAGAGAAGCAAGGAGGGAGTTTCGGTGGAGCTAGCTTGGCCGGTCATGCCTTGCTCAAATTCCAAAAAGCATGGCTTTGGAATCCCTTGGATGGACACATGAGAGGATAGGGGAATGATGATTAAGTGAAAAACAAGGAAATGGAGACTAGAGGCACCAAGAAGCCGCCGGCCATAGGAAAGAAAGGAGAAAGGAGAATCATCTAGGTATGGCCAAGATTTGATCTTGGAGTGGCCTAGAGTTGTCAATCAACCCATCTATCTTTAGCCATGCCTAAACATGATGAGAGGAGTACCAAGGACCCTAGGGAAGAGAGCTGGCCGTGTGACCCCTTAGACAAACACCTTGAGCTCAATTCACTTGGACATGCAAACACTTTCATTTTTCTCTCCACCTCTCGGCCAAACCCTCTCTAGCCATTCCTACTTTTGTTTCTTCTCTTTTCACCACATATTTTGAAGAATCCTATAGTAGGAAAGCCAAAATCAAGAGTGTGAAGGTGATCAAGTCATTGGAGAAGGTTAGTGATTAAACCTATACAAGATTAGGAAGAACACACACACACATGTAACACTTTGAAATGGTTGGAAGGAAATAGGGTTTTCTTTGAGTTTTATGTTCATGACTAGACTAATGGGAGATTTTATATGTGTAATTCCAGATTTAAGCTAAAGCCTAGAAGGAGTGTTGTAAGTATACTCCCACTTTTTCCTTAACAAGTCTTATATATAGTGGAGTGATCATGGTTGTTGGATTAATGGTTGTCATTGCCATGTTTGGATTGGAATGATTTTTCTTGCTTGAGATATGAATATTCTTGGATAAATTATATGATGGAACAAGCTTAGAATATGAGTAGAAATGATGAATCAAATGTTAGTTGCAAAAGAGAGGAAAAAAAAGCATGATTATTTGATGAGATGATGAAAATGATGCATGAAGGATTTTAGTGTTAAATATTAAATTGTGGTGTTGTTAAAGTAAAGATTTTATTTGAGGAACTAGTGATGGAATTGATTTATTCAAGGAGCATATTGTTGAAAAAAAAAATGGACATGAGAATAAATTGTTTGATTGATATAGATGGAAATGATATATATATTTGCATATGGAAGAAATGATCACTTGTGTATGATGTATGGAAATGTTTAATTGGAAATTGATACTATTTAAGGTTGAGATTGGAAAATAAATATTATATTGTGATGTGGAGATTTTGTTTAGTTGAACTCATAGAAGAAACCTTTAGGAAAGGAAGTTTGAATAGACTAAGGGGAGGAATTCCCTAAGTTGAAAAGGTGAATGGAGGAAATAGGACTAACTAAGTTTGATGTGAATGGTTACTTGGGTAACAATAGGGTTTCGGTTACCCCTTGTTAAGGAGGGTACTTGACTCAATTTGATACTTTAAATTTTATTGGAGGAAGTTTGAAGTCAAATGATGAAGAAAAGCCCTAGAAACTCTCTAGGAGAATTCGGCCATGATGGGTTGGAGATGGGCCCAATACCCCACTTCAATCCTAGGCCCATTTTGGGTATAGAATGTAATGACTAAGTAGGAAAATTATGAAATTATCCCAAGAGAGGGAGAAAGAGAATGAAATGTGAATGCACTCGAGCCTGTCTCGGGTTCTTGCATGAAAGTAAGTAAGCATGCATGTCCCATGCATAAGTCATGAAAAGAAGTTTTAAAGTCAAGCATGTTTTCAAGAAAAAGGAAAAGAAAAGAAAAGATTGAACTTTTTGAAAGAAAAGAAAAGAAGTAAAGTTTTATAAGAACCCCAAAGGCTGGGACGGGGAAGTGCCCCAGTGGAACTCCCTGTCCACTCAGGAGTGCCTAAAGTCGAGTGGTAGCCCCTGGGTCGACGAAGAACAGTCGGCGGACCGTGTATGGCACCAAAAGGTGGCCGGAGCGCGGTAGCACCTAACGCTGGTGGGTGCCCAAGACGGATAAGGTGTAAGGACCTACCGTTTTAAAGTTATATGACGCTCACTTTAGGGTGATGCGGTAACCAGCAGGGAACACGCGGTGCTAGGGGAACCGTGTTGTGTCTCATACATGTGAAAGAAAAAGTCATGACAAGAAGGGCTTTCGAGCCATAAGAAAGATCTGTATATGATAAGTGGCGCCTAAGAAAGAAAGAAAGAAAGATACGAAATGTTTTAAAGGAACGTTTTGAAAAGCAACTGTGATATGAAAAGAAGTTTGAAAGAAGAAGTCTGCATGAAAGTTTTATGAAAAGAAGTCTGAAAGAAGTATATCTGTTTAAAAGTTTTCATGAGCATGTGCATGAGTCAGTCATTCATTGCATGTGCATTAGTTAAGAATGTTTTGTTCACTTATCTGTATATCTGATATGTTCTGGTTTAAGTGTTAGTGTACTTGCTGAGATTTCTCCCGAAATCTCACCCCCCCCTTTTATTATCTATACTATTGCTCCCTTGGGAACAATAGAAGTCATTGCAGGACAGGATGGATCCACGGATTACGACTCTCGAGAAGATGGGTCGGACCCTCATGGGCCCGACTAAGGCTGAGACTGCCGGGCCAGTGACCCTAGACCTGTTGGGTCAGTGGGCGGCAGAGTCGCTTCCTATGGCGACTTACTTTTTTGACGACCTACGCCCTACGGGGTGCTGTATGGTGCTGGGAGTTGACGGGCTCCTCCACTTGGGACGCCTGTTTACGTCATCCTCTGGGATGATGTGTGACGTAGGTCCAGGGCTGAGTCTGGACAGCCTTCGTTATGGTCCTAACTATAAGAAGATAAAAGAAGAACCCGCCTATTAGTATGGTTGGCGGAGGGAGGAGTGGATCAGCAGCACCTTTATTTTGTATACACCGATGTACTTTTGGAAAAATCTTCCCGCTGTTTTGGGAAGTACTTTTGTATAAAACTGTTTACATTGGTGACTTTATTCTGATATGTATATATATGAGCTTGCGATGTTAATTTGGGTTTTATTTTGTTAACCATGTGATGTGCGACAAGCGTAACGTTTTGTCGTTTAATTATGGCTTGACCTTTTTCCGCTGCGATTAAAAAATAAAAAAAATGAAAAAAAAAAAATAAGGCTCTCCTAAGTAAAGATGAGGGATGACTTCCTTGTGACGTTCGTCCCCGGCGTCGCTTTTTGCGTACGAACCCAAGCGCAAGCTGGGGCGCCGACAGCGGTGGTATCAGAGCAGTTAAGTCTCTGGGTAAGAAACCACAAGTCCTAGGAAAAAGAATCACATGGTATAGGTTATGATTCTTTAGAATTAGGCTTGAATCTTTAGATAATGGATTGGAGATAGTGGTGTTGTGCCAGTATGATGTGGTGAGTTACCAGGGTTGGAGCACAGAAGTTAAAGTAACTCATATGAAGATTATGCGCTTTTCAGGGAAGAATGGCAGGTGGACGACGACGTGCCCCTACTCCGAGGCCCGAAGCCTTACCGAGAGTTAATGTTTCGAGTCCAATGCCGACAGTAGGAAATACGCCACTAAGTTCGCCACCTCAGACCAGAGGAAGAGAGACTCCGAATACCCCGTTAGATGGTGGACAAGCGATAGCGGAAGCTATTCGCCAGATGACGGAATTAGTAAAGCATCAAATGGAGCAGAGCCGATGTCACCCGAGCGCCAGTGGAGTGACGGTAGGATGCCCATACGAAAAATTTCTGGTGTATCGATACCCGAACTTTATGGGGACTGAAGGAGCTATGAAGGCCGACCGATGGATTATGGACTTAGAACGCACCTTCGAAATCAGTGGGTGCACGGAGGCGCAAAAAGTGCAATATGCTGGTCACCTATTACAAGGGGAGGCCGGATTATGGTGGGACACAAAGAGAAGGTTACTGAGACAAGAACTGGGAGAGAATGTAGTCCTCACCTGGGATAGATTCAAGACCGAGTTTGATAATCGATTCTTTCCGGAGTCGATTAAGCAGCAGAAGGCGATAGAGTTCGCCACATTGGTGCAAGGAAGCATGACGGTGGACCAGTACGCCGCTAAATTCATGGAACTGACACGATTTGCCCCGCATTTGGTAATAACAGAAAAGATGCGAGCGAAGAAATTTCAGGATGGATTACAGCCAAGGATACGCAATCAAGTGGCTTGTTTGCGAATCGAAAATTTTCAAGAGTTGGTGAATGTGACGGCCATTGCTGAAGCCGAGCAGAGAAGTCTAATCAATCAAGCCCAGACTTACAAGAAAAGATATTTTCCATATTCTTCGGGGAAAGATATGGATAAGAGGAGAAGCACTCGTCCCATGGATAAAGGAAAGGGTAAAGTAGGTGGGTCAAAAGGGACGGCTCCATTTCCGCCATGTAGGACATGCGGACGCCCACATAAGGGAGAATGCCGCGCTGCAACAGGAGCTTGTTTTAGGTGTGGCCAAGTGGGTCATCTGATCCGTGATTGCCCACAGACAGCCCCGGGCGGAACGACAGTACTTGGAGGAAAGGCGAAGGCCCCTGTGAGGTCCAAGGTGTACGCAATTACCCCGGGAGAAGTAGATGTGGACGACGAGGAGGCTATTAACGCCGGCATTATTACTGGTAACGATCTTAAAGTTTTATCTAGAATTAAAGCATAGATAACTTTCTTAAAGTAACCATGAGGAAGTTTTATATATATAGGTGAAATTATATTGATGCGTAATGTGGTGTATGCTTTGTTTGATTCCGGCGCGACGAAATCCTTTATTTCCTATGATTGCGTATGGAAGTGTAAGTTAGAAGTCGAGCCCTTGACTCAAAAAGTGTTGGTGACACTCCCTGATGGGAAGACATTTGGATGTCAGCGAATAGTGAGGAACTGCCCGTTAGAAATAGCTGGCGTAAGGTTCAACGCTGATCTGATAGTTTTCCATTTGTTAGGATTTGACGTGATATTAGGTATGGATTGGCTATCTAAGTATTACGCCAAGATTGACTGCCGCAAAAAGGAGATTACGTTTGAATTGCCCGAAGAAGAGAAGTTACGCTACGAAGGGGAAACAGTTCACTATGTTTCTTCTATAGTGACGGCGAAAAGAATGACGAAAAGTTTAAGAGGAGGAGCTGAAGGGTTTTTAATACTGTCCGTGAAAGCAGGCGGAGATACCAGTAATATTGAAGAAATTCTGGTAGTAAAGGACTTCCCCCAAGTATTCTCAGATGATCTGCCAGGATTACCCCCGGAACGGGAAACTGAGTTTACCATTGAACTTGAACCCGCAACAACTCCAATTCACAAGGCACCGTATCGGATGGCTCCGACGGAATTGAAAGAATTGAAGACTCAAATCGAAGAATTGTTGGACAAGGGATTTATACGGCCTAGTTCATCGCCGTGGGGAGCCCCAGTCTTGTTTGTGAAAAAGAAAGACGGGACAATGCGGATGTGCATCGATTACCGAGGTCTTAATAAGGTCACCATTAAGAATAAGTATCCGCTACCCCGGATAGACGATTTGCTGGACCAACTGCAAGGAGCTACAGTATTCTCCAAGATAGACCTCAGATCAGGGTACCATCAACTTAGGATTAAGGAACGAGATGTACCCAAGACTGCTTTCCGAACTCGCTATGGACATTTCGAGTTCTTAGTCATGCCTTTCGGACTGACGAATGCCCCAGCAGCCTTCATGGATCTGATGAATAGAATTTTTCGACTCTATTTAGACAGTTTCGTCGTGGTCTTCATCGACGATATCCTGGTGTACTCGCGAAATGATGACGAACATAAGGAGCATTTGAAGATAGTGCTGAAAATTTTACAAGAACATCAGCTGTACGCCAAACTTAGTAAATGTGAGTTTTGGCTCCACGAAGTTAAATTTTTGGGCCATGTAATTTCAAGCAACGGAGTTTCTGTGGACCCTGCAAAAATAGAGGCGGTAACTGAATGGCCTCAACCGACGTCCGTTCATGAAATACGTAGTTTTCTCGGCTTAGCAGGATACTACAGAAGGTTCGTTGAAGGATTTTCCAAGTTATCTGGTCCTCTAACGGCTTTGACGAAGAAGAATGCCAAATATGTCTGGAATGACCAGTGTGAGCAGAGTTTTCAAGAGCTTAAGAAGAGATTGACTTCTGCCCCAGTGTTGGCATTACCAGAGCCTCACAAACCATACGTAGTATATAGTGATGCCTCAAAGTTGGGTTTGGGATGTGTACTGATGCAGGAAGGACGAGTAGTTGCCTACGCATCCCGACAGCTTAAGGATCATGAGCGAAATTACCCCACCCACGACCTGGAATTGGCAGCCGTAGTGTTTGCACTGAAGATTTGGAGGCACTACTTGTATGGAGAAGAGTGTGAGATATACACTGATCATAAGAGTTTAAAATATCTGTTTAGTCAGAAGAATCTAAATATGAGACAGAGAAGGTGGATCGAGACTATAAATGATTTCCGGTGTGAGATCAAGTATCACCCGGGAAAAGCTAACGTAGTGGCAGATGCTTTAAGCCGAAAATCACAAGTAGAGGAACCATCGGCACTAGCAAGTATGCAAAGTATGCTAGTTAGGAGTCAACCTGGAAGAGCGATGTTAGCAACAGTTCAAGAAATTATTTCTCTGACCGAAGATGAAATCCGGGAGGGACAACGACAAGATACCAAACTGGAAAAGATCCGAACGAATTTACTCGAAGGAAAAGGATCACCTCATTTTACCGTGTCTGATGACGGAACGTTATACTTCGGAAAGAGAACAGTGATACCAAATAATCCAGAACTTAAGGAAAAGCTTATGAGGGAAGCACACTGCACCCCTTATACAGCCCATCCTGGAAGTACCAAAATGTACCGGGATCTGAAGGAAAGATTTTGGTGGGAAGGTATAAAGAAAGATGTAGCTACTTTTGTGGCAAGGTGTTCTGTGTGTCAAATGGTTAAAGCGGAACATCAACGTCCCGCAGGAATGCTGCAACCTCTTCCAATTCCGGAATGGAAATGGGAAGATATTTCAATGGATTTCGTAATAGGATTCCCAAGAACCTCGGCGGGAAGGAACACAATATGGGTGATAGTGGACAGATTGACAAAGAGTGCCCACTTCCTACCGATTGCAAATACGGACTCAATGGAGAAATTGTCTCGAATTTATGTTAAAGAAATAGTTCGTCTGCACGGAGTGCCAAAAACGATTGTCTCAGATAGGGACCCAAGATTTACCTCTCACTTCTGGCAAAGTTTACAGAAGAGAATGGGATCCAACTTGAAGTTTAGCAGCGCCTATCATCCACAGACTGATGGTCAGACTGAACGGACTATTCAAACTTTAGAAGACATGCTACGGGCGTGTGTGCTAGACTCTAGTAGCAATTGGGAGAGTCTTTTGCCCTTGATTGAATTCGCTTACAACAACAGCTTTCAAGCTACTATTCAGATGGCACCGTACGAAGCTTTGTATGGAAGAAAGTGCAGATCTCCGTTATATTGGGACGAAGTCGGCGAAAACAAAGTGTTAGGGCCTGAGTATTTGCAAGAAGTTAAGACTCAAGTAGAGCTGATACGGGAAAGGATGAAAACTGCCCAAAGCAGGCAGAAAAGTTACGCAGATCGAAGGAGGAGACCCTTAGAATTTATGATTGGCGACTGGGTATATATTAAGATTTCACCAATGAAGGGAGTGGCCCGATTTGGCAAGAAAGGAAAATTAAGCCCTCGTTACATCGGACCGTATGAAATTTTGGAAAGAGTCGGACCAGTGGCTTATCGTTTGAATCTACCAATAAACCTACAAGGAGTCCATAACGTGTTTCATGTGTCGTCTTTAAAGAGGAGTTTCGGCGACAAACCAGCGACGGTAATGGATCCGAGTACTATCGAGCTACGCCCGAATTTAACTTATGAAGAGTGGCCAACTCAGATTACCGATCGCAAGGAACAAGAATTAAGGAATCGAAAAATCTCCTTAGTAAAAGTATTGTGGAACAACCCGGCATTTCAAGAAGCGACTTGGGAACGCGAAGACGCTATGAGGGCTAATTACCCTCATTTGTTTGAAAATTCCTAGTGTATTTGATCTCTGTTTAGCTAAGTTTTGATTGTAAATGAACGATTGTTTTGATTGAATGTATGAACATATTGATTGGTGTTTTGAGTGTTATATTCATTAGATTACCTCATCACACTGTAAATAACTTTTAGTAAAATTTACCCAGGTTATGGCCAGAACTAGAAGAACCCCACGCATGTCAGTAGCTACCATAGCCCAATTAAGAGAGAGGAGAGAAGTCAGACAAAGAATCTTGAGTAGAAGGCGTGAAAGAGAGAGGATACAGAGGCTTAGGCACCTGGAGCGATGTGAGAGGCATCGTACTCATCGGATGGATATAGGACCTAAAGGGAACCCTGTATTTCGTAGAGCTACGCCGAGTGAAGAGCGACAACCCCCTAATCCTTGGATGAAGGGAGAGAGAGAGCAATTGCGTAGAATAGTACGGGGAAAAGCAAGTGAACCAAACATAGAACCTTTGGAAAATTCCGATACCTCTAATGATCGCATAAGACAGAGAATAGAAGGGATACCCCGAGTGGAAACGGAAGAAGAAATAGTACACAGATTGAATGAATTAAAGACGAACTTGTATTACGACTCGGATTTAGATGCTATATTTTACTTTTCTCAAGATTCGGTGACTGAGGAAGAAGGAGTACCTACTTATTCATCATCAGAAGAGTCCACTGCTAATACTCCTCGAGGTATGATGAAATTTATTATTATCCTTCATATCATCACATGCATTGATTTCGAGGACGAAATCTTTTATTAGTGGGGGAGGATGTAATAGCCCTAAAAATCTCCATCTTGATTAAATTAACTAATTAAGGATTAATACACAAGATTAGTGGTAATTGGTGAAAGAACCAAATAGGCCTTGAAGAGATGGGCTTAGGAATGAGATCTTTGGAGAATGGATCAAGTGAATGGGCCAAGAAAGCAATGGTGAGCCCAAAAGCCCATAGAATGAGCCCATAGCCCATCAAGCCCATAATTGAGACACTTGTCAATGGGAGAAAAATCCTAGAAAAATTATCCAAACCCTTGTAGGAAAATATTATTTGAAGGTTGACTAGTAGTTGGATGCATGCCATGTAGGATTGAGTGTAGAATCTAATGGAATGATTTTTCCTACCATGGTATCTTGGAGGTACAAAACACCATCCCTTGACTTGCCAAGTGAGGTCATGATGTGTAGGGAAGTTACAAGTGTCATGAGGAGAAGCTTGGAGGAAGGAAGCTTGGAGTTTCGGTGGAGGCCAATCCGTGGGGTTCCTTGAAGAGTCTCATGGGGTATGGCCATCTACAAGTGATAAGACAAAGAGGAAGAGTGTGTAAGTGGATGAAGTACATGTGTAAGAAAGTATGGTGATGTGAAGAGAGGTATGGTGTATGTGTAGGTGATTGAAATGACAAAAACTAGGAAGAGAAGCAAGGAGGGAGTTTCGGTGGAGCTAGCTTGGCCGGTCATGCCTTGCTCAAATTCCAAAAAGCATGGCTTTGGAATCCCTTGGATGGACACATGAGAGGATAGGGGAATGATGATTAAGTGAAAAACAAGGAAATGGAGACTAGAGGCACCAAGAAGCCGCCGGCCATAGGAAAGAAAGGAGAAAGGAGAATCATCTAGGTATGGCCAAGATTTGATCTTGGAGTGGCCTAGAGTTGTCAATCAACCCATCTATCTTTAGCCATGCCTAAACATGATGAGAGGAGTACCAAGGACCCTAGGGAAGAGAGCTGGCCGTGTGACCCCTTAGACAAACACCTTGAGCTCAATTCACTTGGACATGCAAACACTTTCATTTTTCTCTCCACCTCTCGGCCAAACCCTCTCTAGCCATTCCTACTTTTGTTTCTTCTCTTTTCACCACATATTTTGAAGAATCCTATAGTAGGAAAGCCAAAATCAAGAGTGTGAAGGTGATCAAGTCATTGGAGAAGGTTAGTGATTAAACCTATACAAGATTAGGAAGAACACACACACACATGTAACACTTTGAAATGGTTGGAAGGAAATAGGGTTTTCTTTGAGTTTTATGTTCATGACTAGACTAATGGGAGATTTTATATGTGTAATTCCAGATTTAAGCTAAAGCCTAGAAGGAGTGTTGTAAGTATACTCCCACTTTTTCCTTAACAAGTCTTATATATAGTGGAGTGATCATGGTTGTTGGATTAATGGTTGTCATTGCCATGTTTGGATTGGAATGATTTTTCTTGCTTGAGATATGAATATTCTTGGATAAATTATATGATGGAACAAGCTTAGAATATGAGTAGAAATGATGAATCAAATGTTAGTTGCAAAAGAGAGGAAAAAAAAGCATGATTATTTGATGAGATGATGAAAATGATGCATGAAGGATTTTAGTGTTAAATATTAAATTGTGGTGTTGTTAAAGTAAAGATTTTATTTGAGGAACTAGTGATGGAATTGATTTATTCAAGGAGCATATTGTTGAAAAAAAAAATGGACATGAGAATAAATTGTTTGATTGATATAGATGGAAATGATATATATATTTGCATATGGAAGAAATGATCACTTGTGTATGATGTATGGAAATGTTTAATTGGAAATTGATACTATTTAAGGTTGAGATTGGAAAATAAATATTATATTGTGATGTGGAGATTTTGTTTAGTTGAACTCATAGAAGAAACCTTTAGGAAAGGAAGTTTGAATAGACTAAGGGGAGGAATTCCCTAAGTTGAAAAGGTGAATGGAGGAAATAGGACTAACTAAGTTTGATGTGAATGGTTACTTGGGTAACAATAGGGTTTCGGTTACCCCTTGTTAAGGAGGGTACTTGACTCAATTTGATACTTTAAATTTTATTGGAGGAAGTTTGAAGTCAAATGATGAAGAAAAGCCCTAGAAACTCTCTAGGAGAATTCGGCCATGATGGGTTGGAGATGGGCCCAATACCCCACTTCAATCCTAGGCCCATTTTGGGTATAGAATGTAATGACTAAGTAGGAAAATTATGAAATTATCCCAAGAGAGGGAGAAAGAGAATGAAATGTGAATGCACTCGAGCCTGTCTCGGGTTCTTGCATGAAAGTAAGTAAGCATGCATGTCCCATGCATAAGTCATGAAAAGAAGTTTTAAAGTCAAGCATGTTTTCAAGAAAAAGGAAAAGAAAAGAAAAGATTGAACTTTTTGAAAGAAAAGAAAAGAAGTAAAGTTTTATAAGAACCCCAAAGGCTGGGACGGGGAAGTGCCCCAGTGGAACTCCCTGTCCACTCAGGAGTGCCTAAAGTCGAGTGGTAGCCCCTGGGTCGACGAAGAACAGTCGGCGGACCGTGTATGGCACCAAAAGGTGGCCGGAGCGCGGTAGCACCTAACGCTGGTGGGTGCCCAAGACGGATAAGGTGTAAGGACCTACCGTTTTAAAGTTATATGACGCTCACTTTAGGGTGATGCGGTAACCAGCAGGGAACACGCGGTGCTAGGGGAACCGTGTTGTGTCTCATACATGTGAAAGAAAAAGTCATGACAAGAAGGGCTTTCGAGCCATAAGAAAGATCTGTATATGATAAGTGGCGCCTAAGAAAGAAAGAAAGAAAGATACGAAATGTTTTAAAGGAACGTTTTGAAAAGCAACTGTGATATGAAAAGAAGTTTGAAAGAAGAAGTCTGCATGAAAGTTTTATGAAAAGAAGTCTGAAAGAAGTATATCTGTTTAAAAGTTTTCATGAGCATGTGCATGAGTCAGTCATTCATTGCATGTGCATTAGTTAAGAATGTTTTGTTCACTTATCTGTATATCTGATATGTTCTGGTTTAAGTGTTAGTGTACTTGCTGAGATTTCTCCCGAAATCTCACCCCCCCCTTTTATTATCTATACTATTGCTCCCTTGGGAACAATAGAAGTCATTGCAGGACAGGATGGATCCACGGATTACGACTCTCGAGAAGATGGGTCGGACCCTCATGGGCCCGACTAAGGCTGAGACTGCCGGGCCAGTGACCCTAGACCTGTTGGGTCAGTGGGCGGCAGAGTCGCTTCCTATGGCGACTTACTTTTTTGACGACCTACGCCCTACGGGGTGCTGTATGGTGCTGGGAGTTGACGGGCTCCTCCACTTGGGACGCCTGTTTACGTCATCCTCTGGGATGATGTGTGACGTAGGTCCAGGGCTGAGTCTGGACAGCCTTCGTTATGGTCCTAACTATAAGAAGATAAAAGAAGAACCCGCCTATTAGTATGGTTGGCGGAGGGAGGAGTGGATCAGCAGCACCTTTATTTTGTATACACCGATGTACTTTTGGAAAAATCTTCCCGCTGTTTTGGGAAGTACTTTTGTATAAAACTGTTTACATTGGTGACTTTATTCTGATATGTATATATATGAGCTTGCGATGTTAATTTGGGTTTTATTTTGTTAACCATGTGATGTGCGACAAGCGTAACGTTTTGTCGTTTAATTATGGCTTGACCTTTTTCCGCTGCGATTAAAAAATAAAAAAAATGAAAAAAAAAAAATAAGGCTCTCCTAAGTAAAGATGAGGGATGACTTCCTTGTGACGTTCGTCCCCGGCGTCGCTTTTTGCGTACGAACCCAAGCGCAAGCTGGGGCGCCGACATTCTACGTCTCCTGTAGTGATGAATTCAGAGGCTTTGGACCTGTTACAACTGGTGGTGACCATGGCTGAGAATAATATGTTGTCTACGGATCCTTCTATGGAAGAGGTTAAAAATTTTTTATGGTCTATTCCTGCAGATAATAATCCGAGACCTGATAGATTTTTGGCGAGTTTCTTTATTATGAATTGAGACTTTGTTGAAAATGATTTGTTGGCAAAAGATTTTTTTTGGAAGGCAACTAGTTTCAACATTTTTGGGGTGACAAATTTGGTTTTAATTTCGAAGGTAGAGGAACCTTTGCGATTTGACCAGTTTTACCAAATTAGCCTTTGTTCGGTGGTTTATAAAATTATGTCATAGATTATGGTAATGTTTGTGGCACTGATATTTAATAAAATAATTTCTTCAAAGTAGGCAACCTTTAATTAGGGTTGAAATATATTTGATAATATTTCTTTGGCTCAAGAGTTGGTCCATGGCATCAATAGAAAAATTAGAGATGAGAATGTAATGATGAAGATTGACACGGTCAAAGCTTACAATTGAGTTAATTGGAACTTTCTGCTAGAGATCCTTCGACGTCTGGGTTTTTCTTAGTCTTGGAGGAGCATTGTTTTTAATGTTATATCATTTCCTTACAATTCGGTTATGCTCAATGGATGCACCAAAGGTTTTTTCAAAACATTGTGTGGTCTACAAGAAGGTGATCTGCTTTCTCCTTATCTCTTTTTTTTTCTTTTTTCAGAAGAGATCCTTTTACATACGTTGAAAAAAGAACTTAGTATAAATCGTGTCAAACATTTTCATCCCGATAGCCGTTTTTTGATTTCTCACTTATGATATGCAGATAATATTTTGATTTTTGTAAATGGTGGAATTGATGTCTGTGCAATTGATAAATCCGAGCAAACCCTCCATGTTCTTCTCTTCTACCATTCTGGGTGATCGGAAAAATAGTTTGAAGTTGCTTTTGGGTTTTGAGAAAGGGAAGTGGTCATGCACTTACTTGTGTGTTCCCTTAATTGTGGTCCGAATTAAAATTGGAATGTTTAACTTTCTCTTGGCTAAAGTTAAAAAAAAAATAAAAATTGGCAAGATGGAATAGTAAACTTCTCTCTTTTGGGGGAAAGATTGTACTTATTAAACATGTTTTAAATAGCATACTGATTCATATGCTCTTTATTTTGAAGTTATTGTAGGGAGTGATCTCGACTCTTAAGAATTTTTTTTTCCAGATTTTCTAGAGGTTCCTCGATTGATTATAAGAAAAGGAAGTGCATATTATGACAAAAAATATGTTTGCTAGTGGAAGAAGGTGGACTTGGCATTTGGAATTTTAATGAAGTCCAAGACTCCTTGCTTATGAAGTTTGCTTGGAAGTTACTTAAAAGAGGAACTATGTGGTCCAAATTTTTCTCTGCTAAATATGCTGGGAATTCTAACGTTTTTTCTATTATGCAACTTCATTTTTGGAAAGGTATTATGGAATTGATGCTGAAAGTGAGAGATAATTCCAAGTGGCTAGTTTGAGGGGGACAATGTAGTTTTTGGATGAACAATTGGTTAGAGGATGGTCCTTTGATATCTTATATACCTATAACTGGTACTGATAAATTGAAATGTTAGGATGTTATTGATGAGGAAGGTCCAATTTTTTTTTATTTATTTTTTTATTCTTGAAAGGAAGAGGAAAACATAGGGGGTGAGTGAGTTTAACACAATTGTGTATTAAAACTAATAATTGGGAATTGTGTAGCACATTCCCTTGCCCAAAATGCTTGGAACACTATTGATATAGATGTTTGGTGGAAGCTTGTTCTCTTATTTGTTCAAAATGCTTTATGGTTTGACAAACTTTGATGTATTCCAATTTTTATGAATGAATGAATGTCTTCTTATAAAAAAAAGCCTAATAATTGGATAATTACATACTAGTATTTAGGAAACTCTTTTAAGAAGAATGTAGTGATAGAATCAGCTCTTCAAATAAATTTTAAATCTAAATGTCAAGAATAAATACATAGTCTAGACTTTAAATCTAAATTACTATTGAGTATTTAATGTTGTTTGGGAGCTCTGCATAAACAACTATAAATTTCATATATTTTACACTAGATGTTTATATAAATATATATATCTTTTCTAAGCAAGCATGGATAATATAGATAAAAGGTAGTACAAAAGTCTAAGGTGGGTCTTTCTCACTATCAATGTACAAAATACATTTAGGGATAATATCTAATAGAATGCTACCAAACTGTGAGTTTGTAGTGGCCCATTGTGCCACCGAGTCTGCCAATCAATTTTGAGATTGATTAATTTTTCTAAAGCTCATTTCTTTGTGAGTTTTCAAAGAGTTTGCAATATCCCCTGAAATAGGGGATATTAGCCAAACGATTTCTTTTTTTTATAGATAGAGGAAACAACCAACTGAGAGTCTCCTTCCAAAGATGTTGAAGAAGAATGTAAATGCTCTACCATTTTAAAAGCCAAACTCACCGCTAAAGCTTTGGCAATTATTGGGAATATTGTAGATTTTTCCTCTATCCAAATCTTGATGATCTCCTCTTCTGAATTCCTACTAACTACAGAAGCTGTTAAGAAAGAATTTCTAATTACAACATCAAAAGTAATACAAACCTGGTGTGTTGGCGGCTTTTGCCAAATTTTTTCCATTTTCCATTGACTCTTTGTACTCCATGCATGAATATGCTCTTGATAAGAGATATTCAACTGGTGTTATGCTTGTTGGAGAGGAAGAGCAGCTTTATTATGCACCAAATCATTTCAAATTCTCCATATGAAATCTATGATTAGAACAACAAAGACTTGGAAGGGATGCTGCTCTTGAGTGCTAAGACCTAGCTTTACCTTAAGATTATAAATGAAAAGAAGCCAATAAGATCTTGAGTCTATAGGCAAAAAGGAGAGGTTTAATGGCCAACTACTTTGATTCCATAATATTCTAGAAAAGGAGCACTCAATAAAGAGATGCAGAAGAATTTCTTCTCTTTCATCACAAAGTGGTTAGTTTAAAGAAGAGATGCTTGGCATAAAACTTTTTAACCTTTCCTTTGTTGGGAGGACATTCTAGAAGATTTCTCATAAGAGGAGTTTATGACTGTCATGACTTTTGAGTTTCCAAATCTTCCAGAAAGGGAAATCCATACTACCCAATTGGGTATTTTCCATGGAAGAGGCAAGGTGCTGTGCAGATTTAATTGAAAATTTTCCATTTTGGGATTTTGTCCATATTTTGCAATTTGTGCTTTGAAAGGAATGAGGCAGATGAATTCTTTGTATTTTACGGATACTCTTTAGACTGAAAATGGATTGTACTTTAGGGATATCCCAAGAGTATGTGACCTGGTTAATCAGATTAGAGATTTTGAGAGTTTGGGGGAAATCTACTATTAAGGCTAGCGAAATGGGCTTAAAATGCTCCAGAGAGGGTATCCAGGGGCGTAGCCATGCTCTAACTAATAACTCATTGGTAATTTGGAAGCATATACAATTTTCCAATAATGACCTGGTCCTTAGAATTCCTCACTAGAGAGCTGAATCCGAAGCCTTTGTGGTTACTTGTTCAAAATATAGATCCTTTAAATATTTTCCAGTCAAATGCTTATGCCAAATACTGGAGTTTTGCTTACTCATTTCCCAGCCTGTTTTTGCTAATAGAGCAATATCCAATTTTTCCATCAGTCTCAATCCTAGACCTCCTTCCTTTTTGGATTTGCATATTATTTTCCATGATTTCAAACGTAGCGAGCTATTTTTATGCTTTGGAGTGCCCTAGTACTAGAAATTTTGTAAGCTTCTATTGAGAGACTTACAAGTAGATTTTGGGAGTATATGAGTAGTCATTTGGTATATGGGAATTGTGCTTGCAACTGATCGGATTAAACAAGTTCTTCTTGCTTAAAGGAGCATTTTAGATTTCCATCCTTCTAGTCTTTTATTGATTTTTCCCAAAATTTCCTTGTAGTCCTTTTTCTTAGAGCGCCCAAAGGTTGTCAGAATACCTAGATATCTCATTCTGCAAGGTGACTCTTTAAAAGATAGATTTTCCATGACTAACCTCCTCATTGCGAGATAAGTATTCTAAGTAATGTAGATGGAGGATTTATTTTGATTTACTTTGTGGTTGGACCAAGCTTGATAATTTTCTAGAACATTTCTTACTACATTGATTGATTTTTTCTTGGCTTTCTCAAAGATAATCAGGTCATCTGCAAAAAATAAATGAGATATTGGTGGACAATCCCTACTTATTTTTAATTCCTTTTAGATTCCAAAAAGCTTTTGATCTTGCCAATAGTCTTGATAAAAAGGGAAGGAGAAATAGGGTCATCTTGTCGAAGACCCCTTTGAGTTTTGAAAAAACTCCTAGGGAAACCATTGGTGAGAATAGAGAATGAAGCTGTGGTATGCATTTCTTAATAAGGTTGATCCATGCTGCATTATACCCTAATGCTCTCATGACCGCTAGCAGAAAGCTCCATTCTACAAAATCAAATACTTTCCATGTCGAACTTTATAGCCATTTGACTTTTCTTTCCTTTATGATTTTTGAGATAATGAAACGCAATGATAAAATTTTCTTTTATATTTCTACCTGGTACAAAAACTATTTGGAATGGAGCAATGATACCTGAGAGGGTCTTTTTCAAGCGATTTGCAAGAATTTTTGTGATAATCTTGTAGATGACATTTGTTAGGCTAATTGGTCGATAATTCTGTGGAGAGCTTGGATTTTATATTTTTGGGATGAGAGCTATGTGGTTATGATTATTCTGTTTTAGAAGTTTTGGACAACTGCAATTACATCTCTTTTGATAAAAGAGAGCGGTAATACCATATGGGCCTGGGGCTTTATGGCTTGAGATTTTCTTGGGGCTCCATAGATCTCATCATCCAAAGGTATAGTAGTGAGATTCCCATTCTCCTCTGAACTTTGAGACTAAAAAATGTTCTCGAGATTATTTGAAAAATTTGGGGCTGTGGTAGTATAAATGGATCAGAGATGATAATGAAAGAAGATTCAATAATATCCTATTCCATTATCCAATTAACCAGTCCCAGTTTGATAGAGTCTATCTCATTGTGTCTGTGGCAGATTAATGAAGTGTGGAATGCGTACTTAAAACGCAGGACTTTAATGTTATTTATTGTGGTAGGCATTTTAAGTATGCGGCTAATGTCGTTTAACTAACGTTGGGATGTAGAGGGTAGATATTTGAGTTAGAAGGGACATTTGGGTCATTTAATCACCACCTTATACCTGTAGCGTACACATACACACCTCACACACGAGCACTTTGTTCTCTCGATGCTTCTACCCGTTCCACTCACTTTCTTTCATCTTTCAAGTACAAGCAGATCGATGGCTAGGAAAGGCGAATGGGTAGTGATGAAGCTAGGGTTCCGGATCAACAGTGGCTGAGGGAAGGTTAAATAGAGAGGTGAACGAGAAACGTAGGGAGATTGAGAGGAGAGCGCGGTGAGAAAAATTAGGGTTTGAGTTTTGTTTTTTTGTTTTTCTGGTATTGGGGATGTTCCCTATGAGTTTTATGCTTCTGTTGAGGATTTCAGTCCACATGAGTGGCTAGAAATCCAGGTTCTAGGTCGTGGAAGCCTTGTATGCTCGAATAGTTTTGGGGGTTTTGATTCCTTTAAGTTTTATTGCACTTAATCTAGGTTTTTATGATATTAACTGCATTATTTAAGACTTCCAGTGAGGTTTATGCATACATCTTTGATTCTTTGTTAACTCTCGGCATAATGAATGCTTAGGGTTTGTATACCTTATGTTGATGTTCTAAGTGTTGCTTGAGCTATATTTGATATTATAGAAATCTTTTTTTTTATTATTAT
Organism: Platycarya strobilacea; assembly: GCA_036898215.1. Lineage (NCBI taxonomy): Eukaryota > Viridiplantae > Streptophyta > Magnoliopsida > Fagales > Juglandaceae > Platycarya > Platycarya strobilacea. The sequence goes on along the minus strand of CM072549.1, from coordinate 29,750,663 downwards.
CATTTCCATAAGGGCTTAAAGTTGAAATTGTCCATGTGTGGTAGACATGGCTGGTACCTCATTTGAAGGAGTTCTTTATAGAATCAGAATAGCCTTTAGATTGTTTGGGAAATAGGGGAATTGAGACCTAGACCTTTCCTTTAAATACAAAAAAAAAAAATAAATAATAATACAAGAATCATTTTCATAGTTATATTTTCTTACAAAGCTTTCGTTTTGTGTTTAGGAGGTTACAAATTAAGTTCACTTGTTTGTTGAACATTCTGCACCACATTCTCATCACCATTGCTTAGTTTCCATGGTTGGTAAAAAATCTTTTATTCTGCTATACTCGTAAGCTTGGCTGGTATACCTTTGGTCTCTATGGATCGACCTTGAGCTTGTGATATTACAATTGATCCTCTTATACTTGGGAGGTGTTTTTGAAACCGAGACACAAATTGTCGTTAATAAGTGGAAAAATTTTGTATTAAAGTCGGTTGTGGTGAGCCAATTGTCCTTGACTTTTGCCTCTAGAGAACTTCTTCTTGCATAATTGTTCTAGTAATTTGAGATGGAGAGATTTTGTTTTTGCAGACTCCATTGGGTTGGTGGATTGCTCTGATGGAGACATAATTCTATTTCCAATGATTGAATGTTATCTTGAATTTGCTCGAAATGAACTTTATTCCACAGCTTAAGTGCCTTTTTTTTTTGTTTTTATAATCTTATTGCATAGTATAAAAGCAAAATTCCTTGGAATTGTTGACACCATGCATCTTGGACTATAACTTTACTAACCAGCTCCTTGGTCCAGAATCTTCAAATTTGAAAAGAGATGCATGCTTTTCGTATTTCCAACATGTTGATCAAGAGAGGATTATGACCCGAGGATGAGGAGACCATGTGATAGCCCAAAGTTTCCACTCTATTTTATTTATTTATTATAAGGATAATTTTGGTATTTTAATTAAAAAGATAACTTGAGGTTTGAGTTTGGGCTTGAGCTTTGGAGGCATGGCTTCTGTATTGGCTCAAAGTGAAGTGGCAAGGCCCATATGCCCATGGATGATGCATAGTCAAACAAAATAAATATAGTGGGACACTTGTCACACTTAGAATAACCCTAGTTAGTCTGCAAAGGCTGGTAGGTTTATGGAAGAAAAAACTAGTGGATGGAAAGTTGACTAGTGGGTTTCTTGAAAAAGAGTGTGAATGAATCAAGAAGACAGTTTTTCATCATTTGCAAGGCATGGGAAATGTGGGAGGCAAAAAGGGGAAAGAAACATGCTCTTCCAATTAAATTTCCTTAGGTGTATACCATATCTAAGTGATTGACATATGATAGATTTTTGTAAGAGTGGAAGTTGTGAGTGGGAGATGTGTGGGAATCAAAGTTTCGGTGATATGGGAAAGGGAGTGCCAAATCCCATTAAGCTTCTCTAGGTGGCCAAATCTAGATAAGAGATCTTGAGGAAACTTAAAAGAGTGTGTTTGATGATTGATTGAGTGATGTGTCAAGAGGAAGCATCATTGGAGAGAAGAAATGAGGGCTTGGGGAAGAAAAGTGTTTCAGGTGAAAGGAGAAGGAGTAGCCGCCCATCCCATTTGTAGTCTTCCAAGATGTTTCCAAATCTAAGTGATCTTGACATGTGAGATTGTTTAGGTGTGTGAGACATGTGTGTGTAAGAGTGAGTGATTTAAGAGTTGATTGATGGATCAGTTGGGGGGGGGGGAGAAGTTCAAGCTAGTGCATGCTAAAATTAGGCATCATTTTGCTCTAGTGATGAGGGTCATTCATAGAACTAGGGGAATGAAGTGCCTAGGAGTCTCCCTTGGCCGAATGGCCTTACTCTTTCTTTCCATCTCTTTTGCTTCCTTTTTCCCACACACCACGGCAACACCCCTCTCCTTTCTACTTTCACTTTCTTTTGTGTTCTTCTACTTTCCAAGCACCAAATTTCCTAAGTTAATCTTGAGTTGTGTAATGTTTCTTTGAGTGGAAGCATCCTTTGGAGAGGTAAGTTAATCTTTAAGCCATTTCATGCATAGGATCTAGGGTTTTGATTATGTTCTTATTATTTTTCTTTTGACTACATGCTTGTAGTTTTATTTTAATCTTATTATTTTTATACTTTTTCATAACTATTCTTATTTATACTTAGAGTATTGTAAGTGCATCTATATCTTACCCCTAGCATTCCATGTATATGTTTATAGTGAATGTGGTTGTATTGCTTGTTGAATGTTTGGTGATGCTAGGCTAGTTATTTGAAAAAATGTCTTGAATATTTTGTTGCAAAATCTATGTTTAGCAATGATATATTTTTTAGGCTTGAAATTTATACTATAATAGTGAATATAGTTATTTTATTGCAAATGAGCATAAGGAATATTTATATAGTATTTGGTGACAAATGCATGTATGACCATGATAAGGTTTTCGGGTTGAAAAGATTGATTTGGTGTATATTTATATTTCGGATTTGAAGGTTTTAGGGTTAAGATTTTCAATGCTCAACTATTCCTTCATGAGATGACTTTGTATTAGATGTTTGGGTAATATAGAAACATGAGATTTGGAGAACCTATTAGCCTAAACTTCAAATTTCTTATGAGGAATCAAGTATGGTAATTATTTTGGTAACAAGTTATTAAATGTTTAGATTAAGGGCTTTAGGCTTCGGACAAGCTCTCTTTGTGGTGATGAGATTATTTAATTATTTTATTAAGACATGCTCGAGTAATTAGAAAAGGCAAGATGAAGAAAACACTATGTGTGATGCCTAGGAGGGTCTCGGCCTAACCCTTAGGAGGGATCAGGGCCGAGCACTTGTATTCCTTTTTGAATAAATTATTTGCATGTCTCTAGGGAATGTTGATAATTTTATGAGGTGGTTTGGTTGGGAATGAAGATGATCATGCATGTGTATGTACTCATTCCATGAACCACACATTTAGCATGAAGAGTTTCGTGTCACATGCATGAAGCATAAAAGCCATGATTTCAAGTCAAATGTATATTTTCAAAAGAAAAGAAAGAAATAAGTTTTTATAAGAACTCCAAAGGCTGAGACGGGGTAGTGTCCCAGTAAAACTCCTTATTCACTCATGAGTGGTTAAAGTTGAGTGAAAACCCCTGGGTCGATGAACAACAGTTGGCAGCTAGCTCTAAAAGGAGTCCGGAGCGTGGTCGCACGTAAAGTTAGTGTATGCCTAAGGACGGTCAAGGCATTTCGCCCTGCCGTTATATGAATAAGAATATAGTCACTCGATTTGAGTGGCCACTGAGTGATGAAGAGCGGATAACATATTCACCTCGATTTGAGTGGTCGCCGGGTGATGTGGTAACGCGTAACGTAGTCACTTTGGGTTTGAGTGGTCGCCGAGTGATGTGGTAACTAGCGGGACACACACGATCTGTAGGAGTAACTGTGAAGTGTCCACAAAAAAGTCATGACAAGAATGACTCTCGAGCCCCAAAAATGATATGAATATGTTAAATGACGCCTAAGATAAGAAATGCTGAAATATACAAAAAGTTTTAAGAGAAAGGGTTTTAAACACGAATCTAAAGAACCATGTCATTTGAAAAACCCTTCTCATGAAAAGCTTGTGTATGAATCAAGTTTGAAAGAAAGTCAAGGTTTATGAAGGTCATCATGAGCATATGCATCTGTTAAGTCACTTAGCTCACACTCATGACATATGTTCTATTTTGATATTCGCTTATACGTATGCTTGTGATGCTTTGGTTGAAATAATTGTGTACTTACTGAGATTTTTTGAAATCTCATCCATTTAATTTCAACTATCAATACTTGTTGGGGCGATGGAAGTGGTTGCAGGTGAAAATGACTTCAACGAGTCTGATGCTCGGAGAGACTCCCCAGACCCCTGAGGGTCTGGCGCTCTCCTCCTTTTTTGACGTGGTGACCCCTGTTTTATACAATCAACTTATCTTGGACATGCTAAGGAGTGTGCTCATTGAGGCCATCGGTCGTCACTGCGTATGATGCTACCTTACCCTGGGGACTGACGGGGCCTTGTTTTTGGACTGCATCTACTCCTCAGTTGCAGGGGTGGTTATCTTGCGTGGAGATAGGTTGGGCCTGGGTCACTTTCTGTTTGGTCCTAGGGTCAGGAGGTCAAGGATGAACCCCCTTTCTAGTGATGGGTTGTGGGGTCGACGTATGGTTGTTGTTGTCTTTGTTTATACTTAGTTTATTTTGATGGTTCTCGTTGTTTTGAGAAAGTTTTATATTTTGAGGAAACCGATACAATTAGTGATAATTATTAATGTAATAGCCCATTTTCTTAGATAAAATATTTTTTTGAGGATTTATTTTAAGGGAATTATTGGAATTTTTTTTTTCATGAAAATAGAATTTGAAACTTAGATGATAATTATGAGATATGAAAATATGAAATTATGCATTCTAGGATAAATTATGGATGAACTTTTGGGAATTGTAACAATGTATCAACTAGAGAAATTCAATTTGAATCTATAAAGAGACAAATTTTCAAAATTTAGGGGAGAAATTCAAGAGGAAGTGATAAAATAAAAAATCAAACACTTGGTGCCCGGATTAAGTGTTCTCGTGCTGGTCCGTCGAGTTTTGGTGAAATGCTCAGAACTCTTTTATATGAGGTCCAAATGAAGTAATTATAATTCATATAGAACATTAATATGCAGATCTAAAACTCTCATGTTTTGGATTTTTGAAGATAAAGAATGGATGACTAAATCTGGTGTGAAGTAGACGGATAGAAATAGGAGTCAACTGATAATCGACTTAGATGAGTTGTTTTATGTTCAGCTATGTGACAAAAATCGTGATTGGCTACTAAACTTTCTAAGGTCTTGACATGTGTGGGAAAATGTAAGAAGTTGATAAGGATTCATCTAGAAGTCTTGGTGGGTAAGAAAACAAAGGAAAACAAATGGAGAATTCGGATTGGGTATTCTCAGGAGGTTTTGACGTGTTTTGATGAATTAACCATATCTCTCTCATCTGATCTCGTAATAAAGTGATTCAAAATCCTATATAACCTTAAGAGGATGATATTGAACTTTTATATTTTGAGTTTTTGAAGAATTAAATTGTATTAAGGACTTATTTAGACTAGAACGTAGCTGACCCTTAGGAGAGGCCAATTGGCCAGATACAGCCATTGGAAGATTTCCTATGATATTGTTTTATCTTTACTCTTATGTGTTGGAATTATTTGAGACCTTGATCAAGATAATTTTATAGGTGGATTAATCATCTCAACCATGCGATTAAAATATTAACAAATCCTCATAGAATTAGGGGTGATCCTGAGACCACAAGTGTAGGGGACACATCACCCTAATCAGTTAAGGATGCTCAAGCTCTCTTCTCTTGCATCCCATGCCTCTCATGCCTATAAATAGATGCATGAATCTCTCTTCTTTCCTTATGAGAGATACCAGTCGGCCATAATGAGAAATAACCAAGAAAAATACACAAAAACTCACTTACATCACCTAAGTACCAAAGGAGAATTAATTGAGAGCATTAGAGAAGAAGTGGTACAAAACCCATCCTAAGCATCAAATCTAACTTTGAGAAAATTTTTAAGTGCACAACTTAACTTAATCTTGACATAGAATAAATGGTTTGGTGATTTGATTATGTTTGATATTTATTTGAACTTAATCTTTGTTTATGTGTTAAATTAAAATCTATTGAATTTTGGAGTGTTATTTCTATGGAAAAATGTTAGGAAAATTTGTAGGGCCATATAAATATGTTCTATGTTAATAATTAATATATGAAGAGGGTTAAGTGAAAACGTGAAGCCTTGATTTGAAAAAAATGATAAAGCAACTCTAGTAAATTTCGTTCTTAATAGGGTTATTATTGGTAGATTTGACACATTTTGGTAAACTAGACCTAACTTGTTCATTTGATGTCGGATTTGAATGATTTAAGAGGCTATGAAAAGCTAAGAGAAATATATATAACTTTTATGTTTAAAGTTTTAAGAGATAAGAACTCAATAAAGGATAAAATTGAGATTGAATTGGTAGAGCGAGATTTAAGCAAAAACTTGGCTCGAACCTTGCTCGACGTCTGGCTCGAGCGAGATTTCTCTGTTACCTGAATTTGAGATTTTCTTATATCCAATGCATTTGATTTAATATAAAAACTATATGTGGAATGCAATTGTATGATTTACATGAGACATGCATTCAAAAGTAATGATCATGTTGCATTTTGTCTTATACGTGTTATCATAAGTCATGACATCCCTTTTAAGAGAAGTCCATGTTAGGTGTCGTCATGTAAGTGTCGTCATAAATTATGTCAAGAATTTAAGAAAACTTAATAATAATTATTCGACAGGGACGGCAGTATGTAACGTCTGTCGATGATACGAAATAAGAAATATTCAGATACGTAACGCCTGTCGATGAAACAAAATAAGTAAGACTTGATAAGGACGACGATGCATAATGCTTGTCGAGGATAAGAAGTAAGTAAGACCCACAATATAAAAAAGTAAATAAGAGTTTTAAGTATAAGATGGTGGGTCTATGTAATATTATAAGTCTGTATAGAAATTATGGTCAACCATATGCACGTGTCTCATAAGGCATTCATGAATCATGAGAAGTTAATTCATTATGGTACATGTTATGTTATTGATATGCTCGAATGATACTTTGGTTAAGTTATTTATGTACTTACTGAGATTTTTTTGAAAATCTCACTCTTGTGTATTTCTTTTTTTTTGGAAACTCAATTCTTATTGTATGATTTGATAATGGATATAGGTAAAGACCTAGTTGCTTGAGAGACCCAGAGGAACCTTGAGAGGCCCTCTAAGTACTCTCCCTAGAAGTTTTGACCAGTTAATAGAAATAGGGATCATTGTTGATATGAGAGAAATTTGAGGAAAGGAAAAAGGAGTCGTGGTGGCCATAAGAAGTTATTTGAGAAGTCTTGTAAATGTTGTATATAAGAAAACTAACTGAGTTATGTTTATACATGTAAGGATAAAATGGATGATGTGGATATTGTGGTTTTTATGCTATCATGTGATCATTAGAAATTAATTTTATTCAAAACTTTTCTGCTGTGATTTGCATTAAATTTAGATAAGTACGGGGGTAAGTAGCCAAGTGTTACTTACCCTAACACTTCAATTTGCATTGAAGCACAAACGTAAATTAGGGTCATCACAGAATATGAAGTTTCTTTTGGGATTTAACTTTTGGTATACCATGTGATGTAAGGCAGGTTTTAAGTTATTGCCTAATTTTTACTCGGCTTGACTTTTTCCACCGCGATTTTTTTTATTCACTGCTTTTAATTTAGACGTAGGTCTGTTTTATGATACGAACGAGGGATGAGTCTCTTTGTGTTACTTATCTCCAACATCTCAGTTTACGTTTGATCTCAAATGTAAGCGCGTCAACAGACCAAATGTTGTATGGAAGCATCTAGAAATAGTTGGCGTCGTTGTGCATTAGCAATTCCTCGATTTAACTATTCTCTAATCAAAGTATTACCATGTCGACTATTAGTCCAAGTGAATGAAGGCCCCGAGAAATACTTTAATCCGCCTATAGATGAAAAAGTCACAGGCCGACCACCTTGTTTATCATGTTGGTTGAGCAAGTTGATGAAGTCACCTATGCAAAGCCATGGGCCTAGCAATGAATGATGAATAAAGTCCAATAAAGTTCAGAAGCTTTCTTTGAACTGTTATTGGGTTAGGGCATAGACAAAAGTGGCTAAACACGGATGATTAAGAGGTTCAGAATAAACCAAGATCGAAATAGCATTAATATTTACATTGACTATTTTGATGTCTAGATTCGATCTCCATAGTAACAAAATCCCTCATTTTTTCCTCAAGACTGAGACATTTACAAAATTCTGGAAATCTAGTCTATTTACAATAGTAAGGGTGTTTATATGTAACACATGGTTTTCGACAAAAAGAAGATATTCGGATTACGCTTATTTTTAAAAGTGCTTATGCTTTTGATTGCAATAAGACGAGCTAGTCCCCTGCAATTCTATACCAATTACCTCATGGATGATTTGGAGGCATGGTATAACTTGCCTTGTCAGCCTTTTTGTGATTCCCAGAGGATGATGCCTTTAGTTTTGCCTTGCTATATGGTTTAGGTTTTGTAACATTCTTGACTTTTTTGTCTCTCTAGAAGCTTTTGAGTTAAAGGACAGTAGCAAAGGAGCTGCCTCCTTTTCATCTGGGGGACTTTCTTGAATTGTTTGGACTGGTTGCAAGATTGGCTCCTTAATTGTTTTCTGCAATTTCACATTTGGTGGATGGACTTCATTCTCACAAGGAGACATTGTTCTCTTGAAGGGATTACCAATTTCAGAAAGGGGAAGTAGTGAAATGGAGCCTTCTGCATGAGGGAAATGGGCTTGGAGTTCAAAAGGGTATGCCGATGGATACCTAGGTACAAAACAGACAGTGGGTCCATCCTTCTTCGTAGGATGATCTTCCAGTGAGATTGCTTGTGGCTTTGAGGACTCCCCAGTCTTCAAAAGTGATGGTACAACAAAGTGAGAAGCTAGGCCCAGTCAAATTTCATCACTGTTTGAACGCGTCTCAGTTTGGGAGGTCTGAGCGATTATGTAACTGGTTGAAACCAAATAGTAGGCCTGAAGATTAGGTCCTTCATCGTCGTATGTGATTTGTTTAGTGGTCTGAAAGGAGGGCCACGGGGTTGGAGTTGGGGCTTTGCCGATTGATCAATTTTTGCTGCTAAGGCCCAGTCTTCAGAAGTATCACTATCAGAAAGCATAGGCTTTATTGATAAAAAAGAAGTCCCATTGCTGGACTTAGTATCTGTTGAGCCCATGAGAGAAGGCCTAGTTCTTTATGACTTAAAACTTTTAAAGCCCTTCATCATCTCTTGTAGTTGCAACCAGTATGCATATTTGTCGTTCGGATTCAACTCAATGGGATTGTGAAACTTGTTCATAGTTGCTTCAATCTAGTTTCGGTAAGGAGATTGTGAAGCTGGCAGACCAAAGATTTCATTGTCGTGAATGATTGATGGGATTGCATTAGGTGGGTTCAAATTAATGAATTGATTGATCAGATTATCTTGAATTGTTGATGAGTCTTTAATGCTGTGAAAGCTATAGAGATCAGCAGTAGCATTTGCAATCTTAGCCATTGAAAATTTTGTGTCTAAGCCGCTAATTTTTCTGCCCAACGTGGTTGACAAGATGTTCAGATGAACCATCTGGGCTTTAGCTTTCCTCTACATGAGCGGATTCTAGAAGGCGAGTGGCCTATTTTCTATGTTACTTTCTTCCATCTTGTGATTCTGAGGCCTATGTTCTTTCGGTGTTATGTTGAAAAAAGATCCTTTAAGGATGAGACTCTAGTCGATGGTTGGATAGTCTTTAGGTTTCCCATTGAGTTTGCATGTGGGAGCTTTGAAGCTTCTTCACTTTCATGCTTTTTAAACCCGTGTTGCTCTGCCCTGGATTGTTGATCTATAAGAAGAGATTTCTCTTTTCTTGTCAGTAAATCAGATAAGATGGATTGTCCTTCATCAGATGAGCTTATCAGTGTAATACCTCTAGGCTTTTCTTGGGATGCTGAGGGGAGGGTTAAGGATAAAATTAGGGCTGAGTTACTAAATAAGTCACTCTCATCGAACACCTTAGTTACTTGTGTTTTCTCATAAAGAGGCTAATTCTCTACTAAATTTTCCATATGGTTCCTTGACACTATGGCTTGTCTAGCTGAGGAGGTTGGATTGACATCAAATTTGGAGAGTCTGGCCATTACCAGGGCCAATAAGCAAGATGAACAATAATGATCTTTAGATGGTTGTAGAATATGTGAGAATGGCCTATGCGACCACAGGTATAACAAAAGTCCAAAAGTCGTTCGTACTTGAACAAAATCCAAGTGTCAATGTTAAACTCTCTTGGTTCCTAGAGTCCTTGCTTCAATGGTTGAGTTATATCAATTTCAACTTTGATACGTATGAACTTCTTGCATGCAAGTCCAAACAATGGATCATTGCCCACTCCTAGATAATTACCTAGAGCTTTTCCAATTTTTGAAGTTGTTTTTTCATTCATATTGCTTCTTTTCAGACCATGAATTTGGACATGAAAAAAGGAGGTATTTGGACATGTTTTTTTGCCATGTGCTTCCAGCCGACCACAGTTTGAGAATGATGAGGTGTCCTTTGAAGTTCCATGGTCCTTGGTGTAGGATCCTTAGCTTGTCACTTACATTGAGGAATGTGAAGAGAAAAGGCTTTACATCTAGGTGTTTTATATTAAATTTTTTGATGAAACTCCATGGTGATTTGAAAGCTGCATGAAGTGAGATTCTATTAAGTGGCCTGGTAGCAACGATCCGGCCAATGATAGCTAGTTTAGAGTTGTCATCTTCTGTTTATTTTGTGAAAGTTACAAGATCCTCCCAAGAGAGAGCTTCCATTTGATGGATAAGATTTTGAAAATCCATGTGGTTTGGAATAATTGCTATTTGATGTTGTTTCTGGAGGGGACAGTAGGAATGTTGAGAAAAGTGGTGTTCAAAAGTTTGTGGCAGGATGCTTGTTTGGCTTTTTTCAGAATGTGGGGGTAGATTAAAAGGAGGTGGGACAAACAGAGAAGAAGATGTTGGGGGTTAAAACCTAGGTTGAGAGAGCCAGTTTTTCTCAGTTGTCTATCATGTGCACATGTAAATCTAAGTGATCTCTTGATATTCATATATCTATGAGATCTAGACCCTAGAATTTGAATATGAATTCAAAAAAAAATTTCAATCTATTGCAATAGTAGTGGAAGTACTATTAACGTCAACCAAGTTTGCAAAGTCCAATTCATTTATCTTTGAGAACTATTTCAAAATAAGTATTTATACTTACAAACTTAAGTAGAATACACTCCTACACCTCAAACATGACAGAATATGACTTGCAATCGGTTTTAGATTTTTAAACTTATCTTGGAAATTGTGTTTTTCCATACCAGCAAGGTGTATAACGTGTTTCTATACCAACTTACAAGTAGAAGATCTTCTTTCAGAATCTCTTTGGGGCAACACTTGTTGTTGGGAGAATTGGGAAAAAAAATATAAAATAGGAAGTTTAAAGAATGAGATGAAAAAAGAAATTCATGAATAATAGTAAAATCGTTTATAAGTAGTATTGAAATAGTTTTAATTAAGATGTTTTATTGGGTATTAAGAAATGAGAGAGAAAATTTGAATAAAAATATTCTAAAGTTAAAATATTGTTTTAAAATTTGAAAACTTTGCATGAATTCTTGTATTTTATTTAAAAGTTTGAGAATGCTGTAATGATTAGATGAAAAAAGTGAATATTTGAAATTGAAAAATATTTTTATTTGAGTGATGTCTGGAAATGAAATTTTGAGAAATCTTGAGATGAGATAAGATGACATAGTTTGTGTCCAGCTCTTGGTTTCACCCTAGATAAAAATAAATGTTCTAAGACTTATTTCATGAGTATCTCTCTCCGGTTTGAGACCCTCAAGTTCTAGTGGAGGTATGAGTTTCATATTAGGTTTTGTGTTTAAACTTATAATAAAATAGTGAGTTTTGCATCGACTCTTTTTCTTGTTATTGTGCTGATATAATTGGCCCTCTTTCTAGATATTTATAGAGTTAATTAATTATGTAAAAAAACTTATTCATTGTACATTATGGTCAATTTATATATCTAATCATGTGACACTCACTAACCCTGAACCTCAGAATTTGTTGAAACATCTGACTAGCATAAAAAATATCACTTGTTACTAACACCAATCTTCCAAAATTGACAGGCATATTTAGATGGTAATCCATTTTTTGTGACTATTTTACAAAATTGATATTATCATTACCTTGTAAGCACTTTGCTTTCAATATTGCTCGTTCAGAAGTGAGCGCTTTGCTCTCGTGGTGCTCGACTAGAGAGTGTCCCATGTGCCTCTAGTAGTGCTTGATCAGGGTATAAGGAATTTGCCTTATGGTGCTCGTCTCAGTGTAAACACTTTGTCTCCCATGGTGCTCGATCACCTACGATATTATCTCTCTACATTTGGTGTATCTCACTTGGTGATGAACACTTTGTCTCTCATGGTTCCCGTCTCAAGATGAGCACTCTACTTCCAGTATTGCTCACCTAGTGACGAGCACTTTTTTCTCCATTGTGCTTTCTTACAATAAGAGCACTTTGCTCTCATAATTGCTTACCTTGTGACAAATACTTTGTCTCTCATGGTGCTCGCATTGGGGTGAGCACTTTATTTCTCATATTGCTTGTATAAGGGTGATCACTTTAATTGCTATATTGTTGGGTTACTAGGGTACAAGCACATTACTTGCCATGGTGCTTGCCACCAGGTGAGCAATCTACTTTACTAGGGTGCTTGCTTGGTTAATAGGATGCTTGTTTGGGGGCGAACATTTTGGCTTGCATTGTGTATAAGTAATTTTTACTTTTTTCGTTTCTCATAAAAGTGCTCACTTAGGGGTGAACACAATGGTGCTCGCTTGGTGGCAAGCACTTTGCTTCCAATATAGCTTGCCTGGTGGAAAGCACAATGTCTCCCATGGTGTTCGCCTTGGAAGCGAGCCCTCTACTTCTTGTCTTGCTTGCCCGAGGTATGAGCAGTTTTCCCCCATGGTATTCATCTTGGCCGGGTGAGCATTTTACATCTTGTTGTGCTTTTGTGGTTATGTTGGCAATTATTTTGGTTACTAGCTTCTTGCTCTCCGTGTTACTCGCCCTCAGATATGAGCACTTTACTTCTCCTGGTACTCGTTTAAGGGGTGAGCTTTGTCTCTTTCCACATTCCTCTCGACCAACGTGCTAGTCCGGGTGATCACTTTCTCTTTGTAGTTTGCTTGTTGAGATAGCGAGCAAATTGGCACCCTTGATGCTTTCCATATTGCTCGCTCAGGGTGATCACCTCTTCCCAAGCTACATGCCGAGGTGGCGAGCTCTTTGGTGCACTTGATCCATGCCAAGGTTGTGGGCAATGTTGTTCTATTTTGCCTGTTTGGGTGGGCTATGACCTTTTATCCTTTTCATTAATATTCATGCTTTCGTAGTACTCGCCTTGGTAGTAAGCACTTTGCCTCCCATGGGAAATCAATTAAGTGTAATGCACACATGATTTTGACTAGAATTTAAGATAAGAATTACGTACTCAAATTTATGAAAATTTTTACTTAGTTAAATATCTTAATTTCCATGAAAAATAAGATTTCTAACATCCTTAATATGAGATTTAGATTCATCTTTTTACCTATAAAGTAAGCTCATGGAGTTAGTTTGAGAACATAATATGTGTGTCTTACCTAAATCAAGTAATTATCCAATGCATTTTTTAAACACTAAAAAATTCTATGTTTTACGAGTTTAAACACCTTTGAGATTTTTCCAACTAGGTTACGGATCCTTAGTGACTCTCTCTTACGATCTTTTGTATTACAGGTGAACCAATGGAATCATAAACTAATATTTATGAAAGATTTAGATGAATGAGTGTGTGAACACACTACAACATATATGACAATTTGTCAAGAGGGGTTCTTGTGGCAAAAAGCGTGCTTTTCGTGGGCATTGCCTATTTCCCACCAATTACAGTCGTGGGTTGCTCGTGACATATACTCCACCGCAAATACTACTAATACCCACAAACTTACATTTTCATGGCAAGTGGTGACTTATTGCCACAAACTGGTCCGTGGCTAAAAGCGAGATTGGTAGTGGTAAAAAATTCTAGAAATGCATTGTCTTGTCGTGGAAAATCCATATTGGCAAAAAAACCAACTTCTGGCTAATAACCTTTGTCCACACCTGATGGTAGAAGGGAATCATTTTTTACAACCAAACTAATGATAAATAGTTGCACCAATAAATTTTTTACCACCACTAACATTCCCGTGTAATAAATTTTTCATATGAACATTTTCATCCCTAAAAATATGTTGGTGTTGTGGGTAATAGTGTATTATTTACCACAAACCTATGCCGAGTCAAATGCAAAATACCTAGGATTCCAATGGTCGATAAAAGCATTGCCAAATCTTGCATAACTGATGTACGCCGACAATGGTATTGGTGGGGAAAATTATTTGCTAGAAAAATTTTCGTGGGAATAACCCTTTTAGGACCATTTGGTATCTGTTATTATCAAATTACAATAATGGTTTCTTGTGGTAATCACATTTTAATTTGCATGTTTGTAGGCCTTAAGGCACTGCTAATATCAAAAGGTCAACGGAGCATGGTTCTAGAATAGAAGAAAATGTTGTCCAAGTGTTATGGATGTCAGTTGTGCCCACTAATGTGGATGCTCATGAGAAACATAAGTGAAAATCGAAATAATGGACAAACCTCGTGTCTGAATTCACACCGAGTCAGACTCAGAGTTGACTACCTAACTCCACTCAAGCACAGACCTCTTGTGCTAGTAATGGATTTCCACTTCCAGTTTACATAGAATTAGAATCGGAAGATTTCGATCAGTTTATGGAGGAGGAGGAGGAGATGGGTCTTGGGAACGATTCGGTTCAAGATCCGAATGTACCACCCTACAGATGCGAGGCCACCCCGTCCACGATTAAATAAAAAAATATCGTGGACATAGGAACATTTCAGGATGGTTGAGCGTGAGGATCCCGAGAAGCCACAGGCTGAGTGGAACCATTGTGGCGCTCAAGTTGAGTATCATTCAAAAAGGTAAGGCACTGCTTGTCTATCATCACATCTCAATGGTTACCAGAGGTACCAAATAGCAAAGGGGATGATGTTAAGAGGTTAGTGTTTTATTAATCCCATTTAATTTTAACTTAAAAATATTATTGGGCCATAAACTATTAAATGCAACTGTAGGTGGGTCTTAAGCTAATTTTAGCTACGAGACCTCTACAGCCACTTATGGGACAGGAAACCAGATGAGGAATATGGTGGTTCTCAATACAGTGAGAAGGTGTATCGTGAAGCACTTGCAGAGATAATTATAGAGTATGAGATGCCATTTAACACGGTTGATAAGAAATGGTTCTGCAAGTTTATGAAGCTGGTTGAGCCAAGATTTCCATTGCCATCCTGTTATACAGTGATGCACAATTGCATGAAGAGGCATCTAAGGGAGAATGCAGAGATGAAGAAGATGTTCATCACCACTGACCAAAGAGTGTCATTTACGACTGACACATGGACGTCTATACATAATACCTCGTACATGTGTATCACGGCACAATCATCTCTACCCCCATCGATGCACCTTTATAATCAACTATTTCTTTAAATCCAATAATCATCTTTTTAAGATTCCACTCACTGACATGTCTGATGGACTGGGGCATCAAAAATTACTATGCATTATAGTTGATAATGCCGGTGCCAATGAAACTGCCATCAAGTGGTTTATGCGGAATACGAGGGTAGGATACGATGTGATTAAAAACTACCAGTATATCTACATTTGATGCACTTCTCACATACTCAACCTTATTGTTGGTAAGCCTTTCTAGTTTTTATTTTGTAATTTATATTTTAATATTTTTATGATTAAATATTGAAAAACTAGGATTTTTTTTTATATTTAATGATATAGAGTATTTTTCAATGATGAAACAGTTGAAGGGATGAAAAATGTGGATGCCTCCATCAAGGAAGTATGCAACATTGTGCAGTATGCGAAAGTTTCTCCTCAAAGACTACGGAAGTTCAAGGTAGTAGCAACACATGTTGGGGTTAAGTCTTCAAAAATGTTGTGCCTGGATGTTCTCATTTGATAGAACTCCACATATCTAATGTTGGATGTGGTACTGAAGTACCAGAAGACATTTGAGCGGTTGGAGGTTGAGGATGGGGGTCTGAGGTATACCCTACTGGAGCTTAATGGAATGGGGTTCGGTCTGCCAGACAGTATGAATTGGCAACATGTATCTGAGTTTATCAGCTTTTTACAGATTTTCTATGATATCACTATGTGGATATATGGATCGTAAATGCGACGACAAACATGTGATTCAGCAAGATCTTAATGGTACTCCACCACTTGAAAGAAATTTGTGCTGACCCGAGCGGACTGTTATTTAGTATGACATTATAGATGTAGTCAAATATGATAAATATTGGAGGCAAGTTGAGAAGATAAATCGATTATTGTTAATAGCGTCAATTCTCGACCCCCAATTGAAGTTGATGATGATAGAATGGTGGGCAACTGAAGTCCTTGGAGTAATGAAGGCATCAACGTTTATCACAGTGCTTAAGACAAATCTAAACAACTTATACACTCACTACAATGCCAATAGCCAGCTTTCATCCTCAGCAACCGCAGGTAGCTCACATTTAAGCTCGAGGTCAGGACCTCTTTCAAATGCCCATACTCGTCAGGCCAGTCCAGACAGTGTTAGTCAATCTTGAAGCTTCAATCTTATGACATCATTTCATGCACAATCGGTGAGAAATCTACTACAGTGTATGAATGAGGTTGAGCGGTATTTATTAGCAGAGGTCGAGAAGCTTAGTGACGAGTTTCAAATCTTATTTAGTGGAGGGCTAATTCCACCAAGTAACCAATTTTCTCCTGTATTGCTCGAGATATACTAGCTGTTCCTATCACTATAGTTGCATCTAAGTCGGCATTTAGCACCGGAGGTCGAGTGTTGGATGCTTATCGGAAATCATTGGCACCGTCAACTGTGGAAGCCCTCATTTGCGCACATAATTGGATTAGTGATATGCCTTCTGGACTAAGGAGCATTGGCAACAATGCTGTCAGCTACAAGCTTGAGTTAGATAAAATTAAATTAATTTGTTTACTTTTTTTTATGATTAAAGTAACAAAGTGTATATAATTATTTAATTTTTTAAATGACTATTTTTTATGATTTCATAAAGTTATTTAACTTATACTATCTATAATTTCATGGATCTACATATCAACCCCGACATAATTGCCGATAATTGATGCACCATATTACGATTTGGTATATTTTTTTCTCTAATTTACGGTTATTTGTTTAGTTCATTTTAATTTATATTAATAATAATATTTTTTAATTTTATCTTAATCTTAAGTTCTCAGGTATGACCAGTCCGATGATAATTAGCATTGTATGCTAGTTCTACTATAATGGTTTATTTTGTAGTTTGTACTATTTTTTGTATTAGTCTTAGTAGTTAGTAATTAGCATTGTAAATTATAATAATATAATTTGCATGATTTGTTTATCAAGTTTAACTGTTTAAGACTAATTTACTAATTTATTATTTATATATGAAACGGATAAAATACATCAAAAATGGGTTCATTTGGGCCTGTTTAGAATCAAAATAGCCCAATTGGGCCCTTTTTTTTCGAAATTGGCCAAATTTGGCCCATTCCAGTCGGTATTCAGAACAAAAATTGGAGTTTTGACTTTCATTCAAAATTTCGATCGAACTCGACTCTATTTCAGAGTCAGAGTAGGAAGTGATTTTTTACTCGAACTGGGGTCGGAGTTTTGATTTTTGACTCCTACTGAAGTCGAAGTTGGAGTTGGAAACTCTGAACTCCAACTCCATTGGAGTCGGAGCTCACCCCTACCTACTTACGCATTCTAACAACCACAAGGGTTATTGAGCTCGGTACACACGATCGATGTTACTCGGGGCATCTATAATAGTCTTGTTATAGTGTTTCCTACAATTGCATGTATAGCACAATGACAATGACTATTAGGTTGTCATCATGTCAACCTACTTTACATAAGGAACACATAAAAGAAACTTACTCTATATAGTGTGCGATCTTTGTGCAATTTTTAAGCACATTCCACTCTGCCTTGGTCATGAGTTCATCCGTCAATTTTGAAGCAACTGTTGCTCCCAACGGTTGTACTTTTTGTGAGAAAATAGATAAGGTGGACTCAGGGTCGATTGGTTGAATTTCAGCATTGTGCTCTTCTAGATGAATGTACCCTTTTGATCAGTATCTCGGCAAGTTTAAGCGATACGTTCGAAATATAGCCCATCCATAAGGGTCAAATGCTAAGGGATATGTTGATCTAGAATGTCTAACGTTTTTCTCTATGTATCTTCATGATATTAAGACCAGGAATAGGCCCAGCAAGTGCTGCCTCTTCAGTGAGATGAGTTGTGAGATGCACCATGATATTAAAGAATGCTGGTGGAATATTGTTTCAAGCTTACAAAGAATGATGGAAATGTTAGCTTCAAGTCGTTCCACCGTGGTCTTCTGTAGGGTTTTCGAATGTAGCTCTTTGAAATAAGAGCTTAACTCCATTAAGGCTTCTTTAAGATCGTTTCTTAGATACCAACCGATTCCAACAGGCAACAGGTATTTCATGAAGATATGACAATCAACGACTCTTTATTTTCATGATTTTCCCGTCATTACTATTGATACAGCAGGAAAGGTTTGAGGCAAAACCATAAGGGAATTTTATATCTGCCAGCCACGCATAAAGGTCCGTCACTCAAGAGGATTTAGCATATAACATCCAAGACGCATCAACATATTATCACCACTGCCCTGCAAATGTAAATCTTTCCTTATTCCAAGACTTTCCAAATCCCGACGTGCATTGGCTGTGTCTATATTTTTACCATCAATATCTATTAACATTCCTAAGACGTTATCATAAATATTTTTCTCAATGTGCATAATGTCCAGATTATGTTTCAACCCCAAATCTGACCAATAAGGAAGCTCGAATAATATACTTTTCTTCGTCCAACCAAGTTTATTGGGAATACATTTCCTCTTCTTCCCTGCTTTACCAAGCTGAATAGTTGAGACCTCATTTAACTGATGTATCAGTGCCAAGCTTGTTATCCGTTAAGGTTGTTGCCGATGGTCATCCTTGCTATTGAAAATATGTTTTTCCATCGCAAGGGGTGGTTTGGCACCAACCAACGTCGATGGCCCATATAACAATGTTTACGGCCATGCATCGGCCACAATGAATCTGTGTCTACCTTACATGTAGGACAGGCCATCTTGCCCTTTGTACTCCAACCAGAGAAATTGGCATATGTATGGAAGTTGTTGATAGTCCATAGTAACACTGGATGTAATACAAAAGTCTCTCTTTTATAGGCATTGTATGTACGAATCCTCTCAATGAATAACTCCTTGAGTTCATCAATTAATGGGCGCAGAATCACGTTAGTATCATTGCCCGGTCCCTTTGGTCTAGGAATTAACGATGACATCATCAAGTAGGGATCTTTCATACATGCCCAAGGAGGAAAATTGTACGGTACAAGTAGAACTGGCCAAATATTTTATGGCTTACAAGGATCGCTAGCAAACCAGTCATGTTTGGCATCAAAGTTTTTCCACACAGTCAAATCAGTAGAATGTTGCATGATACTTGGATCATCAATGTGGACATCTACATGCCATCGCATGGCTTTCACACTCTTTTTTAACATGTACAACCTTTGTAGCCGAGGCTTTAGTAGAAAATATCGTAGGATTTTTTGTGGGAGCCGATGTGCAGTTCTTGATGTTAAAATCCACCTAGATACTTGGCATTTTGGGCACTCATCCTTGCTAGCATTTTCCTTCTAAAACAAGACGTAGTCATTAGGGCACACATGTATTTTTGTGTATGTAAAGCCCAACTTAGACTATAAGCGCCTTGCCTTGGTATATGATGATTACAACAATGCATCCGAGAATGCAGCTTGTAAGAGCCTTATGACCATGTCAAAAGATTTGATAGTCCAACCGCCAGCTGTCTTAATATGAAGCAACTTGACTATAAATGATAGCTTTGAGAATGCTTGATAGTTTGGTTACAGTAGACGTTTTGCATCAGCTAGTAACTCCTCAAAACTGAGGTCAACTAAAATGTTAGAGGTTTCCCTTTCGTTGGACCGTGCTTCATTACCATATATGCTATATACGTTGTCCATGAAGGCCCCAGCATGGATATCATCTATCATCTTGTCAATATCATCAATATAGTCATTGTTGGAAGTGTCTTCAAGACTTTCTTCATCCGAGGAAGTGGCGTTGGAGAAATTTTCTTCCTCACCATGGAATATCCAATCTGTAAAGGTTATATCTATTCCTCTAATGAATAGGTGATCCTTAACCATAACATGAGGTTGAAAAATTCTATTCTGACATCTCTTACATGGATACCTAATGTGATCTATACCTTGTTCGTGGGCCTTTGCCATGTCTAAAAATTGCTTAATCCTAGTTGCGTAATCACTTGACTGCAACCTATCTTTGATATGCATCCAGCCTTTATCCATTTGGCTGACAAAAAAATAAGTTGATTTAGGTTAACATTGAGAATAAGACACATGGTTTGAATATTGTAACTAAGAAGACATTCTAACAAAGTGCCTTAGATATTAGTGAAACGAATGGATTTAGTATGCCGCAAAGTTAGCATTATTCATTTCATAATTGAAGGGGACCACATTATTACTGCCGGAGTTTTAACTAAGACATTTTGATTGGTCGGAGGGCACTTTGTTAGAATGGCTAGATCAATTGGCCCAATCGAGTAGGCCATGTTGGCATCACCAAACCTCAATATTTATACGCAGAATTAAAAAGACAATATATATCAATGTTAGAATGAAATTAATAAATTAAATAAAGATACAAAAGAGAAGAAAACAAACCGAGAAGACTTGTATTTTAAAAAACCAAAAAGAAAATTGGATTTGACAGATTGTTGGGGAGGGGGGCAATAATTGGTAGGCTTGAAAGTTGAAATGTCGGGTGAAAGAGATCACTAGAGATATGACTTTTTTCATGGACAAAATAATTTGTATGTAGGCCATGAGCTTGATTGTGTAAAAGTAGTCAACAACTTCAGTAAACCAATCAATGAATATATATATATATATATTTATTAATTGAATAAAGTGGAGTTGATTTCTTGTGGCATTTCAACTTTCAAGAGATATATAGATGCGCATATGGCCTCTTTATTACTTACAAAATTAGCTTAATTCCAGTCATCAGTTTAATGAAGAAAAAGTTAACAAAGTCGTAAGTCCCTTGTAAAGCTAAAAACTTTGGCATATGAAGGCGTCAAACTTAAGGACCAATATAAAGATATTGTAATAACCCAAATTTTCATTTGTTCTTTTTAATTTACATGCTTATTTTAATTATAATTTCTTTAGAATTATTTTGGTGGACCTTTGGAATTTTTGAAAATATATTTATTTTGGACCTTTTCTTTTGAGAAATATTGATAAGTTAAGCTTAAATTAGTGAAAGGGTGCAAATGGAGAAATTTAGTGTAAACCATGATAATTGGGAAAGGTTTGGTAGATTCGACATCCTCCAGTAATTTGGACATAACTCTTTCATTTGATTGTGGATTGGGATAATTCAAGGTGATATGGAAATCTAAGAGGAATATATATAACTTTTATGTTTTTAGTATTAAGATATATGAACTCAATCAAATACGAAATTGGGACTGAAGCTGGCAGAACCCAGTTGGGCATAATAGGCATCGACTTTAAATTAACTAAGAACTTTGTTTAAGATTAAGTCTTTGGAATATTTTCCCAATTATCCCAAGATCTTGACAAGTGAGTATATATATAGCAAATGAGAAGATTTTTTCTAGGAAATTTCGTATGAAACAAGAAGGAGTATCTAGCAAACACTTGGTGTGCCCGGATTGGTGCTCTCGGGCTGATCCATCTATTTTTAGTAAAATAATCATAACTTGGTTATATAAGCTCTTAATGAAGTTATTAAAGTTCCTATAGAACCGTAAAATGTAGATCTAGAACTTTCATGTTTTGGGTTTTTGAATATTCAGACTGGATCAAGGAATTATTTGGGATATAAGTGAATTGCTTTGAATTAGAAGAAAAACTGAGGTCTGAAAATAAAATACCCCACTGCCTTACCTTAGAAGTTCAAATTTGATTGGTTCTTTTCATTTCTATCATTTGGACACATGTGGGGAGATATGTGGTAGGTGGAGGAAGACTTTCCAGAAGGATAATTTACCTATAACCATAGAGGAACTAGAAACAAATCTGATTGGTGAGAAATTGGCAAAACGAGTCAAACCATCCCTTTGTTCTTAACCAATTGTTAACTAAAAATTTGGGGAAACACATCCAAACACTCCAAGTGTACCAATAAGAGGTTAAACAAATGGCAAACAGGGGATAAAACCCCATAGCTGCCATGTACCCCTTGGGAGCACTCATGATGTTATCTTGTCTTTACCCATTTGAGTTGATTTATTTTGAGCCATTGATGAAGATTATTTTAGAGGAGGATTAAAATCAACCAGTGGATGAAAATTACAGCAAATCACTAGAGGTTTAGGGGTGATCATGAGACCATACACTTAGGGGGACAACTCACCCTACTCGACTAAGGCATTGCCAAAATGCCTCTCCCTTTGTCTCATGCCTTCAACGCTCCTTCATGCCTATAAATAGGTACAAAAGCTTCTCCTCTCTTTCCTTTTGAGATACCATTCGATTATCTTGAGAAAAAACCAAGAAAAATACACAAAACCCCACTTACAACATCTAAACCTCAAAAGGGAGCTAAGTGAGAGCATTGGAAGAAAAGTGGTGTAAGACCAACCCTAGAAATCTAATCTAGCTTTGGGAAAATTTAGAAGTGCATATATTAACTTAATCTTGGCATAGCATAAGTAGTTTAATGGATTATGTTTGATATTTATTTGAACTTAATCTTTGTTTATGGGTTAAATTGAAACATGTTGAATTTTGGAGTGGTTTTTGCTATGAAAATTTTTTATAAAATTTATGAGACTTAGGAATATATTCTATGATATTATATAAAAAGAATTATGTGAAAATATGAGATCTTGATTTGAGAAAAATAATTTGAGAAAGGAAATCTAGAGCAATTCGGATATAATAGGATTTTAGTGAAATTTTTATTTTAAATTTTATCCAATTGGTTTTTAATTATTTACATGATATTTTGATGATTATAATGAAATTAGAAACTTTATATTACTTAAAAGAATTTTAAGAATCAATTTGCTAAGAATTATAGAAGAAAACACTAAGAAAAATGATTAAATATACATAAATTGATTAAGAAAAATTTGAAATGTTAAATATGAAAATTTTAGCATGATTTGAATTAAAATAAAATAAGTTTTAATCCTCTAAAAGTTTCGTCCAGCCTTGATTTAACAATATTTTATTATTTTATTATTTAAATTTTTCATTATACTTGGTGTTATGAATTGATGTGACATAAATACATGTACATGTGATGTATGTTATTGTGAAATGTTCTCATATGTTATAAGGATATGAAATATGCATGTCATAAGTTTAAGGTTGTGTCTACGTTGCATTTTGTCACATATAAGTGTCGTCATAAGTCATGATGTCTGTTATAAAAAAATATGTTAAGAAAATTTTACAAGTGAAAAGATTAATAAGTCAGTCACGTCATGACGGAGAGGGCGATGCATAACGTCCATATGACTGACGTGCTGACATGAACGGCGATATGTAACGCTTGTCGCAAAAATAAGAATCATGTTATGATGGGGATGACTATACGTAATGTCCGAAAAACTGACATGACTAGTAGGGACGGTGATACGTAATTCTGCTAATATAAGTATTTTCGTGTCATGGTAGGGACGACGATATGTAATGCCCGAAAGATTGACATGAGATTCGTTAGGACGAGATTGGCGATATGTAACACTCGGAAGATTGACGAGTTTATGTATGGCTAAGCTGATGTGTCATGCTAAAAAACTCGGCGATGATAGTGATATGTAACGCCTGTTGAGGTTAAGATAAGAAGGGCCCATACATATAAGACTTATAAGGATAAGAATAAAAGTTGATGTATGGTATAAGTTTGTCCATAAAAGAGAGACATCGGTATAAATCCACTTAAGAGATAAGTTTAAGTTATGCATAAGTCACATGAAACATGCAATAAGTGCATATTATGGCTATCTAGCTTGTATGTGATTATTTTGTTATACCTATACTTTTATTAAATTTAGTGTGTACTTACTGAGATTTCCAAGGAAATCTCATTCTTGTATATTTCATTATTTTTTGAAAATTTAACTTCACTGTAGGGTTTGATGTCTAGTATGGGCAAGGCCTAGTTACTCAAGAGACTTGGAGGAACCTTAAAGGGCTCTCAGAGTATTCTTTCTCTATTTATAAGATTTTAACCAGTTGATAGTAGTAGAGACCGTGATCGACATGGAGAAAGGGTTTTCCGAAATGAAGAAGGAGCCTAGGTAGCCCTAAGTCGAAGTTTTGATAAGTTTGTATATTGGCTGAGAAAACTAACTGGGTTATGCATGTAAAGATATAATGTTATTATAAGAATGGATGATGTGGATATTATGATTTTATTTCACCATGTGATCATTAGAAAATTTTTACTTAGAACTTTTCCATTGCGATTTGCATTGCATGTACTAGTAAGTCTAGGTGCATACATTAATTTTTGACAAGTACGGGGGTGAGTAGCCTAGCATTACTTACCTTGACACTTCAATTTGTTTTGAATTACGAATGTAAATTGGCGACGTCACAGATACATAATAACATATACTACAAGTATGGAAGGATTAAGGATATCCATGTGATCCATTTGGAGAGTCATGCATTAATAATAGACATGGTCCAACTAATTTCTGGTACTAGATAAGATTAATAGTGGACTTATATATATATATATATACATATACATACTAGCCCACTAGAGGAGAATACTAGTGGACTTATGGCAAGTTGAGTTAGCTTTTCTCTTTGCCTTGATTCTTAGTTTTTTGGTACACACATATACATGATATATATGATCATCGATCTACGACTATTGTCATGTGTGTGTGTGTGTCTGTTCTGATTAAAAAAATCTATAGGTCCAAGAAGCTGCTAGCATACACCTAGCTTAAAATAAAATGGTAGTCAACTAATAAAGCCAAAAGAGTAGGGAAGGGTCTCTTTGAAAATCTTCCTCTTCGCGTATGTATTAGCGAAAAGGCCACAATTAACATGTTCACAACAAAATAAACAGAACATGAGGAAAGGGCCAGGAAGGATAGCTAGGATATTATCGATTAATATATATAAGAAACAAACAAGATAAAATTTAATAGAAAAATCTAAATAATAAATACGTACGCGATTATCATTATTAATTGCATGTAGATGATGGATCTATGAAAAACCAGTACCTTAAAACTTCCAAGAGGTGCTTGATACAAAAGTTAGCTCACTAGAAGAAAAACGAGCATTTGTGAAATTTTAATTCCAATCAAAACGATTATTTTATTAAGCAATGTACTTATGTCACTACTATCCTCATGGTGAACAAATAATTAATAACTAAACATGGGGGATTGCCATCCATGATTCCAGAATATTAAAATAACCATATTTGGGTGTAAATCTTATGATTAGTTTCGAAATTAAGAAGATTTATTAATTAGCCAGCCAGGTAATTATTAAAACAACCACCATGAACGTGATCGATCATCACTTGCTCCAAATTAACCATATATAGCATTAATAATATATATATATATATATATGTATGTATATATATATATATTCATCCAATAAATCCCTGAGGAAATTCCATCTTTGCTAGCTGCTAACCGCAAATATTATTAATGAAAACACCCATTAGTTTCATGTTACAAACTCGAGTTGATCCTTTTGGTTACAACCCCACCAGATATAAGTCCTGAAAATTAGGGTTCCAAAATTATCCCAAGAGATTACATAAATAAAGAAACAAGATATTAAAGAACTTAAAGTAAAAGAACATAATACAACAACTTAAAGTATAAGAACTTATAGAGATCATACACACACGGACGAGGTTGCAATATTACCATGGATCTAAGAGGTAAACTAAGCTTGAGGGAGAGGAACACAAATCAAAATAGAAATCATGAAACAAAGGCATGCATCCCAAATTGAAGACAAAATAATACGGGTAAAAGGATTTTAGAGGGAAACAACAGATACTGACCTCGAGCTAGCAGATTGGGCGAGAAAGAACCCAAAAATGGCCGAATTCTTGTCGGTGAAATGATTGATCTCGACGGATGGAGATCAACAGCGGTGACAGAGTCGAATTTGGGAGCTAGGGTTTCTGATTGAATCTTCTGTCTTTGGGGGGGGGGGGGAGGAGGAGGGGGGTTTCCAAAAGTTTTAAGATAACAAGTTCTTCAGACATGTCCACATGTGAGTTGTTTATTAGCATGTGGCTAATAAACAAAATGACGGGTTTTGTGGCATTTCGTGGGCAAAACTATTTCCCGCGGTATGAACTCGTTGCAAAAGGTGTTTTTTATTTGTCACATGATAATCTATGGGAAACGTGAATTTAATTTGCCAGAGGAGTTGTTTGTATCAACAGGAAATATTAGCCATGACAGCTAGTCTTAGGGAAAAAATGGTCTTATAAACCCCTTAATCTTGTAATGACAATTATGTGATGATTTGATTATCTATCTAATGACATCATCTAGGGATGATTGAAAACCTATCCTTATAAATTGGTAACGAGAAAAATCTTTTCATTTTCGCCTTTAAATATCATCGCTGAATAATTCTAATTTGAAGTCATGCACCAATCTTTCATTTAAGTGTGTACTTGTACATGACACACGTATATATGTGTGTATATATGCTAATGTAACATATTTTAAATAATTTTATATGCTTACTTATTAAATGTATAATCAGTAAGTTATATCACATCATGATCAATAATTATGATCATTTTTACGAAATCATTTTAATATTATGTGATATACTTTTTTGGTAATATAGCATTTAAATCATATATATATATTTATATAAATTCCACTAACTCTATTATCTTTTTGTTTATTATTTGTCATGTTGGAACTTAGTTCAAAACAAATCAATTAACTACACATCTTTACCTAAAATGAGTTTTATCATTTTTAGTAAGTATAAATGCAAATATATATGAAAGTACTTTTTTACATATTTCTTAGAGTCAATGCAACAGTAAATCCAATGCAAAGGTAAATATGTATCATACAATGGTTTTACTTTGGAGTGGACGTGGTGTGAAAAGAGAGTTGCCACCTTGCAACAACAAATGGCTAGTACATCAGCATTCCACAAGCTGAATAATTTATAATCCTCATCACAGGTGATATTTTATTGTAAAAGTCAAGGAGTAAAAAGTAACCGCCAAAATCTACATGAAGAAAATGCAAAGAATTAGTTGGTGACTTTAACCTTAGTTGTATTGGCAAGGATGTGGAAAAATACTTGGCAAACAAAAGTAGAAAATTGTTTGAATAGGATGATGCACATAGAATGTATGCTTACTTTCTTGATCAACAATGTAAAGAACTTGCTTTTGTGCTTCCATTGAAGTTTATGAGAATGAATATATGAAAATTTCTTTTTGGATGCATGCAAAATTAAAGGTGCAGACCATTACTTTGGGATTTTTTTCACCTTTGATGTCAAATACTTGATATATAGTTTATAAGATGTCTTTTGCATCATTTTCTAGAAATAATTATCATCACCCATTTTGTTTGGTTTTGCCTAGTTAGCTAATGAAATAGTTGAGTCATATACATGGTTATTGATCAACATGGCAAGATTAATGTATGGGCATGCTTCGTCACCATAATCACCAATGTTGACAAGTCGATGACAAAAACAATTGCAAATTAGGTACTTCCAAATACAATTCATAGGTTGTGCTTGGAGGACATTTTGCAAAGATTTCATAACATATGATTCATATATTATCTATATAACAAATTTCTAGAATTTCAAAATTTTTTTAGTCATTGTATTCACGAGAATAACGATTGATGAGTTCGAGCAGGAATGTAGTTTACTATTAAAGTATGAACTACTACATAATACTTGACTTCAAAATATTTACATCTAATGGGAGAAATGTGTTCTGACTTACTTGAGCAACACTTTTTGTGTTGATATTTCAACAATTCAAAAGAGTGAAAGTATGAACAAGTTTTTTTCTAGAATTATGTTCGTTCAAGCACTATGATTAATGAGTTTGCGTGTCAATATAAGAAAGCCTTACATGCACTAAATGTTAAAAGAGAAATAAAAGTATGTGAAAACAAAATCTACAGGGATAGTTTTGAAAACATGTCACAAAATTGAAGAAGAAATAGCATCAATTTATACAAGTCTTTTGTAAATTTCCAAAATGAGTTTTTCAATAGCTAGCAATACAAGTCAACCAAATTTCAGAAAGAGGGTGAAAGCAAGATATATTGAGTGGCATCTCATGGTTGATAGATTCCTACTTATTATGTGATATTGAAGAGTGGAGAAGAAAATGTGCCATGTACATACATGTCATATATGTGAGTTCGTGAGAATTCTATGCATGCATATTCTATATGTTTTGGACAAGATAGCTCAATTAGATATTTTGCCACATTATTATTATATAGAGATGGATAATCAATGCTAGGAACCAAGCCATTCTTGACATACCTAATTATGAATGCATGTAATGACACAAAATGATTATACGATCAAGAAAAACAAGTTGATGATGTTCTTACAATATTGCAGAAGTTTGAACACAATTAATACAAAAGGCCAACCATGGCCTCTACCTTGCCTCATATAAGATTCTATCAATAGTTTCTTTCAATAGAAGATACTCTTGAAAAAAATTAGAGGTGGAGATGTACCCACAACTAAATTCTCATTTATTAAGAAGTTAAAGTGTGTCTCGGTTTTCATCAATGCTATAAGATCCTTCACAAGTGCCAACAATAGAATGACCAAAATTTTTGAATGTAAATAACCCAAAAGAGACTCAATTAGCAAAGAATAGGGGGGATGTAGCATTTACAAAAATGAGGTCATGCTAAGAACAATTGTCATTTATTGAGATATAACAAGTTATAAAATTATTATATTTTATTAATTTAATCTAGCATACTAATTTTTTTTTTTTACTTTTATTAGGGAGCTTGAAAATACAACAATTTCTGTATCTGAAAGAGAAAGATTGAATAGGGCAAAATGTTTATAGGGTTTAAAATATTATAACATTTTTAGGGATAATTTTAAAATACTTTTTTAATTGTGCATTACTGATGAATTTAATTGATCTTATTGTTATGTTACAATAAATCTCTCCATAGATGGTCTTGGTAAACAATTGACAAAATCTGATGAAAGTATATTAGAGTCTAAATATGAAAATAAAACCGGAAGAAACTTAAAACCCCATAAGTTTGAATTAGCAATCAACCGAAGAAATAATCGGTTTCAACATGATAAACAATTTTTGTTGTGCATCATTTAGGTTTCGCCCAAATATGAAAGGGAAAGATGAAAGTTGAGAAGAGTTAGAAGGGAAAGAAAAGTCCTGTGATAAAATGACGCCCTCTATTTATATGACTTGCTTATTACAACAACTAGCACTTGTTATGTTAAATTCTTGGTAATAAAATGATGGCAATTCATAGGTGGTGACCTGATTACGCCCAAAGAATAACGCAGTCGTTTGCAGTATAGTTTTGAGGTGTCGATTCCACAGGGAGATGGATTGAGAATTTGAACAACAGTAACGAAATTAACAAAAAGATTAAATGAGTGTGATAAGTAAATTTTAGAGTGTGATGTAAATTAAAACTAAATGAGTAATTTGAAAAATATAAAAATGAGACGAAAAGTAGAGCCTAGGGAATTCCTTGTGTATTTGTGGTATTCAAATTTATTCTTAATTCATTGATAACTCAATTAAGAATTCTATGTCCAAATTCTTAATCGGAAGATATAACATTAATAACCAAAATTTAAATCACATGTAACTCTTTGAAAAATCATTCTTCGCGCTTAACTCTCATAAATTGTTATCGATATTGAGAAAATCCAACGACGACAATATACCCAAGAGGCGATATTGCAGCAGAGAATTAAATCAATATAGATAATCAATTGCTCCAAACATAATTATAGAACTAATTCACTCAATAGAGAAAGCATGACTGAATCCATAAACGAAATACATTCTATAATTATTTGAAGACGAAAAAACATCACAAATAAATTGAGAATAATAGAACAAAAGAGTTTTAATATTTAAAGACCAAATACATGAATCAAAAATAAATTACAAACCCCATCACACACACAAGTTCATCCCTAGCCCTCCTTGAGAATTTAGTTACACATATTGAAAATATGCAACAAAAATTCTCCAAGGGATAATATGGAAGAGTCAACCATTATTTTCTTCTCTCTTCTTTGGTTTTTCTTTTCTTTTCTCAAGCTCTCAAGATAATGGCTCTTCCAAAGCATCCTCCCACACTAAGCATTGTTAGAACACACACCCCCCCTTCTATTTATAAGTATCCTTCATGCAAGTTGTCATGACAAAATCATCACAATTTCAACTTGTTTTGCCATGTGCCATTCTTGAATCCAAGTGATTTGTGAGTTGTCATTTTGATCATTTGTTTTCCCACCATGCATGAGCTGGATTTTGCTTGTAGGTTGAGTGTTTCAATTTTGCTTCTCTATCCATTAGTTGTCTTGTATGACTTAATATCTTGTGGTTAAATAATTTGTCTTGAAGAAACTTGAGTGCACTTCATCTTGCATATGAATTGATCATTGAATTTCCAAGTTGGTGTAGGAGTGCTTGCTGGAAAATATTATGATAACATTTGGATTTGATGCAAGTGGCTGAAAAATATCCAGGAACGTCAAGTGCAGGTGTGTCCACTTGATGGTTGATTTTTTCTTAGATTGAGTGGATATCTCTTCAAACATAAAACATAAAAGTTATAGATATTTCTATTGCGGTTCTATATCATCTTGAATCAGCTCAATCAGAGATTTGATGAGAGAGTTATGCCCATATTACGAAAAGATGTCAGAACTATCTAAAATTCCGCAATTATCTTCATTTGCTCCTAATGTCTCCATTTGTGTCCTAAATCAAAATATAAGAATAATGAGTATATTTAGGCATCAAATAAGAATAAAGTATTAAACATTAAGAGGAGAAAATATAGCATTTTGTATTCTCATCAATATATTAAATCATGCTTATATCTATTTCAAGATAAATGACCATTAATTTTAATAACATGAGTTATATCCATTATTTTCTCATTTCTTTTAGTATTTAAATAGAGTATTTAGAGTGCATTTTTGTGCACTCATCACTAGTCCCTAGCAATTTTCATGCAAAATGATGAGAAAGACTAAAGAAAATCACACATAGGGGCCATCAAGACACATTTTTCAAATTTACATATCAAAACAATCTTAGAAATTCAATAACCCTTTCACAAGTAATTCAAATATAGCAATCCATAGAGTGTGTATGTGTTTCAAACTATTTTTATCAAATCAGAGGTTTTGACACATGCAACATTAGAATATCTTAAGCAAAAAGCTTCAACTCCATAACTCATGGGTATAGAAGTGTTTCATGTATGGGTTCTCTCTATGGAGTTGACAAAAGTGTACATTTACTCTCATGGAAATTTAGCCAATTATATATAAGTAACAAGTAAACATTGATCTTATGATAGGAATACTAACAAATGAGATTTCCACCATTCTTTCTACAAGCATACTCAGGATCGAAAAAATCAACACAAAGGGTTGTAATGTGGCTTAGGGTTGGGGTTCATAAGAAGAAAAGGTGAAGAGGTTTCAAAAACTTCCAAGTATACACAAAAGGGAATCTGTTAAATTTTTCAGTAGACTATACTTTCCTTTTGATGTACTTTTCAATTTTTTAGATTTTTGACTAAGTATACTTTTCCATCTTCTTTTGCCACTGGTGTTTTCGCAATTTGATGAACTCTTTCATGAATAATTTGATGGACACATCTAGCACCATGCCATTTTTGTCATGGTTTTCTTTTTTCTTTTTCTTTTTTTTCAAATGATAATGTCACACCTAGTACACACTTGGAAGTAAAATGGTAGGAAAATATAGTGTATAAGCTATACTCCAATGTGGAGAGGTATGGATGATGTAGATATGAAAAGAAAAGGCCATATGTGTATATTGGCTCAAAATTGGCTGCTAGGGATCTATGATGAAAAGGCTCAGCTTGAAAGGCTCAAATGTTAATCCTAAGTTGACTTTCGTCATATCCTAATTATATCCACCATCTTACCACAAACCATGTAATGATATTCTCAAAAGAAGTGTCAAATTCAATAGATCAATGGATACTTATCACAATTTCTGTATTTGTAAGCTCTCAGTTCTCACAAAATTCACATGAATACTTGAGAAAAATAATTCTTTAGTTACATGTGTCAAATTACCATATTACCACAAAGTTTGGATAAGTTCATAAAAAAATTTTCTGTGGATGCTTTAGCAAAATGATTTAAGTTGGGTTTGTTGAATTTACCAAGATGGTTATAAATGAGCATGAGTATCATGTGTGAAAAGATACCTGTGTGAAAAAAATTTGGCAATTTTTTATATATTGATTGAAATATGCCACAGAGTTTAAATAACAGATTTGTATTTCCACCCCCCAACTTAAATGAAACATTGTCCTCAATGTTTAATAATCAAAATTGGATGGAGAGTAACTAAAAAGGGTAGGATACACCTGATGTGTGATGTAAATAGCTCGCTAAGCGTCAAAAGTAGTGATCTGAAATGACAAAATAAAACTATCCTACAAACAAAAATAAAGAAAACAGTAGTAAATAAAAACAAAACAAAACAAATAAGATGATAATAATAATAATAATGATGATGATAATAATTATAATAATAATAATAATTATTGTTGCATGCTGTGGTCAAAGTTGGTAGACCAAGTTGACAACCGGACTATCTTCCACTTCTTGAACTATTCCTCCTGGGTAAAAAACGAAACGCTTATTTGCCCAATAAACTCGGTGCTTGAACTTCACAGGTAGGTGGCAAGGTTTAAGATTAACTTTGGTTACTTGCCCACTTGAAGGAATCTGTTTTTCATTTTTCTCAAGAAACTCCTCAAACTTCGGTTGCCAAGCCCGTGTGCTATAATCTTGAGTATTGTCAAAAATTGCACAAATATTAGCTACATCAGATGAATCACTGATAGGATTATACTCAAAATCAACAATAAAATTCTCAAGGAGATTAGAATCATGAGTTGTGAAAACTTCCCTATCTATGAGTGAGTCAATCATATATATCTGCTGGCACTCGTGATTCTTCACAGTTTCTTGTGCCATATGTTGACCATGAGGTACAGACTGAGCTTGAGAAGGGAGCTTACCTTACTCATTTACACTCAAGAAACTCGTTATTTTAGATATCTGGCTCTTTATCTCCTTTTGTTTTTCAACAACCTGCATAATTAAAGACTCAAATTTTTTGTTAGTCTTACCCTGTACTTCAATAAATGCATGCAAAGTGTCTTCTAAAGAATTTCTAAAAGATTGAGGTGCATGGTATGGTTCAGAATATGATCTAGAAGGTTGTGCAGGCTGTGTAGGCTGTTGGTTTTCAGACTTCCAGCTGAAGTTGGGATGATTACGCCATACTGGGTTATAGGTTTCAGAGTAAGGTGTGAAGGGTTTTTTGTACATACCCAGAGCATTACTTTGTTCCTCATACATACCATTCATGTTAGTATGTGTAGGACACTCTTGGGAATGATGATCTATCCCACCACAGACAACACATGGCCCAAAAGAGTCTGCATGATTAGCCATGTGTGTTGATTTTGAGTTTTTGGTTTTCAATAACTCTAATTCTCTGGTGAGCATTTCAACCTTAGCCTTAAGGTTATCCTCCTCCCTTAGATGGTAAATACCACCACTCAAGTTTCCTGTAGGTCGTGACCTGTTTGTGCTATCAGTAGCACTAGGTCCATTCCAAGTATGAGCTTTTTCAGCAAGCTCATTGAGGTACTCTATGGTCTCATTAGGATTTTTCTGTAAAAATTCTCCATTGCACATTATTTCCACGAATTGACGTTCCATGGGCGTAATCCCTTCATAGAAATAACTCACTAAGCGCCAATTCTCATATCCATGGTGGGGACACATACTCAGCAATTTTTTAAATCTTTCCCAAGACTGGTACAAAGTCTCACTATCCTTTTGTGCAAAGGTAGAGATTTGTCTTTTTAAAGCATTGGTCTTATGTTGGGGAAAATATTTATTGAAAAATACTTGAGTGATCTCACTCCATGTTCCAATAGACCGTGGTCTTAGTGAGTACAACCAACTCTTAGTTTTATCTTTCAAAGAAAAATGAAAGAACTTTAGTCTTACCGTGTCGTCAGTGGTATTTTGACTGTAGAATGTTGCAACTACTTCCTCAAATTTCCTAATATGAACATAGGGGTTTTCATTTTCTAGACCATGAAAAGTCGGAAGTAATTGTATCATTCCTATTTTGAAATCTACGTGACGAACATTAGGTGAGAACATAATACAGGATGGTGTGGCTGTTCGTGCGGGATGAAGATAATTTTGGAGGGTTCTAACAGGTTGGTCCACGTGTTCACTCATCGCGTCAGAATTGGAAGAATTATCAAACATGCGATTAGAAAAATTAGATTCTGAATCTGATTCTAGCACGGGTCTACTAGCAAACCGTCCAAAAGAGTCTCTGTACCTGCGCATGTAAAGTAAAGAAAAGCATAATACTGAAAAAAAAAATAATTACAAAAAGAAAAGTTTAATAAAATAAAGATGTAGAAAGCTAAAAAGAAAATGAACGAAGTTACCGCTCTTTTTTTTTTTTTTTACAAACTACTAAAAAAAACTACAAATTCTTCTACCGTCTCCCCGGCAACAGCGCCAAAATTTGATTACGCCCAAAGAATAACGCGGTCGTTTGCAGTATAGTTTTGGGGTGTCGATTCCACAGGGAGATGGATTGAGAATTTGAAGAACAGTAACGAAATTAACAAAAAGATTAAATGAGTGTGATAAGTAAATTTTAGAGTGTGATGTAAATTAAAACTAAATGAGTAATTTGAAAAATATAAAAATGAGACGAAAAGTAGAGCGTAGGGAATTCCTTGTGTATTTGTGGTATTCAAATTTATTCTTGATTCATTGATAACTCAATTAAGAATTCTATGTCTAAATTCTTAATCGGAAGATATAACATTAATAACCAAAATTTAAATCACATGTAACTCTTTGAAAAATCATTCTTCGCGCTTAACTCTCATAAATTGTTATCGATATTGAGAAAATCCAACGACGACAATATACCCAAGAGGCGATATTGCAGCAGAGAATTAAATCAATATAGATAATCAATTGCTCCAAATATAATTATAGAACTAATTCACTCAATAGAAAAAGCATGACTGAATCCATAAACGAAATAGATTCTATAATTATTTGAAGACGAAAAAACATCACAAATAAATTGAGAATAATAGAACAAAAGAGTTTTAACATTTAAAGACCAAATACATGAATCAAAAATAAATTACAAACCCCATCACACACACAAGTTCATCCCTAGCCCTCCTTGAGAATTTAGTTACACATATTGAAAATATGCAACAAAAATTCTCCAAGGGATAATATGGAAGAGCCAACCATTATTTTCTTCTCTCTTCTTTGGTTTTTCTTTTCTTTTCTCAAGCTCTCAAAATAATGGCTCTTCCAAAGCATCCTCCCACACTAAGCATTGTTAGAACACACACCCCTCCCTTCTATTTATAAGTATCCTTCATGCAAGTTGTCATGACAAAATCATCACAATTTCAACTTGTTTTGCCATGTGCCATTCTTGAATCCAAGTGATTTGTGAGTTGTCATTTTGATCATTTGTTTTCCCACCATGCATGAGCTGGATTTTGCTTGTAGGTTGAGTGTTTCAATTTTGCTTCTCTATCCATTAGTTGTCTTGTATGACTTAATATCTTGTGGTCAAATAATTTGTCTTGAAGAAACTTGAGTGCACTTCATCTTGCATATGAATTGATCATTGAATTTCCAAATTGGTGTAGGAGTGCTTGCTGGAAAATATTATGATAACATTTGGATTTGATGCAAGTGGCTGAAAAATATCCAGGAACGTCAAGTGCAGGTGCGTCCACTTGATGGTCGAGTTTGTCTTAGATTGAGTGGATATCTCTTCAAACATAAAACATAAAAGTTATAGATATTTCTCTTGCGGTTCTATATCATCTTGAATCAACTCAATCAGAGATGTGATGAGAGAGTTATTCCCATATTACGAAAAGATGTCAGAACTGTCTAAAATTCCGCAATTATCTTCATTTGCTCCTTATGTCTCCATTTGTGTCCTAAATCAAAATATAAGAATAATGAGTATATTTAGGCATCAAATAAGAATAAATTATTAAACATTAAGAGGAGAAAATATAGCATTTTATATTCTCATCAATATATTAAATCATGCTTATATCTATTTCAAGATAAATGACCATTAATTTTAATAACATGAGTTATATCCATTATTTTCTCATTTCTTTTAGTATTTAAATAGAGTATTTAGAGTGCAATTTTGTGCACTCATCATGACCATAGTTTGTCATAACAAACCCGTGTCTAGCCGCAAGAAGGAGAGAATTGACAATATTATTAGTAACAACATAATGGTACTGAAATTAAAAGGAAATATTGACACATTAAGCACGTATTTATGGAGAAATCAATCTTATTCTTAAAAGCCACATTTCTTGACAATATTTCCACTGTAAAAATAAAATTGGTAGCAAAGGGTAGAAAATGTTGTAGTGCATGTCGTCCACTCTTTGATAGACTACACTTAAACCCACCTTGGACTAAAATTCATATTTACCTTGTTAACAAATCAAAATACATGCTAAAACTATACCATGTCTTGGAATTTTGAAAATAGTTAAAGCATATGCCTTTGACATTAATTATGGTGGCATTATGAAAGAAATTGTTTCACCAGGTTCATCTCAATAAATGTTCCACTTCCATTTTGAGTTTAGAATACTGCACAGCTTAACTATAGTACTATTAAGAAAGAGATATTGTTATAATTCAATAAATAGATATTGTTATATTAAGAAAGGGATACTATTATGTATTTCAATTTGAATGCCTATGATCACGTAAATTGGAATTTCTTGCTGTATCTACTTGAACGATGTGGTTTTGGAGAGAAGTGGTTGAAGTAGATAAAATTCTACATTTCAACCGTCCGATATTCTATCTTGGTGAATAGTTCACCAGTGGTTTTTAACTCTTCCTGTGACTTGAGATAGGGGGATCCGCTCTCTCAATTAATCTTTTTATTTGTCATGGAAGCTCTCAAAAAAATTATTATAGGCCTTGTGGATGGTAGTTTTCTTTATGACTTCTCGGTGGGGAATGGTAATTATGGCTCCATTGATATTTCTCACTTAGTGTTTGTAGATGAGACTCTCAGATTCTGTGAACTTAGCATCGGGCGGATTCAAGTTTTGAGGTCTCTACTTCTCTATTTTGAAGTGGTCTTAGAATTGAGAGTTAATCTCTAGAAGGTTGAAATGGTACCTGTAGGGATTGTTCCTATTGTGGCAACTCTAGCCTCTCTCTTGGGGTATCGGGTATCTTTTTTACCCATGAACTACCTTGGACTTCCCTTGCGTGCTTTTTTTAAATCAAAGCAGACTTAGGAAGTAGTTATCGAGAAGATGGAACGCAGACTAGCATTTTAGAAGAGGTTGTATTTGTTTAAAGGAGGTAGATTTACCTTGATCAAAAGACTATCCAATTTATCTCCCTACTTTTTGTCCTTCTTTCCATTACCAACAAAGGTTGCAAGTCATCTTGCGAAAATATAGTGGGATTTTTTGTAGAGTGGTTTGGGAGA
Source organism: Platycarya strobilacea (assembly GCA_036898215.1). Taxonomy (NCBI): domain Eukaryota; kingdom Viridiplantae; phylum Streptophyta; class Magnoliopsida; order Fagales; family Juglandaceae; genus Platycarya; species Platycarya strobilacea. Next base: position 29,712,816 of record CM072549.1, on the reverse strand, counting down.
TGAATTCAAGTTCCATTTGGTCAATTGATCAATAGTTTGTATTCCTTTCTTAGGGGGTGGCTTGGGAATTTGAAACTTGATGAAGTTCAACCAAACTCTTTTGAGCAAATGATTGTGACGGTATCAATATAAAAAGGGGACTTTGTGGGAGCCTATTATATAGGCACAAGTTGGAGAGACTTTGGGTGGTTGGTGTTAGAAAGAGGTAAGTGGACCATGGGTGGGTTTGTGGAAGCACATTAGAAAGGTTGAGAGATGTTCAAAAGACATACACATTTTGTAGCAGGTGATGGCTCTCGGCTTAGATTTTGGTATGACATTTGGTTTAGTGAACAAAGTCTCAAAGATACTTTCCTACCATTTTCGAGTTTGCACGAGAGAAGGAAGCAACGCTTTCAGAGCTCTTAGACTTGGTTTGTTTTCAGAAATGAGTTTAAAATGGGTTGTAATTAAAGTAAAAAGTTAAATAAAATATTATTCTAATATTTTTTTTTATATGATCTTTGTATTGGGATTTGAAAATTTTAAATTATTTAAATTTTTTTGTATTAAGATTTGAAAAAAGTGTAATGATTAGATGAGATAAGATGAGATATTTTTTTAGAACAAATGGGGCCTTAATGTTTTCTTCTGGCTTCCCTTAATGGAATGTGTTAATTTCATCAGGGTAGCCCAAGACTGGAAGTTGGAGATGATCACTAAGTTTTATGCGGCCTTGTATTCGGTACGTATGACAGAGGGCACAATAGATAGAATGCTTTGGAGTCTTTCCAAGAAAGACAAGTTCACTACTAAATCTTTTCACAAAGTTCTATTGAACCCAAGCATGCACACATTTCCTTGGAAGAGCATTTGGCAAACAAAAGCCCCTTCAAAAGCTGTATTTTTTGTCTGGATAGCAGCACTAGACAAAATTCTTAATATGGACAACTTGAGGAAATGCTAGATGATAGTTCTGGATTGATGTTATATGTGCAAGAAAAATAGAGAATCAGCAAATCACTTGTTTCTACCTTACGAGGTGGCAAGAAACTTTTGGGATCACTTCTTTGCAAGACTCGGTGTCTAATGGGTCATGCCTTTTAGTCTTGTGGATTTTCTAGCAAGTTGGAGAGGCCTCTAGGAAAATTCACAAGTCGCGGCGATCTAGAAAATGGTCCCCATTTACATGTGTTGGTGCATTTGGCAGAAGCGGAATGAAAGATGCTTCGAAAACTATGAAAAGAAATGGAGGGGCTGAAAATTTTTTTTTCTTTAAAACATTGTTCTCATGGGCAGCGACCATAGTTTGTAACGGCTTTAATGTTCATGACTTTTTATTGTCAGTTGTAAACTCTAGCTAAGTACTTCACATGTATACTTCGTGTATGTTTGGAATTTGCCTATTTAAATTGAATAAAATACTTTGATTACCGATAAAAAAAATAATAATAATTCAGTAAAAATTGCTAAACCTGATTTAAAACTAAAGGGTGTTTAAGGGTGTTTATACCTCCTCCCAGGTTACTTATGCTTATTACACTACGAAGGATACCGAGGTATCTAAAAGTAAAGCCATAAAAGAAGAAGCTAAAGAAAAAAATATTATTAAATAAAACAATTTGTCAATAATTCTTCATGTTCTAGGTCAACATATGGACCGTATTGAAGAAATTGACAAAGTCCTACTCCAACTTTCAAAATTGACAAACCTACTAAAAACCTTTGATTATTTTACCATATAATAGGCAAGGTCCCAAGATCAAATAGGCTAACGTTCTTGATGAAATTAATCAAATGCATGCTAATTTAAAAAATAAACAACCCTCTACCAGTGCTTTAAATAGCAATGGCAAGGACTATGTTTATGGTTTTTCTACAGAAGAATCATCTGATAGAAACTGCAACAATTTTTTTCTATTAATCTGGGCCATGAGATGGCAAGTTGTTTAGAGCAACATTGATATGCGGAGTCTCACAAGTCACAACAATCTGATCACTATTTTGGTACTCCTTGAAGCATGCTGTCCTCCCCAATTCTTCGACTTCCTCGATAATTTGGTCGAGTTTTGCCACCATCTCTACAAGCAAAGATGCAAAAGCAGCAAAAGGAAGTGCCTCCGAGAACTCAAGGCTCGTGATGGCAATCTTACTCAACTGTGGCCTTAAGAACTTCCGATCGGCCTCCTTTGATAGCTCGGAAGCCCTTTTGGTTTTCCATTCTGACAATGCTGAAGAGTCTGTTTTCACACTTGATAATGAGACTCCCGAGCCTTTCTGTTGCTTTTGGCTAGCATGTGCAGCAGCTAAAGCAAGCATGTTGGTGGCTTGGTTATTGTTGGAGCCAAGGAATAGCCTTGGTTGGGAATTTATAGCTTTATTAAGGTCTTGTAAGGCTTCATGGAGATGATCAGAGAGTATCTCGGGGGAGCAATGGCATCGTTTTCTTATGCTGTCTGCAAGTTCCATTAGTACTTTTGACACTTCCCCTGCAAGTCGAATGCAAGGCTCTTTGAAGAGGGCTCTCACTGATCGTGGGGTCTAGCCATAAAACATGTCAAATAAGAGATGGTTAAGGAAACAGAACATCAAATATAATTTTTCTTACGATAATTATATTTGTAAGCCGATGAGGACACATAATTTATGCCGTATACTTAATAAGATATGATTTGTTTTATAATTTAGCTTTAAACTTTTCTTGCAAATCAAATATTTTCATTTTCAACAGTGTGGAAGGTGTGTCCTAGACATTGTAGATAAAAAAGGACTCCTAATCTTTTAGAAATAAATCCACTAGAATGAAATAAGAAAAAAAAAACCGTTTATATTACCTGGATTTCTGTCTGCAAACATCCATGCAGGGCTACAACCGTGTAGCCAAAATGGCGAAGAACAGCTCCCAGTTTCACATACTGCTGCCATGGAAACCTATGACAGTATCTTGAGTGCCTTGGCTCCCAACTTGCATGTAATGCCTGCTTAGTTCACAATATCATTGACATCATTCCAAGAAAATTGAGGAGATAGTATATGTTCTATATCAATCCTTGAGTATAACAAACTAAACCAGGAGAATTTGAAAGCTTACCAACATTTCATCAATGGATTTCGAGTCCAAGACAGCCTTATAACCTTCGTAGATGGGATTCTCTGAAGATTTAATTTCAGTTACTTCTGTATCACTATCACTAAAGTACTCATTGACACATCCTGAAAAGTTTACATTTCATTGAAGCGTGACTGGATGCATAGAAAATAATGGTACCATACTAGCGCATCATTACAATTAGCATACCTGCAATAGATTTTGCTAGGCCTTCAAGCTTGAACACAGTGGAATGATGGAGGTCTTCCCCTGACCAATTTGGGAATATCAACAAACTCATGAGTAGACAGACACCGCAGCCAATGGCAATGCTGTAGAAACGGTCATGTGCAATCTTTAAGACATTCTCAACACGGTAGCTCGATACAGTTATAAGATTAAAAGTCAAGAGAAATATCACAACTCCATAGTCATAGTTCCTCTTTATATTGGGAAAGAACCTCATGTATGTAGCTGCAGCTCCTGCCAAATTGAATAAAAATTGGAAATGAAAAACAGGTTGATTAACTTGCTTCTTCTGTAATGCAACATAACATAACATATAAACTCAAGTCAGCTGAAGCTAGTACTAAATTTGAACAGTTCTTGTTATGACTCTACACCCTACATAAACCAACAAAATAAGGATTTCGACATTTAAGTCTTTTGTTATAGATTGGGAAAATGTTTGGACAATAACACTATAAAATTTCATCGAAACCCATGTCTCATGAAAATGGAACTTGAGCTATGGAAACTCAAAATTTCAGCAGGGTTAAGTATCATAATTAAAACTGCCATTTCTATCGAACAAGACAAAATTTTACTAAACTGCCGTTTGTTTAAATGAAATGAAGTTGATATGCAAATCAAGACTCATTTCATATCTTATGCAAGGTACAAGGTCAGTGAAAGGCCTGGGATTAATTGGCTACAGCTTAGTTTTAAGGTGAAACTTAATTACCAATTAGAAAAACTGCAGCACCAATGAAAATAGCTCGAAAGACTCGGCCGGATTCATTTGCAATGTACTCAATGAAGAAGGCCAATGATCCAGCCAATAGCGTCCCAAACCCTCTATTCAGCCCTTTGCACAAAGTTGCCCCTATAATCCAAAAACACTCTCAGCCAAATTTAGTGACAAACTCTTAAATTAACATACAGAAACAGTTAATTATGCAGATATACTAACCTGCTGTAAACTCTAGCACAACAACCACAGTCATGATTGCCCAAATGGCACTATCTCCTATCCCTTTGAACAGGGGTTCTGTGAGATATAATAAGGAAACCAGCGTCAAAGATAGACCAACTTTCAAAGAGTGGATCACCCTTCTTGGGTCTTCTTTTCCCACTTTCCACACCGTTGGCCACACCAAACCAGGGAATCTTTTCATTTTCTGGACAAAGATTTCTATACGTTTCCCCCAATCCCCCATGGTTTTAGTGGAATCCCCATTTCTGTCCATAGCCATTTCCATTCCTGCATGAACTTTGTTAAACATTTCTTGACTGGAAACAAGAAAAGCTATGGTCAGTAATGGTAACGGGAGTAATATTTTGTACAAAAAATGTTGATTTTAATGCAAAAGCTCCGATCTAGATGATTCCCTAGACCTGAGAAACAACAGTACCATGCAACCATGATATGGGAACATTAAGCAAATAGGAAAAAAAATGATACTTTAATTCGTAAGGTGGTTAGTGAGTTTCGTTGTATAATGAGAAACCCACCTCTCATCAAGAGGCTAGTGTCACTTTATATCTTGGGGCGAGAGAGAGAGAGAGGGGGGGGGGGGGTGTGGTGATGTGACTGGTGATGCTCTTGCTACATTCACATGCATTCCATTGGCATTGACAGCTATTGAAGGTCGAGTTGCTTTAAAGGGAACTGAAAGTCAAAACAAGGTAGACATGATTCAGAAGGTGATTATAAACTAGAGGTGTTTGCAATGCCCCCCGTATCTGGTAATTCTTCTTTAATCTGCACTCACTATACATATTAGAGATTTTTTGTGAAATGGAAAAAAATTCCTTTCTTGATTGATTTGCACCATCAGGAAGGTGGAAAAATTAAGAAGTCTGATAGAAAAATTATCAAAACTTTTCATAGATTAGTGCAGTGATTCAATGAAGTTACTGAAACTGGGCCTAACCATTGCATTATCATGTACTGTTGTCTTCAAATGAACTCAAAACCGTGATATCCAGCAGAGTTGGCTAGCTAAATGGATGCTGTCATTATCAATGGTAAAGTTAGGAGTTGACCCATGAAAAAGTGGGCATATGCATATGGTTATTACAGGACCTGTTGCTGCATTAAAAGGTGCGGCAAGCTAGAGGCATTATTTCAGAATCACGGGTTATATGCAGTTAATCGTCCCAATTAATGCTTCTAACTTGCCGGAGGAAGGAAATTTTATGGTTAACCTAACAGTATGAAATTTGAGAGAAACTTTTTTTTCTTTCCGTGTGGTATGTTGTTCTCAATCAGAGCTAGCTGTGGCTGATTTTTATTGAGCAATCCACCCACCCGTGCAGTGCCAACTTCTTTCTATGAATCTAAGGCTTTCCATGTGGCACACTTCTTGAGTTCACAAGTGGCATAACTTCCCTTTATTTCACGAGGACTAAAAAGTTTGTTAAATGGAAGAAGAGGAGACCCTTCGGTTCTCAGTTCAATTGAAAACAATATATTCCTCTAACTATAGTGTCTAGAGAGAATCATCTTTGACCTTCACCACCTTTACCGGATCCAAAGAATCTCTCTCTCTCTCTCTCTCTCTGTCTCTGATATTTTTAAGTTCAAATGCCAGCAAGAGATCAGGAGAAAATAAGTAAAAACTCTTCTCCTCCATTGCAATTAAAGTTCAACGCTCCAATCCTAATCTATCTTTATTATTGCTGGACTAGAATCTAGAGCAATTCTTTAGACAAACAAACAAAAGATAACCGAACATTGTTATTTCCTAAACTGTAGTTAAAGGTCTGACCAGTAAAGAGTTTCCTAAATATTTCCTGTTTCAGTTAGAATGTCTAGTTTTGTTTGAACTAAATTATTTTGATTAAGTACCATAGCTTATTGAATTGATTACGTACCATAGTCTAGTTTTGTTTGTCTAGTTTTGTTTCAATATTTGCTAACTTAAATAATTGAATTGATTACGTACCATAGAGGAAATATTGCTAACTTAAATATTTCCTGTTTCAATTTTGTGGGGATGGCCATAATCAGATTTATAGGGGACAACCTTTGCCTATTGAATTGAGGGATTGTTTTAATCCGATGGTGATTAGGTGTTAATAAATATTTTCTTTTTCATCATACTGTCCTCTTCTTACTACCATTTACTACTAACATCAAAACTGGCAAAGAAAATTCCTCTTCAACAAGATAAAAGATACATGCACTGCAGCGCAGACATGGGTGCCACCCAAAACAGGTGGAGGAAGGAAAAAAGGAAAGAAAAAGAAAAAGTGCAAACAAGTGAAAAAAAAAAACAGAGCCCCTCCTATTTGTAATGCTCTTATAATTGTTATCCATGAGTCTCAGTTCACGACTCAAAACAAAAAGAAACTATCTTGCCCCGTAAACACGGATTCTTTGTTCAATTGGGACCCCGCAACAGGGACAAGTAGCTTTACCCCTTTTACCATAGCTATCACTGCAGTTGGCACATAGAACTTGATGAGCACACGGCAAGAAAACGATCGACACTTCATCTTTCGAACAAATCATGCATTCTCTATCACAATTGGCTTCTTTATCTGAGGAATCTTCCTGACCATATAAGTCATGAAGCAGCTTAGCAATTGTTTCTCCTTTTGGTTTTGCTTCCTCGTCAAATGGTGTGGAGATCGTATTTGATGGATACTGCGACTCAGGGGATGGAGCAGAAATTTTGAGACGTGAAAGTTCTTGCTCAAGTCTCTGAAGATCATCCTTGTGCCGCTGGAAGTCTATTTCTATCTTTAGACGCAAAGCCTCAACTTTTCTTTTTTTACTGGCCTCAGCGGCTTCCTTGGAGCGTCGTTCCTCCTCCACTTGTTCAAAGGCTAGCTCTTTCGCCTTCAGCTCCTGCCTCCACTTTTCCTGTAATGAGAATAGTGCTGACATAGTTTAACTAAGATATACATGGAAATCATGGGAACATACAAGCCACAAAACCGAATAATAAGCAAGCACCTAACTGGGACAGTCATACTTGCAAAGATTATAACAAGGATGAAACTGGCACAAAGTTCCTAAGGTGTTAAATTGGGATTAAGGTTCCTAAGGACACACTAAGATTATTAGATGAATGGGGATTGGGTTGGTGATCAGAAATTCTGGAACCTCTACCAGAGTTATCAGATTCAAATGACTTCATCCCCATTTCATTTCAAGGCATTTGCTTTATCCTCATATGTATCATTTATAAAAATGAAATATATTACCATCATGTACATCTTACAGAATAATTAAGCGATATCACCGATGGGTCTAAAATTTTGAAATCCAACTTATCATATTTCCATTGAACATATTGCTTCCCCAATCTTAGCTGGTTCCCCATTTGTTAAACTCAGCCCATACATTGCATATAATCATCTTTTGACTCGTCATCCTATAGCTTTTGTACACGTATTCATGGCAAGTGAGCATTAAGCGATGCAAATAGACATGAAAGTTTGTGCGTGTGTGGTGTGATGATGGATAAATTAACATTCTTAACACACCTCAGCTTCTTTCTGGGCCTGTGTGATTAGAACCATCTGTTGTTGCAATTCCATGATCTTCTGTTTCTCGTATGCAATCTCCTCCTGTAACTTTGTTTTCTGTTTTTCCCATGCCAAAAGCTTCTTCATGCACTTTTTCTCCCTCTTTGCGACCTCCAAACATGTCTTGACTGACTCTGATGCACTTAATTTAGAAGCCTCCATCTCTGCTCTGATTTCAGCATTCTCAGTCTCAAGTCGTCTCACAGCCGCATTTGCCCTGTCCACTTGACCACTAGCCTTTCTCAATGCATTCTCCATCTCCGAGAGTCTCTTCATGGTTGTATCATCAAGAGTCTGTTTCCCTTTCTTCAACCTTTGAGTCTCCTCCCTTTCCATTCTCAACATCTTAAGCTCAGTCAGATCATGGCAAAGCTTTCTCGCAGCTTGCATTGCCTTCTGATGTGCCCATTCCTTCCGATCCTTCACTTGTTTCTCGAGTTCATTTACCTGATGAAGCAAAGTTACAATCATCTCATCCTTCTGACCTTCTGCCACAGAATCCCAACTCTCATCAAGCTTCAAATCACGAAATTTACTCAAAACTGAGTTTACAACCTCTTGGTTGTTAAGACCCAAAGAATCCTCATTCTGCTCGGCTGGAACTTCAGCTCCCAATACAACATGGGCATCCCCATGCGACAAAGCACTCGGGCAGGCTTGAGACTGCAGCTGCAGCTGTTTTGAGTTGGCCCGGAAACCAGCAGCAAAACTTGCAACATTCCTTTTTAATAATGACTTCATCGAAGGAGAAAGATTAAACCTCTTTGGGAACTCAATATCTCTAGGCAAAGTCACCTCATTAACTGGAAACTCCGACCCTCCCCCATTCCCAAAACCCCACCCACCATGAAACCTACAAAGTGCTGGGGCCATAGCACCACGACCACCCACACTCTCAACACCATTAGACACAGAAGGACCACTACTAAGATTCTTATTGCTCATATTCAAAGGAAGCACCGGGATTTCAATGCTACTCGCCCGACCCACATGAAGTTCACTCATAAGCAAACACCACATGGCATCACCCTTACTCAAATTTGGTCTAACCTGCTGCAAAAGACACACCATACCCGCAAGCGAGTACTCCTCCAACTGCCTCAAATCCGTGAACACAGGCTCTGAATCATCCGAATTCCCATCACCACCACCGTTACCTCGATCACTAGTACCACTACTAGTCAAATACGCCAAGGAGTTATGCATAATGTTTGTCAAAACATCCATACCACCATACCAATGCCCGTTTCTCAAAATTGCTTTCAGGGCAACATCCTCATCATATCCCAATGCAACAAGCTTAGAAAAAGCTTCATTGTAGAGGAATTCCAAGTTTTTTAAGAGAAACTCCTCTATTTGTTCCTCGGTGCAGTAGCCCCACCCGTTATCTTCGGTATCAGGTTCATTAGAATCAGGGTTTTGGGTCGAGTCCGTGAGACCCAGATGATCCAGACGGTATTTCCAGGATTTGAGACTCGAATCATGTACAGATTCGGAGATTGATTCTCTGTCTAAATGAATATTGGAATCGAATTCAGGTTTCACCGATCGGAGCCTCCGATTCGCTCTGATGTGCTTCTCTCTTACAGTGCAACCCATGTGGGTGTATAGGTTTAAACAGAGAGATTGATAAAGAAACGCAATAGAATTTCAAAAAGAAAATGACTACTAATCTTTATGAAATAAGAACGAATCTTGATGCTATCTGAGACTCACTGCATTTCTGGAGACTGGAGACGATCGGCGATCGATTCTGCACCACAGCAGCAGCAGAAAGAGAGAGAGAGAGATTGTAAACGCGCACGAGTGGCTGACAACTGACAAGGGAAGGGCACGCAGATTGCAGAGCTTGATATATATATATATATATATATATTTATTTATTTATTTATTTTCTAGACAAGTTAAAGTATATTATAAATTAACAATTATAAGATACAAGTTTCTAACGAGTTCTTAACAGTCATCTCAAAAAATTAATATACAGTACAATCAAAAAAAAAAAAAACCAAAATGATGAGTTACTAAAGAGGGTCTGTATAGTCAAAAGTGGTTGTGCCAATAATTTCAATAAAGGAAGGAATTGCTTGAAGATGATTTCAGATTGTAGCAAGAAGTCATAGTGGTGAGATGTGCATTGTACCATGTTAGTTTAAGCAGATTGTGAAGAACTTTGTTGCCACTTTCATTTGATGTTTGGTTAGTGAAAATAGGAATATATTGAGGCTAGAATCAACACCAAATCTCCAACAAATGACCCATGACAACAAAAATGCGTGTACTACAAAGCCACTGGATTTGGAAAATTAGGTGCTGCGAAAACCGTCGGGGGGTGCATGGACCACAAAACCGCTTCAAGACGCCATAACACGAGTGCAAAGTGCACGGCTAGAGCAGCATGGGTCGTGCATGCACCCATCGGAACTGCAAAATCTCTCCCATAACTTGAAGATCAGCGGCTGTAGGGACTTGCGGGTTGGCGCATATGGGTCGTAGAGGGCCAATACCTACTATCATCTCTTATATTTGTAAAATAGTACGTATAATTCTTGTATGTGTAGAAGGTGTTCTACACAGGGAATAGTTGAATCATCAAATGTGAGGTGATTGCAAGTGTAGAGGGTGTTGAACACAGAGTCTTTGTAGCGGTGTTGTTCAAAGGGGTAATAGGTTTCTATCTCTACCTGAAAGAGATTGAATAGTGAATTTAAAATTCTCAATAGGTAGTTTGAGGTGAAGACGTAGGCAGTGGAACTGAATTTCGTTAAAATATTAAGTTTGCTTCTTATTACCCTTACTTTTTATATTTCTTGCTACTTCATATTCTGTTTATATTTTATATTGTGTATTTGGTTTATAATTGTTAATTTTTAATATAACGCAATTCACCCCCTCTTGTGCTAGTAATCTGGACAACAATTCTTTTAAAAAAAATAAATAAATATGAAATTTATATAAAAATTTAATTCTTCTAAATAATAAATTTAACTCTTTTTAACTGATTATGTTGTATTTATATACTCTACAATTATATATGCCCCTAAATAATTTGGTTTAATTAAGTGAAAAAAATATTAATTAATCTAGACTTACGGATCATACAGTATTTACATCTATAAAAATTTTGATCAAATCTATTTTTTGCAAAAGACATGAACGATCCTTTTAACGCCATATGCTTGTATAAATTATTTTCTCATATCAAGTATACATGTAAATTTGAAATCGGTGATGCTGATTTTAATTGTAAAAGTTGTCATTGTAGTCACACTCACATTTTGAGTAACTTTTTCTATCAACCACTTTGGGAGTAACTTAAAATATATCACATACTCAAATATGACTGAAGATAACAATTTCTTGGATAAAGAAAATCATATTACTCAATTAAGAACTATTCGTGTAAATACTAATTTATATAATATAATATTTTTGAATAAGATATGAGTATTTTGTGTCTATAATTAAGGCTGCAATCGAGACTCAATTGAGATTTTTATTTATTCTTTTTTTGAACTCAATTCGATAAGTTAAACTTGTAACTCGAACTTGAGTTTGAGTTCGTCTTACAAACGAATAAGACGAACTTGAGTCAAGTTGAGTCGAGTTCGAGCTCGAATTATTTTTAATTTTTTGAATAAAATTTAAAATTAAATGAATAAAAAATAAAAATCTAATAAAATATTATTACTTAATATATAACTAGTTGATATTTATTCATAATAACAATATGTTATATGCTTATATATATTATTAATATATACATATAATATGATAGCATATATATATTTCATACATATCAGTTCTCACATATAAATATATAAAATTATTAAATTTTATAAATTAATTATTTTATAAATTGTAAAATATAGTTATGAAATATATTCATTATATAGACATAAATAATTAGTTAACATATTACAAATTTAATTATAAAAGTTCTATACTTATATTATTAGTCTATATTTATATTATTAGCAATATATATATATATAATATTTATCAATATATGAATGAATTTTAATCGAATCGAGCTAACGGATCGACTCGAGTATAAACAAACGAATATTAACGAGTTTTAGCCGAATCGAGTCGAGTTTTTTCGGGTATGTATTATTTACTAATCGAGTAAGTATCTGCTTTCACAAGTAAATTTTTTTTTTTTTACGAGTCGAATTCGATTCGAGTTTAATCGAACGAGCTGTTGAGTAGACTGAATCATTTATAACTATATCTAAAATCCAAGAGTATGATCTATTAATTAATCGGGATAAACTAATTACTATCGGGCACAAATTTAGACAAAGTTGATCCGTTCGGAAAAATTGTGTGTCATCGTTGAATCAAATTTAGACTGCGTATGAATTAATTTTAATCTAACTCAACCAATTATATAGATCGAGTACCAAACTCTGATTCAATTAATTTTGTATTAATTCGTCACGTAAAAAAAAGTTAAAAGTTGTAGATCCTAATTGGCATCTACATACATGGATCATGATATTTTTTTATTTTAAAAAAGGAAAATACTTTAGTCACTAAAAATTTATATAAAAATAAATTTACAAATTGATATGTTATATTAAATTATAAAATTACTTATATTATAAAATTACTCATATTATAAAATTACTTAATTAGATCTAACGGATATTATGAAGCTATATTAATTTGTAGGTTTTTTTTTATGTAATCTTTTTATGTCTATAACAGTTCTCTTTAAAAAAAAAAAAATTATTATTTTATATTTGGACAAGGTGGCACTATTTTTGTGGAGCAGATCATAAAAATAAAAAATAAAAATAAAAATAAATGATACTCTTCTCACTAATAGCTCCAACTGTGAGATCTGTAACTAGATTTTTTTTTTACTTAATAATTAAATAAGTATTTTTTTAATAATGTTGTACTTTTAAAATAGATATTTAAAAGTGTTAAAAAAAAAAAGGAAATGCATACTTTCATCTATATTTTGTTTGCATTTTTAATATTGAATTATCATAAATGCTAAGGTACCATTAGTCGGGTTAGAAAGCAGTGAAAGATTCAAAACTTCAATTTGGATGCAAATCATACCCAATTAAAGTTTAAGGAAGGAGGTACTGATGATAAGACAATAGTGCGCGAGACAAGAAATCATGTAACTAATCTTAAAAAGTTCTATAACAATAAGATTGTATTAAGTAGAGATCATTATTATATTTGATCGAGGTATGAATGTCTTGCTATCATGTAACTATATATGGGAGCATAATATTGTATGATGACTAAATCTTTTGTTAGGGTCAAATGACCTGGAATCCCATTGCTCAATGAGTAAGACTGCAAAAGGTAACTGCGAGAGAAATCCCTCCTTTCGAGAAATAGGCCCTGGCCCACTTTGGACTAATTAGAGATAAGAAACTCAAGCCTAAGCCCAAACCCATCCGTGTAGGAGGGCGGGAAGATTGGGGGCGAAAGGAAGATGACAATGGAGTACAGTGGTGAAAGGAGAGGCGGGCGAGAGAGAAGGAAATGACAACCATAGGATGATGAAAGGAGAGCTGAGTAGACTATGAGGAGCGGTCAACACCATGAGTCAGAAGGTGATGACGGTCAGTCAGAAGGCACAAGCATCCCCATTCCGCATTTATTGCCAACCATCTACTACGAACATGAGGCATTAAATGTGTTGCACTGCTCCCTAGATATGCTAATTCTAGACGAACTCCCTCCCTCATTGAATTAAATGTGGGTCAAGGATTTGGACATACCCTCCCGGTCAAGGCGATGGGCCGAAACCTAGGGAAGACAGAGCGGCCTTACTTGAACAGGGTTCCTTAGAACCCCACGAAGCTCAAGCTAGATGGGACACACAGGATAGCCACGACCAGCATCTGCTTCACCCAGCCTGACCCTATAAATGGTCTGGAACTTTGCCACCACGGAGGTAAGTGTTCTATCCATAAAACTGATTACTTAAAGATTTCTCCTACTTCAACTAACTTAATCTTTGAAATTGCCATGGTATGATGGAGCACCACCATTGACCACTTCCTACAGAGACAAGTTTTCCCTTTAGAGTCGTCTTGGAGCCCAAGTGTGGAACACGACATCAATAGTGGCGCCGTCTGTGGGATCACTTGTAGATGTAACGTGTACTCCGTATATCGGCGACAACACGGTCCCAAACAACCAAGAGATGGAAGCTAGACTCGCAGCAATGGAAGAGACCATCAGGAAATTGACGGAAGAATGGCAAAGAATGCGCAGCCGACCATGAACCATCTGCAAGTACGCATGCGTGCTCTCGACAAGAAGAAGAGGCCCTCGACTAGGTAGAACTCAAAAGACACAAATTACACCAAGAGTTAAAGGCACTGGGAGATAAGTATGAGGAAATGGCCAAGTTAATCGAGGTACCATCCATAACCAGCCAATTGCACAGCAGCTTCGAGATGCCATACAACCTTAACGTGATGGCGGTGCCACTCCTGCCAAAGTTCAAAACACCACAAATGGAGCTGTATGATAGGGGAAACGATTGTTCAAGCATTTGGAAGCATACAGGATGCACATGAGCCTGCACGATTACCTGGGCGAAGTGGCATGCAGAGAATTCCCCCTGATCCTGAAAAGAGCTGTAAGGGCATGGTTTGGGACCATTCCCATGGGAACAATCAACAACTTCAATTGTTTGGCCCATATTTTTCTGAACCAGTTCTTGGGCATTCGCAAGAGGAGACGTCTGGTTGCCTATCTCCTTATAGTTAAACAAAATGACCAAGAAAGTCTAAAGAATTATTTAGCTAGGTTCAACCGAGAGTGAATGATTACGGACAACTAGGATGAGAAGATCACCTTGGCCACCCTCCTGGGAAGAATATGGCCCAGAACCCGTTCATGGCAGAAATCGCCCGAAAAACTCCATCATCCTACAACGCAATACTGGGACGCCCCACATTGAATCTGCTGAGGGCAGTTATCTCAATGTTCCACTTGAATATGAAGTTTCCAATCTAGGAAGGGACGGGGGAGATCTAGGGAGAGCAGGTCCTTGCAAGGGAGTGCTACGCCCATAAACTAAGACATGAATACCAAATGCTTACCAGTGACATGGAGGTGGCGACAAGTTTGCCCACTCCACCACCGCTAACAGAGTGGGACGACGAAATGATAGATGAGCAATCTCTCAAGAAGGCCGGACCCAAGGAGCCAATGAATCTGGTTACCCTTGACCTAGCTAAGCCCTAACGAAGGGTTCAAGTGGGCACCAAACTGACCCCAAGCTTCAAAGCCAGGTTGCAACAAATTCTGATAGAATACCAAGATGTCTTCACTTAGACTCATGAAAACATGCTCGAAATAGACAACTCTGTGACCGAGCACCGGCTTAACATCAACCCGAGCACTCAAAAGTGAAGTAGAAGAAGTGGAGCTTCTATGCCGAGAAAGGTATGGCGATCGCCGAGGAAGTTGATCGCCTGTTGGCAGCAGGGTTCATCAAGGAAGTCCATTATCAAGAATGGCTCTCCAACGTGGTGCTTGTAAAAAAGGCAAGCGGCAAATTATGCATTTGCTTCAATTTCACAAACCTCAACAAGGCGTGCCCAAAGGACAGCTTCTCGTTGCCCCGGATCGCCCTAATTCTCAATTCAACCACAGGCCACCCATTCCTCAGTTTCATGGACACCTATTCTAGATACAACCAAATATGGATGAGTTCGAATGACGAAGAAAAGATGGCCTTTGTCACTGACAGGGGATTGTATTATTACAAAGTGATGTCGTTTGGGCTCAAGAATGCGGGTGCCACTTACCAACGACTGGTGAACAACATGTTCAAGCAACAAATCAGATGCAATGTGAAGGTTTATATCGACGAACTCTTGGTTAAAAGTGACTTGCTTGACAAACATCTCAACGACCTGAAGGAAGCCTTCGTCGACCTCCGCCGATACAAGATGAAACTCAACCCTGCAAAATGTTCTTTGGCGTGGAGTTGGGAATGTTCTTGGAATATATGGTCCCTAAAAGGGGGATCGAAGTCAATCCAAAAAAATAGAAGCTATTACTCGAATGGCAGAGCCACGTAGTTACTAGGAGGTACAGTAGTTGGCAGGCAAAGTAGCCGCCCTAAACCGTTTCATCGCACATTCCACCGACGGGTGCTTGCCTTTCTTCAAAGTACTAAGGAAGTTGCAAGAGTGGGACTCAACCTGCAATAAGACGTTTGACGAGCTAAAAACATACCTGACGCATTCCCCCTACTCGGCCACACAAAGCCCGGCGACGTGCTGATAGTATACTTGTCAATCTCCCCAAATGTGGTCTCAGCAGTCCTACTATGGGACACTACAAAAGGACAACACCCCGTTTACTATGTCAGCTGGGCCTTCAGAGGCGCTGAAACCGCGTATCCACGACTTAAAATGCTGGCCTTCACCTTGGTCATCGTCGCAAGGCGACTTAGACCCTATTTCCAGTCCCACATCATCCAGGTGCTCACAGACCAACTCCTGAAATCCATACTACAAAAGCCGGACATCTTGGGAAGGCTGGCAAAGTGGACGATTGAAGTTAGCGAATTCAACCTAAGGTATGTCCCAAAAACGTCGGTGAAAGGGCAGGCACTGGCAAATTTCATCGCGGAGGTCAATGACTTTGCAGAGGAGTTGCCCTGCGCGCCTCCAAGTCAACCATGGGTGGTCCACGTGGATGGGTTGGCTTACAAAGTTGTCAGGGGCGTGGGAGTGTACATCTTGACAAAAAAATGCGAGCAGCATAGCTATGCAATCAAACTCACCTTCAAGGTCACCAATAACGAAACTGAGTATGAAGCCTTGATCGCGGGATTGACGTTGGCAAGACTCTTGGGGGCAACAGAGGTAGAGGCTCGCATGGACTCCCAAGTCATGGTCAACTGGGTCTTAGGAACCTCCGCAACAAAAGGAGAGAGGTTGAAATAGTACCTCTAGAAGGTGTGCGAGGCCGCAACCACTTCAGGTTCTTCAACATTCGGCAAATCCTTAGGGCAGATAACCATCAGGAGGACCAATTGGCAAGAGCCGGCTCAAGGGAACAAGGCATTACCCTTCTAGGGGGAGCAACTGTAAGGGTGGCTGATGTGCCATCAATAGGAATGGAGATATTGCACGTGGCAATAAGTGTTCCCGACTAGGCGTAAGAAAATATGGGCATATTTACACAATGGAAAACTTCTAGTGAACCCAACTGAGGTAAGAAAAATCCAGAACAGGGCAACAATGTTTGCGCTATTAGAAGGGGTGCTATACAAGAGGGGCTTCTCCAAACCACTCCTTAGGTACCTATCCACGAAAGAAGCCTAGTACGTGATAGCTGAGATACATGAGAGAATCTACAGAAGTCACTTAGGAGGTGGGGCCCTGGCAGCAAAGGTAACAAGGGCAAGATATTACTAGCCAGGCATGCTCGGGGACACAAAGGAATTCACCAAAAGGTGCCTCCGTTGCCAGGAACAAATGCCTATGCCCCACCTCCCGCCAGAAGAACTAACTTATCTTATGGCACCTTGGCCCTTTGCCCAGTGGGGACTAGACCTCATCGGCCGCTCTCTCACCGCCGTAGTGGAGCCAAGTTTGTCATGGTCACAATTGATTACTTCACCAAATGGGTCGAGGCTGAAGCTTTGGCGAACATCTCCTCTCACACCATCACAAAGTTCTTCTGGAAATCAATCGTTTGTTGATTCGAAATCCCCCAGAGCTTCATGTTAAACAACAAAAAGCAGTTTGATTGTTCTCACTATCGAGAATGGTGCACAGAATTGAAGATAAAGGTGAAGTATTCCTTACCCGGCCACCTCCAAGCCAATGGGTAGGCGGAAGCGACAAACATGACCATTCTATTGATACTCAAGAAGAGGCTTGGCTTGCACAAATGGGAGTGGGCAGATGAGCTCCCGGGCGTCCTATATGAATACAGGACAATGGAACGAACCCCAACAGGTGATATGCCATTCAGCCTCGCTTATGGAACCGAGGCACTCATACTAGCTGAAGTTGGGGCACCTATACTCCGAATCTAGTCATTCAACCCAATCGCCAATGTCGAAAGGCTGGCAGAATAGCTTGACCTCCTCCAAGAGCGAAGGGTAGACACAGCAATACAGACAACATATCACAAGCGGAAGTACGAACAATACTTCAACAGGCGAGTAAGACCATGGGCATTCAGACCTGGCGATTTAGTCTTGAGACAGACAGGAATCACGACGCATGAAGAACAAAAATTTGGGGCCCCGATAGGAAGGCCCTTACATAGTAACCTTCACCAATTGGCTGGGGTCTTACAGACTCAAAGATAGTCAAGGAAAGGAACTCTTGCGCCCATGGAACACAGAGCACCTCAAGAAATACCATCTATAAGAAAATGATTCCGCATGTAAACCTTCCGCTTGATCAATGAAACCCAAACAAAGAAATTCTCAGAAAAAAATTAGCATCAATCATTAAAGGCTTGCAAATCGCAAGGTTGAGTCCTAGGCGCCTGCCCATTCAACCCACACATCATAGTTTGCCAAGCACTGAGTTTGAGGCTAGACAACTCGAACACATTCGAAAACCCCATTCGCCCAAACAATCAAGGCTTGCAAATCGTGAGGTTGAGTCCTAGGTGCTCGCCCACTCATCCCACGCACCATAGTTCGCCAGGAGTTGAGTTCGAGGCTAGACAGCCGGAGCACACTCGTAAACCCCCTTCACCCAATCATTGAAGGCTTGCGAATCGCAGGGTTGAGTTCTGGCCGCTCGCCCACTCAACCCACGCACCATAGTTCGCCAAGGGTCGCGTTCGAGGTTAGACAACCCGAGCATACTCATAAACCCATTTCGCCCAAACAATCAAGACTTGTGAATCACGAGGTTGAGTCCTGGGCGCCTGCCCACTCAACCCATGCACCATAGTTTGACAGGGGCTGAGTTGGAGGCTAGACAGCTCGAGCACACTCGTAAACCCCTTTCGCTCAATCATTAAAGGTTTGCAAATCGCAGCATTGAGTCCTGGGTGCTCGCCAGAACTCACTCAACCCACGCATCATAAGTTCACCCCCATCACACTTTCACTCTCCTAGAAAATGTACAAACGAAGGCAGAAAAGGAAACCCAGACTTTGTCAAAATCCCTATCGAAATTCTACCGATAAAGATTTGCTGGGTACTAAGGGTATAGGGGTACAATGGGTAGTACAAAAAGGAAAGGGAGAGGAACAAAAAAAAATCCCATTAACCTCGTGTATGCATTACAAACTTTACATGAGGGAAGGGAGAAGAAATAGCCATTCCGAAGGTGAAGGCGAGGGCTCCCCAGGATTGCGAGCCTCGAAAGGGGGATAACCTGGAGTCCTGATCTTCTTGCTGAAAGATTGGGCCATAGAGTCGAGTCCCGATCTTCTTGGACAAGTGCATGTAGTGACTGCATCCACATTAAATATGTTGTTAGTAAGAATATCTAATATTCTATGCATGTATTCATGAGACCATATGTTTAATTAATTAGTATGGAGGATTCACCTCAGACAAAATTAATGCCATGTCAATGAAATGGCATAAATGGTGTTTGTTAATGCAATTGGTAGCTTACAAGATAGCATATGATCATTTGATATTATTGGTAAACTTACAGGATATGTAGCCATATATATATATATATATATGATTCATGTCCAAATGTGTTATCGTAAAGGTCAGAGTTTTCTGCTGAATTATCTGATTCTTCAGTAGAAACATTATTGTTGTTTTTATCCTAAAGGGATTTTTTTAACAGTTGAATTATTTCTTTCTTCTTTAGTTATTCCAAATCATTTTTTATTTTAAAATAAGATGAACTATTAGAATCTTTTGAAGTAGTCTTCTTTTTGAGTTTTGAAGATGAACTCTTGGGAGTGTTCTTTTTCGAGGATGATTCTTTTGGATTCTTTGAAGTATGGTCCTGTGGGAGTAGGTACTCATGTGAAATAAAAATTAGATTTGTTATAGGAAAATCCTTGATACAGATTAGGAGTCTACTGCAGAAAGTCTCTTGAAATATACGAAATAGTATCATCAGTGTAGGGAAATCGATCCCACTATTTGATGAAGAAATGTCTAACCAAAATGTCACTAAACTTTTCATAATCTCATTTAAAAATCTAAGGGATTTTCTATCTTTTATAAAAATAGAGTACATAATGAAATTTAGAATTGTGGCGATCCATTTTGGGTGAATTGAATGTTGAAAAATACTTAATAGTCGGTTGAAGGCTATCTGGAAATATCTCTGGAATTGGACCAAATTGATTTCACCATCTTTGGAACTAAAGTGGGAAAGTATGTTTGCATTTCTTGACAAAATTAAGTAACCAAGAATTTTGATCAATAGTTTGGAAAAACATGAATTTGAACCAAGCATCAATATAATTATAGTAATTATAAGAAATATTTGCGAGTTTTTTTGAAGTGTAGGGATGAGTTCCCCAATCATCTTCTATTATTATTTTTATAATATAAGTACTATGATAAATTACATTGGCTTTATCTACTTTGCAGTAGATAGGTTTAATGGTAAGGGATCCCGCTTTGAGAAGAATCCCAGAATAGAATTGGAGATTATTTTTTGAATTTTCAGGGATCCGGTAGAAAGTAGAGGGAAAATAATTGGTAGCAATTTTGAGATCTGTATCCATAGTTCGATTTGGTTCTATGTAAAACAAATTTTGGAAAAAAAAAATTCTGAAATATTCTATTTTTGAAGTAGGAAGAAAGAAACTAGTAGGCTTAGCCATATTAAGAGGCATTGCATACAAATTATAGGGGGTTGAAATGGTTGAACTATATGAAGTAGGTTTAGGAGTGATAATATTCCTAGAAGGGTATATCTGTTGGCTATCTCTAAAGAAGAAGAATGAGGCACGAGCAGAGGTAAATTAGGAAGAGGAGGAGAAGGGGTAACAGGCTTCTTGTCCTTTTTCTTACTCATGTTTTCTGTAGATATTCACGAATAAAAAAAATATGAATGAAATTATCTGTCCCTTTAATATATTCAATATCAAAGTCAAATACACTTAAAATAGATTGCCATCATGCAAAAATATATTTTGATGCAATGCTTTGAACATCTTTTTTTAATACGTATTTAGCACTTTTGCAATCAATACGCAAGAGAAATTTCTTGTTTAGTAAATCACTTTGGAATTTTGAAATACATAGTACTGTGGATAATATCTCCTTTTTAATAATACTATAATGAAGTTGTGCAGGATTCTAGACTCCAAAGTGAAATCGAACAATTTGTTTAGATGAGCTTAGTAAAACTATTTGTTTCAAAATGCCACCATAACCTTTGTTAGAGGCATCTGTTTCAACAACTTTGAATGAATCAAAAGTAGGAATACCAAGACAGGGAAGAGTTCTGACATTTGTATTCATTTGTTGAACTAGATTGGTGTGAATTGCGTCCACTGAGGAGGATTAGAATGTAGTCATTCAAATAATGGACGACATTATTTTCGCATATTCTTGTAGAAATTAGCGACATAATTGAGAGAATCCAGAAATCTTTGCAATTGGGTTTTATCAAGAATAACATCTGAAAATTTGTCACCAAATTCAATGGCTCTTTGAATAGGTTTGATTTTGCTATTTGAAATATCATAACCAAGGAATCTAGTCTTGGTTTGAAATAATTTAATTTTCTTGGTAGAAACTACTAGACCATTTTGTCTTATAATATTAAGAAAGGTAGACAACTGTTTCTAGTGGTCATCAATAGGTTTTGAAAATATGAGAACATCATCTATATAGACGATTGTGAAATAGGTGAATGAGTTAAAAATATCATTCATAATGTTCTGAAATTCATTAAGAGCATTTTTTAAGCTGAAGGGCATCACATTCCACTCATAGTGATCAATTGGGGTGGAAAGTAGTTTTATACCTATTTGATTGCTTAATTTGGATTTGCCAAAATCCAGTTTTAAGGTCAAGTTTGGAAAAAATTGACTGCCTTACTCAAACGGTGAATTAAATTCCCATATGGTACCTAATCCACTCTAAGATTTTGTTCAAGGTTTGTAATTAATGACTAGGCGGAGAGACCCTCTCTCAATTTCTGTATTTTTCTAGACATAAAAAGCAGTACATGATTAGGGAGACTTACTATGCCTGATAATATTTTTTGCAAGAAGATCGTCAATTTCAGATTTGCAAAACGCTAAAGTTTCACTATTAATTTGAATAGGTCGAGTTTTAGTTGAAATATTCTTTTTAGAAAAATCTTTAACATAAAATAAAGAAACAATATGTTTCTTCTTATGCCAAAAGGCAGTTGGAAAATCAGAACAGACATAAAAAACCAATTTCTTGTGAAAATCATCGATTTTTTATTGAAGTAAAGGTATAGACAATTGTTCAGAAATTTTCTTGGTTTTGATTTCCTCTTGAAGGAAATTTAAATGTTTTGTTTTTGCAGAAAGTAAAGATGTCAAACTTTTGTTTCTATCGATTTCAAAACGGGAAGCAAATTTAAATTTGACTATTTGTCCGAAAGAGTCGGTAATGATACTATCATTTTCAGAAAGGAATGAATGTAAAGAATAAATAAAAGGAATGACCAATATGACTTTATTAGTCATATTTTTGACAAGAATTGAGGGAATTTTAAAGCAAATATTATCTTAATAAATATGAACAGTGTCAAGCTCATAACGGATCTTCAATCTGTGATCCATTTGCTGAAAAAACCCTTTCAGAAGACTTCTCATAATATTTGCTAGGTACTAATCCTTCTTGGATACAATTCATATCCGCTCTGGAATCAATCATGGCAATCACAGTAAATTGAAATTCACAACAAACAATAATAGTAACTTTGGATAACTATTTGGGGGGAATAGTGTGGTGAATTAAATGAACATATCTATCAAAGGCAGCATTAGAGACTTCGTTGTCATTTTTATGACTGGATTCAGATTCATTTTTTCATTCATTATCAGAAGGATTTTCCTAATCAAGTTGTTTGTCAATTTTTAAACATAAAAATTCCTGTTTGAAGGAATTATTTTTAGACTTAAGATTGTTGATCTCAGTTTTAGGCTCAATGATATCCTTTTTAATAAAAACAACTTCACATTGTAAATCGTTTGTTGAAATATCTTTAGATTTTTTCTTTTCAAAACGTCCCAAAGTTTTTTGAAAACTAATCTTTATTTAAAAGTTTCAGGCTCTTGGCAAACCATCGTCTTCTTGAGTTTCTAAACTTATTCTTCCTTGAGTGCCGGATTAGTAATTTGTGAAATAAGGGTTAATAAAAGATTTTCTTGTTCTTCAACTTTGGTTAAAACATTGATTGTTTTACTCAAAGGTTTGCAATAAGAATCATTACAATCAAACTTAATTTTGAGGGAATCGGATGATTCGGTTTCTTAATGATATTCTGAATCACCAGAGCTGAATTCGTTGACATCAAATGATGATGAGGAAGATTTGGTTCCTAGGAGATGAAATAGCTCATCTTGATCATTGGCATCGATGTTTAGCTATTAAGCTTGTTTTTGAACTTATTGGGCTTCTTTGTGCATTTATCAGCAAAATGGCTAGGTTTGCCACAATTAAAACACCTCCCCTTCAAAGGAGTTTGAAAATTCTTTTTCTTTTGAAATAGTTTTTTTGAAAAATATTTCTTATAAAAATCATCACGGGTTTTAGAAAAAGGTTTTCTCTTCTTTTCAACATAAAATTTTGAAATATGATGCTTTTGTCTTAAGAGGAAGACCAAATTGTTCACAAAAATTTCCTAATTCATATTTGGCTTTTTTAGTATTCTACATCTGTTTACGAAGCATCCTTTAATCATTACACATACTAATACCAAGTTTCTTAATTGTATGAATGATGTCACCATAGGTGTAATCATCATAATTAAGAAGTCTTGAAGCATTAGTAAGCTCGTCCTTAACTTTATGAGCAAAAAGATTGGGGTAAACCATCAATGAATTTTTCTTTTTAGTAAGGCTTTTAGCTATCGTTTCTAAGCATTACTCTAGATATGAAAACATCTGGGTACCATCTGTAATCAGACATTTGATGGCACTGTAAATTATTCAAGTAATTACTAATGCGGTTAGTAATGTTAGAGGGAGTTCCAACAAAATGTTTAACAATAGTGTAAATTAAAGTATTAACACCATCAGGGATACCCATCCCAATAGTCTCATAAAAAATAGGTAACCCTTCGTCATAATGCTTTACAACATTCTGAATAGTTTCTTTTGCTTCAATTGTGAGATGTTTGTCCCACCAATGGTGAAGCATACCTGAAAAATCAGTGATAAAAATGGTAACAATCTTAGGTTGTTTGAGATTATTATTAATATAAGCATTAGCTACCATGAACATTTTATTCATGGTATTGAGGATTTCTTATTCAGACAATCCATCAATGTTCTATTTATAAATTTTGTCTGCAAAAATTGAAATCTGAATTTTAAAAATACGTTCTTCAAACTATAAATCACGAGGTGTTGGTCTGAGATACCAGTTTTTCGTAAGACTCATTAGATTGAAGAAAATCTGTTGATCTCAGACTTTAAATTAATATCTTGAAAACTGTTTTGAAGTAAATCAAGTTCTTTAAAAGATGAATCATCAGATGACTCATCGGTAGTTAAAAGAGAGACAAACACTTCTCTTTTAGGTGCAATGGCAGAATCTGTACTTCTACTTACGACACTAATAGAAGGTTTCTCCTTCTTGACATCAGCAAGAATTTGATTAATTTTATCAAGAGTATTGACTTGTGAATTTAGAACAAGTTTGAGCCTGTTTTTAGGTAAAATAATCAAAAAAATTCGAACGTTTTTGAAATTCTTTTTGAAATAGTAGAGACAAGTTTTTCAATTTTTTCTTCGATACAATCTAGTTTTTGACCAATAATGTGGAGAGATTAGTTAACAAAATTATTTTGTTGCACAATCTTTCAATCTTTTTTGTCTCCGTGTAAGTGGAGATATATATATACAGAGGATCTATATGGTAGGAAAATACTTCTTACCCGTGCGAACTAAGCACCACAAGTCAACCTTGAAAGTTTATTTGGTATGCAGTTTTTCTCATGATGAGTACTTGCTACAACTGCATATTAGCGGCAGTTATGGATAGTCTACATTACATTATTTTCTACAAAAAAAAAATGTATTTTTGAACGTTTCTACCCTTGTGTTTCTAGAAATTGATCATTATCAGTAAAATATTGTCGACAATACAAAGCAGGTTATCATAAACATAGGTGTCGGAGATGCACAAAACAGAGTAGCATGTTTGCTGAGAATGAAAAATCACACATCAAACATGTGGTAGAGAAAAAATATTATCTACCATGCATGTTGCTAGAAATATGTGTAATTCTAAGAATTGAAATTTTGGAAAGTTTCTTTAGTCAGCAGAATTAATTACTAGATAATAAAGGTATTCCCACGAAGGTGGCCATTGGTATATCTAAATTCATGAGGGTGTCCATTTGTAGGAAATGGTGGATCAGTGGTGGCACAACCAACGAATACAAATAGATGTGCTACCATAAACCATTGGAGGAACAAAAATAATAGCGTCAATTATCTTGTGAATATAACACCTTTTCTGGCAACACTCAAAGTGAGAATTTAAGTAAATGGGTTGATTTGAATGAGGCCTAGGATGGTATTTCTGGCAAATATTTTCTGTAATTGTGGCACCATAAATTGCCACAATAAAGCAACCATTTGTGGCAAGTCACATTTTCACCAATTTGATGTGGAAATTAGAAGTTTTTTATCTACAACCATGCTACCATGAATTTTTGCCAATTTTGAATCAATAACAGAAAATTTCATAGTCAATTGCAGCCAAAGGTGTCGTAGGAATTAGCCACTTTTGTTGTAGTGACATTGTTTTCTCATGTTCTGGTAAAATTCTGTAAGATAATTTAGATAACCAAAGATTCTTAACAACTGGGTTTTATAAAGAATAACATTAGGGAATTTGTCAGCAAATCCAATAACACAACTAAAAAGTAGGATTTTGCTTTCAAAAATATCATAACCAAGGAATCTAATCTTGATTTGAAATAATTTAATTTTTTTAGAGAGACAACAAGATCATTTTGTCTAATAATATCTAGAAACAAATTTAAATATTTCTAGTGATCATCAATAAACTTTGAGTAAATAAGGAAATCATCAATACAAATAATAGTGAAATGGGTGAATGAGTTGAAAATATTATTTATAATGTTTTGGAATTCACTAGGGATATTTTCTTAGTCTAAAAAGCATTACGTTCCACTTATAATGTCCAAATTGGATAGTAAAGGTAGTCCTATATTGATTAGACTCATTAATCTAATTTGCCGAAATCCTCATTTTTGACAAAACTTGGAGAGTAGTATTGTATTACTAGGCTTATGAATCAAATCATTCTTATTGAAGATAGGGTACCTCATCCATTCTAAGATTTTGTATAATGGTTTGTAACTAATGACTAGGTGAGGTATATCTCTCTCAATCTTTGCATTTTTTTGGACATAAAATGCAGCAAAGGACCAATGAGACTTATTATGCCTAATAATATTCTTAGCAAGCAAATCCTGTATTTCAGTTTTGCAAAATTCTAATACCTCATATGAGATGAGGGTAAAAATACAAGATTTGCTTACTCTAAGGTCTAATATTAAATAAAACAATTTTGCCAATCAAACTCTTCATATTCTAAGTCAACATATGGACTGAATTGAGGAAATTGACGAAAGTCCAACTCCGACTTCCAAAATGATAAATTTATTGAAAAATGTTTGATTATTTTACTATATAATGGCAAGGTCCCAAGATCAAACACACCAACACTCTTGATAAAATTAATCAAATGCTCGCTGATTTAAAGAAGAAACAACCCTTTACTAGTATTTTAAACTGCAACAACTTTTTCCTACTAATCTGAGCCATGGGATGGCAAGTTGTTCTGAGCAACATTGAAATGCGGAGTCTCACAAGTCTCAACAATTTGATCACTATGTTGGTACTCCTTGAAGCATGCTGTCCTCCCCAATTTTTCGGCTTCCTCGATAATTTGGTCGAGTTTTGTCACCATCTCTACAAGCAAAGATGCAAAAGCAGCAAAAAGGAAGTGCTTTCGAGAACTCAAGGCTAGTGATGGCAATCTCACTCAATTCTGGCCTTAAGAACTTCAGGTCCTCATTTGACAGCTCGAAACCCCTTCTGTTTTCACACTTGATAATGAGACTCCCGAGCCTTTCTGTTGCTTTTGGCTACCATGTGCAACAGCTAAGGTGAGCATCAAGGAAGAGCCGACGACTATGACTACCTCTTCAAGGTGGTGCTGATCGGGGACTTGAGATGATGCAACAAATTGATGAGCCGTTCCTGCCAAAGGAGAGAAAATTGATCTCAGTAGAGATGTTTTCTGCTGTGAAGAAAGGTGTTAAATTGGGTTTAAGGTTCCGACGGACCCACTGAGATTATTAATTGAATGGGAATTGGGTTGGTGATCAGATATTCTGGAACCTCTACCAGAGTTATTAGATTCAAATGACTTTATCCCCATTCCATTTCAAGGCTTTATTCTTATATATATATATATATATATATATTAGATAAAAATAACATGTAAAATATGTTTATCTAGTTTAATTTCTAATAAAAATTAAAAAATTATTCATAATTAAATAGATGATAAGTAATTACACGTTTTTATATATTATAAAAAAGTATTAATAAAAATAATAAAATAGTCTCATAAATAAACATAACTTATAGTTTTATCAAATTTGTTTGAAATAATTTTGATTGAAATTTTAATAAAAGATTCGTTCAAAATATTATATTTTAATAATTTTAAGACGAGAATCTAATATTTGCGTCATTTTGTACAATTTTAAAAGAGAGGACATTAAAATACTTATGTTTTTAGTCTTTGAGTTTTTCTAAATCTACATAAACTTGAATCATCTATAATTTTTTTAGTTATGTGATTATTTTTAAGAAATAATATAATTTAAAAAAAACAATTATGTAGACTGTAGTTTATAATTTATATAAAAGAATGTTATATTATAATTTATAACATAAAATTTTAATCTTAAATACGTAAATTTATTAGATCATATATATCTCAATTA
This sequence comes from Platycarya strobilacea, assembly GCA_036898215.1. Lineage (NCBI taxonomy): Eukaryota > Viridiplantae > Streptophyta > Magnoliopsida > Fagales > Juglandaceae > Platycarya > Platycarya strobilacea. The sequence continues at coordinate 29,684,826 of CM072549.1, read as the reverse complement.
AATATCAAACATATATAATATATTAATTATATTAATTGTCTATTATTACCAATTTAATATAATTATAGTTAATTGTATATACCGTATATTTATCATCTAAAAAAAAATAATACATTCATTTTAAAGTGATAAAATAATTTTTAAAGAATAAAATTATTAATCATATAATAGGAATAAATTTTCATGAATAAAATTAAATTCTCTAACGTATAAATTAACATCTCTAAATAAGGATTGCATTGTTATATTGTTATGAATAGTTTATTTATATATATTGTTATATATTTTATATTATTATTATGTCATTCAATACTATTATTATTATTCTATATTTATTTTACATAAAAAAAGTTTTAAATAAAAAATTTATCGTTATAGAAAATTGAAGTGATGTAATTAAATTTAATATTAAGAACATTATTTCGGTAATTAATAGAATTAATGGATTGTATTTAAAATAATATTTCTCATTAAATGTAAAATTTATTTTAACAAAAATGGATAGAAAATATTAATTTTAACAAAAAAAATAAAAATTTTCGTTAAAACAAAATTTTTTTATTAAATAGTCACTTTATATATATAAAAATATTATATATCATATATAAAAATAAAATATATTTCCATCATGTACATCCTAGAGAATAATTAAGTGATATCACCGATGGGTCTAAAATTTTGAAATTAAACTTATCATATTTCCATTTCCGTTGAAAATATTGCTTCCCCGAATTTAGCTGGTTCCGCATTTGCTAAACTCAGCCCATACATTGCATATAATCATCTTTTGACTCGTTATTCTGTCGCTTTTGTGCACGTAGTCCAAACTCTACTCTCATCTCATGTGAATAATACGAAGATCTCATCTGGATAATAAGATAGTTGATTTAATTTTAGATGAAAGTTGAGTAAAATATTATTAAAATATTATTTATTCTTTTTTTTATTCTTTTAAGATTTCAAAAAGTTTAATTAAATTTTAAGAAAATTAAATTATTTATTATATTTATATTAAAATTTTAAAAAAATTATAATAATAAAATGAAACGAGATAATCTCTCGTCAAAACCGAATAGGTTCAAAATACTTGTTTTGGATCTGAAAATATTTAGTAAGAACCTTTTTGGAGGAAAGATCTTTCTCGAACAAGATCCGGCGCGACTCTATGTCCGCATTTTATTCATTTATTATCTTCTCCTTTCTATGTTATTACACTATTATATTCAAGTCCCTTACAATACCAAACGTTCTCATTGTTCAACATTCTCGCAAGCCACAAGGGTTTACACAGAAAAGTTGTACAAAGATAAGCACTATTTGTATTGGGAAAAAATAAAAAAAATAGGGCCCAACCGGGGACCTCTTGATCTGCAGTCAAATGCTCTACCACTGAGCTGACTCATTTGTCCTATGTGGCATACAATATTTTATATAACCATAATTATGTACAGCACTGCTACATACAACCCTGATTTACAAGCATATTTATTCAATTATATGTAATACAAAAGAGTTATCTAAGCGTTTTCCTAAAATAAAGCAAAGAATAAGAAATAGTTTGAATTAGAATATTAGTTAAGATAAATTTTGAAAATTAAATAAAATATTATTTTTTTAATATTATTATTATTTTAAGATTTGAAAAAATTATATTGAAATTTGTGTTTTGTATATTCAAACCGAGCTTAAATATATGGAGCAGGAGAGGAAGATAGAGGGCCGCGCCTCTCCGGCGTGAACGGATTGAAAAAGACAACTTGAGATTGTTTTTTAGAGAGAATGAAGCTCTTCCGTCTGATTATTTGTAAGGAAAGATAAGTATATTTATTTAATTTGGAATTTTGGAGCATGACATTACTAATCTTAATCTCGATAACGACACAACAAAGTCGACAAAATAACGATACAATAGTGTTTCTCGCATTTTTATTTTTATTTTTACTTTTTTTGGGGAGGGGGAGGGGGTTGTGGTTGGGGGGAGAAAGCAAAATCATATAAAAAAAAATGATGTTTATAATTTTAAGATGCGTAAACATCACATGGCTTGTTTTAAAAAATAGATAAATTTAAAATTTAAATAAAAGAAAACTATTTTCTAATAATAAATTTTAGTAAATTCTACTTTCAAGAAGAGTACTTAAAACTTATACACCTAATAATTGCGTATAGAATTACTCATTTTAAAAAACAATAGATTGTGGCTTATTAGTCTAATCATAGGTCCCAATTAAGTATTAAGATCAAGATATTTTTTCTTCTAATAAGCTTACTATTATAAAAAGTAATATTACAAATTTTAAGAACAGGATCTTCCCACTATCAATATATAAAATACAAAGAGGTAGACTAATTATATGTATGCTTTTAAAAACAAAATTGGTCACTCCTATTGCGTCACTGAATACGCATATCAATTTTAAAATCAATCTAATTTCTTAAAGCTCCAATCCGTATGATCTTCCATAATGTGAGTGATGTCATCAATGATGAGAATTATTTCCCAGGCCGAGTTTTCACCTTGTATTGTCGAGATTACCATTTGCTAATCACCTTCAAGGATTTTTGATGAAATCTGCAACTGATTGGCCATTTGTGCTGCTATTGGAAAGTATTCCTCACTGCTACGTCAAAAGATATACCTATTTGATTACTTAAAAGACTTTCATTAGTGCCAAATCTGGATTAGGATGGACCCCCCCTCCACTCCTCTGGGTTCAGGGAACAGCTCTGATCAAACCCATAGCAAAGTGACATGTGTCATTAAGTGGGTAGAGAAGGTTCAAGGATAAGATATTGCTTTTCCTGACTGTTGTGAGGACTCAGGTGAAATAGAGAGAAACGTATGGATTATTCATCTGCAGATGGCCTGTTGCATCTCAAACACTGTATCATCTGGCTGGTACAGGAGCCCATATAGCTTATTTGGATGGAACATAGGCAAGAAAAAGTACGATGATGGGCAGCTGACTAAGTACCATGATATTGATCTTCCATTTTCACTTTCCTTGGTTGATAAAACATTCCTGAGGGGTACTCTCTCTCTCTCTCTCTCTCTCTGAAGTGCATATTCACCTCTAACAAAATACAGTATAAGATTCAGTTTTGCATCTTTTTCAGAACAGTAGTGTTCATCTATTCCTTTAACCATATGTATTCAAGTCTTGGCATTATGATATGTTTGTTTAAGCTGATGACATAATAGCGGCATGGGAAAGGAAAATGATACAATCAATATGGGTTTGAATTTATGCTTCTTTTCTTTAGAACTACTACAGATACAAAGAGATTATATAAAAGTAAACTGACGTGACTTCACCTAATACATTGGATCTAATTTACATTAAAAGTAAGTTTGCAATTTGAGACACTGCATCAAGCATATATTTCATCATATGAAATGATATTTCAAGTGTATAAGATTGCAGTCTGTTGATTGTTGCAATGGATGAATGCACCAGCCACCACTATTCATTGTGCCATTTCTTGTGCTGGGTATAACTCAGAATATTTGAATTCATTAACAAGTTATAAGAAATGAGCTAAAGTCTGAGTGATTGTGAGCAGGGAGGGAACTGAAATGCTGCTACAAGGCCACCATTGATGGATTTAGCGCAGCTAACTTCCACAATTGCTGTGACTTCAAGGGGCCGTGCGTTATAATAGGCTACACAAAAAAGTCCTTCAAATTTGGTGCATTTAACCCTGAAGGTTACAGAAGCACGGATGATTATTATGATACTTTTGATGCATTCCTATTCTATTGGATGAACAAGGAGAAAGCTGACCCCATTGTTCTCCCCAAGATAGGGGGTAGTGGTGCAGCCCTTTTCGATTATGCTCGGGGTGGGCCCCAGTTCGGGGCTGATGGGCTGCTCATCGGGCCTCCGCTAGCGCCGGTTATGGGTGGATTTGCAGGGCCAGACACCAATTCAGGCATTGGAGATCTGAGGCAAGCAAAATCTAGATTAGGATTGTCATATGCAAAAAGGGAAGATGGGAAAGAGTCTCTGTTTGGAGATGATAATAAGACTACCCTTGAAGAAGTGCAAGTTTTTTGCAGTCCTCAAATTGCAAGCTTATACTGAAGTGGATAGCAACAAGTAACTTGTAATAAAAGAAACAGAACTTTCCTATATTCATGATTGTTATGTAAAGGCTTTCAGCACAGCAGGAAAATGATGCAAAAGAGCTATCTCTTTCACAGCTATCTCTTTCACCGCATAACAACACTACTACTTCCATCAAGATATAAGCAAGCATCAGGCCAGGAAAACAAAGATACACATACAGAAATTAACTTCCATGATGCGCTTCTTTTCCTCATCTCACTATTAAAAATGGAACTAGTAGCATATAAAGGATAAAGGGTTTTCTCTGACTACTAAATTTAGTTGTTCTCATAGTGAGGAAAAGTGACATAAATGCGCATATGATCCATGAAGAAGGTGACAATGGAAAAGTAGTAGGGGGCGGGAGAAAAGTATTCAGAAGAATTAGATAGTGTTGCATGAAAAGGATTTGTGGATTCCAGGGCTTTAAGGAAAGCATTCTAAAGACATACAACTATGGTTTCTTTATCAAGATTCTTGCCGAAGTGAAGATGGCTTCATGAACAATTTACAAACTTCGGCCAGGAGAAGATATATATTTTTTTTTAAAAAGGACAAAGAAAGAGCTAGCACTTTTTATGCCTTCATTGAGGCGCTGCTGTTTCACATTTGCCCCCTAAATTTGAGTTACTGGTCGCGGGTTGCATGGAAAGATTTTTTAATTTTAATTTTTATGAGTTATATAAAGAGAAAGAAGAACAGAGTGTTGATGACCTTTAGAATCTCGATACTTTTTCAAATTATTTTAAATTTATGGTCATTTGAACGAAGAATGATTGACATGTCTGCTTGTATTCATAAAAAAAATTGTTTTATTTTGATGATGAGCTGAGTTGAGATAAGCTGACTTCCATATAAATAGTAATAAGTTAGATGGTGAAGTAAATTTGTAGAGCCCATTAGAGATGTGCTTGAATGTTAAGATAAGTTTATGTATTTATAAGAAATTGAAAAATGTTATAAGTCCTACATGTAAAGAAATATTTAACTGAAAAAGATTATGGATCTCACGTATAAAGTAATTTTGAATCGAGACAAGTTTAATAATTTGAGAGTTGAGTATTTAGATATTAGACTCAAATTAAACTAGATTGAACTGAGATCATCTCAGTTCAGTCAAGTTCCAAACGGTTACTAGAATTTAAATATAGATTTTTTTTCATACAATGCTTTACTACCAGGTTATGGAGCTCTTTCTAAATCTCCCTTTGAAATTGAGCAGTTTTTCTCTGCCAAACTACATCAAAATGTGAAATGATTTGAGGATTCTGTGTGTAAATATAGTGACTTCATCAACAAGATACACGAATACACCTACAACCACCACTAAATGGTAAGAAACAACTCCATCCTAACAGAACCGAAACAAAAACATTGAAGATGCCAGACAACAGGTTTGAAAATTTTCTTTTCTTTTCTCCCCATTTTTTTTTTATATTATTTCAGACTGTATCAAACTGCTAGTCTGCTACATATGAGTGAAAATAACAGAACTGAAACTTCCTATGCACTGGCTCTGCAGAGTTTTGAATTCTATTCTAGGTAGCAACGAAAATCTTTACTAGATTTTTTTTAATAATTCCTCCTTCCCCCCACACCTTTCCATGTCACTGAGATGCTACAAGAAAGGAAAGTTTCCAATGGATGTCTTGTTTGATGAAACCTAATAAAAGAAAAATAGAAAAGAATTATCAAAATGGATTTATCTTGGAGCAGCTTCCAATCCAGTAGTGGACATCTTTTAGAATCCACCAAATACCAATAATTCAAATGCAACCAAAGCAATAAGAAACCAACAAAAAGTTAAAAGAATGTGCGTAGAAGTGACTTCTAATACAATGGCTTATCAGCATAGATTTTAAAAGTAAACTTTAACGTTGTTTTTAAAACTAAAGAGAACACTGTATTTCAAACTATTCAAGCAACTTGACGACTACAGTCACCAACTAAAGCAAGTTTGCCGGTTGAAATTCCAAACAGAAGTACTCTCTCCAGTTCAAATTGTTTTGTCTTTACCGTGTAGACTAACAAAATTAAGCATCTTTATCAAATATACTTCCATATGCAGGCAAAGGTGACTGGTGGTGTTCAAACACTTAAAATTTATAAAACCATGTAAACAACTGCCAGCAAACCAAACCCTGATGCAATCGATAATAGTGATTGTCACCGTGGGGTTGCTAGGAAACAGCAACAACAAGAAACTGAGGCGAGACTTGGGTACCAAACCAGCTGATCCAATACAATGGCATAAGAAGTACTTATACAGCAAGCTGTTTTCTGCTTAATAATACATGGAGGGTAATAGTCATTATTTTAATTCCAAGAATCAACGTTAAAAGGCGCTGTCTCGGAGGCCCCTTCTAGATAACACCCAATACAAGATATAGTTGATTAATCCTACCACAAAGTAGGCGCCTACATTACAACCATAAAGTTGTCCTCCTGCAGCCATAGATCACAAAGTTCCCCTGAACTCCCATCTCCAATTGCTTGCGTGCATATCAGAGCTTGGTTCCAAACTTCTAGGCCTGCATTAAAAAAAGAGCTACTATGATCTTTCATTCCTTCTCAGAAGGGATGTGGATATCTTAGTGAACTGGTCTGGTCATAACCTTCATATGGCACATCCTCACTTCCAAAAAGGCCCATGTAGTTTGTATGCCGGGAGTAAGGTGACAAACAGCCAATTCGACTAAAATCGTCATGAACTTCAATTTCTCCAGTGAAATTTGAAGGTGATGAGCCGGAAGAGATTTCTGCATGTTCAAATGTTGGCCAAGGAGTTTCCAAGCTTGGAAACTGGCATTGTGGGAAGTATTCAGATGCAGCTTCTTGTACTTGTGAGTAGTCCTGCAGTAATCCAAGATGATATCTTTCAAGAAATTGTAAAAAATCTAAAACAAGCTCACTGACTGGTGGGTGGTTTCTTAACTCCTCAATTTGATACCTTTGAAGAATCAAGGATTAGTTCGGGTGAGACCCAGAAGCTTGTAGGATTGGTCTCCATCAAGGCAGGCTCAAACTCTGCCATTGGAGTACCTTCATATGGAGAAGTGCTAGGGCTAGAATTCTGACTCTCATTGTTGGGGATGCTCATGGCCTCGTTTGGGGTTCTCGTGGACGTAAAATCCCCATTGCTCAAACTTCTTCCAACCCTCCCGGCTTTTGGCTCTCCAACATTCTTCTGTATTTGCTCATTCTTCTTAACAACGCGGCACAAAGCAAAAGCTCCCTTGGGGGAATAGCCAAATACAGTATCAGTCTCCCAAACGCTAAAAGGAAACCAAGCACCAAAGGCTTCCGAACAAATGTAAAGCTAGCCCATTATATGAGACTCTTGAATTTACCTGAAAACTTGGTGATCCTGGCGAAAGATTGTCACAAAGGCGGTACTCATGCATTACCCAGTCTGTTCGATCTCCTAAAGGAGCCCGTCCACGATAGAAAACTAGGGTCTTACGATACCCAGTCACAGAAGACTGACAAACCACCTTCCTATCTTTTCCAGTGGCTTTCCAGTAGCCAGATTTGGTGGCTCTGTTTGTTCTTGAGCCATTCGGGTACTTTCTATCCCGGGGACAGAAGAAGAACCACTCCATATCTCTTTTCGGGAGGAATGATTTCTCTGCAATTTTCCAGTTATAGATCAGCAAAATCTCTCAAACAATAAGCTTCAAACGAAAATCATGATGGACCCACTCAGAGGAAAAGCTTTCCTTGTAGTGTATCCTTTTCATAATATTCAGGGGAATAAAAGAAATCCAATTGAACTGGCTTTTAGAACACAAACATTAAAGGTCCCATGAGAAAAAGAAATTTGATAACAGGTATCGGTCATAAAGAACAATGATTGAAGAAAACAAAACAAACAAAAAATAACTTTCCAACACAAAAGTATTCTATGTTCATATTGGCATATAATTTCATTTCACTAAATCCACAACCAAACCACAGGTTGAATTTACATTGCTTCATGAGTTCTCAACAATCTCCAATACGAATCTTAGTTTAGACTCAAACCAACACAGATGGTCATATATGATTGTTCTAAAATATTTCCTTTCCAACACTTCCAAACTCCGATAGTAATGGCCTACAATTCTAGACTAAAAAAACATGATAAATACAAGATAATCAATGAAAATAGCGTAACAAACCCAGAAAGACAGATTTGAAGATTACCTGGCAACTCCCATGGGTCATATTTGTAGAGATCCACTACCGGAATAACTTCGAGCTCAATTTCAAGCCTCTCCACTTTTCTTTTCAGGTAATACCCCACCAATTCCTCATCGGTCGGGTGGAAACGGAATCCTGGTGGCAATGATGCTCCTGCCATATTTTTGGGCTCCTCTACACTAATCTAATTCTTTGAGAACAGGAAATGGAACGAACAGAACGGATAGAACAAGCAAAAAGATTCAGGCAACAAAAATTTCAACGTGTTGGATATGTTCCTATATTGTACCTAGTAAAAATTTGAAAAATCCAAAAATAAAAGCTTTTATCAACAACAGATTTTTTGTCGAAAACCGACCACAACTTCCAAAATATGCATCCGTTATACAACGGAATCATTGTCTGTAGGATTCGAGATTTTGACTATGATCAAAGTGTCACCCCCACCAACCCCCTCAGATTTTAGTCACACCCACAGAACAAAGTCGAAATGAACAAAGACTTGAACTTTCAGCAGTACCCAGATGCTGAAACCGCTTAAATTCCCACCAAAAACAAAGAGAGACTTTAGAACTTCGAAAATTGGAACCTAATCAAAGACCCGGAATCTAAAACCATTCAAAATAGTTATAAGAAAAAAAAGTATTTTGAATGGTCTAACTGGAATGTGTGGGAAACTGACAAAAAGATCAGTAAGTTGAAAGATGCAAAGAAGAAAGTGGAGGGGAGGAAGAAGCGTAGAGTAAAATCGAGAGGCGAATGAGGTGTTATATAGAAGACACTGGGAAGAACCAACGGTCCAAAAACACACACCGAAAGTTTCGAGATTGCTTTGTCACAAGCGTTCCCAAAATTCCAAGGGAATGGCCCACACAACTCCAACCCAGTTCACACCAAACAGTTACTTCGCGCCAAATCAATTGACGACCGTTTACTTCGTGGCTTCAAGTGTGTTTGGCTGCCTGGAAATTCGTATGCATACTTGCAACTATAATGATCAAGTTTTTTTTTTGCCAATGTCTGCTGGCCTAATGACACAAGATCCATTTCTTCAAATGGTGAACTTGGATTCGATCCCAAGTTTTGGTCGGAATTTGAGAACTATGTTACATGAGGAGTGTCCTACGAAAACCACGTGAACTTGTAACGACACTTATCACGCGATAACAATTATAAATACCACAAGGGTAGGGGTGCTGTGGATGGATGTAGAAATAAGGGAGTCAAGATAAATGTAAGAGAAACGAATACAGGACAAATATTTGATAAAAGGTCTTTGCTATATTCAGAGAACCTCTAGGATAATTTGAGAGATCCCTAACCTCTAAAAGAGAAACAAGTTCCATAGAATTCTTTAGACAATTCTCTAATGCCACTGTTGGCTTACAAAAAAGCATAGTCCATTTCCAACATAACAAATAATTGGACAATATGTGTAATATAAAAATTGACTGATTAATCAAAATTGAAATACAATAAAAGAAGGCTTAAAATGGCAAGCCTCCTAAACGACCCATAGCTTAACTGTCTTTATTGTCTTGACAAATCTATGCGTCCCGCTTTTCCATAACGATGTGCTCATCACTACATTATTGCTAACAAAATGCCACATTCTTAGTTCAATTGAGTTCACTACTTCACTAACTTCAAATACATAATCTTATCAATAAAGTCAGTTCCCAAACCCTCTTCTTAAATTGACCCATGCCCATGTTTTCTAGACAAGGCATCAACAATCTTGTTTTCTTTTCCCTATTTATACTCAATAATGAAACGATACCCCAACAATTTAGTAATTCATTTTTTTTTTTATCACAATACCCACTTTCTATTCCAGCAAATATTTGAGGGCTTGCTGGTCAATTTTGACCTTAAATGTCTGGCCTAATAAGTAGGGATGCCACTTTTGAACAACAACAAGGGCTCAAAGCTCCTTTTCATAAGAATATAAACTTAGGGCCTTCCTTTTTAAAGCCTTGCTGAGAAAGGCTATTAGTTGTCCTTGTTGCATGAGAACAGCTCCAATACCACCCCCACTTGTATCACACTCTAAAGTGAAGTTCCAAGAAAAATCATGAAATTTTAAGACTGGTAGTGATGTAACAACCTGCTTAAGTGCCCCAAAAGCCTTGGCAGCCCCTTTAGATCATGGAAAAGAATTCTTTTTCAATAGGTCAGTGAGAGAGGCAACAATTAACCCATATCCCTTAATAAATTTACGGTAGTAGCCTGTTAACTCAAGAAAGCCCATCCAAAACTTGATATTGATAGGGATTGGCCAATCTAACATGGCAAAAATTTCTAAGGGTCAACCATAACTCCTGCACCAGTGACAATATGGTCCAAATATTCTACCTCAAACATTCCAAACAAGTACCTAGATCTTTTAGCAAAAAGGGAGTGGTCACTAAGAGTCTGCAAGACTTTTTTAAGGTGATCAATATGCTTGGCCATGCAATACTTACTGTAGACCACTATATCATCAAAGAAACTAGCACGAATCTCCATAAAAATGACTTAAACTAGTGTTCATGAGCCCTTAAAAAATAGAGGAAGCATTGGTAAGCCCAAAAATCTTTACCAAAAATTAATAGTGGCATTTGTGTGTATGAAAAGCTGTCTTGGGTACATCTTCTAGAACAGCCCATATATGGTAGTAGCCAGACCTTAGGTCTAGCTTGGAAAAAATTAGGGCTCCAAGTAATTCATCCAGTAGCTCATCAATCACTGGAATGAGAAATCAATCATGCACATTTTCATTGTTGAGAGCCATATAGTCCACACAAAGACATAAACTCCCATCATGTATTTTGACCAACAAGAATGGAAAAAAAGAGGATTGTTGCTAGGTCGAATCACACCCTGTGTAAGTAGCTCAGTGCAATTTTCTTAATTTTTGTCTTTTGATAATGATATTTATAGGCTGTGTAGAAATAGGATTAATTCCCTCTTTTAAGACAATTTTGTGGTCATCAGACCTAAGGGAGGGAGGCCTATAGGTTCCTGAAAAACTTACTGAAATTGGTCCAATAACTGGGAAAATGTTGGATAGCAGGTGTCTTGTGGCTTGTATACATCAACAACCATTAATTGTAACAAGAGACCCTTCCCTTTGTTCACTATAGTGGCCAAAATCTATCTCTCATTTGTAAAAGTAGGCTCAATGGCCTTAAGGCCTTGTAACTCGACCTATTTGCTGCCCCATTGAAGTGTTATTTTCAATTGTGGGAAGTTAAATGTAATGAAGCCCAATTCATACATCCATTGGATGCCCAACATAGCATCACAACTAGCCAAATGTAGGATGAAATAGGATGGATTAAAGGTAGTGCCCTGAAGGCAAGTTAAAACCTTGTCACAACAATTAGGGTTTTGTAGGATTTCACCATTAGCCACCTTAAAACTGAGCTAACCAGATTCATCAATAGGGATGTGATTTTTGGCTACAATTAAAGGATATAGGAAGTTAGGTGTGCTTCTTGCATCCATCAAAATTATCTCTATGGTAGAGCCAATAATTCCTTTAATTCTCATAGAAGTGGGATATGGAGTATCCGTGAGGGAATTCCAGGTTAATAGGGGCTATTGGGTTTCAATATTTTCATGAGAATCATAAAATATATTTTCAGCTTTATCATTAGAAGGTTCATCAATAGCATGCATATAATAAATGTTAGGGGACTTACAAATGTGATTAGGGTTCCACTTCTCTTCAAAGTGGAAGCATAAACCCTTGTGCCTCTTTTTATCTATGTGTGTAAAGTAGACTTTCTTTGGTTGAGCTGCTAGTTTGCTAAAATTGTTGGAATGCTTTTCTGAAAAGTTTTCTTGGTTCCCAGTGGGAGTAGAGGGCTAATATCTATCCATCCATGGTTTTTTTAGTTTCTTTCAGCTAACCAAATATTCTTCTTGGGTGTGTGCTAGGCCAAATGCAGTTGTTAAACTAAGGGGATTTAGCATGTGAAGGGGAAGTCTGACTTCATCTTTGAGCCCACTGAGAAAGCAGCTTAGTTTGTAGGAATATGGCAAGCCTTTAACTTAGTTGGGCAATGCTTTAAATTGGGCATTATACATAGCCACAAAAAAATGTTGTTTCAAGCTTGTGAGGGCCTCCATGGGGTCATCATAAGTTGTTGAGCTAAAACATATTTGGAGAGCCTCAGCCAGTGTTTGCCAACACCAAGACTGGCAAACGTCTTTAGCATTTTTGTACCAAATTAGAGCTTCATCACTCATGTGGTAAGAAGCCATGAGGAGACGATGGGCAAAAAAAGTATCGTGAAAGTAGAAGTAGCGATTTGACTTGAAGATCCACCCAGTTGAATCAGCCCCATCAACATGAGGGAAATCAAGTTGGATGCCTTACTGGAATGGCTTTCAATTGGAGGTGGGGGTGGAGGTTGAGGCTCATAAATTGCCAACTGCTGCTTAATCTTGGCTTAAGTAGCCAGCATTGTGCGCATCATTTTATTCATCTATAATAATTGTTCACAATATGTTGGTCATGGATTGCTAGGGTTTCTTGTGTTTGCTTGTTGGATCTAGTATTTTCAGCCACTAGGAGTGTAGGCTTTGGATACCAATTGTAAGGGTGCTATGTATGGGTGAAGAAATAAGGAAGTAAAGATGAAATGTAAAAGAAAGGAATGCAAGATAAATGTTTGATGAAAGACCTCTGCTATATTCAGAGAGTCATTACGGTACTTTGATGGATCCCTTAACCTCCAAAAGAGAAACAAGTTCCACAAAATTCTTTAGATGATTCCCTAGTGACATTATTGGCTTACATAAAAACATAGCCCTTTTCTAACAGAACAAATAATTGGGCAATACATGTAATGTAAAAATTGACTGAATAACTGAAATTGAAATACAATAAAACAAGGCTTACAATGACACACCTTATAAATGATTCGCAACATAGCTGCCTTTATTGCCTTGCCAAAACACTGCATCCCACTTTCCCAAAACAATGTACTTCATCACTTCATTGCTACTACCAAAATGCCGCATTCTTAGTTCAACTGAGTTCAGTACTTTATTTACTTCAAACACAGAAACCTCTCGATTAAGCCAGTTCCCAAACCCTCTTCTTCGCAAAACCCTCTTCCTTATCTTCTCCTTAAATTCCACAGAGAGCCCTCTTAAAACAAGACTGATCATCCAATATCTTTCTTTCATTTTTTTTCTCAACAAGTATGCAATTTTATATAAATAGATTAAGAGATATATAAGAGTTAAATATGAATCTTTCTTACCATCAATAAGATACATTTTGAAATGCGATCAAGAGAGATGTTGCTGCCCATTTGCCATAGAGTGCGTGCACTAATTTTGAGACCGATATATTTTGGCTACTATCCAATCTTCTCTAGGTAAGAGATCTTGACGAATATCTTCAATTATTAGGATTATTTTCCATGAAGGTGAGGAAACTTCTTTATTACTGCATTTATAAAAATTTGAGCATCACCTTTAGGATTATTGGCCTATTGGCCTATTTTGAAGTATTTTGCCATTTGCCTTGCCAAAAGAGTTGATGAAGCTTTTGCTAGTCTTGGGTTGGAGGTCTTAGTCCTTGCTTTCCATACCTCCACAATTTTACCTTTAGAATCTTAGCATATTACTGAAGATATTGATAACTGGTCCCTTAATGCTGCATCAAAGGAGAAGATCCATTCGTTTGAGGGGAAGTGTCTAGTGTAAATCTTGATGAGTTTTTGTCTTATGTTCCTATGCTTGACTATAAGCATGGAATCTCCTTACTATAAAGTTTATTACTATCATTGCAAAAGTTTGGAAGGAATATAAATCTTCAGTTGTAAATCCCAGTAAAGAACTGCGTTGATTATCAGTTGTAACCTGTCATTTAAGCAGCATTGCAAGATTTAACGGCCAATTATTTTGTTGCCATATAATGTGTGTAATAGGATATTTTATGAAGGGATGAAGTAACATTTCTTCTTCCCCATTGCACAATGGGCATTTCTCATTTGGAGTATTTGAGGTTAAATGGCCTAATCTTACCCTCGTGGGAAGCATATCCTAGATTATTTTTCAGAGTAGTAGCTTGTGTCAATAGTAGATCTTTAGTCTCCGGAGTTTTTTGAAGTTTAGAATTTGGAAGTTTTGTGGAGAAGAAATACTTGGATCATTGGCCGCTAAGTGGTGAGTGATTTTGACTACGAATTTGTCATTCTAATTTGGAGCAAATTACCATATCAATTCTTTGACTAATTTAAGGAACAAGAGTTTTTTTTTTATGCAATGCTCTCTTGCTTAAACAATTATTAGCATTTTCTCTGTGTTTCATTAGTAAAAATTTATTGTGATGAAGTAAAAAACTTTCAATAACAAGTGTACCTCATACATTTGTTGGATCGGCTTTGTCTTGAATGATTCCACAATTGGGATCCATGGTGTTGTCCGTACATTTACCTTTGATTCATTGATGAAGATTTGATAGTATATACCTTTTTGGGGGTCTTTTACATAGTCATGAGTATGATGATTTTGGAGTTGTATTCAAGAGTCTATTGAGCTAATATAATTTTTTGTAGTATCTCATGTCATAGCCCATTGCTTACTTGACTTATTTTTGGTTGGTTTTGCTAATAAAGCTAAATTTATGTTATTCATTAATTTGAGACCCACTTTCCCGATCTTTTCGGCTAATATATCAATTTTATTATTTCAAAGAGAGTTTATAGATTTTCCCTTTGGACAATCCCACCAAAAATTTTTGAAACTTGCATTTAGCAACTTGCACACTAACTTCAGAAGCATAAATGTTTGCATTTGATATGTAGGGATCTTGCTTGCAACTGTTCAGATTAAAATATTTCTTCCAACTTGTGAGAGTAATTTTGACTTCCAACCTCTAATTTGTTGTTGCCTTTTTTCCATTAAGCTATAAAAGGTCTCATTTTTTCTTTAGAAAAAGAGGTTGGAAGGTCAAAGTACTTTACTTTGAACAAGGATGGTTTGCATGGTAGTATTTGGTTAATCAATGCTTTGGTTGCAAAATTTTTGTTTCTTGAGATAAAAATGAAAGACTTATTATTGTGGTCAATTTTCTATCCTAACCATTCCATATATTTGTCAATATCTTTAAATAAGACTTTTGCATTTTGTTCATTAGCTCTTCCAAACACAGTGAGGTTCATTAGTGATTAGAAGGTGTGAGATTGTGGGACATTTTTTCCTTACTTAAATTCTTTTAAACTTCCCTTGGGATTTTCATCAAATTATTAATCTGGATAAAAGATTCGTGCATAGAGTGAATAAGAAATGCGAAATTGGGTCCCTTGCCTAAGACCCCTGCTTTCAAGTTATCCATACGTTACCCAATAGACATTAATGGAGAACCAAGCTTCATTTTTTCAGATGGAGAGATGACAAAGGTTATTGAGGATTTAAGTTTTGCACTTGTGCTCAAGTTCATGTAGGCGGAATATTATGAAATCATCTGGTCTAAAAGAGGTCTCATCATCAGTTTCATGGATCCACATCATGTGCTTTTTCAACTGTTATAAACATGAATTTGTGCATGGTTGGGTGAAAGAGGGAATAATTATGGAGGGGCATGTTTTCAAACTTTTTTCGGTGGACAAGGGATTTTGATCTGAGTAGATAATCATTTCTAGCACCACAATGGATCTTCCTACCGAATCTTTCAATGCATTTATATCGACTAGACTGTCTACGAACTTTCGCTACTAGATTTGAGAGGTTTTTGGGAATAGATAATGCAACCCCATGTAGAATAAAGGCCTCGGGTGCAAGAGTATGTGTGAAGCACAACTTACATGCTAATCTAGTTCAGGGTTTTCCAATAGTAGTTTCAAGCAATAAGACGATTTGGCAGGAAGCTCGCTATGAAAATTTTAATTTCTATTGTTCGAAGTGTGGCCCTAAGGTCATACTGAAGTGGTTTTCCATGTGGGAGAAAAGAGATCAGTGAATATGGTGAATCATGAGCCTCTAAGCCCTTTGAAAAAAGAGAGGAAAAGAAAAACCTTTGAAATCTAATGCCTGAAAAAATAATTAAATGTAGAGGAAATGATTGATCAAAGTGCAACTCCAGCTAAATTGGCTAAGGAGGGTGTCTATTTTACAATGGATAATGGAAAGTTTAGTTTAGGGTAAATGCAATGGGGTGTTGAAAGCACAAGATGGCCAGGAGGGTGTAGCAAAAGATATACTAAAAGTGTTCAACGATGCATATGCAGAAACACTCATTGAAGAGGTCATGGCTTTTGAGAATTTCCAAGATATGGTGGTTAGGCATCTAGTTCATGTGGAGATTGATCCTCTAATCTAAAAGGAGGAGTTGAGACTATTAGTAGAGGTGGTGGAGGTCTGAGGTCTTAAGGGTGATATAAAAATGAAAACATTTACTGAATTATTAGAAATTGAGTGTAGTTTCAAATGGAGGGCAAATGGGCAGTCAGTTGGTGACCAGGTTTTCGACTACTCCTTAGATCGTGACAACAGGGAAAGTTTTTAACCTCTCTAGAGGGAGAAAATTTTTGATTTTGACCCTGGTATCAAAAAGGATGTGGAACAAAGAAAAGAATATGGACAAACTACTGTTAGACAGTCCCAAAGAGTTGTGGCCCGTCTCTCCAAGTTTAATTTATGATTGACAATATTATAATGTGGAATGTGCGAGGGTTAGGCACATCTAAGAATAGGTTGCAGAGTTTAACTAAGAAACACAAAGCAGGTATCGTAGGTATTTGGAACCTTTTTTCGATGCAACTAGAATTAATCAACTTGCTCTGAAACTGAGATTGAATAACTTCTGTAGTAATGAGGATGTAAAAGGTAAATTGTGGATTCTTTGGAAGGATTTGTATAACTTCAAGGTGTTGGGCAAGACTAATCAAATGATAACAGGGTGGTTGAGGATTGGTCAAGAAACAATCCTCATCTCCTTTATTTATGCGAAATGCAATAGAGTGCGCAGGCATGAATTGTGGTCAAGTTTGGAAGTTTTAAAAAACTTGGCTTCACCATATATTCTGTCAGGGGATTTCAATGTGCTGTGTGAAGATAGGGAGTGGATTGATAAACAGCCATGCTCAGTCTCTTCAATGGAAGAGTTCAATCGCTATATAGATGTTTGTGGTCTCATGGACCTACATGTGGTGGGGCATCAATTATCGTGGTGTAACGGACACACAGGTGCGTCACAGAGCTGGGTACGACTTGATCTTGTGTTAGTGAATCCTCTGGTGCTATCTTGATTTTCTTATGCTCTCTTCGAGTATCTAGATAGAAGGACTTCAGATCATTGTGCCATGCTCATTCGGTTTTATGAATTGGAGGTGAAGTACGGTCTACATCCTTTCCAGTTTCAAAACATCTGGTATAGTCACGATAATTTCCTGCATTGTGTCAAAGATGTTTGGCTTCAACCTGTGCATTTGGTGGGCCTTCTATGTTTGGCTGAGAAACTGAAGAAGACCAAACTTGCACTAAGGGCGTGGATCAAGAATATTTTTGGAAGGGTGGACAGCAATATCAAAATGCTAGAAGTCAAGGTGGATGCGTTGGAATCTTGTTTACAAGAGGGCTTTGAGCAGAATATTGAAATTGACCTGATCAACGCTCAGTTGGAGCTTGATGTTTGGGTCCAGAGAAGAAACTAAGCTATCTTAGTTAGCCAAAAGAAAATGGCTTCATGAGGGTGATAAGAACTCTAAGTTTTTTCATACTATTGCCAACCAATGAAGGGCTTCTAATTCAATCTATGCTATTGGAGGATGGAAGTCAGCTAGATGGCCCTGAGTAGGTTCATGAAGGTGCAATGAATTTTTTCCAATCCTTTCTCACACATATGGAGGCTGTGGAAGAATGTGATTTGTTCCAGGTTGTTAAATTTATTATTTTTGAATAAAAAAATACTTTTCTTTGTCAAGCTCCTTTGGAGGAGGAGATGTTTGAGGCATAAAGTATATCCCTAAAGATAGTTCTCCAGGCTTGGATGGATTTGGATAAACTTTTTACTTATCGTTTTGGGACATTGTTAGAAGAGATGTGGTAGATGCTGCTAGAGACTTCTTTTCAAGATTGTCGTTGCCAATATTCTATTCCTTGTCATACATTGTGTTGATTTCGAAGGTGGCAAATCCAAAGAGTTTTGGCAAGTTTCGGCCTATAAGATTGTGCTTAGTTGCATATAAAATTTTCTCTAAAGTGTTAGTGCAATGGATGACTTATTTCTTGCCTCGGTTGATTTCTCAGGAATAGTGTGCATTTATTCCAAGCATGAGTATTTTTTTAAATATTTCTCTAGCACAAGAGATGGCTCTTTCTCTTAATAAAAAAATAAATCGGGAAAATATTTTTAAAAGATCGATATGGCCAAAGTTTATGATAGAATGGATTGGACATTCCTAATTTGAGTGTTGAAGAGTTTTGGATTATTTATTCATTTTTGCAATTTAGTGATGGAATGCATGGCTTTACCTTGGTTCTTTGTTATAATGAATGACCTATAAAGGCTTTTTATAGTCTTCATGATTACAATAAGGTGATCCTCTTTCACCTTATTTATTTATTATGATGCAGGAGATTTTGTCTTGCCTCCTTCAACAGAATTTTGAGGATTGTTTTTCTCACTCCACGGAAGCTCCACTCGTCTCTCATTTACTTTATGCAGATGACATATTGATTTTTGTAATATGGAAAAGGTGCAAAGGCTCACAAATGTCTTAAACACCTATGAGAGGTGGTCTGGGCAATTGATAAACAAGGAGAAATTGACTATTTTTTTCTCCAAGTCTATTTCAATTGCTAGAAGGATAAGGTTGCGAAGACTAACTAGTTTTATGGAAGAAAATTTTCCTTTCACACTTATTTGGGAGTGTCGGCGCCCCAGCTTGTGCTTGGGTTCGTACGCAAAATGCGACGCCGGGGACGAACGTCACAAGGAAGTCATCCCTCATCTTTACTTAGGAGAGCCTTATTTTTTTTTTTTTTTAATCGCAGCGGAAAAAGGTCAAGCCATAAATTAAACGACAAAACGTTACGCTTGTCGCACATCACATGGTTAACAAAATAAAACCCAAATTAACATCGCAAGCTCATATATATACATGTCAGAATAAAGTCACCAATGTAAACAGTTTTATACAAAAGTACTTCCCAAAACAGCGGGAAGATTTTTTCCAAAAGTACATTGGTGTATACAAAATAAAGGTGCTGCTGATCCACTCCTCCTTCCGCCAACCATACTAATAGGCGGGTTCTTCTTTTATCTTCTTATAGTTAGGACCATAACGAAGACTGTCCAGACTCAGCCCTGGACCTACGTCACACATCATCCCAGAGGATGACGTAAACAGGCGTCCCAAGTGGAGGAGCCCGTCAACTCCCAGCACCATACAGCACCCCGTAGGGCGTAGGTCGTCAAAAAAGTAAGTCGCCATAGGAAGCGACTCTGCCGCCCACTGACCCAACAGGTCTAGGGTCACTGGCCCGACAGTCTCAGCCTTAGTCGGGCCCATGAGGGTCCGACCCATCTTCTCGAGAGTCGTAATCCGTGGATCCATCCTGTCCTGCAATGACTTCTATTGTTCCCAAGGGAGCAATAGTATAGATAAAAAAAGGGGGGGTGAGATTTCGGGAGAAATCTCAGCAAGTACACTAACACTTAAACCAGAACATATCAGATATACAGATAAGTGAACAAAACATTCTTAACTAATGCACATGCAATGAATGACTGACTTATGCACATGCTCATGAAAACTTTTAAACAGACATACTTCTTTCAGACTTCTTTTCATAAAACTTTCATGCAGACTTCTTCTTTCAAACTTCTTTTCATATCATCGTTGCTTTTCAAAACGTTCATTTAAAACATTTCGTATCTTTCTTTCTTTCTTTCTTAGGCGCCACTTATCATATACAGATCCTTCTTATGGCTCGAAAGCCCTTCTTGTCATGACTTTTTCTTTCACATGTATGAGACACAACACGGTTCCCCTAGCACCGCGTGTTCCCTGCTGGTTACCGCATCACCCTAAAGTGAGCGTCTTATAACTTTAAAACGGTAGGTCCTTACACCTTATCCGTCTTGGGCACCCACCAGCGTTAGGTGCTACCGCGCTCCGGCCACCTTTTGGTGCCATACACGGTCCGCCGACTGTTCTTCGTCGACCCAGGGGCTACCACTCGACTTTAGACACTCCTGAGTGGACAGGGAGTTCCACTGGGGCACTTCCCCGTCCCAGCCTTTGGGGTTCTTATAAAACTTTAATTCTTTTCTTTTCTTTCAAAAAGTTCAATCTTTTCTTTTCTTTTCCTTTTTCTTGAAAACATGCTTGACTTTAAAAAAAACTTCTTTTCATGACTTATGCATGGGACATGCATGCTTACTTACTTTCATGCAAGAACCCGAGACAGGCTCGAGTGCATTCACATTTCATTCTCTTTCTCCTTCTCTTGGGATAGTTTCATAATTTTCCTACTTAATCATTATATTCTATACCCAAAATGGGCCTAGGATTGAAGTGGGGTATTGGGCCCATCTCCAACCCATCATGGCCGAATTCTCCTAGAGAGTTTCTAGGGCTTTTCTTCATCATTTGACTTCAAACTTCCTCCAATAAATTTTAAAGTATCAAATTGAGTCAAGTACCCTCCTTAGCAAGGGGTAACCGAAACCCTATTGTTACCCAAGTAACCATTCACATCAAACTTAGTTAGTCCTATTTCCTCCATTCACCTTTTCAACTTAGGGAATTCCTCCCCTTAATCTATTCAAACTTCCTTTCCTAAAGGTTTCTTCTATGAGTTCAACTAAACAAAATCTCCACATCACAATATAATATTTATCTTCCAATCTCAACCTTAAATAGTATCAATTTCCAATTAAACATTTCCATACATCATACACAAGTGATCATTTCTTCCATATGCAAATATATATATCATTTCCATCTATATCAATCAAACAATTTATTCTCATGTCCATTTTTTTTTTCAACAATATGCTCCTTGAATAAATCAATTCCATCACTAGTTCCTCAAATAAAATCTTTACTTTAACAACACCACAATTTAATATTTAACACTAAAATCCTTCATGCATCATTTTCATCATTTCATCAAATAATCATGCTTTTTCCTCTCTTTTGCAACTAACATTTGATTCATCATTTCTACTCATATTCTAAGCTTGTTCCATCATATAATTTATCCAAGAATATTCATATCTCAAGCAAGAAAAATCATTCCAATCCAAACATGGCAATGACAACCATTAATCCAACAACCATGATCACTCCACTATATATAAGACTTGTTAAGGAAAAAGTGGGAGTATACTTACCACACTCCTTCTAGGCTTTAGCTTAAATCTGGAATTACACATATAAAATCTCCCATTAGTCTAACCATGAACATAAAACTCAAAGAAAACCCTATTTCTTTCCAACCATTACAAAGTGTCACATGTGTGTGTGTGTTCTTCCTAATCTTGTATATGTTTAATCACTAACCTTCTCCAATGACTTGGTCACCTTCACACTCTTGCTTTTGGCTTTCTTACTATAGGATTCTCCAAAATATGTGGTGAAAAGAGAAGAAACAAAAGTAGGAATGGCTAGAGAGGGTTTGGCCGAGAGGTGAAGAGAAAAATGAAAGTGTTTGCATGTCCAAGTGAATTGAGCTCAAGGTGTTTGTCTAAGGGGTCACACGGCCAGCTCCCTTCCCTAGGGTCCTTGGTACTTTTCTCATCATGTGTAGGCATGGCTAATGATGGATGGGTTGATTGACAACTCTAGACCACTCCAAGATCAAATCATGGCCATACCTAAGTGATTCTCCTTTCTCCTTTTCCTTCCTATGGCCGGCGGCTCCTTGATGCTTCTAGCATCCAATTTCTTGTTTTTCACTCAATCATCATTCCCCTATCCTCTCATGTGTCCATCCAAGGGATTCCAAAGCCATGCTTTTTGGAATTTGAGCAAGGCATGACCGGCCAAACTAGCTCCACCGAAACTCCCTTCTTGCTTCTCTTCCTAGTTTTTTGTCATTTCAATCACCTACACATACACCATACCTCTCTTCACATCACCATACTTTCTTACACATGTACTTCATCCACTTACACACTCTTCCTTTTTGTCTTATCACTTGTAGATGGCCATACCCCATGAGACTCCTCAAGGAACCCCACGGATTGGCCTCCACCGAAACTCCAAGCTTCCTTCCTCCAAGCTTCTCCTCATGACACTTGTAACTTCCCTACACATCATGACCTCACTTGGCAAGTCAAGGGATGGTGTTTTGTACCTCCAAGATACCATAGTAGGAAAAATCATTCCATTAGATTCTACACTCAATCCTACATGGCATGCATCCAACTACTAGTCAACCTTCACCAAATAATATTTTCCTACAAGGGTTTGGATAATTTTTTCTAGGATTTTTCTCCCATTGACAAGTGTCTCAATTATGGGCTTGATGGGCTATGGGCTCATTCTATGGGCTTTTGGGCTCACCATTGCTCTCTTGGCCCATTCACTTGATCCATTCTCCAAAGATCTCATTCCTAAGCCCATCTCTTCAAGGCCTATTTGGTTCTTTCACCAATTACCACTAATCTTGTGCATTAATCCTTAATTAGTTAATTAAATCAAGATGGAGATTTTTAGGGCTATTACAGGAGTCCCACTTGTTTCAGGTCGTCTCAAAATTAGAAGCTTGGAATATCTAATTGCAAAAATTAAAAGTAAAGTTGCAGGATGGAAATGAAAGTTGTTATTCCAGGGAGGCCAACTTATTCTTATCAAGCACGTTCTTTCTAGCGCGACAACATATTTATTAACCGTTTTGAAGGTTCCATCGATTGTTTTCAAGAAATTGAATTCTATTCTATCCACATGTTTCTAAGGGGAATTAAATGGCAAGTCTCGCATGAAGTGGTGCACATGGGATAAGATTTATTTGTCTGTCAAAGAAAAGGGTTTGGGCCTTCGTAAATTTTTTAAGGTTAAAAAATCTTTACATATGGAATTTGCTTAGAGGTTGTTGTTGGTAGACAATTTATGGAGTTAGTTTTTTAGAGCAAATTATATCAATGAGGGACATTTGCTTTTAGCTGAAAATAAGGTAGATAACTCTAGCTTCTAGCAGTCTATTTTGTGTGTGCTACTAGAGGTGATGGAAAATGTCCAAGTAAACGTGAAAAAGGATGGTTCATCTTTTTGGTTTGATTAATGGGTTGCTAGTGGACCTTTACATGCAAGTTCTGCGTATATTCAAAATCCGAGTCTTTACATTAAGGATGTTTGGGTGGATGGAAAATGGGATGAAGATAAATTGCTAGAGCTTATTGGTGAAGACACTGAAAGCAATATTTTAAATCAGATTACACCAGGAAAAGATGGGAGGGACTTGCTCATATGATAACCATCTCCTGAGGGGTCTTTCTCCACAGCAACTACATGGAATTTAATTTGACTACAAGGAGATGCACGACCTGAAATGGAGTGGTTTTGGCATAGTTTTCTTTCAAAAAAAAATGGCAGTCTATATGTGGAAAGCCAAAATGAATAGGTTGGTTGTGGGTAAAAGAGTGAGGTCCTTGGGGATTCCAATTGTATCAGGTTGTGATTGCTATATACTCAGAAGCTGTTAATATATTGACCATTAATTGACTTTGGGGTCTATCGCTTCAGAGGTGTGGCAGCTTGTTGAATTAGCCCTGGGCATTCCACGTTTGACAACTACTTCGTGGTGGTTGAAGATCCTTTATTGACTCTCCTTCGCATGGAAAAATACATAACCTGGTGCACTTCTTGGCATCTTGCCACGCATTATTACATGGAGAATATGGGTGAGGCGCTATTAGGCAAGGATGGAAGGTATTTGTGAACCTACAGGTTGCATTTGGATGGCCATCAAAGTTTGGTTATGAAAGCTCTCCACACTTTTGGTTAAACAAAAGTTTCTTTCTGCAGTTGATAGAGCGATCCTTCAAGCACTTGAGATTCCTCTGTGCCGAGATAACAGCAACAATCTGAGATTGGTTTATTGGCATAGACCAGCTAAGGGATGAATCAAATTAAATGTTGACGAAAGTTGTCAAGGGAACCCCGATAACTGCGAGGGGTGGAGGTGTAATCCGTGATCACTTGGGTAATTTTTTTCGTTGCTTTCTCATATCTTCTTGGTCTTGGCACCAATAACATGACCGAATTGAGAGTTTTGATTATGGGAGTCCATATGTATAAGGAGATGGGTTTTGTGCAGGTAGAGATTGAGTGTGACTCGATGTTGGTGGTCAACTGGTTGTTTTCTAAAAAATATCTGAACTGGTATTTTTTGAGACTATTGGGATGAGCTTCTATTGGTGCTTAATGGCATTCGTTTCACCATAGTTCATCAGTTTAGAGAAGGAAATGGTCTGGTAGATTCATTTGGGCGACAAAGGGAGGAAGGAGTTATTCAAAGATATATTGATTGAAGATCACTTCCAAAGATGTTGATTAGCATTCTGCGATTGGATAAATTGAGACTTTCGCACATCAGAGTTTGATTTTAGATGGTGTTTTTGTTTTGTTTTATCTTTTGGCATTTTTTGTTGGTTTTGATTTGTTTGATTTTGATTGATGTATAAGGTTTTCCTCCGTCATATGTGAAGATTTTTCTTTTCAATAAAGTATCGGAGATGCTGCCCTCTTTTTGGCCAAAAAAAAAAAGAAATGAGGTAGGCTCGATTAAGGGCCAAAACCCTTTCCATCACATCCTTCACATCTTCTTCAATTGTTGCCCCAAGAACGAGCATAGTTTCTATTTGGCTCTAAAGTTGCTTGATCAATCTAGCATATTAGTATCATTGCATTGTTCTTCTGCAATTTGTAAAAGATTGATTTTGTTAATCACAAGCAGCACCCCTATGTCTATAGAATACAAGAGAGTGGAGAGAACTTGAGAGCTAGAAGGGGCATTCTGGTGCCACTAATCCCAACAACACCAGATACGATTACTGTGGTGAAGTCATCATGTTGATGGGGTTTAGAAGAAGGGTATTCCCATTGTCACGCTATTTTTCAATGTTGGCATGCATCTCTACTTTGTCAACGATAATCTCTAAAAGGGAACAGAGCTAAGAAAGGAGTTTGTGCGTCAAGCGGGAGAGAGAGAAATGTGAAAATAAAATAAAATAAAATAAAATTATGTAGGTAAGAGTGTAAATTTTAAGTTGGTATACATCCTATGTGGCAAAGTTATATTGGCTTATATCAAAATTAAATTCACAACCATCAATTTGAAATTTTCCTTTCAGAGAGTCCATGTGCTCCAGCAAGGGTGATTTGTGTTTTGATTCTTCATGTTTAGGGTAACATGAAGAAAAATCTAAAATCTTTATCTATTGAACCATAAATCCATATTTAATATGCATATGAACACAAGAGACCAACTCTTTGCCAAGTGGGTCAATGCAGCATTGATTGAGGAGAATTTGGATTTCTTAGTCGGGTAGTGATAAGGCTATTATTCTATTTATTATTTATTTATTACTTGTATTGTATATTAAATTTTTTATTTTATATTACTTTTTAAGTATTTTTATAATATCCTTAATTATTAAAAAATATATAATTTTATTAATAATCATTTTTATAATCATTAAATAAAATAAATAAATAAAATAATAAAAAAATCATAATTCTAGCATCTTCCGTCTTTGTATGGCCTTCAGTCCAACTCTTTAACTCTTTCCACATCATCAAGAGTCGGACAAAACACTTTTTCCTTTACTTTATCGAAGTGATGTTGTCAGCAAGCAGGCCCTCTGACCCCTTCTTCAAAAGAAACACCAAAAGTGCTTGCCGATCATGTCTTTTCGCTTTGTGGAATGACCAAATGCACCTTATTGGTGACTTTTTCGGTCTTTGGGAATTCACATTTATGTAGATTGCACACCTTAACCCCATTTAATGGGACCAAATAACGTAATGTTTTGCAAATAATATAATCTGTAAGGATAGTTAATGGGACACCTAATTAGCTTGATCTACATTAGAAAGAAAGAACAAAGTTGGAGTTTTATAGCTTGTGGTAATGATTAAATTAATCAAATTATATCATACATGGATAATAATATTACAAAAGAATATATAGGTGAATGTTATAATTAATGGGATCCATTTAGTTTTATAAACTATTAGAATTTCCATCTCACAAATAGCGTGAAATCTCATTTATCATCTTTTAAACTATATTTATATTAATATAAAGAAATTAGTCTGGCTGATTTATTTTAAAGAACCAGCTCTTAAGATCCTTACAAATTGCACGATCTTACTTATCACGGCTAATGTGATCAGATTAATCATGATATATTATTTGTAATAAGACAAATCAAGAAAAACTCAAATCATATAAATTATAATTGAAACTTTTAGAATAGATATAAATTATTAATTATAAGAACTTCAAAAACTTTTTTCTCCCAAGGAAAATATGTGGGTGGCCCTTACTACTGATCATCATCAAATGGGAAGAACTTCCACGCATGCACCTGGCCAATTATGATTAACTACTATTAATAAAGAATTTAGTGGGCTAGAGAATTCTAATAACTAGAGGGACTTCTAGGTTTTTACAATACTAGAGATTAGGAAAAGGGCAAAGGGGGGCCCATAAAAAAACATTTACTAATTTTAGCCTTAATTAAGGAGTGTATGGAAAATTCAGAAATTTATTCTTTGTATTTCTATATTAATTGCTGCATGTGGCGTATTAG
This sequence comes from Platycarya strobilacea, assembly GCA_036898215.1. NCBI lineage: Eukaryota > Viridiplantae > Streptophyta > Magnoliopsida > Fagales > Juglandaceae > Platycarya > Platycarya strobilacea. Next base: position 29,657,763 of record CM072549.1, on the reverse strand, counting down.
CATAATTTTATCAAATAATAAGATCTGATATTGAGTTTTTGTAATGCCCCTCCTAGCTAGCACGATCCTTATAACTCGCCCAAATTCTGAAGAAACCAAGGTTAATACAAGGGCATGATCCTTATTACTTGCAAGCATGCTCAAAAATTTTTTGGCCTAAAAACTTTTAGATGTTCTTTCGTCAGCTGATCCTAATGATTATCATGATGATCTGTGCAAGGTAAAAAAGAAGGATGAGTTCTTTATTTTAACATTTGTTTTATTTTTCCAACCAAGCAAGATCATTTGAAAGTAAGATATGTTCTTCATTAATGACGGCATTGACTGAAATTTTGCAGCACAACAATTGAATCGCAAGTTGCTAGGCGCAGTAATAAGATGTTTTACTGACTAAATACATACATAATTTATATATTGAAAAAGTTGAAAAAATTAACTTTTTTTTTTTTTTTTTCCTGAAAATCAGCTTTTCACACTCTTAATTTTGTCTTGATCTATAAATGCTTTCAAATTGAAAAGGAGCTTTTCTGTACCATATTAATTGTATTGGGGATTATATAACCTAACAAGAAGGGGAAGAAAAAAAATTTTGAAGCCTATGTGATGGGTTGGTTCACAAATATTAACAGGTACATGCAGCTGAATCTAAATTCCAAATGTGAATGAATTAAAAAAAAAAAAAGGATGGTGGTGAGTTTAATTGTGAGAGCATGAAAATGGCAGGAACAATGACAGGGAGGACTTTTATATATGGGGAATTGGAAAATAAGAAGACCACCTTATCCCTCATGTCCTTGTTTGTCTACTGCTTTCGGTTCCCTTTGTCCCCCCCGGTGCCAATGTGCATCACCTTCCTCTAATCAACATATAGAAACAAGCCTTGGAAAGACAAAGGTCAAAAAAATGGCAGACAAATGCTCATATATAATTAAATGGGTGTTCCAAGCTGGAACCCTAAATTCAACCAAGTAATGGATCATGATGAGTATAATGCCATCTTTCGGTTAATGAAGCTAATCCCATACCAGCTTACTAAGTTTGATTCGCATGAGGTGCATTAATTTAATATTAATAAATTCATCTTTGTCTTAAATGAATGCTTCCTCCAAGTTAGATTTATCCTAACTGAGATTACAAATATATAATAATAAGATTATTAATTAAAATGAAATAAGATGAAAAAGATGAGATAATATAATATGAAATAAAATAAGCTGATTAGATGTTTCATGTCAACTCTATATTCAAACGGATTGTATATTATTTATGGGTCAAGTTTTCTTCAGCTAAACCCAAGGCCTATTTCCCATGTGAGAGAGAGAGGAAATGGGAGAATTTGCTTTTCCTGCATTAGTGGATGAGATTCTAGGAGATCTTGAGTGATACATATGAATTTGAAGGAAAAGCTTTATTGTCATCATTTGGAGTACTAAGTGAGCTCCGAGTCATGATCTGGCTGCAGTACTTACCAAGGTGTGGTTTTTGTAATAATTTGATCATTGGGAAATTTTTTGAAAAGGTGGCCCCGAAAATACTATTGCCAAAAATTCGTAAAGATAAGAAGTGCTTTTCTTTTCTTTTCTTTTCTTTTCTTTCCATCATAAGTAAAGATTAAAAACTGATTGATTTTGTCTGTACTTGAATTTACTCCCACCTAATCATGCACCCTAGTCCTTCCCAAATTATCAATAAGGATCTTCTCTGATTATCATTACGTTCTTTAATACATATATCTCTGATCATTGCACCATACATATATGGAATCATGTCCCTACCCATATGGAAGAGGCACTTTCACCACATCAGTATCCAGGTCCGCAGGGCATGGATCTATCCTGTAGAGTCTCGCGTCTTGGTGTGCCTGCGGCGGTCTCTTTTTCGCGACGCGCGCAATTGGTTGAACGTAGATTTGAGGGTACAATCGCATCTCGACCATGAGAGGCTTTGACAGATCATGACTAATATGGTTCTGATCAATGAATATTCAGTGTGTGCTGGTTTGACAAATTATTAAGGATGCAATTATGTAAGTATGATGCAAACATATGGTCAAACACTAAGAACAGTATATATAGTGATCACTCGCTGCAACAAAGTTAGGCGTGCAGTAATGCGGTGCGTGTTTGATGTGATTACCTCGGGTTTCACAATATCCTTGGATTCTTTCTCCTATTCCCTAGTTTCTTCACCTTTCTAACTTTTCTAGAAGATACCATGAATCGCAATTTGTTTTTAGTTACTTTAATCTTGTTTGATGTTAATCTTGAGGTTTACATTTACATTATATTTTTGCTTGGATCGCATGATTTAATATAAGAAAAGAGCTTATTTATAAACAAATATTTATGACGATATTAGATATTAATGAGTTCATTCTCACTTTGTACTTGTGTTATTGCTGCCGGTTTTAGATTCACTTTACTTGCTAGTGCTTCCTTGTTGGTGCTAATTGGCTGCAAAATAAAAATAGTGACAGAAAAGAGTTTGCACATGATTTATATATAAATTTGCTTTTAAGATATAATAAAATTAGAATAAGTGTGTGTTTTTTTTTAAATGAGAATTCTCATTCATCTTTCTCAAGAGAGGTCAACAATACACGTCAGGATATGCCTCACATCAACAAAAGAAATCTGATTTATCAAAACATTTTTTATAAGATTGTGCATTGTTGTATTACATTATCTTCTAATATGTGTAACTGACCATTATTTAAATAAGCTTAATTGGATTCTAATGTCTTCCAATAACATTTAGTTGCTTTCAAATTTGATTTCTTGGAATCTAGGGCCATTACCACGCCTTTTGAATCTCTCCTTCTAGTATGATTTTTATGAAGTCAAGTTGTAGTCCAAGACAGGCAGACTCCATTACTACTAGAGTTTCAGCGAGAAAAAGTCATGTTGAAGAGTATGACACTTCTTAGCTGTGGCCACTACCTTTCCATTCCAGTCCCTCACGATTAGTCCAATCCCAATTTTACCTAGTGTCTTATTCAACGCTACATCCCAATTGAGCTTATACACATCCCATGGTGGAGTCGTCCAGGTTGAAGGATCAGCCTGCACGGGAAACTGATTGGTCATCTTATCGAGCATCAGATTTCTCAGTTCTTGCAGGGTTTCCTTTGCTATTTTGTTGATTGATTCAGGAGTTTGGAATTTCTGGTTGAAAACATAATTATTTCTCCTTGTCTATATGCGTTTAGCTACCATTGTGAATTTCTCCAGTAGTTCACTTCTTCCTAAAGAAAGGAATTATGTTATGAGGAATCTAAGAGAGGTTTGAAGGGATGGTCTTTTGTGGAGTTGATTTGAGCTTTGATGCCAAATGTCTTAGGCTGCTAGGCAAGATCACACTGCATGTATCACACTTTCTTCGTCTCTTGAGCAAATTGGGCATAGAGGTTTATCTATAATTTTTTTTTTAATATAGGTTCAGCATTGTAGGGAGGCTCTCATGACATGCCCTCCATAAAAATATCTTGTCTACAAGAGAAATTGCCTACTTCCATGAGGGTGACTAGAGTTCCTTTTGGCTTGAACTGCACCATGCTTACCCCTTTTTTGAGTCCAGTAATTCCATTTGCAAGTGGTATGTGCTTTTAACCATAGTTTCAAATTTTATATCGTACTAGCCGGTACGGCCAAAAGATGCCATACCGACCGGTCGTCTGGTACAAAAAAAGCAACATTTCGTTTTGGGCGATTTTTCGACCGTATCGACTGATATTTGTGTTTCGGCCGTGTCGGACTTCGGCCTCTCACCTTTTTTGTTCCCATTTTTTGCTGTTTTTTAACCTCAATTCAAACTAAATTAATTACATATATATAGTTATTTATCTATATAATTTATTCTTATATTGACTATTACGGTATTCTATATAATTTATTCATATGTATAAGTTATTCTGAAACGGTAAACAAAACAATATCGGTACCGAAATATTTCGTTCCAGTGACTTGACCGGAATACCTATCAGTACAGTATTCAAAACATTATTTTTAACTACAAAAATGCCTTGAGTGGAGGCAGTCCAAATGAGCTTTTCAAGTCTCTCTAAGGTGCTAAGGAGGATTTGCTTTATAAGCCTAGCTTCCTCGAGTAAAAACACTTCATCAATTACACATGTATTCCACTGCTTTGTTGCTGGATCAATCAGATTTCTAACATGAGAGGCGCTTCTAATCGGATCCCTTCTATATCTTCTATTTATCGGAAGCCACTGGTAGCATGACATGTAGTCAACTTGGAAAAATAAAAGTAAAGCTCGTCACATTGGATTCCTCCCCCCCCTGGAATCCCCCTGCGCGCGAAACCCCTCTACAAACACCCCCCCAAACCTTTCTTCTTCCCTTTCTTCTTGTCTTCCCTTTCTTCTGAAAAAACCCTAATTCTAATGTGCGAAATTCCCTACCTGAAATCTCCTTCCCATTCTTTCCTTCACTCAGGAAAACCTGAACCCAAAAATCCCTCTCCTTCCCACACGAAATTGAACCCTCCCCTTCAAAAGCCAATGGTTACCACTGATGTAAATGTCCCGATATCAAAATTGTTGCTAGATTTGGTTGTTCATCTTCGAAAATGGCGAAAATGGAAAATAGCGAAAATGGAAATCGAAAATGAAAACAAAATCACATAAATGAAAAACGAAATCGCACCATGATCTCATCTTCAAAAATGAAAAAATAAATCACATAAATAAAAAATGAAATCGCAAAAACAAAATTTCACGAAAACAAAATCGCGAAAATGAAATTAAAAAAATGGAAAAGGATGAAATAGCGAAATCGCAAAAATGGAAGAGGACTGAGAGTTATCGACTTAGGGTTTTTTCATCTAAATGAATATGAAATCGAGTTGCATCCACCATTAGCTTCTGATTAGGGTTTGAAATAAATGGAAAGGCGAGAATAGGGATAGAGAATGAGAATGAAGACCTGCGTTCGGAGGTGGCAGAAGAGGCGAATCGTGTACAACTTGCTTCATCGTATACCTGTTGCATTCCCTCATTAAACTAACGTGGCTAAACGCTATTGGACTTCGATAAATCTATTTTATTGGAAAGCTTCAATCCAAAGATTTTCTCTTTCTAACATAGGTTTCAAAATCTAGTGTTGGGATGGGGTTGGATATTTTGACTGAGGATAAGTTAGGGATCCATTTATCCCTCCACGCCTTAATGGATGCACCATTTCACACTTTCCAAGATGTACCCTGCTATAAAAATGGTCTGGATTCTAGGATACTCCTCCAAATAAACGAGGGTCCATGACCCAACTTGGCATTGAAGAAGTCACTCTAAGGGTAGTATTTAGCTTTTATAACCTAGGATGCAAGAGCTTCAGGTTTTTGTATTAGGTTCTAGTGTTGATTGGCCAACAAAGCTGAATTGAAGCTTTGTAATTCCCTGAATCCCAGCCCCCATGGAATCTTTTGAACCTTCTTGGCTTCTGCTATCTGTCCCCACCAAAAATGCCTCGTGACCTTAAAAATTTCATTGAGTAAGGACCATAAGAGCTAAAATACTGACATGGAAAAGGTGGGGAAAGCTTGAAGAACTGCCTTAATGTAGATCTCTTTCCCTCCTTGTGAAAGCATCTTCACTTTGTAGTTGCTTAGTCCTTGTCTCACCAGTCCAAGATTGCTTTAAAAGCTTTGAACATTGATCTTCCAATGATGGCAGTGTAACATCCTAACTCAAAAAATAGAATAAAATTTGGTAGTTTATTATTATTATTATTATTAATTTTTTTTTAACTATTTTAATAGATATGTTTTACGGTAGTATTTTTTTTTTTGAATGAGTTTTAAAATGGTGTTATTAAACATGATAAACAGTGATTCTTTTAGTGCAATTCCTATTACTTTTCAACCCTTTCTTTTGTTATGTATCCTAGAATAAGTCGTTAAACTCCCAACACAAACACTTCAATCCTAGAGTCATCATTCTAATTGAAAACCCACTCCACGATCATGCTTCAAACTTCAAAACCCAAATCAGTATCCAAAACTATCCTCAATTCAACCCTTTATCTGAACCCACTCTCAATTCAAACTCGAAACCTCTATCCTTGGTTTTAGACCCCTTAATTGAAACCAAACTCAACTTTCTGATCAACTTCAAACTGAATCTCAACTCAATCCAAAAAACTCTTATCATGGAATCATTATCCAAAGCATACTTCAATTCAAACAACCTTCTAATCAAAAACGTCTTCTCCCTTTTTCATCTATAAAAGTAGCCTGAATCCCATCAATAGAACCCACCTTTGCAATAGAGAAAACATCACCCTCACAGCAACATGAGACTTTAAGAGAATAAATACAAAAAATCCCTTACCCAAAGAGAAAACTTACCCCAGTGGTAGCAAGCTCTCGCCACAACCCAAACCAGCCGTTGCTGATAGAAACCATCGAACAACCTAATCCCGATGAACCCACTCCCCCCGAGAAGCCTAATTGCGTCGACGTGACTCCAAGCCCCAGCGCTTTCGCACATAGCCCTTCACTTGGTAAGCCCCTGTTTCGCACGACTGTCTCTCTCGACCCTATGTATTTTTCTATCTTCCCATAAGCTTGAATTGCCTCCTTATTGATTTATTTGTTTTAGATTTCCCTAAATGCCCCTCTACTAATTTTAAAATCTCAAGCATGCCCCTTTTAAACCCTTGCAGCCCGAACCATATTTTTGGTAGATTTCTTGTATTAAATAGGCACTTGGGCCTTAAGCCTATATTTCCCGAGTTTTTACCAACTTATGAGTAGACTGCTTTCCTTCTTGTGCATTGGGCTTAGTTTTAATTTGGACTTGTGTTTTTAAAATTGTTGGGCCTTATTGTAATATTTCAAAAACTATTTTGGACCTTCTATATTTAAAAGAATTTTAAAGTATTTTAAAAAAATATATATATTTCTAGTCTATCTCTGCATATGATTTTAAAAAGTTAAAAAAAGGTTACGGCATGATTTTTAGAAAGTTAGTGACAATTAACATCTCCTATAGGTCACAAACCACGATATTAAAATCAAGACTCAACGCTAAGAGGTGAGTAGCATGATTATATTTTTACACGCATGTATGGTAAATGACATATTTTATAAAAATTATTATGTATGTATGGTCATCATTGGAAGTCCCTTTTTATGTACCCAGTCATGAAAACTTATGAAAAATTATGCATAATTTATAAGAATGTTTATGCAGTATGATATTTATGAAAATACACGATTCTATATTAGAATTATGCATAAAAGTATTTATAAAAAATCATGAATTCATGTGAGAAAGCATGCATCATGAAATATTACGAAAGAATGTGATTTTTTCAAAAATTTATGATATGACAAGTATGCAAGTATGATAGGCCTATTAGGATATAAAGACGGTGTTTATGTATGGGCATATTGCATTGCCAGGTCGTACAATACCAACATTCAGTATGTCTTCCATGTATGGATTTCGTAACTCGCATCCATAGGCAGAATTGAAATCTTTTCAGATTGGATAATCCTAACTCATGGGATCAACGGTGAGTAACGGCCTATGATATGATATGGTATGATATGATACGATAAGATAAAGAGAAACTCATGTTCAGCATTTATGAAAAGCTCATGTTCAGCATTTATAAAAAATTCATATTCATGTTATTTATGTATGTATCTATGAGTATGCATGGAAATTGATGATTGTTATTTTTATTGTATGGTATGTTGCTTATTAATTATTTGACTCATTTTTTCTATTTTTTTAATTTATTTTTGAAAACTTTCGTATACGCCGCGTCATTTCTAAAAATAAAAAACAAATTAGTAGCACACTAGCTCCCCAAAATATTTTTAAAATATTATAGTCAAGAGTGAGGTCTTATAGGTAGAGAGTCCCAAGTATTCTCATTTGGCTGTGGGATCAAACTCCAACTAGTTGTAGAATGGTGTTCTGATTTTCCCTGGGAGTGTTTTTGCTAAAGTGTACAGAGGTTTTAGCTTTGTTTAGCCTCTTTCCTAAGGCAGTTTCATAGAACTCTAGTAAAGAGATCAGATGACTCCATTTGAGGGAATTGGATTTGCAAAAAAGGAGATAATCGTCAGCAAAGAATAGGTGGTATATATGAAGGCCTCTTTTGCTAATGGGAACTCCTGAAATGTGTCTTGCTTTCTCAACATAGTTAAGTACGGAGCTTATTCTTTCAGCACATAAGATAAACAAGTAAGGAGATAAGGGATTACCTTATCTTGACCCTCTTGTTGACTTGAAAGAAGGTTGAAGGCTACCATTGAGAAGCACTAAGTATGTGGCAGAATCCACACATTTCATAATTAGCTTGATCCAAGACTCTTCAAGTCCCATCTTGGCCTTCACTTCCTTAAGGAAACCCTATTCCAATTAATTGTATGCCTTGCCCATGTCCAACTTCAAAACCATGTATCCTTGCTTGCTTTTGATTTTATTGTTCTTGGAGTGCAAAGTTTCAAATGCCACAATAATATTGTCAGTTGTCAACCTCCCAGGGACAAATGCTGATTGAGTGGGTGCTATGATGTCATGGAGGATGAGTTTTAGCCTGTTTTCAATTGTCTTGGATACAACTTTATAGATGACATTACAAAGGCTAATGGGGCGATATCTTGCAACTTTACAAGGGTTAGATGGTTGAGGGATCACAACAATATATGTAGAATTGATGTCCTTCAAAGAAGCTTCAAAATTAAGTACATGTAAAATGCCTCACCTATCTCATGACAAATGGTGGCCCAATGGTTTTGATAAAAGGCTGAAGGGAAGCCACTGGAGCTTGGAGAGCTTAGAGGGTGCATGCTAAAAACTGCCACCTCAACTTCTTGTCTTGTGAATTTCCTAAAGTGACTTTTTTCTCCAAGGTATTGAGTGCATGCTTGGATGTTCTCTGGTCTCGAGCTAGTGAAGATAAAGGTGAAATAATTCTAGAACATCTCGCTGATATCGTCATCTGCAATTGCCACAGTTCCATCATCATCTGTGATCTTTGAGATCAAGTTTCTTTTTTCTTCTTTGTGTTGCACATTGATGGAAATAGCTCATGTTTTTGTATCCTTCTTCCAACCATGTTTGTTATACCCTCTGTTTCCACTTTCTTTCCTCTTCCCCGAGCAGTTGTCTAGTTTTAGTTTGAGGGTTTTAATCTCCCCAAGCAGATCCCCTTTATTGGTTGTCTATAAGGCTGAGAGTTGGAGCCTTTTTGCTTGAATTTTCTTCTTTGAGTTCCATGCAATCTCCTAGCCCCAAGTTTTGAGTTTCAAGTGACATCTACTCAATCCTAAATGGACAAACTCCAGTTTGTTGCTAGCAAGTGAAGTCTAGGCCTCCTTAATTATTTTGTGGCAATCCTCTCTTTTGGCCCAACTAGCTTCATATCTAAATGGTTTGTCCCCTCCCGATCTTGATTGGCATCTACTAGATATGGATATGATTAGCAGTCTATGGTCAGAAGTTTGTACTGCTTTAGAGGATACTGAAAATCCTAGGAAGGTTGCAATCCATCTGGAGTTGGCATAGGCCTTATCAAGCCTTTCCTTGGGGAAAGATGGTGATAGTATATTGTTACACCAAGCGTATTTGTCCCTTATAAACCCCTAGTCATTCAAACCAGTGTTGATTAAAGCTAGCCTGGAAGATTCCGTTTGTTGGTAAGGACGAGCATTGGGAGTTGTCTATTGACTTTAGGAGCCGAAATAAATCCCAACTTTGGTTTTCCAGAGAGGCCACTGGATTGCCATAAAAACCAGTAAAACCCCATCCCCCTTTATTAGCTTCTCTAGCTACTTTAACAGAGAAATGAAAATGAGATAGGAGGTCCACTATGATGTTCTCAGCCCATAACAAAGCTAGGCCTCCACTAGCACCTCTATTTTCCACTACAAAATAGTTTTTCATGCCTAGTTTCAATTTGAAAGCTTCCATTTTTTGCTTAGAACATTTAGTCTTAATCAAAAATATGAGACTTGAGAACTTAGTTTTCTTCAAATGGTAAAGTTTAAGGAGTGACTAAGGGTTCTCAAGTTTTTTACAATTCCAGTTTAAAGTATTAATTGGTGTTGGTGGTACCGCCTAGCAACCACCACCATTGGTTCAACTTTAATAGACTTCTTTGTTGTTCATATTTTCCATTTTTTTTTTTTTGGATGAATTGAAGTGTTGGAATGGTCTTAAGGGTTTGGGAACACCCTCTTGGAGGGAGAGGACCCAGAGGAGCAACTAAGGGTCTGAACCAATGTTTTGAATACCATATTGGTCAAAGAACTAAAACAAAATATTTCGATACCGATACCATTTTGTATACCGTTTTGGAATAGTCTATATATAAATAAATTATATTTCAAAATTATATTTCAAAATAATAGTCAATATATGAATAAAAAATATATATATAAATATTATATATATATATATGTAATTAGTCTAACCTGAATTGAGGTAAAAAAAATAGCAAAAATGAAAAAAAATGGTTGAAAGACCGAAATTCAATACGGCCAAAATATCTACCAGTACGCAGGTATGGCATATATGAAATTTAAAACTATGGTCTAAACACGTTGGGCTCGAGCCCTTCTTTTCCAAGTGGAGGTACTCTTGACTTTTGACATTTGGTGTACTTTTGTGCCATGAATTGGTATAAAGAGTTTACCTGGAAAGCTAGGGATGAGTTCAGGGGGGCTTTTTGTTTAATGGCTCTTTGTCCGGGGTAATGCAGTAGTAGTTGGGTCCTTGGGATGACCACTGGTCTTGGGGGTAGCTGGAGGTCTTGAGCCTCTTCTAGTGATCTAACTTTCTTCTGAATTTTCTTGAGGGTCAGGCCCACAAGTTGGTGAGACTTGTTGAGGAACCAAAATATGGGACATTTCACACACCATCTCCTCAGGACCTTCTGTTTTAAGCAAGCCATCCTGCTGAGTCCCTTCAGCCTCTTTCTTGATTGTAATGCTCAATGTCTTGAAAGTGGTGAGTTCCTGACTTGTTGGTACCATGTTGTCGAGAGGATGATCACCTCCTCCTCAAACCTACCTTGCCATGGACTTGGTATTTATAGTAGCCCATCACCACCTCCATACCTTTTGGTTGAGGTGTTGCTTGCTTTTTTGGGGGGTGTGCACGTAGCCATGAGCCATATTCCTTTCGGTGTTGACCATTTGAGCCCCTAGGATATATTTTACTTCCTCCGCTCTGAAGTTTGAGAATGCCATATTGGCAGCAGAAAGAGGAGAGCTTTTCATATTTAATGGGCAACCAAACTTCCTTGCCTTCAATCTTAAGGAGTCTGCCTCTTGTTAGTGGCCTAGTGATATCAATTATAACCTTCATACATAAAAAGGGACCCCAAGAACTATCTGCTTCTATCTCCAGTACTTGTCCCACCCTAGGTCCAACCTTCTGACTTATGTCACCATTCATACTTCTAAGTGACGTGTTGAAGATTTGAATCCAAAAAATTTCTGGAAAGAACGCAATCTCCTTGGTTGTTTTCGAACCATCAAAATCCTCTATACACACCAGAGACCTATCAAAAGTCTACGGTCAACTCGTGATTATTCTATTCTTATCTTGCTTTCTCTGAAATTCCACCAAGAACTTATTGGACCCCATTTCTTTGAACTAGATTCACCCTGCAGTGCTCCAAACCTTTGATATGGTTCCCCAAAAATCTTCCTTGTTGATAACCTTGTAAAAAATTATCATGGCCATGAAGCACAATTTATCTTTTCCCTTGATGCTTTTGAACACTTCTTGTTATTCTTGTTCCGTGAGAGAGAAGCCTTGCCAGAGTCTCTCCATTTCATCTTCTATCGTTGATACCTCAACTGGAACCCTAAGGTGCAGAGGACCACCTTTGCCAAACAAAGACTAAGCCTCAACAAGCAGAGGACAATCATAAAGAAATTAAGAACATGTGTGTTTGTATAATTAAGCTATGCACACACAAAATTAGATTTCAAATACTTAGATGTTATTATTCAATCAAGAGATTAGAAATATATTATCTACAAAATAAGCAGATTCTAATAACAAGTTTTAAAAAAAGAAGAACTTTTAGAAAAGAGAGAATTTTGAAATTGGCTAATGAAATTTTTATTTTTAAAGAAAAATGCAGACTAATGAGTCTATTTGATGACCAAATGGCCCAAATGAAAGGTTATTACTTTTTGTCTTTTTTTGAAAATTATTCCGAATATATATATTTATACATACTACCAGATAACATAATTGTTGGACCTAATATAATAGTCGCGTTGCTTCCTTGCTAGGGAGACTGCACGAGTTTGATCCCCAAGTGCTAGGATTTGTGCACTTTATTTTTAAGTGCCTTTTCATGCTTCTGGATGGTGCTGGACTGCACGCCAGGCTAAAATTCTAATAAAGGATTAAGAACTATTCAATATTCTATCATTATTTTTCTATTATTTTGTCACTACTATTTACAAAATATTAGAATTCATCATCTGACTATTCAAACTTAACTTAAAACTCCTTTCTTGTAATGGTGTGTTTTGAACCCTTCTCCGGGTCAATAATAGTACTCCCTACCAATGAGTAAAGACATGTTTTTGCTCTTAAAGAAAAAAAAAGCTCTTCTTGAATAACCTAACTTTAGTTTATAAAATTTTTATAAATATTTCTCCCTTTCCTAAATAAGTCAAAACGGGTTTAGGGTCCTCTTTTCAGAGGTTTTCTCTCTAGCTTAGTCTAGAGTATCGTCTCTTGGCCTTTCTAAAGTACGAAGAGTGAGGATGGAAGAAGACAATTTTACTCGACAATGGCAAGACCTAAGCCTTACGGAGAAGGAGAAGCAAAGAGTGACTATCTCCTCTGCCCCTACCCACCCTGTGAACTCCAGCTCCCTTTGCTTACTTGCCATAATAGTCTCTGAAAAGTATGTAAACAAAGAGGCTTTCCAATCCACGATGACTAAGATATGGCGCTATGAGAGTTGGATTATCTTCTTCGAAGTGGGAGTTAAGCAATACCTCATAGAGTTCAATAGCAAAAGTGACATGGAGAGAATCAAAGAAGGACGCCCATGGTTGTTCGATAGGGGGCTCATTTGCTTGCACCCCTTCGAAGGCACCAAGTCAGTAAAGGAGGTAGCTTTCAACTGTGAGGTTCTCTAGGTCCAAGCTTTTGACCTACCATTTGATTGTATGAATGCCGCTATCGGTGCTAGGCTCACCAACCAGGTAGGAAGGGTTATCAATGTTCACTCTAATGAGAGAGGACTTTGCCGAGGTAAGTTCCTCCAGGTTCGTGTCGAAGTGGACATCTCTAAAGCATTGGTTTGAGAAACTCTCCTCACGATGGATAACAAACAATCTTGGATCCCATTTAAATACGAGAGACTTCCCTCTGTATGTTTCAAATGTGGCATCCTCAAGCACAACCAAGGTTTTGTTCTAGCCATTATGCTGAGGGAGACCGCAAGCATATGACGCTTGGCTTCGAGCCCCAGCAGCCCAAGACAGCGACCTCAGAGTAAAAAATATGGAGAAATGGCTAGTCAGGGACCTCGGCACCAGGAGCAACCATGGAAGGTGGGACAAGAGGTCAGGGACAAGAGCCCTCCCTCAAAGCTAGCAAACCTACAAAACGGCCATGAAGTGTGGGGGAGCTAATAAGTATCCAGCGGGCAAAGATTCCAACCATACAACCCAGAAGTCAGAGCAAGAGTCCACTCGGCAACACCAACAACCTTAAAAGGCAGGTCAAGTTAGTTCAAAACAGGATGGTACGGGCTTCCTTAATACAAAAAAAAGCGTGCTCAGACCAACCAAAAGTGCCCCCAAAAGTCAGCACTAGGCCTCTCTATGAAGCAGCTCCTAACACCTCACTTTGCACAAGTAAGGCGGTGAATGAGGAACCCAATACCCTATCCATGCAAGTTCGATCTCTGGACCAATTTCTCTCCAACCAAGCAACAACCCTGCAATCTTTAAAGAAGTCAACCCCCTAGAAAAGAAGAGCCTGTAACCACCCCCTGATACCCGAACCAACTGTCACAGCAAAAGAAACCCACCCCTCTCCTCCTTTCCAAAAACTCACATCCAGTCCACTACCAAACATAAACAAGAGGGTCTCTAGCCCGCTTCCCTCGATGGGCACACACACCAAGACAAAGAAACTTAAACTCGAGCTAAAATATGAGGAATTCTCTAATGCTGATATCATGGTGGAGGCTGTTAAACAGTCCCATTGCTCCCAATGATTGGCATCAGCTGGAACTGTCGGGGATTGAGAAATCCCTTGACAGCTCTGGACTTGCACTAAATGGTGTAGAAAAATTTCCCCTCTTTTGTTTTTTTAATGGAGACAAAGAATAAGCGTTCTAAAGTAGAAGGCCTGAACCGTTTGTTGAAGTTCACCAACAGTCTAGTGATTGATAGCATGGGTGCTAGTGATGGCCTTGCCATGCTTTGGACATATGACTTCAATGCTGAGGTGCACTCTTATTCACAATCACATATTTCACTCTCAGTTCAAAAGACCCTTTCTCCCACTCCCGGTGACTTCTTATCGGATTCTATGGTCAACCTATTACAGCCAGAAGAAAAGAAAGTTGGGCCTTATTACGACAACTCAATCCCTCTACTAATCAGGCTAGCTTTGCCTTGGGGATTTCAACGAAGTTCTGAGTTCGGGTGACAAGTGTGTAGGTCCTCTAAGGCCACACGCTCAAATTGAAACATTCTACAAGTCAATCGAAGCATGTGACCTTTATGATCTCAGATATGTTGGTAATAAATTCACCTGGGTAAATGGTAGATCAGGAAGTGCCTTCACCAATGAACGTCTAGACAGAGCCTTCTGCAATACTACTTGGGCAGATTGCTTCCCATTCACGAAGGTACATACCCTTCCTACTCTAACATTCTATCATTGCCCAATAATGATTTCTTTTGATAGTACTCAGCCTATAGCCCACCCTTTGGAACGTCCCTTTCGTGTGGAGGTAAGCTGGTTTCTTTATGAGGACTGTTACAAGGTGGTAAAGGCAGCTTGGAACTAGCCTAGAATATCCTGCCATCAATTGAACCTAATTACAGAAGGGCTGAAACATTGTAAAAAAAGCCTACTCACATGGAGGAAGTCAATTGTTGGTTGCTCCAGGTAGCAACTAAACTCAAACATGAAGACTCTCATAAACCTGCAAAACAGCAACACAGGAGAACACAATGAGGTGATTAAGCAGCTTCAATCTAGCATCAACCAACAGCTTGAGGAAGACAACCTGAGATAGAAGCAGTGGGCCAAACAAAGATGGCTCAAAGAAGGGGATTGGAACTCCAAATTCTTCCATCAATTTGCCTCAAAGAGAAGGGACAACAATTGGATCAGAAAGATCACAGATGGTGAGGGGCGAACGGTTCATACCAGGGAGGCAATTAGCTTGTCTCTCCAAGAATACTACTGGGATGCTCTTCGCCATCTCCAACCTAATTCGCATCCCTAAATGCCTCTCAACCATGGAGCCCAAGATCACAAAAAACCAAAATGCCCACATAACTCGCCCATTCTCCTCTCAAGAAGTGGAAGAAGCCATCTTTGAGATGGAAGAACTTAGTTCTCCAGGCTCGGATGGCTTCCCAGCCATTTTCTACCACAAACATTGGGCTATACTTGGACCTCAAGGGTGTGCAATCATGCTATCAGTTCTGAATGGCAATGGCAACTTGTCTGCTATAAACCACACGTTTATAGTGCTTATTTCAAAGAAGAAAGTAGCCTCTAAAGTAACTGATTTCCGCCCTATTTCTTTGTGCAATGTCCTTTACAAATTGACAACTAAAGTTATTACTAATAGGCTTAAAGTTGTACTTCCTAACATTATTTCTAACACCCAATCAACTTTTGTTCCAAACAGATTAATAATAGATAATGTCATGGTAGCATTTGAAGCCTTACATACGATGAAAAGCAATATGAAAGGGAGGGAGGGATACATGGCCATGAAGCTGGACATGAGCAAAGCCTATGATAGGCTTGAATGGCCTTTCATTCGAGTGATTCTATACAGGATGGGTTTTTGTGGCCGGTTTGTTGAGCTCATAATGAAATGCATTGAAACGGTCTCCTTCTCCATCCTTCTTAATGGAATTCCACAAGAAACCTTTGTTCCAACAAGGGGACCCCCTTTTCCCCTATATTTTCATACTGTGTACTGAAATCCTAAGTTCATAGATTAGAAAAGCAGAAGAACAAAAACTGATCCATAAAGTGCCTATTGCCAAGGGTCCCCTCCGGATATCACACTTATTCTTTGCCGATGACAACTTAATGTTTTGTAAAACTAATGCTCCTGAGTGGGGAAACATGATTGGATTGCTCAGGGTGTACGAGTTAGCCTCTGGCCAGCGGATCAACTTAGACAATAATGCTATCATCTTTAGCCAAAACACACATCGAGCTACTAAATCATATATCTTATCCATTGCTGGTATGAGAGCAGCAGCCTCCTACGAAAAATACCTAAGATTGCCCTCGATGGTTGGTAAAAACAAGTATAATTCTTTTTGAAGTATACTTGACAGCATGAGAGCAAGGTTGAGAAACCAACAAATTAGACTTCTATCTCAAGTTGAAAAAGAAGTCTATATTAAGGCAGTGGTCCAGGCCCTTCCCACCTATATCATGAGTGTATTCAAGCTTCCTCTCACCCTCTTGCATGATATTAATAATGCCACTCATCAGTTCTGGTGGGGTCAACAGAAGAACGAACACAAAATTCATTGGATCTCCTGGAAAAAAAATGGGCACGACTAAAGCTAATGGGGGGATGGGCTTCAGGGATTTAGAGGTCTTCAACAAAGCTATGCTCGCAAAATAATGTTGGAGGCTTATACAATATCCGGAGTCTTTGGCAGCTAGAGTCATGCAAGCTAAGTATTATCCTATCTCAATTTTGTTACAGGCTAAGATTGGCTCCAAACCCTCCTTCATTTGGAGAAATCTCCTAGTAGCTCGACCTATACTTGAGCTAGGATCATATTAGAGAATCGACAATCGGCAATGGCTTGTTAAGTCCACCCTTGGCAGAGTTAATAGCTCAATAAAAATTCTCAACTCAGATGCAGCAGTAGCAGAGCTCATAGACCCCTCACGATAGTGGAATGAAGAGCTGCTAAGGACGATCTTTGAACCCAGAGACGCTAAAACCATTCTTAAGACCCCTATTAGTTCTTTTGATAGCAAGGATAAGCTGAGATGGCCGGGAAGAAAGGATGGTTCTTTCAGTGTAAAGAGTGCATACCACATGGAAAACCAACATGCAATTGCGGCATAAGGTCAAGCCTCCTCCAGCGGATCTTTTAGCTCAGTTTGGAAACAAGTTTGACAACTAGAAGCCCAGCTTGCTGACAAAGTATTCACGTGGAGAGCTTGTTTGGATTCCCTCCCCACCATGCAAAACCTTTACAAGAAGAAGATGGTAGAAAATCCCCTTTGTCCTATATGTCAACGGGAAATAGAGGACACGTCACATGCATTGTGGCATTGTGAATCTGCAAAAGATGTGTGGAGTGGTTGCTCAAAACGACTTCAGATGTTGGGGTCGGCTGAACCTACCATGCTGCTCTTCTTTAAGAAGTTGATTCGAGTGTTAGATCTCCCATAACTCACTGAATTTGTGGTAGTGGCAAGAAAAATCTGGTTGAAAAGAAATCAGTTTAGCTTTGAAGGGTCCTTCTATCATCCCTTGGCCTTAGTCAAAGAGGCCAGCCACAAGCTGGAACTCATAGCAGCAATAGCAGTAGACAATCTCAAACACAGGTAAGACCAATGCAAGTCCCTCACAAATGGAGCCCCCCTCCCTCCACCTGGTTGAAAATCAATTGGGACGGCGCCATTAACAAAAAAACGTGGCAGAATTGGAGCTGGAGTGGTTGCCCAAAATGAATCCAGAAAAGTTCTAGCAACCTTCAGAGTCTCCAAGCCAATGTTTCCTGATTTAGTGCTCTTCAAGCTGTGATTTTTGCAATTCAGCAAGGGTACCAAATTATGATAATAGAGGGCGACTCGCTGCAGACCACAAAGGCACTCACAAATACCTCGGAAGGATGGAGCAGCTCAAGTATGTTCTTGAGTGTAGCTCACTTATTACTTGAATCCTTAAACATGTGGAGTGTCTCTTATGTCAGGAGAGACGGCAATGTTTTAACTCACTTGCTAGAAAGGAATTCTCTTTCTTTCCTTGACCCTATTGTAACACTAGAGGAGCTCCCATCTTGTATCTCTTTTATGCTGTAAAGGAAATGAAATGGAGATCTTTTCTTAAAAAAAAAATAAAAGAATAAAAACTTCCAAATAAATCTCAAAAATAATATTAATAATAAAAATATTTCCAATACTTCTTTTCAAGATCTTGTTGATGGTTTTTGTTACTATTCTGCTAGAAGCATGAAATCATACAATATCATACCACATATTTCAAGATTGCATCAAAAAGGAAAGAAGATTTCAGTGTTAATATTGATACATGGGTTTTTTGATATTCTGAGTATATATATATATATATATAATATTACTAGCACAAGATGATTGAAATGATAAAAAAACCAATATCTTTATATATATATATTTATATATATAAATAAGTAAATGACTACCTGATAAAAATTCTTATTTTAACGATTTTTGTTATTATTTTATTAAAGGTAACATCATCCGTTCGAGTCCGTCCAGTTCATCTCACGTAATTAATTCCTAATTAAGTTGCAGCATAATTAATGCCTAATTAAGGTGCGGCAGTGATGATGATTCTTCTTATTGTCACTGTGAAAGGAAATTCATGAGAAAAGGAACTACTTTAAGTTCTCGAGCGCCGATTCCTATTCACGTATTCTCACTCTCCAAAAATAAATGTTTTCTCTCTTCGTCTTCTCTTTTGTCTGCAATTTCGTCTGATTTACACATTCCCTCTGCACATTCTCTCCCAGACTCCCTGCCAAGAAACCTTCATTCAACAACCCCACTGCACATTCGACAAGGGAAAGACGATATCTTTGAAGAGTAAATCAAGGAGAAGAGTCTCCGTGAGTATTCTATCTTCTTTATTTTCCTGGATAAGTTTTGATTTTTCTTGTCAATGGATGGTTAGGCAACTCTGGGTTTCACTTTCTTTGGTTTTTGAGTGGAAATTTTTGGTTACTACCTGATTTTCGTGGATTAAGGGGTTTTTTGTCGATGGAGTGTTGAATATATTCAGATGAATATAAATAATGAATACCCACTAATACCCAGATGGAGTGTGGATTAAGGGCCTACGTATATATGTGTGTGTATATATATATCTCTTTATGTATATAATGTGGCTATAAAACGGAATTTGTTGGTTTAACAAAATCTATCATTTTATGTTACACTTCTGTTAGATCTTAGTTAACTCAGTTAAGTGATTTGTCTTTTCGCTGTCTCGTCTTCTTGATTTCCATCTACCTCATTCATTATCTCATTCAACTCTCTCGGTTTAATTAATCGCATCTACGTTCCTTGCGCTGAAGTCTACATTCCTCTCGCTTTCTTGTCTTCTCGCATCTACGTTCCCTCTCGGTTCATGGAAACATGGGTTTGTTCTGATCTAGGGTTTTTGTTCTCTGGATCTGTTAAAACTTGTGTAAATTTCGTTTCCTCTGTTTCATTGTTTAGATCTTTGACATTGTTTTCTTTTGTAGTGGGCTCCTTAATTTTCCCACTAATAATAATTGTTTGGGATTTTTCTTGTTCTTGGATTTTTTTCAAATTAAGGGATGAATATCTTAAATTAGTTTTTCTTTTTCCTTCTGATTATATGATTTTGTTTAATTTCTTGATTGTCTTTCTAAAACCATTTGAATGCTTTGTCTGTGAAAGCAAGTCCCTCACTCGCCGCCGGCAATTGGTTTCATATGGGGGTTAGTGGAGCAGCCCTTGCTCAAGTAATTTTGCAGTAAGTATCACATTTGTGCTAATTATTTCCATCATCCTGCTTCGAACTCTGGGCTAGGATGTGTTAATATTTTAGTTCACTCATAGCTATTTGTCATTTGGCATCTGATCTTTATAGGTACCTAATCTCTCTGATTCTCTTGCTAGCGATTATTGAAAGAAATTGATCTTTTACCTCCAAGTATAAACGATCTTCAATTTGGCCATTTTCTTAGCAACGGTGAGTGTCTTTAAATTTTCTGCCATGAGTTGGAAAAGAATCCATGCCTTTCTTATCATAGTAATCCCCAGATTATTATTATTTTTTCTACAAATTTGAATGTCAGTGTTGCATGTACTTTTTATTCTTTGAATTTAGGACTTGAGGAAATAAGTTTTATGTTATATGGAGAGTTAACAAATCGCTATAGCCAGAAACTTGATTAAATGAGCTTGTCAACAGATGATGAAAAGAACCAGCTATCATTTTGCTTGCACTAACTCTAGAATTGTAAAGTGTATGTATATATTATGTTGTTGTATTCAATGTTGCTTTCTGCGAGCAGAGAAGTATTATAAGAATTTATTCTTGGATCTGGGTGTGTGTTTTTTACAAGGATACAAAATTGTATTGGACGGTTTACAAAACCTACAACTTATCTCACTACCTTATCCTTTAAAAGTACACATCTGTGCAAGTTATAATCAAATACAATATGATCAGAGTGCACTTTTTCTTTTCTTGAATTCAGGATGTATATTGTTGGTGAGGGTCATAGCTGTGACATTCTGTGTGACCCTGGCAACATCATTGACATTCTGTTGTTGCTCTACTTTACAATTGAAGACGTAAATTGCTACCCTGAGGATGTGTCGACTGATATTGTAATAGGTTGTGGTTTGACATGTTTTGGAAAGCTTTTCTTTAACATATATGCTATATTATTTTTCTTTTACTTATTGCATATCACTTAAAAAAATATTATTTTCTGACACACATATATAGGATAAAACTATAGATTTGATTAGGCCAATAAGTCATTCTAAGTGGGTCATAGATATGAGATATGTTTTGCACCATTTAACAGTTTTGAGTTTTAGAATTGAAATTTGAAACCATGATGCAGTTTTGGTTGGAGGATGTTAGATGTTTGGAATAGGGTGCATGCCTTTGGACTCTGCTTTAGTTCTTTTTGTGGAAAATGTTAAAGGAAGAAATTTAGTTAAATTGCTGCAATATATTTTTTTGCTGTTGATAAACTAATTCTAACATTAACTTACTGTTTCTTGACGATCAGTTGAATCTATCAAGCCCTATCTATGTTGTAAAATTAAGTTTGGGGTATTAATTCTTGGAATGAAGTATGCTGAAATTATCTCGAAGTAGCCAGGTGTTCAAGAGAAACACAAAATTTATTAAAATTCTCTTTGGCATGAAAAAGTACAAGGAAAAATAAAAGAGTCATTAGTTCTGGCCTCTGATAATAGGATAACTCTTAGAATCCATTAATATAATTTTTTCCATTAAATTTAAAAAAGAGGATCTTGGATAAATGTCCTTGCTGAGGAATTTGAGAATTTTTTTTTTTTTTTTTTTTATAGCTAGACGCCTAAGAAATGGTGTTAATAAGATATGCTTTCGGAATGGTGGGAAGGAAGACTAATTTTCTGACATCTTGCCTCCTGTCTCATTTTCATACTTCGAATTTATACATGACACTTTTATTGCAATTTCTTAGGAACTTATGCAACTCTTTTGCACTTTGTTATTCTGAAATGATTTCCAATGAAAGCACAAAAGCACAAGATACTCTTTTGTATTCGAAGTTTAACTAATTGGGTGATCTAGCATTCATGGTTCATTGAACATTTGTGTTCTACTCTTTGTTAATTTGTCCCTTCCCTAGGCATGTGATATTAAAGGCCTCAAGTTAGAATGAGATTCTTTTTTTTTTAAACTCTTTTAGTTCAAACTCTTACTGTCAATAGCATGCATTGATTATTTTCTAGCATTTTCTTGTCATGCGTTTGTTGTTAGACAAATTAATAATAATTTTCAAAATTCAGGGTACAGCAAGTGTATTTTGTTCACGAAACTGTTAAAAATCTGAAGGCAGAAGTTGCAAGAGGTTCAAAGATGCAACAAATTTGGACGAGAGGGCTTTGTTTTACATCCTAATGCTGTGGGCTTCGGTTTCTTTCCTTCAACATTGTTTGCCACCATTACTGGTTTCGGTAGCAAATGTGGAGTAAAACCAGTAGTGAAAGGAAAGCATGTGTTCTCAGCCCAAACACCACGGAAAATAGAATACAAGTCGTTGAACGAAAATAATGAAAGTCAAAGGAAAGAAAAATTCCTTGACTTGTGGAAACCTCAACTCCAAATCCAAGATTACATATTCAGAAGCGCTAATTACATGAAAGTGGGAATTGAATCTCTCTTAAAACCTCAAAAACAGAAGGCAGGACACTTTAATTCATAGATCCAATCGAGAATTCGAAACAAGAGGTAAGAAGAAAGTGAGAGAAAACGCCTATAATTTTAATTTATTTTATTTATAAAAATTATATCATTTTTTAAAAAATTACATAATTAAATTAGACAAACATATTTTGCACTTTGCTTCCACCAAGTATATATATATATATAATTATGAACAGTAACTGTTATTTTTCTGTCCAATCCCAATTAATATTCCATTAAATCCCAATCAATATTCCGTTAAGTTCAATAATGAATTGTATATATTCATTAAGTCGATCAATCTATATGCATGCATTTTCTTCATTTATTGTATCAATAATCAGCTGTATGCACATGCATGGCGGCTATATTTTGATAGTGAATATTAAAAAGAATCACATGATTAAGTAAGTCAAACGTTCGCACGTTACTCTTTCCTAATAATATTTTATATATATATATATATATATATATACATATGTAGTAAATGCTAAGGGTACTATGAGTACAAATGGCAGTACCAGGGGGTGATAACTATTTTTCCTTTTTTTTTTTTCTAAAAATTTTTGCTTTTAAAAAGAATAGTCTCAAGGTTCAAAATAGATGCAAAAACAACAAATAAAATTATATGTTACAACAACCAATGAGCTTTCGCCAAGTGATCGCAAATCATATCAAATATATCAAAAAGAAATGATAAAACTCAATTATATATAGAGCATTCTTAATTGACTAAAAGTCATTTTAAAAAAAATATAATTTTATATAAATACTAAAAAATAAATATCATATTTCATCAAAAATAAAATTTATGGGAAAAGGTTCAAAAACTATATTTTGTAAATAGTAAAGATAAAACAATTGTCAAAAAATTAAAATAATTATCAAATTTGACAATTGTTTTAATTTTTTAGATAAAATTTTAGTTTTACTATTCACAAAAAGTATTTTTTAAACATTTCTTCACATATTTTATTAGCATATTTAATAAAAGATTACATTTATTTTTTGATATTAGTACAAAAGTATAATTTTTTAAAAATGACTTTTAACCAATCAATAAGAGTGTTCTAAATAAGTTTCCCAAGGTATAACTTGATAAATAGCCTTTTGTAAAAGAATTATGCATACTTATATAAAATTAAAAAATATATTTTTATTTAGTTATCCATTATTAGAATTCGAATAAAAATAAAAAAAATTACTTTATCTATCTGATGATCACCGATCGAACAATAGTTAATTAGTCTGTTTTAATATATCCAATACTATAAATTAAATAAATGTAACATAAAAAAACTCTCCTTAATATAAATTAAATAGGATTCGAAATAGATAGGGGCGAACCCAAGTGATGCATTGGGGGGGGGGGGGAGGCTAAAGCTTTTGAAAAAATTTAAATATTATATAGGTATATAATTTTTTTATATATATATAATGAAAATTTCTCTCTCATATTAAAAAAAATAGTTTCCCCCCTTTCCAAAATTTTTATTGAAATTATCCTCTAAATTTTAATATTTATCTAATTTCATTTTAACTTTTAATTTTATTGACATCCAAATTTTCAATTCATCTAACTTCATAGTTACTATAAGAGCACTCCCAAATGACTATTCTAGATCTATCCTTTAAAATATATCATCAAAATCTAATTTTGTTTATTTTACCTACTGAGTTTTATAATATATCATACATTAATTTATCTATTTTTCCTTCATATCATTTGAATATTATATTTTTTATTCATTTCAAATATTTTTCTATAACTATCAATGACATGTTCATATCTTTTGATATTTGCAATATCTTTTCAAATACAATATCATATATTTATGCTCTATTTTAACTTAATCCAAATTTATAAGCTAAATCAAAATATAAATTAATTCAAAACATAAAAGTAGACATTATAAAATGAAAATAGTCTCACAGTAATTAATTTACTATATTTAGCCTAATTCTCTCTCAATCGTTGCTTCAATATTAATTGTTTTGAATTATTAACTGTGTTATTCTTACTTATTGAATTTAATTTATACTCTTTTTAGAATCTTATGTCTATGTTTTTGGATGTTTTCTTTTCTTGAAATTCTTTTATTTAAATTTTTTGTGTTGATATTAAATTTAGTGAATTGCTAGATATGTATTTTTTGTATATAATTTTATGACATATGATTGTTATTTTAATATATGATCATGTACAAAAAATATATATTACTTATATTCATACGTATAATATATTTTATCGATCGCCCCCCAGTATCAAATTCTGGTTCCGCTACTAGAAATAGAGTAATCTTCCCATGCATGCAAGCTTATGCATCCCAAATAGTAAAAGTTTTACAATGAGACTAGTGATTAAAGAAAATTAAAAAAAAATATATTGTGATTTTGTTAATTTTCAAAAAAAAAAAAATCAGTGATATCAAATTAATGGGTGAGATGAAAATGTTGTATGATTGAAACCTGATATATCTTATTATCTCATTATCCTGACATGCATTTTTCAATGAATTTTTAATATTTTCCTAAATATCTCTTTTTTAAAGGAATTCTTCGTATATTAGCTTCCTCTCATACGACACCAACCAATCACAACTATTAGACCAAAATAAAAACCTATTGGCCAAATACAAAACTCAAAATCACTTCTACAAAAATCAAAATAAAACTACTCGTGTGTATATATATATATATATATATATATATATATATATTCAAACATTTGTTCAAGATCTACATTTAATTTTCCTACCTGATCCCTGATGCAACTTATTTAAAAAAAAAAAAAATCAGAATTTTCACTTTTATTTTTCAAAATCTAATAGATAATACATATTAAAAAAATTCTCAAAATGTTTTATAAACAAAATATGGCACAAGAACAACCATATCCTACCAAAATAAACATGGAAACCATGGCTCCAAACATGGCTCAAATTAATAATAATACGGCCATTTCAAAACCTATTGATCTACTAAGCTTGAGTTGATGATCTGCTAAGTTACAACGTCTCTGTTCTGATTTCCAGTTTAGGATCATCTGTCTCATAATTGTTTAGTATTTTAATTCGTAGTGTTTCTTTGATAGTACAACTTATATATTCTTTACCTGCTTATGCATTCATTCTCCAAGACTTTACTGCTCAACCTATAAGCATAACCAATACATTGCAAGATTCTTTATAACAGGAGCTTTTGCTCATGGAACTATATTTTTTTATTAGAGATTACAATTCAGAACAAAATTTGAATAATGTATTGGCAACAATGTTAGATCATAAAGAAACTATCATATCCCATTTAAATTGAGCCATCTTTTTTTTTTTTTTTTTTGGATTCCATATTTTGAGACTTTGTATTCATAATGATGTCATGCTTCTTTTTGGTACTCCAAAGAAACAATTCTTGATCGAACTTACGTTTTTCCAATGGAATACTTTATTACATTTACTTATTATTATTTGATAGTATAATTTCACATAATTTTTAACTCTTTTAATTATTAGTATTGTTAGTTTTCTTTATTTCTTTTTATTTAACATCTTGTGTTGAATTAATGAGAAGAACGGATCAAAATCTACCTATTCTAGCCATTTATCACGGACGATGTGCAGTAGTTGAGAAGAAAGTCATAAAACCACTCCCCTATGCTGCGCACGATTATATAAATGGGTGGAAAAATCATGATAGGAAGAGAAAGAGAGTATTTCACTTGGATTTGGATTTCAACTAATTAAGGGCCGGATTTCAACAAATTAAGAACCACACGATGTTTTTTTAGAATCTTCAGCACAGCCCTTGCACTTCTCCACTTGGGCCCGCACTGTTAATGCACAGCAGCCCTTACTTCACAAGGATTTCTTCGTTCTTGTTATTGAACGGGCTCCACGCATACATATTTATTCATTTGTTAGATTTCAATTCAAAGGAGAGGTCCCACCCGAACCACTCAGCGCATTTTTAGGCTAGTTTGTTTTTAGAGATGAGCTTGAAATATGTAGAGATTAAAGTAAAAAAATTATTATAATATATTTTTTTAATATAATTTTTATATTAAGATTTGAAAGTTAAATTATTTATATTATTTTGTATTAAATTTTAAAAAATATGTGATGATTAAATGAAATAAAATGAGATGCAAGTAAGTGTATCTTGTAAGAAAACTAAGCCCTTTTACTTCAGCTCGCATTCACACTTTAAATTGGACTTTCAATGGGACATCGAAGGGACTTCAGCATTTCGGGCCACAATCAGTCGTATTATAAGGATCGCTCAGAAGACAAAACTTAGCTTTAACCCATTGCATGAGGGAGCACAATATATATTCAGACTTTGTTTTCTTTTAGGGCGCCCAAAAACCCTTCACTGGGTTGCACTCCTTTGACATTTGAAATTCAACACTCACGCAGTCTCACAGGACTGTACGATTATGCCGCAAGAAATCTAATTTGAGCGTTGCGCGTTTTAAACTTCATAAATGTTTTGAGGGACAAGCAATTCACTGGGAATTGATTTTTGGCACTATATAGTTAGGTATGTTCATCCGGATTTCAAATTTGACAATTCGAATTTAAAGGATGAGTAATTTTCTTAAATTTTTTAGATAAAAATTTCAAACTTATTGAAAAAAAAAATCTAGGACCAAGCCAGGTTCACCTGGCCCAAATGAACAAGCCTACATACAACAAAATATATGTAGAATAGAAAGTCTTCAACCTTACAAACAGAATTGAGGGGAGAAGGAAAAGTTAAGAAAAAAAAAAGAAGCAAGAAGCTGAGTGGTACAGGAAGGCTATATTATAGTTTTTTTTCATTAGTTTTCTAAGGAGAAGTCGGATCTGGAAAACAAAGACGAGAGTCGCATGCTTTATCAATCGGCTCCAGCAAAAACACTAGTTTTATTCTTTCTCGCTTCAATTTTATTATAAACTGTTGCCCAGATGACTAACACAAGAGGGGGGTGAATTGAGTTGTATTTTAAAAAAATAACAATTATAAATCAAATATATAATATAAAATATAAACAAAATATGAAACAACAATAAATATAAAGAGTAAGGGTAAGAGAGAAGCAAACTCAGTATGTTAACGAGGTTCGGCCCCACTGCCTACGTCCTCGCCTCAAGCTACCCCTTGAGGATCCCCAAATTCACTATTCAATCTCCTTCAGGTGGAGATAGAAACCTATTACACTTTTGAGCAACACCGCTCCAAAGAATCCGTGTAGAACACCCTCTACACTTCTAATCACCTCACACTTGGTGATTTAACTATTTCCCGTATAGAACACCTTCTACACACACAAGGGTTATACACACCCTTTTACTGACACAAGAATTGATAGTGGGTAGGCTATCAGAAAACACTCCTCAATGAGTGAAATAAAAACAATACAGCGCAAACTATATCTCTCAAAATGAACAAGGGTTGAGGCTCAATGTTTAGAGAAGAGAGAATGAAAGTTTTGAATGAATGTTGTATGCTCTTGGTGTTGTGAATGTGAAGCTCTCAAATGATCTATTTATAGGCATATGAGACTTCATATTCAAATTTAAAAAGATTCACATGTCAAAGACATCATTATTCACTTTTCAAACATTTCAAACCTAATCTTTTTACTTTTTGCATGTGACAAAAGGAGCACACTTTACTTTTCAAAAATTTCAAATCTAATATTTTACTTTTTGCATATGACAAAAGGAGCACACTTTACTTTTCAAAATTTTCAAACAAAGATATCTACCTTTTGCATAAGTCAAGAAAAACATCTATCATTTTTGAAAATATTCAAATAAAACATGCACATGTGAAAGATGACAATCAATCATCTTAATATTTTCAAAGTTCACACATTTAATCATATCATGCACATGTGAAATATGACAGTCAATCATCTTAATATTTTCAAAATTCAAACATTTAATCATGTCATGCACATGTGAAAGATGACAATCAATCATCTTTCAAAATTTTCAAATTTAATTTTCAAAATATTCATGCACATGTGGAAAATGTATTTTAATGCTTTATGATAAAATATTAATTTTGAGCTTTAATTCTAATTTCAAATTTTTTAAGAGATTTACAAAATTACTCTATGATTTTAATGTGAATTTGTTCCCATCTTGCTCATACTTGCTTCATTGATGTGCTTGATTCTATTGTGTAGACAATTTGAACTTGAGACTCCTTTATTCTTTGAATTCATTTGTTATCATCAAAATCCATGTGTACATTTACACAAAACTTGAAACTTTGAGTTCAACAATCTCCCACTTTTTTATGATGACAAATGCTTGATAGAACTTGAAACCTGTATGAATATTTAAGCTCCCCCTGAGAATGTGCATTAGTTTTTCAAGCAAAAATATAAATATAATTCTAAACATATATAACAAGTTTAGCAATTTAAACAATGTTAATGTTCTAGTCTAAAACTTCTCCCCCTTTTGGTATCATTAAAAATGAATCATAATTAGCTCAATAAGATATATTCCTACAATAACCAATAGACAAATAAAACGCTACGTTAGTAGAGACTGTAGAAGTTAGAACCACCTGTGTCCGACAAAACCTGCAAAGGTTGCAGTCGAATTTCATCATCTCGGTGCGGAAGAAAATTTAAATCCGCTTGATGTTATTGACGAATTAGATGATCCAAAGATTTGAAATTGAATAATTAAAATTATTCGTGTCCGACAAAGACAGCAAAAGCTGCAGGCCTAGCTCTGGCAATGCGTTGCGGAGCCATGCATGTCCGACAAAACCTGCAAATGTTGGAAGTCTAACTCTGGCAATTCGGTGCGGAGCCACGCGTGTCTGACAAAACCTGCAAAGGTTGGAGGCCTAGCTCTAGCAGTCGGTGCGAAAGCAGATTTAAATCCGCGTGATATTGTTGAAAAATTAAATATTATCGAGATTTGAAAGTTGTTGTTTAAAAGACCGTTTTCACTTGTCGGATACTCAAATAAATTTTCACCCCATTCATTGATCCAGTTTCTGTTTATTCAAAATGATAGAATGGCGGAAAAAATTTCGTCTGATAATCTTCTGGATTTGAATCAGGAACCGTCTCAACCAGTCATTTTATCTCATGAGGTTGTCAAGACCATGATAGAAGCATAAATGCATTTTTCAAATAGAACTGATTCTGAGATTATTGCAGCATCAAGAACTCTCAGTGCTCAATATGCTGCCTCTGTTACGACCATGTCTCGGAAATTACTAGCGAGGGCAAATGATGTTGATCGACTTAACAATCAAATATCTGTTCTGCATCAAAAGCTTGCAAATAAAGGCAGAAAGAATAAGTTGTTAAAGTAAGAAAATAAAGATTTGACGGAATCGGAACGAGTAAGAGTTCAAGCACAAAGTCAACATCAGCAGATAATGGCAGCATTTCATGAGAGAAACAGGAACAATTATAATTAATCTCGCTAACTTAGTTCAGTAACTTTCGACAATATGCATCCGGCATATCTTGTATGCTTGACTAAGTAAGATTTGAAGAGACGACAGTTTGTCTTCTACTTATTTCCATCTTTATAAAAACAATCCTTAGCTTCATTTAATCCGCATCAAATCTTTTTTTCATTGTTGTAGTTCATCTTCATTCTCACTTTACAAAATCTTAATGGCTCATCAATTCTCTTTCAGTGCTTCTCGTGATCAATCTATTTCTACATCTGTCGTAAGTGCCATGAAGTAGTAAAACACTGATTTAGCTAACAAATCAAATCATGATGCTATTTACGAGCTTGTGGGTCTCGGGACTCGATACTCATCTTCCATTGTTGCTTTTTCCGCTCGGTTGTAGTCAAAAACCCGCGAGATAGAGAAACTTAATGAGAAGATCGATATTCTTCAACGACTTGTTCAAGAGTCTAACAAAAAAATAGTAGACTTAAAACAACAGAATAAGAATTTAAAATCCTTACTTGCCTTTGCATTTCGATTGCCTAATCCTTTAGACAAGGATGACATGATGATTTATGAGGAGCAAATGTATTTGAATGATGAGGCTAAACGTCTCAAGTTTCTGTAGGTCATTTGAGATAATGGAATAAAAATATTTAGCAGATATTCATGGCATGCATAATTCCTATTTCTCTTCTAATCATGCATAGTTTATCTTCTGGTAGGGGTTTTGTAAAAATTTTTGCCAATTGATCATGTGTACTAGTGAGTTCTAATACAATATCGCCCTTCTACACATGATCTCTAAGAAGATGATATCTAATTTCAATATGTTTGGTCCAAGAATGTTGTAGTGGATTTTTTGAAAAATTTATAGCACTTGTATTATCACATTTGATTGGAATGTGATTATCCATAAATTAAAAATCCTTAAGTTGTTAACTTCATGTAAAAAACTTAAGCACAACAATTGCCTACAGCAACATATTCTGCTTCAGTAATAGATAATGCAATAGAATTTTCTTTATATTAAATCATGAAACAAGTGCATGACCTAAGAAATGACATGTTCTACTAAAAATTTTTCAATCATCTTTGCAACTAGTATAATCTGTACTTGAATAACTAATAAGATCGAAAGAAGTGTGTTTAGGATACCATAACTCTAAGTCAATGGTACTGGCAAAATATCTAAAAATCCGCTTGACTGCAATCAAATGAGATTGTTTTGGAAATGATTGAAAATGTGCACATAAACATACACTGAACATAATATCAGGTCTACTAGTTATCAAATATAACAAACTACCAATTATACCTCGATATACTTTTGAGTCAACTGGTTTACCACTTTCATCTTTATCAAGTTTAGTGATTGGACTCATTGATGTTCCA
This sequence comes from Platycarya strobilacea, assembly GCA_036898215.1. NCBI lineage: Eukaryota > Viridiplantae > Streptophyta > Magnoliopsida > Fagales > Juglandaceae > Platycarya > Platycarya strobilacea. The sequence goes on along the minus strand of CM072549.1, from coordinate 29,626,555 downwards.
ATTACTTGATTTGCAATCCGAGAAAGAAATTAAGTTCTCCCATCATGCTCATTTCAAATTCTTCCTGCATATTCTTAGCAAAATCTTGACACATATTTTCATTAGTAGCACTAAATATTATATCATTAACATAAATCTGAATCAAAAGAATATCATTATTTTCGTATTTAATGAAAATAGTTGTATCAAATTTTCCTCTTCAAAAGCCTTTTTCAATCAAGAAACTACTGAGTCTCTCATACCACGCTCTAGGAGCTTGTTTGAGTCCATATAGTGCTTTTGTGAGTTTGAAAACATGATTTGGAAAAATATGATTTTCAAAACCTGGAGGTTGCTCAATATATTTTACCTATTCCCACGATCTTCCTTTTCAAGTTGTCTCTAAATGTCATGTGTCATTCTTCTTTAGATCTAAAATCAAAGAATTTAGTCTTGTCTCCCGTCATGTGTCTTGAACATCCATTATCTAAAAACCATTTATTTTTGTTTGTGGAAGACTTCATGCACACCTATAAAAACAATTAAAATGATTTTTCTTGGTATCCAAGTTCTTTAGGTCCTTTATTTATTAGTATTAGAATAAACAAGATTTTTAGGTACCCATATGACCCTAATAGTCATTGTATGTTTTCTTCTAATAGGACAAGCAAAATAATTATGACCATTTCTATTACAAAAATTACAAATAGCATGTGACATATATGGAGAACTTGAGTGATTATAATAGTATTCTTTTTTAACAAAATTATATTTATGAAAAGAATTTTGAATATTGGACTTTGATGTAGAAGGATTATTAAAGAAGTTTTTATAAGATTTGTATTTTTGTTTTGGCATATATCCCAAGCCCGCCTTGTCAAAAACACATCTTTGACTACCAAGAAATTTTTCAGAATTTCTTTTTCCATTCGTAAGGTTTTCAATAAAATTTTCTAAATCAGTTTTCTTTTTCTTCAACTCAAAATTTTCATCTTTCAAAACAATACTTTCTTTTCTTAAAATATCAATTTCGTTTGTTAAAGAAGAATTTTTCTTTTTCAAAACAGTATACTTGATACTCAAATTTTTAAATTCCTCATATACCTATTCTAAAACATTTTGCAATTCTTCATATGAAGGATCTTCAATATTATCAAGATTTGTTACCTCAATGTCATCTTTAGCCATAAGATAAAGATTTGCTGATTCTTCATTGCTTGCTTCACTATCTGAGCTACTTGAATCATTATCCCATGTAGCTTTCATTGCTTTTTTACCTTTGTTTCGATCTTTCTTTAGTAGAGGACAATCTGACTTGATATGACCAAGTTTATTGCATTTATAACAAATTAAAGTGTCATTTTTACCTGAATCTTTCTTGGAAAACTTTTTGAAAGATTTTCTTGAAAGAGTTTTATTTTTCTTTAAGAACTTCTGAATTCTTTTTGTTATTATCGCAACTTCTTCATCTTTGTTGTCATTTTCCTCATCTTCATCACTTTTACTTTCATGTGGAACAGCTTTAAGTGCCAAACTCTTCTTTGACTTTCCTTATTCTTCTCCTCTTTTCAATGTGTACTTATGGATGATAAGTGACCCGATGAGTTCATTCACTTTGAGCTTCTTGAGGTCTCTAGTTTCAAGAATCGCTGTCACTTTTGATTCCCAACGTTTTGGTAGAGAGTTGAGAATTTTTCTTACTATCTCTACTTTGGAATAAACTTTGCCAAGAGCTGTCAAGCTGTTTATGATGTTAGTAAAACGAGTGTACATACTAGAAATAGATTCATCATCATTCATCTTAAATATTTCATATTCATGAGTAAGAATATAAATTTTTGATTCCTTGACTTGAGAAGTTCCTTCATAAGTAATTTTCAAGTTATCCCAAATTTCCTTTGCTGTAGCACAAGTCATTACTCTATTAAATTCATTACCATTGCGAGCATTATATAATAAATTCATAGCAGTTAAATTTAAAGTATAAAGTCTATCGTCTTCATGATTAAACTCTTCTTCTTCCTTTTTGACCTTTACTCCATCAATCACTTTTGTTGGAATATAAGGTCCATTTACAATACATTTTCAGATTTCTCGACCTTGAGTCTAAAGGAATATTCTCATTCTAACTTTCCAGAATGAGTAATTTTCTCCGCAAAAGAGTGGAGGCCGACTGCTGGATTGACCTTCACCAAATGAAGCTGCAATGTTAGCCCTAAGATCTTAACTCAAAAGATAGTTAATCTTATAATAGAGCTCTAACTCTGATACCAATTGTTGCCCAGATGACTAACACAAGAGGGGGGGTGAATTGAGTTGTATTTAAAAAAAATAACAATTATAAATCAAATATATAATATAAAATATAAATACAATATGAAACAACAATAAATATAAAGCGTAAGGATAAGAGAGAAGTAAACTCAGTATGTTAACGAGGTTCGGCCCCACTGCTGACGTCCTTGCCTCAAGCTACCCCTTGAGGATTCCCGAATTCACTATTCAATCTCTTTCAGGTGGAGATAGAAACCTATTACACTTTTGAGCAACACCGCTCCAAAGAATCCGTGTAGAACACCCTCTACACTTCTAATCATCTCACACTTGGTGATTTAACTATTCCCCGTATAGAACACCTTCTACACACACAAGGGTTATACACACCCTTTTACTGACACAAGAATTGATAGTGGGTAGGCTATCAGAAAACACTCCTCAATGAGTGAAATAAAAACAATACAGCGCAAACTATATCTCTCAAAATGAATAAGGGTTAAGGCTCAATGTTTAGAGAAGAGAGAATGAAAGTTTTGAATGAATGTTGTATGCTCTTAGTGTTGTGAATGTGAAGCTCTCAAATGATCTATTTATAGGCATATGAGACTTCATATTCAAATTTAAAAAGATTCACATGTCAAAGACATCATCATTCACTTTTCAAACATTTCAAACCTAATCTTTTTACTTTTTGCATGTGACAAAAGGAGCACACTTTACTTTTCAAAAATTTCAAATCTAATCTTTTGCTTTTTGCATATGACAAAAGGAGCACACTTTACTTTTCAAAATTTTCAAACAAAGATATCTACCTTTTGCATAAGTCAAGAAAAACATCTATCATTTTTGAAAATATTCAAATAAAACATGCACATGTGAAAGATGACAATCAATCATCTTAATATTTTCAAAGTTCACACCTTTAATCATGTCATGCACATGTGAAATATGACAGTCAATCATCTTAATATTTTCAAAATTCAAACATTTAATCATGTCATGCACATGTGAAAGATGACAATCAATCATCTTTTAAAATTTTAAAATTTAATTTTCAAAATATTCATGCACATGTGAAAAATGTATTTTAATGCTTTATGATAAAATATTAATTTTGAGTTTTAATCCTAATTTCAAATTTTTTAAGAGATTTACAAAATTACTCTATGATTTTAATGTGAATTTGTTCCTTTTTTGCTCATACTTGCTTCCTTGATGTGCTTGATTCTATTGTGTGGAGAACTTGAACTTAAGACTCTTTTATTCTTTGAATTCATTTGTTATCATCAAAATCCATGTGTAGATTTATATGAAACTTGAAACCTTGAGTTCAACATAAACTAATTTTATTTTCTAAAATTTTGATGTAGTCTAATATTGAACACACAATTTATATTTCAAGTTATTTTATTTTTAATATTTTCATTGATTGAGTGTTTATTTCTTGTTCTTAATGTTTGCAATTTTCTAGCCAATTATTATTTGATCTATTGAATTCCAATGAGACTGTGAGGTGATTTATGATTTTAGATATAAGATTAAATATCATTAATTGAGTGAAAGTAGATATACTTTAAAAATACTAGTGTGATTTTCTAACAAAAATTCAAAAAATTTAACGAGTCTCAAATTAATTAATTTCACATAGAAATATAGAGTTATTACTTAGAGATGTTTTTAATAGTTTCCGAGAGAAAATATTGAATAATTAAAGAATTTTTATCGTCAATATGAAATTATTAGAATTTAATAATTATGAAGAATAAATTATTTTTTTTAATAAATTAGGAAGAATAAATTGTGTGAAATTTTCAAACGCCTTAAATCTATTCTTAATATATTTACAACCTTAGGTTTTATGCTCTTTTATTTTTAGGTTTGTTTTTGTTAAATGTTTCAATTTAATTTAGATAATAAAATATTTCCATTTGTATTTAGTTTTTTAAATATAAATTAATTTAGTACATTTCAGTACTTAATAGCATAATTAATCCTTATAAGTTCGACATCTTTTTTTTTTTTTAAATATTTTACTACTTATTATGATTATGTGCACTTTTCCATTCAATAGCATAGTTTTCTATATGTTTTTTTTCCCTTCTACCCTCAATTCTGCTTGCGACGCTAAAGACTTTCTAGTCTGTATATAATTCTGTTGTACGGTGCTGGAGATCAATTCCCAGTTAATTGCATTGTCCCCCAAAGCAGTTTAAAGATTTCCAGCAGCATTATTGTGCGGGCCCGTGAGACTGCATGAGTAATGAAGTCTAAATGCCAAAGGAGTGTGGCCCAGTGAAGGGTTTTCCGGACCCAAAAAAAAAAAACAAAGTTTGAATATATATTGTGCTACCTCATGCAACGTGTGGCCTTTTGTGACTTGCAGGATTAAAGCCGAGTTTTGTCTTCCGAGTGATCCTTGCAATGCGGCTGATTGGGGACCCAAAATGTTGAGATCCCTTTGACATCCCATTGAAAGTCCAATTTAAAGTGTGAATGCAGGTTGAAGTAAAACTAAAGTGTGCCGAGTGAATTTAGTTCGGGTGGGGCCTCTCCTCTGAATTGAAATCTATCAAATGAATAAATATGCGTGTGTGCGGCCCATTCAATAACAAAAACCAAATGAAGAAATCCTAGTGAAGTAAAGGGTTGTTGTGCATTAACATTGCGGGCCCAAGTGGAGTAGTGCAAGTGTTGTACTGAAGATTTGATGTAGGAGAATCTGAGTCTAGATAATGTTGAGCTGTCAAATTGCACGTTGATGGCACTAATACCTTAAGTTGGAAGATCAGCGCAAATGTGGCAAGTGATCGTGATTTCTCTCTAATTAGAATAGTTTTGGATGTGTTTCAGTATTTTGATCATAACTTTGGCTATAGGTATCAAAATTTTGCATAAGACTCTAGTTCGAAAAGCTCTTTTCGGCACTCAAGTTCTGACCATCGAGATACGCTTGGTGTGTGAGTTTTCAACCTCACATTCTGCTTTTTTTCCTTTTGAATCCCTATTTTTAGTTATTTTTCATCATAATATTTCGTTTGTCAATTAAGAAGTGATTTTGAACTCAATTTGGGTCAAATTTTTGGCAGAATACTTATTTTATTCATATTTCATTTTGGCACGATTATTGAGATTTTGCTAATTTTAGCAAAATTTTGAATCAAACGAATTTTGGCTATGTCGTCCGGCTTATGGACTAATTTTTGATATTTCTTGATTTGATTTTATTCAGTTAAATCTCAGAGATGTTTTCTCTATATTTTGGGCAAATTTTTTGTGTTCTTTCCTGTAAATCATCAGTTGGAATTAGCTTGTAAAATAATCATTATTCTGTCCATTGTCAATTGGCATCAGAATTTTAGCCATTACATATATGAAGTTAAATAAAATAAAAAATCTTAGAGACGTTTTCAGAGTTGAGGGTTTGATAGCTCATTGATTACTCCATTTCTTAAAGTAATTAGGAACTTTAGGAGGGCTGAGAAGATTTGATATCAGAATAAATGTGGCTGGGGAGCTAAGAGAACTTGAGCATCCGTTCATACGAAGGGGTATAGGTTTTGATTCCTATATCCATACGTATTCCATAAATTACATATATGGAGTTAGGTAAAATTTTACCCAACTCCATATATGTAATGTATGAAATACATATAAAAAGTTGATGGATTGTGTGTGTATTAAGTCTTACCCTCTCCATAATTTCATCAAATAATTACCAACAATCCATCAAATAATCACCAACTATCCATCAAATAATTTCATCAAATAATCACCAACAATCTATCAAATACATGGATTGTTGGTGATTATTTGATGGGTTGTTAGTGATTATTTGATGAAATTATGGAGAGAGTAAAACTTGATAATTTCGACCCAAGTGGTTGCAAGGTGATGGATTGATTATTTGATGGAAGTTACGAAGTTTTAGGATCCATATGGTTCAGCCATGATGATATTCTTAGTTAAACTTTAAGTATTCAATTTCTAAATGGAGGCATGATCATTCTACTAGAGTTCTTGTATGATACATGGATTAAATTCGTTAACTATTATGGTATATGTTTCGGGTTTGAATGATTTAAGGTATTAGAAGAATTATTTAATTCTTTGATGAAAGAAAAACATGATAGATTTAAGGTTTCGGCTAAGGCCTTAGAGATAGTTTAAATATGTTGTTTTGATTCATATTAAGTGGATGCATGAGTTGAAGAAGGTGAAAATGGTTTCTTGAAAGTGCATGAGGTGGTTCAACCTTAACCCCTTAGGGTTTTGGTTGAGTTTGTTTGTTACATTTACAAGCTTGAATGATAAAGTTTTTATGAAATGAGATATGACTGCATGTTCTAATATTTTCAAGCCATAATTGGAAATGTTTTTAAGTCATGATTGGAAATGTATTCTTCACATTTTTATGTTTTCATGCCTTACATAAGTAAGTCAAAGGTTGCGTACAAATCCATGTCACATAATTGCATGTCTTTAGGTCTAAGTTTTTGAAAGAAAATAGTCAACGAGTTTTTATAAGAATCTCAAAAGTTAGGATGGGAAAATACCCTAGTAGAACTCTCTGTTCACTCAAGGGTGTATAAAGTCAAGTGAAACTCCTGGGTCAACAAAGTACTGTCGACAGACCTCAAAAAGATTCTTTAAAGATGCTGAAGTGGGATTGCACTTAAAGCTAATGGGTGCCAAGAACAGTGAAGGCAAAATAAGCGAACTATCGTATAAGTACATGTTTATGATGTAATCACCTCGATTAAAAGAGTTGTAAAGTGATGCGGTAACTAATGGGGAATACACGGTGCATAGAGGAGTCGTGAGATGCTCATATATGTTATATGAAAATTATAACAAAAACAAGACTTTAAGCCTATGAATGAGATGAAAGAATATGAATGATATAAATACGTGTTAAGATGTCAAAAGAAGATAATAAGCAATAATTGTCTTTTAAAGAAAGTACATGATGCATATGTCAAGTTATAAGTCTCATGTTCATGTTCATGCATTTGTTTGTGTTTGTTTTTATATTTTTATGATATCTATGTTATGTTAATTATGTACTTGCTGAGATTTATCGAAATCTCATTATGTTAATTTCCACTACCATACCCCCCTGCGCGCGCGCGCGCGAGCTGGGGAACGGTAGAAGTTGTTTCAATTACTTCAAAACTATGAATTTGGACGGCTCTATGATAGAGGATAGGTTCACTGTAGGAGCTTTTGACCTCTACATGGAGATAACTTTGAGTTTTACGCTTTCACACCTTCATACCATATTAGATAGTTTAAGCGATCCTAAGTTTGACGTTATGTTTTTTGATCAAGAATGACTCTTTGAAGCTATGGATCAAGTGATCTTGCTTTTGAAGGAGGCTAGTGATTTCTCTTTGAAAAGAGGTGAGGTTGTGAGGCGAACTGACTCCTTGTCGCCAGAGGTACCAAGGACACATGGATGTTATATGGTTTTACACCGAGATGGATCTTTGGCTCTAAAGGATGTGCATACCACAACAAAAGGGCCTTACATGCAACAAGTTAAACAGTTGAGTTTGGCTCGTTTACTTTTGGGAGATCTAGCAAAACGAGTGAAGATTAAGCTCCCTTGTTGAGGGGAGAAGACCTAGTTTATTTTCGCATCAAACAATATTTAAGTTTTGAGTTTTAAGTTTTAAGTTTTAAAATTGGATTCCCAGTTGTTTTGGGATTATAGAAGATATAACTCTTTTGGTGGTGCAATTCCTTTATTAAGCTTTTTGGGATATTTGCACTTATGATACCATATGACTTTGTCATTATTATTGTTATTTTTCCTAGACTATTAGAAAGAATTTTTTCGCTGCGATTTTTTATTGCATATTGCTAGCAAGTTAAGTGCATTGCATATTAATTGTCATGTATGAGAAGTATGTAACATTGTGTTACATGTCTCTAATGCTTCAGTCATCATTAAATCTCAAGCGTGGATTGGAGGCGTCAACAGGTTCAAAGAAAAGGCCAAAAGGAAAAAGGTGGGTGAGTTCACCCTTCATAATAATTCCTTAAGTGAGGAGGAACCTTAGATCGAGACATATCAAATAGAGAAAATTGCTGAACAAACATTTGCACCTCCTAAAACTCATGCCCGTCCTTCAAAATATAAATCCAAAATTGGTGCTTTTGAACATTTTGTTTCACCTGAAGCTAAAGCATCCTACAAGAATGCATTCTCCTCAAAACCAGTATTAGGAGAAAGGGATATAAGACTTAGCGACTTTAATGATCCCACTTTTGAATTTATAGGACATATTTTTGTTGAAATAAAGTGGGAAGAGCTCACTGTTGCAGCACTCATACCATGTGTAGAAGTTTTGCGTGAGTTCTATTCCAAACTTGATGATCACATTATTTATTCTACTATGAGAGGAGTTAATATTAATATTTTTCCTGCCTTAATAAGGGATTTCTTTGAATTTTGTGAAGTAGAAAATCCTTGATTTCCATATAAAAGATTGGGAATCCCGTTCAAATCTACCATGAAGGAGCTTTTTGCTCGTCCTCAAGGACCAAAGTGGTCTCCTAGAAATCATAGGATGGCCTTAAATGCTATGCTCCCTCCTCACAAACTGTTGGCCAAAATTGTCCTTACCAACCTGTGGTCAATCAATAGGCATACTGAGATATCCTTGGAGAGAGCTCACTTTATTTATAATGTAGCTACAGGAATACCCATTGCTTTTCCAAGACACATTTAGATGTTATCCATCGTGCTAAGTTGGAAAAAATGAGTCTTTCCTTTGGTGGACTAATCACCAAATTAGCTACGTGGTCCCTTAAGATCAAGTGACCTAACTCTAAAACTATATGGGACGGCCATCTCTACCCTCACTGGAGTAATCTAAAACTATAGTTAATAAGAAAAGACTTCATACAGCTAACTCTACCTCTTTTCCACCTAAGCCTGCTATCCCAAACTCTAATGTGCTAGATCAGATAAATATCTTATCTCAAAAAATGTATAATTTTGCTGAGAAATGGGAGACAATACAATCAAGGATAAAGCAACAATTCACAATCATTTGAAATGATGGGGTGTGGATTAATGACAGGCTAGTGCAGTTGCCACTAGATGTACAACAAGTGTTTGGGTGTGTAGCATATTCTGATGCTGAATAGAGGCCCCTTTGCTTCGTGCTGAAAAAAGAATTGCCAAAGAGTAACATTCAGATTCACTTGCTTTTACGTGTACTAAAAAAAATTAAAAAATGCACACTTTATAATTGTTGTCAAAAACATATTTTCTTTTTTCCTAGTTTTCATATTCGAATTTCTTTGTTTATTAGAACTATACTGATAAAGAATTCCCAACATTGATGAAATTAAAATGAGTTTTGATCAGGTGGGACTGAAATCCAAATCCAGATTCAATCTAAAACATTTTCCCTGCATTTCATTTATGGGTTAAGAAGCATTTTCCAATGAATAGAATTCATTGGATATATATACAGACACAGGAAACCTGAATAAAAACTAATTATTTGGTTGCTAAGTGAGTAAACAAAAATATTGCATTTGCGGCGATCTGGACTTCACTGGGAAAAACATTTTAGCAGAAAAAATTAATTTCAATGCGTTATATTTGCCGCAAAAGAAATATATAGCAATCACTGAATTTTCTTTGCATCAGTTAATTAATTCACCGTATAACACTTATTGCAGCGATAGCAATGTGCCGTAAATACTAAAACATCTTCGGCTAGTATGTGCGGCAAAAACACAATCGCTGCAAATAGTAAGATTTTACAGTGATAAACATCATCTCAAATTGTGTTTCTGGACTTTCCTAGGATGCTATTACGGCAATTTTCACTCATCTAGAAACGATGCCTGATCGCCACAAAATGTTATCTCAGCAATTATAGGAACACATGTAGCTCAATTACGGTGCGTAGGGGTTTCCTTTGTGGCAAATATATTCGCAGCAATTGTCTGATTATTTGCAACGATTACAGTCATTCACTGCAAGAAATTATAATAGGCTTTTCAATAACGCCGAACATGAGAATATTTGGTTACGGTGATTTTAGAGACTTGTTGAGGTGAATTAGTGCACCAAAAAAGCCAATTCTTGTTGTAGTGTATACAAACTTGAAGGTCTCTTTTGTAATTATATATAAGTAGTAAATGTTTATAAAGTTATCTATACATGTGAGCCTTCCTTGATAATCCTTTTTTATGAACCTTATTTACAAAAGGTTATTATGAGTGATTTTAGAGTGCATGAATAATGATATGACCGAATATTATATAATATGAAAATATATTTTAAAGAATGAAAGGTGAGGTAAAGTAAAGTTAAAGACAAATAAAATAAGATTGTATAACTACATTTGATTGATAAGATAAATGAATGGGCTGAGGACAGTACCATGAGGTTGAAACGGATGGCAATGTTAGAATGCATCACTTGTGATGCACCTAGTGATGGCTAAATCTTAAGATTAGGTTCTTATCCACTATCTACTAGAAGAACCATTGATTTGCTAACATGCATAATGACCATTAAGGATAAGGTTAAGGTAATGACCATTAATGATGAGGTTAAGGTAATAAACAACTAATGCTTTGAGGTTGAGGAAATAAAGGTTTTTCTGTAATGCCCTGAGGTAAGTGTTTTATGTATGCTTAAAGGTATTATTTCTCAAGAATATCAATGATAATTGAAACCCTGAGGATGTGGTTTTACTAAATATTTAACTCATGTAGTAGTTATTTTTATGGTTTCTCCATCTTAGGTGAGGAGACTTATAGGGATGCTACGAACAAGGATATTGTCTCGGAGAATGACAATGACATGGAGGCTTAAGGCACCAAACAAAAAATTTACATTTCATTGTTTTGTTTTCTAGGAGATTTGTAGTAGAAGACATTTCATTGTTTTATTTAGAATTTCCAAAGAATGTTACTTTCGAGAACTTTTATTTTAATCAAGTATTTGACTTTACTTTATAAATGTTATGGAGTCTTTTATACTTAGTGCAAAGAATGTATGCTCAAGTTAGTTGAATATATCCATTCATCTCTCTCAACATGCCTTAGAGTGAGTTGTTACATTTGATCCCTCTATCCATCCCAGCTCATGAGACCAATACCCCAGACACATGAATTTTCACCATAGTTTGATCTTTATTTTCCATTACTAATTAGTAATCAACATTTTTATACAAATAGCTAAATTGTTAGGGATATATGTGATAGTTTTTATTTTCATAAACTCATGCATATGTATTGGTTGCCAAGCATTTACCATTTAGTTAGACCCTCCAAGTGTAACACTCTAAAAGGAATTGAAAGTGTTGCCATGCCAAACATTGTGCATGCTAGTTTTATTTATATTTGTAAGTTGTATAATAAAAATAAAATTTTACTTCCATGGCATTTTAAGAGATCTATTGACTAAGAACTTGTTTATTAGAAGTCGTCTTCTTACCACTTTGATGCGTTCTATCTTTATCAGATGGATTGGTCTAAGCTTGTTCTTATTAGTAACTACAAGATAACCATTGACACACTCCATCAAGTCCAAGGTGGTGAATACCACATTGAGCTTGTCCTAAATGGTGGTAAATTGAGTTGTCGAAAGTGTTCTATTAAAGATGTATGCTACCTAGTCTCAAGCAGATAGAAATCGAACCACAATGAGTCTCAGAGCAACCATGTTGTGAACAAAGTGAAAATTGATTTCTACATGCTTTGTGCAAGCATGAAAGATTGGATTTGCCGATAGGTAGGTTGCACCTACGTTATTATCCCAAGAGATTGGTGCTTTGGTGCGATCAACAACAGGTTCACTCAATAGAGACTTAAGCCACTCAAGTTCAGCAGTTGTGTTTGCCAAGACTTTGTACTAAACCTCAGTGCTAGCCTAAGCTATCGTTACATACTTTTTACAACTCCAAGAGATAAGAATATTGCCATTAAATATACAAAAACCACATGGTGGACCTTCTATCATCACACAACCCTACCCAATTTACATGAAACAAAGGCTTAAAGTTGAGTGTTGGAGGACTTCGAGATGCGAAGACCAAAAAAGAGTGTGTGCTTGGGGTATCAGAGAAGGCGCTTGATTGATTGCCAACGAGGGAGTTTGGGGTCTTGCATAATTGTGATAACTTATTAACTAAAAAGGCAATGTCAAGACAGTGATGGAAAGATATGTAAAGAATTGATGGTTTGGGGTTATCAAATGTTTCACCATCAAAAGCTGAGAGGCCAATGGATGTTAACATTTGGGGAGCCCACTAACTTAGCCTCGAGCATCTTGGTTCATTCAAGTAAATCTAGTATGTATCGATGCTGAGTCAAAATTAATGATTCGTTATCATCAAACTACTCTGACTCCTAAGAAAAAATTTAATACACCCAAGTTCTTGATTGCAAAGTCAACAAATAAAAAGTTGACCAATTCATCAATGGATTTATAGCAAATGATTATGATGTTGTTTACATAAATCAAAATGTACATACTTAAGGTATATATGGAAATGTTTTTTAATTTTCTATCGTACCGATCACTACTCTAATACATGAGAAGTAATTGTTTCGTAATGGCTCTATACCAGCCATTTCGGTGCATTTCAATTAAATACCAACCGTTTTAGTGCATTTTGGTCAATAACAGTCGAAATAAAATGTACCAGCCAAAGCTGATATTTTTGTATTTTTAGTGTATTTTCATAACTTTTACTTCAATTCTCATATTTGAAGACTATTTTCTTAACTTTTATTAATCTACTTTTTTCAAGTACTTAAAATCAAATCCCTGTTCTCATTTTTGTAATAAAGAGGAGTGATCATTATTTTTTAATTGTTGGATTGAGAATTTAGAAATATTATTGAGTTTTATAATTATGTAATTTAACTTTTTAAGACTTTCTTTGATGTTATTTTGAAATAATATTTGTATATGTAATTAATTAATCGATATATAGACTATCCCGAAATGAAACCTGACAAATACTGGTATCGAAATATTTCATTCTAGTTCCTTAACCAAAACGATCATTAAAACGATATTTAAAACTTTGATCTATGGTCTGTAAGAGGAGGGAGGAGTCGACCGAGAGCCATAAAATCCAAGTGCTAGGAGTCAATTTGTCAATATAAAGAACCAAGACCATTAATGACCTTTTGCAGCTTACAAATGTGAGGTGGACATGGAAGATGAGATAAACTTGATAGCTATGACATAGACACTTCTTTAGATATATCCCTATGCAGGAATTTTGAACATCAACATGGCTGATACTCCAATCTATCAACAAACTTAAAGATAATATCGTGCCCACTATTATGGGCTTGATTTCATGACTATATGTACTCAAAATAATCGATACCAAATCGTTGATGGAAGCCTCTAGCGACTAGTCAGCTTCATAATGATCAGAGGTGTACGGCAATCGGTTCAGACTAGATGAGACCAAACTCTAGACCGGTCAGTCTCGATCTCATAAATTGTGAACCAAAAAAATTTGATCTGGTCTTGGAGTCCAAAAATTTTGATCAGACTAGACCAATCGAACAAAGCTCCTATATATATTTTTAAAATATTTTTAATAATTTAATATATTATTTTTATATAATAATTATATAAGTTAATGATGTGTTTTTATCTAATAAATTATCATTGACTATATAAAATATTTTTTAATGAGTTAGTTACATAATTCACATTAATGATTCACTTGATTTTAATTGAGTAATTTAAATATATATTTTTTTTTAATTTATTTGAAAAGAAGTATAAAATAACAAGAAATAATTGGGTTCGACCGAACAAACCAACTAGATCGAACTAATAGCTACCAATATGGTTCGGTCCCTATGGATGTTTGGTCTGGTCCGGTTCGAAAAAAATGATGTATAAAAAATTTTGGTCCATTATCCCCCCACATCAAATTGAACTAGACCGATTTACACTCCTAATAATAATCTATTATTCATCAACTCTTTGTTTGATGTAAAATACCCACCTTGAACCGATGAAGTTACAAGCTTCACTTGGTGGAACTAGTGTCCATGTGTGGTTGTGTTATAAGGGATCAAATTCAGTGCTTATAGGTTGATGCAATCTTGGATATTTTATAATTGAAGAATAAATAGTAGGTGGATTCAACCAGTTGATGCTGTAAAAATTGGTCAACAAGCCGGAGGGGAAGAAAGAGTCATTCTTGTTCCATTGAGACGATTTAGGCTTTGTTCAGTGTCATTTGGAGCCACCCAGCAGTGTTCCGATGCGGCTATACAGTGACGGCGCGTACATGCTTAACAGATGAAATAAATAAAAAAAAATAGACACGTGATTTATGTGGTTCAGCATAAAGTCTACGTCCATTGGCGTTTGAAGAGAAGAATCCATTATGATAAATATTTTACAGTCTCTCGTATCTCACTTTACAAGGAAGAAGTATAAACATCTGTAATAAAATTCCACTAGTTGAAGATCTTGAGTGCTTTTTAGGAAGGAGAAGAAATTGAGGGAGAACCAAGGTTGGAGGAAAGAGCCCGTGGTCATCTAGTTGAGGCCTTTTTATAGGCACTTGGTTTGCCATGATATGATTTTCTTTTTGCATGTGTCAATTACTTTCTTGTTCGGCGCACTTCCTTTTCCTTTTCCATTGTTTCTATGTTTTTTGCTGACACCCCATTTTGCCCAGTAGTAACCCTATACCCATATGTCACTTCATTTCTCTTGGAGCTCATACATTGTCTTGTAGTGTGTTAAATAGTTGTGCCCTACATATCTTTTCCCATCACACAACCATAGACGAATGAGTTTTAGCAATGAGAACTTTTAGTATTTAATAGTGAACGGTACCATCGTTGTAGGTTTTGGGCTTGGAAACTTGATTGGGTGAGCAAGTTATCAAAGGATGGATGGAAATTGGTCCTGATGTATTTGGTGGTACATTTTTTGGTTTTGGAGGAGACATGGAGGTGGAGGATTGAGGGTACAACCTATGTTTACTTGGCCCATGCAGTAGAATTGTTCTTGTAGATTGGTCCTTCACAAAAAAAAAAAGAGGGATGAGATTTGATGAGTGCACAAAAATGCACTCTAAATAATCTATTTAAATACTAAAAGAAATGAGAAAATAATGGATATAACTCATGTTATTAAAATTAATAGTCATTTATCTTGAAATAGATATAAGCATGATTTAATATATTGATGAGAATATAAAATGCCATATTTTCCTCTCTTAATGTTTAATACTTTATTCTTATTTGATGCCTAAATATACTCATTATTCTTATATTTTGATTTAGGACACAAATGGAGACATTAGGAGCAAATGAAGATAATTGCGGAATTTTAAACAGTTCTGACATCTTTTAGTAATATGGGCATAACTCTCTCATCCAATCTCCGATTGAGCTGATTCAAGATGATATAGAACTGCAAGAGAAATATCTATAACTTTTGTGTTTTATGTTTGAAGAGATATCCACTAAATCTAAGACAAAATCGACCATCAAGTGGACGCACCTGCACTTGACGTTCCTGGATATTTTTCAGCCACTTGCATCAAATCCAAATGTTATCATAATATATTCCAGCAAGCACTCCTACTCCAACTTGGAAATTCAATGATCAATTCATATGCAAGATGAAGTGCACTCAAGTTTCTTGTAGACAAATTATTTGACCACAAGATATTAAGTCATACAAGACAACTAATAAATAGAGAAGCAAAATTGAAACACTCAACCTACAAGCAAAATCCAGCTCATGCATGGTGGGAAAACAAATGATCAAAATGACAACCCACAAATCACTTGGATTCAAGAATAGCACATGGCAAAACAAGTTGAAATTGTGATGATTTTGTCATGACAACTTGCATGAAGGATGCTTATAAATAGAAGGAAGATGTGTGTGTTCTAAGACAATGCTTAGTGTGCTTGGATGCCTTAGAAGATACATTGTTTTTGAGAGCTTGAGAAAAGAAAAGAAAAACCAAAGAAGAGAGAAGAAAATAATGGTTGGCTCTTCCATATTATCCCTTGAAGAATTTTTGTTGCATATTTTCAATATGTATAACTAATTTTCTAGTAGAGCTAGGGATGAATTTGTATATATGATGGTATTTGTAATTGTTTTTGATTCATATATGTGTTCTTCAAATATTAAACTCTTTTGTTTAGTCATTCGAAATTTATTATAAATGTTTTCGTCACCAAATAATCTTAGAATTTATTTCATTTATAGATTCAGTCATGCTTTTTCTATTAAATGCAATAATCCTTTGATTATGTTTAGTTCAATTGGTTATCTATTTTAATTTAATTCTCTGCTGCAATATTGCTCTACGAGTATATTGTCGACGTTGAATTTCTTTAATATCGATAACAATTCCTGTTCTTATATTGTGACGAATGATTTTTCGAAAGATTACATTTGATTTAAATCTGGTTATTAATGTTTTATTTTCCGATTGAAAATTTGGACATAGAATTTTCAATTGAGTTATTAATGAATCAAAAATAATTAAAATACCAATTATATACAAAAGATTCCCGATACTTTACTTTTCGCACTCATCTAAATCTTTTTATTAATTTCGTTACTGTTCTTCAATTTCTCAATCCATCTCTCTGTGGAATCGACACCCCAAAGCTATACTGCCAACGACCGCGTTATTCTTTGGGCGTAATCAAATTTTGGCGCCATTGCTGGGGAGACGGTAGAAGAATTTGTAGTTTTTTTTAGTAGTTTGTAAAAAAAACAAAAAAAAAAGAGCGGTAGCTTCATTCATTTTGTTTTTAGCTTTCTACATCTTTATTTTATTTTACTTTTATTTTCGTAATTTTTTTTTTCAGTATTACGCTTTTCTTTACTTTGCATGCGCAGGTACAGAGACGCTTTTGGGCGGTTTGCTAGTAGACCCGTGCTAAAATCAGATTCAGAATCTAATTTTTCTAATCGCTTGTTTGATAATTCTTCCAATGCTGACGCGATGAGTGAACACGTGGACGAACCTCTTAGAACCCTCCAAGATTATCTTCATCCCGCACGAACAGTCACACCATCCTGTATTATGTTCTCACCTAATGTTCGTCATGTTGATTTTAAAACAGGAATGATACAATTACTTCCGACTTTCCATGGTCTAGAAAATGAAAACCCCTATGTTCATATTAGGGAATTTGAGGAAGTAGTTGCAACATTTCACAGTCAAAATACCACTGACGAAACGGTAAGGCTAAAGTTATTTCCTTTTTCTTTGAAAGATAAAACTAAGAGTTGGTTGTACTCATTAAGACCACGGTCTATTGGAACATGGAGTGAGATGACTCAAGTATTTTTCAATCAATACTTTCCCCAGCATAAGACCAATGATTTAAAAAGACAAATCTCTACCTTTGCACAAAAGGATAGTGAGACTTTATACCAGTCTTGGGAAAGATTTAAAGAATTGCTGAGTATGTGTTCCCACCATGGATATGAGAATTGGCGCTTAGTGAGTTATTTTTATGAAGGGCTTACGCCCAGGGAACGTCAATTCGTGGAAATGATGTGCAATGGAGAATTTTTACAGAAAAATCCTGATGAGGCCATAGAGTATCTCAATGAGCTTGCTGAAAAAGCTCATACTTGGACTGGACCTAGTGCTACTGATAGCACAAACAGGTCACGACCTACAGGAAACCCGAGTGGTGGTATTTACCATCTAAGGGAAGAGGATAATCTTAAGGCTAAGGTTGAAATGCTCACTAGAGAATTAGAGTTATTGAAAATGAAAAACTCAAAGCCAACACACATGGCTAATCATGCAGACTCTTTTGGGCCATGTGTTGTCTGTGGTGGGGTAGATCATCATGCCCAAGACTGTCCTACACATGCTAACATGAGAGGATGGCGTAATCACCCCAACTTCAGCTGGAAGTCTGAAAACCAACAGCCTGCACAGCCTTCTAGATCATATTCTGCACCATACCATGCACCTCAATTTTCTAGAAATTCTTTAAAAGACACTTTGCATGCATTTATTGAAGTACAGGGTAAGACTAACCAAAAATTTGAGTCTTTAATTATGCAGGTTGTTGAAGAACAAAAGGAGATAAAGAGCCAGGTATCTAAAATAACGAGTTTCTTGAGTGTAAATGAGAAAGGTAAGCTCCCTTCTCAAGTTCAGTCTATACCTCATGTTCAACATATGGCACAAGAAACTGTGAAGAATCACGAGTGCCAGCAGATATATATGATTGACTCACTCATAGACAGGGAAGTTTTCACAACTCATGATTCTGATCCCCTTGAGAATTTTATTGTTGATTATGAGTATAATCCTATCAGTGATTCATCTGATGTAGCTAATATTTGTGCAATTTTTGACAATACTCAAGATTATAGCACATGGGCTTGGCAACCGAAGTTTGAGGAGTTTCTTGAGAAAAATGAAAACAAATTCCTTCAAGTGGGCAAGTAACCAAAGTTAATCTTAAATCTTACCACCTACCTGTGAAGTTCGAGCACCGAGTTTATTGGAAAAATAAGCGTTTCATTTTTGACCCAGGAGGAACAGTTCTATGAGTGAAAGATGGTTCGGTTGTAAACTTGGTCTACCAACTTTGACCACAGCATGCAACAATAATTATTATTATTATTATAATTATTATCATCATCATTATTATTATTATCATCTTATTTGTTTTGTTTTGTTTTTATTTACTACTGTTTTCTTTATTTTTGTTTGCAGGATAGTATCATTTTGTCATTTTAGATCACTACTTTTGACGCTTAGCGAGCTATCTACATCACACATAAGGTGTATCCTACCCTTTTTAGTTACTCCCCATTCAATTTTGATTATTAAACATTGAGGACAATGTTTCATTTAAGTTGGGGGGTGGGAATACAAATCTGTTATTTAAACTCTGTGGCATATTTCAATCAATATATAAAAAATTGCCAAATTTTTTCACACAGGCATCTTTTCACACATGATACTCATGCTCATTCATAACCATCTTGGTGAATTCAACAAATCCATTTTAAATCATTTTGCTAAAACATCCACAGAGCCATTTATGCACTTCTCCAAACTTTGTGGTAATATGGTGATTTGACACATGTAACTAAAGAATTATTTTGCTCAAGTATTCATGTGAATTTTGTGAGAATTGAGAGCTTACAAATACAGAAATTGTGATAAGTATCCATTGATCTGTTGAATTTGACACTTCTTTTGAGAATATCATTACATGGTTTGTGGTAAGATGATGGATATACTTGGGATATGACGAAAGTCAACTTAGGATTAACGTTTGAGCCTTTCAAGCCGAGCCTTTTCATCATAGATCCCTAGCAGCCAATTTTGAGCCAATATACACATATGGCCTTTTCTTTTCATATCTACATCATCCATACCTCTCCACATTGGAGTATAACTTATACACTATATTTTCCTACCATTTTATTTCCAAGTGTGTACTAGGTGTGAAATTATCATTTAAAAAAAAAAAAACCATGACAAAAATAGCATGGTGCTAGATGTGTCCATCAAATTATTCATGAAAGAGTTCATCAAATTGCGAAGACACCAGTGGCAAAAGAAGATGGAAAAGTGTACTTAGTCAAAAATCTAAAAAATTGAAAAGTACATCAAAAGGAAAGTATAGTATACTGAAAAATTTAACAGATTCCCTTTTGTGTATACTTGGAAGTTTTTGAAACCTCTTCACCTTTTCTTCTTATGAACCCCAACCCTAAGCCACATTACAACCCTTTGTGTTGATTTTTTCGATCCTAAGTATGCTTGTGGAAAGAACGGTGGAAATCTCATTTGTTAGTATTCCTATCATAAGATCAATGTTTACTTGTTACTTATATATAATTGGCTAAATTTCCATGAGAGTAAATGTACACCTTTGTCAACTCCATAGAGAGAACCCATACATGAAACACTTCTATACCCGTGAGTTATGGAGTTGAACCTTTTTGCTTAAGATATTCTAATGTTGCATGTGTCGAAACCTCTGATTTGATAAAAATAGTTTGGAACACATACACACTCTGTGGATTACTATATATGAATTACTTGTGAAAGGGTTATTGAATTTCTAAGATTGTTTTGATATGTAAATTTGAAAAATGTGTCTTGATGGCCCTTATGTGTGATTTTATTTGGTCTTTCTCATCATTTTGCATGAAAATTACTAGGGACTAGCAATGAGTAAGTTGGGGGGTGTGATGAGTGCACAAAAATGCACTCTAAATAATCTATTTAAATACTAAAAGAAATGAGAAAATAATGGATATAACTCATGTTATTAAAATTAATGGTCATTCATCTTGAAATAGATATAAGCATGATTTAATATATTGATGAGAATATAAAATGCCATATTTTCCTCTCTTAATGTTTAATACTTTATTCTTATTTGATGCCTAAATATACTCATAATTCTTATATTTTGATTTAGGACACAAATGGAGACATTAGGAGCAAATGAAGATAATTGCGGAATTTTAGACAGTTCTGACATCTTTTAGCAATATGGGCATAACTCTCTCATCCAATCTCCGATTGAGCTGATTCAAGATGATATAGAACTGCAAGAGAAATATCTATAACTTTTGTGTTTTATGTTTGAAGAGATATCCACTAAATCTAAGACAAAATCGACCATCAAGTGGACGCACCTGCACTTGACGTTCCTGGATATTTTTCAGCCACTTGCATCAAATCCAAATGTTATCATAATATATTCCAGCAAGCACTCCTACTCCAACTTGGAAATTCAATGATCAATTCATATGCAAGATGAAGTGCACTCAAGTTTCTTGTATACAAATTATTTGACCACAAGATATTAAGTCATACAAGACAACTAATAGATAGAGAAGTAAAATTGAAACACTCAACCTACAAGCAAAATCCAGCTCGTGCATGGTGGGAAAATAAATGATCAAAATGACAACTCACAAATCACTTGGATTCAAGAATAGCACATGGCAAAACAAGTTGAAATTGTGATGATTTTGTCATGACAACTTGCATGAAGGATGCTTATATATAGAAGGAAGATGTGTGTGTTCTAAGACAATGCTTAGTGTGCTTGGATGCCTTGGAAGATACATTGTTTTTGAGAGCTTGAGAAAAGAAAAGAAAAACCAAAGAAGAGAGAAGAAAATAATGGTTGGCTCTTCCATATTATCCCTTGAAGAATTTTTGTTGCATATTTTCAATATGTGTAACTAATTTTCTTGTAGAGCTAGGGATGAATTTGTATATATGATGGTATTTGTAATTGTTTTTGATTCATATATGTGTTCTTCAAATATTAAACTCTTTTGTTTAGTCATTCGAAATTTATTATAAATGTTTTCGTCACCAAATAATCTTAGAATTTATTTCATTTATAGATTCAGTCATGCTTTTTCTATTAAATGCAATAATCCTTTAATTATGTTTGGTTCAATTGGTTATCTATTTTAATTTATTTCTCTGCTGCAATATTGCTCTACGAGTATATTGTCGACGTTGAATTTCTTTAATATCGATAACAATTCCTGTTCTTATATTGTGACGAATGATTTTTCGAAAGATTACATTTGATTTAAATCTGGTTATTAATGTTTTATTTTCCGATTGAAAATTTGGACATAGAATTTTCAATTGAGTCATTAATGAATCGAAAATAATTAAAATACCAATTATATACAAAGGATTCCCGATACTTTACTTTTCGCACTCATCTAAATCTTTTTATTAATTTCGTTACTGTTCTTCAATTTCTCAATCCATCTCTCTGTAGAATCGACACCCCAAAGCTATACTACAAACGACCGCGTTATTCTTTAGGCGTAATCAAGATTCAATGTCAATATTATTGTGTAAGTGGTGCTAGTGAAGTTTCGGACTAACATAAGGTTTTTGGTTATTTTAGGAACATGTAAAACAGTGTAACAGGAAGGAGAGCTCTGGTGTGGAGATTTGGGTAGTGACCAAGTGTCAGACAAGGAGTTTATTGCCATACCCATTCTTATCTTATCTAATCCAATATATTCCTAGGCTTTCACATTAAGGTTTGCTAGATCTTAGCTGTCGGTGCCCCAGCTTGCGCTTGGGATCGTACGCAAACCGTAACGTCGGGAATGAGCATTACAGGGAAGTTCACCCATCTTATCGTGTACTATGGTTTTTTTTAACAGATAATAAAAGTTATCGCAGTGGAAAAGGTCAAATATTTCTAAGCATACATCACATGGTTTAACAAATAATATCCCAAAATATTGCATTACTATTAATATAACATAAAGATCATCCATAATTGTTCATTCTTCCAAAATAACGGAAGACTAAAATATAAGCAATAAATACAAAAGTTGCATAGAAGATCCCCTACCATCTCTTCCGAAACCATTGGTTCCTTCTTAATCTCCTTAAAATTTGGGCCATAACGAAGACGGTCCAAATCCAAGGTCGATCCCACCTCACAACTCATCCTGAAGATGACTCATACAGGCGACCCATGTGGAGAGAATCGTCTATACTAAGGACCAAACAACACCCGATAGAGCGAAAGTCCCTTAAAACATAGGTAGCTAAGGGTAGTGACTCCGCCACCCGTCGACCCATGGGGGTCCAAGACGTCGTCCCTGGGACTATATTCTTCTGGGTTTTCATCACCTGCAACTATTTCTATTATCCTGAAAGAAGTCGATAGTGGGGAGATAAAAATGGGTGAAATTTCAGGAAAAATCTCAATAAGTACATTTGTATCTTAACAAAAATATTTCAAGCATACAATTAATTGAATAGCAAACAATCAGCTATACTTTGTGCATTTTGAGACTCATGACTTTAGTTTATGCACATGCTCATACTCATGCCGTTTCTTTTTCAATTCTTTTTTCTTTTCTTATTCACTTCATATGCTTGCTTGTAACCTCAGAAAACAAAACGTTATAGCTTCTTTTCAAAATTCATCTTTCTGTAAATACTTTTAATTTTTTTTATCTTAGGCGCCACTTATCATATCATATATGGCCTGAAAGCCCATCTTTTTGTCATGACCTCTGTTGGACACCTCACAGTCCCCCTACGCACCGTGTGTTCCTGCTAGTTACCATAGCACCCAGCGACTGTATCAAACCTAAGTAGCTATGTTTCACGTCCTTTCGCGCTCTTCATCACTTGGTGATTGATCACACACCGAGCAACTACAAATTTTTCTATTGCGGGAAGACAAAAGCCAATACCGTCCTGTATGCACCCACTAATTTTAGGTGCGACCACACTTCGGACACCTTCTGCAGCCATACATGGTCTACCGACGATTCTTTATCGACGCAAGGGTTTTCACTCGACTTTAGACACTCCTGAGTGAATAAGGAGTTTCACTGGGACCAGTGTTTTAAATTTCGTACCGTACCGGCCGGTACGGCCGAAACATGCCATACCAATCAGTTCTCCGGTACATATTTTAGGGGCATACCGTTTCAGTCCAAATATCGGCCGTACCGGACTGTAACGACCATTTTGGGCAATATTTCGGCCGGTACTAGCCTCGTACCGATCAATATTTCGACAGGTACTGATCGTATCGGATTTTCCAATTTCGACCCTTCAACTTTTTTATTTATTTATTTAATGTTTTTACTATTTTTTACTTCAATTTATACTAGATTAATTACATTTATATTTTTTTATATATAATTATTCATGTATTGACTATTATTTTAAAATATAATTTATATATATTTTTATGTAGACTATCTCGAAACGGTACACGAAATGGTACCGGTATCGAAATATTTTGTTCCAGTACCTTGATTGGTATGCTCACCGGTACGATATTCAAAATTTTGACTGGGACACTACCCTATCCCAGCCTTTAGGGTTCTTATAAAACTTTAATTATTTTCTTTTCTTTTAAAAATATGTTTAAAATATGATTTTCGTACTGTATGCATGAGACATGAGACTCATATTACTGAACATATGAAATGTGAGACGAATATAATGCGTATTCTACATCAAGCTCTTTTACAATTTTCGCATCCCATAATTCCACTTCTTTCTTACCCAAAAACACTTATTGGGCTTCTTACACACCTAAGGGTACTCAGCCCCTTCCCACTAGGGTTGGGCTGAGACTTTCTTTTAGTGATTCCTAGCGTTTTCTTTTCCTATTCTTCTCCGAGCACTCCAATTTAAGTTCAACCATTTAAATATATTTTTTTAACCCTAAAAACATAGCTTGGCCGAAACTCTATGTCCTTTAAGTTATTATTTTATTCACGCCTTTTTTTTTCTTCCAAGATAGCTCACCCAATTATTTAGGTGAAAACCACCAATCATGTTAGTATGATCTTTTAGTTCTTATACTTCTAATTTCTCCAAATATTTAAGTATTTAATTATAGCATAAACACAATAATCGAATCAATAATTCAACCCAAAAACTCTTAAGTCCGAAATACATACATGTACAAACCCAACATTTTTCACCTCTAAGTCAAAATCTAACAAGTATATTTTCATCTTCACTCATTATGTTGATCACACCACATTCTTCCTTTATATCAAATATTCAAATTCACAACATAAAATAATCTTTATTCTTAGTAAGATATTTAAACTTAGACATGGATTTTTACCACCAAATAAACAGCACTAAAGGTATCATCCAATATCATACTAGTTAACCTAAGATCATGCATGCATCTCCTTTATTACACTTCATGTTGAGTAAACTAACTAAAACCATATATCATTTTAGATCTTCAACTTAGAAAAATATTATAACTTAAGCATGAATTTTTACTTAACTAAGCATGGCAATTTTTCTTTCTAAGGAGTTTCATTTTAGCATACATAAGCAAAGATTCAAACAATACAATCAAATTCATTCAAAAGTATATTAAAATTGCTAAGGGTAAGATAAGAATATACTTACAACACTCCTAGCTAGTTTAGATGAAAATCTAAAATCATGTTAAGGACTTCATTAGATTAATCTAAGAGCATAACATTTTTAAAGAAAAACTCTACACAAGGACATAGATGTGGTATGTGCTCTTCTCTAGGTTTCTAGGCTTGATTTTAACTTAAAAGATACTTACCTCTTCAAGAGTAACCCCTCTTCAAAATATTTGTTCTAACTCCTCTAAACTTAGGATAATTTGATATTTAAGGGTAGAAGAAAGTGAAACAAAAGAAGATTGAGAGAGAAATGGAGTTGGCTAAGAGGTAGAGAGAATGAGAAAGCTTGTGAGAATGTGAGATGGCCAAGTGAGGTATGAGCCTTCTCAAGGTCATTCGGCCATACCCATTTTCCTAGGGCTCAAGGACACTCCACCATACCTTTGGGTACAAATACACATGATTAAAAAAGGGTAGTTACATGGGAAAAGAAAGCAAATGCTGAAAATGTGAGGAAGTGAGAAATCGGTTTGTGTTTCTTTAGGGTAGCCGAATTCCTCATGGGAGATGGACTAAAATAGCAAGGTCCCATCCCATCTTAAGGATATTCCTAAGATCTAACATCACATCAAGGCCATTCCTCTAGAAGATCATCTCATTTTAGAATGAAATCCTCAAAGAGCAACAAGACCTAAGGCATTCAGTTTCATTGCCTTCCTAGTTGTCTCCACCGAAATTCCTTTCCCTCTTGTCTCATTCTCTTGTCATTTTAATCCTATTACACATTCATCTAATAACTCTCATGTCAATCCACAAGATCCTAAGACCATGCTTTTGAGAAAATGGGCATGCATGGTTCGGCTATGCCTTCCGTTGGTTTCATTCAAAACCTCACCTCTTCCTCCCTTAGTTTCCTTTCTTTACAAGTAACCCTCAATCATTTCCTTACATCACCTTACCTTATTACACCTTTTACTTCATCCTCTTACACATGTCTAAAGTGTCCCCTCAACTAAATTTAAAAATGCTCTAGCAAAATCTCCAAGGTAGCTCACGGCATGCTTCACCCGAACCCCTTAGCTTTCTTTTCTTTTCTTTGCCTTTCCTCTTTCTCATGACACCTCTCATCACTTGTAAATCATCTTGTCACCTCTATCTTACATGATCTTATGTGTGATCATTGACCTGGATTGTGAAAGATCACATGAAAAACACCCCAAAGGGGTTTCAGCTACATGCCCAACCGAATCCCTCCTTCTCTTCTCTTCCACTTCTTATTTCATCTACAAGTGTCACTTATCTAAATATGACATTAATAGATAGACTAAAATAGACAATATCTTAGTATTTTTCAAAGATATCCTAATGATGGGAAAATCTCATCATGAGATTTCACAACCTATCCTACCAACCATCCACTTTCCTACCTACTAGTAATTTTTCATTTTCACTTCCTAGTCTTAGGTGACCTACTAAGGTTTTTCTAGGAGTGACAAGTGTCTCATGTGTGGGCTTGGTTTGTTATGGTTCAACCTCATGGGCTTGTTATCCCTTTTCTAGGCCCAATGACTCACTCTAGACTTTCAAGGCTCAAATCTTAGGCCCATGCCTTCACCCCCACCTCTCAATATTATTAATTAAATTAATTAATCACTTGATCAAAATAATTACTTAGTTAAAATGATATGAAATGAAAATCTCGGGTCGTCACTTTAGCAGTGGCCAAATGTGTGGCACCAGTGTCCAGCTACCAAGAGGGTTTTGAGCTTTGAGATGGAGCTGCCATATAGGCTTGCATGGCTAAGGACTCGCTTTGATAGCTATCATCGAACCCATGAAAGCAACAAAAAGCAATGTACCAGCCTTGTTACAAACTTAACAAACCAATTTGAGAGGCTGAAATCTAGCATGCCCTATGCCTTAAGTGCCTCTGTAGTTTCTGGTGTTGTAAGAGCTGTGATGTGAGATCCCTTATTTCCTTGTTCTTTTAAATATTTTACTTATTAATTACCGTTGAATCTCTTATTTTTAAATTTATGGTTATTTCGGTTATATTATATTATTTTATCATTGTTGAAGTTGTTGTATGATTTTATTTTATTTTAATGTGCTCCTTTTATTTTTTAGTTGTCTTTTTTGGTTTGGACTTTGTGTGTGTGTGTGTGTGTGTGGTGTTGGGTGGGTTTCCTTTCAGTTTGGTCATGTAACAACAAATATTACATAGCATGATATACATGTAATAGAAGGCATACGTAACATGACATACGCAATAGATAGCGATACGTGACAGAATTATTATGTAATAGATAAGTATTTCGTGATAGAATAATTTGTGTAACAGATAAACTTATGATGACATGGCATGATATGGCAATTGGCATGGAATATATGATAACATATATACATAAACTGTAGTTTACTTACCCATCACGCATAAATAGTAAACTGCTACTAAGTTAAGAGCTAACTTACCTCGATCATCGTATTCTACGAAAATAAATTACAAAACACGAGGAATTGAAAATAGTGATTCTAAAGAATATAACTGAATCACTAACAATTAACAACATGGAAAATACTTATAGCAAAATTACCATTTACCCTTTATATATGAAAAAATGACAATTTTATCTCAAACTTAAGAATTTCACATCCTAACTCTAAACATTATCAAAATTTACATTCAACATGTAAATTTGTCCTAAACTCAATTACCAACTCAAAAAAAAAAAAAAACTAAACACAATAATGAAAAATCTATAGGGCTAAATATGCATAGGTTTTTTTCCTTTAATTTTTGTTGCAATTCTTTCAATTTTAAAACTCAAGACCAAACCCAATTATTGCAATAAATATCTTCCTATCTTAACTTCAAAAACATACTTATGATATCCATTAAAAATAAGGTAGTCATCAACACCAAACTTTTAGAAAAAATGATCCAACCTTTTTAACTAAAAAGGCAAACTCTTGAATCACATAACTTGATCTTTTCTAAAACATCTCCAAGAATTTCAAAATTCAGAATTTTACTTTAGACATATCATAAGATACTTGTAAGATACATATTCATAAGTCACGAAATACTCAAACTTTCTTAAAACATAAACTGGTTTTTCACTTCCAGTTTTCAAGTTTTTAAATCCAAGGAAAACTATCATCAAAAGTTTTAGTCATGCAACAAAGCTTAATGATCATACATAATCACATGTTATAAATACTCAATGAAATTTTGGATCAAAATATGTCCATTAGGTTAGTCAAAAACTCCAGAATATAATACACTCTTTAGTTTAAAGTCAAGAATGACATTTGTATGATTAAGATCACTTTTGACCAATAAAAAGACCATGAAATGAAACTAACAAGATATACACAAAAAATAGACTTAAAGAATAACAACTTTCATGAAGGATTTATATCAAGAAAATACTTACAAAGGGTTGAAAATAGCCAGGTAAACAAACTCAGAAATTTGCACGAGAGAGCTCTTTTTAGTTTCTCTCTAAGAAGGGGTTGAATAAGTGATGAAATGATGTTAAGGGAGTTTTGCATGACTATAGACCTTTGGAGGGGGAAGGTATGGGCTTGAATGACTAAGGCTGTTCATATGGGCCGGGTTTAACCCGGTTCGGATTGATAACCGGATATCCGGATTTAATATATGGGTTCCGATTAAAATAAAACGGGCCGAATACCCGTTTTTAACAAACCCCGGTTATATATGGGCCGGTTCAAACCCGAACCAAATCGGCAACCGGATACCCGCTTTCTAACCCATTACCTACTTTTAACAAACGACGCAGTTTTGCACAGGCATCAATTCTTCAGAGTCTCGAGTCTCGACTGCATTTCTCACCCGCACCCCCATCGTCTCTCTTCTATCTCTTTTCAATCTCTCTCTCGATCTCTCTTGATGCGAAAGCTAGCCTCCATCCCTCGACGTAAAACCCTAGCCTCCATTCCCGTGTTGAGTCTGTGACCCACCGCCGTCTCCATCGTCTAATCTTCATCGCCGAATCTGCATCTCTGAATCACCGAAACCCTAGCCTCCATCCCCATGTTATTCGGTACTCTCTCTCTCTCTCTCTCTCTCTCTCTCTCTCTCTCTCTTCTCCTTGCAACTACAAGTCTGCGTGAGGATTAGGAATGGATTAGGACAAAAACCCAATTTGATTTTAGGGTTTTATTTAGACCTTATCAATCATTGTTTTCGTGCAATGGATTTCTATGCTTTTATTTAGTTTTGGTTGTGAATGACTTGATGGGAAAATGGTTTAAAAAACATTAGGGTTCTGGGTTGGATAATGGTTCTATCATTCGTTGATTCGTGTATATTGGGGTTGGAGTAGGTGTACGAACTAAGCTGATTAGTTTTCTTAAGATTTTTAATCAATTGAATTATTATATTCTGCATGTGTATGAAATTTTTAATTCATTTGTTCTGCCTTATTGTTCTTTGATGTTGAATGGATGGGAATTACAGAGTTCATTTTTATGGAAGACATTGATTGATATGAATGACAGATAGTGAAGAAGTTCTTTGCTATTGAGCTTCGTTGGCATTTTATGGGTCGGAATATCTATTTTGCAATAAAATTTGTAAGTTTGAGAATCAAATAAGTGAATAAATCAATAAGTGATGATACACCTGCAAATTATATATGGGTAAAGTTTCATGCATCCTATTTCTAATAGGACTCCAAATCCTTCCTTGGAAAAGATTTAATTTGTGTCAGAATTTGGGTTTCATTTGTATTCAATGGAAAATGATAGCAAAAGTATTCCTTCGATTGGATGCTTGACGTTTAATTTTTGAAGTTTTTATTTACTTGACATCTTTTCAAAAAGATATGTTGCTCGTAGAAGTACTTATGTATATATATAGTTTTTTAATTAATTCTTACAATAGGAGATTTGGGAATTGGTTGTACGTGTTTATATATATGATAACTTACTCAAATAAATGAAGGTTAGAAACTGAAGCCAAAATAAAATTGGTTTGGGAAAAGTAAGATTTGTATTTTCGTTTTCGTTTTCACTTTTTTATAGAATGATTCTAGACTCGCATACTTGATTAGTTAATAGTGGTAACTGATCACATTCATATTGCTAGATGGTTGTTTGGGCAAAAGCTAAGCTGCTCGAAGCCTGGTACTGGAATTAATTGATCTCTATGTGAACATAGCTGTAACAGTTTGCATTACATTCATTTTTTGATGTTAAGGGGTCTAATTTGAAAATTCTGGAATTTCAACAGCAGTCACGCCAAAACAAATAAGATAATTGATGCAGGTTGACAAATAATTTACTATTCACAAATAATTTACTATTGCTCACTATTTTTGTACTATTATCTATGCTTAAATTTGTACATGATTTTTTACTTAATTATATGGTTTGGTCAAATTAAGACGCATGCTAAAATTTGAAAAAAGATAACGTTGAATGGGTTAATAAATTTCTCAGATTATAGAAAAAGCGCACTATTGGATACATTGGATGGGTGCCGACTGCTGACGATCCCTTCTTGTCGCGGTCGGCCTCAGCCAGCTAGCAGTCTTTGGTAACATTCTTTATTCCTTACAAGTGATCATCCCACCCTTCGGTTTGCAACTTTGCATTAAATTTTGAAGAGTCAGATTGGTAATGCTTAGAAATTTCAAATTAACTAGTCACTTTTTGCTCTATAGGAACAAGGCAATCTGCTATGGCCTCTTGAGATGGGTTTGGGGGGCTGAATATATTTTGGAAGTACTAGATTAAAAGCTGCTTCATTCCCTCCCTGCTCAGGACTTAAAAGTTATATATGTCATTTTGAAGATTTTTTTTTTAATTTTTTTAATCCATTGTTTTGAGAACTGAAAATCAATTTCATATTATATGCAGTACTACGCAGTTGATCATCTATCATATTTAATTATTAATTGAAGGTCTAGCTAGCCCACCACGTAAACCTTAATCATTTTCATATTTAATTATTCTCTGATCTATTAAACCATCACCGAGAAATCAAGGTTTACCTAACCCTTTTTTTTAACTACTAATTAATTACTAGCTAACCTAGAATAGGTAAAAAAAAAAAAAACCGGCTTCAAATCCGGAATCCAGATCCGGATCCGGATTTTTATGGGTTCCAGCCCGGATTTTAAATCCGGATCCGGTTTAAGATATCCGGATTTCAAATCCGGATCCGGGTCAAGATACCCAAATTTCCAGATCCGGAACCCGGATGCACAGCCTTATGAATGACCCTTGGAAGGTGCTTAAATCACATAAAGTGAATAATAGTGAGGAGCATGGCTGGCTACTGCTCCTGTGAAAAGTGGAAGGTGGTGAGATGGATTTATCATTCACATCAAGGCACTATTGGGTGCAGCCAAGGGTAGGGGATAGCCTGCCAAGTTGGGGAGTAAACTTCCCCAAGAAGTTTTGACAAGGTGGCCAACTTCGTTGGCCTTGGTGGGCCACAACCAAATGCATTTCAATTTGAGGTTTAAAAGAGGTTTGGTTAGGGTTTGGGATGCTATCAAGCCCAAATTCAATTTTTCTTTTCCCAATCAAATTTGTAAGGTTTAAAAGATTAGATAATTATGTCATAATATGAATTTAAGGAATTAATAGCACGTGAAAGTGGTTTAATCAAGTAATTAAACACAATGAAAGTGGTTTAATCAAGTAATTAAACACAATGCTATAAATCAGATAAAAAAAGGTTTGGAGGCCAACTTTAGGATTTGGGGAAACTGTTTAGGGTCTCAATTTCAACCAAGTTTTTGGGGTTTCAATTGGATTCCATCCATTTAATAATTTTCTAGGGTTGAAACCCTCTTTGTTCGACATAATTTGGATGGTCAGATGAAAAATAAGATTTTACTTAGGTGGAATGATCTCATACATCGATTCCTTTACAAACTAATTCTTAGTTCTTCTTGATGCCAAGTGGTCGATACTATTCACCAAGTGTAACTAAGATCTTGCTAAGTATCCAAATAGAACTCCTTAAACCAATTTGGATATCTCACATTGTGATTCTAAAAATACAACACAAGATGCTACTATAGAGGTTACTATTCACTTCAAAAAAGCGAAAAAATAAACTTTGCACTAAAAAATGCTAAATATTAACACGAAGCTAAAAGTGCAATTCATTTAGTGAAATTCCACCCATAAGTTCCTCTAAAAACCAAAACGTATTTTTCAAACAAGTGTATCGTCAGAAAATTGAAAATGAAATTATTGCGTCATAAAATTCTAAATAATTATCTAAGTTTAATGGCGAATACCATAATGCATTCCAACACTTTTAACTTTCTAAAATAAATAAAATCGCACTTCTGACACCATAGTAAGTAATAACATTGACTATGCTAACAGACTAAAACATACATGATCAGCTGATTCATGAAAACTTATGGGATTATCACGAGGTTCTTAAAGCCTCTACAAATTCTACCATTGAATTTCTAACGGACTGTTGCAGTCATTATTTAGTAAGTTAGGTCCACTTACTTTTTTTTTCAATCTTTATTTTTCTAATCTTTAGAATGGATTTGAATGGACTAATGGAAAGGGTTATTTAGGGTACTTTCCTTCTAAAAGTCTTAGAATGCTATAGTTTAGTTAGGTATGGATTCAATGGATTTCCCATTGCATAACGATTGTCTCCTACTCAATGATGTGAAATGGCACCCCATATGAATTCTTCAAACCTACTCGAGGCTTGCGATAATGAGATCTTCTATCCCATTTAGCTATCCCTCTTCATTTTGGGCAGTAAAGTTCTCTCCAGGCTAATCCTAAAACAAGAAAGAATCTGTTCTATTCATGGAGTTCAAATAAGTCAGTCAGCTCCCCAATCTCTCATTTACTCTTTGTAAATAATTTCATTCTTTTTAGCAGGACAAACAAAGATGAAGCGGAAATTAGGGACTATGTCAACCTAGAGATAGTAATGAAACTCCTTTAACAGCTCCCATACACTTAGCACAAAATCCTGAGTATCAAATCATATACGATGAGTATCCCTTTTTCTTCAGTTTGCTACCTCAAGATCCTGCCTTTTTTCAAGAGAAGTATAAGAAGCCAGATGAAAGAACATTATCAGGCAGTCTTTCAAGGAGTTTGTCTATCTGATAAACCTTTTTACTATGTGAAGGATGTTAGCTTGTCAAGACTAAGATATTGGAAGAGGGAGGCTAGACAAACGACTTTTCTTGGGTTTGACTGCTCATCGATTACTCCCTTTCTTGAAGTAATTAGGAACTTTAGAAGGGTTGAGAAGATTTGGCATCAAAATAAATGTGACTGAGGAGCTAAGAGAACTTGAACATCCATTCATACGAAGCGATACAGGTTTTTATTCCTATATCCATACGTATTACATACATTACATGTATGGAGTTAGGTAAAATTTTTACCCAACTCCATACATGTAATGTATGGAATACATATAAAGAGTTTAGGGATCCCAATATCCTTCAGCTCGATATGCTCAATATCTATGTGATCAATCAATATGTGCGACATGTGTATTAATGAAATATTCATATATGTGTTAGCTCTTATCGAATCAATCTGTATCACTTTAATCAACTCTATAAGTCTGTTGCTCAATCCATAGATAACGCTTCCATTCTCTTCTTGTTAGCAACTCTTCGATCATATGTCCAACTGTCCAGCCAATCTATCTAAACTATCCGTCTTTCTGCTTCTATAGTCAGGAATAGGTCTGAAGTCAACTATACAATAATCGGTTGAAACTATCAGGTCAATGCTAATCCCTTGTTTAACGAATCATTTCTTTGAATAAGATCTTCCTTCTCTGCCCATGAATCCCTTCTCTCTCTTTCTTTGACCGAATCCTTTGGTTCCTTCTTTTAAAAATAGTTGTTCCATGTCTATATCAATCGTCTCTATGGCAATCTTTCTTTAAGCAGAAAGCGTCTTCAGGCTCTCTGATTAAGGTACTAGGGGCTCACTAAACTATCGAGAAGTTTGGGCCTAGGATCTCTTGAAAGTGCTCTTGCTTTCCTTTTAACTAAGCCTTCTTGCTCTACTGGAAGCTATCCTCTATCAAAAAGTCTCATAATCAACTGGATTTTTTTTTTACTTGATCAATCAGAAAGAAGAAGGCAAAGGTAAACTCCCTAACTCGATTAATGGGTGCTCATTGGTCTTCTTGAAACTCTTGAATTACCATAGATTTCGATTGGGGGAGCCTCGAGCATCCAGTATATGACAGTAAAAAGTATTCCCCAATGGAATAGTCAACTCATAGAACAAGCATGTAAGCGAAGCAAGAAAAAGGCTTTCCATTTTTATTTTTCAGATCTCTCATCTAGTCAATAATACACATTCTTTTATTCCACAAATACATTCCATGCCTTAACAAGTTGAAGGAGGAGGGGGCTCAGGGGGGAAACATGAAGGAGCTGCACGTAAATCTGGTTGCTTGTTCGATGTGGTACCAAATCCATATCTCCTTTCTCTAGTTGGTCAAGCACTTCTCTTTTTATAAATTATGTATTACATTCTCCTATCCCGCAAAACACAAATCTTTCTTTTCATTTTACATATCCCATGGGCGTATAGATGAAATAGAAATTATACCTAAGTTAGTTTCAAAATGAAATAACCCATTAAGTAGAGGAGTCAACGGAACGCACGCACAAGAAAGGCGGTGTTTTGGTTCATTGGTATGGTCTTTCGTTTGTAGGTACCTCGGCTTGTTGGTGCTAGGAATAATAACCTGCGCTAGGTGCTCAATTTGTAGTTTGGTTAGGTTGTTTTGTTAGGTTCATGAGGAGTTACAAGTGGACATGGGAACATGCAGTATATCAATCAAAAACCAATTGTTGGGGCTCTTACGGTGCACGCGGTACATATGGCTCTTTGAATAAAAGTTATTGCTCTTGTTGGTATACAAGCCAGCTAATAAAATAGTACGGGAATCTAGAAAAGAGGAGTAGACAATTTGGGAGGTACAGGTACAGGTCCAGCTTGGCACATGAAGTAGAAGGAAATCGATACCCGCGAGTCTGGCAAAGTCAACACAAGAAGTAGGCAGAGTAAAAGCAGCAATTGCAGGTTCAGGTGCAGCTACATAAATATCCCTGTATGGGATTGGCGGAGTTGGTAGGAAGCATGCTTGGCGATCAGTTGGTACTAGTTTCATTCTTTGTGTAAAAAAATATCTCTTCCCAAAACTAGTAAATCAAATATACTAACAATGTAGGCACACGTTGGCACAATTCTGTAAATAAGATATGTCTCATCCGGTTGAGTTGTTGCAATCAGTCTTTCTCTTCTTGGTAGCAGTACGAATAGGACAACATGATTGCATTAAGCCTTAAGCAATTAGGGTTAGGCTAGCTCCTTGCCATAAAGCAAACAAGAGCTCTAACTTAGATTAAAGGATGCTCATCCTAGGCAGGCTACAAGGGCTTTGGGTAAAAGGAATGAATTACGTAAGATGTGAATATTGTTTCAGTGACATATTTCTCCTTGAAATAGCTCCGCTACTCTACTGACTTGGCCTTTCTTTCATAAAAGTCTATATAAAGAGTCTGCACAAATAGAGTAGTAATTTATGAGTGTTTCATAAGAACAATTAGTTAATCAATTAGGGAATGGGGGCTTCTGCCCATGTTAGCTTTTGCTCTTCTTCTTCTGTTAACGGTCATTCGTAGCTTCTTTACTTTGATCAAATCCTCAATAACGAATCTTTGGGTTCAATACTCCCCCTTCACACAACATAGGGCCGCTCTTTTGTCAACTACAACTGGAAACTAGAAAATACCTCTTCATGGCCAAAATTGGAGTTTTAAGGTGTGCAATTCAAGGTAAGAAATTAAACGAATGCACAACAGCTTTCGCACGTTGGTGATCGGCTATTGCTTGTTCCCTTGCTTGGTTACGTGTAGTCCCATCATTAGGCCCTTATTCATTGTGAGACCTGTTCCAGTTCTGGCTATTTAGTCTGTTTTTCTTTTCGGTACGTCTTTAGTTGTGGTGTATTGCCAAAATAGGATTCTCTATTGATGCCCCTCTTTTTTAGCACGCATTTTGGATTTAGTTCTTTCTATCTATGTAAATCTTTCTTTTGGTATTACCTGTGTCAACTTCTTCTCTATTTTAATAATAGATTTGATCTACTCTATCCCTCCATTTCAAATTTATCCAGCCATTGATCTTCTTGAGACAAGAATCTCAATCTTATAATATCCCCCCTCCCACTACTTTCTGCTTCTCCCTCAGCTAGGTGAAGTCCAATCAAGTCATGTTTAAACCTTTGATAACTTTGACTATTAAAAAGATATTAGGATCTTTACTCGCCCTTTGGGTAGTCCCCTTAGTAGCTTTGGCCAAACCACCTTCAGCAAGTTTTGATTTGCCTTTTCCTTTGCCCTTCTGTCCTCCCTCTTGATTTATGGATAGAGCAACCATTTATCTTCCATTCCTCATCTTCTTTCACCAAAATTTAAAATTGCCCTCCTTACACTTATTGAATGAACTTTCTATGAAATATCTTTGGACCTATTATGCAAATTTTCCTTTTCGTATGCATCAACTACCCTAGAAGATGCCTTGGTCAATATACCATAAGGTGTTTCCTTTCCAATCTAGTTCATGGGCTAGGTTCTCTCAACTCCTTCCAGTAATTCTTCATCCAGTTTGTCCACTTCATGAGTGTCTTCCTCTATTGTAGAGAAGCAAATCGATTAGAAGCTGAAGGACAGCCTACGGTCTCTAACGAACACTGGACTGTAGTATCTTGATCTAGGTCATTCTTGTCATTGGTTTCTATTGATCTCTTGCTGCTCCTAGAATGACTAGGCTCTTCTAAAGGTAGTGAGTGGAGTCAGACACAAAGCAATCCTCGAAAGTTGAAAGAAGCCTTGTTTGATCTTTATTGAAGGGGTGACTTTCCTACAACATCAGTTTTGCAAACCAAGGTTAATTCAACTTTCCACTAAACAAAGGCAAGAGAGAGAGAGAGAGAGAAAGAGAGATAGAATACAATGGTTTTCAAGCGTATAGAAAATGATACGATCATATAGCCTTGGTCCTATTCCCAAAAGGCATAACTAAAGAATGTTTGGGACTAGGCACGACCCTCTTCTTTCTTTAAACTCTCTTTTGTGTTTTCTAGATGTGGATTAAGCATTTTGTTGAGTATTTTCTTTATGCTTGTTAACCTTCTTCTTTTTGATCGGACAACTAGATGTGCGAATCTTGCTCTACCACCATTTTCTTTAAAAAGAAAGAACTCTAATGAATGATTGAGAGGAAGTGCCTCTGGTGTTTTAGTTTCGACATGGCCTTGATCTTCTGGTGAAAAGGAAGTAACGTGAGCCTTATCCAATCCCTTTTCCAACCAAGGATACTGAGTCCGATCAAGGAGAAGAACATCTATCTTGGCTGTCTAGCTATGACTAAAAAACCTACTTGTGACAACTTGACACTAGAAACTTTGATGATACTTTTTTTGCCAACACACAACTGCAAGCTGCCTTTACTTATTTTCTTGCTTAGCTACCCTTGAATGGTTTGGTATAGCTAAGAGGACTATAAAAAATGATACGGTTAAGGTAACGATATATATGAAGATTAGCTGTGTAACTAATCATGTTAGTCTGTTGTTGCAAGAGTAAAGGCATAATCTTTTTGCCTTTTAATTTAAATAATATTTTTCTTGTTTAATGGATAACCATTTGCTACCAATGGAAAATTCTTTTTCATCTTAAATTTAACATTAAGACGCTTGGATTTACTGTGACGACCCAAGACTTTCAATTCGTATTATTTAATTGAATATTTATTTTGATTGATTTGTTAATTAATTAATTAGATTAATTATATTGAAAGGCGATGAAAAAGGGCATGGGCTTAAGATTAGGGCCTTGAAAGTTAGAATAAGTTATTGGGTCTAGGAAGGAATAGCAAGTCCACAAGCCCAATGAGATTGACCCATGACCCACCAAGCCCACACATGGGACACTCGCCACTCATAGAGAAATCCTAGTAAGTCAACTGAGATTAGTAGGTGAAAATGGAATATTACTGTTAGCTAGGGGTTAACTAGTGGGTGGATGGTAAGGTTGAGTATAAAATCTTGGATAGGATTTTCCCATCATTGGAATATTTTTGGAAGATACTAAGGTATGGCCTATTTTATTTTACCTAGTACATGTTATGCTTAGTGGAGTGACACTTGTGGATTGAAGTGGAAAGTGGAAGAGAAGAGATGAGGAGGGCATTCGGTTAGGCTAGTTGCCGAAACCTTTTAGGGGTTTTTCCTATGCCATTCTCTCCAATATAAGCTAATGATCACCATAGGATCATGTAAGAGAGAAGTGACAAGGTGATTGACAAGTAAATGGAGATGTCATGAGAAAGAGGAAAGGAAAAGAAAGATGACTAAGCAAGGAGGGATCCGGGTGAGATTGTTGTGTGCATCCTTTGGACTTTTCCTAAAAGTACTCGCAATCTAGTGAAAGGAATATCTAAGACTTATGTAAGAAGATGAAGTACATAGTGTAAGGTGTGTAAGAGGTATGGTGGTGTAAGGAAATGAGTGGAGATTGCTTGAAATGGAAGAAAACTAGGAATGGAGGGGGGGAGAGTTTTGGATGACACCTAGTTTCAAGGCATGATCGGACCATGCAAGCTCCATTTCCCAAAAGCATGGCCATAGAATCTTGTGAATTCCCAAAAGCATGATAGGGTTGAAATGACAAGAGAATGAGGCAAAAGAGGGGAGGAGGTTTCGGTGGAAACCTTGGGAGGCAAAGGGATCCGGTTTCTCACTTCTCCCATTTCTCATCATTTGCTTTTTTTTCTCATGCAACCACCATTGTCTAGTCTTATGTCTTTCAAATCAAGGTATGGTGAAGTGTCCTTTAACCCTAGAGAAAAATGCATGGCCGAATACTCTTGAGGAGACCCACCCCTCACTTAGCTAGCTCACAAACACACACAAGCTCTCTTTCTCTCTACCACTCGTCCAACCCCTCTTCTCCCTCAACTTTCTTTTGTCTTACTTTCTTCTAAACTCTAAATATCACCATATCCTTAGAATAAAAAAACTAGAACAAATATTCTAAGGAAAAGTTGCTCTTGAAGAGGTAAGTGCATTTTTATCCTACTTTTAGCAATCTTAATACACCTTTGAATGAATTTGGTTGTTTTGTTTGATTCTTTTTGTATATATGTAGAAAATGAAACCTTTAGAGAGAAAACTTGCCATATTTAGTTTGGTAGGAATTCATGTTTAAGTTATGCTATTTTTCCTAAGTTGAGAAGTTGAAATGATATGTGATTTAGTTAGTTACTTAACATGAGATGGAATGAAGGAAATGCATGCATGATGGAAGGTTACTAGCATAATTTTGGATGATGCCTTTAGTGTTATTTATTTAGTAGTAAAGATCCATGTCTAAGTTTAAATATCTTGTTAAAATTAAAGTTTATTTTATGTGGAGAATTTGAATATTTGATATGAAATAAGAATATGGTATGATAAACAAGTTGAGTAAATGTGAAAATATGTTTGCTAGATTTTGACTTGAAGATGAAAATGTTGGGTTATGCATGCATATATTTTGGATTTAAGGATTTCTTTGGATGGAAATTTTTGATTTAATTATTGTGCTATGTTATGATGATATGTTTAAATAATTGGAAACATTAGATGCCTATGAATAAAATAGTTGCATTAGCATGATTGGTGATTTTCACTTAAATCATTGGGTGAGTTGTTTTGGAAGATAAAGTGAATAAAATAAGAAATTAAAGGACATAGAATTTCGGCCAAGCCTTGTTTTTAGGGTTAGAAAAATATATTTAAGTGATTGGAGTTGAATTAGAGTGTTTGGAGAAAATTAGGAGACAAAAAGTTAGGAAAATACAAAGGGAGGGTCTCGGCCCAACCCTAGTGGGAAGGGGCCGAGCACCCCTAAGTGTATTAGAGGCCCATTAAGAAATTTTGGGAAGGAAATGAGTAAAATTATGAGGTGCGAAAACTTTTAAAGAGCTTAACGTCAAATAAGCATTATGTTCATCACCTATTGTATATGTTCCGTGACATGAGTCTGACGTCTCATGCATACCGCACAAAAATAATGTTTTAAACATATTTTTAAAAGAAAAAAAATTAATTAAAGTTTTATAAGAACCCCAAAAGCTAGGACAGGGCAGTGTCCCAGTGGAACTCCATGTTCACTCAAGAGTGATTGTTTACGCCCAAAGAATAACGCGGTCGTTTGCAGTATAGCTTTGGGGTGTCGATTCCACAGGGAGATGGATTGAGAAATTAAAGAACAGTAACGAAATTAACAAAAAGATTAAATGAGTGTGATAAGTAAATTAAAACTAAATGAGTAATTTGAAAAGTATAAAAATGAGACGAAAAGTAGAGCGTAGGGAATTCCTTGTGTATTTGTGGTATTCAAATTTATTCTTAATTCATTGATAACTCAATTAAAAATTCTATGTCCAAATTCTTAATCGGAAGATATAACATTAAT
Source organism: Platycarya strobilacea (assembly GCA_036898215.1). Taxonomy (NCBI): domain Eukaryota; kingdom Viridiplantae; phylum Streptophyta; class Magnoliopsida; order Fagales; family Juglandaceae; genus Platycarya; species Platycarya strobilacea. Next base: position 29,585,851 of record CM072549.1, on the reverse strand, counting down.
AACCAAAATTGAAATCACATGTAACTCTTTAAAAAATCATTCTTCGCGCTTAACTCTCATAAATTGTTATCGATATTGAGAAAATCCAACGACGACAATATACCCAAGAGGCGATATTGCAGCAGAGAATTAAATCAATATAGACAATCAATTGCTCCAAACATAATTATAGAACTAATTCACTCAATAGAAAAAGCATGACTGAATCTATAAACGAAATAGATTCTATAATTATTTGAAGACGAAAAAAAACATCACAAATAAATTGAGAATAATAGAACAAAAGAGTTTTAATATTTAAAGACCAAATACATGAATCAAAAATAAATTACAAACCCCATCACATACACAAGTTCATCCCTAGCCCTCCTTGAGAATTTAGTTACACATATTGAAAATATGCAACCAAAATTCTCCAAGGGATAATATGGAAGAGCCAACCATTATTTTCTTCTCTCTTCTTTGGTTTTTCTTTTCTTTTCTCAAGCTCTCAAAATAATGGCTCTTCCAAAGCATCCTCCCACACTAAGCATTCTCCTAGAACACACACCCCTTCCTTTTATTTATAAGCATCCTTCATGCAAGTTGTCATGACAAAATCATCACAATTTCAACTTGTTTTGCCATGTGCCATTCTTGAATCCAAGTGATTTGTGAGTTGTCATTTTGATCATTTGTTTTCCCACCATGCATGAGCTGGATTTTGCTTGTAGGTTGAGTGTTTCAATTTTGCTTCTCTATCCATTAGTTGTCTTGTATGACTTAATATCTTGTGGTCAAATAATTTGTCTACAAGAAACTTGAGTGCACTTCATCTTGCATATGAATTGATCATTGAATTTCCAATTTGGTGTAGGAGTGCTTGCTGGAAAATATTATGATAACATTTGGATTTGATGCAAGTGGCTGAAAAATATCCAGGAACGTCAAGTGCAGGTGTGTCCACTTGATGGTCGATTTTGTCTTAAATTGACTGGATATCTCTTCAAACATAAAACACAAAAGTTCTATATATTTCTCTTGCGGTTCTAGATCATCTTGAATCAGCTCAATCGGAGATTGGATGAGAGAGTTATGCCCATATTACAAAAAGATGTCAGAACTGTCTAAAATTCCGCAATTATCTTCATTTGCTCCTAATGTCTCCATTTGTGTCCTAAATCAAAATATAAGAATAATGAGTATAGTTAGGCATCAAATAAGAATAAAGTATTAAACATTAAGAGAGGAAAATATGGCATTTTATATTCTTATCAATATATTAAATCATGCTTATATCTATTTCAAGATAAATGACCATTAATTTTAATAACATGAGTTATATCAATTATTTTCTCATTTCTTTTAGTATTTAAATAGAGTATTTAGAGTGCATTTTTGTGCACTCATCAGTGATTAAAGTCGAGTGAAAGCTCCTGGGTCGACAAAAAACCATCAGCAGACCATATATGGCTCCAAAGGGATGTCCGGAGCGTAGTCACACCTAAAGCTAGTGGGTGCATATAGGACGGTGTTGGCTCCGGCCTCACTGATATAGAAAAGTTTGTAGTCACTCGGTGAGTGATCAATTGCCTAGTGATGAAGAGATCAAAAGGGTGCAAAACATAGCTACTTAGGTTTGATAAGTTCGCCTAGTGCTATGGTAACTAGCAGGAACACACGGTGCGTAGGGGAACCGTGAGGTATCCAACAGAAGTCATGACAAAAGATGGGTTTTTGAGCCATATATGATATGATAAGTGGCACTTAAGATAAAAATAAAAAATAAAAAGTATTGGCGAAAAGAGGAATTTTGAAAGAAAACTCCATTGTTTTGCTTTCTAAGATTACGAACAAGCATATGAAAAGAATACAAAAAGAAAAAGAGAGATTTCATGAGTCTCATAATGCATAAAGTGTGACTGATTGTTTGTTATTCAATTATCCGTATACTTAAATTGCTTTTGTTATGATATAAATGTGCTTACTGAAATTTCTCCCAAAATCGCATCCCTATTTATCTCTCCATTATCACCTTTTTAGAATGATAGAAGTAGTTGCAGGTAATGACGACCTTGAAGAGTATGACCCTAGGGACGGTGCCTCGGACCCTCACGAGCCCGACTGAGTCTGTCACCTCCAAGCTAGTGACTCTAGACTACCTAAGCCGTTAGGCGGCGGAGTCACTACCCCTAGCTGCGTATGTCTGGGGTAAGATACGCTCAACTGGATGTTGTATAGTTCTTGGCATAGACGATTCCCTCCATATGGGTCGCCTCTATGAGTCATCATCCGGGATGAGTTGTGAGGTGGGACCAGCCTTGGAGTTGGACCGCATCTGTTATGGCCCAAACTTCAAGAAGATTAAGAAGGAATCGTTGGACTAGGAAGTGATAGCTGGGGATCTTCTATGCAGTTTTTGTATTTATTTGCATATATTTTGGTCTTTCGATGTTTTGGAAGAATTAACACTTATGAAGGATCCTTATGTTTATATTAGTGGTAATGTAATATTTTGGGATGTTATTGTATTAAGCCATGTGATACACGCATAGAAAGGTTTGACCTTTTTCCGCTGCGATAACTGAGAAAAAAAATCCAATACACGATAAGACGAGGGGTGAACTTCCCTATGATGCTTATCCCCAACGTCACAGTTTGCGTACAATCCCAAGCGCAAACTAAGGCGCTGACATTTACGATTTACACTAATTGAAATAATAAAATATGATAAACAATAGAAGGATATGATAGATTCTTTTTATATAGTGAATGGTATTCTTTAATTTTATCCTAATTATTGGTACTAATCAGTGATATTGGAAAATTAGGTTCTTTTCTTTTGTCCCAGTCCATGTTCTAAACGAGTCACACATAAGTAACCTTGATCAAATGTGGGACCTACAGACCGATGCACGCACGGTCTTCCAAAAACTTGCCTGACCAATTCGTAAGTAACCTTCCGATGCTACTCTAGAATCTGGAATATTGTTTATTCCTCTAGTACTTTTCTGCAGTCTGTTTGGTTGGAGTGGGCCTTGATCCCAGTGGAGCATTATGATTTGAACTGTAATTAAGGATGGTTAGGCATTGGGCCAGAAATGGAGGATGGGAAATGCGTATAGTTTGGTTGTGAAATTGTATCTATGGATCTGTGTTATGACCGTTTGTAATGTGCATTTCCTAATGTGTTTCATGCCATGTCATTCTATATAGTGCTTATCATGCATTTGCGCATTTTATGTTATTCATATTTGAATTGTTTATATAATAGTATTATATAGTATGCCGTGTTGTATGAACTGGAATTTAGGTCTATTTGTGGTGGTTATAACATGTGGGTGCATACATATTACAACCCCAACCGAGATAAGACATTATCTCGGTAAAGCTTCTTTGGTCACTCGAGAGCACAATAAACTGATGGTAACATTCTTGGGCTATCCCTTGGGCTATCGCTGGGCAACAATTAGGTATGTCAAGATGATAACATTCTTGACACGACCCATGACCTCTTACTGGTGGAAAGTAGAGGATGCTTGGTCATGGTACCCGTTAGGCGCAGAGTTAGGCATTGCTCATTATGAAGTCACATACACGGCCATTACCTGTAGTATGATGAAGAGAACCAAGATGTACATGTGGTCCCAATGGGAGGCCAAGGTGTACATGTTATAAAAATAGTTATATTTAAGTTAAATAGGTTTTTGGTGTGTGTGGATAAACATGACCTTTTGAAAAAAATGGATGGATTTGTTCTTGTATATTTTACTGTGTGGCTGTGAAATGTGTTGGTTGTTTAAATATATTTAAAACTCTTAGATGTTGATTGGTTGCTTACTTACTAAAATTTCTTAATCTCATTGTGGTGTTCTTACCTACGGGTTCTGTCTTATGGAACTATAATCTTTGACGTAAAGGATGGGTATGAGCTTGAGAGATCGGCTCCACCGGAGGAGTGACTCATTGATGATGCTTTGTTGATTGTGGGATTTGTTTTCCCCTTTTGCTATGTATTTTCCTTCAATTTATTATTTTATCGGATGACTGTATAACCTGTTTGAGAATTATTGTTTCATTGTACTTGCTTTAAATTTTCTAGTACTTAGTTTGAATGTCTTTTTCTTTTAATCCTTTTGTTACTATTATTATATGTACAGTTATTCATGTTGCACACATTTTGAGCACTTGTCGTTAAGGTGCATGATCTGTGCGGTCATCATTCCAGTATCACGACTTCCATCAAATCACATGTGAGAATCAGAGGTGCCACAATTGATTTCCATAAAAGGATTGTGAGTGCCAACTGCAATAAGGGTGAGAAGAGACAGACTTATTGTTGACGTTGGTGCCAACTATTGATAAACAAAACCCATGGGCAAGTAAAAGACCATAGAGATCCTTAAGCAAAATAGGCACGACACAAGTGGTCACAAAGATGACAAATGAATCATATTCCAAACTGAGATCTTCCAAGAGAAAGGAAATAAGTTCAAAGTCATTAAGGGGTTGATCGGTAGCATGTAAGGCGTCTACAAGAGTGGTCAACTTGCGAAAGTAGTTAAAAACAGTAAAGTTGGCCTTCTTTAGCACTGCAAGTTGATAATGATGGAAAGAGTCCAAGAGGAAATAGTAAACATGTTTTCCATGGTGAACCATAGGCACATGAAGTAGTGTGTTTGACGACATGACTCAAAATTGATTCTGATAGTGAGGAATCCAAAGCCACTTAAGATGAATTGATCATGAAGAATCCATGATTTGTAATCCAAGTTGGCGACTTTTGGTTTGATGGGGAGCTTATAACCAATGATGGACAAGATAAATTGCCATTAACAAGGCTGTAGAAGTCTTGACCTTTCATATATGGAACCCCTTGAGCCTTCCAAAGCAAATACTTGTCCTTCATGAGTTTGATAGTGATGAGGTTATGAAGTGGCATGACAGAGGTGGGTGTGGGTGGCGGTAAAATAGGGGCACAAAAATGAAAATGTGGGGACATATAAAAAGCAAAAGAGGGAGGATCAATCATGGATTTTGTCACGTTTAGATGGCTCTTGATACCATGCAAGCCTCTAAAGAGAATTCAAAGTGATGCTACACCAAACAAAGTGTGGCCATATTTTATTTATAATTGTAAGCTGTATAATGAAAACAAAAGCCTACCTAGATAGTATCTTAAGAGGCATGGCATTGACTAAGAACCTTTTTTTGTTTCTAATCAAGCAAACTTCATTAAAATAAAAGATGATACATGTTGAGGGAATGAGGTTCTCCAACATATACCTCAATACAACAATCACAATGTAAAAGTGATGATAAAAAATAAAAATAAAAATAGGTTTTGAGACCAATTTCTCGGTCTCTATCCTAGCCCGACAAAGAGAATACCATCTTAAGAGACGTTTTGAATGTAAGTCAAATCTAAAGGCGGTGTAAGCAGATGCACTGCAATCCGTTGTCTTGAGATTTTTTTGGAGAGATCTTTAATCCATATAACAAGATTACTGGTTAAGAAAAGCGATAACCTGGTAGACTTGTATCAAAAGAACAGATTTGCAGTTGAAAAACAGACAACCCGCACCTCTTAAGTGGCGCGTGAAGGCCATGCGCCGGTGGTATAGAGGTGGGTTCGAGTCGATTTGAAGGATTGGAGGGTAGGAAATTTGATGATGCAACATGTGTAGCCGATGGCACTGTCGAAGGGCGGCAGTGAGTGAAGACCACATGTAGAAAAAAGTCACGAGTGAGGGCCACGTGGAACAATTTGGGCACGATTTCGTGTTGACCCAACAGATCAGCAATAGGTGAATGCCATGGTGAGGTGCATGTTGACTTTTCATGATTGGAGTGCAATAAATATGAGAAAACCCGAACCGATGGAAAAAAACAAAAAAAATTGTATAAGCATATTCACACATAGGTCGTGGAAAGGAAGAGAAAACGAAAAAAGAAATAGAGAAATCCGATAAAAGTGAATGCACTGATGAGTTTTTTTAAAGAGAAATTAGAGTTTTTCTTTCTAAAAAATAAAGCAAAATCTCTTGTATTGATTAAGAACGTGTTTGTTAGAAGAAGTCTTCTTATCATTTGGTCGTGTGGTATCTTTATTGAACGAAATTAGTACAAGCTTGTTCTTCTCAAGAACTTGAAGATAATCATTGACATCAAGTACTGCCACCCTTTGCTGATCTCCTTCTACTTTGGTTTGTGTACCTTGCATTAATAGGTATTAAGGGGGTAAATTGTTTGCTATTTAACGGAAAAGAGATGGTTTATAAATGTGTTAGAATGAAACAAATAGCTTGGAAGATAGATATTATAAATAAGATTGTCTCTTTTATATAAAGAAAATAGATTTTTATCCTCCAAAAAAAATAGTGGTACAATAAAGAATACCATTACTATGACTTGCTACTCGAAAACCCAAAATACTGAAATCTGATCCTTTTCACTTATTGCATTTATTTAAAAGAAAAATCAACCTAGCTTTTAGATGAGTTAAGGCGGATTTTTTTTTATAATAAAAATCAACGTCTTTATTTGCTTTTTCAAACAATATAATCTTATTTTATTTCATTAATTTTATTTTTTCAAATTATTTATTTCATTTTATTTAATTATTATAATTTTTTTTTGAATTTTTATAAAATAAAATAAAATATTAATTTTTTTAAACTTAAAATAAACAAATATTAAAAAAATAATTTTTAATAATATTTTTTAAAATTTTAAATTTTAAATTTTTATCCAACTCATTTAAACAAAGAACGTGATTAAAGAACAGCTACACTTAAAATACTTGTCTTCATACGAATGATAATTTTGTTATAAAACTAAAAAGAAAACTACTACTATTACAAGAGAAATGTAAAAGAAACCCTCTGAAACTTTTTTCGTTCTCTATATTTTCTTATGAATTTCATTACAACTGAAGCCCATATTTATAGGCGTTGAAATTACTATGCAAGTTACTATGCAAGTCACTATGCAAGTCACTATGCAAGTCACTATGCAGATTTAAAATAATAGTGGTGGGGTCATTCACATAATTTAGTGGTGGGACAGGGGGCGGCTGCCAACGTTCGTTTATAACACTCCCCCTTGAATGACCACCCATAAAGAATCTGCCTCGTTAAAATCTTGCCAAGGAAAAACCCAGTGGGAAGAAAAACCAATGGCGAAGGAAAAAGAGTACAGTCTCTTTATGTATCTACAAGTGCTTTAAGATTACCTCATTAAAACCTTGCAAAGGAAAACCCAATGGGATAAAACCTTAGCGAAGGAAAAAGAGTACAATCACAATTTCTGTATTTGTAAGTATTGCCCAGATGACTAACACAAGAGGGGGGGTGAATTGAGTTATATTAAAAAATTAATACTTATAAACTAAATATACAATATAAAATATAACCAAAATATAAAGTAGTAGGAAATATAAAGAGTAGGGTAAGAGAAAGCAAACTCAGTATTTTTACGAGGTTCAGCCCCACTGCCTACGTCCTCGCCTCAAGCTACCCCTTGAGGATTCCCAAATCCACTATTCAATCTCCTTTAGGTGGAGATAGAAACCTATTACACATTTGAGCAGCACCGCTCCAAAAATTCCGTGTAGAACACCCTCTACACTTCCAATCACCTCACACTTGGTGATTCAACTATTCCCTGTGTAGAACACCTTCTACACACACAAGGGTTATACACACCCTCTTACTTCCAATCACCTCACACTTGGTGATTTAACTATTCCCCGTGTAGAACACCTTCTACACACACAAGGGTTATACACACCCTCTTACTGATACAAGAATTGATAGTGGGTAGGCTATCAGAAAACACTCCTCAATGAGTGAAATAAGAACAATACAGTACAAACTATATCTCTCTCAACAAGAACAAGAATTAAGGCTCAAAACTTTAGAAAAGAGAGAATGAGAGCTTTGAAAGAATGATGCAAAATTTAGCAATAGATGTGTAAGCTCTTGTTGTGATTTTTGCAAAACTCAAGTGAGCTATTTATAGGTAAATGAGTCTTCAATTTCAAATTTGAAAAGATTCCCATATCAAATAAGAGCACTATTCACTTTTCAAAAAATTCAAATAAAAACATTTCCTTTTTGCATTTGTCAAAGACAACTCCATTCATTTTTCAAAGAAATCAAACCTAATCTTTTGCTTTTCATACAAGACAAAATGAGTATGATTTATTTTTCAAACCAAATCATCTTCTTTTTGCATATGTCAAAAAAACACACAATCACCCTTTAAGATTTTCAAACAAATCATCTATCTTTTATATTTGTCAAAAAAACACACAACCACCCTTTAAGATTCTCAAACAAAATCATCTACTTTTTACATTAGTCAAAAAAACACACCACCTCCCTTCAAGACTTTCAAACAAAATATGCACATGTCAAATATGATAATCAATCATCTTATAAAATCAAGTTTTTATAAAAAAATATAATTTTCGAAATTATTTTGTTTGATGGTGTTATGCACATGTGAAAAACATAATTTTCAAAACTAAGACATTTAAAAATGTCTTGCATATGTGGAAAAAGTAATTTGATGTTTTATGAGAAAAAAGAGTAATTTGGAGCCTTAATCCAATTTCTAATTTTATCAAGAGATGTACAAAAATAATCTATGAGCTTCATTTGTAGACTTGATATCTTTCTTGCTCATACTTGATTTCTTGATGTGTTTAACTCCCTTCATGCATAGACAACTTGAGCTTGAGTTTTCAATATTATTTGTTATCATCAAAATTTATACGTAAATACGAGACTTGAAACCTTGGGTTCAACAGTAAGCTCTCAATTCTCACAAAATTCACATGAATATTTGAACAAAATAATTCTTTAGTTACATGTGTCAAATCACCATATTACCACAAAGTTTGGAGAAGTGCATAAATGGCTCTGTGGATGTTTTAGCAAAATGATTTAAAATGAGTTTGTTGAATTTACCAAGATGGTTATGAATGAGCATGAGTATCATGTGTGAAAAGATGCCTGTGTGAAAAAAATTTGGCAATTTTTTATATATTGATTGAAATATGCCACAGAGTTTAAATAACAGATTTGCATTCCCACCCCCCAACTTAAATGAAACACTGTCCTCAATGTTTAAGAATCAGAATTGAATAACTAAACATGGTAGAATACACCTGATGTGGGATGTGGGTGGCTTGCTTGGCATCAAAGATGGTATTTGTCAAAATAAAATTAACCTATAACAAAATAAAGTAAGCAATAAACAAAAATAAAATGAACGAAAATAAAATAAAAGAAAAACATACCTAGAGATGGTCAAGATTGATATACTGGATCCATAAGTGGAATGTCTTCCACTTCTGGAATTTGTCTATCAATTAAGATTTTGAGGCGTTGACCATTTACTTTGAAGATACATCCATCTTTTGGATTTTCTATTTCTACCGCCCCATTTGTGAAAACATTTTTTACTATAAAAGGGCCGGTCCATCTAGATCGAAGTTTTCCTGGATGCTTATGGAGTCTTGAATCATATAAAAATACTCGATCATTAGGCTTAAATGTTCTTCTCAAAATATTTTTATCATGAAATACTTTCATTTTAGCCTTATAGATCTTGGATTTTTCATAAGCATCATTTCTCAATTCTTCTAATTCCGTCAATTGGAATTTTCTAAATTTTCCTGCTTTTTCCAAGTCAAAATTGAAATGTTTAATGGCCCAATATGCTCGATGCTCGAGCTCCACGGGCAAATGACAAGGTTTTCCAAAAACAACTCTATAAGGTGACATGCCTAAGGGAGTTTTGAAAGCTGTACGGTAAGCCCAAAGCGCATCGATTAGTCTCAAAGACCAATCTTTCAGATCCGGGTTGACCCTTTTTTCTAAAATTTGTTTAATTTCCCTATTCGCAAGTTCAACCTGTCCACTTGTCTGAGGGTGATATGCAGTAGAAAGCTTATGTATCACCCCATATCTTTTCATTAAAGCTTCAAAAAAACGGTTGCAAAAATGCGTACCTCGGTCACTAATGATAGCACGTGGGGTACCAAATCGAGATAATACATTTTCTTTGAGAAACTTAATTACCGTCCTGTTATCATTGGTCCTGCAAGGTGCTGCCTCTAAACATTTTGACACATAATCTACTGCCACAATAATATATAAATATCCAAAAGAATGAGGAAATGGTCCCATAAAATCAATGCCCCAACAGTCAAAAATTTCAATTACCAAAATTGGGTTTAAGGGCATCATATTACGACGGGTCATAGCTCCTAACTTTTGACATCTTTCGCATGAGCGACAATAGATATTTGTATCTTTAAATAAGGTGGGCCAATAAAATCCACACTGCAGGATTTTTGCAGCGGTTTTCTTCATTGAAAAGTGGCCACCACAAGTTTGGGAATGACAAAATTACAAAATGCTTGCAATCTCTTCATCAGGGATGCAACGCCTTAAAATTTGATCAGGGCAGTATTTGAAAAGGTAAGGGTCATCCCAGTAGAATTTTCGTACCTCAATCATGAATTTCCTTTTGTCTTGGGTGCTAAAATCCTTTGGTATTTCACCTGCAGCTAAATAGTTCACAATATGAGAAAACCATGGTAGAGAAGTAATAGAAAGTAAATGCTCATCGGGAAAATCATCTTTGATTGGTATGTGGTCAGAAGTGTCCTCGAATGTAAGTCTAGAAAGATGGTCTGCCACTACATTCTCCACTCCTTTCTTGTCTTTGATGGTGATGTCAAATTCCTACAAAAGCAAAATCCATCGTATTAATCGTGCCTTAGCATCCTTCTTTGTAAAAAGGTACTTAAGGGCTGCATGATCTGTAAAGATAATGATAGGAGAACCAATCAAATAAGCGCGGAATTTATCCAAAGCAAATACTACAGCTAACAACTCTTTTTCAGTGGTGGAGTAATTCATTTGTGCATTATTTAGAGTTCGACTAGCATAGTAAATGACAAAAGGTTTCCCTTCTCTTCGTTGTCCAAGAACAGCACCTACAGCAAAATCACTAGCATCACACATAATTTCAAAAGGTAAATTCCAATCAGGTGGTTGCATTATGGGAGCTGAAGTAAGCTTGCCAATTAATATTTTGAAAGCCTCTTGACAGGCTTGTGTCCATTCAAATGGGGCATCCTTAGTTAGGAGGTTACATAGTGGTCTAGATATGGCAGAAAAATTATGTATGAATCTCCTATAAAAACCTGCATGACCAAGAAATGATCTTATATCCTTGATTGTTCTAGGTGTAGGCAATTTAGAGATTAATTCAACTTTTGATTGATCAACCTCCATTCCTTTGGAAGAAATAATATGCCCTAAAATAATACCCGAAGGTACCATAAAGTGACATTTTTCCCAATTTAAAACCAATTCTTTTTCTTCACAACGAGTCAGTACTCTTTCTAAACTCATTAAACATGCATCAAAAGAAGATCCAAAAACAGTCAAGTCATCCATAAAAACTTCCATGCACTTTTCAACCATATCACTAAAAATACTCATCATGCAACGTTGAAAAGTAGCTGGAGCATTACACAGTCCAAATGGCATTCTGCGGAAAGCATAAGTACCGAAAGGACAAGTAAAAGTAGTTTTATCCTGATCTTCTAATGCAATTTCAATTTGATAATAACCAGAATAACCATCCAGAAAGCAATAAAAAGGATGACCAGCCACCCGCTCAAGAATTTGATCAATAAAAGGAAGCAGAAAATGGTCTTTTCGTGTGGCGGCATTTAATTTTCTGTAATCAATGCACATCCGCCAACCAGTCACCAGTTTTGTAGGGACTAACTCTCCAAGGTCATTTTTTATCACAGTTACTCCTGACTTTTTAGGAACAACCTGCGTAGGACTTACCCATTTACTATCAGCAATAGGATATATCATTCCTGCATCTAATAGTTTCAATACTTCATTTTTCACAACTTCTTTCATTGTGGGATTAAGTCTACGCTGGAGGTCTCTTCGAGGATTAGTTCCTTCCTCTAAATTTATTTTATGAGTACAGATTAGGGGACTAATGCCTTTTATATCAGCAATACTCCATCCTAGGGTTGATTTATATTTGCATAAAATCTGAATTAATTTCTCACTTTGGGACTCAGATAATTCAGATGAAATAATAACAGGAATAGTATCACCTGGACCAAGGAAAACATGCTTTAAACCCTTAGGTAAGGATTTTAATTCAACTTTTGGGGCTTCCCTACTTGAAGGAATCTGTCTTTCTCTTTTTTCAGGCAACTTCTCAAACTTTAGTTGCCATGCCTGTGTGCTATAATCATGAGTTCTGTCAAAAATAGCACAAATGTCAAATACATCAGATGAATCACTTATAGGATTAAATTCAGAATTAACAATAAAGTATTTAAGGGGATCTGAGTCATGAGTTGTAAGAACATCCCTTTCTATAAGTGAGTCAATCATGTATGTCTGATGACACTCGACATCCTCTTCTGGCTATTTTGCAATATGAAAAATATTTACCTCAAGAGTCATATTGCCAAAAGAGAGTTTCATCAATCCATTTCTGCAATTGATAAGAGCATTAGAAGTAGCAAGAAAAGGTCTACCTAAAATTAATGGAATTTTAGAGGTGGTTTCTACAGCAGAACTAGTGTCTAGAATTAAGAAATCAACAGGATAGTAAAATTTGTCAACTTGAATTAAAACATCCTCTACCACACCCCGTGGTGCTCTGACTGAACGATCAGCTAATTGCAATACCACAGAAGTTGGTTTGATTTCTCCCAATCCTAATTGCAAATAAATAGAATATGGCATCAAATTTACACTAACCCCTAAATCTAGCAAGGCCTGTCCAAGCTCATGATTGCCAATGTTGCATGTGATGGTTGGACATCCAGGATCCTTGTACTTAGGGGGAATCCGCTGTTCAATTAGAGCACTAACTTGCTCTGTCAAGAATGCAGTCTTCTTCACATAATGCTTCCTCTTAACTGTACACAAATCTTTGAGAATTTTTACGTAAGTAGGAACTTGTTTAATTACATGCAAAAGAGGAAGATTAATTTTTACCTGTCTAAGATTTTCCAAAATATCATTGTTATGATCTAGAGTTTGTTTGCTTGACTTTAATGCTTGAGGAAAAGGTACCTTACCAGGATTTTTTGTTACCGCAGGTTCCTCAGGTTTTGTTACCTCAAGTTCTTTGGGAAGCTCAGGACTGCTGCTATCTTGATCTTTCTCTACATCCTTTTTTGTGTCTATTATTGGATCACGTAGAGACTTACCACTTCGTGTCACAATGGCGTTTACGTCCTTCAGATCTCCTTGTGCCATATGTTGACCATGAGGTACAGATTGAGTTTGGGAAGGAAACTTACCTTTCTCATTCATAGTCAATGAACTCATTATTTTAGACACCTGGCTCTTGATTTCCTTATTTTCTTCGACAACCTGCATAATCAAAGATTCAAATTTTTGATTAGTCTTACCCTGTATTTCAATAAAAGTATGCAAAGTATCTTCTAAAGAATTTCTAGAAGATTGAAGTGCATGGTATGGTGCAGGATATGATCTAGGGAGTTGTGCAGGCTGCTGGTTTTCAGACTTCCAGCTGAAGTTGGGATGATTACGCCATCCTGGGTTGTAGGTTTCAGAGTAAGGTGTGAAGGGCTTTTTGTACATACCTAGAGCATTACTTTTTGTACATACCTAGAGCACGGGTCTACTAGCAAACCGTCCAAAAGCGTCTTTGTACCTGCGCATGCAAAGTAAAGAAAAGCGTAATACTGAAAAAAAAATTATTACGAAAAGAAAAGTAAAATAAAATAAAGATGCAGAAAGCTAAAAAGAAAATGAACGAAGCTACCGCTTTTTTTTTTTTTTTTACAAACTACTAAAAAAAACTACAAATTCTTCTACTGTCTCCCCGGCAAAGGCGCCAAAATTTGATTACGCCCAAAGAATAACGCGGTCGTTTGTAGTATAGCTTTGGGGTGTCAATTCCACAGGGAGATGGATTGAGAAATTGAAGAACAGTAACGAAATTAACAAAAAGATTTAGATGAGTGCGAAAAGTAAAGCATTGAGAATCCTTTGTATATAATTGGTATTTTAATTATTTTCGATTCATTAATAACTCAATTGAAAATTCTATGTCCAAATTTTCAATCGGAAAATAAAACATTAATAACCAGATTTAAATCAAATGTAATCTTTCGAAAAATCATTCATCACAATATAAGAACAGGAATTGTTATCGATATTAAAGAAATTCAACGTCGACAATATACTCGTAGAGCAATATTGCAGCAGAGAATTAAATTAAAATAGATAACCAATTGAACCAAACATAATCAAAGGATTATTGCATTTAATAGAAAAAGCATGACTGAATCTATAAATGAAATAAATTATTAGATTATTTGGTGACAAAAACATTTATAATAAATTTCGAATGACTAAACAAAAGAGTTTAATATTTGAAGAACACATATATGAATAAAAAACAATTACAAATACCATCATATATACAAATTCATCCCTAGCTCTACTAGAAAATTAGTTACACATATTGAAAATATGCAACAAAAATTCTCTAAGGGATAATATGGAAAAGCCAACCATTATTTTCTTCTCTCTTCTTTGGTTTTTCTTTTCTTTACTCAAGCTCTCAAAAACAATGTATCTTCCAAGGCATCCAAGCACACTAAGCATATCTTAGAACACACACCCCTCCCTTCTATTTATAAGTATCTTTCATGCAAGTTGTCATGACAAAATCATCACAATTTCAACTTGTTTTGTCATGTGCCATTCTTGAATCCAAGTGATTTGTGAGTTGTCATTTTGATCATTTGTTTTCCCACTATGCATGAGCTGGATTTTGCTTGCAGGTTGAGTGTTTCAATTTTGCTTCTCTATCTATTAGTTGTCTTGTATGACTTAATATCTTGTGGTCAAATAATTTATCTTGAAGAAACTTGAGTGCACTTCATCTTGTATTTGGATTTGATGCAAGTGGCTGAAAAATATCCAGGAACGTCAAGTGCAGGTGCGTCCACTTGATGGTCGATTTTGTCTTAGATTGAGTGGATATCTCTTCAAACATAAAACATAAAAGTTATAGATATTTCTCTTGCGGTTCTAGATCATCTTGAATCAGCTCAATCGGAGATTGGATGAGAGAGTTATGCCCATATTATGAAACTATGTCAGAACTGTCTAAAATTCCGCAATTATCTTCATTTGCTCCTAATGCCTCTATTTGTGTCCTAAATCAAAATATAAGAATAATGAGTATATTTAGGCATCAAATAAGAATAAAGTATTAAAAATTAAGAGAGGAAAATATGGCATTTTATATTCTAATCAATATATTAAATCATGCTTATATCTATCTCAAGATAAATGACCATTAATTTTAATAACATGAGTTATATCCATTGTTTTCTCATTTCTTTTAGTATTTAAAAGAGTATTTAGAGTGCATTTTTGTGCACTCATCAATATCTAATCCTTTTGTAATAACCAAATCAATTAAAAATATGAATGTGATTGCATTCATACCAAGAAAATATGTTTCCTCATAATTGTTCGGGTTTATACTGGAAACCTTGTGCGACAAATTATACCGCATAATTTCATTTCGTATTATGCTTTCGTATAAATATTCACTTATATCTGACAAATATTACACCCTTTGGTGTTTGGACAACAGGTCCAAATGCATATCGCTTCACTAGCGAGTTTAATTCAGTTTTAATAACCGCTTTCCATTTTGGCCAATCATTTCTACATCGACATTCTTCGACGATTTTTTGGTTTACTTTCTTCATTACTTCTGGTAATATCAAGTGTTATCATATATGTTGTCGACAACAGTTTTATTTCTATCCATAAATTTTCCAGTACTCATGAAATGTATTGAGATCTCATTGTTCCTCTCCAGAGAAAAATATTTCATGAAACACCTCTATAGGAGGTTCCTCTTCAGGAGATTTATACTCTTCAAGAGTTTTCTCTTCAGGAGTTATACTCTTCAGGAGTTATACTCTTCAGGAGGTTTCTCTTTAGGAGTTACACTCTTCAGGAGTTACCTTTTCAGAAGGTTTCCTCTTCAGGAGGATTATATTTTATACAGAAAATACGGTCTCTTCATGAGCACCGATTTTTATTTTTCTTGTGCACCAATAGGTCTTCAACGCTTCAGGTGTATCTTAGACTCATTTATTGCTGTTTTAACAACTCGTCCTTCAGGTACTTCAATTCCTGCTTAAGCATTAACAACAGTAATATATGATTTTACAACACCTTTAGTGTCAGTAAATACATCATGTAATTGATTTGCAATACTTTGCAGATAAATAATCCTTTGAACTTCTGGTTCACATTTATTTGTAAGAGGATCAAATTTAAACAGGGTTTTATTATCCCAAGTAATTTCTTGTCGTGCTTCAGGCACCAATATTTCATTATTTCAAAACATGATGAAATATTAATAAGCTTATATATAAAAACTTAGTATAAGTAAATCAAGTGCTTGGCCGTACAACAGGTACGTGACTACTGTTTAGTCATATTACATCCATGACAAACATTTTCATCTTTTTATGAAGAATTATTCTGAGGGTATTTACCCTTCTTTGAGTTTGATCACTTTTGGTGATACGATATATTTTTATCATCTTTAGTATTGTCGCTTTTGGGACCAACACTTCTATAATTTTTCTACCACGTCTATGCCCTTAGTTCCCATTCACTTCTGGGAATTGTGTGAATTCGATATCATTAATAGGACGTAACTGGTGTAACAAAAACTCATTATTTAGCTCAATCACTGGAAGACAAAACAAAAGTTCAGAATATTTGTTGAACTTTCACTCTTGATATTGCTACTGCAGGAGCACATTCGAGGTATGAAAAATAATGTCTTCTTTTATATATCATCATCAGTGACATTTTCACTGTATAATTTTAATATTGAGCTGATTTTAAAAAGTACAGAATATTCAATACCACTCTTAAAATCTTGCAATTTCAGATGCAATAAATCATAATGATCTTTTGAGAGGATTACATCTTCTGGTGTTTATATCACTCTCTTAATTTATTTCATATAATAAGATGATTTTTCATCATGAGATACACAACACGGTCCTTCAGGGACGCATGGTTTTCTTCTATCATTGTATCTTTCAAGTTCATCATCATATCCAAATAGATCTCATCAAGGATCTGGATAAATAACATTTTTCAGAAATATCAATAGTAATAAATCTCAATATCTGACATTATATTACAAAAATAAATCTGTGAATTTAATAAATATATTCACATTATCATGAGAATAAAAATAAAATTTTATCAAGTAATATTCAGCAATATTATCTTTAATATTTATCTCAAGGACTGCAAATAATATATTGAAAAACTTACTTGAAGTAGAAGACCACTAGCTTCAGTATCGGTAGAACTTCGTGCTGATAACGTGTTATAAAACTAAAAAGAAAACTATTACTATTACAAGAGAAATATAAAAGAAACTCTCTGAAACTTTCTTCGTTTTCTATATTTTCTTATGAATTTCATTACATCTGAAACCCATATTTATAGGCGTTGAAGTTACTATGCAAGTTATTATGCAAATCACTATGTAAATTTAAAATAATAATGATGGGTCATTCACATAATTTAATGGTGGGAATGAAAATGACTGCCGACGTTCGTTTATAACAAATTTATATTATTCAAAAATCATTTTTGTCAAACAGGAATAATTTGGGATCCGAGAGTTCGCTAAACAGTAATCATTTTGTCCTAGTTTCGATGCTTGAGGCGGGGCCAAGTACTCTTCTACAAGACGCTCGGTAACTCCAAACTCCAGGAGCTCCAGGAGCACTATCGTCGTCCATGGCTGCTTTAGCCTTCACACCCCGCCATCAAAGACCTCCAATCCCACCAGTCTCAACTCAGACCAAGTCTCCGAAACCCAGAATCAGACCTAGAGTCTCACTCCAACCCTCTCCATCCTTCTCAGACCCCTTTGTTCTCCAACTAGCAGAAACCCTTGAAGATTCTCTCCCCACTTCGTCTTCTTCAACAACGTTGCCTCTTCAAAAGCTCAGAGATACCTCATCCGAGACCCTCCTCTCAACCCCTTGGCCCTCCCGAAAAGACGAGCCTTTTCGTTTCACAGACACCTCTTTCATCAAACACTCCCAAATCAGTCCAATCACTCACCCTCCCCACTCCTCTGCTCTATCAGGCGTTTCTTCGAATACCGAGTTCCCCAATCTTGTCATTGCTGATGGGTATATCCTAAGTTCGGCCAATTTGTCCGAATTGCCAAGTGGGGTTTTTGTTGGAAGCTTGTTGGAGCTCTCTGAGGAGAGTATCACCAAAAGGGTCTGTGAATTCTTGACTAATTCAGTTTGTGGGGACTTGTTTTGGTCTATCAATGGGATTGGCGCGCCTGATTTGACAGTAGTGTATGTTCCGGCGGGGTGCAAGGTAGAAAAGCCTATTTTGTTTAGGTACATATCGGTTGAGGGTGGTGACGAGGGTTCAAATGCATTGCCCGTATCAAATCCGAGGGTGTTTTTGATGGTGGAGGGGGGAGGGGAGATTGATATAATTGAGGAGTTTCTAGGTAAGGATGAGAGGAAGAGTTACTGGGCGAATTCGGTTCTGGAAGTGGTGGTTGGAGAAGGTGGGAAGGTTCGTCATTCATATATTCAAAATCAATCTTTAAATGCTGCTCATATAAAGTGGACTTCTGTCCAGCAGGTGAACTTTTGTTCTTGCTTTTTTCTTGTTGTTGAATTTATGCTTTTTTTTTTTTATAAATACAGTGCTTGTTTAATATGTTTCGAATTTGGTGAAGATTGTTGGAAATGTGGATTATTTTCCTCTTTAAGCATGCTATTGCAGCAGTTTTTCTCAGGTGTCATTTATCATGAGGAGATAAATTGGCCACTTTGAGGCTTATATATGTATTTATTTTATTTTTTTGATAAATAAACAATTGTATTGATAGAATAGGACAAGCCCAAGTATACAAGATGGATACAAGAGTCAAGACCTAACTAGGTCGTAGAATGATTGTTTGCTATAAGGAAATCATGAAAATGGAGACCATTGAAATCTACAGCTATGGCCCATAAAAATAAAGTACTAAAAAAGAAAGAAACTAGCTCCTCCAAAGTCATTTCTTTATCTTCAAAAGTTTGATCGTTTCGCTCATGCCAAATGCATCACAAGATACAAAAAGGAATCATCTTCCAAACTTGTATGATGGAAGTAGCTCCACCAAGTGATGACCAACAAGCCAATAAGTCTAATACTGTGGCTGGCATTACCCAGTACAAACCTACTCGGTTGAAAACTTCAATCAACAGGTGGCTAGCTATTTCACAGTGTAGTGAGAGGTTATCCACAGATTCTCCAGATTTTTTAAACATGCAACACCAATCTGTGATTATGAAACGGCACTTTCTCAAATTATCATTAGTTAAGATCTTATCCAGGGCAGCTGTCCAAGTAAAGAAAAGGGCTTTGGGGGGTGTCTTATTCCTCCAAATTTTCCTCCAAGGAAAGTGAGTGTTTGTTGAGGGCATTAAAATTTTATAATAGGACCGAACCGAGAAAATGCCCTTACCTGTCAAGTTCCACCAAAGCTTATCATCTCCCCTCCCAATCAACCTTGTAGAGTAGATATGAGTAAAAAAGGCCTCAAAGTTGTCAACTTCCCAATCTTGGGCCGCTCTACTAAATGTTACATTCCACTGAACCTGATCACCCGAGCGAATCATAATGTTAGCCACAAAAGCTTCTTTATCAAAAGCCAGTCGATAAACAGAAGGAAAATCATCCTTGAGGGTTTCCTCACCACACCACTTCTTCCTGCAAAATTTTGTTCTCAAGCCCGAGAACAAGTTTCGTATGGTGATGGAATATCCCCCAACCTTGTCTGATGTGTTTCCATAACCCCACTCTATGCGCCCCTACCACCTCTAGAGCACCACTGCCCCTACAAGCTTCCATGTTTACATTCAACTACCAATTTTCAAAGAGCGTCCGGTTCCAAATTATACCTCCATAACCATTTACCAAGAAGGGCCTGGTTGAAAAGTCTTATGTTTTTTATGCCCAAAGCACCAAATGTTAAAGGCCTGCACACCTTATCCCATCTAATAAGATGGAGTTTGTTTTCTTCCCCCATCTCACTCTATAAAAAGTTCCGATAGAGTTTTTCAATTCTCTTTGCCACAGAAGCAGGAATGGAAAACAAGGACAAAAAATATGTAGGTAAACTAGATAGGGTACTCTTGATGAGAGTAATCCGACCTCCTTTAGAAAGGTACAATCTCTTCCAACTTGTTAGTCTTCTTTCAATCTTCTCTATCACTAGATCCCATATCGCTATAGCTTGTGAAGATGTCCCCAAAGGTAACCCCAAATACTTCATCGTAAGCGAGGCAACTTTACATCCCAGAGTATTTTTTAGAAGATGAGGGCTGGTGACATTCCCAATTGGCGATAGTTCTGATTTCATAAAGTTGACTCTCAATCTTGAAGCAACCTCAAAGCACAAGAGAAGTGCCTTCAGCACCCTAAGTTGGTTCTCATCAGTCTCGCAAAAAACTAAAGTATCATCTGAAAAAAGTAAGTGAGAGATAGAAATAGTATCTCTAGAGGGATCACCCACTAAAAAATCCCTCATGAAACCATTATGGACCACAGCCTCCAACATCCTACTTAGTGCCTCAATGATAATAACAAAAAGAAGAAGAGATAGAGGATCTCCTTGCCTTAGACCCCGGGAATTACTAAAAAAAAACCAAGCTACCATTTATCAAAACTGAGAATTTTGCTGTTGAGATGTACCATCTAATCCATTTATAGCATCTTTCCCCAAACCACATCTTTCCAACAAAAAGAGTAGGAAACCTTAGTTGACATGGTCATATGCTTTCTTCATGTCTAGCTTGCAGATGATTCCTGCTACACTCGCCTTAAGTCTGCTATCCAGACATTCATTAGTTATAAGAACTGAATCCAAGATTTGACGACCCTTCACAAAGGCATTTTGTGGCTTTGAGATGATTTTACCTAAAGCCTCCCTCAACCGGTTTGCAAGAACTTTGGAGATAATTTTGTAGACTCCATTTATTAGGCTAATGGGTCTAAAATCTTGTACCTCAGACGCACCACTTTTCTTTGGAATCAAAGCAATGAAAGTGGTGTTAAAACTTTTCTCAAACTTGCCTTCCAAGAACAATTCCTGAAATACCTTCATAATGTCCGCTTTCACAATCTCCCAACAATTTTGGAAAAAATCTATCGAGAAACCATCTGGTTTTGGTGCCTTGCCATTTTCCTTACAACCTCAAATATCTCGGTCTCCTATGAAGGTATAGAGTGCACAGAGCTAGTGGTGGATCTCGATAGATAGGAGATCATGTGGTGGATCTCCTCAAGAGATAGTACTCTTTCCAACTCAAAAACTAGTTCTGACTTGTGATTAATTTCCTCTTGGGAAAGGGCTCTAGCCTCGAAAATTCTTTCAAGACCTTGAAGTTGTTCTTTCAGATTTTTCTTGCGTTCCCCTATGTCTTCGAAAGATTGTAGATTCCAAATCTTTAAATCAAGTTTGAGTGCTTTCAATGTCCCTACAAGAACAAATGATGGTGTACCTTGAAAATGATAAGTGGACTACCAATTTCTTACCATATCCACAAAGCCTTCGGACTTGAGCCACATATTTTCAAACTTGAAATAGCGGCGCCCACTTTGTATGCCACCGCCGTCCAATAAGATAGGAAAATGATCTGAGTAAAGGCGAGACAGTCTCCTTTGGCACACCTCGGGATAATGAGATTCCCACTCTAACGAGATAAGAAATCTATCCTACCTAGACCAAGTCTGGTTGTTGGACCATGTGAAAGAGCCACCTATTAGGGAAAGATCTACCAAGTTCAGGTCAAAAATGCATGAAGCAAAATCTGCCATGGCAGGGCACAGTCGACCTTCTCCAAACCTCTCACTAGGGAACCTGGTAATGTTAAAATCTCCGCCAATGCACTAGGGGAGGTCCCACCAACTGTGTAAAGCAAAAATTTCATCCCATAAAAGGCTTCAGAGGCTATCAACATTAGGCCCATAAACACCTGCGAAAGTTCACAAAAAGTTATCCACCACAGCTCTAAAAGAGATGGCCACTACATATTCCCTGACAAAAACCTCAACTTTCTCTACCACTCTTTTATCCCACGTCAACAGAATTCCACCTGATGCCCCTTTCAAAGCCAAATACACCCAATCAACATAAAGACAACTCCACACACTTCTCACTACGTTTCTAGAAATCTTTTTCAATTTTGTTTCTTACAGACAAACAACATCCGCCTTTCACATCTTGAGTAAGTTATTAATACGCCTACACTTATTAGTATCATTTAACCCCCTCACATTCCAAGATCTATTTTTGGCTTTATAAAGACAAGATAGTTCCCTTCCCTTTTGAGCTGCTTCGATTTGTGCTACCCTCATTCAAGGACCATGTTAATCACTTGAGCTCTTTGTATACCTTGGGCTCCGCTTTCTTAGATTGATTGTGTCTTGTATCTATGGCAGTGAGAAGAGCCATAAACTAGTCCTTGTACCCAGCACACTTTATACTAATACAGTGTTGTATCATCTTAACACTGCTAAGAACCCAATTTGATACCTCAAACACAAGGGGTACCTCAGAATTAAGGGGGATGGGTTCGCTGACACCAAAATCCCCCTTCCAAGGTAGTGGAGCCTCCCCACTCAACCATAACACCAGAACAGGCCACTTCATTGGTAGGGAGTGATGTTAAAGAAAGTCTCTTGAACCACTGTGTCAAGACTGTCGTCGGATTGGAACAGCCTTTGACGGATGTCTTCGCTTGAAGAATTGCTAAGCCCGTCGCCTTCCTCCGATAAGTCCTCCAGATGTGCGACAACTGAAGGGGATGCCTCATCCTGAGCCTCTGCCCCCTCCCTGGTGGTTATCGGCACTGTTTGGCCAGAGATGAAGGACGCAAGCACAATATGGGCATCGAGGCTTAACTTCGGCTTCAAAGGGGTTGAGAGCGCCCCTATATCCTTGATCTGCGACGATGTCAGACCTTCCTCCAGCATCGCCGGCAGTTTCTATCTCACCGGAGAGAGAACCAACTTCGGCAGGTGAAATCCCGCCGGTTTCTCTTGCATTGGGTTTCGGTAAGGGGAGTTCTGTGCTTCATGAATAGAGGCTTCAGGCCTCAAAGTTTGGGTTACAAGCTCAAGCCCACTAGTTACTGGCCCATTCGATCCTGCTCCAAGCCCGCAGGAGCCCAGGTCCAATGCACCGTTTAAATCAAAAGCCTCAACGCACCGTTTTAAATAGGAAGCCATACGTTGTAATTCAACTATCTGTTCTTCCATCGTAACTATCATCCCCACCAAATTTCCCTAGGCAAACCTGCCATCCTCCCCTACCCTCTGAATATCGACCTCAATGTAGTCACCCTCCGGCGCAGGGAGTACTCGAGCGCCACGCTCCACCTTTGGATGTTGCAACGCCTCCCTGTAAGACCTATAAGATCGAGATGGGACTTCCATCACCTACAATGACTTGAGAGGCCTCCACAAACTACTGCCTCGCAAAGTTTTCTCTGCCGAACCAGAGAGCTCCAGAAGAGTAGTTTCGAAATATCTCCACCCTACACCAAACCTCCCTTCCGGCACCATCAACAGACCCCAACGCCTCTCAGGACCGAAGACCGAGAGGGAGAAAAACCTCCCATACGTGTTCTGTTGTCTCTATAGCACCAACCCTTGAGACTATTTTCTTCGTGTTTTGGCAAACTCAAAGGAGCCCTCCGAGGCTATGCCTTCCTTCACCATGGCTGCCAGCCACCCCAAAGCATCATGGTCAATGACAAGATATTTCACGACACGGGGACTACTCTCTATTATTCTCCACCATTTATCACTTTCCTTTTTGAAATCAAAACATTTGTGTTCAATGATAACATTTCTATTCGACCCCATTATGACCAGCTACGAGAGGAATCTAAGGAAAACTGAAAACTAAACTCCTCAGAAATCACCAACTGCTTATATATGTATTTATTTTAGTGGCTTTTGCTAAGTATTGTAAAATATGTGTTTGTTAACAAATATATGAAAAGCACTCACATCAAATTATTGATGAATTGACACTGAGAACTTTTAAGAGAGATAATGATCCATTTTTATCATATTCAATGTAAAGATGCTGAATTTATTTGTACTCCCTTTTTTAACTTATGAAAACATAAGTTATAACCCCTTTTGGGAAATGAAAAATCTAAATTGAGGATGACCTTAAGCCATCTTGGAAATCCAAAAATAATTATGAATCAAAATAAAAGGACATGGTGTTGAATACCAGCTCCATTTAAATTAGGATTCTAACAGCTGAAGTAACTATTTCAAGTGACTGGGCTTTTGTGCAGCCGCTCAAACATAGCCAACATTTCTCTTGCATATCTTACACACTCAGGTGCATATAATTTAGTTATATGTGCTTCATGTCTCCGTGGATAGTTTATTTGACATGCCAAATTTCCCATCACGCCGTAGACTGATTGGGTTTCCTTCAACCTCTTATGGTGCACTTTAAAATAGGATAAGTTTTGATCTTGGGTTGGTTATGGTTGGGAAAAAGTTCAGCTTTTATAGATTGAGCAAGGATATCCTCTTTTTTTTTTCATTTTAATTATCTAAAAAAGGATATGCTAAGATAGGGGTAATGGAATTGAATCGCCCGTTCATCCGGGCCGGGTACAACCCGGCCTGGTTTAAAATTTTAATATATTTCTTAATTTTTAAAATTTTTTTTAAAAATTGAAGAAAATTTTAAATCCGGATTCCGGATTTGAGAATCCAGAACCCGGATGAACACCCCTAGAATTGAGGGCTGTTTCTTTGTGATTCTGTAAAATCTATGTCTAAAATTTAATAATGAATGATTATTTCACCTTTTCAAAATGCTTTTGTGAGAGGAAGACAAATTTTAGATTATATTTTGATTGCAAATGAATGTTTGGAGAGTAGGATTAAATTAAAGAAAGCTAGTATCCTTGTTAAATTGGACATGGAGAAAGCTTATGATCATGTAAGTTGGGACTTTCTTATTTATTTGTTGAGAAGATATGGCTTTGGTGTTAAATGGTGCTCGTGAATAAATCATTGCGTGTCAACTCCTAAGTTTTCTATATTAGTGAATGGAGAACCATCTGGTTTTTTTTGTAGTTCTCGTGAATTGAGGCAATGTGATCTCATTTCTCCTTTTCTTTTTGTTATGATTATGGATGCCTTCAGTATAATGATTGATAAGGCAGTGGAAAGTAATTTTTTGTCAAGCTTTGTGGTGGGGAGCAAGACAAGGAAGAGTTTGAAGATCTCTCATTTATTTTTTTTTTGTCGATGATTCATTGATTTTTAGTGAACCAGATCTTGATAATCTACGTGCTTTAAGAGCACTTTTGCTGTGTTTTGAAGCTGTTTCGGGGTTGAAAGTTAACTTATCAAAGTCAGAAATTGTACCAGTAGGAGAAGGTCAAAATGTTTCAGCTTTGGCTAACTTGCTGGTTGCAAAATTTCTTCATTGCCTCTGAGTTATCGGCTTCCTTTGGGGGCATCTTTCAAAACAGTTAATATTTGGGATGGGGTTATAGAAAAAATTGAAAGGAGGTTGGCTGGTTGGAAAATGATGGGGGGAAGAGTTACCTTGATTAAAAATACTTTATCAAATATTCCCACATATTTCCTTTCTCTTTTTCCCCTTACGGCTAGTGTTAAAAAGAGAATTGGGAATTTATTTCAGAGTTTTTTGTGGGGTGGTACAGGAGAGAAAATAAAGCTTCATTTGGTTAGTTGGAAGAAGGTTTGTCAACCGGTTGAATGCGCGGGGTTTGGGATTTAAAGACCTAAGGGTTTTCAATAGAGCTCTACTTGGGAAATGGCTTTGGAGATATCATTTGGAAAGTAAAGCTCTTTAGAAGAATGTGATAGATGTGATTTATGGAAGTGGGTAGGGTGGTTGGTGTTCTAATGAACATAGTGGAGCTTATGGGGTAAGTTTGTGGAAATTTATTAGAAAAGGATGGGGTTCTTTTCCAAAAAAAAAAAAATTAGACTAAAGGTGGGAGATGGGAAAATGATTCTCTTTTGGCGAGATCTATGGTGTGGGGATTCCATTTTGAAGTTGCAATTTCCTGCCCTTTCAGTTCAGAATTGCAAGCGACCAATATGCTGCCATTTGTGATTTTTATTGTTGTGGTAGTAATAATTTTGAATGAAATGTTGTTTTTAAAAGCGATGTTAATGATTGGGAAGTGGAAGATATTCAAACTCTACTGGTCAATCTCTATAGCTCAAATCTGTTGGTGGATAGAGAGGATAGCATGGTGTGGATTCCTGGTGCAAACGGACAATTTTCAGTTTTTTCTTATTATAGAATACTGTCCAGTCATAGTGCTTGTGTATTTCCATGGAAAAGTATTTGAAAAGTGAAAGTTCCTTCCAAGGTTTCTTTTTTCTTTTGGGTGGTATCTTTGGGAAAGGTGTTGACTACTGATAACTTAAAAAAAAAAGGTATGTTCATCACGGATTGGTGTGTTATGTGTAAGAGAAATGGGGAATCAGTTAACCGTCTCTTGCTTCGCTGTGAAGTGGCAAGATTATTGTGGAATGAGGTGTTGAGCTGGACTGGTTTTCAGTGGGTAGTGCCCAAAGAAGTGAAGGATTTATTGGCAGGTTGGAATTGTTTTTAGGGCTGCAAGAAGGTGAAAACTGTTTGGAAAATGATTCCTCCTTGTCTTATGTGGTGTATATGACTCGAAAGAATGGACAATACTTCGAAAACAAAGAGCGCTCTTTGGGGGATCTTAGGGACTTCTTCTTGAGCACTTTGGGTTTTTGGGTCAAGTCATATGTACTAGTTGATAATTTCCAGATTTTGTTTTAATTCCTTGGGGTTGTTGTTTTTGTTGTATGGAAGATGTAGGTATTTCCTTTTGTATACGTACAGTGTACTAGGGCTTATGCCTACTTTTTTGGAATAAAATCTTTTATTACTTACCAAAAAAAATTAATAATGATAGCCACTGAAGGGTTTTGGGTCAGATTTGAAGGATTAACTGGTGGATAAAAATCATGAAAAACTTTGGGATTAAAGGCTCTGAAGGGTATCAGACTGTTCAAGGGCTGTTTGAAAAGTGATTTGAAGAGTAAAAGTGCTCCAAAGAAGAGGAGAGAAAGAAATGAACACTCTTGTCTCAATACTCACATCATTTAATATTCTATAAGCATTATAGGTAAGGACTCTTGCAAGCCCAAGACTTACTTGAACTTAAAGAAATAAACTTGAGATGCCAGGGGATGTTTGGTAACCATTTCCATCTTATCCCATCTCATCTCATTCTATCTCATTTCCTTCCCAAACATAATTCAAATACAAACACTTATAAACTAATCATTACAACTTTTCCAAACTTTAAAACAAAACAAAAAATTCAATTTTTTCAAATTTCGAAACAAAAGTTATATTAAAAAATTATATTCTAGTAATACTTTATAATAGTTTTTTTATTCAACTAAATCTATCATTTCCAGAAATCTAATAAATACTTAACTCAAACTATTTCACTACTATTCACAAACAATCTTACTACTATTATTCACAAAATTCTCATCTATCTCATTTCCCAAGGATCCCCTCAAGAAACTCTTGGCTAGTTCTAAACTTGACTCGGTTACTAATGTATTCTCAATGCCCAGGAGTTGTAGAAAAGTATCAATCTTCCCCATATTAAGATATAAAAATAACAGCCCAAACCTAAAGTTGTTTTGACCTCTAGACTCCAGATGACTTGAAAACCAGACAAGACCTGACCTAATTTAGCATTTCATGTATAGCCACAAAAGAAACTTCAAGAATTTAATATTTTACAAAGTGTCAGCAAATCAATACACCATGGCTGATACAGTACGACTTACCCAGAAAGTATACTCCCCCCCCCCCCCCTACACAAAAAAAAAAAAAAAACTTTTTTCTTTTATTATATGTCAATGCAATGGTGAAAATTTGGTGCTCGAGTCATAAAGTTGTTAGCTTTTTTGTAGAAAAAGTGTTACTTCTTTTCTCAAGTTTTAGAAAATTTAATTTGTAGTGATTCCCTATTCCATTGGTTATTATGGTGGCTCTTTAGCATAGTCTTTTAGCGAAAGATTTAATTGCATAAATTTGACCTTGGTTACAGAAACTGCTAGGGCTACAGTTACAAGAGCATAAATTTTGCTGTTCTTTTTCCAAATTTTCTACCTTTCAGTGCTGATTATATTTGTGAAAATCACTTCAAGATACAGCCTAGTGGTTAAAGGAAGAGCTGAAGGATCAAGCGTCCTGTGTTTGGTTCCCCACTAGAACTTCCCTAGATTACCTAATCCACAGTTCTGGCTGGTGGGGTCCTGTGTTGGAGTTTACTCCCCAGGGATGGGTTTGAAGGGTGGTCTGATTATGGTTGTGAGAGTGAGGCCAGTAAAATCTATAATGCAACCCTCTCTTATATCTAACAACTTTGTCAATTACTTTCCTTGAGGGAAGTTTCTGTTCACTATGCGTTTGTGTTGCCTGCTGTGCTCATGTGTCTGTGAATATGTGGTTTTCCTCCATCTCTATCTGGTGTATCTTTTACAGATAAATCTTTGACCACCACCTTAATTGTTCTTTCAGCATAATGCTTCATTTCTTGAGCATAGTGTTATTTTAAATACTTGTATTAATTATTGACCTAATGCCTCATAGATGCTTATGCTCTTGGTGTGATGTTTTCATTCTTGATTGTCTCCTACGCACCAAATGTCTGTTAATTTTTTTAACAGCTAATCTTTTGGAATTAATCCTGAAATGGCTGATCAGTAATCAGAAGTTGATTATTTACAGGAATCAGCTAGTACTTACGAACTCGTAGAGGTAAGCAGTGGTGGAAAATTGAGCCGGCATAATGTCCATATTCAGCAATTGGGCCCAGAGACAGTCACAGAGTTATCCTCATTGCATTTGTCTATCAATGATCAGACGCAAGATCTACATAGCAGGCTAATCTTGGACCATCCACGAGGTTATTCTCGACAACTTCACAAGTGCATTGTGGCACATTCTCAAGGACAAGCTGTATTTGATGGGAATGTAAAAGTCAACAGGTAATTCTGCTCTATTTGACTACTAGTCATCTTGAGTACACTTTAGTTTTGTTCCGCATCATCCTCTGAACTATTTGAAATCATATATGCTGGAGTTCATTCTTAGTTCCAAGCCTATTCAGTTTCTGAGTTATAGTTATTGTTTGTCGAGGGCTATTGTGCCGCATTGGTGGGCACAATTTTTAATTTGATGGCCCTTTTATTATTGAATCTGACTATGAAACGATGGTTATTTTGCAGATTTGCACAGCAGACAGATGCAGGACAACTAACAAGGAGCCTGCTCCTTGAACCTCGTGCGACTGTTAATGTCAAACCCAATCTTCAAATAATTGCAGATGATGTCAAATGCTCCCATGGTGCTGCAATTAGCGACCTGGAAGAAAGCCAGCTCTTCTATTTCCTGGCACGTGGAATCAGCTTAGAGACAGCAAGAAAGGCTCTCCTTTTCTCCTTTGGAGCTGAGGTGGTAGAGCGTCTGCCTTATTCTTTCCTCAAAAAGAAAGCAGAGAGCCAAATTAGAGAATTGTTGGAACCCACAGTTAAAGGGTCCTCATAGTGGACTTTGGACTTGTAAGTTTTCTTATGTCTATTTGTTTTAAGAGAAAAAGCTGTGAAATTCTAGAAAATTTTGGTCATTCCGAAATTGTATACAGCCAGCCTAATGGCTCCATTTAAAATTTAATACCTAAGAAAGGGAAAGAGACCAGAAAGGAGGAAGAAAAACTATAATTGTACCAAAAATTTAAACTCCATTTCTTATACTTATTTCATTTTTCCTCCTTCATGTAGTGTAGAGTTTATCTAACACCTTATTGAATTAAATGAACACTGAATGCTAAAATCACAGGTGGTTTCACTTTTCAAGGTTACTATTCATGTGTGTGTTGGGGCAAACAGGAATTGGCCAGACAGACCATTATCGACGCGGACCGGACAAAATCATTGGAAAACCAGTCGGACGGAAGTAGAAATTAAGTAAAATTGACGTTGGTCGGTTTTCTCCCGGTCTGAATCAGGTTCAAACTGTCCAACTGACAGATGTGATATATATATATATATACACACTAGGTAAAACCAACGTGCAAGGCACGTTTGTTTAGGTTAATTTTTTAAAAATTTTGATTAAAAAATAATTTTTGATTAATAATTATGCAATGTTTTTGTTTAGATAAATTTAATTTCTAATTTAAATTTAACGGTTTCTCGTGATATTCTAAATGGTAAATAATTATATGTTTTTATATATTAGAAAAGAAGAGCAACGATAAAAATAATAATATAGTCTCGTAAATAAAAATAGTACATAATTTTATGATATTTTTTTAAGATAATTTTAATTTTAAGATGATGATCAACATTTTTCTCATCTTGTATTGTCTCAATAATATTATAAGAACATTATTATAACAACATTATATCAACAAATAATAAAACTTCCAAAAACATTAATACCAACACAAAACATACCACTAGGGTCAATCATGAAGTCAATAATTCCAAAAAGTTATAGTTTTCAATAACCAATAAATTGTTTTCACGAAACTGATAATTACTTCAAATATTAGTACGCATCATAATACTTTTTTAGAGGTAGATCATTCAGATTTATACATTTTTTTAAAATTTTTAATTATTATATTTTAAAATTTTGTATCTTCCGATTTATATAGGTGGAGTGTTTGGATTTATATGTAGTATGTCAGATTGTGTGCCAGTATGAGAGAAATTTTAAAAGATAACTGGATAAGAATATCTATATTATTTTGTCTTTTTTATTATTAAAAAGTAATAAAAAGTATACTTTTACATATATATTAAAAAAATTTAAAATTTTATTATTTAAAAATTAAGTAAAAAATATTTTTATACTATTTTTTTGTTATATTTAATTAAATATGATAAGAAAAAATTGATATATATGTATAAATATATTTTTTATTAACTTTTAATAATAAAAAAATAAGATTAATGTAGATGCTCTAAAGATGTTTTAGATAAGTATGAAGTTAGCTAAAAAAAAATAGACAAAAAAGGGTAGACATGATGATTATAACCGTGAGACCCGGCCACCACTTTGGTGTTGAAAATTGAAAGATCAAGCAAAGGAGAGAGAGGGGATTTATGTGCGTCAATCAATCAAAATTTTTTACTAAAACAATCAAATTTTCCTTTTTAATGATTCATTTTAGAATTTTTTTTATTATTTACTTAATTTGTTTCTTATTTTCTAGATTATATATATAGTCTAAAATATCTATTTCCACTTTTTTAGTTTAATCTTAGATTGTCGTTATTTTTTTTTTTATTGAAGTTTATATTTAATGTTTATCATATTTTCCTTTTATAAAATTTGAATTTTTTATTTGAATTTTTTTACAGTGTCTTTCTATATAAAAAGAACACTTTTGTAATAATATATAAATCTAGTATTTTTCTTATAAACATATTAATCAAATCATCAAGAGCACCAAATCTTTAATTTGGTACAAAAGCAGATCATGTTCTAAATTCGTGTCCGTCAATTCCTCATTTCACTTCTATCCTCTCTCCCTTCCCTCTCCATTCAGTTTTTCTCTGTTCTTTTTTATTTCCCAAGCATTCTCTTCTCTCGATCATTTATGTTTTTCTCTCTTTATCCCTTAATCCTTCCCTTACTCTCAATTTCTTCTCGAACCTACTCCTTCCTGTCCCTCCCTCTCTGAGTCTCTTTCAACTTCATACTCCTCCCTCACTCTCTATAAGGGTTAGCATGTCCGAAAATGTTGTATTCGTTTTACTCACCTAGATTTATTTTTATTGTGTATTCTAATTTGTTAGTTTGTTTTCTGCAGAGCTAGGGTTTTCATTCAAAAAATCACAACGTAGAAAAATCCAACACCGACTCTCAAATACGTGTTCTTTGCTTTTTTTTTTTTTATTTCTCAATATCTAGAATTTTCTTTAGTTGCATGATTTATTAATTTTTTTTATTAGTAATTGCATAATTTATTCTTCATTGTATTTTTCTCTCTGTGTGCGACTGCATATATACAGATTGAGCTTGGGATCTGTTTGAAGAGATTAGTACTTATTTGCATTAGGATATTTTGTTCCTCTATTTTGTTGTCTCTTTGTTGTTTTTTTTATATGTTTCAGAAGGTTAAAAAAATTTGTTCTTTGTGATTTCAAAGTCTGAAACTTTGTCTGTTGATCCTGATTGAAATATTCATTTTACATAAATGGTTATTTTGAATCCTTGCTTTATTTGCTTATTCATATTTGTTCCATATATTTGTTCCTACAAGTTTAAGGGAAAAATGCAGAACAAACCAGCTAAGAATTTTTTCCTTCTAATTCGAACCCCTCAATATTTGATCATTTTATTTTATTTTTTTATTTTCCTTATGAGTTGGGTTTTGATTCTTCTGTTGAATAATTTTACTTGGTATATTTTTTTAGCAGTTTTTATTCTAAGGATTTGCTTCGATGTTTCGATGGGAATTTATGCTTTTTAGACGTTGCTTTATTTCTTACTCCATATAAATATTTCGGTATTTTTTTTTTATCATGCTCTGTTGTCATTTTATGATCCTTCTATCTTAATGCTTAAAACTTTTCAATAGAAAGTATTACTGGGTTAGTGTTAGTATTTATTGTCCCTACATTCATTAGAGCATTTCGTCGTGCACTTAATTGGGAATATGCTTAAACTTTGGGTTAGTGTTTTTTTAAGGAAAAAACAAAATGAAGATGCTTACTAAAAAATCAGAATATGAATTAACATCAAAAGAAAGCTTTAAAAAAAATTAAAAGTTCTGAAGAAATGATAAAACAGAAAGTTACAAATTAATACCTTGAACCAATGGAATTTTGAGTAGTTTTAAACAGCAAGAAGATCAATATAATCTGAAGCAAAAAAAAAAAAAAAGAATAAATATGAAATAAAATCAGAGATTATAACATGGCATAAATGAAAAGAAAATATTAAGTTCCACAAGAAATTAGTTACTTTCTTATAAAACAGAATAGAAAATAATTAAATGTAACAAAATAAAGCTGAAAATAAATTTCCACAAGGAATTAATTTATTTGTTTTGTCTTTGTTACTAAGATTTTGCTGGGTTTAAGTTATTGGTTTGTATCTTTTTAATGTGTTCTCTAGGAGTCTAATTTCTTCAAGTATTCTTCTTTGTATTATTTTCTGTAATTTTTTTTTTTTTTTACTTCAACTTCTTTTAATTTAGAGAAACCGTATAAAGAGAAAGCATATTTGAAAAAATAACAAAATACAAACATAGAACATAGAACATAATACAAAATAGAAAATATAATAAAATTAAACTGGAGATAAAATTTCACAAGGAATTAATTTATTTATTCTAATGCATGTTAAAAAAAGAATATGAAGTCGAGAAAAATTGGAGAAAATAATATAAAGTTTAAATATTTGAAGAAATTAGGGAACAAATTAAAAAGATAGAGATGAATACTTTAAAGTCAGCAAAATCTTAGTACAACAACGACAACAATATCAATACAATCTGAACAAAAAAAAAAAAGTTGATTTTTGTTTTTGGGATTTTGAACACAAAAGTAAATAGAAACAATATATTTGAAGAAAAAACAATGGTTGATTGATTTAGAGAATATCTTCAACCAGAGAAAATGGTAGGCGTGAATGGCCTAGATTATCACAGTATCATTCTTTCTTTGCTTTGTTCATCTTCTCTTATGTATTTTTAAAAAACAATGGCACACTTAATGTATAATTGTCAATTTAATGTGTATTTCTGGGAATAAAAAGGAGCATGCGCCATGGCAGATGGATGTATACAAATTAATGAAGTCTGTACTTAGACGTTTTTTAAATGTATATTTGAATTATCAAATCCAATGAAGCTATTGAACGGACGTAAAGTTGGGTAATATAATTAAATATTTGAATGGAGGTATTAAACATTAAAGGGGCGTTTTATTAAGAATTGGAGTTAAGATAATTTTATGAAAGGATAATAACAAATATCAAATGACACATACACAACGGGCAAATTTTATTAATAAATGTTCCTGCTTATAATATTTATAATAAAATTAAAGGGACATTTTAGTAAAGCAGGGCAAAGGTCATGAAGAGAACACAAAAACTGCTCATAATATTTATCAATCTTGCATATCTCATTTGAAATCGCATGAGATTAAAATATGTTCTTATGTTTTTTCAAATTATCAATCCCAACGGATTAAATAAATGCATTAATTTTATATCCAGTTTTAAATATTTTCTAAGGGACATTACTTACAGTTTTCAGTTTTCTCCAGAGGTAGGCTTTTGGCCGAATGATGGACGACAATTAACGCATATATATTTTTTTGAATGATAGAACGCATATGATTAATGTAATAATTAATGCAATGTAAGTCAACTTTGAAGTTTACACGGCGTTAGATGACTTGACTTGAGGAAGAAAATTATAACGGTTTACTGTTAAAATAAAATTTTTTGTTAGATAATCACGTTATATATAGGAAGAAAATATATATATATATATATATGTATATATATAATTTTATATATTATAAGTGCCATTTTGTCTTAAACGCAACTTATCAAAAAATAAATAAATAAAACGACTGTAAATCAAATGGCGTCGTTTCTGAGTTAGAGTTCACAGTTGCGCTCTTCCTACTCTCCCCGAACACCCATTCTTCTGTTGCATTCATTGAATCTCTCTCTCTCTCTCTCTCTCTCTCTCTCTCTCTCTCTCTCACACGTAGACTCCAGCCGTCGACAAACCCCAATGACTGCCATTCCACGCACCAGTTGTTGGTGAACCCCACAACCTCACATCTCTCAGTCTCTCATGCATTGCGCAGCATTCCCCTGTCAAATGACCTCCTCTCTGTCCGGTGGCCCAATCGACACCAGCCCGTTGAACCGATTGAGAACCGGCCGAACGATGAGCCAGTTCGGTCGGTTTCCATCCTTCATCTTTGGTCCAAATAGATTGATTTATAGTCTTTTCTGTGTGACCTTGATAATCACGTGATTTCAGCCGCTCTCTTAAATTAAACCTTTTTTCAAAATCTTTTGGGGCTTCAATTATATGTAGTAACATCCAATGTGATATCAAAATATTCTGATAAATCATTTTATGTACTTTCTTTTCAAAATCATTAGCGAAAATAATCATAAGTAATTTTGCATTCACATCTCTTTCCTACAACGTCAAAAAACAAAGATTTTTTTTATGATTTTCAAAAATTGAAAGTCCAAGGGGTATCAAAAACAAAGATTTTCTTATGTTACCTATTTAGGATTTATAATTTTGAAGTAGGATGCTTTTTTCCTATTTAGTTACATCACCAATTCCTAATCATGTTTACCTAATTTACATGTCATTAAATAGAAATCAAATAATATAGTAAGTAAAGTTAAAATTATTAGACGCCAAATGATATAACTATTTTTTTTTATATATATATATATACATATTTGCATTACTTCATAAATCTCTATAAAATTGGATGTATACTAGATGGAATTTCATCCAATACTGTAACATCCCGACCCCAAATTTGGAGTTTATATATTCTTTTAGCTATTTATTATGTATTTGTTTTTTGTTTTTATTATTAATATTATCCTTACGTCTACAAATTTGTAATATTAATAACCTATTTCCTTTACAATTTCCATTAGTATGTTAAATATGTATTAAGATAGGAGTTTTCAAGATTTAAAAATAAATCTGTAGCCGATCAAATTTGCAATGTCCTATAGTATTTCCATTCACCAAAGCAAGCTTTGTCCCTCTCAATTTGGCAGCTTGTATAAACATTTTTATCACGAAATCAACTCAACTACCTGAAGATCAGAATTTTTTTAAAACCCGATTGAAATCCAAATCCCCAGCATTTCGTATCCTCACAAATCGGAAAAAACACTTCAGATTGATTTTAAATTCCTATTAAACAAAGTCATTCAACTCACCCCTTCACCGTTTTTAGCTTATTGAAATTGCCAGCAGATTTCAATTTTAAACTTCAAGACCAATCCAAACAAAATTCAAACTTTGACACCTAAAAATCTTCACATAATCGATACCCTTTCATCTATAAATTAACCACAAAATCTCTAGATCAAAACACCCGAAAGTACCCAAGAAAAAGCACCCTGTTTCTACAAACCGAAGCCTCACCTTCCAGCCACTGTCGACTACTTTAGAGGCGTCGGAGCACCATCCAGCCACCACAGAAAACACAGACCAAGTGGCTGTCACCAGTCCACTCCTTTTCTGGTGAATTTCTGCGAAGATCTCTTTCTCCCCTCTGTTCGTTGCCGTTCCAGATTCACTAAACTTCTTTAAATTTCTCAGTTCATCCTGCCAGCCACACACATCAAACAACGTCGTGAGCCTCAGCCAGTCACTCAGAGCTGCCGCACCTCAGTTTTCTCCCTTCAATAAGCACTCTGTTCCGCCGAGCTTCCCCTGTTTTAATTCCTTTGGTGTGCATTTCTACCCATCGAGCCACTGCCGGAGGCCTTTACAGCTTTATTTGTCCCTTGTTAACTTGTTGCATCTTCACAAATCAGCCCTCATACACTTTTGTAATCACTTGTATGCCCTGTTCTTTGTTGCCGAGCCTATATTAATTCTTTTAAATTGTAATGGACCTGGCCTTAAGCCTTGGGCCTATTGCCTTATCAGTTTTGGATCTAAGTTATTTTATTCTAAACTGTAAGGGGCTTGGTCTTACCAGATTTATGCACTATTTTGAATTTAGACTTAATTTAATACTCTAAGTTGAGTTTCGATTAATTAGTAGATAATTATATTAACCTATGACTTTTGAAAGATACTAAGAGAAATACTTGTATTGATAATATTTTTTATTTCAATAGTAAATAATAAATTGAGTTTGACTGTTTAAATATGTTAAGTATATTTTAGAAAAC
This sequence comes from Platycarya strobilacea, assembly GCA_036898215.1. NCBI lineage: Eukaryota > Viridiplantae > Streptophyta > Magnoliopsida > Fagales > Juglandaceae > Platycarya > Platycarya strobilacea. The sequence continues at coordinate 29,548,678 of CM072549.1, read as the reverse complement.
ACATTTCCTTAGTGTTAATAGTAATTTTAAACCAAAATTGAATCTCTAGTAAAGTATGGTTAAATTATTGTTAAGTTATAATTATAAGTCATAAGAATTTTATATATTATATATTACTAAATCTACTATAGGAACTCAATATTTCAGCTATATTCAATATTATTCTTAAAAGACTAATTAACTTTTAATAATATGATGTTCGAAAAAAAAATTATTAGTTTTCACGATAAGTATTATTATTATTTGACATGTATTTAATTCAGTAGAATAGTACAACATGTCTTTCTAGAAGTTAGTAACGCTTCGTAATTCGTATAGATGACAGGTTAGAAAGTGAGTTTCAGGAAGTAGCTCATCTATGTAAGTGAATTTGATTACAAAATTAAGGCTCCTCACCATTAGATTATATTACTAGTACAGCTTATTCTTTGATAGCCCTTTTCCTATACACTTCATGTCATGCAAGCATATCATTTAGCACAGCACGGTACACAATCATATCATTTAGCATCATGCTTAGATTCAGCGAGCTTAGTCATATATATATATATATATATATCTCATCACATAAGTTAAGTTCTAGTAAAAAAAGATTAGATCATATCAGAAAGTAATTAATTAATTCTTCAGTTAATCAGCTCAGTAAATCAGTTAAAACTTAATATAGATAATCAATCAGATGCATGATATCAATATATATCAGATTAGAGTGAATGTGCAAGCCATAGACCTAAGCGTGGTCCACCATAGTACACTAGAGTACTATCAGCAGCCCCTTTACTACAGCAAGACGTGAGGCTGGTATACAACCTTGCACACAGAGTTAAGTGTGTTGAGCAATCAGTTCAGCTAAATCAGTTCAGTCAATCAGATTCAGTTAAATCAATTCAGTTAAATCAGTTTAGTTAAATCAGTTCAGTTAAATCAATACAATCAAATTAGATCAGTTAAATCAGTTCAGTTAGTCAGTTTAGATCAGTCAAATCTATCAGTTAATTCAAGTCAATCACATAAGTCAGTTAGTCAGTTAAGTCAGTCATGCATAACATGAACATTAGCATTTACAGTCGTGTTTCAAATTTTAGCATATTTTTATGAAAATTTTCTATAGTATTATCTTACGTTATGGTAAATTTTCTTACTGAGTCATTGACTCATTTTAATTTATTTCCTGTTTTTAAAACCACCTAGGTGAGGAAGAGAACCAGTGGGAGTAGGCAGATCAGGAGTAGATTGAGCAGCTATTTAAATTTTAAGTTTTTATGAAAAAATAAGTGACTTTATGACACAGGTTTAAATTCGGTTATTTCAGCTGACGTTTTTCGTCGTCTAGAAAATAAATCTCTTTACGACATAAGTTATTTTCAGTTATTTCAGTTAACATTCTTGTGACAGATATTTTGTTAGAATTTCATTTTTATGAACTAAATGTTAATTTATTTTATTATTAAACCAATAGTCTTGTGCCGAATAACAGTTTAAAAAAATCACGTGACACTCCTTAGCCTATGGGAATGGGGTGTTACAATTTAGTATCAGAGCCGGTCGAGATTCTTTGGACTTTTGTTTTCAAAAAAAAAATCTCTCTAGAATGCTCCTGGCCTACTCGAGAGTAATTGAGGATTTCTTAGGGTTGAATACTTTATTATCCTTATTAATTAGAATCTTCATTATAGTAGTAAGAGTACTTGCATTGAATTGGTGAAAAGTTTTCTTTAAATAAGTATAAATTGGCACACATATCAAAAACATTTGGTCCAATTAGATCAATAGTGGGAAAAAGAAAGTACAAAAAGAAAATAAAATTACTCTTATTTTGAAGAAGTGAACAATAAATTCAAAGTTATCTTCAAAATTTTGAATTTATTGTTCACTTCTTCAAAATAAGAGTAATTTTATTTCCTTTTTGTACTTTTTTCTCCCCACTATTGATCTAATTGGACTAAATTTTTTTGATATGTGTGCTAATTTATACTTTTTTGAAGAAAACTTTTAGTCAATCCAATAACAGTGCTCTAATAATGTCCTTTCTATACACTCTTATTATATAGTAGTTAATTGTGTCATGATATTCTAGCATAGATCATGGCGCCCTGTACTAGAAATCACCCCAATCAAGATAGGTCTTCTGGGTCAAACCAAGACAATAACCCGAACTCGCTTGTTGTGGTTGCGACTAAATTTTTCCAAACTATGGCTAGTGGCCAATTTACGACAATTAGATCTCCTCAGCACCCCCTGCATTTGATGGTAGGATGAATGCCATGGATGCTGAAAGCTAGATTGAACGTATGGAGCAGATTTTTAAAGCCCTTGACTACACAGATGATCAAAAGGTGAAGTATGCTACCTATCACTTAACTAACATAGCAAACCAGTGGTGGAAGTCGACTCGCTCTCTAATTCAATAGGAATTAGGAGAAGGAGTCTCCATTCCTTGGAAATGTTTCAAGAAGACTTTTTTTAATCACTTTTTTTTGCAGTCACTCAAGGATTTGAGACCTCGCTAGTTTATGGACCTCACTCAAGGAACGATCACTGTGGTACAATATGCTACAAGGTTCATGGAACTATCCTATTTTGCTAGCTACCTGATTCTAGATGAGGAGAAAAAGGCTGAAAATTTTGAGCACAGACTGGATCGTAGGATTTGAGAGCGTGTACACGCTCTCAAATTTGGAATTTCATAGAGCTGGTCAACCAAGCCACCATTGCTGAAGAGGATCTCCAGGATAACATAGAATACCACAACCAGAGGAAGCACCAGGACAAATGTACCCAACATGTGGAAGAAAACATTTGGGAAAATGTTTGTATGGTCAGAATGTGTGCTTCAAATGTGGAAAGTCGAACCATCAAGCTCGAAACTGCCTAACAAAGAAATCTGAAGAATCAAGAAGGACTGGAGGACAAAAAATGACAGCTTCACCAAGAGTATTTTCCCTCACCTCTGATGACGCTGCGACATCAAATGACGTTGTCATAGGTACGTATCCTTATCCTAAGATTGGATGCATTTATAGTTGACGTATGAATCACGTCATCTTGATAGTTTAAGTTATTATGACATTCGTTTAGGTACATTACTTTTGTTTTTGCGTCATGCCTTTATTTTATTCGATTATGGTGCCACCCATTCCTTCATCTTTAAACACTATGTACCATTGGCTAAGAAGATACTTGAGCCATTAGAATCTAGCATGTCTGTCGCTACGCCCTCGGGAGAGCATATCGTCTGTAATTCTGTTTTAATAAGAGGTAGTCTTTAAACCGACAGTTGGAGAGGAGTTTAGTTTCCAATCATTGCAAGACAATTCCCCTCCTCATGCAGAAGACGGCATTCCGGACACGGTACGGACATTATGAATTTCTTGTTATGCCCTTTGGACTAACTAATGCCCCTGCAACTTTCATGGATGTTATGAATAGAGTATTTAAGGATTATTTGGATCAGTTTGTAATAGTCTTTATCAACGATATACTCATTTATTCTCGAAGTAATGGAGAGCATGAAAAGTATTTGAGGACTACCCTTAAGATCCTAAAGGAAAAGAAGTTGTATGCAAAATTTAAGAAATGTGAGTTCTAGTTACAAGAGATTGCCTTTTTGGGACATGTAGTGTCAGCAAAAGGAATTTCTGTGGACCTAGCAAAGATCAAGGCAGTGGTAAATTGGGTCAAGTCTAATAATGTTAATGAGCTACTAAGCTTCTTAGACCTCACTGGTTATTACAGAAGATTTGTGGAAGGATTCTCAACCCTTGCAGCTTCGATGACAAAGTTGACAAGGAAGGAAGAGAAAATTATTTAGACAGATGAGTGTGATGAGAGTTTTCGAGAATTGAAGAAAAGACTAGTGACTGCACCAATTCTTACAGCGCCCTCAAGTGTTGAAGGATTTGTCATATATAGCGATGCTTCATTAAAGGGTCTAAATTGTATTTTAATACAAAATGAGAAAGTTATTGCATATGCCTCTCGACAGTTAAAAAATTACGAGCAAAACTACCCGACCCATGACTTGAAACTTGCAGTAGTAGTATTTGCTGTAAAGATATGTAGACATTATCTCTATGGCGAAAGATGCGAGATCTACACCGACCATAAGAGTTTAAAATATTTCTTCACACAGACAGTGCTAAATATGAGGCAATGCAGGTGGTTGGAACTTCTAAAGGATCACGAATGTAGCATTAATTATCACCCTGGCAAAGCAAACGTTGTAGCAAATGCACTTAGTCGAAAGTTATCCTGTGGTATCCTAGCCACAATGTATACTCTACAAAAGCACATACTTCTAGACCTGGTGCGAGTTGGTATTAAGTTAATTCAAGACGCAAGATCCAAGATAACAAGCTTGACCTTAGGCTCCACGTTGATAGACCAAATCAAGGTCGCCCAGGATAGTGATGCAGAATTGTTGAAGATAAAAGAGTAAATATCAAAAGGCAAAAGATCTGATTATCTGATATTAGATGATGGCACCCTGAGATTTAAGGAAAAACAATGCGTACCTAACAATAGAGAAATAAAAGATTTGATTTTGAAAGAGGCTCATCGTTCATTATACACAGTTCACCCAGGATGTATCAAGATGTACCGAGATTTAAAACAGCACATTTGGTGGAGTGGGATGAAGCAGGAGATAATTACTTATGTGGCACAATGTCTGACATGTCAGCAAGTCAAAGCAGAACATCAGAGACCCTCAAGAACACTTCAACCACTCCCTATACCAATGTGGACTTGGGATAAGATTGGGATGGACTTTGTTTCAAGATTTCCGAAGGCACTAGGAGGTAAGAATGCTACCTGGGTGATTGTTGATCGATTCTCAAAATCAGCTCATTTTATCCCTATTCAGATTACGTATTCGATGGATAGATTGGTAGAATTATACGTTAAGGAAATTGTCAGATTACATGGAATACCATCAAAAATTATCTCAGATCGTGATACCTAGTTTACATTAGCATTCTGGAGAAAAGTATAGAAGGAGTTGGGAACCCAACTCACTTACAGCACAACGTTTCATCCCAGACAGATGGTCAATCAAAAAGAACAATTCAAATCCTTGAAGATATGCTCAGGGTGTGCGTTATGGAGTTTAAAGGTAGATGGACTAATTACTTACCCCTTATCGAGTTTGCTTATAACAACAGTTATCAGGATAGTATTCAAGTAGCACCATATGAAGTTCTCTATGGATATAAATGTAGGTCATCTCTCTATTGAAATGAAGTAAAAGAGCGGAAGATTTTGGGACAAGATATATACAAGACATGAGTGAGAAAATAACAATTATCAAGAAGAAGCTCGCCGTAGCTCCAGAGCGACAGAAGAAGTACGCAAACCACCGATATCAAGAATTAGAATCCAAGGTTAAAGACGAAGTACTTTTGAAGATTGTCCCTATGAAAAGAATTATGTGATTTGGTAAAAATGGAAAGCTAAGCCCAAGGTACATAGGCCCTTTCGAGATGTTGGAAAGAATAGGTACTACAATTTACAGATTGGCACTCCCACCTCAATTATCAGCAGTGCACAATGTATTCCATGTGTCGATATTGTGGAAATATGCTTTGGACCCCATGCATGTGTTGAAGTACGAGCCACTTCAGAATCAAGACAATCATAGCAATGAAGAATTTCTAGTCTAAATAATAGCCCATAAGGCCTAGATACTAAGAGACATTACTGTTCAAATGGTTAAAATACTTTGGAATCAGCACAGTGAAAAGGAGGCCACTCGGGAGCCCGAGGAAGACATGAGGAAAGAGTACCCCTACTTATTTAGTGAAGGTATGTTCAATCTCGAGGACAAGATTTCCTTTAAGAGGGATAGTTTGTAACATCCCGACCCCAAATTTGAAGTTTATTTATTCTTTTAGCTATTTATTATGTAATTGTTATTTGTTTTTATTATTAATATTATCCTTACATTTACAATTTTTTAATATTAATAATCTATCTCCTTTACAATTTCCATTAGTCTATTAAATATGTATTAAGATAGGAGTTTTCAAGTTTTAAAAATAAATCTCTAGCCGATCAGATTTCCAAGGTCCTATGATATCTTCATTCTCCAAAGTGCAAGCGTTATCCCTCTCAATTTGGCAGCTTGTATAAACATTTTTATCCCAAAATCAACTCAACTACCTGAAGATTAGAATTTTTTTTAAACCCAATTGAAATCCAAATCCCCAGCATTTCGCATCCTCACAGATCGGAAAAAACACTTTGGATTGATTTTAAATTCGTATTAAACGAAGTCATTCAACTCACTCATTCACCGTTTCTAGCTTATGAAAATTGCCAGTAGATTTCAATTTTAAACTTCAACACAAATCCAATCAAAATTCAAATTTTGATACCCAAAAATCTTCACATAACCTATAGCCTTTCATCTATAAATTAACCACAAAATCTCTAGATCAAAACACTCGAAAGTACCCAAGAAAAAGCACCATGTTTCTACAAACCAAAGCCTCACCCTTCCAGCCATTACCGACCACTCCAAAGGCGTCGGAGCACCATCCAACCACCACAGAACCACCAACCAAGTGGCTGTCACCAGTCCACTCCTTTTTTGGTAAATTTTTGGTGAAGATCTCTCTCTCCCCTCTGTTCGTTGCCATTCCAGATTCACTAAACTTCTTTAAATTTTTTAGTTCATCCCACCGGCCACACACATCAAACAACATCGTGAGCCTCAACCAGTCACCCAGAGCCGCCGCACCTCAGCTTTCTCCCTTAGGTAAGCACTCTGCTCCGCCAAGCTTCCCCTGTTTTAATTCCTTTGGTGTGCATTTCTACCCATCGAGCTACTACCATAGGCCTTTACGGCTTTGTTTGTCCCTTGTTAACTTGTTGCATCTTCACAAATCAGCCCTCATACACTTTTGTAATCACTTGTATGTCCCGTTCTTTGTTGTCGAGCCTACATTAATTTTTTTAAACTGTAATGGACTTGGTCTTAAGCCATGGGCCTAGTGCCTTATCAGTTTTGGATCTAAGCTATTTTATTCTAAATTTTAAGGGGCTTGGTCTTACAAGATTTATGCACTATTTTAAATTTAGAATTAATTTAATACTCTAAGTTGAGTTTTGGTTAATTAGTAGATAATTATATTAACCTATGACTTTTGGAAGATACTAAGAGAAATACTGGTATTGATAATATTTTTAGATTTCAATAGTAAATAATAAATAGAGTTTGACAGTTTTAATATGTTAAGTATATTTTAGAGTACATGTTTCCTTAGTGTTAATAGCAATTTTAAATCAAATTTGAATCTCTACTAAAGTATGGTTAAATTATTGTTAAGTTATAATTATAAGTCATAAGAATTCTAAATATTATGTATTACTAAGTTTACTATAGGAACTCAATATTTCAACTATATTCAATATTATTTTTGAAAGACTAATTGACTTTTAATAATATGATGTTCGAAATAAAAAGAATTATTAGTTTTCACGATAGGTATTATTATTATTTGACGTGTACTTAATTCAGTTAACTAGTACAACACATCTTTCTAGAAGTTGGTAACAATTCGTAATTCGTATAGGTGATGAGTTAGAAAGTGAGCTTCAAGAAGCAACTCATCGAGGTAAGTGAATTTGATCACAAAATTAGGATCATCACCATTAGATTATATTATTAGTAGGCCTATTCTTTGATAGCCATTTTCATATACCATTCATGTCATGCAAGCATGTCATTCAGCACAGCACGGTATACAATCATGTCATTCAGTGTCATGCTTAGATTCACCGAGTTTAATTGTTTATATCAATATATATATATAATAAGCTAAGTAAATCAGTTAATATAGATAGTCATTCAGATGCATGGCACCAATGCATATCAGATTATGGTGGATGTGCAAGCCACGGACCTAAACGTGATCCACTATAGTACGCTAAAATACTATCAGCGGCTTCCCTTGCTACAGCGGGACGTGGGGCCGATGCACACCTTACACACAGGATTATGTGTGTTGGCCAATCAATTCAGTTAAATCAGTTCGGTCAATCAATTTCAGTTAAATCAGTTCAGTCAATCAATTTCAGTTAAATCAGTTCAGCTAAATCAGCTCAATTAAATCAGTTCAGTTAAATTAGTACAGTCAAATCAGATCAGTTAAATAAGTTCAATTAGTCAGTTTAGATCAGTCAAATCTATCAGTTATTCAAACTAGTCATCTAAGTCAGTTAGTTAGTTAAGTCAGTCATGCATAGCATGAACACATTTACCATGTTTCAAATTTTAGCATATTTTTATGAAAATTTTCTATAATATTATTTTACGTTGTGGTAGATTTTCTTACTGAGTTATCGACTCAGTTTATTTATTTTCTATTTTTAAAACCATCCAGGTGAGGAAGAGGACTAGTGCAAGCAGGCAGGCCAAGAGTAGATTGAGCAACTATTTAAATTTTAAGTTTTTAAGAAAAAATAAGTGTCTTTGTAACACAAATTTAAATTCGGTTATTTCAATTGAAGTTTTTAGCCTTCTAGAAAATAAGTGTCTCTACGACACAAGCTACTTTCAATTATTTCAATTAACATTCTTGTGACAGACATTTTCTTAGAATTTCAATTCTATGAACTAAATGTTATTTTATTTTATTATTAAACCAAGAGTCTTGTGTCAGAAAAAAGTTTAGAGAAATCACGTGACACTCCTTAGCCTACGGGAATGGGGTGTTCCAAATACAATAAGAGGTGACACCACACCTAAAGCAATTTTTGGAAGTATGTTCACAAACCAAGAATTAAACTTAGCTAATAGTGTTATAAAATCTGCTTGCAAAACTTGTCCCAATCTCATAATCACTCTTCAGCCCTTGAAAACTTGTAATGAATCTCCCTCAAGAACAATGTCTTTAAAACCCAAATCATAGCAAACCAGAATAGCATAAAATCCTGCTATTGATTATGCAAGTAAAGGGTCAGAAAACATATCATTCTCAATCTGATTGTAGCCTGAATTTGGCCTTGCCAATCTCAAATTGAAGCTCTAATCCCTACTCTTCCAGACCCTCTATCCACAGCAGCATTCTAGTTCAGTTTAACGGTGGAGCCTGCCACCCAATTATTGTCAAGGGTTGCCTAACTTCCATGCTTCTATCAGATTCAACATTACTTCTTAGAATGTAAAAAATACCTTGAGCTTGAAGTACTAAAAATAAAGGAGCGTAAATTTTATCTTTGAAAAAAAACTCATTCCTTTTCTTCTAAAGCAGGTTAGCAGTAACTTCAAATTCCTCCATATCATACTGATTAAGAACTTCAAGCATTTGTTCCATAAGATCCTTAAAAACAAGATTCCTAAATGCATTCTTTTGTAATTTGGTTGAGCATAGACACCAAATACCACTGGCTGACTTACATTCCCACAGTACATACTCTATATGTTCTGGTCATTGTTTGCACATTGGACAATTAGCATTTGAAATGATCTGTCTTCTTAGCAGATTAACTCTGGTGGTAATGCATTTTGGCATGCTTATCCATAAGAAGACTTTATTGGCATTTGGTATCTATAAATTCCAAACATTAGTCCATTCATCTTTATTAGGAGATGAAGATGAGGTTTGTTCCTTTTCTCTAGATTGAAATTTACCATAAAAGATAATATGCACTTCTGACAGTAAAGTCCCATTAGCAGTACACCTCCAAATTCTTTTATCAGGCTTACTGCGTTGACTGATGGGAATAGACTTTATAATAGCCAGCTTGTTCTGGAAAAAAAAATGAGAAAATGGCATCAAACAACTCTTCCTTCCATTGGTGTTATCTTGGGCCAAGTCAACCATAAGCTAACTTTAAAAAGCCTTAAAATAATACCCATTTTAATATTAGCAATTTAGCTAATATGACATGCCGTTATATTCGCAAAGAGAATTAATATTTATAATATTAGACTTTAGGATGTGCAAGATCCAAACATTCTCAAAAGAAATGATAAGTTTGAAATCTACATAAAAATAAAAATAAAAATAAAAATAAAATCTATTATTTTTAAAATTTTCAAAAAATAAATGCACTAGATTTATACACTTTAAAATTATATTTAGCACACTTCATTTATAAATCAAATTATAAAACTCTAAAAAGTAACTCTATAAAGCAACTTTATAAATTAAATGATGTGGTTTGTTCTTATTTATTATATTTATTTTATAATAAAAGTTTTTTTAATAATTTAATGAATTAATCAAATTATATTAATTTATAAAATTATAAAATTATTTTTATATGATAATTTTATGATTAAAGTATTTTTCTAAAATAAATAAGAAATAAATAGTTTATACACGACTAGGGGTGGGCTCTGACTCCGATGGAGTCGGAGTTCGGAGTTTTCGACTCCGACTCCGACTGAATTCGAAGTCGAAAACAACTTCCGACTCCGACTCCGAATTGGACTCGGATTCCGACTCCGATCGGAGTTCGGAACGATCGGAGTTCTGTCGGAGTTCCGATCGGAATTCGGAACTCCGATTTCCGAACCGACTCCGATCCGACTAAATGGGCAAATTTTTTGGCCCTTGGTTAAAAGGAGCCAATTTTAACCTGTATTTTATCTGTTTTACATATCAAGATTTGAATTAGATGATTATTGTTAAATAATCTACCATTTAATAGTTGATATTTGATAAACAAATAATACAAATTAATAAATTATATTATTATAATTTACAATACTAGGACTAATACAAAAAATAGCACAAACTGAATAATACAAATAATAGTACAAATTACAAAACCACTCAATGTAAAGTAGAGAAAAAAATATATGCAACCGCTCCATCGTAATGTATTTAATCGAATCATCAGTCATCGACAAATATGTGAGGATTGATATGTAGATCTATGAAATTATAGACAATATAAGTTAGATAGATTTATAAAATAATAAAAAATAGTTATTGAAATAATTATATACACTTTGTTACTTTAATCATAAAAAAACAAGTAAATTAATTAATTTAATTTTACCTGACTCAAGTTTATAGCTAATAGCATCGATGCCAATGCTCTCTAGTCCAGAAGGAATATCAATAATCCAATTCTGCGTGCAAATGAGGGCCTCCACAGTTGACGGTGCCAATGAAGTCCTATAAGCATCCAACACTCGACCTCCGATACTAAATGCCGACTCAGATGCAACTGTAGTGATAGGAACGGCTAGTACATCTCGAGCAATAGGGGAGAGGATTGGGTACTTGGAAGAATTAGCCCTCCACCATATCAAGATTTGAAATTCATCTGTACGCTCCTCGACCTCTGCCAATAAATACCGATCAACCTCATTCGTACACTGTAGTGGATTTCTCGCCGACCTTGCGTGAACTGACGTCATAACGTTGAAGCCTCGGGGTCGACTGACACTGTCTGCACTGGCCTGACGGGTACAGGCATCTGAAGGAGGTCCTGACCTCGAACTCAAATGTGAGCTACCTGCAGTTGCTGAGGATGAAGGCTGGCTATTAATGTTGTAATGGTTGTATAAGTCGTTTAGATCAACCTTAAGTGCTGCGATAAATGTAGCCAGAGGCGGACCTACGCCTCCGGTTAGGGGGGCTACGACCCCCCCAAACTTTTTCCAAATTTAATTTATAATAGAAATATATATATAATTATATATATAATTAAAATTCTCTCTTAGATTTTAAAAATAAAAATAAAAATTCCCCCCCCCCCCAAATTTTTTTTTACGAAAATTATTCTTTTAAATTTCAATATACATCCATTTATATTTTAACTTTAACTTTACATAAATTCAAATTTTAACTTACATAATCTTACAGTTACTCTAATAGTTTAATTCTAATAAAAAAATTAATTATAAATTTATATAATTATAAAATTTATTGATTATACTCACTTATTTAGTTTCACTCTAATTTGTATGATTGTGAGATATAGTTTGTTAAAAATCTAATAGCGTTACATCATTACTTAATATAAAATTTTCAAATTTATTCTTGATTTATAAATTTTTCTTAAATCATAAAAAAATATGAGCAAGTACTTAAGAATAATTAATTTTTTTTTTAAAAAGAAATAAATGGAGTACAATTCAAAAAGTAATATACGTTTAGAGAGCTCGGTAACAACAGAATATGATATTTCTATTACTGATGATCATCCTTATAAAATTTATACGCACCGCACACTTTATCGATCACCCCCCAAACAGAAAATCCTGGTTCCGCTCCTGAATGCAGCTGCCTTCACTGTCCCAAGACCTTCATTTGCCCATCATTCTATCACCGCCAACTTCAATCAAGGGTCGAGGATCGATGCTATGAACAACAATCGATTTATTTTCTCAACTTACCCCCAATATTTATCATATTTCGACTGCATCTATAATGCCATACCAGATAACAGTCCGCTCAGGTCAGCACAACCTTCTTTCAAGTGGTGGTGTACCATTGAGATCTCGCTGAACCACATGTTTGTCGTCGCATATGTGGATCCAGATACCCGCTTAGTAATATCATAGAAAATCTGAAAAAAGTTGACAAACTCCGATATAGCTTGCCAATCCATACTGTCTGGCGGACCGAGCCCCGTTCCATTAGGCTCCAACAGGGCATACCTCAGACCCCCATCTTCAATCTCCAACTGCTCAAATGCCTTTTAGTACTTTAGGGCCACATCCAACATCAGATATGTGGAGTTCCATCGAGTGGGAACATCCAGACACAACATTTTTGAAAACTCAACTCCAACCTGTTCTACTATTGTCTTGAACTTCCGCAGCCTTTGGGGAAAAGCCCTCGCATACCGCACAATATTACGGACTTTCTTGATGGAGTCGTCCACATTTTCCATCCCTTTAACTGTTTCATCATTGAAAAATAATACCAATTTCAAAATTATTAATCATAAAATATTAAAATATAAAATACAAAATCAAAACCAAAGAGGGTCACCAACAATAAGGTTGAGTATGTGAGCAGTGCATCGAATGTGGATATACTGATGATTTTTAATCACATCGTATCTTGCCTTCGTATTCTGCGAAAACCACTCGATGGCAGTCTCATTAGCACTGGCATTATCAACTGTAATGCATAGCATCTTTTGGATGCCCCAATCCACCAAACAATCATCCATCTCTGCCCCTATTGATGCACCTTTATGGTCAACTATTTCTTTAAATCTAATAATTCTCTTTTTAATATTCCACTCACTATCAATGTAGTGTGTTGTGATACACATGTACGACGTATTCTGTATAGACGTCCATGTGTCAGTCGTAAATGACACTCTCTGGCCAGTGGTGATGAACATCTTCTTCATCTCTGCCTTCTTCCTCATATGCCTCTTCATGCAATCACGCATTGTTGTATAACAGGATGGCAGTGGAAATCTTGGCTCAAGTAGCTTCACAAACTTGCGGAACCCTTTCTTCTCAACAATGTTAAATGGCATCTCATCCTCTATAACCATCTCTGCATGGCCCTCACGGTATACCTTCTCACTGTATTGAGGGACCACCAGATTTTTCATCTGGTTTCCTGTCCCATCAGTTGCTGTAGAGGTCTCGTAACTAAGATTAGTTTGAGACCCACCTGCGACTGCATATAATAATTTATGGCCCAATATTAGCTTTAAACTTTAAAGTTAAATGAATAAATCAATTAGCATACATAATACATATAGCCCTATGAGATTAATAAAACACTAACCTCTTGACGCCAACCCCTTCGCTATTTGGTATCGCTGGCAACCATTGAGATGTGATGATAGACAAGCGGTGCCTTGTCTTTTTGAATAACACCCAACTTGAGCGCCACAATGGTTGCATTCAGCCCATAGCTTCTCAGGATCCCCACCATCAACTTTCGTGAAATGTTCTCATGTCCACGATCTTTTTTTATTTGATCGTGAACGGGGTGGCCTCATAGCTGCAGGGTGTACTGGTATATCCAGATCTTGAACCGGATCGTCCCCAAGACGCATATCCTCCTCCTCCATAAACTGATCGAAATCTCCCGCTTCTAATTCTATGTTGACTGGAAGTGGAAATCCACTACTAGCACACGAGGTCTATGCTCGAGTGGAGCTAGGTAATCGACTCCGAGTCCGACTCGGTATTGCTACTTGGGATACCGACGGAGTCCTGGCATCCGGAGTCTCACTGACACTATGTGAGCATGAGGGATCCATCTGTTAAGTAGACCTGAAATTCAAATATTACAATATAAAAAATGTTATATATGTTTGACTTATATATAAGTATATATATATATGCGATTAAAAGATCACCCAACTCACACCACTAACTATATATGTTTGATTAAAGAACTGTAATTTCATTTTATTATACTGAAACTATATCTCAAAAACTATATCTCAAGGAGTTGTCTTAGCTGGTATGGATACAAAAACTATATCTCATTCTCAGCTTATTAATCTCATCTGGAAGGGCTTTAATACCCTCCTATGGGTCTGCGAGGTGCCGATTTAGGCCTTAAGCGACATGAGGCTCGACGAGCCTTCTGACCTAAGGCCCACATCTCTTGCACTACAATACTAATGCTTTTACAAGAATCTCGCTGGGAACGCAGAAAGCTACCATGAATTAATTAGTCCCTACCGACCACCATAAAGCAATAATACTAATTATAGCTCTAGTATTACTGTCTTAATATGTTTACATCTTTTATCGTTCATGAACCAGATTTACCACATATAGGCCCTATCAGTTGTCACTCAGATTCTATCAGAAGGTGCCACTTTCCCGTTAAACCATCGACAACATTTGAAATTCCAAACTGTAAGATGAGATTGATATATATCATATATGTGTTCTGAATTACTTGCTTGCATAACAGACATATGATAATCATAATCAAAGGAAAATGAACTGTCCCGGATGCTGCTTATTCGGTATAAACATCACCCAACTAGTCGAATACAGCTGATTAAATAATGCTGTTAATGCTGTTAATTTATATATTTAGGAAACGTGTATAATTAGGAAATTATACACGTTAGCTGTGGTGTATATGTGTCTTTATCATTTTGTTAGGAATGTGTATAATTAGGAATGTTAACTGAGCTCAAAAAATCCAACTCCATTTACATGTACCAGCAAACCCAAACAGCCAAGCTGCCAAACACAACCATCGGCATCAACAACAACCATAGCCAAGTTCTAATTATATAACTCAATTTAAGCCTTTGATAAATCATCCAGGAATTAAAATACAATTATATGATCTACAAATTAGACCAAACTGATGCAGACCGAACTGATGCAAGACGTACATACGGCATACCGAACAGCAAACTCAAACAATTACAAATTAGAGGCTTGAAAAAATAAAGAAATTAAACTCTATAATTTCATTACAAGTAACAAAATTGATACATTTGAAAATAATTAACACAATTCTCAATTAAAATTAAAAATAAAATCCTATTTTAAAACTCTAAATAATACCAAAAATTCGAATCGTCGAATACGGACTTAGGGTCTTGGAGGCTCTCCTCAGTAGTGGCGGTCCGGCGCAGTGAAACTCAGACGGCGGCGTCGCGGCTAGGGAATCGGTTGCTCAAGGGAGAAGAATCGAAGATGAACCGGGCAAAGGGCGTCTGGACTCTGGACTCGATGCGGAAGAAAGAAGAAAGAAGAAAGAAGATGAGAGAAAGAGAAGAGGGGATCCCGGGGGGGAGAATACATCAGTTTCAAAACGGCGTCATTCTTTATTAGTTGGAACGATGTCGTTTAACATTTTTAAAAATATCCCAGATGCAAAACGACGTCGTTTTGTATCTGAAATTTTTTTTAAAATGTCGGAGTTCGAAGTCGGAGTTCGGAGCATTTATTCTGCCCAACTCCGACTCTGACTCCGACTCTGACTCCGATCTCCGATTTCGGAGTCGGAAGTATCGACTTTCAAATTCTGACTCCAATCGAAGTTAGAATCGAAACAGAAACCATTCGAAAATTAGAAATCGAAATTTTTGTCCACCCCTGTACACGACTATCGAGTGTTTGTTTGTGTTGGTCTGGGTCCTAGAGGAGTTGCGACTTGCGAGCTTACCTGTGATTTCTGTGCTGCCAGCACATCCGGGCTCAAGCTGTATCTTATATATAATCCAATTCTAGTTTTCTTTTTCGATATCTCGCCGCCTCCATTTTTACATGCTCAATTTTATTGGTTGCTTCAACCCTAATATTAGGGTTGCTGCGGATAAGGTTTGAAAAAATTTCCCGAGGCAGAGTAAACTAGCAGATTTTTCTTCATCAAAGCTCTTTCTGTATCTCTCAATGGCTATGGCTACTGCTCTGTCTACTGGTCTTGATGTTCATTTCACAGGGAATCTCCCCGACGCAAAGAGACCCAATATCTTCAAATCTCCGCTCAGACAACACCCAACCAGAAGATTTTCCATTTTGTGCAAGTCTTCCCCAAAAGACTCTCCCAATATGATAGAGCCATACCAGAAAAATCCATCTTTATCCGAGCAACTCAAGCCTTTATCCAAAACCACCCTCTCAGAACCCACCAAGGACCAAACCCAGCTCATGTCTAAGCCAAAGTCCACATGGGTGAACCCCACCAGGCCGAAACGCTCCGTGCTCTCCCTTCAGAGGCATAAACGTTCTCCTTACTCATACAATCCTCAGGTCAGAGATCTCAAGCGCTTTGCTCAGAAGCTCAATGACTGTGATGAAGCTGTTTTCTTGGCTACTCTTGAGGAAATTCCACACCCACCCACCAGAGAAAATGCACTTCTAATACTTAACTGCTTGAAGCCATGGCAGAAAACGCTTTTGTTCCTCAATTGGATCAAGACCCAGAATTTATTTCCCTTGGAAACTATATTCTACAATGTCACAATGAAGTCTTTGAGATTTGCAAGACAGTTTCAGCTCATCGAGGACCTTGCCCATGAGATGATTAGCAATGAGATTGAGCTTGATAATATCACATATTCCACCATCATTACTTGTGCCAAAAAGTGCAATAATTTTGACAAGGCTGTGGAGTGGTTTGAGAGGATTTACAAGACTGGTTTGATGCCTGATGAGGTGACTTACTCTGCTATCCTTGATGTGTATGCGAAATTGGGTAGTGTTGAGGAAGCTTTAAATCTGTATGAGAGAGGGAGGGCTGGTGGGTGGATACCTGACCAGGCTACATTCTCTATATTAGCGAGGATGTTTGGTGCATCTGGGGACTATGATGGTATTAACTTTGTGTTGAAAGAGATGAAGTCTGTTGGTTTGCAGCCTAATTTGGTAGTGTACAATACGTTGTTAGAGGCAATGGGTAAGGTCGGGAAGCCAGGTTTGGCTAGAAGTTTATTTAAGGAAATGGTTGAATCTGGGTTAACTCCTGATGAGAAAACGTTGACCGCACTTGTTAAGATTTATGGCAAGGCGAGGTGGGCTCGAGATGCCTTAGAATTGTGGGAGCAAATGAGGTCGAACAGGTGGCCAGTGGATTTGATTTTATATAATACTCTATTGAATATGTGTGCAGACCTTGCATTGGAGGAAGAGGCTGAGAGGCTATTTGAGGACATGAAGAGTTTAGAGTATTGTAGGCCGGATGGTTGGAGCTATACGGCAATGCTTAACATATATGGGAGTGGAGGAAAGGTTGAAAAAGCGGTTAAATTGTTTGAAGAAATGTCCGAGTTGGGTGTTGAGCTCAATGTGATGGGCTGCACATGTTTGATTCAGTGCTTAGGAAAGGCCAAGAGAATTGATGACTTGGTTAGAGTGTTTGCTGCATCTGTTGAAAGAGGGGTTAAGCCAGATGATAGGCTTTGTGGATGCTTGCTTTCTGTTGTTTCTTTATGTGAGGAAAATGGAGACATGGATAAGATTCTTACTTGTTTGAACCAAGCTAATCCAAAGTTGTTTTCCGTTGTGAAGTTGGTAATTTCTGAGAAAACTAACTTTGAAACCTTGAGGGATGAGTTCAAGAGCATTCTCGGTGAAACTGCAGTTGACGCCCGAAGACCCTTCTGTAATTGCTTGATTGATATCTGCCGAAGCAAGGAGCTTGACGAGAGAGCTCATGAGTTGCTCTACTTGGGAACCCTGTATGGGTTGTACCCAAGTTTACACAGTAAGACTGTAGATGAGTGGTGCATGGATGTTAGGTCTCTATCTGTTGGTGCAGCTCAAACAGCACTAGAAGAGTGGATGGGAACTCTGTCCAAAATTGTTCAGCGTGAGGAGGCATTACCGGAGTTATTTTCAGCTCTAACTGGCACAGGAACCCACAAATTCTCTCAAGGACTGGCCAATTCCTTCGCTTCTCATGCCAAGAAACTTGATGCACCGTTTAGGCAGAGTGAAGAGAAAGTTGGTTGCTTTGTGGCAACTCGGGAAGATTTAGTGTCATGGGTGCAGTCACGGCTTGAAAGCCCTGCTGTTACAGCGTAAATGTTGATGATGAACCAACAGTAATTACAGTGGCGTTAGCTTCCATCATTTCTTGCTTTAGTCATCCATCTAAAAAATGTCAATTACAATTATTTATAGGTTTCACCATATTGCAGACCTTCATCTGCTTTCTAGTTTTCAAATTCAGCAATGTCTTATCTTTGATGTCAAACCAGATTGTGCACTTAGATTTCCTTCAATTCCTCTGAAATGCAATAATCAAATCATTGTTCTCCTTCAAGAGGCGGGGCGAAGTGATTTTACGAAGTTAAATTCGTTCAAAAAATATTACATTATATATCGGAAACTAAATGCTTACTTGGAAAGAACTTGCGAGGATTGAGAATATATATAGTTTGCCACCGTGATTTTGAACATTAAGAATCATAACTTACATGCTCTTTAATTTCTTTTTACCGTTATTGGTTATAAAACTAAAATTTTACGAATCGAGAAATTAAAAAGAAAAATACCATAGATACAGGAATTCCATACACTGATGTGGTGTGCTACTCTCCTCCCCCCATTTTTCCCTCTCTCCCCCCTCTTCTCATGCCTCTCCTCTCCCCCTTCTCCAACCCCTCTCCACCCCCTAGAGAGAGAGAGAGAGAGATCGTACCTGCCAATGAGGGGAGACAGCAGCGACAATGATGTTTCGACATTTGATGACGGAGGCAAGGAAGATGAATAGATTGCGGTGAAGGGTAACGTCAGCGAGGGTCAAAGAAGGTGAGGGGTGCGACAATAATGTTGGGGACGAAGATTCAGCAGCAACGTTGGTGAGAGGCTGCAGTGGCAATGTCAATGAGGTACATGGAGAGAGAGGAAGAGAGAAGTCGTAGCATAACTGACATTTGAGATTCTTTTGTATCTATAACAGCCCTCGTTAAAAAATATATATGCCCGCAGATCAATAAACTTCAAATTGAAACTAAAATGTATCTTTAAAGAGCTTAAATACACTTCTCTAATCCTAAACACGGTTACCTCATCGAAACTGTCGAAGTCCCTCTCTTCGGCCATGCACTCCCTCTCCCCGAATCTCTCCTCAGAACAAAAACAATTGGTTTTAATTTCACGTCTCTTCATATTATATAGTGCACCATCGTCTTTATATTGCCATGACCTTACAAAACTGCAGAATTTTCCTTCTTTTCTCGTATTCCACTTTTATCCGAACTAATAGACCCAAACTCATTGACTGATTTTTTAATGTCTTTGAAAGATGATAATTCTATAACTAATTTCATAAGCACAAGGCTCACATTGTTCTAAGTAAATTGCCAACTCTTGTAACCCGCAGTGGTGAAAATCCACCACAAAAATTATAGTAGCTCATTGTTGACAAGAAGGGAATCATCAAGTTCTGTAAGTAAATCTGTAACCCCCACCAATTTACAACCACAATTTCTAGGCCTTTGTCAAGGAAGAAAGAAAGAAAAAGGGCAACTGAATAAAAAGACTTGTCCTGAGCAAAATTTCTATTTTTTTTTTCTTTCTAACAAAAAAAAAAAGTCTAAAAAGGAGAAGAAAAAAAAAGATTTGTTTTTCTTTTTCCTCTGCAGAGCATTTCCCCACCAGTCCACCATCCCAGATTCCCCGTTTTCAACCTTGAACCAATTCTTTTTGGCATCTACTCGAGACCTTGATGAATATCTAAGACTAGCCTTTTGCCAGTATCATCCAGGACTCCCTCTATTAGCTGTATTCTTATGCTTTGCAACAGAAAATCAAGCTCATTTGTGAAACTTTGGCTACCCGCTGCGACTGGCTCGAGTTGAAAATTGGAGCTGCCATTTCATTAGTAGATCATTCGTGTATGAAGCTTTCACAGGTACTTTCCCGATGACTTCCAAATTCTTCCTTCAAGTGATATAACCATAACAGTGACATCGTCATGGTATTTTCTGCGATCTCCTTGCGGGATGTCCAATAATTCATGAAACTCCAATCCTGCAAAGCAAACCACGGCAAGTTTACTACCTGGAAACGCACAAAATAGAAGTAGACTGGAAATCATTAGACTTGAGTGATGTGGAGAAATGAACACAGGGTGAATGGAGTGATCTCTACTCTCATATGGCTCGCATTTATTTCCAAAGATCAAATTTAATCTCAATTAAAAGAATAGATAGAGTTGACTAGAGTCCGTGTTGACATCAAATAATTTTTCTACCAACTCTTTCATCATCTCTAAGACCACTTTTACAGTTCACATATAAACATCAGTGTTTAAGAAATGAATTACGAGATATTAATGGTAGGAAAACTATGTACCAGCTTTCTTGGCTGCACGAAAAAGAAGCTCCTCTATCAAATGTTGTGCAGGATCTCCGTCAGGAAACTTCTCCATGAAAATCTCAACAAGAGAAACCACTTCCTGATTACTCAGATACTGATATAGACCATCAGATGAGAGGATTAAGAACTGATCTCTAGGACAGAGTCTATGGTGACGAAGAGAAGGTGAGCAGGATATGTAAGGGGCAGTACCAACGTACTCATTCCGAAACATTTCCAGCAGTGCATCATTCAATTTGGGCTGCACCAACATGTACATCATGTTATTATGCACATCTAGACACTGACAATATATGGCATCCAAATAAACCAAATATTAAAAGCTTCATTAAGTGGACATGACACAAGCATGACTCTTTTGGCTGCACTTGCGAGTTAGCATATGCTTACACCACCACCACCAGAATATTCCACTTTGATTCGATTGAATCATGCAACACATGATTTATTGTGTGAAATGCACACGGGGATGTGCAAAATCAAATCTGACATTGTACAACTTGAAGCAATAAACCGGGGTGGATGAGCTTGGTAAAGATGGGTTACTCCATTAACCAACAATTTAGTTTCACACAACAATCCAGCAGATGTGAAAAACATCATGCACGAATATCAGAATATATCAAGATACCGTATAATTTTCAAAGCATGAAGATTTACTCCTATGAAACTACCTATGAACTATCCCCCTATATTATTATTAAATGAAAACTAATGCTATAAACTTATATAATCATTTTTTTAATAATAATATGCATATTTAAGTTAAACATATAATAATAAATGGAATTATTAAATGAAATTTTTAAAGAAATTTATACTTTTTGTTCAAATTTAGTTTTCCTAATGTGTTTTTTTTTTCTCAACCTATCATTTTTTATTTGGCACACCATATAAATAGCTCTTTGTCCTGCTCTTCATTAAAGCAAAATTATGAGTTCTCTAATCATTAACATAGAAAGAAAGAATAGTTATAGGGCTAGGACCAAGTTGCTCAGCACAAATTTTGGCAATCGCAATACCGACATTGATACTTCTCCAAAGGTTCTATTTATTATAAAATGCCTAAATGAATTCTAACTTGGAAAATTCTAGGTCGCCCCATCTGCCCCCCCCCCCCCCCCCCCCCCCACACAACCAACAAAAAAATAAAAAAGGTTGAATCGTTTAAAAAATTACTTTTCAAATTTATTAAATTTTGAAAGCTTAAACAAAACACATTCGGTCATAATGGAGGCGCTTTAGAAGGAACCTTCTAAGTTATTTACATAGAGCATTTTTTTTTTCATCTAATAACTTTGGCCATTCCTGCACATTGCATCAGTTTATAACTAGTTAAAGTATCATTCCTAAACTTGCCTCCTTTTGTTATATATTTTTTATCTTCCCTGCCCCAATCCCCAGCCCACCTCCATGATAAGGAGAGGACAAATAGGTTGGTCATACAACATACAAGTTGTACATCTTTTTTTTTAATTATTATTGGCATTGTGTGTCCGATAACAGTGTCTCAACTAATCTAGAAGGTGCACAGGCTCTCAACAAGTAGTTTCCCGCAAGTACACCTTAGGTATTCAAGAGAAAAACCCCCTAGTCTGATAACCCCTAGAGATTGTTTATACTCAAAAGGATTTGAACCTTTTGAGCCTAAAAGGATCATACCCTCGAGCCCAAACCACTTGAGCCAACCCCTAGGGGTTATATGTTGTACATCTTTACTTTATTTAGAAACTCAAAATCAGTTGGCCATTCACACACTTTTTGCTGGGCAATAGCTTTAGATTTTTATGGGCTTAGCATTCATGATTTTCTTATCTCTATTTCTTCTTCCTAACTAGGTGCTTTCTCCTTTATACCCTATCTGCTTGGCTGCACCTAATAATATTAATAAGTTTTTAATTGAAAAAATTTAAATCAATTTCCAAAATGATATTCATATGGGAAAAGAGGGAAAAAGAAGCCCAGAGCAAAAAGATGCAGAACTTTTTGTTTCTCAAATGAATAATGCGTGTGATATGTGCCAACTTGGTACTTTCAAGTGGTGAAAACTGGATCATAATACATGGTTTTAGGTTATTGATTGACAGGTAATTAATTATATATCCGTTACAGGTTTACTTAAAATATATATATATATAAACATATATGTATGCTTTACAGGTAGCCAAATGTTCCCACAGGTGGCAAATAGCCCAAACCTCACCAGGATCTTCAAACCTTTTTATGTTAAGGTATTGCCGCAAAAATAGCCATGTATATACTGCACAAGGATTTATTACACAAGCATGGAAAACACAGAAAATGCAAATTAAAAAGACAATATGATATGTGATCTGACAATATAGTTTTCTTCTTTTCTAGAAGATGTGTCTCGTCTTGATGCCATAATTTCTTTAAAACTTAGGAGTATGCAGTCATCATGCGAACAAATCAGAGGAAGTACAGATTACCAACGTTTTGATAATACTATAATGCAGACAACAGTAAGATACTTTTCTTGCTTTCCAGCAGAATAATTTTAGAAGGGAAAATCCTAATGTCAAATTACCAAGAACAACAATAAATCTGAGAACCTGTTTCAGAAATCCTGCACCGAATGCTCTGGTAACCTTGAGACGGCCTTTTACTCTATCATTGACAATGCATTGTTTGTCATCTGGGTGCTCATTCTTGATTCTTATGACTTCCTGCAGAATGATGACTAAAATTATTGAAAAAATCTGCAATATCAATCATAATTACAAAAAAGATACCCACAAACACGGAAAAAAAAAAGCATAAGAAGAAAAACATCCAAAGATTCACCATACGAGATGGGTACTCAAATCAGTGTGCAAATGAACAGATGGGTACTCAAAACTTTTCTTCTTTTTATAAGAATATAGTTTTATTGATTGTAAAGAGGCACAGCCAAGTGCATAGAAAGTATACACAAATTACACCTAGCAGCACCTACTGACAAAAAAATGGATACAAGCAAATTATGAGAAGTAGCCCCATTATAATCAATGACAGAAGCTCAAGAAAAAAAAGTGTTGAAGAAGAATCTTTCAGCTCATCCAAGGAATGGTCCTGGTCTTCGAAATATCTATCATTCCTCTCCATCCAAAGGCACCACATGATACAATGAGGAATCATTTTCCAAACCGCAGCAATATATATGTAAAGCCTTAAGATCAGTATAACGCAGTATTGAGAAAAGGAGAGAAGAAAAGCTACATACTTTACCACAAAAATAAATCTCATCCATAATTTGTAAAGCTTTAAGATCAAACCTCAAGTAATAATTTCCTAAAATCAGAAAGTAAAAAGCTTTTACATGAATAATACCTACTAGATGGAAGATGAAATTGTCCACACAAGATGAATTTGTCACTGGAAAAACATATCAGCTTAGAAGGCACATGTGCTGAGCATGATGTAGCATACACTTGAAAAGTGGCATGATCCCACAATTCAACAATGTAGTTTCTTTTTTCATTTTTGGTTTTTAGATAGAGAACTGCTACAAACACAAATAAATTACATAAAAGTAAACCCACAAACTAACGTGGTTTCACGTGATGCATTAAATCTACTTTACATTAAAAGTAACTTTACAATTTGACGTACTGCATTAAGCCACATCAGTTTATGGATTTTCTTTTATGTAATCTCTTTGTGATTAAAGTATTTCTCTTTTAGATAAGTTAGTGTGGCAATGTAGATATCATTGAAGCATATGAGATAAACAAATATAAAGGACTGTAACTGACTTAACCCTCCATGATCGTGGCTACGTCCACGCTTCAAGCCACAATAATCAAGGAAATGATCAATTTTAAGCCATGCAATTGTGCTTGATCATTCCCTCAAAAGATATAGCACAAAGCTATATAGTTTTACTTTCCTCTAATAGAAATAAACCCATCCATGGGTGCTCCCAGTGTAAAATATGAAGGCCCTACGCAATCTCAGGAGCAAGAGAAAGATCAATAGAAGTACAGGTGCAGCAGCTATTAAGAAACCATAATCAAATAACAATTTGTACAGAAAAAAAAATGAGAACAAACTATTAAATATGTGCATCAATAGAGAAATAGCAGAGCAATTTGCATGTCTAGTGACATCTATGCATCAAAAATACTGTCCACGAAAGAAACACTTGTCATCAGAGCAGATTTGGAATTTGGAAAAAAATAAATACCGCAAGGAAGCTTCTGCACATCTTCTTTCTTCACTTGGAAAAAAAGTCACAAGTGCATAAAGACAAATGAAAAAAAGCAAGCAAAGTAAGGACAAGAAATAGGAAGCTTCCTCAAATCTTCTAGTGTCACCAGTAAGATAAGACCAATGAAACATCATTTTCAAAACAAGTCACTTTTTTCTAAATAAGTTTGAATATTCTCATAACTGTCTTAGGAAATAAGAAAAAATCAAATCAAAAGGAAATCACAGATTGCTAAACTCCAAGCTCCTAACCCATGTGTACCACACTCTAAATCAGAAGACGCATTGCAGATCAGTAAGAGATTGGGATTTTTTCTGCTTTCAAGATGGCACCGAAAGCTTTAACAACTATGGTATGGATTAAAAAAAACTACACACACTCTCTTCTCTTCCAGATACCAGCTTACTAGGCAACAAAAATACTGGGTGGCAATTTCTAATGTTCAAGAGGAAGACCATCTAAGAAGCACAATCTATAGTGATTAATCACCAACAAACCTGCTTCAACCATACTGCATTCATCATTTTTCATAAGCTGGCCGCAGTAAGCACAATATTGGGATGTCCTCACTTTCTTTTCTTTTGAAGGTTTACAGGTTGCGGAAACACAAAAGTTTTGAATACCAAATATGCATATCATAAAGACCAGGGGACGCCTTTGATTTTAGGCTGTGAGCAGTGCAGAACGTGCTCATCTGCGACCAACAAGTTTTCCAAAACTGGAAAACATAAGTAGCAAGAAAATAATTGTTTGACCATAAGAGTGAAAGCTGATAGTACTAGCTACATAATCATATATTGGGCAACTTTAGTAATGATGCAGAGTCCCTTTGTAGGAAAGGCACCTTCAAGGAACATTTGGGGAGTTCGTTCCATTTCACTTACAACATTTCAAAAGATCTGAACTGGCGGCAAATACAAGGTACAAGATTTATTTCCTTTCTAAACCTCCTTAATTAAACAACAGGGAGATTGGATCTCCTATATACTATCTGTCCTGTTCACTAAACCATTAATAATCAGAGGATATCACAAGTTTGAAACACCAGAAAAATCAAGAATTGCTAATGGGAAATGGATAGTGGTCACATTGTCACAGCCTCAATAACTAATGGGACAAAGGCATGTGACCTGTGCCTAGGTGAAAGGTCTTAAATATCTTTTTATGCCAACTTTCCAGGAGTAGATCTATTATTTAACTGATTTCAGCTACAAGTGCCACCTAAAGAATGAAATTCAATATCTGGGGATTTTTAATTAAGAGATATCTGATTTTTACCAAGTACCAACTACTGTTCAAGGCAAAACAAGAGTACATAAACATCCATGTCTACAGAGGTCAGAGGGACACCAAATGAACAACAGTTTGAAAACAGACCAAGTTTTGCAGCCACGTGATTCCATCCAACACATGAAAATCAGACAGTATGTCCTTCAACAAGTTTCAGCAGTAACTATTCAAATCTCAGTGTCAACAGCCAAAAAAGGACCCAAAATTTCCAGCAAAAAAAAAATAAGGAACAGGTAACAAACTTGAGATTTTCACAAAATTCAGAACTTACATCTTCAATGCTCGTGCTGTGATCAGTGGAGACCTGCAAAGCCACCAATCTCATTGCTTGAGCAGGAGCCTCGCATGCCACTTTAAATTCCCTTTCACCCATAGCTGAGGGTTCCTCAATTATTCCCTCCATGCTTGACCCATTGTCCTCTGGCTCCCTCGGTTCGGCTGCACTTGAACCAACATCCTGCTGCTCATACTGCGCAACAATAGCCCTACTATCACCTATATTCATCACGTACACATCCTCATCCCTCATTAACACCACCAATAAACACGAACCCATTAATGCAAGCTCCGGATTCGTATCAAGAACCTTGTCTGTCATGTCCAAATAAGCGAGCTCTGTAACTTCGAGAGCCTGAGACAATGCCCTCAAAACCAAATCATGATTCACCTGCCCCTCCTTCTTCTTCCTCCCACTTCGCAAAGACCTCTCCTCAGTTCTATGCTCAACCTCAACCTTCTCTTTCTCCGCCAACCCAAACCTCCATGGGAACAGCTTCCTGCCATGACCCTCTTTGTGCTTCGATAAACCCTGCTTCAATTTTGACAGCAAAAGCCACCGTCTACTGACCGCCGAACCTGCATTGTTCACACTAAGAGCATCATCCACAGAAAACGCAAACCTATCCGATCCTGAAAGATCGAGCCCGTCTTCCGGGTCATCCTCAGCTAGAAATTCCCAGAGCCTCCGCCTTCGAGTTTCCGTTCCCTCCAATTGAAACGTCACTCTCTTGGCCGACAATCTATCAACAGGAATTGAGTCCGCTTTCAAATTCAAATCATTCCCATTTCCACCAATTTCAGTTTTAACTTCTCTCCCGGAGTTTTCCATAGATGGGTTACTTGCTAAAGCCACATTTAATGAGTTCCCGTAATTACCACCATCATTAATATTACTGCTACTACTAGTATTATTATTATTATTATTAAGATTACTGGCTTCCCCTGCTTCTTCTTCAATTTCCCAAAACAAGCCCTGGAGCTCATTGTACACGGCGCGATAGAGATTACCCATTAAGAACTCGGGCGCATCCGGCCCGTTAAACCCGTCATAAATTCCAACGAACAACCACCCATGCTCCTCCGATACGACAACGTGTACACGATCCTCGCCGGCTTTACCAAGCGCCCACTGTACGTTCTCGATCTCGTTTCTCACCTCCGTCAAATCTTCCCCATCCGTTGAACCTTCCTTGCGTCCCACGATATTGAGCACCGGGACCACCCACGGCCTCTTTTTCTCCGAGAAATTCCGGTAGAACGCCTTCCGAATCCCCGAAATGCCCTTCCTCTTCCTCCTTTTAACGTATGCACCACCGAGCGGAGCCGAGAAGGGGACCGCACCACCGGTTTCTGAGCTCGCGGCGGCGATGGTGTCGAGTGGACCTGACAGCGCGCCGCGCTCGATTGGACCCGAGAGGAAGAAACCGCCCCGCTCCATCGGGCCCGAGAGGTCTCCGCCACCCCCGCCACGTGGCACGGGCTGGAGAGGGAGCGCGCTAAACAACGACGTGCTCTCAAAGCCATTCACAATACTCCCCCTCACGCCACCACCAGCAGAACCAGTAGTGCCAAGAACAGTGTCAGTAGCATCGTCGTAAATATTGTCGAGCTGAAGGACAGTTCTTGGAGTGGAGCTGTTGGCGCTGACCGAAGCTCCGGAAATGGTCTTGAACCCGGTCTCCGGAAAACCAGGTCTGACCCTCGACCCGGACGGTTCGTGCGAGGGAGAAAAGCGAAGGGAGCAAGTAGGGGAGACAAAACGATCAGACTGAGTGGGAGAGAGGAAGCGGGCGGAAGATCGAACGTAGCAGAAGGAGTGGCCTAGGGTTTCATCTAAGGGCTCGGAGGGCGCGAAAACCAGGTCCTGTTGGTTGTGGTCGGGCTGGTTGCTTGTCCGGTTCTCCGGTCTGAAGCAAGACAGCAAGCTCGACACTCCACTTCCCATCACATTTGACGAACTCCACCGTTTGGCTCCCGAGAAAATCCCAGCTCTATAAAATTTTCCGGCAAACTCCAAAGCAAAACCACTCAAAAAAAAAAAAAGAAAAATAGAGAGAGATGGGAGAGATAGAATGGAAGTGTTATACATACTGTACTCGATATATAGCGCTTGCTTATTATAATAATATATTGGAGAAGACTGACTATCTCACCTCGGTTTTTTTAGAGAGAGAAAGTGTGCGAGTGTTTACTTTTCTCTCGATTAAATATTTAAATTTTGATTTTTTGTTTTGTTGCTTTCGTTTTATTTTATTAATTTTTTCTGTTATGTACAGTTAGCTGTTGGCTCTTGGTCGACGGTTACACCTGGCCTTTTTCAATCCATAATATACAGTGACACCTCGGATGCCAGGTGGAACATTATCTTGGGTCCATTGGAGCGTTTGATTAAGGTTTGATTTGGTAACTTTGGATCTGTCCTTTCAAATTATATTATCATCTTTAACACATTATATATATATATATATATATATTTAGAAATAGATTTTATCCATTCAACAATGTAAAGTTATAGTTATAACTATTACATATTTGAATATAATTAATATAAAATTTTAGATTTACGTATATTTTTACACGTTATTTTATTATCGATATTAATTATTTTAATGTATTTTAATAATATCATTAGTCTTGTTTTATTTGTTTAAGATACTTGTTTGAATTATTAATTAGTTAATACTGAGTTACGTTACTTTTCTTATTTGTTTTAATGAGTTAATTATTTTAATGATTGAAATTTAATTCCTTTATTTTATTATGTGAATTTATTTGATCTGCTTTCGTTATATTAATTATTGTTTTATTTTTAAATATTGTGCTTGGGTTTAATTTATTTATATTGTTGGGCTTTAAATATTTTATTTTATTGATATTAGATTATAGTATTTCAAGTCAACTTTTATTTAATTTATTGTGTTTCTTTTTCTAGTTAGTTTTTTTTCTTTTTTCTCTTTTTCTTTATCTTTTCTTTTCTTTTTCTTCCTTTTCTTTCTTTTCTCTCCTCACGGAATTCGCCCAAACCCCCTAGCCCGCGTACCCCTCCCCTATTCCCTCTTCCTCTCGCCGGTTCTTCCTTCTTCCCCAACACCGCCGCAGGCCACCCACCGGCGACACCGCCCAGCCTAACCTCACCTCCACATGCCGGCGAGTTCAACGGTACCAGTGGTGTCACCTCCGGCCACCCTACCTACACGATCCTCTATCCGAAATGTCCATTTTAGCTTCCCTTGAATTTTCCGGTCACTGTCGACCACCCCTTGGCCTCCGACCACCACCACTAGACTCTCCACCCTCCGGCGAGCATAACCCACCGTCGGTTACCCCCTCCACCCGAAATGGGTCTTAAACGGTTTGTTCTTCATCGCGCCGCTGTCCGGCCACCGTAGGCCTCACCACCACCACTAAAAGACTCCCCTCGCCCAACCGGTCATCCCCCTAACTCAATTTCCCCATACACGGCCTCACCTTCCCGGTACAACCCCAAATCCAAAAATGGGTTTTCACCCATTTTGACCCCGATCCGCCACCTTCCGATGGTTGTGCCACCACACCACCACTTCCATGAGATTCCCCACCCTTCAAAGTTTATCTCCCTAAATTTTGGTGTTAAACCGAATATTTTAACCTAACGTACATATGACCGCTACAAACACTGCAGATTAGCGTTGTTCAAGAAATTGCATTTTTACCACTTTAAATACTTTCCAAATGAATTTTAAGATTTAAATATATTTTTGGCATCATCAGTTATTGTATTTGATTATTGTTGCTATGTGTTAGTTGATGTTGGTATTTGTTGGTTGATTGGATAAATTAAATGTTGGATAATTGCTGCATGGTTGTCTACATTGTGTATTTACGCGCATGCTCGTGAAAATATTTGAAAAGTGAATTTTTGCATGATTTTGGATATTTATGTGTTAGAAATGAAAGCTGGGTTTTAAATTGAGTTTAGTGGATTTTAATGGTTTTGGGCTGAGTCATAACGGGGACGGCAATACGTAACGTCCGTTGTGATCAGCGTGTGAGTGTGTGGATGACATAATGGGGACGGCGATACGTAACGCCCATTATGGTCATTGGGTGTGCATTTCATATCAGGGACGGCGATACGTAACGCCCATTATGATTTCGAGTGTGTGTGTAAATCATATCAGGGATGGCGATACGTAACGTCCGGTATAATTGGTTTTGAGGATATTATTTTATGAAAAATGATGGGTGATTTTATTGGGTTTTTATTGTGGATTAAATTGGGATTTTGACGAGTGTGGCTATTTTATTGACTTTGAGGAAAATGATTTTAAGTTTCATGTATATGGTAAATTTTTATGGTTATTGATGTGGCATTAATGTATTTATTATCTTGGGTTTGGTTGGGTTGTACTTACCTGCGATGCCATTGTAGCGTTGTAGTTTTTTGGATACAAATTATGAAGAGGCTGAGCCTGAGGAGACGGCTCCGCCGTTAAGGTGATATTAATATTAATTTTTATTTCGAGAAATTTATTTTCTTCTTTTTATAAATATGTATTTGTTTAATTTGTATTTCAGTTGACTGTATTAATCTCCTGTTGGAGAATTTATATTAAATTGGTTTGTAAAATATTTTTAAAAATTCTGGTATTTAGATATTAATTTATTATTCGCTGCGACTTATATTTTTATGTATGTCACGTGTGTACACACGTTTGACATTTGTCGTTGGGATGTATGACCCGTGTTGTCATCATCCTGACGTCTCAATTCCCGTGTTATTTTAAGGGGAATTTGGGAGCATCACAATTAGAGTGAATTCAGATTCAGAGCACTTACTTTATATATTACTGTTCACATGAACAGTAATATGTGAAAGTGAGTGTTCTGAGTGTGGATTCACTTTATAATTTTTTTTACCTATTTTAAAAATTTTAAATTATAAACTAACACTACATACAATTAAGATTTATTAATACACAAATTTTTTTGTGTCCAGTATAATCTTAATTTCTATAACTTCCTACAAATAATTTATTTGAGAGATCACATTCTGTCTAAGATAGAGATTTTAAACATCACCTTCATAATAAGATAGGACTTTCATTCTATGAATAAATTATCTAAGAGACTATTTATTTTATATTTTTCATCTAAATAAAAGGAAAATATATCAAATGTAAATACAAAATACAAAAATCGATTATGATGATCCGTGAAGGATATGCATCATGCTAGGAGTGTGCGACTAATCAAGTATGAAGAAATCGGAAAAGTGTGTGATTCATTCTAGTTCATATAGATAATAACTCATTATTATATTTAAATAAGTACTAAAAAAATTATAAAAAAAAATTTATAAATTGATATGTTTTCATAAAATACATTATTTTATCATCGTAATATATTGCGTATATATTATTACTCATTCTCATTATTCATGATATATACACACATATATATCATGTACTAAATATCATGTCCTAAAAATAAGTCACTTATTTGAAAAATTGAAAAACCAACAAGTTCTTACTTTTATATTTAAGGTCAAACAGTTACTCAAAGTTTATTTATGTATCATTAAATTTAATTTTTTTAAAAAATCAATACTTTAAGTATCATGAGAAGAACATTGTGTATCGTGAAAAATAATGCACGAAGTTGATTTAGTCGGTTCAATCCACAAGTTACCCGAGTTGGTCGGAACATAATATGAGTAACGTTGGATTAGAGTTCATATCATATTGACTCATGTCAAATTATAGTCAATGCTAATCTTATTAGTTATTCCGTATCAAGTTCATATCAAATTCATGAGATGTTATAAAAATTAAAAATCCAATATTCTATGAAATCTATTCCATATATATTTTCTATTTTAAATCTTAAATAATTTAGAAACTTGTTTACATCTATACTGTGAGCTAACAATAAAATTCTGACGTCTTTCTTTACAAAAGAGCGAGAGATGTAGCCCGAACATCAATTGAATAGTTTAAAAAAAATCATTATTTTTTAATATATATTTTTAAATATTTTATAAAAAA
The DNA here is from genome assembly GCA_036898215.1 of Platycarya strobilacea. Classification (NCBI taxonomy): domain Eukaryota; kingdom Viridiplantae; phylum Streptophyta; class Magnoliopsida; order Fagales; family Juglandaceae; genus Platycarya; species Platycarya strobilacea. Next base: position 29,516,130 of record CM072549.1, on the reverse strand, counting down.
ATCATAATATTATTCAAAAATATTTTCTTAATTATTAAATAAAAAGAAAAATTGCATTCAAGATACAATTTTGAAATACAAGAATTATGAGACAAATCAGTAGATTTTTTTTTTTCTTAGCAAACATGTAGATATTATAAAATATATAAGAAAGAGTCATATTACAAATTAAGGAGGATCCTTTCCACTATCTAGAAACAAAATGCACCTAAAAAATAGATGAGTAGGTATGCTACCAAAAACTAGATTGATAATTGCCCATTACACCACTGCATACGAATACCAATTTGCATATCGGTATATTTTTTTCTAACTTCCAATGTTGATGGGAAGAGCGTAGATGTTGGATATCTTCAATAATAGGAGAGACCTGCCAAAAAGAGTCTTGCTTTCGAATAGCGTTGATGACCATCTAGGAGTCCCCTTCAAATATCGCTCGTTCTTGATGTCGATTTGGAGCCATCCTGGTTGCTAAAAGAGCCATATTTGATTCTGCGAACAGAGGAGATGAGGAACAAAATTTTTTAGTTTGAGTTTCAAGAATTTTACCAGAATAATCTATATAGATCACTGAGGCTACTGAAAATGTATCTCTTATGGCTACATCAAAGGAATATCTTTGAAAATCCCTAACAAAAGTTTTTAAAGCTAGTGTCGAGTTTCTTACAAACAATTTTTGGTACCTTGAATGATGACATGTAGTATGTAGGAATTGTACTTGCAATAGTTCTGATCAGTGCTATTCTTCCTGCTTGAAAGAGCATTTTTTGTTTACATCCTTCTAATTTGAGAGAAATCAGTAGATAGTCGTTGCTTCAATTTTTTTTTCATTACTTTGAAAGGGGTGCGCAAGAATTTTGATTCGGGTCGAACCTCATACCCAAAAACAAGATGCCTAATTGTCTATGTACTAGATGGAAGTGGATCAACGGTTTTGCCCATGATTAGTTAATCTTGTTCAATTTAAATAGTGAGATGAAATGAGATATTTTTAGGTAGAAGTTGAAGATTGATTAGAATATCATTAGGATATTATTTTTTATCTTATTATTATTTTAAAAACTGAAAAAAATTATTATATTTTATATAAAAATTAAAAAAAAAATTTAATGATGAGATGAAATACTTTTACTCCAAATGGAGCCAACATATGCATGGCACATACACTTGTCCTTGTCAATAAATATTAAAAAAAAAATCCAAACTTAAAGTTTACCCAACACTAATATGGTAGAATGTTTAACAAATTGATCATATTGAGAAAAGGGTTTTTTCCTCTTATTAACAGAAAAAAAAAGTGTAACGGACATGCATTGAATGTAAAACTAGTATTACATTCCAAGTATTTAAACCAACCCACCTGGGAATTCCCTTTATTAGTCTCACTAACTATAATTAATTAATTAATAAATAAAGGGGAATGATGGTCAAAAGTGTATCATAAAGGCGAACGCATCCACTTATAATTGAGCATGTTATCTGCATCCACAATTACAAATGATAGAGGCTTAGATTATATAATTTTTGATTTTACAAAGTCCATATCCAAATTAGAATGTTTGGAGAGTAAAAAACAAAAGACATATGAAATGAATTTCATGTCAAATCTTTTTATTTTAATGGAAATACGGCATTGTATTGCAATAATAATTGAAATTATATCTGTGAACAATAGATTCAAGAAAGACTCATATTATAAGTTAAACTACTCATTAATCCGTAGTTCTTTCACACACATTGTGACAAGCATTTGTCTAAACTTTTAAAACTCTTAAATAACAAAATCTTATTGAGATTTTAATTTCGATTTGTAGTTTGTTTAAAAGTGTAACCCTCTAAAAAATATAGATAAAACCAACTCCATCTTCCAAAGAGGTAAGTAATCACTACATCCATCCTCCAAATGAGGAGGGTAGCAAATTCCCATCCACTGAGGAGGAGTGAAAATAAACACTGAAATAAGTCTATTCCAATTTATTACTAGTTAACAAAACCAACTGAACAACAAATAAAATATATTAAAAAACTAAAAGTTGAAAAAAAAAACAAACGATGTCGAAATCTAGAAAGACATGCGCTTGATTGACACGCGCCATGGTGGGAGGTTCTAGGCAGATAGTAGTCATTGTCACCGATGGAGCTGGACCCTAGGACACCACATGAAACGACTGTAGGTCTCTCATGTAACGCAAAAAAAGAATTCGAGAGCTTTAACCCGCACGTAGAAGACACCCCACATCCATCAGACGACAAGTAAATCAGTAGCAAAGAGACCCCCATGTGGTGTAGGTAGTGGCTGTAGACCATTGAAAAATGGCAGCATCACTACTCCTTTTGGAATCGATGATAACATGAAAAATTAGGAAACAAAATCAAAAGAACCCCACATCCTAATTGGCAGGAGGAGGGGGACGAAGAAGGGAAAAAAGAGGGGAGGGAGGGCCCGCCCTCTTTACAATTTACCAAATATGATTTCTTAGGGGGTGGTTAGAACTTTTAGTAAGTAAGAATTTTTTAATTATTTTTAAAATACTTTATTACTATTCATTATTTTATTATTAATTTTTACCTACTTTTATTACTATACATTATTTTTTTATAACTATTTAATATTTTTTTATTACTTTTTATTATTATTCACAATTCTTTTTAATTTTTTTCAACATCCAAACTTAAATGTCTTTTATCCTATTTTCTCAAAAATAAGAACGAAAGAAAAATAGAAAGTATGTAAAAAACAAAGGATGATGGGGGCATTTTGGTCATTAAAGAAGACCAATAATGGACTATGAATCCCAAAACCGAAGAAAAGAGGTTTGACTTTGATAGGCCCGAACCCAAAAAGCATTCAGACATCCACATCAAGGATCCTGGTCGGGCATCTTTCATCCCAAATAACCAAGATAAGAACCGCACGATGAGCCTTTTACAAAATCATTGGACGGTTAAGATTTGACTCCCGATAAGAGAGAGAAATTTGTCTCTCTGTGGATTATGCCTGACCGTATCTGATTAGTCAAAGGACTCCAATTCCCCCTTTTGCTTTTGTCATATTCTCAACTTTAAAATAAAATAAAAAAACATTATTAAATACTTTAAAAACCCCAAATTTTCAAACTCCTCTTTCTTTACTTTAAACTTTCTAATAAAATTATATTTATATCTCCAATTGTCCTTTTCCTTTTTCAGTCATCTTTATTTTCTCAAGAAATGATGTTATATTTTCTGAATTTGATTTATGTTTAATTTATTTTTATAGATAGATAAGATAAAAATTAAAAAAATAAAATCTTGTTATAATATATTTTTTAATATTAATTTTGTTATGAGATTTGAAACAATTATTTTAGATTTTTAGTATTTAAAAAAGTTAAATTATTTATTTTATTTTATATAAAAATCTGAAAAAATGTAATGAAGATAGTTTGAAAAAATAAATCAGCCTTAAATCAATTAAACAAATAAAAAAATAGAATATTTATTCGAAAAAAATAATTGAATATTTTCGGTAGAAATTGATTTAAGTATATATTTTAGTTCTTTAAATAAATTAAAATTATATATTTTATTATTGGGATGTTAAAAAAGATGGCGAGAAAGAGAGAGATTTTCCCGCTTCACATGCAAAATTCTCTCTCTCTATCTCTTGTGTAAGTCAAAGAGTTTGTTGGATGCACGAATTTTTGGGACTAAACGACAAGGAGCACGTAATGTCATGCGACTCGTGTGAACACGCACATTCTGTCGTCTAGACTCTTATTATTAAAGTCATGTATTATTATTATTATTATTATTAATTTATTATCCATTAACATATTAACAAAATTGGTTTGAAGATTATTCATACGTTTTACTCAATTATAAAAAATAATTAAAAAGAGTAAAAATTCAAAATATCTTGATCGTACCAAGACAAAGTCCCACGTGGGTTAATCTCAAAGATCACATGTTCTTTTCTTTTTATAATTTATGTTAAATGGGTTTTACTAGGGCGAACACTGGAGTAATAAAATATTAGAGTTATATAAATATTTCATAAAAGCAAAGTTTAAAAATTAATATGATTAGATATAATAATGTCGCTAAGACGACAAACACCAGGAAGAGGTAAATTAGATTGTATTAAAAAATTAATAATTATAAACTAAATACACAATATAAAATATAAACAAAATACGAAGTACTAAAAAATATAAAGAGTAAAGTAAGAGAGAAATAAATTCGAAATTTAGTGAACTTTAGCCCTACTACCTATATACTCACCTTAAATTATCTTTTGATGATTTTTAAATTCACTATTCAACCTCCTTTAAGTGGACATAATAATATATTATACCTTTGAGTATTACTACTACAAAATATCCATGTAAAATACTTTTTACACTTATAATAATTTTAATACATGATGATTTAGATATATTCTCTGTACAGCACATTCTACCTGTACAAAGGTTATACACACCATTTTACTAATACAAGAGCTGACAGTAGATAGATTATTAGAAAATATTTTTCAATGAGTGAAATAAGAATAATATAATACAAATTATATCTCTCTCAAAATGAACAAGAGTTAAGGTCCAATGTTTTGATAAGGGAAATTAAAGGTTTTAAATAAATATTGCAAAATTATAATTAATGTGTGTAAGCTCTTATTGTGATTTTGAAAATCTCAATTGAACGACTATTTATAGGCATATGAGATTTCAAATTTTAAAAAAATCACATGTAAAAAATGAGTACTACTCACTTTTCAAAAATTTTAAATAAAAGTTTCCACGTTTTGCAATTGTCAATGACAATTTTATTCATATTTTAAAAATTTTAAACACAATCTTTTACATTTTGCATTTGATAAAATATGCATTAGTTATTTTTTAAAATTTTCAAATTAAATTATCTTTTTTTTTTTGCATATGTAAAAAAAAGTGTTAATAACTTTTCAAAATTCTGAAACAAAATCTACTTTATGCATATGTCAAAATGAGTGTCAGTAACTTTCAAAATTTTCAAACAAAACACACATGTGAAGAGATGACAAGTAATCATCATTCAAATTTATCAAAATTTAAATTTTTGATCATGCATGCACATGTGAAATATGATAATCCATAATTTTTAAATAATCAAATTTTAAACTTTTAATTTTCAAAATATATCATGTACATGTGAAAATTTCAATTTGATACTTCGTGAGAAAATTTTAATTTTCACCCTTAATCTAATTTTGAAATTTGTCAAAGAGATGTAGAAAATGAATCTAAGAGTTTTATTTGTAGACTTATTTTTTTATCTCATGTTTGATTCGTTGATATATTTGAGTCTATTTGTAGACAATATTGAATTTGAAACTCCTTTATACTTGAATTCATTTATTATCATTAAAATCTATATATAGATATAGAATTATATGAAACTTAAAATTTTGGGTTTAACAATATCTCTTATCAGCTGGAGGGTGCCTTGTCCTCTTACGTCATGTTTTATCAAGTATGACCCTTCACTTATTTACTGTTTTATAGGTTCCTATCTCTACTATTAAAGTAGTTTACCGTATGCTGAGTTTCTTTTTTTGGTGGGAAGCTAATGGTAAAACTAAAAAGAAATAGGTTGTTTGGAATAATATATGTTGTCCGATTGAAGAAGAGAGACTGGTGCTGCGGTATCTTAATGATATGCAAAAAGCTATTCACATGAGATTTGAATGAAATTTTATTCAAGGTAACTCTTTATGAGCTAAATTCATCAAAACTAAATAAGTGAGGTTTTTGATTGATCACTTGAAGGGAACACGATTCTAAAAAATAGTTGCTCAGTGTATTCTTATGCTTCAAATAATTCTAAATGGAGGATTAAGGAGGGTAATATTTTATTTTTGGTATGATAATTAGAAGGACAATGGCTCTTTGATTAATGATATATAATTGGTGGGTAATCCCCTTCTTAAAGTTAAGGACTGCAAGCTCTCTAATAGTTGAGATCTTGATTTATTAGAGAGTCTATTGGCCATGAAAATATTAATGATATTTTGGCTATTTTATCCAAAAGTAAGCTAGGGCTAGATGTGTTGGTTTGGGCCAAAAATGAGATAGGTTACTTTTCTACTAAATCAGCCTAAAATTGTATCCGTATTTAGAGTTCTTCTTTTGAATGAAACTTTGGATGTGGCACAAAAATCTTTATCTCAAATTGTCTATTACAATGTGGAAGGCGTGATATATGGCTCTAAGTGGGGATGATAGACTCCATCGCATTAATATTCCCATCATCTCTAAGTGTGATTACTATGATTTGGTTTACTTTCGAAAATATATGGCATTCTTCTTGGCCATACTTGGAAAGATAATGTATTGACGTAGTTTCATCATACTAAAGGTTATTCTCAAGTGGGCATCATTGTAGGTATTCTACCTACTTTTATTACTTGGAGGCTTTAAAAAAAAAAATATTTAGCCAGGATGGAGGGGAAATCGAAAACTCTTCAAGAGGAGATGCATTCGATTTATAAGTGGATTGAAACCATTTGCCAATCGGATACTCAATTTAATAACCTCTCTCTTTTTGATTGCTTAGTCCTAAAGAGATTGAGAGTTAATCCTATGCCTCCCAGGAGGTCTCGGTGTAAAACAGTTACATGGCATAAACCGCTCCTTAGTGATATAAATTGAATACGAATGGTAGTAGCATTGGCAATTCGGATTCTAGTGGAATTGAAAGTATTATTTGAAATGATAAAGTTCATATAATCCAGGCGTTCTCTTCTCCCATTGGTTTTGGGTCCAAAAATAAAGCAAAATTGTTAGCTCTTCTTCGAAGTATTCAGATTTAAATATTACAAATGTGATTATTAAGTTGGATTCTATGGTAGTTATCTTATGGTGGTACAAACAGAAATGTGGTGTGTGGTACTTGGAGGATTATTGAGATGAGATTATGGATTTTTTGGGTTCCATGACTTATCATGTGCAACATATATATAGAGAAGGAAATCAAATAGTGGAATGGCTGGCTAAAAAAAGTGCAATAGGTGAGAATGTGATTTATAGCTATTTATCAAAAATGCATAGGAGATGTTCAGATCATTTGCCAATATTACCCTCTTCATATGAGAGTGTTCAAAGAGCAAGAAGGAAGTCTTTTTCTTTTAGGTTAGATGTTTGTTGGATAAAACAGGAAAAATGTGAAGAGGTAATAAAGGGGGGTTTGGAGAAAGAGCAATTTATAACAGAGCCTTTCAGAAGGGTGTAGTCTAGCCTGGAGCATTGTAGTAGTTATTTGAGCCATTGCTTCAAGGAGATGGATAAGGAGAAGCAGGAAGAAATTGAAATATTGATAGGAAAAATAAAAGAGATTCAAAATAATTTTTGTCAAAGCAATATGGGGGAATTGAAGAAAATGTAGGAAGAGATTAGGTTGTTGTTTGAGCAGGAGGATATAAGATCGAGGCAGAGGGCAAAAATAATTTGGTACAATATAGGAGATAAGAATACTGAATTTTTCCATGTGTGCTAACCAAAGGGGGGAGAAGAAACAAGATTACCTCTATTAAGGATAACCTGGCTATTGTATGAGAAAGTTAGAAGGAAATTGCTGCTACTTTAAAGAACCACTTTTCATATGTGTATACTAGTTCCATACCAACAAATACAGGTATATTTGATTGTATAAAAACCTTGGGATCCAGAGTTTCTATGAATGAGTTTTTGGAAAACAAATTAATCAAAGAAAATGTAGAAGAGGTAGTGAAGATGATGGGTGCTCTAGAGGCTCCAAGACTTGATGGTTTCAAGACTTGCTTCTTTCAATCTTTTTGGCATATGGTGGGAGATGAGGTTTGCAATGTTGTGTTGGACCTTTGGAATGGAGGTTGTTTGCAAGATTCAATGAACCAGACTTTTATTGCATTAATTTCCAAGGTGAGTAATCCCAAAAGTGTTAATGGATTTCGACCAATAAGTCTTTGCAATGTCTTGTATAAGATAATTGCTAAGACTTTAGCTAATAAGCTGAAAATGGTACTTGATGAAGTGATCTCTAGAAGCCAAAGTACCTTCATACCTAGACAGATAATTACTGATAATGTGATAGTAGCATATGAGGTATTGCATACAATGAAGTGTAGGCAGAAGGGGAATGTTGGAAGTATGCTGTGAAATTAGACATTTTCAAGGCTTGTGACAGGAATGATTGGAGATATCTTGAGGCTGTCATAAGGAAATTGGGGTTTGGGGAAAGGTGGACAGGCTTAATAACGAAGTGCATTACATTAGCATCATATGTTGTGATAGTATATGGAAAACTAGGTGAGTTTATCACCCCAACAAGGAGATTAAGGCTATGAGACCTTTTGTATTCTTATCTCTTTTTATTATGTACAGAGTGATTGAGTTCCTCACTTGACAAGGCATGAGAAAGTAATGAATTAAAAGGTATTTTAGTGGCTAGGGAAGGGGTTAAACTGACTCATCTCTTATTGGCTGATGATTGTATAATTTGTGGAAAAGCTACTTGGAAGGAATGGCAAAAAATGAGTGGAATCTTGGAGAACCATGAGAGGGCATTTGGACAGAGTCTTAATAAGCACAAAACTTCAATTTGTTCAGCCCAACTGTTGATTCGGAGGTGAGGAATTGCATAGTAAAGGGTTGTGGGGCTCGAGTGCAAAGTAATTGTGAAAAATACCTTGGACTTCCAATTATGGTGGGTAAAGCAAAGTATCAATCATTCTACAGCATTAAAGATAAATAGTTGGAAGAACCAATCTTGTCTTCTTTTAGTAAAGAGGTACTGTTAAAGGCAGTGATACAAGTTATTCCTACTTATTATATGAGTGTATTCAGGTTGTCTAAAAGGTTGTGAAGTGAGCTATCATCCCAAATGGCAAGATTTTGGTGGGGGTTTAAACAAAAAGACAACAGAATTCAATGGAGGAGTTGGGCAATAATAGGATTATCAAAAGCTGATGGAGGTATGATATTCCAAGTTTTAGAGGCTAAAAATCAAGTTCTTTTAGCTAAACAATGTTGGAGAATGATAAAGAATCCAAACTCTATGACTGCTGTGATTCTTAAGGAAATGTATTTCATAAATTCTGATTTACTACACTCCTCATTACGTTTTAAACTTTCTGTTATATGGAGAAGTTTGTGAAACTCATTGAAGTTGTTAAAGAGTGGGTTGGTTTGGAAGGTAGGGGGTGGCAAGCATATCAAATTATGGGAAGATAAATGGGTGCCTCAAGCCACAACTTTTAAATTCAATCCTCTATGAAGGCTGTCAAATGAAGCAAGGGTGGAGGAGCTTATTAATAATGAAAGAAAGGGGTGGAAAGTGGAATTAGTTCAAAGAATTATGAAGAAGGAGGTAGCTAAGATGGCTTGTAATTTGCCTATTAGTCTATTGGGTCTTCCTAATAAACAAATATGGGCATTCACAAAAAGTGGCCAGTTTAATGTGAAAAATGCTTATCATGTTGAGGCCAATAGAAAAAGAAAGGAAAAAGGGGAATGCTCTCAGAAATGTGCTGTGAAATGGAAGAAGTTAGGGAGGTTAAGGGATGGTTTGGATTGGGAGATAAGATGAGTTGATATAAGTTTTGAAAGTTGAATAAAATATTATTTTTTAAATATTATTACTATTTTAAAATTTGAAAAAGTTGTATTGGAACTTGAAAAAATTGTATTGAGATTTGTGTTTTGTATCAAAATTTAATAAGTATAATGATGAATTTGAGATGAGTTGAGATCATCTCAACTCCTAATCCAAATCAGGCCTAAATGTTTTTGGAGTAGTTAAGATTTTTGTATAGAAGGCTACCACAAACTGTCTTCCAACAAAGATAAATCTATTGAAAAGGAAAGTGCTTAATGCTGCGCGATGGCCAGTATGCAGAAATTCTGAAGAAACAATATGTCATGCATTATGGAGTTCTAGAGGGGTTGGTGATGTATAGGCAACTGAAAAGAGTCTAGTGCAAAAGTGGTATAGCAGTGAGAAAGATTTTTTCGAGATCTGAATTGAATGGATGGCTAAGTTACCTCAAGACCAAGTGTAATTGATTGTTGTGGTGCTAAGAAGAATATGGATGGACGAGAAGAAGTTGTTTGGTTTTTTAAAACAAATTCAAAGGGCCTAATGAGGTATTGAACCAAGCTGTTGTTGGTTTGAATGAGTATCAACAAGTTTAAGAACAAAAAAGGAAATGTTAGGGAGGTGAGGAGCAAGGTAATAAGATGAGCTTTTGGACACCACTTGGCGTTGGGGTAATGAAGGTTGATTGAGATGCGGTTTTGAAAAAGAATGAGAATAGAGGAGGATTGGGGGTGGTCATCAGAGATAGTGATGACAAAGTCTTGATTTCACTATTGAGTTCAATAGAGAAGATCTCAAATCCTATTGTGGTGGAAGCCTTTGCATTATGGAGAACTTTAAAGCTATGTGTTGAAATGAGCTTTAATGAAGTGCTATTAGAAGGGATGCTTTAACTGTAATTAAAACTATAAATAACAAAGAGGAGTGGTGGGAATGGTATGGATAGATGATAGAGGATATGAAGGCTGTGTTACATAATAGAAGGAAGTGGACAGTTGGTTTTGTTAATAGAAAATGTAATTGTGTAGCTCGTAGTTTAGCAAAAATAACATTACATGTAAGGGAAGAATTAGTTTGGATGGAGGAGTGTCCTCAAGAAGTTCAAAGTAATGTTAACTTTGACAAATGATGTAGAATTATGAAAAATGATACTTTGCTCACTAATTTTGATATTGTTATAAAACTAAAAAGAAAACTACTACTATTGTAATAGAAATATAAAAGAAACTTTTAAGAACTGAAACTTTCTTTCTCTCTCTATATTTTCTTATGAATTTCATTACAATTGAAACCCATATTTATAGGCGTTGAAATTACTATGCAAGTTACTATACAAGTCACTATGCAGATTTTAAAATAATAGTGGTGGGATCATTTACATAATTTTTAGTGGTGGGACAGGGGGCGGCTGCCGACGGTAGAATTAATTCATAACACTCCCCCTTGAATGACCACCCATAAAGAATCTACCTCGTTAAAACCTTACCAAGTAAAAACCCAGTGAGAAGAAAAACCAATGGCGAAGGAAAAAGAGTACAGTCTTCTTATGTATCCACAAGTGCTTTAAGATTGCCTCATTAAAACCTTGCAAAGGAAAACTCAATGGGATAAAACCTTAGCAAAGGAAAAAGAGTACAATCAACACAAGTCTTCAGGAATTTTACTCCCCCTGGAAAGTGCATGACGATAGATTTTTGAATTTTCATATTTTAATATTCTGCACAATTTTCTTGAATGTCGCAGTTGGTGATGCCTTCGTGAATAAATCTACCAGATTATCATTTGATCGTATCTTTGATATATCCTCTCTTGATTTGAATGATACAAGTAGCATTATCTTCGTATAAAATTGTTGAGCTATCATTGATTTCAGTCAAATATACTCTCGACTTGTTTCATGAATTGCAATAATCTCTGAGTGATTTGAAGATGAAAAATAATATCTGGTTGACAAACTTAATAGAAATCTGATACCTGCAATAATACTTAAACTCCCCCTGATAATATGCGTTAGTATTTCAAGTAATAAGCAAATATGATTTCAGTATATATAACAAGTTAAGAATTCAAACACGATCTCCAACTAAATAATGCATTAGAGAGAGTATGATAATATTTTCATCTAAAATTTTCTCCCCCTCATTCGGCATTATTAGGAAGAACTTGTTTATATATGGCGGAAATAACATTGGAAACCATCTATGTATGATAAAAGTTGTAAAAGCTTTGAGGTTTAATATTATCGGTTCGGCGGAAAATCAAATTCGCTTGACATTGTGGACAAACAAGATCTTGAAGAGATTTGAAGGCTTCGGGTTGTTGTTTAAATATAACCAATTTTACCATTGGTTTAGTCCAGCAAAAAGATCTCGCATTCCTCATAGATTCAGTTGTTGTTCATCCAGAACGATATTATGTCTGATAGAAATTCTAATGTTCCAGATTTAAACCACGAACCTTTTATACCTCAACCATTTATATTTTCTCCTGAGGCTGTAAATACCATGATAGGAGCAGAGATATATCTTTCTAGTAATTCTGATCATGAAATTGTTGCAGCATCAAGAACTCTCAGTGCTCAATATGCTGCCTCTCTTACAACCATGTCTCAGAGGCTACTGGCGAGAACGAGTGAGGTTGATCATCTTAAAAATCAAATATCTGAGTTGTATCAAACGCTTGCAACTAAAGATAGAAAAAATAAAGATTTAAAACAAGAAAACAAGGAGCTGAAGAAACTTGTAGACTGGTATTCTCATGACCTGAAAACACGAGTAGAAGAGTTGGAACGAGAGAGAGCTCATATACAAAGTCAACAACAGCAGCTAACGGCAGAGATTCAGCGTTTACAAGAAAATAGGGATAGCTGTAATTAATCTCGCTGGCTTTTGAAATTATGCATCCAGCATATCTTGTAAAGTGAGATTTGAAGAGATGATGGTTTGTCTTGTTCTTATTTCCATTTCTATAAGAACTGTCTTTAGCTTCATTTAGTATGCATCAAATCTTCTTCTCATATCTATAATTCATCTGTATTTGTATTCTTATTCTACAAATTTCCAATGGCTCATCAATTTCCTTTTACTATTTCTCATGATCAACATATGAGGTATCCTTCACCTCAATTACAAGTTGTTCCTACATCTTCCGCAAGTGCCATGTTGCAGCAAGCAAATGATCTGGCTAATAAGTCAGATCGTGAAGCCGTTTATGAGCTGGTGACTCTCGACACCCGATACTCCTTCTCTATTGTTAGATTTTTCAACCGATTACAATCCAAAAATCGTGAGATTGAGGAGCTTAACGAAAAAGTTTCTGTACTTCAATGACTCGTTCAAGAGTCTGACAAAAAAATTGCAGACTTAAAGCAAGAGAATAAGGATTTAAAATCCTTACTTGCCTCTTCATTTCGACTGCCTAATCCTTTAGATAAGGATGGTATGTTGCTTTATGAAGAGCAAATGCATTTGAGAGATGAGGCTAAAAGTCTCAAATTCTTGTAACTCATCTATGAATTGAATAATAAGATCTTTCCTTTTCAAATGCATTCCTTGAATTTATAGCAACTCTTGTAATCTTTTCAAGAGTTCTAACAAGGTAAATCATCAACGTAAACTGCAATAATGGCAAATCCAAATTTTGATAAAACACATGGACATATAGGATTATTCTTAAATCCTTCTTTCAATAGATACTTGTTGATTCAATTACACCACATGTGTCTGGATTGCTTTAACCCATATAAAGATCTTTGAAATTTTATAAAGTACATACTCCTAAATATAATTGGATTAGATGCTTCAAGTATCGTATATCTTTATATATGTAATAATCTAATGATCCTTATAAATATGCAGTGACCACATTCATTAACTGCATATCTAATCCTTTTGTAATAATCAAATCAATTAAAAATATGAATGTGATTGCATTCATACCAAGGAAATATGTTTCCTCATAATTGCTCGGGTTTCTACAGGAAACCTTGTGCGAAAAATTATACCGCACAATTTCATTTCGCATTACACTTTCATATAAATACTCATTTATATCTGATAAATATTACACCCTTTGGTGTTTGGACAACAGGTCCAAATGCATCTCGCTTCACTAGCGAATTTAATTCAGTTTTAATAACTGCTTTCCATTTTGGCCAATCATTTCTACGTCGACATTCTTCGACGATCTTTGGCTCACTTTCTTCATTATTTCTGGTAATATCAAGTGTTATCATATATGTTGTCAACAACAGTTTTATTTCTATCTATAAATTTTCCAGTACTCATGAAATGTATTGAGATCTCATTGTTGCTCTCCAGGGGAAAACATTTCATGAAACACCTCTACAGGAGGTTCCTTTTCAGGAGGTTTATACTCTTCAGGAGTTATACTCTTCAAGAGTTACACTCTTCAGGAGGTTTCCTCTTCAGGAGGATTATATTTTATACAGAAAATACAGTCTCTGCATGAGCACCGATTTTTATTTTTCTTGTGCACCAATAGGTCTTCAACGCTTCAGGTGTATCTTAGACTCATTTATTACTGTTTTAACAACTCGTCCTTCAGAGATTTCAATTCTTGCTTAAGCATTAACAGCAGTGATATATGATTTTACAACACATTTAGTGACAGTAAATATATCATGTAATTGATTTGCAACACTTTGCAGATAGATAATCCTCTGAACTTCTGGTTCACATTTATTTATAAGAGGATCAAATTTAAACAGGGCTTTATTATCCCAAGTAATTTCTTGTCGTGCTTCAGGCACCGATATTTCATTATTTCAAAACATGATGAAATATTAATAAGTTTATATATAAAAACTTAGTATAAGTAAGTCAAGTGTTTGGCCGTACAACAGGTACGTGACTACTGTTTAGTCATATTACATTTATGACAAACATCTTCATCTTTTTATGAAGAATTATTCTGAAAACCTTTACCCTTCTCTGAGTTGGATCACTTATGATGATACGATATATTTTTATCATCTTTAGTGTTGTCGCTTTTGGGATCAACACTTCTATAATTTTTCTACCAGTCTACGCCCTTAATTCCTTTGAAAGGATACTCTATTCACTTCTGGGAATTGTGTAAATTCGATATCATTAATAGAACGTAACTGGTATAACAAAAACTCATTATTTAGCTCAATCACTGGAAGACAAAACAAAAAGTTCAGAATATTTGTTGAACTTTTACTCTCGATATTGCTAATGCAGGAGCACATTTGAAGTATGAAAAATAATGTCTTCTTTTATATATCATCATCAGTGACATTTTCACTGCATAATTTTAATATTGAGCTGATTTTAAAGAGTGCAAAATATTCAATACTACTCTTAAAATCTTGTAACTTCAAGTGCAATAAATCATAATGATCTTTTGAGAGGATTACATCTTCTGGTGCTTATATCACTCTCTTAATTTATTTCACACAGTAAAATGATTTTTCATCATGAGATACACAGCACGGTCCTTCAGGGACACATGGTTTTCTTCTATAATTATATCTTTTAAGTTCATCATCATATCCAAATAGATCTCATCAAGGATCTGGATAAATAACATTTTTCAGAAATGTCAATAGTAATAAATCTTAATATTTGACATTATATTACAAAAATAAATCTGTGAATTTAAGAAATATATTCACATTATCATGAGAATAAAAATAAAATTTTATCAAGTAATATTCAGCAATATTACCTTTAATATTTATCTCAATAACTGCAAATAATATATTGAAAAACTTACTTGAAGTAGAAGACCACTAGCTTTAGTATCGGTAGAATCTCGTGCTGATAACGTGTTATAAAACTAAAAAGAAAACTACTACTATTGCAATAGAAATATAAAAGAAATTCTTAATAACTGGAACTTTCTTTCTCTCTCTATATTTTCTTATGAATTTCATTACAATTGAATCCCATATTTATAGGCGTTGAAAATACTATGCAAGTCACTATGCAAGTTACTATGCAAATTTTAAAATAATAGTGATGAGGTCATTCACATAATTTTTAGTGGTGGGATAGGGGGCGGCTGCCGACGGTAGAATTAATTCATAACAGATATCTCATTTTAACATCTTATTCATTTTAATTTTATTTTAATTTTTAATTTTACTTAATAATTAAAAAAGTGATTATAAATATATTGATATATTTTTATATATTTTTAAAATATTTTAAAATAATAAAAAAAATAAGAATAATAAAAAAAATCAAATTATAACTAACGTTAAGACCAAAGGATTCATATGAGTGGCCATTATAGCACCGCCCGTGGAACTATTAATACATAAATACAATTTCAAGGTTCCCTTTAAAAAAGGGTATTAGATTCAAAATAATAGGAAATAAAAAATGGAGAAATAATTAATATTACATGTCATTGTCACCGATGGTGGCTAACGAGAAATTATGTCTCGAGGATAATTGACTATTTGTCTTAATTTTTGGATTTAAAGAAGGATAGAACTAACATGCCTCTAATTTATATTATCTCTTTATAAATGTAGAAATTATTTGGTACCATCTGATTTATTAAAAGAAATTTGAAAAATATATATTTAAAATAAAATAGAGCTTGAAAACACAAAAAAAAAATAAAAAATAAAAAATTGAAGATTTAAATCTTGGATTCCTCTATCCATTTATATTTGTGTTTTTATATATTTTTTTAGCAAGGCACATGACATCATATTGTGGTACAACATCAAAGACAAAAGTAATTATAACTTATTGTGACCAAATACTGGTTGTTGAAAATAATTTTGGCCGCATAAAATATTATTTTTTAGTGAATGAGCGGTATTAACTAGAGGAAAGATATATAATATATAAATGCAAGTTTGATTATTTACATTATTAGTATACTTTTTGACATGATTAAGATTCAATTTAGATTGAGAAGTGGTTTCAATCCATATCATCTTATCTAATTATTATAATCTTATCATATTTTTATATAAAATATAATAAATAATTCAACTTTTTCAAATTTTAAAATAATAAAAATTTTAAAAAATAATATTCTAACAATATTTTATTCAATTCTTAACTTTCATCTTAATTTATTATCCAAAAAATACTTAAATAGTTCATAAATTTTATACATTCATCAATTAATACCTTCAACTAGTTAATATAAAAGAATAGTATAAACATCTTAAGTTGATCTTTTTTCAAGTTGGTCAATGGGTATCCAAATTATTTGGGAGGGAGGAAATTTTATCATTTATATTATAATTTGATTTTGATGAGCTCCAACTATAATGTTGACTAAATATTTTTAAATATAAGCTAATATATTTGTGAAAATGAAATTTCTTCTATCTCCATCATTAGTTAAGTAAAAGAAAGTTGATATCTGTAAACAAGTATAGAGAGCACAGTACCATTCTACGTAGTACCGCTGACATGGTATATAATTTGATTAATAAAAAAAGTTTAAAACTTAAATATCTTATAAATTTAGATATTGTCCTATAAATAGTACTATTGAAAATATGTTACTGATCACGTCAGTTTGAATGCAAATTGAAGAACTCAAAAGTAACGATTCAATTGATATCCCGCTACTAGCTAGGGTGACCCGAATTTTATTTTATTTTATTTTGATGGGAGATAAAAATAAAGGAGCTATCTTTTCTCATCTTTGACACTTTTTCTTTATTTTTTTTAATCTTTGGATTGTCGAAAAGTAAAGAAATAAATATGACTTACACGTGAATATGAATAGGACAATCGTTAGAACTGATCATTAGGTCTCAAACAAGGGTCGTTGTATATGAAATTAGTTCCTTCTTTCTCCAAGCTTTTTTAACTATTCTTTGTGTTGTTGTTGTATTTTTTTTCTCTAAATTTTGGTGGCTAAAATTTTAATTCCTACAATATTTTAAACGTAGGTATAAGTTTCTTATTGAGGTCCATTGACCACTCTTTTAAGTATTACTACAATATTTTAAACGTTGTTGTAATTCTTTGGCTAAAGTTGTATATGTGCCCAGCTGCATGACTTGATGGAACATGTGGAGAAGCCAAGTTCAATCCCCCATGCCCCCAACCCCAATATCAAAAAAGAGAAATAGAGTGATACCCCTATCCCCTCCCCCTGAATTAAAAAAAAAAAAAGTATTACTAAAAGCAAACCACCTACTTTGGTGGTCTTTTTCTTTTGCTCAATTGAAGAACATGTACACAATGTATTAAGATTCATCTATTGGTCAACGTAGACAAGAATTAGAGGGATGTTGGAAGAAGTAACCAAATTGAATAAAGAGTGATCCACCCGAGATTGATAAAAATTTACATCAAGAAGTACAATCATTAATTTAAAAAATTAGTTGCGGGAGACTTGTTTGAGACCTTAGAGGAATTTGCATAGGCAATAGACATGAATCTCTCCTTTCAAATAATAGCCAAGAGGAGGGGTCATGTAGACTTCCTCATCAAGGTCTCCATAGATGAAGGCATTATTGACATCAAGTTAGTGAATAATCCATTATCTTGATTCTGCAACATCCAATAAACATCGAACAATAGTCATCTTGATAGCGGGAGCAAATATCTCATGGTAGTCAAGACTTTCAACTTGAGTATAACATTTGGTGATTAGGCAAGCTTTGCATCTTCCAACTGAGCTATTGGCGTTGATTTTAGTTTTGAATATCCATTTGCAGCCCATGGGTTTCTTGCCTAGGGGAAGTGGCTCAAGTGTTCAAGTAGAATTAGCTTCTAGAGCACTGAGTTTAGTAGAAATGGCATCTCGCCCGTAGGTGTATTGAATGGCAGAAAAATAACATGAAAGATTAGTAGAAACAGTGAGAGCATTCAAGAAAACAAGATGAGAAGGTGAGAAATTGGAATAAGAAAGAAAACAAATAAAGTATGAGTAGTACTATTTAAAATCGATGTAGTAGTCTCTATATATATGGTTGGGCTTACATTATCCTAGGGATAGGGGTCGAATAATGGTATGGCAAGAACAAGTGGCAAGAGGGGGAAGAGAAGAGGAAGAGGGAAGAGGTGGGAAAAAAGTGGTAACTGGTAGGTGATGGGGAAAATGGGCAAATGGGTTCAGGAAACAAGTAAAGGGAGTATAGGTAGAGAGAGGGATGATGAATGAGGGATGTTCTGGAATTAGCCTCGTCGAGTGAAGATGCTAAAAAGAAATAGTAAAAGAAGAAAAAGAAATAATACAAGAATTAGTATTGGTGAGTTGAGGGACATAAAGAAGATTAAAAAGAAATTGAGGAACAAATAAGGCATTTTGTAAAGTGAGGTGTTTGGCTAAGACACATGTGCTAACGCCTTCGATTTTAACTTGAGTTCCATTTGGTAGAGTAACCATTCAGTCAGATGAAGAAGGAACCATGGAGGAGAACATCGTGTGGTCATGGTTGAGGTGGTTGGTGGTGCCGCTGTCCACCACCCAATCACTTCGACAATCAAAAAGAGGATGGGAGATAACATTATCGATGAAGTTTGCAGGTGGGATTGGTTGGTTTGAGCAAGTCAAGCAGTTTTTGGTAGAGGTTGGGGGTTAAACTAGGGATTGGAGAGGAAGTGTCGACTTGGTGGACTATCGGCGGCAATGAGAGAAAAGGTTTTTTAGGAGATGGTTGATATTTGTTGTGGGGCTTGCAATTGGCTGGGTAGCCAACAACTTGCCAACACTGGTCATGGGTGTGGCTATTTTTGCCACACTTAGTGCAACCACGGGCAGGCTTTGCACCGCCGCGCAAGCTTTGTACCGCCGCTAGAGTAGGTGGCCAACACATGGATTTTAAACATCATCATTGACCTGATGTGAAGAAGACATTGTTGAGTTCCATTTGGTAGAGTAACCATTCAGTCAGATGAAGAAGGAACCATGGAGGAGAACATCGTGTGGTCATGGTTGAGGTGGTTGGTGGTGCCGCTGTCCACCACCCAATCACTTCGACAACAAAGAGAGGATGTGAGATAACATTATCGATAAAGTTTGCAGGTGGGATTGGTTGGTTTGAGCAAGTCAAGCAGTTTTTGGTAGAGGTTGGGGGTTAGACTAGGGATTGGAGAGGAAGTGTCGACTTGGTGGACTATCGGCGGCAATGAGAGAGAAGGTTTTTTAGGAGATGGTTGATATTTGTCGTGGGGCTTGCAATTGGCTGGGTAGCCAACAACTTGCCAACACTGGTCATGGGTGTGGCTATTTTTGCCACACTTAGTGCAACCACGGGCAGGCTTTGCACCGCCACGCAAGCTTTGCACCGCCGCTAGAGTAGGTGGCCAACACATGGATTTTAAACATCATCATTGACCTGATGTGAAGAAGACATTGCTGCTCCTCTTGAAATAGAATGAAAAAAATCCTTGTTATGGGGAAAGGGTTTCCATGGCTAGGATTTTAGATCTAAGTTGGAAAAACAATTCATTGAGGTCAAGTAAAAATTGTTAAATTCACTCATCTTCAGCATGTTGTTACAATTCTCTAAGATCATTGGTTTTTTGTGGATGACTAAGTTCATTCCATATTTATTTGATTTGGTTTTAATAGTCATAGACATAATTATTGTGTTGCTGTAGGGATGATAACTCACACTTTAAATGGTAGATTCTAGCATTGTTGCCATGACAAAAAAGTGATTGAAGGTCAAGCCACACTTCATGAGAATCAGTATGAAAATCAAGGGAATCAGTTATGAAATTGAGGAGTCAGGTAAAAACCATGTCTTTAGTCTAGTTTCATTGTGTGTAATCGGTAAATATAAGTTCAGGTGGGGAAATGGTACTATCAACAAAAACGAGTTTATTTTTGACGTTAAGAGCATGAGTCATAATTTTTTGCCATTTGAAAAAATTGTTAGCGATAAGGAGGCCAGAGATGAGCATGAGGTTAGGAGAGTCGAAAGGATGGAGGAGATATGGGAAGAGAAGAGATTTTCAGGAGGAAGCCAATGAGCCATTTAGAGGAGGGATTGGATTTGACTCGAGATCTTGTCAAGAATTCAAGAATTTGTATTTTTGAAAGTGTTTTTTTGACATTGAGAGGAAGATCAAATAAATGGATGGAGAGGATTAATCTATCTATGATAACAAATTTGTATTTGGTATAATTTTACAAACAAAATTTATGTCAAAATAAAACTGTATCGATCATTAATCTTAGATAAAATAATACCTGGAAGCTTCCAGACTTCAGATTGAGTAGGCGAAGATGGGGGCATTGTACTGGAGTAGAGTAGAACTGTAGACGGGAGGGAAAGGGCAAAAAAAAAAAAAAAAAAAATTGCAAAAAGATCAGCTTTGTTGCTGACGCATGGTTGCCTTCTTTCACTACGTGCCGTCAAGGATTGGCACAACTAAATTCCACCGATAAATGATGCTCACAATCTTCTTCTGTGAGAGCATCTTCATTGAAATCATAATTTTTTTTTTTATATTTTTTATATATATATTAAAAAAATTTAATCATATTTAATTAAAAATAAAAAATATGAAAAAAATTCAGAAAATATTTTTTATTTTCAAAAATAAATAATAAATTCAAAATTTATTTTAAATTTAAAGGAAACTTTGGATTTAAAAAAAAAATTTGAATTTAAAAAAAACTTTAAATTTATTATTAATTTTTAAAAACAAAAAGTAATTTTTGACTTTTTTTTTTTATAACTCTTCTTCTCATTTTTAATAAAATATGATCAGATATTTTTGATATGTGTCCACAAAATAAAAATTTGAAAGAAAATTTTAATGCCTCCAATAAAAATGCTCTGATTGTTTTAAAATAAGAACAAGATAAAACTTATATGCAGCGGAGCCACGTTGGGGCAGGGGGCCCATGGCCCCCCTCCCCACGGGCTCCACCTCTATTTTAAAAAATATATTAAAAAATATATATAATATGTGTTTTTTTAAAAAAAATTAAAAAATACATTTTTTTTTTTATGATTTTGTAAGTTGATATTAATTTTATTTTGTGTTTGTCATTCTCTAAAGATTATTTGATCTTCTTCTATAAAATTAATCTAATTAAAAAAAAAATGCATCTCATATAAAATAAAATGATATAATAACATGATGACATATTTTTATTATAAATAAAAATAAAAATAAAAATAAAAAAGAAATTTGATATTTTTAATATATTTTTATTATAATAACATGTTCTTATCATATTATATATTTTTTTAATATATAAGTTGTATTAAACATTTTTTATTTTTATTATAGATTTTACTATCAAATTATTTTATACTACATAAAAAATTATATATAAATAAAATAAAAATATTATATATATTTTATTTTAATTTTACATGCTTCTAACATAAATTTTTGGCTCCGTCTATGCTTGTATGCACACAGCACATGCTGCAACCTTCACTTTAAAAGGAATATTCTGATGATCTGATTTATAAGAGAATCAAGTATTGTTTAAATTCAAGAAAAATTATTTCGTACACTTAAGAATTTCATAGAAGTGATTTTACACATTTATATGTAATTTTCTTTTGAGTGAATTTTTTGAATAACTTTTTTGTTAAATCAAAATTTGTTGGTGAGTAATGTTATACACCGTTATAAGTTATGCATATATTACACACTTCTTTTGAAAAAAATAAGATTTAATATTAAAAAATATATATATCTTAAAAATAAATCCCATATTTATTTATTTATTTATTTAGAAAAATATCTAATATTTATATATTTTATGACTGTAATTTTTGGAAAGAATAGAAAATTTGAATTCATAAACTTAGGTTGGTTTGCTTATGGAAATAAAATCAAAAATAAAAAATTTATTTAATAATATTTTATTTTATCTATTAATTTTTATCTTATTTTATCTAATTTTTAAAAATAAATCAGATTTTAATTAATTAATTAATTAAATTAAAAATTCTCAAAAAACTAACATTTATTCCTGTCCTTTTAGAGGAAACTTAACCCTTATTTTGATAGTATTTATTTAGGTCCTATTTAGATTTAGAGATGAAATGAATTGAGATGAGTTTAGTTTATTTTTTAATATTTTTATTATTTTAGAATTTGAAAAAGGTGTATTGAAAATTGAAAAATGTGTATTGAGAATTGAAAAAAGTGTATAAGAAATTATATTTTATATAAAAAATTATAAAAATATAATAATAAAATAAAGATGAATTAAAATGAATTGAGATGAGTTGACGACATTAGTGAACGCATCACAATTTGTTCCAAGTCAAATCAAAACACAAATTAAGGTAGGGTTAGGGTTGCAGGAGTTGAAAACCATGGGATGTTAGGTTGATGGCCTTCTGTTAAAAGTGATCTACCACGTCAGGCTAGTGTTTCTGTTTGGAAAATGTCTCCTCATGTCATGGACCTCGTAAACATGCGATTGTTAGAGAGAGAGAGATATGTCGTCCAAGTAACCGCCTAGAGTTTTTTGAACGATGAACTTTCCAACCATTTCAGGTCATACATTTTAAAATTATTTTTTATTTTTCTAAAATTTATTTTATTTTATTAGTATTAAACTATTTAAATTATTCTATTTATTATCTATACATCACATATTTACTATAGAAAAAATAAAAAATAAAAAATAAAAAAATAATTATTTTTGAATATCCTCTTTAAGGTTCTCCACATAAAAAAGCATCTCTCATAATGCTACATGTACTGAATGGTTTCTCTAATATGTCCTGAATAATGTAAAATTTTTTGTTTATTTTTTCAGATATTATTTCATTCATTTTTTTATATGTTTAAATATTTTAAAAAAAAATTCGCATCATCATTTAAGAATACTTTCTTAATTATTAAATAAGAATAATTTTAAAAAAATATTTAGAATTCGAGAGAAATGTTCAGGACAAATTTTCGGGATGCAAAGCATTTCTCTAATTAAACATACTTGTAGTGGTAAAAGCTTATATATATATATATATATATATATTTAGATGAGCTTCAATTCTGAACAAAATGGATGTTATGACTTCACCCACCAACTTGCAACAAAACTGGGTCCTGAAAAATTAAGTGTGGCAATGGAGTGGTTAGAAGTCGGGAGGGATTTTGTTCATCAGTGGATCGACGGTCACCAATTTTGATGTAGAAAGTGAGAGAGACTGCACTATTTCTAAATGAGATCTTCTGGGAATTGACCCTATTTGAATGAAAGTATTTTAGTTTTTGAAAGTGCTCTAATTTAAACCATCTCTGTTAACGTTATTAAAACCACGAAAGTCACGTGTGTTATATGTCTACTCCTACCTCCCTCCCTCCCTCCCTCCCTCCCCCTTCTAAAATAGGACAAAACCACGTACCAAGTTTCACCTACTTGAGCTTCCAATCTCACTCTCACTCTCACATGGAGACTTTTGGTTGTTGGGGGTTAGAGGGACCAGACCACAGAGAGAGTCAGGCAGCTAAGCAGGTGTGGGTTGACTCATTTTACATGTGTGTTGTGTCTTCCAAACCTAGAAAGAACAAAAAGGCCTACTTTTCCCTATTCTTAGGGATTTAAGTAAGGGATTTGTGTTGTATCAGTAAAAACCCAAAATGGACTTTTGCTGCAATCTTGAATTCGTTTAGAGATCATGTGACCTACACAATATCAAGGGTTCTGGCCCATTCCAAGGGCTTGTAACATCATATGGAAATATACTTGACTAGCTAGCCTATTACCGTGTCCTTTCCTATATGTTGAAATTAATGGGCAGGACAAGAATCTTGGTCTTATGTTGGCTTGTTGGCACTTTCCATGTTTTTATATTCAAGGAAAATTTTATGCTTTTCTGCAACTTATTTTATTGGGATTCTGGTTCTTCTACATCTAGAAGAGAAGACTCCAAATTGCTTCCCGGCCAAACTTTTGTGTCTCACTTTAATTCCAATACAATAATGAAATTCAGAGGAAAAACTTCTTCAGCTGGACAAAGTTGATGGAACATCTTGGCAAGATATTAAGGCAGCAGCATTACCACTCAACAAATCAGGAGCACATTCCAGAAACTTGGAGAATAATTCCACAGAATCTTCTTGTTATGAGAAAGGGTACCTAGACTACCAGGTGTCATGTTGTGATTGGTTTAGGCATTGTGTTCTGTTATGTAATATGTCTATAAATATTCTCTACTGTAGAACAGAGGTTATTGTTTCGAAAATCATTGAAATCAATACACGGCTTGCATTGAGGTCTTTACTCAAAAGATGGGTTGTGCGTGAATTTATCACAAGACTCGGTGCGAGGATTGCTTAAAAAAGTGAGAGTTTTGAATTCTTTTCCCTCTTTATTTTACTTTGGAGTGACGTTGGCGACGGTCTAACGGCCTCCAGTGTAAAGAATAGCTCTCATAAAAATACAATAATTTTTTTTTAAAAATATAATAAAAAAATATAATTTAGAAAATATAATAAAAAAATAAAAAGAAGAAAACATAATAAAAAAATACAATAAAAAAATAAAATAAAGATGATTTGGTAGAGAGGCGTTCGGCCTCAGCCCAGCCCCCGTCGCCGCCGATTACCGTGGGCGACACCGCCCATACCATCGAGAATGTTTAGGACACATTTCAAGTTTAAGGCTGTCTGGTGAAGGTGGAAGGTCGCTGGGAGTTGCCGTCGCAAGGGTTACGCGGGCTACGAAAGGCCTTTAGGAGCCTTTCTCCGCTATACCTCTTGTAGAATCTCTATCACTTTCTTTATGGGAGGACTTTCCGTATGAGCTAACTTTCCTTATGGGAGGAAGAATCGACGGGCACCACCACACATTGGATTTCTCTTATTAATGAGTTAAATAGTAGGCAGCTTAGTTCGGTAGGCGGTTTTGAAGGGTCGGTCCGACCGATCATCAAGATATTCCTTTACTCTATCTAAACCATGTAGAAGAAAAGTATAAAATAGTCTTGGACTTTGTAGGTATGGCATGCACTATTATTCTTACAAAAAAAATTAGGGCCGTTATTAGAAGTCAACTTTATGAGCTTGATTTTGCATAAATGCAGGAAATTAACGTGATTGCTTACCCTAGGCTCGCCTTTTCTCAAGTCATATCTTGATTTCAAATTTCAATAGATTCCAATTTTTTAGAAGAGTAGTGATAGGGTGCAATACTTTTACTATTCATTTACAACTTTTAGTTTATTCAATTAAATTTTTTTTTCATTTTTTAAGTATTTTTTTTAACATTCTTAATCATTAAGAAAAAAAATATATAATTTTATTAATGTTTACATTCTTAATCACTAAATAAAATTAAAAATTAAGAAAAAAATTAAATATAAAACAAATTATAAAATAATTGTAGAATAATTGTAGATCTATCATTTCTCTTTCCAGAAAGCAACATGCAAAATAAGTTTTATGGTCTTTTTATCTGGCTGCTGCTCACGACATCTACAAGACCAGCCCAAAAGAGAGTATTAGATCGAAAGGAAATCAA
Source organism: Platycarya strobilacea (assembly GCA_036898215.1). Classification (NCBI taxonomy): domain Eukaryota; kingdom Viridiplantae; phylum Streptophyta; class Magnoliopsida; order Fagales; family Juglandaceae; genus Platycarya; species Platycarya strobilacea. The sequence goes on along the minus strand of CM072549.1, from coordinate 29,490,114 downwards.
TTGAGGAAAACCAACTGTATATGCCAATTGAGATGGACACTTCTTACTCCCCAGAAACAGGGGAAAGCATCTGGATCTTCCAAGTGGCAAAATCAAATTGCTTTACCTGATTACATTGTCTTATCCACTTAAGCAATGCAAGCAAGCTTTCCACCATTTTCTTATTACTATGAATTACTATGGTCACAAGATTGTCAAGTTTCTGTATTACAGACTCAAAATATAACATTCTAGTCAAGCTCTTAAAATCCTAGTCAAACTTTACTTTAGAAGAGATACTTTCTAGAGGTTTGAACGAGCTAGAACATGCTTACTCTAAACTCGGTTTTAGCTTAGGATGGAGTCTAACATTCAAGTTCAATTGCTCAAATCTCACACGCAAGGTAACATTCACCTCATACACGCTTACTTGAACAATATTCTACAGTAAATTCATTTACTACAATATACTCAAGTTCGCATATTTGAACTAAAACTTTTGCTACAATATACGCAAGTTCGCATATTTGCCATCTTTAAAAGTCAAAACTTCAAAGTAGTTTCCTTGATACACAACTATATAACTTGATCTTAATACAACTGGATGATCAAATGTGGTATGTTCACTGTGAAAGGCTCAAAATTGACCTGTTCGTATATCTCTATCAAGACGATCTGCATTAAGTGTCCCGGGAAGCTCTCTAAATTCTTCATTAAAAATAGAATAGGCACTGCAAATGTTAAACGCCAAAAATAAGATATTATCTAAATTGTAAACGACTACTAGACCTTATATTGAAATTTTGCAAAAGTTTTTCTTTTTGGTAAGTAATAAACTTTATTGATCAAATGCAATTAGGCAAAGCCCGTGTACTTCAGGAAGTGTACAAAAGAGACACCTAATTGCGCTCTAGTAAATTGAAAAGAAAGCAAGAACTCCTGAACACCCTCCCTTCAATACACTAGCAGAAAACCATTGATCTAAAGCTAGAAGAGAAATGCTTGATCTAAAAAAAAATCTTACAAAATAAAGCTTACAAACTGATGTAATTTAATATGATAGATCAGGTTGTAAAGCATTTATTGTTATAAAGTAAATTTGACGTATAAGATGAACCACTTCAATTTGTAAAGTTACTTTTGTAAGATCCATGTGTAGACCTAACACTTCTCAAGATAAAATGACGGAATTAGAAGTGGATCAGGTGCCATTTTAGCATAATTCTCTTTTGTGTACATATCTTAGAAAGAGAAAGAAGCATGCCTTGTTTACATTATTGTTGAGACTTCTGGGGAATGGCATTTTATGCCATTTTTTATAGTTTAGGTTAAATTAAACCATGAATCATCAAATAGAGGACACAATTTCTCGCAAGTAGTTACACAAAAGATTTCTTTCAAGTGTATACCTTAAGTCACCAGGTTGTCGATGTCCAAGATTCAGGATAATGATTACAAAGCCGGTTCCAAGTATCTGAATGCATAGTAAACAGGAGAATAACAAAAGAAAGAACAGCTGTCACACTCAGTAATTTTCCCGCCTAAAAAAACAGACCCACATCAATTCTCTAGTTTAAATCATCTGAGCACTCAGTACTTGATTGCTGAGAAGAGCGTCTATATTTCTTCCACTCCAATTATAATATCAAGGCCAGCATTGTGATATTATTATTCCCATTTCCATAGATATCATCACATTATAAGGACAGTATAGGGTGAATTTACCTACAAGGCAACAGCTATGTGCACAAACCTACTTGTGAGGCTGAAAATAATCAAATAAAAAAAAGTTCCTTTGAAAAATCTATTTGATGAGCAGTTCCTTTCAGAAAGCTTCAAGTGTGAAAGTTTATCGTGCAAGCAAATTAACAATCTCTAGCTAACTTATACTTTTTTTTTTTTTATTGCTAAAACAATCTTTAGTTTTGTCAAAGGTAAACTGTAGACCAGTCCTAAATCAAGGGTTCCACCCATGTTCTTCAAAAAATTACCTTGATCTCGGTAAACTTAAGTGAGAACCTGAATCTTTCCTTCCCCCCGCTCTCTTTCTTTAATTTTGGATTTTTTTTATAGGTAATCAAGAACTTTTATTCATAAGAAAAAAAGACAATATATAAGGAGGGGTGCACCACGAAAAAAGGGATTGAGAATCCTTTATACAGTGTGCCAAATTAGTTATACCCATAAAAAGTCATAACTTCCAGGTTCTTTTAACATCCTCTCTGATGGAAAAAATTAGGAATTCATTTGTTTAGCACCTCCAAAACTACAAGGCACAGAAATTAAACAAATCCAATTTGTGGTTCCTCCAAGTTGGAAAGATCTAGGAAGGATGAACTTTACATAAAATCTACATAAGCTGCTGGCAGAGGAACAGGAGTCGCACAGCACATAGCTGGAAGTCAGAGGCCCTATTTGATGTGATGATTTTGCATGTGGCCATGAAGGTCGCATTCAAATATATACAACAAGTTGCACTCAGTGTACTCAGTATGAATTCCCTGCCAGAGTTTGTAGTTCAATAATCATTATTTTTGGTGGTGGTGCATGACAGCTTCCACTCCACAAGCTTTCTAGAGTTTTTAGAATTGGGATCTTTCTCTTCATCCTGCTAGTTGGGTGTCTCCTATCCTATGCTTCATGTGTACCAAGGTTGCACCCTGTGCACTTTTAATAAATTTCTTACTAAAATATTAATTCCCCAGCCGAAAGAAATATCCATAAGATTTTTTTATGTGATAGTGTTATGCTCTTGTGGTGCATTACAATAAGTTTTACTTAGTCAAGGGCCTTTTTTGTTATTATTTACTTAAATGTGCTCAAGATAAGCTTTCTCCACCCAAGTTAAGATTCAAAGAATGTCACACAAATAGTATTTAAAAAATAAATAAGTACAGATACTATGAATTTATACATTTATTGAATGAACTTATGCCTAATTGTATACAATCAATAAAGATTATTACTTACATAGAAAAAAAACTTATAAAAAACAAAAGGGACAAACTTAAAGAAATGAACTTACATATAGAGGTCCAAGATCCCATCTATGGGCAACAGGTGCCAAGATAAACCACAAGACGATAACGGCCCATGCCTTTAGACTAAGAGAAAGAATCGCCATCAAAAGGATATCTATCATGACAAATAAAAGAAAACTCATTAGCAAATAATTTGTTTCAAAGTATAGCAGTTATTCAACTAGTAGATTACCTGGAATCTTCAACTTATCGTGTAGAAAAGAGTAAAGTCTCCTTTTCCACTTGCTTGATGAATGTGGGAGCTGAAACTTCTGTAGTGAGGAAAGACTACTTAACCAAAACAAAGAGAAAACCAAGAAATGCTACATAAAAGAGGATTAACTCCAGTTTAAAGTAAAACCATAATTTAGTTGTACCAGATCTTCATCGTCGTCTTCATCATCAAATCCCTCACGAAGATGTTTAATTGGTGGCTTAGGTTTGACAGCAACAATTAGAGAATCTAGAAAACAAAGGAAAACAAATTCCCACAATCAAAAGCCAATCCCTCAACAATCCCAAAACCGAACACTTCATAGACCACAATAAAAATGTGATTCTCAACTGTCATTGGTACCATATTCCACCACTAGCTACTGCTTACAAGGACAGATCAAGGGGATAAATTCAGTTCAAAAGGAATTGACAAATTAACCGGATGTAGGATCCAGAAACCCTAGAGTTTCAGATCTCTAAGCAGACAGGTGTTCTTAAATTTCACCCACGAGAACTTGTAATGTTGAGATTAGGAGAGATGATCATGGGTCTGCAATTTTGTCTTTTTTCTGCAGTGATCGTCACATTTCATTTTCTACAGCTGGTGAGAATTTTAGTCAATAGTGAATAGCCCTAACGCATATTTGTACATTAAATGCCAAGTTAAACTTAACAGGTTTTGATTCATGAAAAGACATGCGTGTAACAGAGCGTCAAAACATAAACTTTAGATTGCAGGTTACAACATGGAAACTGACTCATTTCTCAATTAGAATACAAATTGTAGCTGCGGTGCCCTGTTTAAATTTTAAAGGCATTGTATGGGCACGTACTTGGTTAAGTCCAGACTGGGTGTTTACTTAATTGAAACTGGACTGCATGAGTGCTTACGGGGAGCAGCAATTACAAGTACTCCCTTTGGATTACCAAGTCATGACAGTAACGTTTTCATGTTTGCAGGTATGTTCATGTGAAAAACTTTCTCCCCCTGACGTTATAGATATGAATATTGTTATCTCTTGTTTATCAAACTCTAGATAAAGGTAAAGAGACAAATCTAGGATGATTATTCCAAGATAATAACATTAGGGACAAGGACTCATACCGCCATCATTAAGTCGTAGGTAGACATGGTTCCCATTTTTGTCGTTGTCATGCAATACATTCCCTCGCAAAATAAGCCTTAAATGCTCAATGGGTAGACGATCGTTTACCGCAATCAATCTTCTCAAATCACACACCTAATTTACGAACAAACAATACAATCGCATTATGATGATCGGCAACGCAAACACCAATTTCACTTAATCATGCAAAAAACCCAAAAACATCAAGCCAAACGTTAATATATATGCATACATGCATGTAGACATGCACAGAAAAAGAGAACGAGAGAGAGAGAAAAGGGGCGTACTTTGGTGGTCGAGGGAACGCGAAGGCGAGAGGGGCGAGCGGGGCCGACGGTTCGGAGAATGACTCCCACCGTATTATTTTCATCTACTGCTCCATTGCGATCAGCGACGCCCGAATCGGGCCCCTCCTCCTCTACGATCTCTCCCATAAATCTAATCCAAGCTACGATTAGATAGATTAGCAGGGCTCAACCGGCGTCCGTACAACTTCCGAGAGAAAGAGACCAACCGACCCCCTTTTCTTTTCACCACCCTCAGCAGCTCCTTTCTCGCTCCCGGCAGTCTGCCTGTGTTTAATACGACATCGGATAGTGCTCACACCGTTCGTCAAGCTATATATATAACCAGGGCTTCAAAAATCGGAATCCCTTCTTTCGAAAATTGAAGGAACGTTATATTCAACGGGTGATTCGTCGTAGTTTTTCGTAATTTTGGATCGGTTATTTTAATATCAATAAAAATTATATACATATATGATATATTTTAAATATTTTATTTATGTATAAGAAAATATAAAATATAAATTCATGTATTAGCTTAAATAAAAATATTCTAAGAAAGTAATACTACATATAGTAATCAAGTACTATATAATTATTTTAAAAAATAATAGAATTTATTATTAAAAAATTAACTAGTTATTTTCTAATAAAAGTCCATATTTACTAACTCTTTTAAAAGAATTATATAACATTTGTATATTCTACAATTACAAATATACTTTCTCATTATATAAATCTAATTAGTTTTAATAAATATGTAACTTATATATTTAACCTCAATTGTGGTTGTATATATATATTTTTTACATCAAATATGAAGAAAAAAAAAATATCAAGTTATTTTATTTTCTATCTATTGTTTTTAAAAAACAAATTGCATTCAATTCATTAATAACGGATATTACAAATAGACGTAAAACATATGTTACACACCAAACTAAACGACGATCTGTAACTTCCCAGTACACTAAAAGTGACTGATATATTTTAGTCTTGGCTACACATATCTTTAGAGCACTGTTTGAGAGACAACTTAATTTTGTTCAAAACAGAGTTATAACCACCAAATCAAAAAAATAAAACAATCAACTCTGCATCTGTTCAAAGACGGATTAAATGAGACACTCTATGGACTAAAAGTCCTAGAGCCAACGTATTTTTTTTTTAATTATTAAACAAAAGGAAATTACAAAATATAAATAAACCACATGGGCAAACCGAATCACATGGACATGGATTCGACTCTCAATCTTGGAGGAAACTTAAACTATACAATTAGGAAATCGTAACTATGAGTGACGCATGGGTAACATGTGCCGCCCCTGGAAGATGGTAGATTGGAAGAAGAGAAACAACCGGAGGCTCTGGTCCCAGTGGAGACGTGTGTGGCAACTGAAGGCCACCACAGGAGGAGGCACATGAGGAGACAAACTCCCCCTTCAGATCGTGTGTGAGGAGCACGCATGCCTTTGATCGGAAAAAATCCACCCCCAACTGAGAGATCGGGGCCTTGCGAGGCCGTGGCACGTGATGGGTGCTGGAGGATTGTGGGGGAGTATGAGCTACTTTGTCATCGAGTCGTCATTCATCGTTGGTCCCCAGAGGGTCCAAAACGCCAGTGTCCCTGCATCTCAAAACCAAAGAAAAGCAAAGAAAACCCAAGAAAAACATAGGGGGAAGGGTGGGGAATGGGAGAAGGAACCCAAAATAAGAAGAAGCAAAAAAGAAGAAGGGAAAGAGAAGGGGGGGAGCCGAGACTCCCACTGCCTCCTGTGATGCCAGGGTTTAAGAGGAGATTAGGGTTTGGTTGAGAGAGAAGAGGTCAAAAGAGTAAAAATCATCAAGTTATAAACACATGGCAAATATAGTTTTTAATATATCACCACAAATTTCATCTCCTAGTTTTTTTTTCTACTAAAGAAAATAAAAAATTACATATTTATCTTCTAACTTTTATACAATTCTTTTTTTCTTTTTTTGGAAAGGAAACCTCCTACTATTTTCCATTCATATCAAAGATAAAACTTAATTACATTTTGGTATAGGAACCATGCTAGCAGATCCTTCATCTAGATCAAAGGATTGTTTAACTAGATAACGAGCAATTTCATTGCCACTTCTTTTTCCATGTATCACTTGGTATTGAGAAAGTTTAGTGAGCCAAATTCAAATATCTTTTAGCACCATACCCACCTTATCTATTCTCTCATTGACATGATTTATACCCTTCACAACCTGCATTCAATCACCTTCCAGGATGACAACTTGCAGATCCAGTTCATTAGCAAATCTAGCTACATGATAACCCCCAAATGCCTCTGCTAACAGGGGTTCTTTGAAGCTTAGCATATTGATCTTCTTTGTTGCAAACACAATCCCTTCATGGTTTCTTGCTACCAAACCATTGTCTATCTTGTCATTAATAGCACTAAGAGAAACATCCCAATTGATTTTGATGAGTCCATCAAGTTGTGGTATCCATTGAGCAGATTGGTTTTGAAGTGTTCAAGTGTTGGGCTTCAACCTTCCTTGAGTAGTAGTGAATTTTTCTATTAACTAAGCCGATTGCTTAGCAATTTGTGTAAGGTGTTGAAAAGAGGCTTCAAAGATCCATTTGTTTTTCTGTACCTGATGTTTCTTGCAATTAGATCAAATAGGTCCATGTCTTTTTGCTCACACGTCACTTTAGTCTTTCAAAAATTCCTTAAAACTGTCATCTCTTAAGGAACATTTTTGAAAGACCATTGGTCTTTAAGACCATACATCCATGGCTGATCTATAGCTCCAAAGGGCAAGTGCTACTGTTTCCTCCACCCTACAACAAATAGGACACATAGATGAATTAACAATCTTCTTTTTAGACAGATTCCTCATAGTAGAAAGTGCTTCTAGACATACTCTCCACACAAAGACTTTTGTAGCATTTAGAATCTTCAAATTCTAGCATTTGGTCCATCTCTCTTGCTTGTTTACATCTATTAAAGACTAACTTTTTGACAATTATAACAACTATTTCTATAGGTGATATGAGCTCTTTATTAAAAGTTTCTCATCTTTAGTTCCCATTCAAGTGAGCCTATCCTTTACTGGTATTTTTTGAATTGATTGGTATTTTTTGAATCATAGTTGCAATCTTAGGTCCAAAAACCTCAAGATTTAGTTGCCTATACCACTACTTTGTCTCACTATTAATCATAGCTACCACTTTTTCATCTTCCTGCAGTATGTGAACATGTGACTAAATCATAAAGTTAGAGGATTAAGGGATCCATCTATGTTTCCATATTTTAATGTTCTTGCCATCACCCACTCTCCATATTGAACCTTTCTCCCAAAGACCTCTGGCAACACTCAAATTTCTCCAAATAAATGATGGTCTCGATCCCACTTTTGCCAACATGAATTGAGAATTTGAGAAATATTTTCTTCTAAGAACTGCAGTAAGGGACTCAGGAAATTCCATAACTCTCCACTCTTATTTGGCCAACAAAGCCATGTTGAAATTTTCTAAATCTTGAAACCCCATACCACTTATTCTTTTGGCTTTTCCCTTTTGTTTCCAAGAGACCTAATGGACCTTATTCTCATTCTGTTATTGTCCCCACTAAAAGTGATTCATCACTTTATTAATTTCCCTTAATAGTCACTTAGGTAGTTGAAAAACCCTTATGAAATTGGTTGAAAGAGGCTACACTACTGCTTTAAGTAAAAAAAAATTTCCAGCCTGAGAAAGCATTTTAATTGTCCAGTTGCTAAATCTCTTTCTGATTTTGTCCAAGATTCCTTTAAATGATCCATACCTTGACCTACCAATAAGAGATGGAAGGCCAAGGTACTTCTTAGAATAAGGTGTAGCTTTAGTCCCTGCAAGATTAAGTATACATTCTCTGGTCTCCCTTCTTGTGTTAGCACTAAAATAAATTGAAGTTTTGGCCATATTGATCTTATGACTCAGGGCGCTTCATATTTTACAAGAAGAGTATGAATCTTAGACCATTCTATAGCATTATCTCTACAAATAGTAGCCTATAGTCTACAAAAAAATAAGTGATTGATACTTAATTTACCTCTGCAAATAGGATACCCATGGATATCTTTCACTGTCTCTACATGGTTCAGCATGCTACTTAGCACCTCAGTCACCAAAATAAATAGATAGGGGGAGAGAAGACACACAATCTATGACCAACTTGATCCACTTGTCATTAAGCCCATTTTCTCCATAGTCTTCCTTAAAAACAACCACTCTATTTTATCATAGGCCTTACTCATATCCAACTTAATTGACATGTATCTTTGTTTTCCTTTACCTTTTGTTGACATGGAATGCATAACCTCAAATGCAACCATCACATTGTCAAGTATCATTTTCCCAGGAACAAAAGCACTTTATGCTTGGAAAATGATTTTGGGCTGTATTCTTTTCAACTATTTACAAAAACTTTGGAGATCACTTTGTAGAGTACATTGCATAGTGATATAGGCCTAAATTCTTGCATTAACAGAGGATTTTTTTATCTTGGAGATTAAGACAGTAAATGTCTCATTAATTTGTCTAATGCCCCCTTTCTCATTTAATACTTCAAGGATAGCCTTAATTATATCGTCTCCCATAATTTTCCAATGAGTTTGATAGAATATTGCTGAGAAACCATCTGGGTCAAGAGCACCCAATGAATTTATTTGATACAAGGCCTCTTTTACCTCATCCACAATGAATTGTTCAGTTAATGTCTCATTTATTTCCCCATCAACTCTAGTTGTCACATGTCTCAATTATTCATCCAATTCAGTGGGGTTTGAAGAATCGAATAATTCCTGGTAAAATTGAAAGAAAACTTCAGCTATTTCACTCTGGCTAGTGGAAGTACTTCCATATCCTCTTAACACTATTTTATTTTTAATCTCATTGGTTTTTCTTCTTTGGTTAGAACATCTATGAAAGTATTTAGAATTTATATCCCCGTCCTTTAACCAAGCATACTTTTCTCTTTGCTTCCATTTTAAATTATCTTATTCAAGCATAATATCCATGTCTTTCTATAGAGCCTTAATAGCTTCATTATCATAGCCTCTGTTTGTGTCTTGCATCTATACTAGTTGTTTCAACTTTGCTTGAGCTTCTGAGTTATACTGTCTCAAAGAAGTTTTGCTCCATTGTGTCAAGGCATCTTTACATCTCCCAAGCTTGTTCTTAACAGATCATATCTTGGACAACCCCATATCTTCTTGTTGAAACTAACTAGAATTTATAATTGGTTTGTTTTCTTTTTTAAGATTCCAGCATGTTTTAAATTTGAATATTCTTTCTCTAAAACCTTCTTTTTCTACTAGCCTTCTGCCTCACTTCTTCATAAAAATCAAAATAGGACTATGATAATCTATTTGAGCGGCCAAGGTCATAATACTACAGTTTGAAAGTACCTCAGTCCAAAACATATTGCCTAGAGCTCTATCTAGCCTTTCCTTTGTAAAATTTGAACCTTCTCGATTATTACACCAAGTGAATTTTGGTCATATGTAACCTAAATCACTTAGAACACAATTTTCTATAGTCATTATAAATTCTTTCATTTAGTTGTAGGGTCTTCTTGCTGCTCCATACTTTTCGTTCTGATCTATAATTTAATTGAAATATCCGAAGCATAATAATGATTTCTCATCTTGGGGTTTCGACAACTTTAAAAGTTTCCAGTTATATTTTCTATTTGTTGTTGTACGACATGCATAAAATCTAGAAAACAGAGACTCTTGCAAACTATCATCTTGCCTGAAAACCATAGAGATGTGATGTTGAGAGTATGACTCAAGTGTGCAATTATAAGAATTGTTCTAAAGAAAGGCTAAGCCTCCACTTAGTTTATGGCTTTCAACTATAAAACAATTTTCATATCCCACCATGTCTTTCACCTACTCCATCTTTCCTCTTCCACTCTTTGTTTCCATGAGAAAAATAAAATTGGGACACTCTATCTTCACTAATAAGTGAAGTTTTCAAATTGTACAGGGTTTCCAAGCCCCCTACATTTCTAGCTTAGACCTATCATGGCTGTTGGTGGAGTTGAAAACCAGCCTCCACTAACTAAGTCTTACTATTGTTAGAGTTAACACTATTAATCCATTTATTTTTCTTTTCAGGATTAGAAATTTCCACAGATGAACACATACCTCTTTTCCTTGTATTTCTTTTAGTATGAATAACTTCAGGTACCTTCTATTTTCCCCTTCCTTTCCATGTACCTCATTTTTTCTTTGTCTTCTCTACTACTTCTTTCATCACAGTTAAGTCTTCAGACTATTATTCTCTTGGTTAAAATCAGGGGAATCTAGATCTGATTGTATAGGATAGCACCTTATAGAGAATTGTTGATAATTGGTCTTCATGGGACTATGATATTCTCCCTCAATAGTCTTCTTAGATTTAAAGAAGAGAACTTTTTCCTTTTTATATTTGTTTCTTTATCCTTTTCCTTAGTCAACATTTCATCAGAGAACTGATTTTCCAAAACAGTACCTTTGCATGATGCTTCTGGTCAGGTTTTTGGTTTTCCTTTTGTTTAACTAACTATTGAATACTTTTTTTCTTGACTGCTGCCTGCATGATGTTTTTTCTGTTGATCGTTTTACTGGTTTTTTTCTTTTGATCCACCACCATATCTACGTAACTCAAAGATCTTTGTGTTCATAGGTTGTGCCTGCAACCATGGTCCATACTAGGTATTATTTTGATTCTCCCCATGTAACTCTGTTCTTTGTTTGCTACAATCTTTTCCTTTATGACATAATATCCCATAGTGAAAACAAAAAGCCTAAGTCCTTCATAGTTAAATGATATCTAGTACTTTCTATTTTTGAACAACAGCCACTTCCCTTGTAGCAAAGGCTTGTGCAAATCCACTGCAATTCACACTCTCATGCATTTACCCCATGCTATTCCTTTAGAATCTGCTTCCACTTTGATAATAGGTCCAATAAAAGAACTGAAATCAACACCTATTTTCTCTAACATTGTAGCAATAGATATCTTGTGCAATTGGACCCAAAAAAGTTCATAATGAAATTTAATTGCAGTCGTAGGACTTTTTCATCGAGCTCATGCAAGGCCAAAAGGTTCCTATCAAAGAACCAAGGACGTCCACCCTACAATGTTCGGGAGTTTTTCAAATTCTATAAGAAACTTATGATTGCTCAATTCCTTGAATTGCACTTATAACACCAGTTATCTTCTCTTTTAGTGAACCCTGATGACAAATGATGTGATAGTTCGCTCTTCTATCCTTCGATTGGGATAAGCCTCGATGTATGTGCTAGGCCATAATGGAGTGTTTTAAAAGATAACAATTGATTTTAAAATATGCCTAGTGTTTTAATAATCTCAAATATTTTAATATCCTGAAAATATTATATGAGATATTTCTAGTATTATTGGACCCAAGCCCGACTTTATAAGAAAATACAATTATAATATTTTGAAGAACTCTAAAATATTATAATTGTACAAAATCATTTTATTAACATGATTTTCGTTATTTAAAATATTATGGAATTTAAATTATTTAAATTTTTGATTTAAATTATTTAAATTTTTGATTTAAATATATGATTTTATTCTTTTAAAATAATTAGTAAAGTTTCATTATTTAATTAATTATGAAAGAATATTATTTGATGAACTAAAGTTAAGTTAAAATAATATTTTATTTTAATTCCTCCGAGTGTTTTAAGTTAAGTTAGCATATTTGTATTTTCAAATTAGTATTTAAAGCCTATCGTCTATCCAGTTGAAAATCCCAAGGCGTAAGTCCTATAAATACTCCTAAGAGAGTAACCTTAGGCCCCATCACTTTTTACTCCTCTTTCTCTCTTCTCTCTTTCTCCTTCACGCGTGTAGCATCCCTTTCCCCTTTCCACTGTTCGGCCTCCCTTTTTAGTAGCCCAACCTAAAGTTTTGAATACCGTACCAGTGAGCGTACCGAATTGAAACGAAACATTTCAGTACCGATACCATTTCGTATACCGTTTCGAAATAATCTATAAAAAATATATATAAATACATATATAAATTATATTTCAAAATAATAGTCAATATATGAATAATCATATATATAAATATATATATATGTAGTTAGTCTAGTATGAATTGAGGTAACAAATAGTAAAAAACAAGAAAAATAAAATAAATTGAATAGTCGAATCTGATATGGCCGTGATGAGTGCACAAAAATGCACTCTAAATACTCTATTTAAATACTAAAAGAAATGAGAAAATAATGGATATAACTCATGTTATTAAAATTAATGGTCATTTATCTTGAAATAGATTTAAGCATGATTTAATATATTGATGAGAATATAAAATGCCATATTTTCCTCTCTTAATGTTTAATACTTTATTTTTATTTGATGCCTAAATATACTCATTATTCTCATATTTTGATTTAGGACACAAATGGAGACATTAGGAGCAAATGAAGATAATTGTGGAATTTTAGATAGTTCTAACATCTTTTCGCAATATGGGCATAACTCTCTCATCCAATCTCCGATTGAGCTGATTCAAGATGATCTAGAACCGCAAGAGAAATATCTATAACTTTTATGTTTTATGTTTGAAGAGATATCCACTCAATATAAGACAAAATCGACCATCAAGTGGACGCACCTGCACTTGACGTTCCTGGATATTTTTCAGCCACTTGCATCAAATCCAAATGTTATCATAATATTTTCCAGCAAGCACTCCTACACCAACTTGGAAATTCAATGATCAATTCATATGCAAGATGAAGTGCACTCAAGTTTCTTGTAGATAAATTATTTGACTACAAGATATTAAGTCATACAAGACAACTAATGGATAGAGAAGCAAAATTGAAACACTCAACTTACAAGCAAAATCCAGCTCATGCATAGTGGGAAAACAAATGATCAAAATGACAACTCACAAATCACTTGGATTCAAGAATGGCACATGGCAAAACAAGTTGAAATTGTAATGATTTTGTCATGACAACTTGCATGAAGGATGCTTATAAATAGAAGGAAGGGGTGTGTGTTCTAAGAGAATGCTTAGTGTGGGAGGATACTTTGGAAGAGACATTATTTTGAGAGCTTGAGAAAAGAAAAGAAAAACCAAAGAAGAGAGAAGAAAATAATGGTTGGCTCTTCCATATTATCCCTTGGAGAATTTTTGTTGCATATTTTCAATATGTGTAACTAAATTCTCAAGGAGGGTTAGGGATGAACTTGTGTGTGTGATGGTGTTTGTAATTTATTTTTAATTCATGTATTTGGTCTTTAAATATTAAAACTCTTTTGTTCTATTATTCTCAATTTATTTGTGATGTTTTTCGTCTTCAAATAATTATAGAATCTATTTCGTTTATGGATTCAGTCATGCTTTTTCTATTGAGCGAATTAGTTCTATAATTATGTTTGAAGCAATTGATTGTCTATATTGATTTAATTCTCTGCTGCAATAGCGCCTCTTGGATATATTGTCATCGTTGGATTTTCTCAATGTCGATAACAATTTATGAGAGTTAAGCGCGAAAAATGATTTTTCAAAGAGTTACATATGATTTAAATTTTGGTTATTTATGTTATATCTTCCAATTAAGAATTTGAACATAGAATTCTTAATTGAGTTATCAATGAATTAAGAATAAATTTGAATACCACAAATACACAAGGAATTCCCTACGCTCTACTTTTCGTCTCATTTTTATAATGTTCAAATTACTCATTTAGTTTTAATTTACGTCACACTCTAAAATTTACTTTTCGCACTTATCTAAATCTTTTTGTTAATTTCGTTACTGTTTCTTCAAATTTCTCAATCCATCTCCCTGTGGAATCGACACCCCAAACCTATACTGCAAACGGCCGCGTTATTCTTTGGGCGTAATCAAATTTTGGCGCCGTTGCCGGGGAGACAGTAGAAGAATTTGTAGTTTTTTTTTTTAGTAGTTTGTTAAAAAAAAAAAGAGCAGTAGTTTCGTTCATTTTCTTTTTAGCTTTCTGCATTTTTCTTTTATTTTACTTTTCTTTTCGTAATTATTTTTTTTTCAGTATTACACTTTTCTTTACTTTACATGCTCAGGTACAGAGACGCTTTTGGACGGTTTGCTAGTAGACCCGTGCTAGAATCAGATTCAGAATCTAATTTTTCTAATCGCTTGTTTGATAATTCTTCCAATTCTAACGCGATGAGTGAACACGTGGACCAACCTGTTAGAACCCTCCAACCTGGACCTAGTGCTACTGATAGCACAAACAGGTCACGACCTACAGGAAACTTGAGTGGTGGTATTTACCATCTCAGGGAGGAAGATAATCTAAAAGCCAAGGTTGAAATGCTTACAAGGGAAATAGAGCTGTTAAAGATAAGAAACTTAAAGTCAACACACATGGCTAATCATGCAGACTCTCTTGTGCCATGTGCTGTGTGTGGCGGGGTAGATCATCATGCCCAAGACTGTCCTACACATGCTAACATGAGAGGATGGCGTAATCACCCCAACTTCAGCTGGAAGTCTGAAAACCAACAGCCTGCACAGCCTGCACAACCTTCTAAATCATATTCTACACCATACCATGCACCTCAATCTTCTAGAAATTCTTTAGAAGACACTTTGCATGCATTTATTAAAGTACAGGGTAAGACTAACCAAAAATTTGAGTCTTTAATTATGTAGGTTGTTGAAGAACAAAAGGAGATAAAGAGCCAGATATCTAAAATAACAACGAGTTTCTTGAGTGTAAATGAGCAAGGTAAGCTCCCTTTTCAAGCTCAGTCTGTACCTCATGGTCAACATATGGCACAAGAAACTGTGAAGAATCACGAGTGCCAGCAGATATATATGATTGACTCACTCATAGATAGAGAAGTTTTCACAACTCATGATTCTGATCCCCTTAAAAATTTTATTGTTGATTTTGAGTTTAATCCTATCAGTGATTCGTCTAATGTAGCTAAAATTTGTACAATTTTTGACAATACTCAAGATTATAGCACACAGGCTTGGCAACCGAAATTTGAGGAGTTGCTTGAGAAAAATGAAAAACAGATTCCTTCAAGTGGGCAAGTACCAAAAGTTAATCTAAAACCTTACCACCTACCTGTGAAGCTCGAGCACCGAGTTTATTGGGCAAATAAGCATTTCGTTTTTGACCCAGGAGGAATAGTTCAAGAAGTAGAAGATAGTCCATTTGTAGACTTGGTCTATCAACTTTGACCACACCATGCAACAATAATAATAATTATTATTATTATCTTGTTTGTTTTGTTTTATTTTTGTTTACTACTATTTTTTTTATTTTTGTTTGCAGGATAGTTTCATTTTGTCATTTCAGATCACCACTTTTGACGCTTAGCGAGCTATCCACATCACACATCAGGTGTATCCTACCATTTTTAGTTACTCTCCATCCAATTTTGATTATTAAACATTGAGGACAATGTTTCATTTAAGTTGGGGGGTGGGAATACAAATTTATCATTTAAACTCTGTGGCATATTTCAATCAAAATATAAAAAATTGCCAAATTTTTTTCACGCAGGCATCTTTTCACACATGATACTCATGCTCATTCATAACCATCTTGGTGAATTCAACAAACCCATCTTAAATCATTTTGCTAAAGCATCCACAAAACCATTTATGCACTTCTCCAAACTTTGTGGTAACATGGTGATTTGACACATGTAACTAAAGAATTATTTTACTCAAGTATTCATGTGAATTTTGTGAGAATTGAGAGTTTACAAATATAGAAATTGTGATAAGTATCCATTGATCTGTTGAATTTGACACTTCTTTTGAGAATATCATTACATGGTTTGTGGTAAGATGGTGGATATACTTGGGATATGACGAAAGTCAACTTAGGATTAACGTCTAAACCTTTCAAGCTGAGCATTTTCATTATAGATCCCTAGCAGCTAATTTTGAGCCAATATACACATATGGCCTTTTCTTTTCATATCTATATCATCCATACCTCTTCACATTGGAGTATAGCTTATACACTATATTTTCCTACCATTTTACTTCCAAGTGTGTACTAGGTGTGATATTATCATTTGAAAAAAAGAAAAGAAAAGAAAAAAGAAAACTATGACAAAAATGGCATGGTGTGACATTATCATTTGAAAAAAAAAAAGAAAAGAAAAAAGAAAACCATGACAAAAAGAAAACCATTAATGTACTAGATGTGTCCATCAAATTATTCATGAAAGAGTTCATCAAATTGTGAAGACACCAGTGGCAAAAGAAGATGGAAAAGTGTACTGTCAAAAATCTAAAAAATTGAAAAGTACATCAAAAGGAAAGTATAGTCTACTGAAAAATTTAACAGATTCCCTTTTGTGTATACTTGGAAGTTTTTGAAATGTCTTCACCTTTTCTTCTTATGAACCCCAATCCTAAGCCACATTACAACCCTTTGTGTTGATTTTTCCGATCCTAAGTATGCTTGTGGAAAGAACGGTGGAAATCTCATTTGTTAGTATTCCTATCATAAGATCAATATTTACTTGTTACTTATATATAATTGGCTAAATTTTCATGAGAGTAAATGTACACCTTTGTCAACTCCATAGAGAGAACCCATACATGAAACACTTATATATCCGTGAGTTATGGAGTTGAACCTTTTTGCTTAAGATATTCTAATGTTGCATGTGTCGAAACCTCTGATTTGATAAAAATAGTTTGGAACACATACACACTCTGTGGATTGCTATATTTGAATTACTTGTGAAAGGGTTATTGAATTTCTAAGATTGTTTTGATATGTAAATTTGAAAAATGTGTCTTGATGGCCCCTATATGTGATTTTATTTGGTCTTTCTCATCATTTTGCATGAAAATTGCTAGGGACTAGTAATGAGTAAGTTGGGGGGTGTGATGAGTGCACAAAAATGCACTCTAAATACTCTATTTAAATACTAAAAGAAATGAGAAAATAATGGATATAACTCATGTTATTAAAATTAATGGTCATTTATCTTGAAATAGATTTAAGCATGATTTAATATATTGATGAGAATATAAAATGCCATATTTTCCTCTCTTAATGTTTAATACTTTATTTTTATTTGATGCCTAAATATACTCATTATTCTGATATTTTGATTTAGGACACAAATGGAGACATTAGGAGCAAATGAAGATAATTGCGGAATTTTAGACAGTTCAAACATCTTTTCGTAATATGGGCATAACTCTCTTATCCAATCTCCAATTGAACTGATTCAAGATGATCTAGAACCGAAAGAGAAATATCTATAACTTTTATGTTTTATGTTTGAAGAGATATCCACTCAATATAAGACAAAATTGACCATCAAGTGGACGCACCTGCATTTGACGTTCCTGGATATTTTTCAGCCACTTGCATCAAATCCAAATGTTATCATAATATTTTCCAGCAAGCACTCCTACACCAACTTGGAAATTCAATGATCAATTCATATGCAAGATGAAGTGCACTCAAGTTTCTTGTAGAAAAATTATTTGACCACAAGATATTAAGTCATACAAGACAACTAATGGATAGAGAAGCAAAATTGAAACACTCAACCTACAAGCAAAATCCAGCTCATGCATAGTGGGAAAACAAATGATCAAAATGACAACTCACAAATCACTTGGATTCAAGAATGGCACATGGCAAAACAAGTTGAAATTGTGATGATTTTGTCATGACAACTTGCATGAAGGATGCTTATAAATAGAAGGAATGGGTGTGTGTTCTAAGAGAATGCTTAGTGTTGGAGGATGCTTTGGAAGAGCCATTATTTTGAGAGCTTGAGAAAAGAAAAGAAAAACCAAAGAAGAGAGAAGAAAATAATGGTTGGCTCTTCCATATTATCCCTTGGAGAATTTTTGTTGCATATTTTCAATATGTGTAACTAAATTCTCAAGGAGGGTTAGGGATGAACTTGTGTGTGTGATGGTGTTTGTAATTTATTTTTAATTCATGTATTTGGTCTTTAAATATTAAAACTCTTTTGTTCTATTATTCTCAATTTATTTGTGATGTTTTTCGTCTTCAAATAATTATAGAATCTATTTCTTTTATGGATTCAGTCATGCTTTTTCTATTGAGCGAATTAGTTCTATAATTATGTTTGAAGCAATTGATTGTCTATATTGATTTAATTCTCTGCTGCAATAGCGCCTCTTGGATATATTGTCATCGTTGGATTTTCTCAATGTCGATAACAATTTATGAGAGTTAAGCGCGAAAAATGATTTTTCAAAGAGTTACATGTGATTTAAATTTTAGTTATTAATGTTATATATTCCAATTAAGAATTTGAACATAGAATTCTTAATTGAGTTATCAATGA
The DNA here is from genome assembly GCA_036898215.1 of Platycarya strobilacea. Lineage (NCBI taxonomy): Eukaryota > Viridiplantae > Streptophyta > Magnoliopsida > Fagales > Juglandaceae > Platycarya > Platycarya strobilacea. The sequence goes on along the minus strand of CM072549.1, from coordinate 29,471,126 downwards.
ATTAAGAATAAATTTGAATACCACAAATACACAAGAAATTCCCTACGCTCTACTTTTCGTCTCATTTTTATAATGTTCAAATTACTCATTTAGTTTTAATTTACGTCACACTCTAAAATTTACTTTTCGCACTTATCTAAATCTTTTTGTTAATTTCGTTACTGTTCTTCAAATTTCTCAATTCATCTCCCTGTGGAATCGATACCCCAAAGCTATACTGCAAACGGCCGCGTTATTCTTTGGGCGTAATCAGGCCGGTACGCGGCCGGTACGACATGTTTCGGTCGTATCGATCTGTAGGGTATAAAATTATAAACTGTGGCCCAACCCAGTCGTCGTCAGCCACCATTGGCCATGCCATCGCGCTAGCAGCTCCTCTTCATGCCGGTGACTCATCATCGACAACACTAGCTCTGGCAACCACCCCATTAGTCGTGCACAACTTTTAAATTCGAATTGTGTTTCCTTCCCTTCCAAGCCACGCCACACCATCATGCACTACCCAATGGTGTCCTCGCCACCTCGAACAGACTCCCCTTACGTTGGCAAGCCAACCCCACCGTTGGCAGCCTCCATTTCCTTTGTCTCTCTTCATGACCCAGTGGCGCACTCTCACGCCACGCCACCATGCGTCGCCATGTGTGGCCTTAGCCACTATTGAGCACCTCTATGGGCTTCCCCTAGCCACCCTCTTCCTCCCCCTTGCCTCATGCACCCCCTAACTCCTCCTTCTTGAAATGGGTTTCAGCCATGTGGCTCCACTATCATGCGGCTAGATTCGTTGTCCTTCAATGGTCGCACCACCTCACCTCCACTATCATGAGCTTTCCCTTCCTTCAATGAATCTCCCCTTAACTCCCCGTGATGAATCGAACACCCTAAGCTGCCACACTCTCCCTCACTCTCTCGAATGCACTATGCGTGACAAATGCTGATGTGTGCCGCCATGCACAACCACTAGACCACCATTTCGAGATCACGACAAGCTACACAAGACCACCCTTAACCCACACAAGACCACCCTTAACCCACGTACACACCCAAACAACCCTCCAATAATCGAACTGCCACTATATGTGGTTGACTACCACCATATGCAGTGTTGCAATCACATATGACCCTTTTAGCGCCACCACGAGCTGTAGTTGTAATTAGAAGTTGGTTGACTGTATTGTGGTAGTTATGACTGTTTATTGAAGTGTTGGGCAAAGTTGTGTAGTTGGCTGGCTATGCTGTGGTTATAGTGCAGTATGTTGTGAAGTAGTATTGTGGACTGTGCTGTGAAGTATGGATGTGATATGTGTGCCGTGTGGTGATGTAGTAGGTGTTGTAAAGGGAATACATGTGGAGCGTACTTTATAAAGTGAAGTGATGACCGTGTAATGTGTATCATATGTAATGTGGCATATTGTACTGTGATAAAAGTACACATAGAGTATACTCTACATGACGTAGTATGGATGGAATGGGGTATCCGTAGAGTGTACTCCATGTGATGTAGCTGTGATGCACCTTAAGGCGTGTCACGAAGATGGATGATTGTGTAATTGAGGAGCGTAAAGCGTGAAAAGTGTCGGTTACTGTGGAATAGTGTCCCGAAGTAGTTTTAATGTGATAGGTAGTCGCAGTGACGGGTGTCACTGTATAGCCGTGCTATGCCTTGAAGTACGTGTGAAGTGATGTAGTGAGAACGTGACGGGATGTCACAATATGACAAGATTACGTGAGGAATCATACTCATGTCAAGTCGAAGATTGACATATAAGTCATGTGGCGTAATGCCATATGAAGTGGTGGATAATGGTGTAACTCGGTAGTAGTCTTGAACTATGTGATGCGATGGAGGTACAATTGAGATGAAACCTTGTCATGTCAAGTTTTAGGATAAACTCGTAAAGGACCATAAAGTAGGAAAAATCCTGCCAACCGGTATGGAGAAGATTGCTATCAATGTATGGTGCTTGTTTACACAAGTAGGTGGTCAACGTATTATATGTTGATCTTAGGTGATAAAGATGTAGGGTACATGTGTATCTGGTGAGATGTTTGTACTAAACAAATTTATCATATGTAATGGATATTTCGTCCTAAGTAAGAGTGTGTGATATTAAGCCCCAGAGCTTACTTAAAGTTGCATGGTATGCATGGGTGAGAATGAGGATGATGATGAGATGTAAGCTTGGATGGGATAGTGTCCTGTGTATTGTATGGTATTGGGATGCTTGACTTGGTTGGTATAAGTCATGCATCGGGATGAGATTAATCAAAAGAGTAAGGTATATATTATAGTATCTTGACCCTAAGGTGAATCATGGGGTCCGATTTAATGGATAAACACTTAAGGTCGGACGTTTAATTTGTAACTGATTCCCGAAGGTGAAGCATAGTAAGAGTCACGTGAGAGCTTAGGAATAAATGAAAAGTATTCTAGTATCGGTAAGTGAGTCTCTAATGGGTTTGTCATAGTAAGTGAAGACTCTTGACATGGGAATAGCAATAGAGTGTATTAAGTGAAGTGTAGATTCTTTTAGTTTAATTGCTTGTAGGCTAGATAGATATTTATGCTAGTTATGTGTATGTATGTAGGTTGATTACTATCTGACACGCATGTAACTGGACTGCATGGTATAAGAATGGCATGGAGACTAGGTAAGTATTATATTCATGCACCGCTAGAGCTTTCTAACAAATAATAAAGAAATGAAATTGAGAATGCTCATCTTTATGATGCTTTACGAAAATGGAAAGAGTCAGGTTTTACAAAAAAAATGCTAAGTATAAGTATTAAAGTATATGTACATAATGGCTATTCTTGATAGCCCATTTTTATTGAACCCCAAGTACGTAATTATATGCATGTGATTGAGTGTTTATATGTAGTAATTATTGGGTGTATTCTCTAAAAAATAAAATGAAAACTTGATATTTTTATCTCATGATTTTATAATGGAAGGATGCCATGAACTGATGTTATGCAATGACACTATATGATGACTCTATGTGATGACTCTATGTCCGGACGATGTTTAAGTTCATGCGTATGCCTTCTAAACGATGTTTTCTATAAGTGACTTCACTAAGTAAAAAAAAAAAAGAAAGAAAAGAAAGAAATGAATGAATGAAAGCTATTCCGTATGAAAATAGGTAAGGGCTATAATGCACGAATGACAAGAAAGAAATGCAAGAAGTTTACCATAGAAAATGAAAAGGAAAAAAGAAAATGTAGATTGCAATGCCAGATGGGCCACTAGTAGTGCACCCAATGGTGCCATCCAAAATAAAAGATTGCCCAACTTGCGGCCATGGGCGGAATCAAGATCCAAAAGTCGATCCGCTAATCCTAGCATATGGAGTGTAATAGTGTGCAACAGCCCAAAGAAAGTAATAAGAATAAGAAAGAAAGTTATGACGTATATGAATGGTTGTTTTCTAGTTGGTTGCTATTGTTTGTAGTTTGTAGTTCTTGTGCTTACTTGTTTGTGAATTGCTTGCTTGTTCAATAATCGCTTGGTCATAGTGGCTAATTGTTGTTCTTGCTTGGTTGTTAACTGCTTACTTATTTGATGATTGATTGTTTGTGAACGACCTAAAGAAATTGATAAGAATATGAAGGATCTTCGAATTTTTTAAGAAATGAAGGGAGTGCACGAGGTGGGAGAAATGATATTTTACAAAGAAAATAAAATAAACGCTTTTCATGGAAACCCCACCTAGTAATGTTTATGAAAAAGAATGTACGCACTATCTTGTATGTATGTACGCTGGTATGAGTGATGAATGCATGACTGAAAACCTATGTTGTTAATTTTAAATGGTATGAAGTAATGCTTACTGAGTATTAGACTCATTTTATTTTTTATGTGTGCTCTCTCCCTCACAGGAACTAGATGAGCACAACATATCAAGATGGAGACGGCCTAAGGGAAAGAGAACGACACTCTAGGTAGGAAGAAAAAAATGCATGGGAGGTCTTTTATTTTTAGAAGCCAAAACTTTTTTTCCCCTATAAACCTCTTTTTTTGTAAAATCATGTTTCATTTTATAACGTTGCACCTTGAGTATAAACTGAAAGGTTTTACAACGAACGAAATCTGTCTCATTTTTCTAAAACTATTTTAAAAAGGAAAAGTCACGTAAGTTGCGATTTCACCCTTTCCAGGGCAAGATTTTTATTGCACCCATCCATCTGTTCTCCATACTTGAGATATCATAACTCTAAAAGCTTCACTGTTCAATCCCCTATCGATCATAATCCCCTACTAAACAACACTTACCACGTAACCTTACCTTTTTAACTCTTTCCTAATTTACATTGAAAACATACTTTTCTTCCGAAGATAGGTTAGCTTCTTCCATCTTGTTGCAAGTTCCTCTATATCCATCATTTTTGACCTTCCAACTCAGACTCTCACTTATGTAAGAGACTCACACCTTTGCACATGCAAAGGAACACACCTCACTCAGACTCTCATGAGAAAGAGAAGGATTTGTTGAATATGATGATGAAAAGTTAATATATGGTTTTTTAAAGTAACTTCCATATCATTTTATTATATACTCAAATCATTACAAATTCTATTATTTACAACTAATTTGTTTAAATTCTGTTGGAACACTTTCAATCCAACAAAATTCCCTTTCAATAAACAAAGCCATCTTAGCTAGATTGTGAGCCACTACATTGCCTTCTCTATGTATGAAAGTCCAATGTTAGCAAGCCATTAACATTTTCTTTAGGTCCTCCAACACTTGCCCTCTCCCAACTCATTCACGTCTTCATCCATAACAGTCTTAATAACACCTCTTTCATTTCCCTTCAAAGTTGACTTCTTGAAACCTCAACTCCTTGCATAGTTCCATAGCCCTCCAGAGCATTACACTTAGCAATAAACTTTGAAACTATATTCCTTCTTTAAGAGCACATTGAAGCATGGACATTACGATTCTTAGCTTTTATTATGATCCAAACTCCCATTCTCTAGTTCTTTATATTGAGAGCATCATCAAAATTTGCTTTAAGTGTATTGCACTTAGGTTGTTTCCAACACCACCTTCTCCTTATCGATCCTTTTTGATCTTGTCCTATAACCTTCATCAATTTTGCCTCCTAAAACCCTTGTAGTCTTGCTACTGTTAACTTCACAACCTTGCAAGACCTTGAAAATTTATTATCACATATGAATTCAGGTCTTCTACCCTAGATACTTTTCATTACGACAATAATTCTTTCCAATTCTTTCTTTGGAAGCCCTCTATACATATCCTGTGACAATCCGGGATTTTCATTTTATATTATTTTGATCAAGTAATTATTTTGATTAAGTGATTAATTAATTAAATTAATAATATTGAGAGGCGGGGTGAAGGCATGGGCTTAAGATTTGAGCCCTGAAAGTCTATAATGAGTCATTGAGCCTAGAAAGGATTAACAAGTCCACAAGCCCATGAGATTGACCCATGACCCACCAAGCCCACACATGAGACATTTGTCACCCATAGAGAAACCCTAGTGAGCCACCCAAGACTAATAGATGTAAATGAAAAATTACTAGTAGGTAGGAGTTTGACTAGTGGGTGGATGGTAGGGTAGATTGTGAAATCTTACGATAAAATTTTCCCATCATTGGGATATCTTTAGAAAATACTAAGATATTGTCTATTTTAGTCTATCTAGTATATGCCATATTTAGATAAGTGACACTTGTATATTGAAATATGAAGTGAAAGAGATGATAAGGAATGGATTCGGTTAGGCATGTAGCCGAAACCCCTTAGGGGTTTTTTTCTTATGCAATCTTCTATAATCCAAGCCAATTATCACACATAGAATCATGTAAGAAGGAGATGACAAGGTGATTGACAAGTGAGGAGAGGTGTCACGAGGATAAAAAAAAAGAGAGAAGGAAAACTAGATGGGTTTGGATGGAGATGCCGTGTGCTACCTTGGATATTTTCCTAGATGTATTTTCAAATCTAGTTGAGGGGACACTTTGGACATGTGTAAGAGGATGAAATATAAGGTGTAAGATGTGTAAGAGGTATGATGGTGTAAGGGAATGATTGAGGATTGCTTGTAATGGAAGGAAACTAGGAAAGAGGAGGTGAAGTTTCGGATGCACCAAGAAAAAGGCATGGCCGAACCATGCATGCTCTCTTTCCCAAAAGCATGGTCTTAGGATCTTGTAGATTGATATGAGAGTGGTTAGATGAGTGTGTAATAGGATTGAAATGACAAGAGAAAGAGACAAGATGGAAAGGAGTTTCGTTGGAGACAACTAGGAAGACAATGAAACCCAATGCCTTAAGTCTTGTTACTTTTTGAGGATTTAATTCTAAAATGAGAATATATTCTAGAGGAATGGCCTTGATGTGATGTTAAATCTTAGGAATATCCTTAGAATGGGATAAGACCTTGCCATTTTAGCCCATCTCCCATGAGGAATTCGGCTATCCTAAGGAAACACAAACCGGTTTCTTATTTCCTCACACTTTCATCATTTGCTTTCTTTTCCCATGTAACCACACTTGTCTAATTATGTGTCCTTCAACCCAATGTATGGTGGAGTGTCCTTGAGCCTTAGGAAAAGGGGTATGGCCAAATGACCTTGAGAAGACTCACACCCCACTTGGCTATTTCACATTCTCACAAGCTCTTTCTTTCTCTCTACCTCTCGGCCAACTCCATCTCTCTCTCTCTCAATTTTCTTTTGTTTCACTTTCTTCTAACTTCTAAACATCAAATTATCCTAGGTAGAAAAGAGCTAGAACAAATATTCTTGAAGAGGAGTTGCTCTTGAAAAGGTAAGTATATTCTTATATTACCTTTAGCAATTTTAGTATACTTTTGAATGAATTTAGTTGTATTGTTTGAATCTTTGTGTATGTATGTTAAAATGAAACCCTTTAGAGAAAAAAACTGCCATGCTTAGTTAAGTAGAAATTCATACTTAAGTTATGATATTTTCTAAGTTGAGGATCTAAAATGATATGTGGTTTTAGTTAGTTTACTCAACATGAGGTGGAATGAAGGAAATGCATGCATGATTTTAAGTTAACTAGTATGATATTGGATGATGCCTTTAGTGTTGTTTATTTAGTGGTAAAAATCCATGTCTAAGTTTAAATATCTTACTACGAGTAAAAATTATTTCATGTCGTGAATTTGAATATTTAATATAAAAGAAGAATATGGTATGATCAACATGATGAATGAAGATGAAAATATACTTGTTAGATTTTGAATGGGAGATGAAAATGTTGGGTTTGTGCATGTATGTATTTCGGACTTAAGGGGTTTTGGATTGAACTATTGATTCGATTATTGTGTTATGCTATGATTAAATACTTAAATATTGGAGAAATTAGAAGTATACAAACTAAAAGATCACACTAGCATGATTGGTGGTTTTCACCTAAATCATTGGGTGAACTATCTTGGAAGAAAAAAAATAGGTGAATAAAATAATAACTTAAAGGACATAGGGTTTCGGCCAAGCTATGTTTTTAGGGTTAGAAAATATATATTTAAGTGGTTGAAGTCAAATTGGAGTGCTTGAAGAAAAATATGAGGATAAAAGTTAGGAATCACTAAGGGAGGGTCTCGGCCCAACCCTAGTGGGAAGGGGCCGAGCACCCCTTGGTGTACAAGAGGCACATTAAGTGTTTTTAGATAGGAAAAAAGTGGAATTATAGGGTGCACAAATTGTGAAAGAGTTTGACATAGAATATGCGTTATGTTCATCTCACATTTTACATGTTTAGTGATATGAGTCTCATCATGTTTTAAACATATTTTTAAAAGAAAAAAAAAATAATTACAATTTTATAAGAACCCCAAATGCTGAGATGAGGTAGTGCCCCAGTGGAACTCCCTGTTCACTTAGGAGTGTCTAAAATCGAGTGAAAACCCTGAGTCGACAAAGAACCGTCGGCAGACCATGTATGGCTCCAGAAGGTGTCCGAAGCGTGGTTGCACCTAAAACTAGTGGGTGCATACAGGATGGTGTTGGCTTTTGCCTTCCTCCTACAGAAAAGTTTGTAGTCGATTGGTGAGTGATCAATTGCCGGGTGATGAAGAGCACGAAATGGCGCAAAACATAGCTGCTTAGGTTTGATATGGTCGCCGGGTGCTACGGTAACTAGTAGGAACACACGGTGCGTAGGGGAACCGTGAGGTGTCCAACAGAGTCCATGACAAAAATATGGACTTTCAGGCTATATATGATATGATAAGTGGTGCCTAAGATAAGAAAAAGAAAAGTATTTGTGAAAAGATGAATTTTGAAAAGAAGCTCTAACGTTTTATTTTCTGAGGTTATAAGCAAGCATATGAAGTGAATAAGAAAAGAAAAAGAAATTGAAAAAGAAACGGCATGAACATGAGCATGTGCATAAAGTAAAGTCATGAGTCTCATAATGCATAAGGCATAGCTGATTGTTTGCTATTCATTTAATTGTATGCTTGAAATGCTTTTGTTAAGATATAAAATGTACTTTAAGATTTCCCTCGAAATCTCACAACTTTTTATCTCTCTACTATTGTCTTTTGGGACGATATAAGTAGTTGCAGGTAATGACGACTCTGAAGAATATAGTCCCAGGGGCGGCGTCTCAGACCCCTATGGGCCCGACTGAGTCCGTCACCTCTGAACTAGTGACTCTTGACTATTTAAGCCGATGGGCGGTGGACAACTACTACGCTCTAGTGGGTGTTTTCTAGTCCTTGGCATAGACGATTCCCTCCATATGGGTCGTCTGTTTGAGTCATCCTTCGAGATGAGTTGTGAGGTGGGACCGACTTTGGATTTGGACCGTTTTCGTTATGGCCCAAATTTCAAGGAGATTAAAAAGGAACCGATAGTTTAGAAAGAGATGGCAGAGAATCTTCTGTGCAGCTTTTGTATTTAATGCATATATTTTGGTCTTCCGTTGTTTTAGAAGAATGAACACTTACAGATGATCTTTATGTTTATGTTAATGGTAATGCAATATTTTGGGATATTATTTATTAAGCCATGTGATGTACGCTTAGAAAGATTTGACTTTTTCCACTATGAAAACCTTTATTATCTGTTAAAAAAAAAACAGTACACGATTAGACGAGGGGGTGAAATTCCCTATAACGCTCATCCCCGATGTCACGGTTTGCGTACGATCCCAAGCGCAAGCTGGGACGCCAACATATCCAACCACAGATGCTCAAAATTATAACTACTGGATATCCATTTCGTTACTAGGCTTTCTTTTTCTGCCAATATATTAGATGTTGCAGGTAGGGGTATAAAATAAATTGAAAAATTGGAAAATTGGCTCAAACCAGACCGGATTGGTTGGTTCAATTCAATTTTGGATAGGTCTAGTTGGAATCAGTTCCTCTATTTTAAATCAATCAGAACGGGTTGTAATTGGTTTTATATTTTCTAGGACCGGACCAGACTATGCTGGTTTGCATATTTATATATGTTCAATTAGTTTTTATATATGTATAATGCTTTTACATATAATATATAAAAATTATGATTATATATGAAACAATGTTATAGTATAATTTATGACATAACATTTTAATTTTAAACATGAACATTTATTTGATCATATGTTTTAAACATAAAATATATATTAATTACATTTTATGACTTAATAAATCCTCAACATATTCTTTTTGATAAATATATTATTATACTAATGTATATCAGTATATTCATTTTTATATTATCACTAACATATAGTAATAGTACTATATCAATAACATTAATACATACTAATAGTATTATTGTATTACTAATATATATATATATCAATAAGAGATTAGAGATTTAATATAGATTAAAAAATAGAAAACTGGACTGAATCAGGCCCAAAACTAGTAAAATCAGAAATATTGATTTAGGAGGATAATCAGTGTAGTATCGGTTCTTAAAAATACAAAACAAGTATATATTGGTTTGATCCCAAAATTTGTCCAAAATTGGACCAAACTGGACCTTTACACCTTTAACTATAGGGTAAATTCATAGGGCATGAATCACTATCTCCTCCTCTTTCGCATCTAGGGCATCTTGGTTACTTTAGAATTCTCCTCTTGCACAAATTAGCTATTGTAGGTAAAATATTTTTTGTTGCTTTCCTTACAAAATGTTTACATCCATGCCGCACAAGAGACCAAATCTGCTTCCACTAATCAGCCCCTTCTCAACCATATGATTTTCCACCCTCAATCTCCTTCTTCCTCTGAAGTTCAATATGGTATGCATTTCTTACTGAATATTTACTATTTTTTGTGAAGCCCCTATACTTCTTGTCAGCTTCCCTCAATTGACTAACAGGAATAGTACATATAATCTCAGCATCTTCCCTATTAAACACCCTTTAATCAAGTCTACATTCTTTCTTTTCTTCATCAACTAAATCACAGACTCTAGATTCAATTTCAAAAAGTTAATGGGTGATTGTACTTTATGAGTTGTTGGTGTAGGCAGCCACTTCTGACCCCAGGTCTTAATATCCTCCCCATTTCCCATTCCTTACTCTCCGTCTAATCCAGATTATGGATGGAGGGTTTGCAAGCTTAGCCTTTGTAAAATGAAAAGTTTTTGCATACTTTTCTTTGTAAGTTCTGGCAACTAGTGAGTTGTCCATTTGCATCAACCTCCTTTATTGAGCCAACATTTCCTTATTTTACTAAAGCGCTCCATATCTCTGAACTCCGTTCCACCCAATGCACCCACAGCTTTTGAACAATCCAACTTCTCCCAACTCTACAAATGAATTTCTATCTCCCTTATATTTTGTCTCTACCAAAACCTATAAAGTGTTGCTTCTAGCTCCCTATATAGTTTCTTTAGAAGCCTGAAAATGCTCATGAACTATGTGGCAATGATTTGTAAAACTACTTTTATAAGTACTTCTTTTCTAGTTTTAGATAGATACTTGTTTTTCCAATTTTATATCATCTGCCAGACCCTCTCTCCTTTCTACTTTGAAAAGTATTGTACTTTTCCTTCTCCACTATTGCTAGAAGCCTCAAGTACCTTTCATAGTTATCACACCCAACAACCCTTACTGAACATCTTATTCTTTATATCCACCCTTGTATTCGAGCTAAACATGAATGATGTCTTATATTTATTTAGTGCCTAGTCAGATGCTTCTCTCATATCTGCTTAGGATAGAGTGGACTTTCTTCCACTCCTCATTCTTTGCTTAGGATAGAGGGAATATCCTTACTGTAGGGTTGCATTTGGATCTCGAGATTACATGAGTTGATTTGAGTTCTATGTTAATAGTAGTAAGTTTAGATGATTGAGTGAGTTTTGTGGGACTCACTTAGATGAATTTAAAATGTGTTTAAATATTTAGATGAGTTTAGATATATTTATGAGAAGATGTAAAATTTGTGAGACCCATTACTGTTCACTGCAACTATTGTCCCCATACTTTATAAAGTAGCAGAGGATTTATGAAAGAGAAATTTTATTGGCCCCACTACTCACACAAACTGAGAGAGAGAGAGAGAGAGAGAGAGTTGACGGAATCCCTCCCCTCACAAAAAGTAAGAAAAATCAATTTTTTGCTTCAATCATGTTCCTCTATGTGAGTTCATTGAATTCGTCTTCAGCTAAGTTAAGTTAAGGGGTGTTTGGATAATTAAAGCAGTTTAAAGGGAATTACACCCAGTGCAATTAAGAAGTCAAACATAGCCTAGTCTTTTCGATGGGGTTATTTTCTTCTAAGGTCTCTCATTTATCAAGACTGAGTAGCTTATTGGACATACACACTCCATAATTAGATAGGCCAGCTTCTCCCTAAAGCCTATTCTTTTCATCATAGCATCTAAAAAATGTCATTCAACTCTATCATAAGTTTTGGACATATTTAGTTCCATAGCCACACTCCTAGTCCTCCCTTTCTGATTTGTCTTCATTGACTACAACAGTTCATAGGCTATTATAATATTGTTAGATATAAGACTCCTAGAAATGAATGCACTCTAATTGGAAGGGATAATTCCATGTAAAACACCTTTAATTCTATTTGCTAACACTTTTGAGATTAGTTTATCGAGTACATAACAGAGCCTGATTGATTTGTAATTCTTCACAGATATCAGGAGTCCTTACCTTTGGAATTATTCCACCATTTAGAAACTAAGAATAACCTAACTAGTCTCCCTTCCCACTATTCCCAAGTGATTTTTGTAAAAATTCACATCAAAGCCATCAGTGATTTAAAGGTAGACATTTGTTTTAGGACATTTTTTCACTTCCTCAAAAGTGAACTCTTTTTCTAATTTTTCCTTGATCTCCTAAGTTATCCTTTGCTCAATTATAATAATAGAAATATGAACCTGTTCTGTAGTGGTGTAGGAGGATGTATAAATCTATGAGGAATAGCTCCAAAAGGCATCTTCAATTTCTTTTGCCACATTCATTAGCTTTCCTCCGAACTCTTTGGCTTTCCTAATGAAATTCTTCCTCTTACTGTATTCCTGTTCCCTTATTGAAGGCAGTGTCTTTTCCCCTTTTGTTTAGTTTATCATATTTTTAGACAAGAAATTAAAAAGAAAAACTCAATCCTTAAACATTTAAAAATAAATTATAGTTTTGAATCAGTTCAAATCGGCTTCTTGAATCAATTGATTGAAGCGATTTAATAAATGATTCAAAAACCTTATTAAAAATCGGTTTGATTTCTTACTGATTTAATTTGAATCGGTTGAATCAATTTGAACTGAATCAATTTTTCAACCCTTGATATACAAGGTAGAAAGTTCAAATCAGGCGCGGTGAGAGACTTGAATTTACACCCTCTAATAATTAAGTTGTAGACGCGTAAGCTGTCTATTTTATTATAATTTTATTTACAATAGAATCAAGAACTACTATAATATTTATCTTATGATCAAAATATATAATGCTAAATAGTTCTAACTAGCAACTCTCATTTCTTCATCTTTTTCTCTCAAGAATCGCAGGCATATCGAGCACGTAATGCCGTAATTCTTATAAGACTAATATCATTAGCATTGGATTATACATCTGTATTTGCATTAAATATTTGCATAATATGACCTTAAATAATTAGATTGCAATTGGATTATCTATATCCAAAAATTTGGATAGCTATGAATATTGTTTCTACAAATTTAAAGATGAATTGTTACTCCCTAAATCTTATTTTATTATTTATTGTCCTTCCATAAATGTTATTTTAGTATTCACTTTACAAATATTATTTTATTATGCACTCTACAAATGTTATTTTTCAAATATAGTAGGTGCTAAATATATAAAAATTAACAAATTTAAGAAAAAACATTAATAATAATAAAATAATAATATAGATGCATAATTCAATGTGAAATTTTTTCTTGAATTACAAAACCAATCTCTAAAAGACATTTGCATATGCATATAAAAAAACCAATGCTATCTAAGATCTTTTTTGAATATTATTATATATATAATAATTTCATCTCTTATTATTATTATATATATATTTTAAAATTTTATACAAAATATAATAAATAATTTAACTTTTTAAAATTTTAAAATAATAATAATATTAAAAGATAATATTTCAATAATATTTTATTCAACTTTAATATAAAATTAATGAACTATATCATTTTATCTTATTATCCAAACCAGCAGTAATATAAAAAAAAGAAAATGATTTATACTCTATTAAAGTGTGTAAGTCCTGTGTACGTATTTCATTTAAACAAAATAAATTAAACATTTATATAAAAAAAATAAGTGTGCAAAATTTGGATACCATAAACTTGTATCACCATTATTCTATAAAAAAAAAAAACACCCAATGGATTATATCACCATCATTCTATATAAAAAAAGATTGTACCACTCCAATAAACAAAAATGATAAAACTGCTACTATTTTACAATCATTTAACAACTTTTTTTTTTTATATATATTCTTTTTAATTTTTAATTTTTAATTTTTAATTTTACTTAATAATTAAAAATGTGAATATTAATAAAATCATTAATATTTTTTATTTTTTTGTAATGATTAAAAATATTAAAAAAATACTTAAAAAAATAAAAAAATTCTATTACACTATAAGTTATAAAAAAAAAAACATAAAACCCGTAATACCAATATCATCACTCTTCCATAAAATGCAAACTCGCAGAGAGTAGAAACTACTCTCACGGACTCCGTGCACCTTCCAAGATCCATGCATGAAATTTACAGACACATATATTTTCATTTAAAATTCTATTTTTTTTAGAAACTAATATAAAAAGAACAAAACACTTGTCACGAAATCAAAGGTGTTAAGAAATAAAAAAGGAAATAAAATATGTCTCCTTGGCTTCTGGTCTTGGGATGAGGCTCCCGTTGCCCACCATTCATACGAGATAACAAAAACCAGGAAATATATCAATCCATCTCTCCTGTATTTGTTCGTCCGAGACAGGCAGAACAACACAGACGCTATTCTACAAATTAAGGATAAAACATGGCTCTCAGAATGTGGGCTTCTTCCACAGCCAATGCATTCAGAATTTCTCATGCCTCCAAATCCCATCTCTCCCCTGCATTCTCTGTCTCCCGCTACTTCTCTACCGGTACTCTCTCTCTCTCTCTCTCTGGTTTCTGTGTTTGAGAGTGTTAATAAAGAAGACGACTTTCCTTTTGTAAAGCTGATTTTCCACATTCGGTTATGCGGGAATTTTTGCAGTGTTAGATGGGTTGAAGTATGCATCTTCGCATGAGTGGGTGAAGCATGAAGGCGCTGTGGCCACAATCGGCATCACCGACCATGCTCAGGTTTTTCTCATTCTCCCCAATATGGCAATATGTTATATGGTATAATTAAAATTTATGTCCCACATTGCTTACGAGTGGAAACTTTTTGCGCTTTATAAAGATTAAGAAAGAGCGTGGACGGTAATTTAAGTTAGTCTTTTGGAATATAAGCCTCTATGGTAATAAGTGGTATCAGGGCCAAATTTCGATGCTCAGGCCTTCAAGAACAGGTCAGAAAATTAAAACCTTGCTCTGATACTGTGATATCCAATAAGGTCTGTGGACTAGTTTTTACTTTTTCCTTTTTTGGAATATAAATATTGGGTTCTTTTACTTTGCTAGAATATAAGAACAATTCTTAAACCTGAGGAGGTTGGGTTAATTCTCCCGGATTGAGAGGTTGATTTAGTTACAGGATTTGAATGTTTTGGGATTTTCGTAAACAGCCAAATAAATGGGAATGGTTAGGTATCATATGTACAAATTCTGTATTTGAATGGTAAGTAAGAAAATGTTTATTACACACGCGTTTCGCTCAAATGCTCTATAATGAGTTGAGGTCCCAATGCTGATTCTTTTAGCCAAAAATGATTCTAGTTGTCATGATTATTGGTAAATGATAGAAATGGGCTAACCATAGTACCATACTGACGCCGGACAGAATAGCGATTATTCTGCAGGCTAGTTTTAACAGATGAATTCACAGGGAAGAACACGAGAATTTCGCCCAAAATACAGAGAATACGTCTCTGAAGAAAAAACTGAATATTATCAAATGAAAGAATGTCGAAAATCAGTCCACAAGCCGGACTAAATAGCTAAAATTCGTCTGTAACCGAATTTTACCAAAAATGGCAAAATCCCGAAAATAACGTAAAGTTCAAATTTAAATTAAAATAAGCAATCTGCTAAAAATCCGGAACAAATCGGATTTAAAATGATTTCCTAACAAACATACGAAATATTACCAAAAATAGTAAAAAATAACTAAAAATGACAATTCGGGAGGGAAAATAGCGAAATTTGAGGTCGAAAAAAAGGTACATGGAGCCATGCTCGATGTGGACAGTGTGCGCGTCGAAAAGAGCTTTTCGAATTGGGGTCTTATGCGCGATTCTGACACCTGTAGCCAAAGTTATGGCCAAAAGACTGAAACGCACCTAAAACTCTCCCAATTAGAAAGAGATCACGATCACTTCCGGCCTTTACGTTGATCTGCCAATTCATGATACTTCAGTGCCATCAACGTGCAATCAGACAGCTCAGCATCATCTGTCTCGGATCCCGCTGCATCACATACTCTTAAAAAAAAAAAAATAAAATAAAATGGTGCTTAAAAAAAAAAAGGAGATAAAAATGAGCTACTCTGGAATTGCTCAAACCAAACTAATTCAAATTGATCATCTACGGATTCGTTTGGTTTGGTTAATTCTCCAGGCCGATGTATCATGTGGTGGGTTTCGTTTTGATGATACACCTATAGCTGAACCAAAACAATTTGGAAAATTCTTGGTGTGCTGAGCGCCACAATTGGGCTTCAAGGGGGACTCTGATAAGCTCCAAAAAGTCCAGCCTTGGCCCATATTAGATATCTTATATATGTTTATTCAAAAAAAAAAAAAAAGAAGAAGATATGAGTTAGAAAGAATATTGTTTAAGCGTCTAAGATTTTAGCCTTTTACAACGAAGATGTGAGCAAAGTTTCTTAAAAAACAAAGGGGCTTTACAGAAATAGAGATTTCCATAGGTTTTTCATGTGCTTCATTTACACATGAACACTCACAAAAATGAAATAAAAGAGGCAAACTAAAATGAAGAGAAAAAAAAAAAACCTAAACAAGAAGAAGAAAAGTTGAGCCCCTGAGCTTCGTAGAGGTTGGTTTGAGTAAATTGTAGCGAACATATAATTTTTTTCGATCTTTGGTGCTGTAAGGTAGGATGTTAGGGTTTACACACTTTAATTTTTTGTGTTCTTCCTTTTTCAATATATTTAAGTTGTATCTAGTGCGTAAAGGTTGAAACCAAAATTAAATTTTGTGCCATGACTCAAGTGAATGAAAAAGATGCAATCCATTTGAACTTTTGTGAAATGCATATATGTTATTCAGGAATATCGAGTTATGTTAATGATCTTTTGTGTTCTTCCTTCCTAATATTTTCTCCAGAACTATTCATAGAATTTAATATTATACCTCACACATACATGCATAACGATAAGAAGACTCCATCAGAAACCTTTCTTAGCCTTCTGAGATTTTCAACCTCATACCTAATTCCTTCCTAATTGGCTCTATCTTCTTTCCCGGCTGGCGGACGAATGTGGTAAACAAATCGGCAAAGGCTTGATCACGCCTGGCCACAAGCTAAATCAATGAGACATGGTCCAGATAATATACCTTTAATTTATTAGGCTAGCTCAGTATCATTATCATATGGTTGAACGAAATTATAAAAATGATGAAATCTAAGAAAAGGACACCTGCTAGAATATTATATTGTTGTAATATATTTGTATTTTCTGATGGCATCAAGTTTTGAATTTTAGTGATTGAATATGTATTGCTTCTGAAAGATTATATATATATATACATACTCTAAACCGTTTGACACGACATGATTTGATTTGCATACCGTTTTGATTTTTGTTTCTAATAAAAGGCCCCAATTAAAATGAAAATTGAAATATGGAACCGATGAAGATCATCATAATTTGATATATTGTTGAAGGATCATCTTGGAGAAGTAGTGTTTGTGGAACTGCCAGAAGCTGGGGGCTCAATATCTCAAGGTGGAAGTTTTGGAGCAGTGGAAAGTGTCAAAGCAACAAGTGATGTGAATTCCCCTATCTCGGGTGAGATTGTCGAGGTCAACACAAAGCTTACTGAATCACCTGGCTTGGTAACTCTTTACTATCTCAATTTCCATTTATTTTCCCTTTAATTTAATGTGATCAATTCCTATATATATATTTGATTTAATTGCTTTGAGTTTTTGTATGTATTTATTCATGGGTGATATATTTTGAAATGAAGATCAATTCAAAGCCATACGAAGATGGATGGATGATCAAGGTGAAGCCAAGCAATCCCTCAGAATTAGAAGCCATGATGGGTCCAAAGGAATACACAAAATTCTGTGAGGAGGAGGATGCTTCACATTAGATCATCATAAGTTTGAACTTCTGAACTTTTGCCGCTGGAAACATCTGCTTGGACTGACTGATTTTAGAGCTTCTAAGGAATCATCTGATTTATCATGTTCTTATCGGTTATTCTTGCTTTCCACCAGATCTTTTCTTATCATTAAAAAAAAAAAAAAGAAAATTTTATTCTTAATGATCAGATATGCATATTGCTTTTCCTGATTTCCATCCCTTTTTCCCTCTCCCATTTTTGTAATTCTGCATCTTCATCCCTTACCTACTCGTTTCACCTCAATTTTCTGGAACTTTCCCTTAAGATGACTTTTACATTAATTTATTCAAAAGTAAGCTCTAAGAAAAGAGGGAAAATGTTGTGCTCTATGAGCATGTATGGGGGAGTGAGGTTCAGGCCGGGTCAAAACAAGAAGGAAAAAAAGAAGAGAGGGGGGGGGGGGGGGGGGGGGGGGGGGGGGGTTGTGTGGGTTTGGTGTCAAGCTGCAGATAAATAATGCTGGCACTTTAGTGCATTGTTAATTAACATTCATTGAAAGCGATCAGTTTCGATTTCTTGTAAAGTTCACTTATCTCTTTAAAGTTTAAAATATGTTATTCGGAGTACATCCTGATCTGTGCTTCATGATCTTTTGGATATTTCCCGCGTGTTGTGTATAAATTTTGAAAAGAACGGATATAATACTATTATTTTGTTTGCAATTTTCTGATTTCATCAGTGCTTAAGGTCATGAACACTGACTTATGGTCAACATCAAGTATCGACGTGATATATATCCATTGTAATTAAAAATTTCAAGTATCAAGTAATTATTTTATATTATCCATGCGCCACTATTTTATTATATCTTCATTAAATGAAAAATATTTTTCCCATTGCTTTTAAATTAAATCAAAATTAAAAAATTTATATGGTACTATTAAGCTTATTAGATGAAAATATATATCCAAATAAATTTCTACTTTTCATTTAAAATGACAACAACGTCAAATGGTAGTTTCTTATATAATTTTCACAGGACGTTTTTTATAGAGTAAAATGGACTTGAGAAATAGTATAGAAATGTAACTTATAATCTCATCACTTGACTAATATTATATATATTACAAACCAGAAGGAGTTCATGACAAAGATGGGTTTCTCAAATCTAATTAATTTTTCTTGAGTTTTGGCGATAGATATTCATGGCACACTGTATATATCTTTAAAACATTTAAAGCATATTTAAGTCAGATTAATTAATTTAAAATAAAATAAAATAAAATTGTATATATTGTTTTCATTAATATCATAAACTATTTCCATACATCGTAAGTGTTGGAATATACAAAACCAGATAGAGGAATTGGAATTAAAGTCTGTAGAAGCCAAATAGAGAACTTCATCTCCAAATGTTAAATGACAGTGAATTAGTTACATCTAGATAAATTAGTTGGCCAGCAATGTACAATTAGGATGGCAAATCTAAAGTGTTGTATAGCTTTTACATTTTATGAAAGCAATGAGAAGTATTTCAGATTCACTTCTTCAAATCATCTGTTTTCAAGTTTACAATTTTCTACATTTTTACATGGTATTATTGAGTAAAAGAGTCTTCTGCTAACTACTTGATTTCTTGATTCTTTCTTGCTTTTATGGCAAATCCATCAGATGATTCTTCGAGTCACTATTATCTCCGCCCTTCTGATTCCATTTGCTCTAACTGTGAAAAATAAAATTGCTTTCATTGATGGAACTTTGCTTCAACCTAGTCTTGATGATCCTAGGTTTTGAATTGCTTGGCTGAGAGCCAATAATCTAGAGTTATCATGGCTAATGATTTCCATTGTCGAAGAAATTCTTGGCAACCTTCTCTATTTCACAAGTGCTTTTGATATTTGGGAGGAGCTTAAAACTAGGTATCTTCAAAGTGATGGCCCACGAGTTTTCATTTTGGAGAAGTCCCTCAGTTCCATTTCTCAAGGTTCTAAATTTGTCACTGAATATTGTAGTGAATTTAAAACTTTGTGGGATGAGTATATTAGCTATTGCCCTATTCCAAGTTGTAGATGTGGAAATCTTAATAGATGCTCATGTGATATTTTAAAAAACCTTACTAAATGTCAATAGCTTGACTATGTCATAAAATTCTTGATTGGTTTGCATGATTCCTACTCAGTCATGTGAAATCAATTGCTGCTTTAATCCCTACTACTATCAATGAGCAAAGTTTTTTCTTTGCTACTACAAGAATAAAGTCAAAGATCTTTAACTAACAATGTTGGAATTTTTCTTGATTCACGTGCTATGGTTGCTGCACAACCACAGAGACAACCATCAATGAATGGTGTTCGATTCACAAAACCAAAAGGGAAATTAGATGTGGCATGTTCTCACTATGGCTATTCTGGCCATCTTGTAGACAAGTGTTCTCACTATTGGCTATCCATCTGGATGAAAGGGTTTTAGAGGCAAAAGATCACTCCCTACACAATCTAGAAGTTCATCTACTCCACAGTTACCCATTGCGAACAACGTATCTTCCTAGGAGCAGAATTCAAGCATTCGCAAGATGGTTTTCTCTCAAGAGAAATTTCAAAATCTTCTTACACTTGCCAATAGCGTATCCAATACCAATCTTAATTTTGATTCAATAGTAAATGTTGCTTCCACTGAGGTACTTTCTCTTCTTGCAACATTGTTTCATCTTCAAAGAATTCCTCTACTTGGATTCTTGACATTGGAGCAACTAATCATATGATCTATTCTTGTAATATCCCAATTTCTTAATATAAAATATTCTCTCGAGAATTTATTTTAAGGGGCTTATTAGAAATATTTTTCATGGAAATAGAATCTGAGACTTAGATGCATTCGAAAAAAACTTTTGGATTGACTTTTGAGAATTTTAGCAAGGTGTCAACTAGAAAAATTCAATTTGGACCTAAAAATAGATAAATTTTTAAAATTTGAGAAATAAATTCAAATAGAAGTGATAAAACAAAACATTAAACACTTGGTGTGTTAAAACGAGTTCTCGGGTTGATCCGTCGAGTTTGGTGTAATAATCATAACTCTTTCATATAAGGTCAGAACGATGTGATTCTAATTCTTATAGAACCTTAAGAGGTATATCTAAAACTTTCATGTTTTGGAGTTTTGAAGATAAGAAATGTATCAAGGATTAAATCTGGCGTGAAATGGACGGATGAGAATAGGAGTCAACTGGTAACCGACTTAGATGAGTTGTCTTATGTTCGGCCATGTGACGAAAATTGTGATTGGCTATCAATTTTTCTGAGGTCTTGACATGTGTGGGAACATGTGGCAAGTTTATAATAATTGATCTAGAAGCCTTGGTGGGTAAGAAAATAAAGGAAACAAATGGTGAACTTGGATTGGATGTTCTCGGGTGAGTTTGACATGTTTTAGTAAATTAATCATATCTCTCTCATTTGATCTCAAAATAAGGTTATTAAAAATCCTATAGATCACTAAGTGGATTATCTAAAACTTTCATGTTTTGAGTTTTTGTAGAATCGAAATGGATCAAGGACTTATTGGGCAAATAAGTGATCAGATCTAAAAAGGGCAGAATTGGAACCCGAATTGGATTATCTCCACCGCCTTAGATAAGAGACGAAATCTATTCAGATTTTTGATACTTATGGACATTTAGACAGGTGTAAAGAACATGTGGATAAATGGGGTAGATCCCTTAAGAAAGTTGAGAACACTTGAAGGGCCAAAGAACAGGACTTGCATCCCTTGGAGATTACTCATGATATTATTTTGTTTCCATCTCCATATGCTGGAATGATTCAAGCCATTGATCAAGACCTGCTTTTAGGTGGCTCAAAGATGACCATTGGATGAGCCAACTAATTCTAATCTTAGATATGATGATGGGGCTAAAGGAGGTGAGACACACACATACACATGGCAATAGAAGGGAAACCAGTCATCACACAAGTGGCTCAAGCTATTCTTCTTCCTTTGCTATATAAGTAGTCAACCACTTGAGGGAAAAGGCTTCTTCACTTGTTCTTCCCTTAAGACACACGTCCATACTTAGAAAAAAGAGTTCAAAAACCCTTCCTTCATTCCTTTCACCTCCCAAATATCAAAAGAGAGCTAATTGAGGGTATTGGAGGAGGAGTGGTGCAAAATCAATTCAAAACTACTAATTTAGCTTTGGAAAAATTTTTAGTGCACTACTTAACATAATATTGGTGTAGAATAAGTGGCTTAATTTATAGATTTAGTTTGATACCTATTTGATGCATGTTTAAGCCTATGCATTATTTATGAAGTAGCTTGAATACTTTTGATTTATGAAGTGGTTTTTGTTGTGGAAAAATACTAGGAAAATTTTTAGAATCTTATGAATATGTTTTATGATCATATAATAACATAATTATGTGAAAATATGAGGTCATGATTTGGAAAAAAATGATAGAACAACCTTAGCAACTTTTGGATTTCAAGGAGGTTAAGTTAGCAGATTTAACATCGTATAATAAAATGGTCATAACATGATAGTTTGATGTCTTAATTGAATGATTTAAGAGGATATGTAAAGATAAAACAGATATCTACAACTTTTATGTTTTAGGTTTTAAGAGATAAGAACTCTAGAAAAGACAAAATTGGGAATAAGTGACAAAATAGAGTAGGTAAATATCTTAAAAGGACGTTTTTCTTCTATTTTAAACTATTAGTGAATTATTTTAATGATATTTTTAACAAGTATGGTAAGTTTAGGAATCTCAATATACTAGAAGGATTTTTAAAAATTATTATGCTAAAAAGATAGAATAAAATAAAATAATAAAATTATATATGTAAGAGAAATGTTCAAGAAATAAGTAAAAATGCTTAAGCTGTATGATTATGCAAAATCTTGGCTTGAGTTACATAAGTTAAATAAATAATTAAGAATAAATTTCCCATCAAAATTCGGCCAACCTAATTAAATAAAAATTAAATATTTTATTTAATTGTATACGTATTATTTGCTAAGCTTTGACATTATGAATTTAAGTGACGTATGTGCATGTATGTTTTTGTAATATGCTTTTATATGTCATATATTTTACGAAAATATGAAACATGCATGTCACAAGTCTAAGTTTATATGTATATTGTATTTTGTCACATATGTGTCGTCATAAGTCATGACGTCTATTTTTAAGAAAAGTTCATGTTACATGTCGTCATGTAAATGTTGTCATAGGTAATAATAGTGGATATGATATGGCCTGACCACAGGTAATAATAGTGGATATGATATGGTCCGACCACGGATAATAATAGTGGTATAGCTCGACTACGGATAATAATAGTGGCATGACCCAACCACAAGTAATAATAGTGGTATGGCTTAATCACGGGTAATAATAATGAATATAAGCAAAGATTTATAAGAACAAGAATTTTAAGATAAGAATGAAAAGTCTATGTATAAAATAAGTTTGTCAGAGTAAGTCCACATAAGAGATAAGTCTAAGGCATGTATGAGTCATATGAAATATGACATAAATGCACACTCTAGTTGTCTGGCTTGTATGTGATTATTTTATGATGTCTATACTTTATTTAAGTAAAGTGTATACTTACTGATATTTCTAGGGAAATCTCATTCTTGTATGTTTCTTTTTTTTTTTGAATTTTAATTTCCTGCAGGGTTTGATGATGGTCATGGGCTAGATCCTAGTTGCTTGAGAGACCCGAAGAAATCTTGAGGGGTACCCAGAATACTCTCTCTTTGTAGAAGTTTTTGACCAATTAGTAGTAGTAAGGACCGGTATCGACATGTAAAAAGAGTTTTTTGAAGTGAAGGAGAAGCCTATGTGGCTCTAAGTTGAAATTTTGATAAGTTTGTATATTAATATAGAGAAAACCAACTGGGTTATGCATGTAAGGATAAAATGTTATTTTAAGAATAGATGATGTGGATAATATGGTTTTTATACTACCATGTGATCACTAGAAAGTAATCATATTCAGAACTTTTTCACTACAATTTGTATTAAAATTTGATAAGTATAGGGGTAAGTAGCCAAGTGTTACCTACCCTGACCCTTCAATTTGCATTGAATTTGAACGTAAATTAGGAGCGTCACAGTTCTCATTTTTTCACCTCAATAAATGTACTTAGCAAACTCTCTAAAGTCCATCTACCAAATGGACAATCTGTTCCCATTATTTTCACTGGACATGTCACTCTTTCATCTGATATAACCCTACAAAATGCACTTTATGTTCCATTCTTTAATATCAATCTTATTTCTGCTTCAAGATTGACTAAAGATAATTTCGTTGGATTGTTCTTCATTCAATCCAAATGTATAGGACCTCAGCAAATGGAGGATGATTGGGATTGTTGAAGTGAAATGCTTGACTTGATTGGCTTATCATCCACTACTTTAGCTCAAACTTGTAATACCAATTTTGATATATGGCATCTTAGACTAGGACATCTTCCACCTGCAAGAATACAATCATTAATGCCTTTGATTCTTCTGTAAAAGCTTTTCATAATCATCTACGTGAAACTTGTCCTTTAGCTAGACAAAAGAAGCTTCCCTTTTCTATATCAACCAATTATTCATATAAAAGTTTTCGATTAGTTCATTGTAACATTTGGGGTCCATTTTCTACGATTCTTACTCAGTCTATACATGCTTTCTCGCAATTGTAGATGACCACACTCGATTTACTTGGCTTTATCTCATGAAAGCATAGCATAATCAGACACAAGATCAATACTCACTAGCTTCACTAACTATGTTCATACTCAACTCAATACAAATATTCAAACTCTTCGAACAGATAATGGTTAAGAGTTTAACATATCTCTATTTTTTATGAAGAGCATGGTATAATACATCAACTGTCATGTATTGAATCCCCTCAACAAAATTGTAGGGTTGAAAGAAAACATCAATACCTACTAAATGTAGCTAGAGCTCTTTTATTACAATCAAAATTACCCTTATCTTACTGGATAGATTGTGTACTAACTGCTGCACATCTTATTAATTACACTCTTCCATCGATTTCAAAAACCAAGCTATAACTATCTCAAAGTGTTTGGCTGCTTGTGTTTTGCAAGCACACTTACAAATAATCGAGAAAAGTTCCATCTAAGAGCTTCCAAATGTATATTCCTTGGTTATCCACCCAACATCTAAGGTTACAAAGTACTTGATTTACTATAATGACCCGATTTTTTTATGTACTTGGGATAGTTATAATTACCCTAGAAATTATTATTATAGTCATTTTGTTGGAACTTTTTGGAAATATATTTTTCATTGGAAGAAGAGATGAAAATACAAGGAATCCATTGGATTTGATGAAAATACAAACAATAGAAAATATTTTTGAAACTTTGACTATGAGAGTTATGTTAGAAATACTTATGTATTTGGGAGATAAATGGCAATTGCTTGAAAAAAATTGAAGGGGTATGTTAACATGAGGGCTACGGTTGGGACTTAGGAAGATAAGAATTTCCATCTAGAAAATCTTAGAGACAAGAATTGGTAGGTGGCAAATGGTAATTGGATGAAAGGAGTATGGAAAATCATTGGAATTATTTTTGGCAAATTTGGGCATGGTGAGTTCCAAGGAATAATCTAATTGGTTCCAAACCAAAAGAGTACACTTGGCATAAAGTGAACTAAGCTTAGAACTAAGAGGTAAGTGAAACAAAGGAGCTTAGCCATCAAAACACAAGAAAAGAAGAAAATTAGATTGAAAGGATATGTGGCAAGTGTAAGCACATGTGGATACATTAGTTAGAAACTCATTTACAAGTTAAAAGTCTTGGAGAAACTTGTAAGTGCACAAAATAACCTAATGTTGGTATTTAATTATATATATATAGAGATTTCATGTCATTGGTTGCTCTCTTTTTGAACACAAGTTATGCTTATTGGTTGATTAAATCTAAGTATGTTTGAACTAAAGTTATCATGCAGGAAAATAAGAGAAAAATTACTAAGAAGCAAAGATTTATCTTAGAGAACTATGATTGGAAGATTAAATGATAATACATGATGTTTGGATGACAAAAGAAAGTGAAGCTAGAAATACATAGGGTTCGGCCCTAGTAAGGTCATGTGTAGAGTTATTAAAGTAATTCTTGGACAAAAGAAATGATTGGAAGAGATTGAAGAAATATATGGTTTCGATTGAAGGCTAGTTTGTTAAAATTTGGGGAGTTTTTGAAATATGCAAATGAAGAAATAAATGAAATTAAAAGGGAAGAAAATAAATTTTTTTGAACTTCTTGTTAGGTTCAGCCTACTCTTTTTAAGTATAAGATTAAATTGTTTTTATTTTCCTTTAAGTGAATTGATTATGTTTTAATTGATGTATGATATTTGATGTAAGTTATTTATGCCATGTGTTGATAAAGCATATTTTCTATATGTCATATTACCCATGAAACCATGAAGCATGCATGAAAAAGTCTAAGAGTACATGCATGTTCCATTTCGTCACAAGATTTTCCATTACAGGTCATAACGTTCACTTTAAGAAAGTAAGAAGATGAATTTTATAAGAATAAGAAAAGAACAAGAAAAGAATAAAAAAAAAGTCGCATCACAACGGTGAAGGCAATAAGATTTGCCAGATGACTAACGTGCTGGTAGTGAAGGCGTTACGAACTGCCGCCATAATAAGTATGTTTATGTTATGACGGTGAATGCGTTACGATTTGCCGTCGAAGTTAAGTGTGACAGTGAAGGCGATATACTACATTCATACTATGAATAAGAAAAAATACATGAAAAAAAAAAGAATTTCAAGAAAAAGACATGAAAAAAAATAAGAATTTCAAGAAAAAGACATTACAAGTCATGAAAGGTTTTGTACCCTTGTTCATACAAGTTTTTCATGAAAATATGCAAGTTTTTGTCGAAAAAGGGTACATAAGTGATGTATAAGTCGTTCATGAGTCAAGTCACATGTCAATTATTCATGATACCTACTATTTCATGTTATCGATATGTATCTTTAATACTTTTATTATGTTATTTATGTACTTACTGAGATTTATTTATTTATTTATTTGGAATAATAAATCTTGTTACAGGAATAGATAGGGGAAGAAGAGACCCCGACCGTTTGAGAGACTCAGTGGAGCCTTGAGGGGCCCACTGATTACTCTTTTCTTGATGATTATACCTCTCTTGTATTATATGACCTTATGTTGGAGGCTAGGAGCCATCAAGCATCCACATCTTCTATAGAGCAGCTTCGTGTTGGGTGCTGTTTGTCCCTGAGCCCTGATGGCTCTTTGTTCTTAAACGGTGTCTATGTGACGCTAAAAGGGAAGTACCTCCAATGTGATGTT
Organism: Platycarya strobilacea; assembly: GCA_036898215.1. NCBI lineage: Eukaryota > Viridiplantae > Streptophyta > Magnoliopsida > Fagales > Juglandaceae > Platycarya > Platycarya strobilacea. Next base: position 29,443,844 of record CM072549.1, on the reverse strand, counting down.
GAAATCAGTATGAATATGTTTCGTTATGAAAGGAAGTATAGGGAGGTTAAGAAGGAACCCTGATGGTGAATGGGGAATAGTTAGTTGATAAATTATGTTTGTATTTTAAAAAATACTGGGTGATGTAAATATTTGGAACAATATGATATTGTGAATAGGAAACAATGAATGTTATGGTTTTATCCTTATCATGTGATCATTCTATAAAAGAGTTAGATCTCTTTGCATAATCATAATTTTTGACCTTATTCCACTGCGAAATGCATTGCATATAATAATAAGTTTAGGTGCATGCATAATATTTCTTACATGTACAAGGGGTTGTAACCTAATGTTATCTATCCTGACGCTTCAGTTTACGTTAAATCCCAAATGTAAATTGGGACGTCACATTTACTCACTCTCAAAACCTTTATATCCAAAAATGTTGTATTTAATGAATCTACTTTCCCATCCATACCTAACACAATTCGCACACCTTTTGTTTTTGCCAATTTCCCTCATATGTGTGATTCAACACTCATAGATATATCCTCTTCATCATCTTCCTCTGGTATTACAAATCCAGCAATTACAAATCAGAGAAGGTCTGAAAGAGTTAGGCATTCTCCTCCATACTTCAAAATTACTATTGTGGTAATTTGGCCAAGACAGCTTCAGCAACTCAAGATTCTCCTAGTTGTCCTTCCTTTGGTAAGCCTTATTCTATTCTACCTTTTATTTATGATTCAAAACTTTCTAATTCAAAACTTTCTGATAAGAATAAAGGTTTTTCATGTGCCGTTTCTTCCATTTCTAAACCTAAAACCTTCAAACAAGCTATTTTACAACTCAATGGCAACATGCTACAGCAAATGAGATAAGAGCCCTTGAACTTAATAAAAATTGGGAACTTTCTATTTTGCCTCCAAATAAAATTGCAATAGGTTGCAAATGGGTATATCGTATAAAATTTAAAGCTGATGGTATTGTTAAGAGATATAAAGTAAGATTGGTAGCAAATGGTTATATTCAACAAGAAGGCCTTGATTTGTTTGACACTTATTCTCTTGTTGCAAAAATGATAATAATACGTGCTTTACTTGTTGTGGCTGCAATAAATAATCAGTATTTACGTCAACTTGGTGTAAACAATGATTTCTTACATGGAGATTTGAATGAAGAAGTGTACATGTAGCTGTCACTTGGTTTTTCTACTTCTAATGACCCTTGAGTATGCAAGCTCTAAAAGAGTTTTATATGGCCTAAAATAGGCCTCAAGACAGTGATTTTCAAAACTATGCACTTCCTTACTTTAGTTTGGTTTAACTCAAGGAAAGTCAGATTTATCACTTTTTATCAAACAAACTTCTAATAGTTTCATGGCCCTATTGATATATTATTGATATATGTTGATGATGTCATTATTGCATCTGATAACATTGAGCATATTACTACTATGAAGAAGTTCCTGCATGACTCATTCACAATAAAATACTTCTTGGGTGAATTGAAGTACTTTTTAGGGATTGAAGTGGCTAGATCAGCCAAGGGTATTGCTTTGTGTCAAAGAAAGTATGCTCTTAATATAGTGGTTTCTTTGGATGCAAAACAGTAGCTTTCCCTATGGAATCAACTTTAAAGCTCACTGCACATGACTCATCACCCCCTTTATTTGATCTTGCTCCTTATTGAAGACTTGTTGGTCACCTATTATATCTCATACTCACTAGGCCTAATCTAGCTTTACTTAGTACAAGCACTAAGTCAATTTATGGCTAATCGTAGTAGTTTATATCTCAAAGCAGCTGAAACAGTCCTTCGATGCATCAAGGCTACACCAAGTCAAGGGATTTTTCTAGCTGTTGCATCACAATTACATTTAAAGGCCTACTCAAATAGAGATTGGGGGGGGGGGGGGGGGGCAGGGGTGTATTGACACGAGAAAAATTGTTATTGGTTTTACAGTGTTTATAGTAGATTTTCTCATCTCTTGGAAGTCAAAGAAACAACCTACTGTCAGTAGGTCTTTTGTAGAATCTGAGTATCGAGCATTAGCTTCTACAACTTGTAAACTTTAATGCACGGTTGATTTATCTACTGTCTAACTTAGGTATTATACACTCTCAAGTTGCATTGCTTTACACAAATAGCAAACCTGCCTCTAATTTGCCTCAAATCCAGCTCATCATGAAAGGACAAAACACATCCAACTAGATTGCCATTTGGTTCAAGAAAAACTGCAAGAGGGTCTCATCAAGATCATCTACATTCCTTCCAAGTTTTAGTTAGCAGTTATATTAATTAAACCTCTTGAATTATTATTATTTTTTAGTTTATATTTTTTAGCAAGAGTCAAGGTTACATGCCTAGTAGTTGCACCTACCTTAATTTTATTAAAAAATATCCTAACTTATGACAGAGGAATATCGTGGTAACAAACTTACACTTGGGGTTTACAGAAAAAGAACAAAAACCAAACCCAAGCATCAAAACAAACCAACAAAATCAAAACTAAAACTTGCAAACCATTAAAATCAAACTTTTAACATGCCTAAAAAACCAACAACTAACAAGCCTAAAAATATAACCAATTATAATAGGCCTAAACATATAACAAACAACCAATAAAACCAACTTAACAAAACAACTAAGAAATTCTAACATTTGCCAAACCCACCCAATCCAGTCTAAATAACCCTCGGATTTCTCTAGGCAACTGAGCCACATCTATAAACACTTTATTCTCTTCCAAGGCTCCTCTGCGAGCAAGGACGTCCGCCATATTATTACCCTCTCTGAGACAATGAATAATGGTAAAATCAAAACTATCCAATATCAACAAAATCTTTTCCCAAAAGTCCCACAAATACCAAACTGTACAAGATTTTGTCAGTGTCCATGAAACCACCACCTTGGAATCACATTCAATATTAACACAATCATATCCCAATTCTTAACAAAGAATGAGGCCTTCTAAAATTGCACGCAACTCCGCTTCATTGTTAGAACAATTACCAAAGAATTTAGAGAAAGAAAAGATAAGATTACCATCACTATCTCGAAGTATACCTCTTTCACCACCTCTTCCCGAATTCCCGAGGCTACTACCATCAAGATTCAACTTAAACCTGCCCTTTGGCGGTCTCAACCAGCTCACAATCTGAGTATAATGCCTCTTAGGAGTAGCCATCTTTACACCCATATTGTTCAGCAAAAGCCTATCATCTTCTGATAACTTCTTGACATTGTTAACATTACTGGCAATAACTCTGATCTAATAAATAATAGATTTGAAAGCCACATTTAAAGACTCATACCTCCCTTCCATCCTCGCCAAGCACCTTCTCCACCATAGCATTTAAATAACAACTAAAGGAATTAGTTCCAAAATTATTCCCATTTGAGAATTTCATGATGCCTGATTAAAAAGAGCTTGAACACGCTCTCTCCAACCTTGTTGCGGAACATAAATAATACCAACTTTAGCAAGTACTCTCTTCCAGATTTCTTTAGCAAAATCCCCACTATTTAATACATGCTCCAGGCTCTCCTCATGTCCCGCAAGACAATAGTCACAACGAGACACCAGTGGTATTCCACATTTTCTGATTTGATTATCAACTGCAAACAATTAAATGCTGCTTTCCCTAAACAAATAGAAAATTTTTTTGGGACCAATTTATTCCATATCCACCCTGCCCAATCAAATTTTTACATCTTTACACGAATAAGATCCCAAGCCGATTTAAGAGAACATCCCATCTTTTTCAGGTAACCTGATTAAAGTGTCTTGAGCACACTTCAAACTACCCACCGATTGCATGACTTCCATAGCCAATTGTTCTCCCAAAAACAAATTCATTCTCTCTACATCCCATGCATAATTTATCACAAGGTCTTTAACACATATTTGAGGATCAACAACACGGTCAACAGCTTCACAAAGAGGAACATCATCTAAAATCTTTTCAAACCATAAAGAGACCTTCCCTTCTCTAGCCTTCGATTTGGAGTTTTAAATTAACAATGGAATTTGATCAACCATTCCATTCCAAAAAGCTGAATCAGAGCTGGGCCTTTCACATGAAACAAAGTTACCATCCTTCACATACTTTGCCTGGGAAAACTTAGCCCATATAGATTCCTGCATAAAAAGCTGCCACAAAAATTTTAGGAAGAGAGATTAACCAAACCTCTTGGATCCCTCAATTTTCATCACCTTATTCATAAGGTGGGAATGATTAATATCCATTCTCATTTAGAGTATACAAAACTATATAGAGGAATTGAAATTAAAATCTGTAGAAGCCAACCAAACAGAGAACTTCATCTCAAAATGTTAAATGACAGTTAAGTTAGTAATATGCAGATAAATTAGCTGGCCAACAATGTACAACCATGATAGCAAATATAAAGTGTATAAATAAGACCCTTGTACAGCTATTACATTTTATGAAAGCAATGAGAATTATTTCAAATTCACTTCTTCAAATTCTTTATTTTCAAGTTTACAATTTTCTACAATTTTACATGGTATTATCGAGTAAAAGAGTCTTCTACTGACTTCTTGATAGTCAAACATTTCATTAATCATAAAAAGATTTATAGATCACTATTAAGCCAAATGGCTTGAGAGAGAAACTCTAGAAACCCACCCTGCTACATTTGAATGCTTTAAAAAAAATCAAGCATTCTTTGTAAGGTAATGAGCAGCCTCATTACCTTCCCTATACACATGACCTACCTTTACATTCATAAAAGCATTTAACAAGAGTCTAGTATCATGGATAATTGATCCCCATGGATAGAAAGTCACTTAATCATTTGAAAGAGCCTCTACCATCTGTACACAATCAGTGTAATGCTCCAATAGAAGGCCCAAACCACATAACCTATACTCCAAAAGGACTAGTCAATGATACAATTGGAGTCTCATTGGAACCTTATAAAGGGCTAGAACTTTTCATTCCTAAGTAATGTGAGATCATATACACTACCTATTTTATCATTCTCATATGGGGTATCATAATCTACCCCCCTTAAATGCCTGACGTCCTCGTCGGACCTGTCCATTGTAGGTGGCACGCTCAAGTCCCACGTTTCTAGTTGAGATAGGATTTGATACCATTTGTAACGTCCCAATGGAAGGTCTAAACCACATCGCCTATACTCCAAAAGGACTAGTCAATGATACAATTGAAGCCCCATTGAAACCTTATAAAGAGCTAGAACTTATTCTTCCCAAGAAATGTGGGATCCCATACACCACTTATTTTATCATTCTCATATGGGGTATCGCAAGGGGAGAGAGAGAGAGAGACAGAGAGAGAGAGAGAGAGAGAGAGGAAAAGAAAGAAAGTGAGGGGTTTAGGCTTCCTCGGGCTATTTATAGACCCCATACTTCGGAGTCGTCAAATTGGTGAACTGAGAGCTTAAAACATTAATCTAAAAATACGTAAAAATCAATTTAGCTTAAAAACACTTAGGAATTAAAATAAAATTTTATTTCAACTTAACTTCAGTTCATAACATAATATTCTCTATCATTAATTAAAATGATGAAGCTTACTAACTATTTAAAAGAGTAAAGCCATATATTTAAATAAGATATTAAAAACACATTTAAAATCTCACAATATTTTAAATAACTAAAACCAAGGTAATAAAAGGATCTTGTACAATTATAATATTTTGTAACTCTTCAAAATGCCATCAAACAAAATAGAATAAAAATAATAAGACCTAATAATTAGATAAATTTAAAATCATTGAAACATCAGAAAAAGGTTCAATAAAATAAAATGCTCATTAAAACAAAATAAACATAACAAATTAAACTATAATAAAACTAAAACTATTAACCCAAAATAATAATGATAACCTTTCAACTGAAAGAACCAATAATAATAATAAAATAAAATAATTAGAGATATCACAAACCACCAATAACCTTAATAAATAAAATAATAAAAATAAAAATACGAAACCAAAAATAATAATAATAAAATCTAAAATGAAAGGATCAATAATAATACATAAATAAAACAACAAGATCCATAATTATCAGTGGCATAAATCACCAACATTAATGATGAAATAAATAAAAAATTAATACTAATAAAAATAATACGTAGAGTACATAAAATCTGGAGTCTCACAGGTACTACTACTCCCAAGTTGCATTGTCTTTTACATGAAATCAAAAAAACAAAACAAAACAAAATAAAGTTATAATCTCCAATATTTGAGCAAGTAAGAGAGCAACCGAAGAGACTAAGACCCATAAAATGCATTTCCCAAAATGCATCTCCAATCTCCAATAATCTACAAGTAAGTTGCTTCAATTTAGTAATTGTTAAGACCAAGATATGAATCCGAGAACAAAAAATTTAATAATCAACCAATGAACCACCAAACCAAGAAAATTAATAATCAAAAACACAAACCAAGCTCAAGAAAATTACTAATAAAAAAAGCCAAGAAAGCAAACCCCATAACCAATCCATAGCCCCAACTCAAAAAATCGAGGAAATGGTGGCTTGAACGAAAAGCAGAGAAATACACCTACTACCGTCGTGGGTCTCCGTCGTCTAGGTGCGAAGCCGTCGCCTGAGTGGGTTGCTGTCGTGGGTCGTCAACGTCCAGGTGGATCTCACGAAGGATTGATGTTCAGACAACTGAAACCGAAGGAAAGAAGAGAGTGAAGGAGTAATGTGCTATTCAATCGGGTTGAATGCGGTCCATCACTTTAGCTCAACAATTGCTTACGTGTCAATATGTGATTAAAGGGCTTTATTTTACAAGTTATAAGACCGACTGATCCTCAGGTTATTTCTTCCAAAAAAAGTCTCAAAAAATACTTTTTGCTAACAATTTGGAGACAGTCACAATTGTCAAACCGTTACTAAAATTTATTTTTGTTGAAGTGAATAAAATATGATAAGAAGAGATCAAACTTAATTATTTAATTTATGTTTTAATATTATCTTCTTGTAAACTTCCTAATATGTAGGTACGTACTTGAAATATCTAGTTAAATTAGAGGTAAAGTATAGAGTTTAATTAAATTTGAACACATGATCTAAAATTTTGATACAAGTATTAATTTGTATCCTAAGATCGAGTAATGCAATGTGTGAGACCCCGAATTTTTATATATCTTTATTTTCTCATATTTTATCATTGGATATTGTAATTTATTTTAATAAATTAAATTGGTATCTCACTTATTTTATTTCAGGTACGCTTTATTTATGACTCGGGTTAATTATTTATGAAATTTACGATTTTAATATTTATAGTTATTTAAAAATTATTATCAGTTCCATCATTTGAATTGTTATCAATGTTATTTTGATTTAGTGGTTGTAATTTTATTGATTTATACAAGTTTTTGTGAAATTCTTGAATAATAGTGCTTTTAATTATTTTAATTAATCGTTATTACTGGTCTTTCCATTTGAAATGCTATCTTCATTATTTTTAGTTTTAATTATCATAATATATGATTTGATTTGTCGTATTTTTATTAATGAGCATTCATTCTATTTTATTTGACATTATCTAATTTTTTGATCTTAAACTTATTACATTATTAAGTCTTATTATGTTTATTCTATTTTGGTTTTGTAGTTTTTAAATAGCTTCAAAAATATTATATTATGCATGATTCTTTTATTATCTTGATTTTAATTATTTGAAATATTGCGAGATCTTAAATGTGTTTTAAATATATGATTTAAATATATGACTTTATTCTTTTTAAATAATTAAATAAGCTTCATCATTTTAATTATTGAGGAAAAATATTATGTTGAGAAATTAAGTAAGTTAAAATAATATTTTATTTAATTAATTTGAGAATTTTAAGTTAAATTGATGTTATACGCTTTCAGATCAGTATTTTAAATTTATCTGTTGTCCGTTTCAAGACCCCGAAGCATCGAGCCTATAAATAGTTTGGAAAGGGTCTCACTCCTTCACTTTTCTCCCATTCCCTTTCTTTTTTTCTCTCTCTTCTCACTTTTCTCTCCAGTGTGCTACAGTACCCCTAAAGGGCAGTTCCGTTTCTAGCTTGTGGCGACGCCACTCCTGGCCACCAAGCCTCACCTCCAGCCCCGCCTAAACCGCTAGTCTTCGGCGAGTCCAACCCCACTGTAGGTGTCAACCACGGCAGCCCCACCTCCTGCCGGTAGCCCCAAACCCGAAACTGGTTTTCTCCTGTACGCCTCCACCTTGCTCTGCTCCTAGCTCCGCCATGAGCCACCGCACTATGACACCACCCCCTCCATTTGATCTACCATCCACAGGCGATCTACCATCAGAAATTTCAACTCCAATGGAGCCCTCACTTTCCCTCATCTCCTATAAAACCGAAATGGGTCTCTAAATGGATCACCATTTGCCGCGCCGCCGTCCTACCACCGTGACTCTCACCTCCACCGCCAAAAACTTCCCCTACCTCAACTTATCACACCCCTAAAATAGTTTTTCCATCTATGGACCTACCTCCTGTGTACAAGGGAAAATCTGAAAATGAGTTTCCCCCCTTTTGAGCCAGATCTGCCATCTTTTGGTGGTTGCCTGGTCTCACTACTACCACCATGAGATTTTCCATCCTCCAAGGAAATTTTCCCTAAATTTTGGTATCAAACAAAGTACCCAAATCTAACCTTTCACTTGCCATGCCCGGAGACAAATAGTACATGATTTACCTGCTATGGATCGTGGATCGGCGCAAAGCTTGATTGACATTCATTTGTGCGCTGTAAGTGATATCATTTATTTGATTGTTTGATTGGCTGTTTAATTGTGTGCTAATCTCTTTTTTGTTTTCTTGAAGTGTTAGCTAGTGATGATTAATAATTCAGAACTAAGTTGGTTGGACCTGAGGTCATTTAACGGAGAATTGGATCACCCCAAGTTAATTTGATTATGGTTGGATATTTGTGTGGATGTTGATTATTGATGATGTTATGACTTGGTTGGATGACTCTGTTACTTTTAGTAATTGTTGGTGATATATTGATTTGACCAGATGATTTCGTTACTGTTTAGAAGTTGTTGGTGGTAAAATGATTTGAGCGGATGATTCCGTTACTCTTTAGTAATTATTAGAGGTATAATGGTTTGGTTGGATAATTTCACTACTCTTTCTCTATGTTTCATTTCAGGTAAAATATTAGGATTTTAATCTAAGAGATATTTGGAAGAATATGGTGAAAATTTGATGAGAGGATTTAAGAAGTATAGTTAAGTAAAATTCGTCTAAGAGTTGAACAATGACATAACATGTTGGACGATTAAAAGTTTATGTTTTGAGAACTCATAAGTTTCAATCATGGTATACTTCTTTAGAAAAATATTAGGTTTTAACTCATGACTGATGTATGGTTATGACTTGAGTATTTGGATGAAATATTAAAGTGTAATCTTAGATTCCCTTGATGTATAGTTTGAGAAGTGTTTGGGTTAGAGAAAATATTATATGATGACACATTGTCAAAAAGAATAACCTTATAAGCAATATAAACATGTTAGCTAATGATTGGTTTTGACTTGATTATTAGGTTTTGAGAAAAACTTAAGGAAAAATGTGTGTTTTGGTAAAGAGAAAAGAGAAGAAAAGTTTAGGTTTGACTCCATCATAAGTTACGTCCTTAACTCCTATAGGACAATGTTGGTTTGATTCGATGTGACTTAAGGTTTTGACTATCTCTTTATTGAAATATGCACAACATGTTGGAATAAAGGTAAATTAAAAAGGGAAGTCTTTTTATATGTTAATATGTACGAGATATGATTTGTGAATGTATGATTTATATGTTTCATGATCTATATATTTTGCACAAGAAGTCACATGTCGCATGCATGTCTCATGCATAAAATATGAAAAACATGTTTTTGATTCAAACATGTTTTTAAAAGAAAGAAAAGAATTAAAATTTTATAAGAATCCCAAAGGCTGGGATATGGTAGTACCTCAGTAGAACTCACTGTTCACTCAGGAGTGTCTAAAGTCGAGTGAAAACCCCTGCATAGATAAAGAACCGTCGACAGACCATATATGGCTCCAAAAAGTATCCAGAGCGTAGTCGCACCTGAAGCTAGTGGGTGCATACAGGATGGTGTTGGCTTTTGCCTTACCGATATAGAAAAGTTTGTAGTCGTTCGGTGAGTGATCAATCGCCGAGTGATGAAGAGCGCAAAAGGGAGCAAAATATAGCTACTTAGGTTTGATATGGTCGCCGGGTGCTATGGTAACTAGTAGGAACATACGATACGTAGGGAAACCATGGGGTGTCCAAATAAGATGTCATGATGAAAAATATGGACTTTCAAGCCATATATAATATGATATGATAAACGACACCTAAGATAAGAAAAAGATGAAAGACTCAAAAAGTTTGTGAAAAGGTTTTGATTACATATGAAAGAAGTCAAAGTTATATGAAAGTATTTTTATGAAAAGCACGTACATGAAGCAAAGTTTCAAAGACTGTCAAGGGTCATGGAAATATTTATATGAAAGTGCATGTGCATAAGTCATGTTGCAAGTCTCATATTAATGGTACATGCACTCATTGTGTTTACCTGTCTATGTTGATGATATTCTGTTGTGTGAATTGGTTGTATGCTATTTGTTGCTTAATGGGATTCACATCTCACCGGTGGATCGTGCCCACCTACGGTCCCACATTACGGGATCGTAGTTTATGATTGCAAAGAATGAAATTTAGCTCGATATACAGACTCCGTAGGAAAATAAATCTGCTGAGAGAATGAAGACCGAGATTTATGATCTCGAAAGCAGTATTGTTTTTCTTTTACTTCTGAACGACTATATAATGCTCCTGTTGGAGAAATTGATTTAAATTAATTTGTGATTTTAAAAATCTCTGGTACTCATTCGACTGACTTTTATTTACTTTTTCATTGTGAATATTTATTATACACTTTATGCATGCTTCACACACTCTTCAAATCCTAATCGATGGGATGATTGATCCATGAGATAATTGTCCGGATGTCGCGAGTCCTTCCAAATCCCAGGGGCGATTCGTGGGCGTCACACAATGTGATGGAGTATTGATGAGTGCACAAAAATGCACTCTAAATAGTCTATTTAAATACTAAAAGAAATGAGAAAATAATGGATATAACTAATGTTATTAAAATTAATGGTCATTTATCTTGAAATAGATATAAGCATGATTTAATATATTGATGAGAATATAAAATGCCATATTTTCCTCTCTTAATGTTTAATACTTTATTCTTATTTGATGCCTAAATATACTCATTATTATTATATTTTGATTTAGGACACAAATGGAGACATTAGGAGCAAATGAAGATAATTGCCGAATTTTAGACAGTTTTGACATCTTTTCGTAATATAAGCATAACTCTCTCATCCAATCTCAGATTGCGCTGCTTCAAGATTCTATAGAACCGAAAGAGAAATATCTATAACTTTTGTGTTTTATGTTTGAAGAGATATCCACTTAATCTAAGACAAAATCGACCATCAAGTGGATGCACCTGCACTTGACGTTCCTGGATATTTTTCAGCCACTTGCATAAAATCCAAATGTCATCATAATATTTTCCAGCAAGCACTCTTACACCAACTTGAAAATTCAATGATCAATTCAGATACAAGATGAAGTGCACTCAAGTTTCTTATAGACAAATTATTTGACCACAAGATATTAAGTCATACAAGACAACTAATGGATAGAGAAGCAAAATTGAAACACTCAACCTACAAGCAAAATCCAGCTCATGCATGGTGGGAAAACAAATGATCAAAATGACAACTCACAAATCACTTGGATTCAAGAATGGCACATGGCAAAACAAGTTGAAATTGTGATGATTTTGTCATGACAACTTGCATGAAGGATGCTTATAAATAGAAGGAAGGGGTGTGTGTTCTAAGGGAATGCTTAGTGTGGGAGGATGCTTTGAAAGAGCCATTATTTTGAGAGCTTGAGAAAAGAAAAGAAAAACTAAAGAAGAGAGAAGAAAATAATGGTTGGCTCTTCCATATTATCCCTTGGAGAATTTTTGTTGCATATTTTCAATATGTGTAACTAAATTCTCAAGGAGGGCTAGGGATAAACTTGTGTGTGTGATGGAATTTGTAATTTGTTTTTGATTCATGTATTTGGTCTTCAAATATTAAAACTCTTTTGTTCTATTATTCTCAATTTATTTGTGATGTTTTTTCGTCTTCAAATAATTATAGAATCTATTTCGTTTATGGATTCAGTCATGCTTTTTCTATTGAGTGAATTAGTTCTATAATTATGTTTGGAGCAATTGATTATCTATATTGATTTAATTCTCTGCTGTAATATCGCCTCTTAGGTATATTGTCGTCGTTGGATTTTCTCAATATCGATAACAATTTATGAGAGTTAAGCGCGAAAAATGATTTTTCAAAGAGTTACATGTAATTTAAATTTTGGTTATTAATATTATATCTTCCGATTAAGAATTTGGACATAGAATTCTTAATTGAGTTATCAATGAACTAAGAATAAATTTGAATACCAAAAATACACAAGGAATTCCCTACGCTCTACTTTTCGTCTCATTTTTATATTTTTCAAATTACTCATTTAGTTTTAATTTACATCATACTTTAAAATTTACTTATCACACTCATTTAATCTTTTTGTTAATTTCATTACTGTTCTTCAATTTCTCAATCCATCTCCCTGTGGAATCGACACCCCAAAGCTATACTGCAAACGACCGCGTTATTCTTTGGACGTAATCAAGTATTTAATATAATTGCAAACTAAAATTAAACCAAATTAAAGACATGAAGAGTCAAGACAATTATAATACTTGCTTGCATTTGGACAGACGATAGTCATGTCTATTAAAAATGAAATAAACATAAACATAGGAAAATGACAAATACATAGTTCTTTTTACAACCTTTTACATAAACATATATATTTTGTTCATCAATTTATGTTTGCAATGTTTGTTTTTTGCAAAATGGCTAGGACAACATGACCTAAGATCGATTTGTATAGTATGATAAAGTAGAAGGAGAAAATTAAAGGCTTTTCTTATTAAGAAAACATGCTACTCGTACAACATGAGGAGGCCTCACTACAACATTTGCCTCCTTTTGCTACTGTTTGTCAGCTGCTGTCTAGATTGTTAGAGCTTATCTGTTTAATTATATAATAGCAAAGTTTAACTTGTTGAGATGGCAATCAGTAGTCTGCACATTCTAGGTTTGCACGCTTCAAAAATAAAAAAGTGAAACTAAAAAAGTTGAATGGAAAGTCACAAATTTGCATGAATGATGAAACTGAACCATTTTCTCATGATGATTGACCTTTTGGATTCTTTCAAATTCTCACCTGTTGCAAATAAATCTCTTAAAATCCTTCATATATTCTCTCATAAATGTCAACGCCACCAACAAAGTCTTCTTATTTCATTTCCCCGACTTTATTGACCAATTCTTCCACCGTTTCTTCGACAACTACTCTACTACCAACAAGGTAACCATGCATGCCCATGCAACATTTGCACCTCAAGATGGAGCACGCACCTACTACAGCAAGCACCACACCAGACGGTACAAATTTGCCAAGAGCAACGCCCCATTAAGCTGCCAGACACTAATCACCCTTTGTAGCACACCATGGTAGCATGCACTGTGCATGCCTATTATTAGTTGTAATATTCCGTTGCTTTAGAATATCCCTCTACTCTTGCTTGTATAAAATATGGGCAAGCCTCATTGTAAAGTTAGCATTAAAATATAGAAAAACAAAATTCCTGGCATGGTATCAGAGCGATACCAGGACTAATTGTCCAATATGAGTGAGCCTTCCCCACCTCCCTCACCTCCTCCTCCTTCCTCTATTTCTTCCCCAAATTTATCTCACATCATCTCCATTAAGCTTAACCCGAACAACTACCTTCTATGGAAGTTTCAGATTGTTCCTTATCTAAAAGGCCAAAGACTTTACAAGTTTGTCGATGGAACTCATCTCCCCCCCCCCCCAAGCTGCAACCTAGGTGCAACACAATCAAATGGTCATGTCTGCACTCATCTTTTCCCTATCTGAATCTATCATAGCTCAAGTAGTGGGATGCCTTTCTGCTTGTGATGTTTGGATCTCCCCTGAGAAATCTTATGTCTCCACCTTTCAAGCTCGAGTAGTCCAAACACAATTTCAATTAGCATTTCTAAAAAATGGTGCTGATTCTATCTCTGTGTATTTCAGATGTGCCACAAATCTTGCTGATACCATGGAAGTTGCTGGTAGACCTCCACCCTCTTCTGAATTCATACCCTGTCCCTTAGCTGGGCCTAGTGTAGTTAGCTCTATTACCACTCATATAGAGCCTATCTCCATAGAAGAGCTTCCAAGTCATTTGCTTGCACATGAAGCTCAGCTTCAACATCATGCTACCAACCTTTCTCTATTTTCTCCATCTGAGCCATCTGCTAACTTTACAATCATGGTTCCAACTCAAATGGACACGGTCGCAACCCTTGAGTTCGCAACAATGACAATAGAGGTCGTGGAGGCTAAACCCATGATTTGGCCGAACCCTGGGTATTCAAGTTCTCTTTTTAACTCATCTTCACCACTTTTTACTGATACTCACCCAATCTGTCAAGTGTGTAACAGAGTTGGATACACGGTACTTGTTGAGAGATGGCATGAATTTTGGTCTACCCAGTATTTTCACTCGACTCTCGCTCAACATCCCACTCGAGTGATAATCCAACCTGAAAGTTTGCTTGACGTCCAGCTCGAGCGAAATTCAAGCCGAGAGTTTGCTCGACTCGTGCTCGACATCCAGCTGTAATGAGATTCAGGCAAAGACTTCGCAATACCCTCGCTTGAGATCTAGCTCAAGTGAGTTCGACCTAGAAGTGTTCGCTTGAGCGAACTTACTCTCGCTTGAGCGAGATCGCATAAATATAAATATCGTGGGTTTCGTTTCGTGCGAGGAAGACGACGAACCATGACCCCTATTTTTCGCCCGACAAATAGAGCAAGCCTCCAGTCCTTGTTTCTTCATCATTTCTTGAGAGTTTTGAGTGTAAACACGTGAGATTGAGTGTATACACGTGAGGTGAGTGTTTTCTATTGTAAAAATCTATTGATTCTCTCTCTCTGTACTCCATTTGATTATAGTGAAGTTTTGAAACCAACCCTTTAGTGGATGTAAACTCAGTTGAGTTGAACAACTTAAATCTGGTGTTTAGTGTTATCTTTATTATTTTACTTCTCTTAGTTGCTACTGCTGTATTTGATTTCTTATCTGTGTTGTTAGTTTTATCGATTTATTCCCATCAAACTGGTATTAGAGATATCTAACTCTGTGAAGGACTGAAGGGATGGCCATAGCAAGATTTGAAGTAGAGAAATTTGATGGACAGAACAATTTCCGTCTGTGGTGCTTAAAAATAAAAGTTTTGTTGCGCCAGCAAGGATTATTCAAAGTTCTTGAGAAAAGGTATGCTGATTCTCCTGTACCATCTAAGGATGATGAAGAGAAGGTACACAACACTATTTTATTGTTATTATTTGATGGAGTATTAAGAGAGGTAGCTGAGAAAGAGACTGCTTAGTAAGAAATCTCTTACTAACCGATTGTATTTGAAACAACGGTTATATACACTCAATATGAATGGGGGTTTGTCTGTTACTGAACACTTAGATGAGTTTAACAAGATTGTTATGGATCTTAGAAATGTTGACATCAAGTTTAATGATTAAGATCAAGTTTTAATTATTTTGTGTTCATTACTTGTATCATTTGAGAATTTTGTAAATTTTATGTTATATGGAAAAGATACCATCTCCTTAGCGGATGTGAAGTCAGGTGATGTGAAGTCAGGTTTGAACTCGAAGGAGTTGAGGAGTAGGTATAGTGATAAGGGTGGTGAAACTCAAGTCAGTGGTTTGATTGTCAAAGACTCCTCCAACAGAGGAAGATCCAGTGATAAGAGTTTAGAGAAAGGCAAAGGAAAGTCTCGGGGGAAATCAAAGTCCAAGTCCAACAAGAAAAAGGCCAAGTGTTATTACTACCAGAAGTCTGGACATTACAAGAGTGAGTGTACAAAACTGAAGAAGAAGGAGGAATCCACGAGTTCCTTTAATGCCGTCAATGTTGCTGATGAATCTGATGGTTTAGATATGGTACTGACAATTAGTGATTCGAGCAGTCGGTTTAGTGACAAGTGGGTCATGGACCCAGTTTACACTTTTCACATGTGTTCTAAAAGGGACTGATTCATGACTTATAAACAGTCAACAGTGGTTCTATTTTGTTGGGGAACGACATGGCTTGTAAAATTGTAGAAATTGGCTTAGTGAAGATAAAGATGTTTGATGGGATAATCAGGACATTGTCTAATATTTGACACATTCTAAATTTGAAGAAGAATCTTATCTCCATGGGGGCTTTTGATTCTTTGGGCTTTAAGTACACAGAACAAGGTGAAGTATTAACAGTCAGCAAAATCTTTATGGTTGTTATGAAGGGAGATCAGACAGATGCCCTCTATTTCCTCCAAGGCAGTACTGTCAGTGGTGAAGCTGCAGTATCAGTATCTGATGAGGTTGAGTCAGATTTCACTCGTTTATGGCATATGAGACTAGGCCATATGAGTGAGAAGGGGATGTTTATCCTTAGTAAGCAGGTTTTGTTAGGAGGCAAGAATATTGGAAAACTTGACTTGTGCGAGCACTGTGTGTTTGGAAAACAGAGCAGGGTCCAGTTTGCTATAGGCATCCACATAACTAAAGGTATAGTAGACTACATTCATTCAGACCTTTGGAGTCCATCCTCAATTCCATTGAAAGGTGGAGCAAACTACTTGCTTACTCTCATTGATGATTACTCATGAAAAGTGTGGGTTGACTTTCTGAGGCAGCAAAGTGAAGTCTTCAAGAATTTCAAGCAGTGGAAAGTTCTGATTGCGAACCAGACTGGTAAGAAGATTAAATGGCTTTGGACTGACAATGAAATAGAATTTTGTAGTAGTGACTTTGATAAGTTCTGCAAGAATGAAGGGATTGTCAGACATTGTACAGTTAGGCACACTCCACAACAAAATGGGATAGTTGAACGATTGAACCGAACCATGTTAGAACGAGCACACAGTATGCTCTCAAATGCTGGCCTGTCTAAGGACTTTTGGGCGGAAGCAGTTAATACAGCCTGCTTTTTGGTGAACCGCTTTCCAGCCACAATTATTGGTTTGAAGACACCTAATCGGGTATGGTCTGATGCACCTTGTGATTATTCAAATTTGAAAATTTTTGGTTGGCCTGCTTACTTTCATGTTAATAATGGTAAGCTAGAACCTAAGGCAAAGAAATACATATTTATCGGATATGCTACTAGGGTAAAGGGATATAGGTTGTGGTGTACTGATTCCAAGTCATCCAAATTCGTGATTAGCAAAAATATTATTTTTGATGAAAAATCAATGTTTAATCCGAGAAAGGAGATTACTATGACTACAGGGAAGAAGGTGGAGATACAACAGGCTCTACAGAGGACACCACCTGAATCTTAGGATTATGCTATAGCTGAAGAGCATGATTCTGAGTCTGAGACTGAAGCATTTGTTGAGAAGCAGTACAATATAGCTACTGGTAGACAAAGAAGGTAGATCAAACCACCTCAGAAATATGCTCAAGCAGACATGGTTATGTATGCACTCGCTACAGCTAAAGAAATTGTTGGGCAGGAGCCTTCCAGTTACTCAGAGGCTATGAAGAGTACCAAGTTTGCTCAGTGGTGCTCAGCTATGACTGAAGAGATTGAGTCTCTTCACAAGAACCAAACATGGGATTTGGTCAAGTTACCAGTGAAGACTAAGGTTGTTGGCTACAAATGGGGCTTCAAGAGAAAAGAGGGAATACAATTTGAGACAGATACAAGATACAAAACACGCCTAGTTGTTAAGGGCTACAGTTAGAGAAAGGGGATCAACTTCAACGAAGTGTTCTCCCCAGTTGTAAAACACAGTTCAATCAAAGTTTTACTAGCCATCACGGCTTTGTATGACCTGGAGTTTCAGCAGCTTGATGTGAAGACAACATTTCTATACGGTGAGCTTGAAGAGACTATCTATATGCGTTAGCTAGAGGGATTCATTGTTGAAGGCAAAGAGGACTGAGTATGCAGATTGAAGAAGTCATTGTATGGTTTGAAACAGTCACCTAACCAATGGGATAAGCATTTTGATTTGTTTATAATTGATCATGGTTATTTGAGGAGTAGCTATGATTGTTGTGTGTATTATAAACAATTGCCTGATAAGTCTTTCATTCACTTATTACTTTACTTTGATGATATGCTTATAGCTGCTAAAAGCATGGTTGATATTGATTTGATGAAAACTTAACTTAGAAATGAGTTTGAGATGAAAGATTTAGGTGCTGCAAGGAAAATTTTGGGAATAGATATTCACAAGGACAGGAAAGCTGAGAAGTTGTACTTGTCCCAGAGAAAGTATATTGAGAAAGTTCTTGATAGGTTTGGAATGTCTAACTCCAAACCTGTAAGCACGCCGTTAGCATTGCATTTTAGACTAATTTTATTCTATCATGACAATATATATCCATGAGTTGTGGGTGAGAAATGATCCTTAAGTTATTGATAGAATCTACGCCATTAACATGTAGACTTAATTGGTGGGTTGCATCATACATTGGATGCATAATAAATGGAATTAAGTGTCACACGAAGGAGCATGACCTTCATCGCTAAACATAGAATAGCGGGATGGTTGTTCATGGCAAACAACAATTAAGACTAGTTGAGTTCTATGATGTATTGAATGATACTTTAGAATTACGGTACATGGGTTGGCGTAAATTTGATTTATTTCAATGTGATTGGTGGGACATTGACAATTTGAGAAGAAGGATACATGGTATAAAGATTATCTTTTGGCCCTTACAAGGCAACCTTAGCAAGTCTTTTACTTGAAATATACTTGTACAATCAGTAATTGGCATTGGTACACATGATAAGCAATAGGAATGTATACAATATTCCTCTAATTTCCTCAATTGTAAGTGATGAGGAGGAGGAATCTTCTACTGTTGAAAATCTCTTTGATGAAGGGATCTAGTCTTTGGAGCACGGTGAAGTTAATCATTTTGGTGCTTTGTTGGTCTAGATTCGGCGTCAATTTTCTAATCTCAGACATATTCTCACTATACAAAGAAAAGCCCTAAATTCTATAGTTTCCTTTGGAGTTTCCTTTCTATTTACTTTCTAGTGAAAGTTGAGACAGCAATGTGAGTCCTGCTAAATTTGCAAATTAGATCTTAGACTTTGTAGTATGCTGAGTAAATTAGATCTTAAACCTAATTTTGACTAAATTAAGAAATTATAGATAACTCGAGAAACCAAACCCATTCTTGGTATATAAAAAACATTAGCACAAACATTCTTGGTATATAAAAGGCATTAGCACATAACAACACACATAATGATCACTTACATGTTTCTTGAACCACCATGGAAATTAAGCTTGGTGCCTTCACGTTTGATCTTGTTATAGTGCTTGTTAGAAAATAGTGTTACAGAAATTATATTGGACATGGATTGAAAAGGCAGAAAAGATAGTAAGAGAGTGGTTACCTACTATATGTAGTGCTTGATCTTTGTAAAATTATTAAACACGTACCAACTGATCCTTTCAAAGAGTGTTTCTTCTAGCATGTGAGCATTAACTCAGTCAAAGAGTATTTTAAAGAGTATTGCTTTCAAAGAATGAACTTAACTCACCAAAGAGTGTTTCAAAGAATATTGCTTTCAAAGAATGTACTTAACTCACTCAGGGCTAAGCGAACGTCGAGTTGTAAGTAACCTTGAATTATAACTCATTGCATGAAAAAATAATAGTCATAACTTTTTATTCCGAAAATTTTGCCTTCGCTAGCGTGGACACATTTAGAAGTATTCGATGCAAAACTATCAAGGAATTTCACTTGAAACAACCACTCACAAAAATACCTTCTCTCATTTGGATTTAAGGTGTAACATGCAACACTCATCGAGTAACGACCACCACGATGCTGCAAATCTAATTATTTCCTGATACTAAGATTGGTCAAAACCCTACTTGCATTTGTTATATCCTTAGTTTTTCTATCGATATTCATTAATGTTTCCACTATGCTATCAAAAATACTTTACTCACTATGCATAACATAAGCTCAAGTCTAGCCAATAAAAAAGCTAAAAAAAATACTATTTTTTTGTCCAATTTAACCTCAGATTTTGTTTTCCTCCTCTTTGTACCTTTTCCAAATGGTAGATTAGGGACCTTCTCTAACTGTTCAAAGACGTCTTGTCTAGTAAGTTGTGTAAGTTGGAGACGATGGTCATTTTTACTAATAGAAGCACTTTTTTCTTATGCCAACTATGATCTAAACAAAACCAATAACGATGACTCATACAACAATATTTACAGCTTATAAGTCAACCACATAGAATCAGATTGCACATTGCATGTTGGACATGCCATTTTTCTCTTTGTGCTCCACCCAGATAAATTGACGTATGCAGAAAAGTCATTAATAATCTAGAGTAATCTTGTATGTAATCAAAACGTCGGTGCACTTAATGCATCATATGTAGCAAGTCCATCTACCTTAATTCTTTCAATTCATCAAGTAAAGGACGCAGAGGTTTACTGATTTCGGTTACCATTGTTGTGTGTGTTAGTGCCACTTTGATCAATGCCTCAAGAATTTAAGCCAACATGATGATCCATTAAGGATCCGACCCATATGTCATCTAACATCTCTTCTATATCATTAATGTAGTCATCGTGATCAGATCCATCATCCCCATCATCTATAAGAGTGATATTGAAAGCTTCTTCCTCCCTATAAAATATCAATTCTTTATAATTATTATCGATCCCTTTGATGAACAAATGATTCTCTACAACATTTATCAGATGGAAAAAATTAATATAGCATCTTCGACATGGACATGTAATTGCATCACTTTTGAGGGCATGGGCTTTAGTCATGGATATGAATTGGCTAACTCTTTCAGCATATTCGTTGGACCGCAATCTATCTTAGATACGCATCAAAGAACAATCCATTTAAACCTTGATCAAATTGAGCATAAGTTACATACTTAACATAAATTCAGTATATGGGCATGAACTCTCGCATTAGGCCATGCTTTTTCAACTCATTATTTAGGTAGAGTATGGTCACTTGCTAGCTATAGTGTGTTGTGTTGTTTGTAAAACCAACAAACATCACAATATTCTATTTATCAAATTGTAGGTAATATTGGCATGAAATGTAGGAACAGTAATGATGCTGGTGCACTTATCAAAATCTTCATTTAATTTCATCTATTTACCCCCTTCACAAAAGCCACAAGGAGATGGCAAGCTCACAATGATTCAATATAGCATAGAAAATATTATGAACATCTCATCTTAATCCAACAGAGCAAGTGCTTATTAGGTTGAAAACAAGTGGCTAGAAATATGTTAAAATATGCAAATTATATAGCGGAGAAAGAAAAAGTAGGCAGGCTATTTGATTGATTGGGCAGATGATGATGGTGAGATCAGCCTCTTGATATTGGCAAGACAGTTATCCATAGGACTTGAATGAGGCAAATATCTCACTCCACTTCCTGGATTCAGCTGTTCTAGTCTGTATGCACATCAAAGATATAGTTTAAACCAAAATCACTCAAGATTAGGGATACAACTATTTTGCAACATACATTATTGCAAAATCCATGACCGAATCATTTCCATGCATGACAAAGAGAACGCATGCTTATTTCAGGATTGGTTGCCCAATCATTTTTCATTCTTTTGTTCTTGCATATTAAAATAATAATAATAATAATGATATGGACACAACTATTTTGCAACATGTTATAACAAATAAATGTGATAGTGTTACTTCATAAAATAATTTTTTATTTTTTTTTAAGTTTTGTACAAAAGAATTGAAAAAATTGTTGTATGTGTGTCATAGTGAGTTACTTAGGTTAACCCAAACTTTGTCCCACTTTATCTAATAAAAATATACATCAGCTATGGTCAGACTTCAAATTCTCATAAAATCTCTTGACTGGAGAAAAATCAAGTAAAATCTTTAACTATTAATTATACAGCTGATTCCATATTTATTTTTTCTTCCACTATTTGAAAAGAAAAGAAAAACAAAGAGGGAACTCACTCATAATCAAGGAGAAAATAATGAAGAAAGTGAAAATTTCAAGCTTAGTCAAATCACTTCCGGGGCAAATCCTACTCCCTGCTCCAAAGGGAATAAAAGTTCCTACCTTGGATTTTTGTCCCTGCATTAGTGCATTGCATTTAAATAAAACACGTATTAATAGCTATCTACTAATCAAAGAAATAATAGCAGCCTACATATATAAATGATTTATAAATGAGTAACGATTTAGAAAAGCTTCAAATATACAAGTCTCGTATAGACTCTTTATAAAAATATAGATCCTATCATTAAAAATGAAAAAATATCATATTTTTCTGGTAGTCTAGTTTTGTATAAAAGACCTGTACGAGATTTATATATTTCAAGTTAGTATAAAGCATTACTCTATATAAGTATTGTCTAATTACTTACATCCCATCTCGAAGGATTAAAGTGTTTGGGGTTTGAATAATATTCTGAATCCAAATCAACACCCCTGAACCAAACTATCACTTTCCATCCTTGGGGTATTTTATAACCTTCAATATTTCAACATAATTGTTCATAAATTTCAATATTAACAAATAAACCAACAAGAAAAGAATAATTAATTAATGGAATTGAATGAATCACCAACCACAGATGTCAACATCATTTTTTGCCTCCCGACAAGCAAACAAGGAAACATTCATTGTTCTCAGCGTTTCATCAACAACCTTTTGATCCAAGTATAAAAAGTGTTATTTATATCTAAATAATAAGATTATTCCTGAAGTTGTTAATTAAGGATAAACATACGTACGTTGGAAAGATATTTCATTTGCTTTATTTCTTTGAAGCTCAATCCTTCATCTGATGATGATCTTCTTCTAACAATCTCCACTTGCTCTGTCTGGAAAAGTCATGTTAATTAAAAGGAATGCATTAGTTACAACGAGATTGCATAAAAGTACACTTATAAATTGATGTGCTTGATATGATACGTCAGATTGTAAAACTATTTTTATTATAAAGTAAATCTTGCAAATGCTATGAAGTCACATCATTTTATAGATTTTTATTTATGTAATCTCTTTATGTCTGCAGTGAGTTTCAAAAATAGTTTTAAATGCCGGAAGTTTATAAATAGATCAACAAGCTGTGTCCAAATGCACACTATGGCCAAGAATGTGCACTCACTCTGGCTTTCTGAAGACATTCCGGATGCTGGTGTAAGAGAAGGGTTGCCCACATTGTGCAGAAGATTCATGGCCAGCATTCAAGTACATGAGGATTATGTCAATTATTTCCTCATCATCCAATTTTTTTCCATTCTCATCCTCAACTTCCATTAATAAGTCCATCATATTCTTGCGTGTCACTGAAATTTCACTTCCTTTTCTTGCCCTTCTTTCATCTATAACATCTTGAAGAATATTTACCAAAGTTCTCTGAGCCTGACACAAAAGAATTATTTTCAAAGATAGTTTGTCA
Source organism: Platycarya strobilacea (assembly GCA_036898215.1). Classification (NCBI taxonomy): domain Eukaryota; kingdom Viridiplantae; phylum Streptophyta; class Magnoliopsida; order Fagales; family Juglandaceae; genus Platycarya; species Platycarya strobilacea. The sequence goes on along the minus strand of CM072549.1, from coordinate 29,420,154 downwards.
ATCTCATAATCAAAGTTCCTTGCAAATGGAATTTATGGTAATCAAAGCACCTCTGTCATGATGATTTAATATAAGTAAACGAGGACATTTAGCAAATTAATTTCTCCAATAGTAAAGAGAATAAATAGATATCAGGGCTTGGATTCCCTAGAGTTATTGCCCAAATTCTAGAGTCTAGACTAAGAGTGAGATAGACACATAATGTAAGTCCTATAAATGCCGTAAAATCCACTTTATTTGTTTCTCTATTGCACTGAAAGACCAGCAGCAAGTGTCCAAAAACTTTTACAGTTTTAGGCTAAAGATCTTGAAAAACATTATTGGATGAAAGAAACTTTTGTATAGGATATTATATACCTTGAGTGCCTCATGGTAAGCAAACCCAGGGAAGTTAATGGCCATAGCTCTTAGTTTATTATTCAAAATAGCATACTCCTTCTCCAAGGTCTTCATCATTGGATCAATCTCACTGCCTAGAATAACATGCATTATAATTTTGAAAGTGATCTTCTTAGTCTCAGTCAAGAACTCAATTGGTCTCGCTGCCCTAGTCCATTCATCTAATGAATTCACTACAATATCCCTGACGTGCTTTTGGTACACAGACAGTGCTTTATGTCCATTGATCGGAGTTGCTGTTAACCGGCGGAGCCGCTTGTGTTCTTCATCACTAATACCCAAAAATGATTTCTTCCCCAATAAATCACAAGTGGATTTAGGCCAGCCTTGTTTAAATCTTTCATCATCCATCAAGACTCGCCTGCATGTTTCCGGCATGGTCACAATGATGGTTGGATTTCCAAACATATAGGCCCTGTACATTCCTGTGTGGCCAAATCTGCAAGTTCCCAAGCAGAAAGAAGAATTATACAAGGTATTGCAACTGTATGTATTAGTGGGCAAGCAATTGCGTGTCATGACAAAATTTTGAGAAACTAATACAAGCATTGTATAGTCGTTTAAAAAAAAAAATTAATTATTATTATTATTTTTTATGTCGGTGTCCTATTTATTCACATTTTTTAAAATAATTACATAATGCTATACTTACAAATGCAACTATTGTAACGCCCCGTACTCAAAGAGGGTCACGAAACTCCACCTGTTTGGTATAATCCATCTTCAACTACAAATAATAGGTCTCCGACCATATTCAAAATAACAATATTTTTCACAACCCAAACCATATAACAAAGTCTACCAAGTCATAAATAAAAGAATATGAATAAATCATGTATGAGGGGGGTTCATAATCTCCCGCAAAAAAAAAAAAAAAAAAAAACTTAACAAATAAAAAATAACTAACATTCTATAAACCCAATGAAACTAGAACCCAAAAATAAATAAATTAATTATTTTCCCCCATCTAGCTCGTGGCTCTAACAGCTTAAAACTTGGTCAAGACTCTACTCTTAGTCCTCTGATGGAACATCCAAATCATCTGAAAAATATATGAGATAAGAGGGGTGAGTTTTTCCACAACTCAGTAAGCGAAGAACCTATACAAGCGTGTAAACATGAGCATTTACCAAGTAATAAAGTACGGAACAAAACATAACATTGCATAAAAGAAACAAATGATTTTCAAGACAATTTAAATCATCAAGTACTTTGGCATAAACAAACTGAGTATTATCACTATTTTAATCGGAGCATCTCACAATGCAAAGACCATGTTTAACCCCCGTAGTAGGGTTGTGCAAATCCCGGTGGCCAAACCAGGCAGAGACAGAGGTGGAACTTTCCCTTATTCGTTCTCGGAACTCCGAGTCTGCACATAGGAAAGCCCACAATAAACCACTTTGTTTCCAAAGTGGGTGCACTCAGAGATAGGAAATTGGTACCAATCCAAACAGAGCAAATACAGAGCAGAACAGAGACAAGCAGAGATAGAGTCAAATACCAACCAGAATACTATGCCAAAGGTTTTCAGAGTTATTAAAGACACATAGTTCCAAACTATTTTCAGAATAAAGTTTATGTAAATAAAACATAGTCAACACAATCAAGGCATAATTTTTTTCTCAGATAGACAAAAATGTTCTTTCCATATTTCAGAAAATAACACGACAAAAAGCAGCTCATGTCTACACAATGCATGCTTGAAGTATTTTTCCTTCTTTTATATAAGCGTCATGAATGATGCAAACAATCGACTGAGGTTGATTTTTCTCAAGTTTTCATTTCATAACTAACAAAAAGCACAAATTTTCAAAAGTCAACCTCAGTCCTCTTTTGGTATAAAACCGAGCATATGAACCCCGCTTACCAGACTGCTGTAGCGAAAAATCAAAACTTTAAGTCTCAACGCTAAGAGTTTCGTCACCTATACATGAAAATAATTCCCTTTAAATTAATGACCACTCCCAAGGCCTAAAATCGTAAATTATAAGTTAACTACAATATCTATCTAAATTCATAATTTCTAGCATATCAAGTCCAAGCAACCAGCCACTACGACCCGCAAAACCAGTGCACTCCATACTAACAAAAAATATCATTTCAGTCATCCCTCTGATAAAGTCAACCCAAAAATTGTATAGTCTCCCATACGTTCAAAACTACCAAACCCAACCATTTACATCACACAAAACATCCCAGACAACCCATCGGCAGCACCAATCAGCAAAAAGGAAAATTAGACAACCAACTTTTGAACAACCACAAAAAATCACTTCGAAAATGGCTTCGAAAAATAGAGAAAATTTTCCATAAAATTATCAAATCCAAACATCATAAATAAAATTCGCTAACCTCCCTAACCTTCCAACAATAGCCGTGCACTCACGGCAACAAACGCTCGGCAACAAACGGAACTTGAACCCAGAAAATACCACACAAATCTACCTCTCAGAGCGACCCAGAAATTTAAAGAACCTCTAAACTAAATCACAAGTAAATCATCTATTCAAACAACTAAGTAGCTTACCTGAGAATGGGAGCAACCCAACGACAGAGACAACATAAAAAAAAAAAAAAAATTCTTGTTTCCTGCTTGCGCTGCCTACAATCCGCCGGTGCAAACTCAACGAAAAATTCCGAATTGAACCAACAATCCGAAACAAAATCCTTGAATGATGGAAAAGCTGAGATAAAAGAGAAGAACTAGAAAACTTACCGGTGAAAACGCATCGGTGTGAAGAGCAGAGGAGTTTGGCGCAGATAGGAGATAGCAGAAATAAAACTCACAATGGAAAAATACCGGTGCCGAAAGGGAGGTGAGGGAGATAAATTCCACTTGATGGAGAAACCGCCTAGAACGTGGGGGAGTGGGCATGAGGAAGAGGCGATGAAAAACAGGGAAGAAACTGCCACCCAGGGGAAAGAGGAGAAAGAAAGGAAAAGAAAGAAAGAAGGAGAGAAAGGGGGCAGGGAGGGTTACTTACCTAGGCGAAAACGACGCCGTTTCGGGGAGCCTGGGCTGGGTCTTCTTTGAACGGGCTTGGGCTGGCAGTGGGCCTTACGTGATGTAAATGGTTGGGTTTGGTAGTTTTGAACGTATGGGAGACTATACAATTTTTGGGTTGACTTTATCAGAGGGATGACTGAAATGATATTTTTTGTTAGTATGGAGTGCGCTGGTTTTGCGGGTCGTAGTGGCTGGTTGCTTGGGCTTGATATGCTAGAAATTATGAATTTAGATAGGCATTGTAGTTAACTTATAATTTATGATTTTAGGCCTTGGGAGTGGTCATTAATTTAAAGGGAATTATTTTCATGTATAGGTGACGAAACTCTTAGCGTTGAGACTCAAAGTTTTGATTTTTCGCTATAGCAGTCAGGTAAGCGGGGTTCGTATGCTCGATTTTATACCAAAAGAGGACTGAGGTTGACTTTTGAAAATTTGTGCTTTTTGTTAGTTATGAAATGAAAACTTGAGAAAAATCAACCTCAGTCGATTGTTTGCATCATTCATGACGCTTATATAAAAGAAGGAAAAATACTTCAAGCATGCATTGTGTAGACATGAACTGCTTTTTGTCGTGTTATTTTCTGAAATGTGGAAAGAATATTTTTGTCTATCTGAGAAAAAAATTATGCCTTGATTGTGTTGACTATGTTTTATTTACATAAACTTTATTCTGAAAATAGTTTGGAACTATGTGTCTTTAATAACTCTGAAAACCTTTGGCATAGTATTCTGGTTGGTATTTGACTCTATCTCTGCTTGGCTCTGCTCTGCTTTGTATTTGCTCTGTTTGGATTGGTACCAATTTCCTATCTCTGAGTACACCCACTTTGGAAACAAAGTGGTTTATTGTGGGCTTTCCTATATGCACACTCGGGGCTCCGAGAACGAATAAGGGAAAGTTCCACCTCTGTCTCTTCCTGGTTTGGCCACCGGGATTTGCACAACCCTACCACGGGGGTTAAACATGGTCTTTGGTATGTGAGATGCTCCAATTGATATAGTGATAATACTCAATTTGTTTATGCCAAAGTACTTGATGATTTAAATTGTCTTGAAAATCATTTGTTTCTTGTATGCGATGTTATGTTTTGTTCCGTACTTTATTTCTTGGTAAATGCTCATGTTTATACGCTTGTATAGGTTTTTCGCTTACTGAGTTGTGGAAAAACTCACCCCTCTTATCTCATATATTTTTCAGATGATTTGGATGTTCCATCAGAGGACCAAGAGTAGCGTCTTGACCAAGTTGTAAGCTGTTAGAGCCACGGGCTAGATGGGGGAAAATAATTAATTTATTTATTTTTGGGTTCTAGTTTCAGTGGGTTTATAGAATTTTAGTTATTCTTTATTTGTTAAGTTTTTTTTTTTCGGAGATTGTGAACCCCCCTCATTTATGATTTATTCATATTTTTTTTATTTATGACTTAGTGGACTTTGTTATATGGTTTGAGTTGTGAAAAATATTGTTATTTTGAATATGGTCGGTGATGAGTGCACAAAAATGCACTCTAAATACTCTATTTAAATAATAAAATAAATGAGAAAATAATAGATATAACTCATGTTATTAAAATTAATGGTCATTTATCTTGAAATAGATATAAGCATGATTTAATATATTGATGAGAATATAAAATGCCATATTTTCCTCTCTTAATGTTTAATACTTTATTCTTATTTGATGCCTAAATATACTCATTATTCTTATATTTTGATTTAGGACACAAATGGAGACTTTAGGAGCAAATGAAGATAATTGCGGAATTTTAGACAGTTCTGACAACTTTTCGTAATATGGGCATAACTCTCTCATCCAATCTCCGATTGAGCTGATTCAAGATGATATAGAACCGCAAGCGAAATATATATAACTTTTGTGTTTTATGTTTGAAGAGATATCCACTAAATCTAAGACAAAATCTACCATCAAGTGGACACACCTGCACTTGACGTTCCTGGATATTTTTCAGCCACTTGCATCAAATCCAAATGTTATCATAATATTTTCCAGCAAGCACTCCTACACCAACTTGAAAATTCAATGATCAATTCATATGCAAGATGAAGTGCACTCAAGTTTCTTGTAAACAAATTATTTGACCACAAGATATTAAGTCATACAAGACAACTAATGGATAGAGAAGCAAAATTGAAACACTCAACCTACAAGCAAAATCCAGCTCATGCATGGTGGGAAAACAAATGATCAAAATGACAACTCACAAATCACTTGGATTCAAGAATGGCACATGGCAAAACAAGTTGAAATTGTGATGATTTTGTCATGACAACTTGCATGAAGGATGCTTATAAATAGAAGGAAGGAGAGTATGTTCTAAGACAATGCTTAGTGTGGGAGGATGCTTTGGAAGAGCCATTATTTTGAGAGCTTGAGAAAAGAAAAGAAAAACCAAAGAAGAGAGAAGAAAATAATGGTTGACTCTTCCATATTATCCCTTGGAGAATTTTTGTTGCATATTTTCAATATGTGTAACTAAATTCTCAAGGAGGGTTAGGGATGAACTTGTGTATGTGATGGGGTTTGTAATTTATTTTTGATTCATGTATTTGGTCTTTAAATATTAAAACTCTTTTTTTCTATTATTCTCAATTTATTTGTGATGTTTTTCGTCTTCAAATAATTATAGAATCTATTTCGTTTATGGATTCAGTCATGCTTTTTCTATTGAGTGAATTAGTTCTATAATTATCTTTGGAGCAATTGATTGTCTATATTGATTTAATTCTCTGCTGCAATATCGCCTTTTGGGTATATTGTCGTCGTTGGATTTTCTCAATGTCGATAACAATTTATGAGAGTTAAGCGCGAAAAATGATTTTTCAAAGAGTTACATGTGATTTAAATTTTGGTTATTAATATTATATCTTCTGATTAAGAATTTGGATATAGAATTCTTAATTGAGTTATCAATGAATTAAGAATAAATTTGAATACCACAAATACCCAAGGAATTCCCTACGCTCTACTTTTCATCTCATTTTTATACTTTTCAAATTACTTATTTAGTTTTAATTTACGTTACATTCTAAAATTTACTTTTCGCACTCATCTAAATCTTTTTGTTAATTTCGTTACTGTTCTTCAATTTCTCAATCCATCTCCCTGTGGAATCGACACCCCAAAGCTATACTGCAAACGACCTCGTTATTCTTTGGGCGTAATCAAATTTTGGCGCCGTTGCCGGGGAGACGGTAGAAGAATTTGTAGTTTTTTTTTTAGTAGTTTGAAAAAAAAAAAAAGAGCGGTAACTTCGTTCATTTTCTTTTTAGCTTTCTGCATCTTTATTTTATTTTACTTTTCTTTTTGTAATTATTTTTTTTTTCAGTATTACGCTTTTCTTTACTTTGCATGCGCAGGTACAGAGACTCTTTTGGACGGTTTGCTAGTAGACCCAGGAGGAATAGTTCAAGAAGTGGAAGATAGTCTGGTTGTAAACTTGGTCTACCAACTTTGACCACAGCATGGAACAATAATTATTATTATTATTATAATTATTGTCATCATCATTATTATTATTATTATTATCATCTTATTTGTTTTGTTTTATTTTTATTTACTACTGTTTTCTTTATTTTTGTTTGCAGGATAGTATCATTTTGTCATTTCAGATCACTACTTTTAACGCTTAGCGAGCTATCTACATCACACATCAGGTGTATCCTACCCTTTTTAGTTACTCCCCATCCAATTTTGATTATTAAACATTGAGGACAATGTTTCATTTAAGTTGGGGGGTGGAAATACAAATCTGTTATTTAAACTCTGTGGCATATTTCAATCAATATATAAAAAATTACCAAATTTTTTTCACACAGGCATCTTTTCACACATGATACTCATGCTCATTCATAACCATCTTGGTGAATTCAACAAACTCATTTTAAATCATTTTACTAAAACATCCACAGAACCATTTATGCACTTCTCCAAACTTTGTGGTAATATGGTGATTTGACACATGTAACTAAAGAATTATTTTGCTCAAGTATTCATGTGAATTTTGTGAGAATTGAGAGCTTACAAATACAGAAATTGTGATAAGTATCCATTGATCTGTTGAATTTGATACTTCTTTTGAGAATATCATTACATGGTTTGTGGTAAGATGGTGGATATAATTGGGATATGACGAAAGTCAACTTAGGATTAACGTCTGAGCCTTTCAAGCTGAGCCTTTTCATCATAGATTCCTAGCAACCAATTTTGAGCCAATATACACATATGGCATTTTCTTTTCATATCTACATCATCCATACCTCTCCACATTGGAGTATAGCTTATACACTATATTTTCCTACCATTTTATTTCCAAGTGTGTACTAGGTATGAAATTATCATTTAAAAAAAGAAAAAAAAAGAAAGTCATGACAAAAATGGCATGGTGCTAGATGTGTCCATCAAATTATTCATGAAAGAGTTCATCAAATTGCGAAGACACCAGTGGCAAAAGAAGATGGAAAAGTGTACTTAGTCAAAAATCTAAAAAATTGAAAAGTACATCAAAAGGAAAGTATAGTCTACTGAAAAATTTAACAGATTCCCTTTTGTGTATACTTGGAAGTTTTAGAAATCTCTTCACCTTTTCTTCTTATGAACCCCCAACCCTAAACCACATTACAACCCTTTGTGTTGATTTTTCCTATCCTAAGTATGCTTGTGGAAAGAATGGTGGAAATCTCATTTGTTAGTATTCCTATCATAAGATCAATGTTTACTTGTTACTTATATATAATTGGCTAAATTTCCATGAGAGTAAATGTACACCTTTGTCAACTCCATAGAGAGAACCCATACATGAAATACTTCTATACCCGTGAGTTATGGAGTTGAACCTTTTTGTTTAAGATATTCTAATGTTGCATGTGTCGAAACCTCTGATTTGATAAAAATAGTTTGGAACACATACACACTCTGTGGATTGCTATATTTGAATTACTTGTGAAAGGGTTATTGAATTTCTAAGATTGTTTTGATATGTAAATTTGAAAAATGTGTCTTGATGGCCCCTATGTGTAATTTTATTTGGTATTTCTCATCATTTTGCATGAAAATTACTAGGGACTAGCAATGAGTAAGTTGGGGGGTGTGATGAGTGCATAAAAATGCACTCTAAATACTCTATTTAAATACTAAAATAAATGAGTAAATAATGGATATAACTCATGTTATTAAAATTAATGGTCATTTATCTTGAAATAGATATAAGCATGATTTAATATATTGATGAGAATATAAAATGCCATATTTTCCTCTCTTAATATTTAATACTTTATTCTTATTTGATGCCTAAATATACTCATTATTCTTATATTTTGATTTAGGACACAAATAGAGGCATTAGGAGCAAATGAAGATAATTGCGGAATTTTAGACAGTTCTGACATCTTTTCGTAATATGGGCATAACTCTGTCATCCAATCTCCGCTTGAGCTGATTCAAGATGATCTAGAACCGAAAGAGAAATATATATAACTTTTATGTTTTATGTTTGAAGAGATATCCACTCAATTTAAGATAAAATCGACCATCAAGTGGACGCACCTGCACTTGACGTTCCTGGATATTTTTCAGCCACTTGCATCAAATCCAAATGTCATCATAATATTTTCCAGCAAGCAATCCTACACCAACTTGGAAATTCAATGATCAATTCAGATACAAGATGAAGTGCACTCAAGTTTCTTCAAGACAAATTATTTGACCACAAGATATTAAGTCATACAAGACAACTAATGGATAGAGAAGCAAAATTGAAACACTCAACCTACAACCAAAATCCAGCTCATGCGTAGTGGGAAAACAAATGATCAAAATGACAACTCACAAATCACTTGGATTCAAGAATGGCACATGGCAAAACAAGTTGAAATTGTGATGATTTTGTCATGACAACTTGCATGAAGGATGCTTATAAATAGAAGGGAGGGGTGTGTGTTCGAAGACCATGCTTAGTGTGCTTGGATACCTTGGAAGATACATTGTTTTTGAGAGCTTGAGAAAAGAAAAGAAAAACCAAAGAAGAGAGAAGAAAATAATGGTTGGCTCTTCCATATTATCCCTTGGAGAATTTTTATTGCATATTTTCAATATGTGTAACTAAATTCTCAAGGAGGGCTAGGGATGAATTTGTGTGTGTGATGGTATTTGTAATTTATTTTTGATTCATGCATTTGGTTTTTAAATATTAAAAATCTTTTGTTCTATTATTCTCAATTTATTTGTGATGTTTTTTCGTCTTCAAATAATTATAGAATCTATTTCGTTTATGGATTCAGTCATGCTTTTTCCATTGAGTGAATTAGTTCTATAATTATGTTTGGAGCAATTGATTATTTATATTGATTTAATTCTCTGTTGCAATATCGCCTCTTAGGTATATTGTCGTCGTTAGATTTTCTCAATATCGATAACAATTTATGAGAGTTAAGCGCGAAGAATGATTTTTCAAAGAGTTACATGTGATTTAAATTTTGGTTATTAATGTTAAATCTTCCGATTAAGAATTCGGACATAGAATTCTTAATTGAGTTATCAATGAATTAAGAATAAATTTGAATACCACAAATACACAAAGAATTCCCTACGCTCTACTTTTCGTCTCATTTTTATATTTTTCAAATTACTCATTTAGTTTTAATTTACATCGCACTCTAAAATTTACTTATCACACTCATTTAATCTTTTTATTAATTTCATTACTATTCTTCAATTTCTCAATTCATCTCCCTGTGGAATCGACACCCCAAAGCTATACTGCAAACGACCGCGTTATTCTTTGGGCGTAATCACGTGTGCAAAGGAGATGAATATTGTGTGGGAAAAAATAGTGTGTCTAGATGTTTCTACTTGATGGAACTCAACATAACTAATTCTTAGTGTTGCTGAAAAATACGAAAAAGCTTTTGGGCTAATGGGATTGAAGGAGTCTACGTTTTTGGTGCCTTTGTTTGAAGATTGGAAAGTGGCTCGTATTTTAGTCAAGTATCTAAAAATTTTTATGATGCCACTTTGAAAATTTCAGGTTCATCGTACGTGACCTCTAATTTGTTATTTCAAGATATTTGTGTAGTTGAGAATACTTTGAACAAAATGGGTCGAAATGAGGATGATGATATGTTGATGAGGATGGCATTTGCTATTAAAGTTAAATTTGATAAATATTGGAGGGACACTGTTAAGATGAACTTGATTATTTATAATTATGTAGCTTTTGTCCTTGACCCTTGATATAAATTTAAAGCTTGTCTTATTGGTTAAAAAAGTGCAAAAGAGATGAATGCAGAAAAAGAATTGAGATCAAAGTAAAATTTCTCATGAATCGTTTGATTGAGCAATACCACAAGTTTTATGGGCAAAGTAGTTCCTCAAGTATAGCTCAACAAAGTTCCTCAAATATTATTGCTAAAGACTTGGTTTGTGAAGATTTCGATACATCTCTAGATCAATATTTTCGTGAGGAAGACAGTTTGGTACTTAGCGGGGACATAGAGAGGTATTTGTCAGATGTGATTGAACTAAAAGTACCCAGGTTTGATATTTTGGATTGGTGGAAGAGGAACTCATTCAGATATCACATCATTGCAGAGATCGCACGTGATATATTAGTCATCTCTATGTCCTCTATCGCATCCGAGTCCTTATTTAGTACCGTTGGATGTATAATAGACCCATTACGAAACTCGTTAGCACCAAAGATTGTCCAAGCACTAATCTGCACCCAAAATTGGCTAAGTTGGAAACCACTTAGTCCTTAGAAGGGGGAGGAGGATGGTAGAAGACGTTGACATGAGAGCTAAATGTGTTTATTTTTTAATTTCATTTTTTTATTACTAATTTATCTATTTAACTTAACTTCTACATTTTTTTTTGTTGGCTTAAGGTGGCCCTCTTTCTTCTTCAACTTCAGTAACATAAGCATATGGTAAAAAGAGATGAGTGGAGAATCTACTAAATCAGTTTGATTTGTTCTTTCACTGGGTAATGATAATTGATTTAGTGGTCGCATCCTCAACCTATTTTCTATAAAATTATTGCCTTGGTTTTCTTTTTTGATTTTGCGTAGTAAGTAGGCATCTTGATGACTTTGTCTTCTGTTTTGCTGAAAAGATGCAAGGCCACATTATTTATTTTGATCCTTGCTGCTGCATTGTAGATACTGCAAGATTTTGTTGGGGATGTCCAGTGAGTACTTTTACAGGATATTGGGAAGATATGTAGAAGAGATGCCACAGTTTTTTTTTTTTTTTTGGGCGTGGGTGGAGGATAAGTAACATGGCACATAATTGTAGTAGTATTGGCAGGGAAACTTGGAGCACTTAAGTTTTGTGATAGACTTGTCAAAACAAGGTCACATTATTTATTTTGGCCTTGGAGTAGCATATATAGATAATAGAATGTTGCCTGGAATCACATTCTTTTTGGCCCATAATTTATACACGTTCATGCTTTGTAATTATATATATTTTGAGGCTAACCCCCTCTTCCTCCCGGTTTTGTTTATATAAAGTAGTGTGTATGAATCTTCTTTCATATAGAGGATAAACTACTACTTTGAGAAATTCTACAAATGAGGATATCAGATTTAAATTATTTTAAAAAAAAAATTGGGCAATTTAATGATATTAGAATTTTTTTGTAAGTATTTTTTAATTTAACTCTTATTTAAAAATAATAATAATAAAACCCAGACATCCAGATTTTAAGAGAAAAAGTAAAATATCCGGTTATTCGGATATGATCCGGTTATTCATCCGAATTGTAACTGGGTTCAATCCAGGTGGATAATCGCCTAGGTTTTGATTTTTGGTCCGGATCTAGTTATGGCTGAGTATTCGAATCTGAATTCGGTTGAACACCCCTACAAATTACATACATATATTATATTTTGTCAGATAAATCATGCTATTTTATTATATTATGAGGACATGCAAACATCATTGTTTTATACAAAGATATTCTCAGGTGAGTGAATTATCATGAGAAATATTTGATTAGGCAAGATAAAGGTTTTTGTCTTGTATCTTTTTTTATTTTTTATTTTTTATTTTTTGCAGTGAGTTTAAGTTAGACTAGATATAAGAAGAGTGGCTGTCTTGTATCCTTTTTATACAGAGAAGCTTGGGGGTTATAAAAAGAAATCCTAAATCCAGACAAATATTCTAGAAACATAAATAATCTTTCAAATGTAAATAAATACATAGGGGCAAACCGGCTATATATATATATATGTATGTTTGAAAGGCTCTTTCTAGCTAGCTAGGTTCAATGTTGCTAACAACATGGTAATTAAGGAAGCATATTATAATCAAGCATATACATCATGCACGTAGCTCAACTCAAAGTCTCCAATCAGTTTCTTTGTTGACTTTTAACTAGTATTTATTGTTAATGCAACGCTTAGATCAGGTTACCCCTTTTATATTACTTAGAACATGACAACATATCAACTATCTGCATATATAACTCATTCTATATGCCTTTGCATTTAGAAGAATATTGCTACTTCTCCCGATGATGGATCCTGATATGCGTCCCAACAATTTTCTTTTTTTACTAATTAATAATTACAAGACTGGTTTTTAATGATGTGGTGATTTTAAATATATATATATATATATATATATATATTTAAGAATATAAAAAAAGTAAGGAAAGAAAACCATTTCTCCTTTTTGGACAATTTGTCGAGCTACACCCTCAGCGGCCAGTGTAGCACGACTCTTGTATTTATTACTTGCCTATCTAGAAATAGAAGATGGAGTACTACTTGGACGGTTGGACCTAGCTATCATATCCACTGATAGACAACATTGCATTAACCAACCAAAAGGCCTATGATCAACAAACTTGTTAGCACTTTCATGTATTGATTCATAATTACCTTAATTAATCATTATCTATGTAGTTTTGGAAGCATCGTCTTTGTGTTCAATTGATCAGCCATCTCATCATTTTATTCCCTACAGATAACAGTACCATCAATTGAACTTTGTGATAGCTCACCCTTGAAGATTGTGAGATTCAAATGGAGATGAAAATGTTCCTGCATTTCGCTCAATTTGTTTTTAAAAACAAAAATAAAAAATTATAGAACCCTCCTCCACCTTAACTTATAAAAAAAATACAAATTGAGTCACGACCAGCATATATGGTAGGCCACACTAATTAACTTAAAACACACAAATACATAAATATATATTCTCTGTGGAGAGAAATTATGCTAGTATTAGACATCATTGTAGTACACAATGATGTACTTTTGTACATCGTTGTAGTACATTATTTAATATTCCAATCTAATACTAAAAATATCCACTACAATAAATTTGGGCTTTAATGACAAATAAAAGCGTCATAAAAAATAACTAAAATGCCACAAAAGACTTTTGGTGACGGTTAGAAATCATCACGACAATCGTTATAATAAGTACGTCACAGATAAATATTTATTATATTTTATTGTTCAACTATCACAAAAGTGTTTTTTGTGATGCTTGGTGCCTTTCTGTTCGATGTAACGTTCGAACGTTACAACAATTAGTGACAGTTCAAATATGTCACGAAAAATCACATTCAAACGTATAATATGACATTCGAACGTAAATCCATCTGACTGATATTCGAAAGACATACTACTTCATTCGTTTCTCCAACGTTCGAATGCTATTACTATCATTCGAACGTTTGTCACATTTTGACATTTGGAAGTTCCTAAACCAAAGTTCAAATGTTATGTTTGAGTATGTTCAAATGTTATGTTTGAGTATGTTCAAACGTTAAGTTGACGAACATTCGAACGTTTTGTTAGACATTCGAATGTTAGTTTCATAAACACTATAGTTTTGGTCACTTCATTTGAACATTATGTTTAGATTCGAATTAAAATACTAAAAACCATATAAATTATATCATATTATATAATCAATCTAGCAATTTACAATATCTTATAGCATATTAAAGTAAAATACTAAAAATTACAAATAATAGAAAAAGATAAAATTTATCTCTTTTTTTTCTCGTCCACCGCGATCGTGCTATAGTGACATCACACGCTTCATCTAGGCTGCCATCTCCCTCTACACTTGTTCTAAGACTGCAATGCGCATTCTTTCCTCCTGCTCTCTGCTGCTCCTACACACGCATCTCTAGATCAGAATATCGCTCCAAGAGAGACTCCAACTCTTGCTGTCTTATCCTAATCTCGTTTTCTCGTCGTACTGTTTCTAAATCTTTGGTGAGATTATTAATCTTTAAGGTCAAGGAGCTTGTGGAGGATGATGAACCAGCTGAATGCTTGATTGAACATCCAAATCCTCCGACCATGCTAGACTTAGCCCCGAGCACTTCCGTGAATACGTCTATATCACTAGGAAAGGATTCCCCAGAAGTTGAATGCATCTCCAACATTTTGTCTTGTAATTTGAAAGAAAATACACATGAAGCAAAAAAATTAATTGAAATACGAATAAAAATAAATTATTCAGATACTGCATATTAATTTAACAAAACTAATTTCTTTTACATAATTTTCTGTAGTAGCAGGATTCATCCATTCACTACGTTAATTTAGTGTGAGCAACAGTATAGACATAAATGAGAAAACAAAATTTAGGATCATCACGTTTCTAATAAAGACACATTAGCAATTGAGAAATTTAATTTTAGTAATTAAATAACATTAAATATCATAAAAATAAATGAATTTCTATAAGTTATTAATTTCCATTTTTCCAACAAGACGATGGAATGAGCTTAAACTAGCTCAATGGTGGATAGTGAGTGAGAATCTATTATGTGCATTCGTCGAACTTAAGTTCTACAAAATTAATTAATAATGTTATTGTTAATTTAAAATGGATACAAATGTAAATAACTAACTAATTTATAATACCTGATAATTAGGATATGCGAAAAGATCACAACACTTTATGCAATCATCTAACTTCATCTTCTGAAAAGAGAACTATGCAGCCTCTTCCAACATCTAAAACTTCTTGAAATACTCATGACATCAGCCCTTATGATGCGAAATAATATAGTCATCAGTCCGTTCATAATTCTCACATATTCGGTACGAGTAAAATCAAGGTCGAATTCATTCTAAGGAGTGAATTAGGTAAGTAATACGATATACTTATCGAGGGAGAAAAAATATAGTTTTAAATTTATCTCATTAGCATATGACTCCGAATGTGATCCTTAATTTTATTAGAAACATCTTGTCATGATCGCACATAAAAGGGAGTATAAGCTCGAACTACTATACCAATATAAGAGGAAAGTGTTGTTGTACTATCATCCACTCCTCGAGAGGAATTTTCAAGTATTGTGATCTTAATTTTTCCTTGACGTCTATTTTTTTCTAAAGAGAGACCACAAATATTTCCACGATCGCGTCGAGAAGATGATGCATCAACTAACATATATAATAGCATTGTATTAGTTATTGGGTGTTGACTGACTATCCGTCTCCTGGACGTCGATCTCTTCAGGAGCACATTCATCAACATGGAAGTCCGGAACGGGTTCGAAACTTAGAAAACATGACACATTTCTTCGTTGTCTTTTTGGCAACATCCTTGAAAACCAATAAAAAATACAAAGAAAAGCAATTAAAACACTATTTAGTGTTGTATAATATTGACAATTTAACTTATATGATTTTGTGCTCTTATTCTTCTTAGTCGGATGAATTTTCTATACTTGTTTTAGAATTTCTTTCAATAGCATTTTCTTTCATCAAACTCTTCTTCTTCCTCCTCACTCACTTCAATTGGATGAGCGTCTAGTTCTGATGGGTCGAGGTGGATAGGTGCCAGATCATCTCTAGATAAAGAGAGTATCTCGAGTGCACCAAGGTCAACAAACAAGTTAATACCTTGATCTCCATCGTTCTGGTAAGCCTCTACAATCAGAGTGTCATCTTCATCTCTGTTGGACTCATGATCCGCACTCATTCCCGCCTCATATATATTCCTAGGAACAAATTTTTGCACGACTCACCAAATGATATATCTCCCCATTCTTTTTATCAACGCTTTTCAGTAGATCACTTAAGTAAAGACTTAGTAGCTTAACAAGCCAATACGAATTGATCATCTTCATACTATTTTGATATAGTATTAACACTTGTGAAATGATTATCCTTATGCATTGAAACCCAACCACCACCTAGATCCCACCAATTACATCTAAAAATATATGTTATAGACCCACCCAGATGTTCCATCCAATTATATCACGTATGACAACGTAATAGTCAATATCATCTGTCTCATGACTCCCCTCGACCTACACACTATAGTTCTGTGTCTTTCTATTTCGTTCACGGTCTAAAGTATGAAATTTATAACCTCGAACTGTGCATGTTGTGTATCTGTTAGGGACCTCGGTCTAGTCCTGATGAGTGCACAAAAATTCACTCTAAATACTCTATTTAAATACTAAAAAAAATGAGAAAATAATTGATGTAACTCATGTTATTAAAATTAATGGTCATTTATCTTGAGATAGATATAAGCATGATTTAATATATTGATGAGAATATAAAATGCCATATTTTCCTCTCTTAATGTTTAATACTTTATTTTTATTTGATGCCTAAATATACTCATTATTCTTATATTTTGATTTAGGACACAAATAGAGACATTAGGAGCAAATGAAGATAATTGTGGAATTTTAGACAGTTCTGACATCTTTTTGTAATATGGGCATAACTCTCTCATCCAATCTCCAATTGAGCTGATTCAAGATGATATAGAACCGCCAGAGAAATATCTATAACTTTTATGTTTTATGTGTGAAGAGATATCCACTCAATCTAAGACAAACTCGACCATCAAGTGGACGCACCTGCACTTGACGTTCTTGGATATTTTTCAGCCACTTGCATCAAATCCAAATGTCATCATAATATTTTCCAGCAAGCACTCCTACACCAACTTGGAAATTCAATGATCAATTCATATGCAAGATGAAGTGCACTCAAGTATCTTCAAGACAAATTATTTGACTACAAGATATTAAGTCATACAAGACAACTAATGGATAGAGAAGCAAAATTGAAACGCTCAACCTACAAGCAAAATCCAGCTCATGCATAGTGGGAAAACAAATGATCAAAATGACAACTCACAAATCACTTGGATTCAAGAATGGCACATGGCAAAACAAGTTGAAATTGTGATGATTTTGTCATGACAACTTGCATGAAGGATGCTTATAAATAGAAGGGAGGGGTGTGTGTTCTAAAACCATACTTAGTGTGCTTGGATGCCTTGGAAGATACATTGTTTTTGAGAACTTGAGAAAAGAAAAGAAAAACCAAAGAAGAGAGAAGAAAATAATGGTTGGCTCTTCCATATTATCCCTTGAAGAATTTTTGTTGCATATTTTCAATATGTATAACTAATTTTCTAATAGAGTTAGGGATGAATTTGTATATATGATGGTATTTGTAATTTTTTTTTATTCATATATGTGTTCTTCAAATATTAAACTCTTTTGTTTAGTCATTCAAAATTTATTATAAATGTTTTCGTCACCAAATAATCTTAGAATTTATTTCATTTATAGATTCAGTCATGTTTTTTCTATTGAATGCAATAATCCTTTGATTATATTTGGTTCAATTGGTTATCTATTTTAATTTAATTCTCTGCTGCAATATTGCTCTACGAGTATATTGTCGACGTTGAATTTCTTTAATATCGATAACAATTCCTGTTCTTTTATTGTGACGAATGATTTTTCGAAAGATTACATTTGATTTAAATCTGGTTATTAATGTTTTATTTTCCAATTGAAAATTTGGACATAGAATTTTCAATGGAGTTATTAATGAATCGAAAATAATTAAAATACCAATTATATACAAAGGATTCCCGATGCTCTACTTTTTGTCTCATTTTTATACTGTTCAAATTACTCAATTAGTTTTAATTTACGTCACACTCTAAAATTTACTTTTCGCACTCATCTAGATCTTTTTGTTAATTTCGTTACTATTCTTCAATTTCTCAATCCATCTCCCTGTGGAATCGACACCCCAAAGCTATACTGCAAACGACCGCGTTATTCTTTGGGCGTAATCAAATTTTGGCGCTGTTACCGGGGAGACGGTAGAAGAATTTGTAGGTTTTTTTAGTAGTTTGTAAAAAAAAAAAAAGAGGGGTAGCTTCGTTCATTTTCTTTTTAACTTTCTGCATCTTTATTTTATTTTACTTTTCTTTTCATAATTATTTTTTTTCAGTATTACGCTTTTCTTTACTTTGCATGCGCAGGTACAGAGATGCTTTTGGACAGTTTGCTAGTAGACTCTTGCTAGAATCAGATTCAGAATCTAATTTTTCTAATCGCTTGTTTGATAATTCTTCCAATTCTGACGCGATGAGTGAACACGTGGACCAACCTGTTAGAACCCTCCAAGATTATCTTCATCCCGCATGAATAGCCACACCATCCTGTATTATGTTTTCACCTAATGTTCTTCATGTAGATTTTAAAACAGGAATGATACAATTACTTCTGACTTTCCATGGTCTAGAAAATGAAAACCCCTATGTTCATATTAGGGAATTTCGGGAAGTAGTTGCAACATTTCACAATCAAAATACCACTGACGAAACGGTAAGGCTAAAGTTCTTTCCTTTTTCTTTGAAAGATAAAGCTAAGAGTTGGTTGTACTCACTAAGACCACGGTCTATTGGAACATGGAGTGAGATGACTCAAGTGTTTTTCAATAAATACTTTCCCCAACAAACACCAATGCTTTAAAAAGACAAATCTCTACCTTTGCACAAAAGGATAGTGAGACTTTGTACCAGTCTTGGGAAATATTTAAAGAATTACTGAGTATGTGTCTTCACCATGGATATGAGAATTGGCGCTTAGTGAGTTATTTCTATGAAGGGCTTACGCCCAGGGAACGTCAATTCGTGGAAATGATGTGCAATGGGGAATTTTTACAGAAAAATCCCGATGAGGCCATAGAGTACCTCAATGAGCTTGCTGAAAAAGCTCATACTTGGACTGGACCTAGTGCTATTGATAGCACAAACAGGTCACGACCTACAGGAAACTTGAGTGGTGGTATTTACCATCTAAGGGAGGAGGATAACCTTAAGGCTAAGGTTGAAATGCTCACCAGAGAATTAGAGCTATTGAAAACCAAAAACTCATAACCAACACACATGGCTAATTATGTAGAATCTTTTGGGCCATGTGTTGTCTGTGGTGGGATAGATCATCATTCCCAAGAGTGTCCTACACATACTAACATGAATGGTATGTATGAGGAACAAAGTAATGCTCTGGGTATGTACAAAAAGTCCTTCACACATTACTCTAAAACCTACAACCCAGGATGGCGTAATCATCCCAACTTCAATTGGAAGTTTGAAAACCAGCAGCCTGCACAACCCTCTAGATCATATCCTGCACCATACCATGCACCTCAATCTTCTAGATATTCTTTAGAAGATACTTTGCATACTTTTATTGAAATACAGGGTAGACTAATCAGAAATTTGAATCTTTGATTATGTAGGTTGTCGAAGAAAATAAGGAAATTAAGAGCCAGGTGTTTAAAATAATGAATTCATTAACTATGAATGAGAAAGGTAAGTTTCCTTCCCAAACTCAATATGTACCTCATGGTCAACATATGGCACAAGGAGACCAGAAGGACGTAAACGCCATTGTGACACGAAGTGGTAAGTCTCTACGTGATCCAATAATAGACAAAAAAAAAGGATGTAGAGAAAGATCAAGATAGCAGCAGTCCTGAGTTTCCCAAAGAACTTGAGGTAACAAAACCCGAGGAACCTGCGGTAATAAAAAATCTTGGTAATGTACCTTTTCCTCAAGCATTAAAGTCAAGCAAACAAACTCTAGACCATAACAATGATATTTTGGAAAATCTTAGACAGGTAAAAATTAATCTTCCTCTTTTGCATGTAATTAAACAAGTTCCTACTTACGCAAAAATTCTCAAAGATTTGTGTACAGTTAAGAGGAAGCATCATGTGAAGAAGACTGTATTCTTGACAGAGCAAGTTAGTGCTCTAATTGAACTTGGATGTCCAACCATCACATGCAACATTGGCAATCATGAACTTGGACAGGCCTTGCTAGATTTAGGGGCTAGTGTAAATTTGATGCCCTATTCTATTTATTTGCAATTAGGATTGGGAGAAATCAAACCAACTTCTGTGGTATTGAAATTGGCTGATCGTTCAGTCAGAGCACCACGGGGTGTGGTAGAGGATGTTTTAATTCAAGTTGACAAATTTTACTATCCTGTTGATTTCTTAATTCTAAACACTAGTTCTGCTGTAGAAACCACCTTTAAAATTTCATTAATTTTAGGTAGACCTTTTCTTGCTACTTCTAATGCTCTTATCAATTGCAGAAATGGATTGATGAAACTCTCTTTTGGCAATATGACTCTTGAAATAAATATTTTTCATATTGCAAAACAGCCAGAAGAGGATGTCGAGTGTCATCAGACATACATGATTGACTCACTTATAGAAAGGGATGTTCTTACAACTCATGACTCAGATCCCCTTGAATACTTTATTGTTAATTCTAAATTTAATCCTATAAGTAATTCATCTGATGTAGTTGACATTTGTGCTATTTTTGACAGAACTCATGATTATAGCACACAGGCATGGCAACCAAAGTTTGAGAAGTTGCCTGAAAAAAGAGAAAGACAGATTCCTTCAAGTAGGGAAGCCCCTAAAGTTGAATTAAAATCCCTACCTAAGGGTTTAAAGCATGTTTTCCTTGGTCCAAATGATACTTTTCCTGTTATTATTTCATCTGAATTATCTGAGTCCTAAGGTGAGAAATTAATTCGGATTTTATGCAAGTATAAATCAACCCTAGGATGGAGTATTGCTGATATAAAAGGCATTAGTCCCCTAATCTGTACTCATAAAATAAATTTAGAGGAAGGAACTAATCCTCGAAGAGACCCCCAGCGTAGACTTAATCCCACAATGAAAGAAGTTGTGAAAAATGAAGTATTGAAACTATTAGATGTAAGAATGATATATCCTATTGCTGATAGTAAATGGGTAAATCTTACGCAGATTGTTCCTAAAAATTCAGGAGTAACTGTGATAAAAAATGACCTTGGAGAGTTAGTCCCTACAAACCTGGTGACTGGTTGGCGGATGTGCATTGATTACAGAAAATTAAATGCCGCCACACGAAAAGACCATTTTCCGCTTCCTTTTATTGATCAAATTCTTGAGCGGGTGGCTGGTCATCTTTTTTATTGCTTTCTGGATGGTTATTCTGGTTATTATCAAATTGAAATTGCATTAGAAGATTAGGATAAAACCACTTTTACTTGTCCTTTCGGTACTTATGCTTTCCGCAGAATGCCATTTGGATTGTGTAATGCTCCAGCTACTTTTCAACGTTGCATGATGAGTATTTTTAGTGATATGGTTGAAAAGTGCATGGAAGTTTTTATGGATGACTTGACTGTTTTTGGATCTTCTTTTGATGCATGTTTAATGAGTTTAGAAAGAGTACTGACTCGTTGTGAAGAAAAAAAATTGGTTTTAAATTGGGAAAAATGTCACTTTATGGTACCTTCAGGTATTGTTTTAGGGCATATTATTTCTTCCAAAGGAATGGAGGTTGATCAATCAAAAGTTGAATTAATCTCTAAATTGCCTACGCCTAGAATAGTCAAGGATATAAGATCATTTCTTGGTCATGCGAGTTTTTATAGGAGATTCATACAGAATTTCTCTGTCATATCTAGACCACTATGTAACCTCCTACCTAAGGATGTCCCATTTGAATGGACACAAGTCTGTCAAGAGGCTTTCAAAACATTAATTTGCAAGCTTACTTCAGCACCTATAATGCAACCACCTGATTGGAATTTACCTTTTGAAATTATGTGTGATGCTAGTGATTTTGCTGTAGGTGCTGTTCTTGGACAACGAAGAGAAGGAAAACCTTTTGTCATTTACTATGCTAGTCGAACTCTAAATAGTGCACAAATGAATTACTCCACCACTGAAAAAGAGTTGTTAGCTGTAGTATTTGCTTTAGATAAATTTCACGCTTATTTGATTGGTTCTCCTATCATTATCTTTACAGATCATGCAGCCCTTAAGTACCTTTTTACAAAGAAGGATGCTAAGGCACGATTAATACGATGGATTTTGCTTTTGCAAGAATTTGACATCACCATCAAAGACAAGAAAGGAGTGGAGAATGTAGTGGCAGACCATCTCTCTAGACTCACATTCGAGGACACTTCTGACCACATACCAATCAAAGATGATTTTCCCGATGAGTATTTACTTTCTATTACTTCTCTACCATGGTTTGCTCATATTGTGAACTATTTAGCTGTAGGTGAAATACCAAAGGATTTTATCACCCAAGACAAAAGGAAATTCATGATTGAGGTACGAAAATTCTACTGGGATGACTCTTACCTTTTCAAATACTTCCCTGATCAAATTTTAAGGCATTGCATCCCTGATGAAGAGATTGCAAGCGTTTTGGAATTTTGTCATTCCCAAGCATGTGGTGGCCACTTTTCAATGAAGAAAACCGCTGCAAAAATCCTGCAGTGTGGATTTTATTGGCCCACCTTGTTTAAAGATACAAATATCTATTGTCGCTCATACGAAAGATGTCAAAAGTTAGGAGCTATGACCCGTCGTAATATGATGCCCTTAAACCCAATTTTGGTAATTGAAATTTTTGACTGTTGGGGCATTGATTTTATGGGACCATTTCCTCCTTCTTTTGGATATTTATATATTATTGTGGCAATAGATTATGTGTCAAAATGGGTAGAGGCAGCACCTTGCAGGACCAATGATAACAGGACGGTAATTAAATTTCTCAAAGAAAATGTATTATCTCGATTTGGTACCCCACGTGCTATCATTAGTGACCGAGGTACGCATTTTTGCAACCGTTCTTTTGAAGCTTTAATGAAAAGATATGGGGTGATACATAAGCTTTCTACTGCATATCACCCTCAGACAAGTGGACAGGTTGAACTTGCGCATAGGGAAATTAAACAAATTTTAGAAAAAATGGTCAACCCAGATCGGAAAGATTGGTCTTTGAGACTAATCGATGCGCTTTGGGCTTACCGTACAGCTTTCAAAACTCCCTTAAGCATGTCACCTTATAGACTTGTTTTTGGAAAACCTTGTCACTTGCTCGTGGAGCTCGAGCATCGAGCATATTGGGCCATTAAACATTTCAATTTTGACTTAGAAAAAGCAGGAAAACTTAGAAAATTCCAATTGACGGAATTAGAAGAATTGAGAAATGATGCTTATGAAAACTCCAAGATCTATAAGGCTAAAATGAAAGTATTTCATGATAAAAATATTTTGAGAAGAACATTTAAGCCTAATGATCGAGTATTTTTATATGATTCAAAACTCCATAAGCATCCAGGAAAACTTCGATCTAGGTGGACCGGCCCTTTTATAGTAAAAAATGTTTTCACAAATGGGGCGGTAGAAATAGAAAATCCAAAAGATAGATGTATCTTCAAAGTAAATGGTCACCGCTTCAAAATCTTAATTGATAGACAAATTCCAGAAGTGGAAGACATTCCACTTATGGACCCAGTATATCAATCTTGACCATCTCCAGGTATGTTTTTCTTTTATTTTATTTTCGTTCATTTTATTTTTGTTTATTGTTTACTCTATTTTGTTACAGGTTAATTTTATTTTGACAAATACCATCTTTGATGCCAAGCAAGCCACCCACATCCCACATCAAGTGTATTCTACCCTGTTTAGTTATTCAATTCTAATTCTTAAACATTGAGGACAATGTTTCATTTAAGTTGGAGGGTGGGAATACAAATCTGTTATTTGTTATTTAAACTCTGTGGCATTTTTCAATTAATATATAAAAAATTGCCAAATTTTTTTCACACAGGCATCTTTTCACACATGATACTCATGCTCATTCATAATCATCTTGGTGAATTCAACAAACTCATCTTAAATCATTTTGCTAAAGTATCCACAGAACTATTTATGCACTTTTCCAAACTTTGTGGTAATATGGTGATTTGACACATGTAACTAAAGAATTATTTTGCTCAAGTATTCATGTGAATTTTGTGAGAATTGAGAGCTTACAAATACAGAAATTGTGATAAGTATTCATTGACCTATTGAATTTGACACTTCTTTTGAGAATATCATTACATGGTTTGTGGTAAGATGGTGGATATACTTGGGATATGACGAAAGTCAACTTTGGATTAACGTTTGAGCCTTTCAAGCTAAGCCTTTTCATCATAGATCCCTAGCAGTCAATTTTGAGCCAATATACACATATGACCTTTTCTTTTCATATCTACATCATCCATACCTCTCCACATTGGAGTATAGCTTATACACTATATTTTCCTACCATTTTACTTCCAAGTATGTACCAGGTGTGAAATTATCATTTAAAAAAAAACATGACAAAAATGGCATGGTGCTAGATGTGTCCATCAAATTATTCATGAAAGAGTTCATCAAATTGCGAAGACACCAGTAGCAAAATAAGATGAAAAAGTGTACTTAGTCAAAAATTTAAAAAATTGAAAAGTACATTAAAAGGAAAGTATAGTCTACTGAAAAATTTAACAGATTCCCTTTTGTGTATACTTGGAAGTTTTTGAAACCTCTTCACCTTTTCTTCTTATGAACCCCAACCCTAAGCCACATTACAACCTTTTGTGTTGATTTTTCCGATCCTAAGTATGCTTGTGGAAAGAATGGTGGAAATCTCATTTGTTAGTATTCCTATGATAAGATCAATGTTTACTTGTTACTTATATATAATTGACTAAATTTCCATGAGAGTAAATGTACACCTTTGTCAACTCCATAGAGAGAACCCATACATGAAACACTTCTATACCCGTGAGTTATGGAGTTGAACCTTTTTGCTTAAGATATTCTAATGTTGCATGTGTCAAAACCTCTGATTTGATAAAAATAGTTTGGAACACATACACACTCTGTGAATTGCTATATTTAAATTACTTGTGAAAGGGCTATTGAATTTCTAAGATTGTTTTGATATGTAAATTTGAAAAATGTGTCTTGATGGCCCCTATGTGTGATTTTTTTTGGTCTTTCTCATCATTTTGCATGAAAATTGCTAGGGAATAGCAATGAGTAAGTTGGGGGGTGTGATGAGTGCACAAAAATGTACTCTAAATACTCTATTTAAATACTAAAAGTAATGAGAAAATAATGGATATAACTCATGTTATTAAAATTAATTGTCATTTATCTTAAGATAGATATAAGCATGATTTAATATATTGATGAGAATATAAAATGTCATATTTTCCTGTCTTAATGTTTAATACTGATGAGTGCACAAAAATACACTCTAAATACTCTATTTAAATACTAAAAGAAATGAGAAAATAATGGATATAACTCATGTTATTAAAATTAATGGTCATTTATCTTGAAATAGATATAAGCATGATTTAATATATTGATGAGAATATAAAATGCCATATTTTCCTCTCTTAATGTTTAATACTTTATTCTTATTTGATGTCTAAATATACTCATTATTCTTATATTTTGATTTAGGACACAAATGGAGACATTAGGAGCAAATGAAGATAATTGCGGAATTTTAGACAGTTCTGACATCTTTTCGTAATATGGGCATAACTCTCTCATCCAATCTCCGATTGAGCTGATTCAAGATGATCTAGAACCTCAAGAGAAATATCTATAACTTTTATGTTTTATATTTGAAGAGATATCCACTCAATCTAAGACAAACGCGATCATCAAGTGGACGCACCTGCACTTGACGTTTCTGGATATTTCTCAGCCACTTGCATCAAATCCAAATGTCATCATAACATTTTCCAGCAAGCACTCCTACACCAACTTGAAAATTCAATAATCAATTCATATGCAAGATGAAGTGCACTCAAGTTTCTGGTAGACAAATTATTTGACCACAAGATATTAAGTCATACAAGACAACTAATGGATAGAGAAGCAAAATTGAAACACTCAACCTACAAGCAAAATCCAGCTCATGCATGGTGGGAAAACAAATGATCAAAATGACAACTCACAAATCACTTGGATTCAAGAATGGCACATGTCAAAACAAGTTGAAATTGTGATGATTTTGTCATGACAACTTGCATGAAGGATGCTTGTAAATAGAAGGGAGGGGTGTGTGTTCTAAGACAATGCTTAGTGTGGGATGATGCTTTGGAAGAGCCATTATTTTGAGAGCTTGAGAAAAGAAAAGAAAAACCAAAGAAGAGAGAAGAAAATAATGGTTGGCTCTTCCATATTATCCTTTGGAGAATTTTTGTTGCATATTTTCAATATGTGTAACTAAATTGTCAAGGAGGGCTAAGGATGAACTTGTGTGTGTGATGGTATTTGTAATTTATTTTTGATTCATGTATTTGGTCTTTAAATATTAAAACTCTTTTGTTCTATTATTCTCAATTTATTTGTAATGTTTTTTCGTCTTCAAATAATTATAGAATCTATTTCGTTTAGGGATTCAGTCATGCTTTTTCTATTGAGTGAATTGGTTCTATAATTATGTTTGGAGCAATTGATTATCTATATTGATTTAATTCTCTACTGCAATATCGCCTCTTAGGTATATTGTCGTCGTTAGATTTTCTCAATATCGATAACAATTTATGAGAGTTAAGCGCGAAAAATGATTTTTCAAAGAGTTACATGTGATTTAAATTTTGGTTATTAATGTTATATCTTCCGATTAAAAATTTGGACATAGAATTCTTAATTGAGTTATCAATGAATTAAGAATAAATTTGAATACCACAAATACACAAGAAATTCCCTACGCTCTACTTTTCGTCTCATTTTTATAATGTTCAAATTACTCATTTAGTTTTAATTTACGTCACACTCTAAAATTTACTTTTCGCACTTATCTAAATATTTTTGTTAATTTCGTTACTGTTCTTCAATTTCTCAATCCATCTCCCTGTGGAATCGACACCCCAAAGCTATACTGCAAACGACCGCGTTATTCTTTGGGCGTAATCAAATACTTTATTCTTATTTGATGCCTAAATATACTCATTATTCTTATATTTTGATTTAGGACACAAATAGAGACATTAGGAGCAAATGAAGATAATTGCGGAATTTTAGACAGTTCTGACATCTTTTCGTAATATGGGTATAACTCTCTCATCCAATCTCCGATTGAGCTGATTCAAGATGATATAGAACCTCAAGAGAAATATCTAAAACTTTTATGTTTTATTCTTGAAGAGATATCCACTCAATCTATGACAAAATCGACCATAAAGTGGACGCACCTGCACTTGACGTTCCTGGATATTTTTCAGCCACTTGCATTAAATCCAAATGTCATCATAATATTTTCCAGCAAGCACTCCTACACCAACTTGGAAATTCAATGATCAATTCATATGTAAGATGAAGTGCACTCAAGTTTCTTCAAGACAAATTATTTGACCACAAGAGATTAAGTCATACAAGACAATTAATGGATAGAGAAGCAAAATTGAAACACTCAACCTACAAGCAAAATCCAGCTCATGCATAGTGGGAAAACAAATGATCAAAATGACAATTCACAAATCACTTGGATTCAAGAATGGCACATGGCAAAACAAGTTGAAATTGTGATGATTTTGTCATGACAACTTGCATGAAGGATGCTTATAAATAGAAGCGAGGGGTGTGTGTTCTAAAACCATGCTTAGTGTGCTTGGATGCCTTGGAAGATACATTATTTTTGAGAGCTTGAGAAAAGAAAAGAAAAACCAAAGAAGAGAGAAGAAAATAATGGTTGCCTCTTCCATATTATCCCTTGAAGAATTTTTGTTGCATATTTTCAATATGTGTAACTAATTTTTTAGTAGAGCTAGGGATGAATTTGTATATATGATGGTATTTGTAATTTTTTTTATTCATATATGTGTTCTTCAAATATTAAACTCTTTTATTTAGTCATTCGAAATTTATTATAAATGTTTTCGTCACCAAATAATCTTAGAATTTATTTCATTTATGGATTCAGTCATGCTTTTTCTATTGAATGCAATAATCCTTTAATTATGTTTGGTTCAATTGGTTATCTATTTTAATTTAATTCTCTGCTGCAATATTGCTCTACGAGTATATTGTCGACGTTGAATTTTTTTAATATCGATAACAATTCCTGTTCTTTTATTGTGACGAATGATTTTTCGAAAAATTACATTTGATTTAAATCTGGTTATTAATGTTTTATTTTCCAATTGAAAATTTGGACATAGAATTTTCAATTATTAATGAATCGAAAATAATTAAAATACCAATTATA
Organism: Platycarya strobilacea; assembly: GCA_036898215.1. Lineage (NCBI taxonomy): Eukaryota > Viridiplantae > Streptophyta > Magnoliopsida > Fagales > Juglandaceae > Platycarya > Platycarya strobilacea. The sequence goes on along the minus strand of CM072549.1, from coordinate 29,391,334 downwards.
TACAAAGGATTCCCGATGCTCTACTTTTCGTCTCATTTTTATACTGTTCAAATTACTCATTTAGTTTTAATTTACGTCACACTCTAAAATTTACTTTTCGCACTCATCTAGATCTTTTTGTTAATTTCGTTACTGTTCTTCAATTTCTCAATCCATCTCCCTGTGGAATCGACACCCCAAAGCTATACTGCAAAAGTCCGCGTTATTCTTTGGGCATAATCAAGTCCCTAAACAAAGTCGTTCTCTCCACGCATGTCTCCTTATGATGACCGAAATTTTCTTGTCAAAGGTCTAGGTTATGCTTGTTTCTAACTTTCGTGAGTTCCTATGGTTGTGGGATTTGGTATAGGAAGGAGATATGGTAGTCTAATGGTTTGGTTATGGTGGAAAAGGTTAAAGGAGTGTTCTTTAGGTAGGCTTATAGGTTGGAGTTTTTTTGATAAGGTGTATGGCTTATAAGGTGTAAGGAGGCTAGGATTTTAGTGGAGTGTAAAGGGAATTTCGAGATTTGGAAGATAGGTCTAGGGTTTTGTGTTTTGGATGGGATTAGGTTGTTAGTAGGTTGTCATAGGATAGATTTTGGTCAAGGGAAGGTCTCTTGTATTTGGGTGTAAGAGTTGTAGTTGGACTAGGATATGGTTTAGGGTTTCCAAAATGTAGGAAAACCCTAAGGTTATGCTATGAGTTTTGGCCAAAGGTTGTTTGGTGGGATGGAAAGTATTTTCTAAGAAGGTCTAAGGGTGACTTTCAAATTTATGAGTTGATGGAAAAATTGAAAGTATTTGGTGGGTGAGAAAGTGGGAGAAAAGTATGAAGAACACAAAAATATGAATAAGTAAAACCAATTGACACAATAAGTGAGAAAAACATCTACTCATAAGATTAAAAAACAAAATAGAAAAATAAGTTGAATTACACCTATTCATAAATTGCAAAGTGTAATCTTCGAATTCACGAATTGCACCCCTAAAGTCTAAGTGCAAAAGCACAAACACAAAAAAGATCATTTGACACACTAAACCCGTCCTTTAGGGAGAATATGCCAAAAGATATATAGACTCAATTCCTAATGACCTATTTATAGAAAAAAAAAATAACAAGTTGGAGACTCCTAATGAGACCCATAAAAGCATAAGTAAACCTAATCAAACATAACAAATTGGAAACTCTTAATGAGACCCATAAAAGGATAAATAAAACCTAATTAAACTATGACTCAACTAAAATTGACCTTTAGTGAGCTTAGGATGGCCTATGACATGGGCCATGGGCAAGCCTGGTGTGTTCGTCAGCTGGGTGGCATGGCCCAGGCAAGGTGTTTAAGCACTGGGCTTGCTGCTGATGGGCCTAGAGACCTACCACTAATCTCGCTGGGTTGTGGGGCAAAAGCCCTGGGGCTATCAAGGGTTGTCCTAGACAGTGTCAAGGTATGATACTTGGGCTCATCCAGAATTATCAAGCCATGTTGCATGGCTTGTTTTTTGATGGGTTTTGGAAGGGTTCTGACAGTATCGCATCACTCTGTGTGAGGGACCACGGGCCAATGCATGCATTTCAGGAGAAATTGACCCGGGATCACGAAGACGTTATTCCAAAATCTAACAATATAAAACAAAATATATAATTACTAAAATATCAGGAATATTTAAAAATTTCAAAATCAAACATGTTCAAATTTGTAGTTCATACAAGTTCAAACTAGCTGGGAAATTCTCTTTCGTGTCTTACCTCCACATTATCTATGCCTTCTACGCTAAGCCAATCCAAGAACTCATTGTATAGTAATGCAAAAAAAATATTATAATACGTCCAGTGTGTTAAGATCTAGTAATTTCAAGAGAAATTGAATGAGTACCCTACTTGAGATGGTCATCAATCTCCCAAAAATTATTCAGCACGTACCATCGAAAATTTTCCAACTCTCCATCAATGAGATTGTAACTAGTTTGTGCACCCAAGGGTTGTACATTCTGGGAGACCACTGATAGCGCATGAGGAAGCGGATTAGCAAGATCAGTATTTCACTGTTCACGATTAAATCGTCTCAACACCGCGAAGGTATAGTTAGGAAAATGTAAACCATTCATCGTGTATATAGGCCTCTACTATTGAACCCTCAGCTCTAGCCTTATTCCCAACTATGCACTTTAGTCGACCCAAATATCTTTCGACTTGATACATCCAATGAAACTGTACTGGTCCACCTAACAATAACTTTTGAGGTACATGTATTGCTAAGTGGACCATCACATTAAAAAGAATGAGGGTGGAAATATATGCTCAAATTTACATAAGATAGTGACAATGTTGCCTTCCATCTTCTACAACATATCATGATTTACAACTCAAGTGCATAAGTCCCTGAAAAACATAAAGAGCTTGGTAATGGCTACACATACATTAGAAGTAAATTTGCCATGGATGCCAACTGGCAATAACTTCTACATAAATAAATGACAGTCATGATTTTTCAATCCATTGATTTTCCAATCAGTCAGGTTCACACACCTGCCGATATTTGAAGTATAACCATCTGGCAGTTTCACGCCTTACAACTATTTGCCAAAATTCATTCGCTCATCTTTCATCATCGTAAAACATGCATGCAGCATGACCGGCCGGTTTCCATCCACCCGCAAATGTAGATTATATTTAATACCCATTCTCTCGAAATCTTTCCTCGTTTTGGCCGTAGCCTTTGTCTTGTTATTAATGATTGTTCCAAGCATATTGTTGCAAATGTTCTTCTCTATATGTATAACATCCAAACTATGTCGCAACATACAAAATGACCAATATGGCAAATCAAAGAAAATACTGCACTTCATCAAATTCGATTCTATTATGCCTCGCTATTCTCTTGTTCTTTCCTTGACCTTTGTCAAAATTGCTCGCAGGTCAATGTTGCAGCTGTTCCAATATATCATCCCTAGACAACCCCTTCGGTGCAGATTTTTCCTCTACTCTTCCATTAAACTTATATCCTTCTCTTCTCCATGCATGATTTACTGCGAGATACTGGCGATGACCCATGAAACACATTTTTTGAGAAAATTTTAACTATTCACTGAAAGTTTCTTTATTACATATCGAGCCCACCAACTTCCCTGTAATGCTCCAACTGAATAGACTTTCATATACAGAAAAGTCATTTATCATCTACATCACCACAGCATGCATCTAAAAAGATGTCCCAGTTGATGCATCACAAGTTCTAGCATCCGTTTTCCATAGCTCTTTGAGCTCCTCAATCATCGACTGGATGAATACATCAATGTCATACCATGGTGATCTTGGGCTAGGGATTAGTAGAGTTAATACAAATTTTGGCGCTTTCATGCACCTCCATGGGGGAATATTGTATGGTATCAACACAACTAGCCAGGTGCTATAACTTGCACTTATGTTGCCAAAGGGATTAAATTCATCAGTTGTGAGTCTCAGGCGCAAGTTTGAGCTTCGCTCCCAAATCCGAGATGCCGTTCATCAAAAGATTGCCAAGCTAGCGAGTCAGCCGAGAGCCTCATATATGCGCTATCTTTAACTCTTTTTCTTTGTGTTACTCATATCTTCAGCTATTTTCTTATATATATAATCTTTGTTGTCGAGGTCTCAATAGAAAATAGCGCAACACCTTGACTGGTACATTTTTCTTAATTTTCCACCTCTTCTCTCAATATACAAGACACGCTTGTTTTTCCTCGTTCTCCTACCAAACCAAAACACAATCATTCTTGCATGCATGTATGGACATAAACTCAAATCCTAATCCATTTCTCAATTGTTTAGCTTCATAGAAATTCTTCGACAATGTAGACCCTTCATGAAGCACCTCATTAAATAAGTCCAATATTATGTTTATTGCTTTCGTTAACATTCGACACAATAATTTAATGTGAAGCAACAGTACAATAAATGACATTTTGCTGTGCTTTGTGTAGTTAGGATAAAGCTCGCGCTTTGCATCTTCCCACATTGCAACAAAATTATTTGGATCACTCCCTCAACTGCTTGGGTCATCATTATCAAGTTCATCCATAAACATCTAAGCACCAATGTCACCCAACATCTCCTCTAATTCATTATATTCATCAGCATCATCCGTTCATTCTCATCACTAATATCTCGCATATAATCTAAATAATCGAATGATAAATCCAGTATCAGTTGATACGGCTGACCATGGAGTACCCATCGTATATAACCTAGATCCATTCCATTGACAAAGATATGATGCTCGACTTCATCTAATCCTATAGCACACAAATTCCTACAACGTCGATATGGACACTTGATGTAACCACAACTATAAGCAGAGGACTAAGCAAATTCAATGAAGGTCTTGACTCCACGTGCATAGAGAACGTATTCATTCCCAAGTCTATTGCCCAAGTGCATCCAACTTTTATCCATTTAAAAAAAAAACTATCTGTTAGTTTAAGGCATTAAAATCTACATGCAAATCGTAGTCCAAAGTAATTCACTTCATCTTTGATAAGGTAGTTGGTCATATCCCATTCAAGATTGTATTATCCATAGTTATCCAAGTATACATGTTTGTAAAGAGGGATTGTGACCCTACAAGTAGTATACTCGAAGAACAAATGAGGAAGACACTAAAACTTCATACACAAAGTAGAAATTAGTAGAAGTAACAAAAATGTGCAATATTGATAATATAATCTCAAATTGTCCATATTAGACAATTCAAGAATTAGTGGATACCTAAGTGTACACTGATTTCCAAATGGATGTAGGGTTATTCGTATATACAATGTCACACAACATACTATTTATTATTCATTTTTTATTCTCTAACTATTATATAAACTATAGAATAAGGGTTGGTGTTTGGGGTTTGGGATATAGAGTTTAGGATTTAGGGATTGGGTTTAGGGTTAGGTTTTAGGGTTTGAATTTAAGATTTAGGATTTGGAGTTTAGGATTAGGATTTAGGATTTAGGGTTTAGGGTTTAGGGTTTAGGGTTTAGGGTTTAGGATTAGGGTTTGGATTTGGATTTAAGATTTAGGATTTAAGATTGAGATTTAGGATTTAAGATTTAGGGTTTGGAGTTTTATGCACAATCACCCAATTTTTTTGCAAACGCCCATTTCTAAAATAATACAGAAAATCTAATATGCTTAAATACCAACATAGAAAAACACATAAAAATACTTATCACATCCAACAAATTATCAATTCTATTATACTTGCTTATAAAATTAAACAAACTAAAATATTGGCCCAATTTTTCACTATATATATGTTTGGAAAATTTCCCAAAAAAAAACGCCCACATTAAAAAAAATCATATTTTAAATTCAAATAATCATCCAATATTTTTGCAAACTCCTATTACTAAAATAATACAAAAAAACCCAATATGTTTAAATCCCAACATAGAAAAAGCACAAAAAAATACTTCACACATCCAAGGGTACATGCTTCTAAAATTAAACAAACTAAAATATTGGCACAAATATAACATATACAACAAATATACATGTTTGCAATTGGAAATGAGGCACAGATTTCCACTATATATATGCTTGAAAAATTCACACAAAAAATATACCCACATTAAAAAAACCATAAAATACATTTAACTAATCATCCAATAATATACAATAAGCAAATAGGAAATATACCTAGCAAAAGTAATAAACTTTCTTCACAAGTGCTCAAAGTCCCCCTTTGAACTTCAACTTTCACACTACCAAACTCTACAAAAATGCACAACGAGTTATTAAATTCACACAAAAATCAATAGCAATAAAAAGTTCCTACAAAAATCATTTGTAAAGTTTACCTTTTCAATAAAACATTCCTACAAAAAACCCCCTTGACCTCTCACACTCTCTCTATACCTTCCTCTCTCTCTCTCTCTCACATGCACAGGCGAAACCAGAATTGTGTTTTTGGTTTAATCTCGTGCCTATGTTTGAATCTGTTTGAAATTTTTAAAAATATTCAAACGTTAAAATCCTAACGTTCGAACGTACTTAAATGCCCTCGAAAGATTTGAATGTTGTACTATGACATTTGCACGGCACGAATTGGCATTTGAATGTTTATAAAATGCTAGAAAAATTCCTAAATTGTAAACAAAACTTCAAATGTCATAAAGTTAAGTTCGAACGTTCTAGAAAATGCATGAAATTTCCTACATTGTTTTTGGAACGTTCAAACGTAAATTGTGACATTCGAATGTTTTTTCTGTTTTTTACTTTTTTATGATTAAATCTACATATTGCTATATTTATTAAACCAAAAAAGATTTAAAATGTGATACCCCATATGATAAGGATAAGAGTGGGTGGTGTTTGTGATACCACATTACTTGGAAAAGAGAAGTTCTTTCTCTTTATAAGTTTTCAATGAGACTCTAATTATATTATTGACTAGTCATTTCAAGTATAGGCCATGTGGATTGGGCCATCCATTCAGGCGTTACAATTGGTATCAAAGTTAGGGGGTATATTGTGATACCCCATATGAGAAGAAAATTTGTAAATGGTGTATGTGATCCCATATTACTTGGGAATGAGAAGTTCTTGTTCTTTATAAGGTTCCAATGGGGCTCCTATTGTATCATTGACTAGTCCTTTTACTCTTATTTTATATGTTATAGTCAACACTATATAATACTATGGTGTTAAGTATTATGTAGTGTTGCATGTTAGATTACTTAGTGTTGTAGCACTATAGTCAACACTATATAATAGTTAACATTATAGTGTTATATAGTGTTAACTAATCATATTTTAAACATCACTATATATATTTTAGCTACTATAGTAACAATATATAATACTTAGTGCTCAAATATTATAGCATGTTGATTATTGTTATAGTATATAATACATTATATAATAATTAACACTATAGTAGTAATATAGTGTTGGCACAATATATTTTAGTAATGTTTTAGACTATATAATATAATTTATTTAACTGTGTTATAATATATTATAATATAATTTAAATCTCAATGTAAAAATAAAAAACTACGTTCGAATGTGTCTATACATGTAACGTTCGAACGTTCTTTAATCAACGTTATAACGTTTGAATGTGACGTTTGAATGTACTGTATACAAGATGACATGCATATGTTCGAACGTTTTAAAAACGTTCTAATGTTCAAAAATACATGTAAAAGACGTTCGACCGTTCATTAAAGAATGTTCGAATGTTACATGTATATAAACGGTAACACCCGATGCGGTTCAACATTTCTTGGAAAAAATTGAAATTCTCTCTGCCATGAAGAATGTCGTAACCATCCCCAAAGCCACTACAACCGTTACCAAAAGGTAGGAAACTCTAATCCCATTATTTTGATACTTTTTTTATTGAATTGTTAGAAGTTTTTTAGTTTTATGAAAATGTGGTCGTCAAAACTTCAACTTGATTTTTCAGCCACCACGAGTCTCCATTTGCTAAAAGGCCGTCGTAGAAAGATTCCTTAAAGTGTATACTTCATCTCTACGATAACTTTTGACCTTAAAACTCTATGAAATGGAGTTTTGAGAATTCTAATTTTTACGTTTGAACATGTCATGCGAACACTTGAATGTAAATATTTGAAATTAGAAAGATGAAGGGTCACATTCGAACGTACTGTATACAAGGTACTTCGAATGTGACTTTTTGAACGTTAGAAGTCAAAGAGTCATGTTCGAACATACCTTATGTATGTTTGAATGTGACTTTTCCAATGTTAGAAGTTAAAGAGTCACGTTCAAAAATAAATTTCTTACATTGAAACGTTAATTAGGCAACGTTGGAATACAAACAGTCACGTTTGCATGTAAACAATATACATTCGAACGTGATCTTTACAACATTGGAGCGTTAGAGTTTGCAACTTTGGAAACTAAGTGATGTTCAAACGTTATGTTTGTAACTTCAAACATACTCACAAAACTCTTTTAAAAAATTGCATTTTCTGCTTTCTAGATTTTGTTCTTTAATTTAATTATTATTTCGTCTAATTTTTATCTCATTTGTGCATATATATATGGCTCAACAATCAAGAATTACGAGGAAGAGGGGCTGGGAAGGAGACTCATGGGAGGTTGTCCGTATCGAAGCCTACATGGTTACACCAAAGTAGGAGATCATGATTAACAAGTTTGACTCGTTATTCTTGTAGGGGAGGAGACTTAGGTCCATATTCATGGATAGGGGCTGGGCCTCAATATGTTCATCGAAGGGTACCATCTATCCGAGCATGGTCCACAAGTTCTATGCAACCATGTCGACTATCTCCTTCGATGCGGACTCCCACGTGATAGAGGTCTGCGAGGTGCAACTGATAGTCTCAGCATAGGTCATTACCAACCAGCTCACACTCCAAGTCTAGATGCATCCCAAGAGTGCTGCCAGAGTGATCTTCTCATCTTGATCGTTAGTGGTCATGCGTTCTCGATTGAATCAGGCTAGGTACTTTTTAAAGTTTTCATGTCTCGCTACTTGACTGTGAAGAGGTACGTTGCTAGGCATCTTCTCTTATAACTAACCATGAATTGTATTGTGAAGAGTTGAGTCATTCCTTTGAAACTATCGATAGTTTCTAGAGGGATAGTCCCAAACCAAATATGGGCTGCTCCCTTTAGGGTCAATTGGAAGGCTCGACAGGCTACTTCACTCAAGTAGTCGTGCAAACTGATATGAGCTCTGAACATCTCCAAATGTTCAATTGGATCTTTAGACCTGTCGTAGAGCTCTACTTGGGGAACTTTGAATTTGAGGGGAAGTGGGACAGCCATGACACTGGAGCTATATGATGTTCCCGCACTACCTCGTGGCATGCCCGCTGTAGAGGGTGTCTCAATCAATTTGACCATCCTAACATATTTGTCTCCAATCTTTTGGAGTTCAATATGCATCTAGCACCATTCCTATTTAGATGTTGTGTGGTCGCCATTGCACCGAGAAGCTACATCTCTGCTCACACTGGGTTCGCTGTGGATGGCACATTCTTCATCACATGGTCGTAAGGTCATATTTTCTTTTATTAACTTCCTGATGGTCTTTTCCATTATTGCTAATCTTGCTTTCATTTCATTACTTTGGTGTTCTTTGCTTCAAGTTGTTGGGAATCGCGTTGTTGCCATCATACAAAGTACACGCTACTATGGAATCAAAATCTCACAAACGGCGTCACTGTTAATGTAATAGCCCAAATTTTCTAAGGAAGAATATTTTATGGAAATTATTTAGGGAAATTTATTTGATGTATTTATTTATTATGAAATTAGAGTGGGAGATTTAATTGAGGAATGTGAGATAACACTTGGTATTGGAAATTATGCATTCTCGGATTAATCTGTCGAGTTTTAGTGACTTGGGCATAAGTTATTCATATGAGGTCCAAATGAGATGATTCCAATTGGTATATAACCTTGAGAGATAGATCTAAAACTTATATGTTTTACGTTTTTAGATATTAGGAAGGGATCAATAACTTATTGGGAATCAAGTAGGCAGCTCTGGAATGTAATTAAATGGAACCTGAGTTAGATGAATTGAACTAATTTCGGGCATGTAACTAATTAGGCAATTGGTTTTGAGATTTTATGGATTAGTACATGTGTAGGGATAGTTGCAAATGGATGGAAAGTTGATTTGGAAGCCAATTGATTAGTTAGTGTGATGGAAACACAAGGGGAGCCAAAATCTAGTTGATAGGTGACTAAGTGGGTCAGATTTGGCTCTACACTAACTAAACTAAGAAGTGACCTTCTAGAACTTGTTAAATGGAGACTTACAGGAGTAAGGAAGTAACCAAATGAGTGGAAAAATCTGGAGAGGGGTGTGTGACACAAGGAGAGGGTTGGAGATGAGAGGTGCATGCATGGTTAGGTGAAATGCCACCTCACCTCTTATCCCTTTAGCTCACTCCTCAGCCATGGATCAAAATGGGCAATAAAAATATCTCAAATGTGAACCCTTGGATGACTAATCCAGCTGCAAAGCCTAGGATTTGAGAGGCTTAATCCTCGTCATGAGATTTGCTTAGATGGACACCTCATCATCCATGCAAATCTGGCAACTAGTGCACCTTAGGGTATTTTTCCTTTTCTCTCCCTCATGTTGGTCGACCACCACCCTATAAATAGAGTCTTGAGAGCTTTCTAAGCTCCTTTAGAAGGAGAGAATGCTTTTCCCTTTGGAAGATACACTAGAAAAACCCTCCCAAAACCCTTAAAGAGTTTCTTTATGAGCTAGGTGAGTGAGTTTGGAAGAAAGCTTGCAAGAAGCTGGTTGGATCCATTCTTTTGAATTTTGAAGAATTTGTAAGTCCATATTCTAGCTTAACTGAAGCATGGAAATGATTTATTGAAGTGATTGAACTATGTTTACTAGTATTGAACTCTTAAGAACATGATTAAGTGACAAAGTGATATATGAGTAAGGTTGGATTTAAATTGTCTTGTAAAAATGTTCAATATAATTGTGAGAAGTTAGATTTAAGTTTTTAAGAAGCCAAATAAAGTATAGTAAAAAGATTGGCATGTTTTGAGTAGAAAAACTCCTAGAGCCGTGATCTTACTTGACCCTCGCTCGACCTGTGGGTCGAGCGAAGGTAAAATTTGACCCCTCGCTTGAGTTTCGCTTGATTCTCTGTTCGAGCGAGTTCAAACCCATGACTTCGCTCGATAAGAATGAATAAGAAATTTTAAGAAAACGGTGTAATTCTGCATAAGATTGTGTATTCGGTTGAGTTAAGAAAAGTACTAGTTAGATAGTTGTCTTATAATGTGTATCATAAGGTAAATTTCCCTAGTCATTCATTGGTGATAATATTATGGTTGCTTTTTCCCTGTTTCCTTTAAACTGCTTATGTACTTACTGAGATTTCAAATGAAATCTCACTCTTTTGTGGCTCCATACGTTTTGTGCATATCAACTATATACAGGATTCGATGACTAGCAAAAGGACAGCCCCACAAAAGCAGGAGAGGAGATTTCGGGGAGTCCTGAGGGAATCTTCGATTATAGTCCTTATATGGACATTTCTTTTATTTCCTTCGGACCTCCTATCAGTAATCAACCTACAGGAGTTTGGATCCTTGACGCATCCACTTTTCCTGAGGAGAGGTCACACACAGGATATTGTTTAACATTAGGACTACATGGCTCGTTGTCCATGTGTAGAGTTTGTGTGACTCCACAGGGATAACTGCTCCAGCGAAACTTTAGTGTTAGTATGGATAGGTTTCACTATGGGAGATAATTTTCTGAGGTTAAGAAAAAAGAGGAGTGAGGTGAAGGAAAATCTTTTGGATGAATGTAATATGTTTTGTTGCTAACTTGCTACAATTTGGACCTTGTCTATGTAAAAAGTACAATGTTAAGTTATTAATGAATGATGTGAATGTTGTAAGTATATTTTCCATGTGATCTTTAAAAAGTTTTATATCTAAAAACCAGATCCACTGCAAATTACGTGATATATGCTTTTTACTCTTGTTAAGTACGAGGGTCAGTAGCCAAGTGTTACTTATCTAGACACCTTAATTTACGTTAAATCCCAGACGTAAATTGGGGGCGTCACAGAGTGGTATTGGAGCTATTACGTCTCTGGGTAAAATTCACAACGTCCTAGGAGAAATGGATCACATGGCACAAGTATAGGCTTGAATCTTTATCAGATTGAAATTTGGAGTAATATGAATGAATGTTTTGGACTTTAGGAATTTGGAAGTTTCTAAAGCAAGTGTAGCTTATGGTAAAGTTGGGTGTATTTCAGGAAAACAATATGCCAAGAGGTCGTCCTCCTTTGAAACGAATAGACGTGGTAGCCCAGAATCCTTCTCTAGTTACCCCTCCACGTACAGGAGAGCCGATGGCACCGAACCCACCATTGGGAGAAGAACAGACGGCACCAACCCCACCGTTGGGAGAAGGATAGACGGCACCGAACCCATCACTGGGAGAAGGGCGAATGGCACAGAATCCACCCTTGGAAGAGAGACCAATGGAGCAAAACCCCCCGTTAGAAGGAGGCCAGGCGATATTTAAAGCTATTCGGCAAATAACAGAAGTGGTGAGAAATCAAATAGAACAGAGCCGTCATCATTAGCATAATGAAAATAGAAGAGAAGCTCAAGGGTGTCCGTATGAGAAATTTTTGGCGTATCGATACCCGCCCTTTACCGGAACGGAAGGAGCATTAAAGGTAGACAAATGGATTGTAGACCTGGAACGTACCTTCGAAGTTAGTAGTTGCACCAAAGATCAGAAAGTGCAGTATGCGAGACATTTACTACAGGGAGAAGTAGGACTATGGTGAGACACGAAGCGAAAGCTGCTAAAGTTAGAATTGGGAGAAAATGTAGTGCCCACATGGGAAAGGTTCAAGAAAGAATTTGACGATCGATTCTTTCCGGAATCTATGAAGCGGCAGAAAGCTTTGGAATTTACGATGTTAATACAAGGCAGCATGACAGTCGAACAATACTCAGCGCGATTTATGGAATTGGCAAGATTTGTCTTGCATTTGGTAGCTACTAAAAGGATGAGAGCCCAAAAGTTTCAGGAAGGACTACAGCCACGAATTCGCATGCAAGTGACCTGTTTGCAAATTGAGAACTTTCAAGAACTGGTGAATATAGCAGCCATAGCAGAAGCTGAACAAAGAAGTGTTATGGTGCAAACTCAAGTATATGGAAAAAGAAGATTTCAATTCTCTGGGGGAAAAGATGCTAGGAGGAAACCAAATTTTAGATCCATGGATAGAGGAAAAGGAATAGCAATTAATCCAAATGTGCCGATTTTATATCCACAATGTGCAAAATGTGGACGTCGACACCAGGGAGATTGTCGAGTGGATACTAGAGTTTGTTTCAGATGCGGTCGGCCAGGACATTTGATCAAGGATTGCCCTCAGAATACCTCTCAAGGAGTACGTCTACCTAGAGGAAAAGCCAAGGCTCCAACGAAAGCTAAAGTTTATGCTATCACGCCTGGAGAAGTAGACATGGAGGTAGACGAGACTATAAATGCTAATGTTATTACTGGTAAGGTTAAGCTGAAGCAATGCATGGTCTATGCCTTGTTTGATTCGGGAGCGACAAGATCCTTTATTTCGTATGATTGTGTCCAAAGGTGTGACTTAGAAACAGAATTCTTGGCCTAAAAGGTTATGGTAGTTATGCCTAATGGAAAGGTAGGAGGATGCCACCGGACGGTAAGAAGTTGCCCCTTGGAGATTGGAGGTTCACAGCTAGTCCCTGACTTGATACTATTCCATTTGATGGAATTTGATTTAATTTTAGATATGGATTGGTTGGCCAAATATTATGCTAAACTTGACTGTCGAAAAAAGGAAATAGTTTTTGGCTTACCCAAGGAGGAGAAATTTTGTTACAAGGGGGAAATATTAAAGGCAGTTTCCTCTATAGTAATCGCTAAGCGAATAAAGAAAAGTATTAACAAAGAGATAAAGGGCTACTGGGTAATTATGTTAAATTCCTTAGAAGTTGTTAAGAGAATTCAAGGAGTTCCCATTGTGGAAGACTTTCCTCAAGTCTTCTCTGAAGATCTGCCGGGACTGCCTCTTGATCGAGAAACGGAATTTGTTATTGAATTGAAACCAGCCACAACTCTAGTTCATAAGGCTCCGTATAGGATGGCACCAGTGGAATTAGAAGAATTGAAAGCTCAAATTGAGGAACTTTTAAGGAAACGATTTATCAGGCCCAGGTCATCCCCATAGGGAGCACCAGTACTGTTTGTGAAAAAGAAAGATGGGACAATGCAGATGTGCATAGACTACCGAGAATTGAATAAGGTCATGATTAAGAATAAATATCCGTTGCCACGGATAGATGACTTGTTGGATCAATTAAAAGGAGCAACTGTATTTTCAAAAATAGACCTTCGGTCTGGCTATCATCAGTTGAAGATCAGGGAGCAAGACATACATAAGACGGCTTTCCGAACTCGATATGGGCACTTTGAATTTTTGGTTATGCCATTCGGAGTGACGAATGCACCAGCAGTATTCATGAACTTGATGAACCGGATATTTAGACCATATTTGGACAAGTTTGTGGTAGTTTTTATTGATTATATTTTGATCTACTCTCAGACTGACGAGGATTATAAAGAACATTTAAAAGTAGTAATGGAGATTTTGCAGAAACATCAACTGTACGCCAAACTTAGTAAGTGTGAATTTTGGCTACAAGAAGTTAAATTTTTGGGTCATGTTATCTCAAGTGAAGGAGTTTCAATGGACCCAGCAAAGGTAGAAGTAGTGATAGAATGGCAGCAACCAACCAATGTACATGAAATACAAAGCTTCTTGGGATTAGATGGATATTATAGAAGATTTGTGGAAGGATTTTCCAAACTGTCTGCACCTCTGACAGCATTGACCAGGAAGAATACTAATTACGTTTGGAGTGAACAATGTGAAATGAGTTTTCAAGAGCTAAAGAAGAGATTGACTACAGCACCAATTTTAGCCTTGCCAGAACCTCATAAACCTTACGTAATATATAGTGATGCCTCATAAATGGGACTGGGGTGTGTATTGATGCAAGAAGGAAGAGTAGTTGCATATGCATCCCAATAACTTAAGGACCATGAACATAACTATCCCACACATGACTTGGAGTTAGCAGCTGTAGTGTTTGCTCTAAAGATTTGGTAGCATTACTTGTATGGGGAAAGATGTGAAATATTTATGGACCATAAGAGTCTCAAGTATCTTTTTAGCCAGAAAATCTTGAATATGAGACAAACAAGGTGGATAGAGACTATAAATGATTTCCAATGTGAAATCAAATATCACCCTGGAAAGGCTAATGTGGTAGCCGATGCCTTAAGTAGGAAAGTTCAAACGGAAGAATTATTAGTGCTGGCAGTAATGCGAGAAATTCTGGTAGATAGATTATCATAGGACCTCAAGCTAATGGAGATTCAAGAAATTGTTCCTTTAATGGACGAGGAAATTAAGGAAGAACAACAAAAGGATGCTAAGCTGGAGAAGATGAAACAACAAATACTGGAAGGAAAAGGGTCTCGCACTTTATGATTTCAGGCGATGGGATACTATACTTCAGGAGAAGGAAGATCATTCTGGATACCCTAGAATTTAAAAGAAATGTTGATGAAGGAAGCTCATGGTACACCATATACTGCTCATCTTGGAAGTACAAAGATGTATCAAGATTTAAAAGAAAAGTTTTGGTAGGAAGGTATGAAGATGGATATCGCGACCTTTGTAACCAAGTGTCCAGTGTGTCAGTTGGTAAAAGCTGAACACCAAAGACCAGCCAGTAAGTTGAAACCTATACCAATTCCTTAATGGAAATGGAATGATCTATTTATGGATTTTGTGGTAGGATTTCCAAGAACGTCTGTAGGGAAAAATTCGATTTGGGTAATAGTGGATCAGTCGACGAAGAGTGCTCACTTTTTACCTATCTCCAACATGGATTCTATGGAAAAATTGGCAAAAATTTATGTGAAGGAAAGAGTTCGTTTGCATGGAGAATCCAAGACTATAGTATCTGACAGAGACCCTAGATTTACATCTCGATTTTGACAAAGTTTACAGAAGATGATGGGTACCAATTTAAATTTTAGCAGCGCATATCATCCTCAAACGGACGGGCAAACAGAAAGAACTATTCAGACTTTAGAGGATATGTTGCGAGCCTGTGTATTGGATTTTGACAAAGATTGGGAAAGTCTGCTACCGTTAATTGAATTTGCTTATAATAACAGTTTCCAAGCTACTATACAGATGGCGCCATATGAAGCACTTTATGAGAGGAAGTGTAGGTCTCTTATTTATTGGGATGAAGTAAGTGAAAGTAGTGTTTTGGGACCCAAGTATTTACAAGAAGTCAAAGAGCATATTACAAGGATTAGAAATCAGATAAAGACAACGCAAAGTAGACAAAAGAGTTATGCAGATAATCGTAGAAGGGCTTTAGATTTTATGGTGGGAGACTGGGTATACTTGAAGATTTCACCTCTGAAGGGAGTTATACGATTTGGTAAAAAAGGGAAGTTGAGTCTTCGTTATATCGGACCTTATGAAGTTCTGGAAAAAGTAGGTCCAGTGGCTTACCGCTTAGCCCTAACTGATGATTTGCAAGGAGTTCATAACGTCTTCTATATATCTTCTCTAAAAAAGTGTTTGAATGATCAGCCAGTGGCAGTAATGGATTCGCGTCCTAATAATTTGTGTCCTAATTTAACTTATGAAAAGTGGCCGGTACGAATTGAACATCAGAAAGAACAGACCTTTCGGAATCGTACCATAGTGTTAGTAAAAGTACTCTGGAACAATCCTGTTTATCAGGAAGCCACCTGGGAACGTGAGGATGTAATGAGAGTTAATTATCCCCACTTGTTTAAAACATTTGAAATAATATGCATTATAAATTAAATCAGCTGTATGACATTTGTATGATATTTGTATTTTATTTTATGTTAATGTTCATTAATATTTAACCTTACACAGGATTATGGCTCCAAAAAGAAACACACGTATGTCAGTCACTCCTGTAGATCAGTTAAAGGAAAGATCTGAAAGAATTAGAGAGAGATTTCGTAGGGAAAAACTGAAGCAATGGAAAGCTGAGAGATTAAGCTGGTTAAATAAAAGTGAGAAACACAGAACCTATATTATAGACATAGACGAAAAAGGTAACCATGTAATTAGAAGAGCGTTACCAGGTAAGGAAAGACAACCCGCTCGAAAATGGTTAAAAGCAAATAAAAGATTTTTGAGAAGAAAGGATAAAAGAAAATCTGTCATAGTAGAATCATCTGATAGATCTGAAGATTGGAAACGTCAATGTGAAGAAGGACCCATAATAGAAGAGACAGAGGCAGAGAGATTACATACCTTGCAAGAAATGAGTGTGAATATGTATTATGATCCAGATGTAGACATGATTTTTTACTACTCTCAATTCGCTGCTTAATGAGGAAGGAGTACCTACCTCTTCAAAAGAATCTACTGCCGCTAGTAACCGAGGTATAGATTCCTTAAACCCTTAATTATTTATATCTTAGCGATTTCGAGGACGAAATCCTTTTTAAGGGGGGAGGATGTAATAGCCCAAATTTTATAAGAAATATTATTTTTTGGAAATTATTTTAAGGAGATTTATTTGATGTATTTATTTATTAGGAAATTAGAGTGGGAGATTTAATTGAGGAATGTGAGATAACACTTGGTATTGGGAATTATGCATTCTCGGATTAATCTGTCGAGTTTTAGTGACATAGGCATAAGTTATTCTTATGAGGTCCAAATGAGGTGATTCTAATTGGTATATAACCTTGAGAGATAGATCTAAAACTTATATGTTTTAAGTTTTTGCGATTAGGAAGGGATCAATAACTTATTGGGAATCAAGTAGGCAGCTCTGGAATGTGCTTAAATGGAACCTGAGTTAGATGAATTGAACTAATTTCGGGCATGTAACTAATTAGGCAATTGGTTTTGAGATCTTCTGGATTAGGACATGTGTAGGGGTAGTTGAAAATGGATGGAAAGTTGATTTGGAAGCCAATTGATTAGTTAGTGTGATGGAAACACAAGGAGAGCCAAAATCTAGTTGATATGTGACTAAGTGGGTTAGATTTGGCTCTACACTAACTAAACTAAGAAGTGACCTTCTAGAACTTGTTAAATGGAGACTTACAGGAGTAAGGAAGTAACCAAATGAGTGGAAAAATCTGGAGAGGGGTGTGTGACACAAGGAGAGGGTTGGAGATGAGAGGTGCATGCATGGTTAGGTGAAATGCCACCTCACCTCTTATCCCTTTAGCTCACTCCTCAGCCATGGATCAAAATGGGCAATAAAAATATCTCAAATGTGAACCCTTGGATGAATAATCCAGCTGCAAAGCCTAGGATTTGAGAGGCTTAATCCTCGTCATGAGATTTGCTTAGATGGACACCTCATCATCCATGCAAATCTGGCAACTAGTGCACCTTAGGGTGTTTTTCCTTTTCTCTCCCTCATGTTGGTCGACCACCACCCTATAAATAGAGCCTTGAGAGCTTTCTAAGCTCCTTTAGAAGGAGAGAACACTTTTCCCTTTGGAAGATACACCAGAAAAACCCTCCCAAAACCCTTAAAGAGTTTCTTTGTGAACTAAGTGAGTGAGTTTGGAAGAAAGCTTGCAAGAAGTTCGTTGGATCCATTCTCTTGAACTTTAAAGAATTTGTAAGTCCATATTCTAGCTTAACTTAAACATGGAAATGGTTTATTGAAGTGATTGAACTATATTTACTAGTATTGAACTCTTAAGAACATGATTAAGTGACAGAGTGATATATGAGTACGATTGGATTTAAATTGTCTTGTAAAAATGTTCAATATAATTGTGAGAAGTTAGATTTAAGTTTTTAAGAAGCCAAATAAAGTATAGTAAAAAGATTGGCATGTTTTGAATAGAAAAACTCCTAGAGCCGTGATCTCACTCAACCCTCGCTCGACCTGTGAGTCGAGCGAAGTCAAAATATGACCCATTGCTTGAGTTTCGCTTGATACTCTGTTCGAGCAAGTTCAAACCCGTGACTTTGCTCAATAATCGCTCAACACCTGCTCGAGCCAGATGCCCTGTTTTGCTTAGACTCAAGGTTTTCCTAGAATAAAATTGGTGTTCAAAATGGAAAGGGTTATAAGTGAAAAACTTTTATGAATAAGAGAGGAACCACTAAAAAGAAAACAATGTATAAGAATAAGTTAGTCACGTCGTGACGGGGACGGCGAGACGTAATGCCCGGATGATTGACGTGGCGACAGGGACGGGGATACGTAATGCCTATCGTGTTATAAGAGTGTGTAATCTTTATGAGGACGGCGATACCTAACGCCTGTAAGACTGATTTGAATAGCAGAGACGACGATACGTAACGCCCGTAGTGATATATGTATATGTTTTGTGTCAAGACGGCGACGACGAGACGTAACGTCCGTGAGATTGACACCAGACTCATCACAATGGGGACGGTGAGCCATAACGCCCGGATGATTGATGAGTGTATGTGATGGGGACGGCGAGACGTAACGCCCATCAGTGATAAGAATGAATAAGAAGCTTTAAGAAAATGATGTAATTCTGCATAAGATTATGTATTCGGTTAAGCTAAGAAAAGTACCAGTTAGACAGTTGTCTTATAATGTGTATCTTAGGGTAAATTTTCCTAGTCATTCAGTGGTGATAATATTATGGTTGCTTTTTCCTTGTTTCCTTTAAGCTGCTTATGTACTTACTGAGATTTCAAATGAAATCTCACTCTTTTGTAGCTCTATACTTTTTGTGCGTATCAACTATATACAGGATTCGATGACCAGCAAAAGGACAATCCCGATGAGGTAGGAGATTTCGGGGAGTCCTGAGGGACTCTCTGATTATAGTCCTTATATGGACATTTTTTTTGTTTCCTTTAGACCTCTTATCAGTAATCAACCTACAGGAGTTTGGAGCCTTGACGCATCCACTTTTGCTGAGGAGAGACGACGTACAGGATGCTGTTTAACATTAGGACTAGATGGCTTGTTGTCCATATGTGGAGTTTGTGTGACTCCACAGGGACAGCTGCTCCAGCGAGACTTTAATGTTAGTATAGATAGGTTTCGCTATGGGAGAGAATTCCCTGAGGTTAAGAAAGAAAACGAGTGAGGTGAAGGAAAGTCTTTTGGATGAACATAATATGTTTTATTGCTAACTTGCTACAATTTGGTTCTTGTATATATAAAAAGTACAATGTTAAGTTATCAACGAATGATGTGAATGTTGTAAATATATTTCCCATGTGATCTTTAGAAAGTTTTATATCTAAAAATTAGATCCGCTACGAATTACGTGATATATGCTTTTTACTCTTGTTAAGTACGAGGGTGAGTAGCCAAGTATTACTTATCCAGACACCTTAATTTACGTTCAATTCCAGACGTAAATTGGGGGCATCACAATTAATGTCATGTTTCACAGCTTGAGTTGCTCAACGATAGACCAAATGATCCAATCCTACAAAATATAAGGTAGAAAGGGGGGTCGGGTTGGTCTCCAAGACTTCTCCGATGACTAAGTCAATATCAAAGGAAATTGAGTAAGAAAATATAAGAATTCCAAACATTAGAAAATGTAACCTTTCTTCTAAAGGATTTGTTGCTATTTATAAAGTCGGTTTCATTCCATTGGAGGGTGAAAACTGTAGATATTGTCCTTCATTCCTATCCAATCGCCATATGGTTGATGGTATCAAAGTAGGCAAGTTTGTCCTAAGCCATACTACTAGGTTGGGTAAGGGGTTTGTTGTCCTTCTACGCCGTATTACTCCCATGATACCCAATTCTATGTGATCGGGAGTTTTGGTTTGCATTAAATGTGATGTGATGGTATTTAATGCGACGTGACACTCGGTATAATCCTAACTTGCTCGACATTTATTGCGGCGTCAAACACATTCACACCCTTTTGTTCCTAGGCCCCCTTCATTAATTCCCGCAACCAATCAACTTCATTCCAGGCCTACTTCTACCATCGGATAGACTTGCTCCATATCAGTCTTATAATAGTTTGGGCCTTCCTCACCAAATGTGCCCGCTATAAATGGGCCCCACTTACAATTACCTTTTATTATCTATATAATTTTTTAAGCATCTTCTTTGTAATCAATTGAGCCACCTCATTATTTTATTTTATTGACGTAACTCAACACTTCACGGTTCCTATGCTAAAAATAGCTTTCGGTGTTTTTGTCTTGGAAAATACTAGTTTGCCCACTCATCTTGACCGCTTATGCATTTTAGTTTTTAATTATTTTTTTATTTATTGGTTAAGAAAATAATTATTAGTGTACTAATATTATTTTCATTTTTTTATGGAAAGACTGCAGATTTTTTTTTTCATATTTTTTAAAAATGTTTTAAAATGATAAAAAATGAGAATAAAAAAAAAAATCTTTTTGGCCTTTAAGTAGTGGTAAGCTATAGAAGTCAGGGTAGCTTTACCCTTTTGTCTTTGGGTATTTTGATAGGAGACCCATTTGTGTACTCCATTAGAATGCACCGTTAGTGTTTTTTTTTTTTTTGACATTATATTTTTAATACTCTTAAATATTTTTTAAAAGCATATATATATATATATATATAATATTATTAAAAAATATTTTCTTAATCATTAAGTTATAAAAAAAAAAGGAGCAGGACAATAAAGCGAAACGCCCCAACAGGTTTCTTATTATTTTCCTTTGTCTTTACTATCGCAACAAGTCAACACGACATTTAAAATTAAGATTTAAAAAAATATATATATTGAAGACGAAAAGTTTCCTATCATTTGTTAGACTTTAGACGTTTAATATCAACCGCAATTGATTGGCCGATATTAAAACTAAATACTTTTTTTTTTTTTATAGTAAAACAAACTGATTTCATTCATATAAAAACCATAACATCAACATATCATTCCACACAACCTGTGCAATACTTTCAGGAAAACTACCCCACCAAACAGTGAGATCATCTACATGCCAAGAGTGCCTTGCCAAGGCATGAGCGACTGCATTGACATCCGCCCACTATGTTTAAAAGCAACAGCATTAAATCTGTTTAGAAGCCTTTAATTTCTTGGATAATGTTACCCCAAACTGAATCTGCTACTTCCTCCTTATTTAATTCCTGAACCACAAGTAACGCATCACAATCTATTTGGAGACTGGCAACTTTAAGGGGCAAACACAGTTGGAGACCTCTAAGAACTGCCATGAATTCTATGTCCATGGGATCACTAATCTGATGTTCTATTTTGCAGGCCGTGAAAACAATACTACCCTCCTCATCTCGCCCTCATCTCGCAGTACCAATCCCACACCAGATTTAGACAGATCTGCAAATAGGGCACCATCTGTGTTTAGCTCATAGTACCGGATGTTGGAGGCTCCCATCTACAAGTCTTCTTTGTAATGGTCCTTTGTCTTGCATTAACAGCTTGATATTCCTCTATAACTGAAAATGCATTATTAACAGCTTCTTCTGGAGTCATTTGCTGGCCTTCAAAATAGAATGAATTCCTCCAGTACCAAAGTCCCCAAGCATAGACAATGAGTTTCTGCAATACATCAATCTGTTGCCTTTGAATTAGAGTTGCAACAATTAGAAAAACATCCTGCTGTTGGTCAGTTGTAAAGAAATTAAATTGAGTCTGCAGAAAAGGAATAATATTAGGACAATACAAGAAGGCATGATTAATATCCTCATCACCCAAGATGCACCATCGACAAGTTGCCTCATCCAAGACTCTTTTGGCTTGCTGGTTCTTCAAAGCTGGTAAGCCATTTTTGAACATTCTCCAGGCAAAAATCTTAACTTTAGCAGGGACATCTAACTTCCACAAATGCTTCCAAACTCTTGACTATTCTCCTCTGTTCGAAGCCTCAGCTTGCTGTTGATCACTCCTAAGAGACATAAACAACCGGTAGGAACTTTTTACTGTAAATTTGCCACTCTGCTCACCTTCCCAAACAAGTCTATCTTCTCTGTTATCAATTGAAAGCATTATGTTAAGGACCTCAGCAGCTTCCATAGGCGGTATCAGACTTCTGACCTTATCAACATTCCAGCTCCAAGCTTGTTCATCAATAAAGCTCAGCCACCTTCATATTCTGTTGTGACAGAGAAATAGGAACTGGTTTAGGGACTAATTTATGGTTTGGTAACCAAAAATCAGTCCAAACATTTATAGATTGACCATCTCCTACCCTCCAATGACAGCCTTTAAAAAGCCAACTCTTTGCCTCCCAAATACCTCTCCAAAAATATGATGGTGCATTCTCAAGCTTAGCCTTCTGAAAATCAGTATGGGAAAAATATTTAGCTTTAAAAATCTGATGAAGCAATGATTGATCTTCTTTGAGAATCCTCGACCCCTGCTTAGCAAGCAATGCCATGTTGAACATCCGCAAATCTCGAAAATCTCGAAAACCCATACCCCCATTACATTTAGGCTCACACATTTTTCTCCAGCTTATCCACCTTATTTTTCCTTCCTCTTTTCTTTGCCCCCACCAAAATTTAGCCATAATATTCTCCAACTCGGCACACAAGGTAGTTGGAAGCTTGAAACAAGACAGTATGAGTTGGGATTGATAAGGCAACAACCTTAATAAGAATCTCTTTGCCCCTTTGAGATAGAATCTTTTCGTTCCACCCTTTCAGTTTCTGCCACACTCTAGTCTTTAACTATGCAAAAGCTTGTTTTTTTCCCCTTCCAATCATCAATGGCTGCCCCAAATAATTATCATAATGTTGAAAATGAGAAACACCCCACAACCTCATTATGTCATCTCGGGTACTAGGATTCAGATTTCTACTAAAAACCATACTTGTTTTATCTCTATTTACTTTCTGAGCCGATGCATTTTCATAAACTTCCAGCAATTGGAGTATATTCAAACTAACATGAGGAATAGCTCGACAAAACAATACACTATCATTAGCAAACATTAAATGATTCACTTTTGGAGCTTCTCGACAGATTTTGATACCCTCTACCCCCCCATTCCCATCAGCCTATTGCAAAAGCGTAATCAAACCCTCCATGCACAACAAAAATACGTAAGGGGAGATGGAATCCCCTTGCCTAATTCTTCTAGTTGGAAAAATGTGACCCTTAGATTGACCATTAATCAAAATAGAAAAAGAAACAGATTTAACACACTTCATAATTAAAGTAACCCATCTATCACTAAATCCCATCTTATGCATAACAGTTTCAAGAAAATTCCATTCAAGCCTATCATAGGCTTTATTCATATCCAACTTTATTGACATATAACATTTTCCTTCCTTCTTCTTCCTTATAAAACCAACTAGTTCATAAGCTATAAGGACATTATTAGTTATCAACCGTCCAGGGACAAAAGCATATTGAGAAGAAGATATCAAATGAGGTAAAATCTTTATCAACCTATTTGCGATAACTTTAGAAACTAGTTTGTAAACCATATTACAAAGGCTTATTGGCCTAAAATCAGAAACCAACTCAGCCTTACGCTTCTTAGGTATCAAAGTAATAAACGTGTGATTTACCTAGGGAGGAAAAAGAGCTCCATTCAAAGATAGCACAGAAGCTATAACATCTGATCTCTGGCCTCATCCACTTGCCATACACCTACAGAATCACGGATCCCCTTAATCATATTCTTAGACCGTCTTTGAGATGCCTTATGGTGGAAGAAACTTGTATTTCTATCTCCAGCTGAAAGCCATAGTGCCCTAGACCTTTGCCTCCACATGATTTCACCCCGCTCCAACCATTAATTGACTTCATTTCTGCCTCTTTTAATAGCCTCTGGGTTAATACTCCTCGGATCCATCTCTTGAAGTAGCTTAAGCTGGTTCTTAGCCTTATTAAGATTCTGATTCAAATGCCCAAACTTGCTCTTATTCCATATCTGCAAATTTTTCCCACAACAGTTAATCTTACTCATTATATTCTCCATAGCAAGCCACCTGCAATGCAGCTTCTCCAAGCTCTATCAACAACTCCTTCACAGTCCCTATCTTCCACCCACATTGCTTCAAACCTGAAGAGTTTCTTAAAGTGACCTCTTTGAATTTCAGGATCCAACTTCAGAAGTAGAGGTACATGATCCGAATATGCCACCTGTACATGGTAAATCTACGCCTGATTAAAGAGAGATTTCCATTTCAAATTTGCTAATCCACGATCCAACCTTTCACTAACACAAAAAGGAGGCTCCCTGTAAGTGCACCAAGTAAAAGGACAGCCAATGAATCCCAAATCAAGAAACTGATAGCATTCAAGACATTCTAAAAATCCCTCATCTGTCTATAAGATCGATCTTGACCACCTATCTTTTCATGCATTCCCAAAATCTCATTAAATCTCCCATAAGTAACCACCCATGATTAGCAGGAACATAAAGAGATATTAAAAGATTCCAAGTTACCATGCTATTGCCACTCTCGGGTTTCCCATAAATTCCAGTAAAGAACCATGGTTCACCCATATTTTCCTCATGAATAAAGGCATGAATATGATATGTTAGTCTTAGAATGTCTTAATCTCGAATTTTAATTCATAAGATCATGAACCAGAACTTTCCAAATAATTTTTTTTTTTTTTTTTTAATTTCCATGATGCCAAATTCAATACGGCGGCTTTGTAGTAGACTAATCGTATTCGTAACAATCAAAACCACGAAATATGGGATTAATAAAGTGTATCACAGCCATTAGTACGTAGACAGTAATATTATTTTCATATCTCAAGACAGATTTGTTTTGACGACATTTTAGAAAAATTATACATGATGCGGTTTAGGTAATGAAATGAGATGGAATATTTTTAGATAAAAGTTGTTATTTGAAAAATTAAAGTATTTATTATATTTTTTCATTAAAAAAAAATAACTATTTATTTAAAACCAATTATTTCTAACAAAATGACTATTTCTAATTATAATGAATCAATTTATAAACAAATAATCATATTCATTGCAAATAATTAGTTAAAAATACCATGTCTTGTAGTACATGTGAAAAAATTAAAAAGATTCTAATAAGATAAGATAAAATACTTTCACCATCCGCCTTAAATTAGCCTTTGAGCATGAAGAGTCAATGTTAATGGGTGTTTTCATATCTTTTTTGGTTTAGTCTTTGAGCACGAAAAGGGAATGTTCTTGACATCAAAACTACCGGTTCCTGAAAGGCTAAAGACTTGTTATTCATCAAAGTCATTGCATTTATTCCTTCTTTCTTCAGTTAAATGGTACTTTGTATAATATTTTTAGGGATAACAAAAATGGCCAAATCACTGACTGTTCCAATAACAAAATTCAAAATCTGTCACTGCAAAACATTGACTGCTCTAATATACAGGGCCCTTCAGAAACCCCAACCAAAAAATGAAAAATATTACATTTCAAAGGAAACAAGAACCTGCTACTTCACTATTTCTAACTCATTGCCAGAATTTAGCCCTAATTAGCTTTCACATGGTTAATTTCCATTTGATAAATCAAAGACTTATTTATTTATTTTTTAACTCTTAGGAGAAATTTCTTTATACATTGCTCAAGCAACACATTGTCTGTTGGAATTTCCTGAAAACATCAACTAACACTATTCATTTTTCCTCACCACATCACCACTATGGTGTCAAGAACAGATGGAAATGGAAATTCGAGTGCATTTGCTTCGAGCTGGGAATTCAGCTACGCCAACTGCTCTGCCGCTTTGCTTCAAAGGTTGCCCCATCATTGAGCATGTCCTGAGCATCGGTTTGCATTCCTAGCTTTGAGAGTGCAAGAGCCTGCAAGTAGAATGCAGTTGGCCACTCAGGTATGCACACTTGAGCCTGCATGGCGTCCCTTAAGGCAAGTTCTGCTTGACCATTCATCAAGCAGGAGAAGGCTCTCCTTGCAAAGACAGTGGCTGAAGGAATGGACATCATTGCAACCAGCTGCTTATCAAAAATAAAAAGTGACATCTCGTTAGTTATTGGACCCACCACACAGAGAGATTATGAGATTCTACATGGAAGATTCATACCACACACTTCTACTTAATCAACATGAGATTTGTCATTCTTGTCCTTCTATCTCAATGCTTAAATATGTGTTTACTTAAATGTGCAAGACTTTCTTGTATAGCATTTTCCATAGATTATAAATGCAATATTTTTACTGTTTATACCGTTTATAAGAAGCACACTTCATTTAAGTGGGCAGTGGGTTAAACAAGGTTATCACACTTTCAGATATGCTAAAAACATATTTCTAATCCCTGAGAATATTGAACACTAAACTATGGAGTTAATATCATTATGAAACTTCCTAGATTACCAGAAAAATAAGCACAGAAAAATACCATTGTAAATACAGAAAAGGAGAGGAAAAGAGTGCATCTACCTTGGAATAATACTCGATTGCACTCTTGAAATCCTTATCCCTAAATGCAATATCCCCAAATTTCTTTGTATTCAACATCTCCTGCACTTGTTGCGTCCATTCTTGGAATGACAGCTACACATGCATGTGGTTCAAGAATACCGTGAAATAGAATTCAAGATACTATGAGCCCAAAATAAGGAAAACACACACAAGTAAAGCCAGCACAGTTTTCCAAACAAGTTTTAGACTTATGTGATTCAAAACAATCATATATCCAGATTGCACGGAAACAACTTGCATGGAGATGACAACAGACAACACTTATATACCAAAAAGACAAATTTATGAAAGTAAAATGTATGAGTATATGACACTCCCCCACTCTCCTAGTAATTGCTTAATGTCCGAAGGAAAGTTCAAGCCACGCATGGAGACTAGTTAAGGTAGCAATTAGAACCCCTTGGAATAATATAAATTGCTAGAAGTTTTCCCACACAAGTAATGTGAGATTTCATTCATCACCTCTTATACTAAATCCAGAAATTTACAATCTCTCCCTTTAAAACCCCGCTGTCCTCGTCAAGCAATTGTGTTGTGGTGATCGAGTCTCACACTTTTGGTTGAAATTAGCACTAATACCATTGTTGCTAATACCATTTGTAACAATCCAAGAAAGCTCAAGCCACATATCAGCTGATACTCCAAAATAACTAGTCGAGTTTACAGTTGGAGCTTCTTAGAATCATTACAAAGCACAAAAACTCCCTTACAAGCATTGTGAGATCTCTGATCTCATTCACCACACTATTATACTATATCCATAGTATTAAAATTGCTACCAAAACTTCCTTGGCAGCTCGGAATATTTCTCGAATTTGAAGTTATTCATTCATTTGAGTATTTAACATCCATTAAACAACATTGACATATTTTGAGGGAATAAATGAGCATCCATTGCAATTAATGTGTTCGAGAAGATTGCTACCTCATTTTCTGCACCCTCATCATCTTTATAGCCTGTTTTCAACAAAATATCATGCACAGCAGTAAGATCTATCCTTGCACAAGCCTTCCCAAGTGGGGAAAGCAACGTTGGCAGCACAGCTGTATTTTTAGGCAGGCCCATAAGAACGTGTGATGTTACCTAAATAGCAGAATAAAAGCAAGTAAAGGCTAAGGAATCATTGTTAAATCATAAAGTCGGGTGGTATTAAGATTTAAGATTTAAGGATAAAATAAAATTCCACCTCTTTCTGCTTTAGAAGCGGTGCAACATCTATGAGAAGAAACTTTGTATCAGGTCGATCCCTAGCCTCAGACTGAAGACACTTTGAAGCAAGTTCAACCAATTTAGTAGCATCATCATTGGCATATTGTCCTTCCAATGAGGAATCCATCAACAACAATGCATTTTTCCCACTTATCAAGTCCAGTGCCTGGAATTATAACACCACTTGAATGATGATGACAATGACGCTGATATATTTAGGAAATTAGTACATGCAATCATTTGATTCAATTATATGCGACTTGTGTGTGTGGTGTCACCCAATTGCGTACACAAAGAAATACCAATGAGCTTTAGCAAGTTATGCAATGCAAGTGTGAGCCTACAACTCTTTGTGGAGCCATTTTTGTCATTACCCGATGCTCTCAGTAATTTGAGGCAGTGCTGATCGTAAATAACTAAAAGTAAGTTCCCATTATACATTTTTTTTATAGGTAAAAATTTTTAGATAGTAAAAGGCATAGTTCAAGTACACTGGAAGCATCCACAGAACTCGCCTGATAACCATAAAGCACTAGTGAAAGTTCACATTATACATATATAATGGAATGAAATGGAAAACAGAATGCATTCAAGTTACATCAGACAGGTTGATGGAGATAACATAAAATAAGAAGACAAGAAAAATAAAACCCTTCCAACACAAAAAAATAGACAACAAACTAAAGGTGTATGGAACAGAGGCAACATACATGGCTTGGAGGAATATGCTTCCCACTTAAAAGGTCCAACAGAACAGTTCCATAACTGTAGATCACACTCTCGGGGATGACCCTTCCTGCAGAGTATGACAATAATCAAATTCACTGGGGTCTTCATATCTCCAATAATATCAATTGAATTTTCTAAATTGAACATATCACCACCAGAAGTGAAGTGTTAATACCACATAACAGGAACTTATTAACAGGCCTCACAACTCAGCCCATAGAAAAACTAGTGTACTTATCAAATGCAATTTTGAAAGAACATATGTAACACCCGGCCCAATTCTTGGCCCATGCCAACAGAGGAGCCCAACCCACCTGTAGGAACGGAGTCAATTTGGTAACTTGATTTCTTCTCCTCTTCCTCCTTTTCTTTCCCTCTCCCTGATGGTTTCTTCATTTTTCTTTTCCCTTCAATTCTTTTACTTTTCCACACTTCAATCCCCGCACACCTCCCCAATTCATGCCACTCCACTCAGATTCTCACTATCCACAACTGCCTCTCCGTCTTGAATGACAGTATGTTTTATTTCTCCCACACTCTCATTTTCTCTTTTCCCCATGTTTTTATTTCTCCCACACTCTCATTTTCTCTTTTCCCCAGCCATCGACATAGAGCCCTCCCTCTTCCTTCTCAATTTTCTCTAGTTTCAGACACATTTCTTCCCTTCTGCTGCCACTACCGCCAGCCTCAAGCCAAGGCAAGCCGGGAACCACTCCAGTGCAAATAGTGTGCCGCCCATCTGGAGTCAAGCACCCCATGGCAACAAGGCTACCAGAAGCTCCCTTTCCTGATTTCCTCGTGTCTGTCTTCCAACTCCTTACTGCCAGCCTTCACGGCTAGACCACCCAACTCCACCTTAGACCACGACAAACACCCGTGCCATCACTCACAAAAGACCCAACCCGCTGCTAACCTCTATCACATGCAACGTCCCCTGTTTTCACAGCAACTTAGCAGCATCTCTCCATCACGTCTAATGATCACTCTCGTTGGTCAAAATCACAGGTATAACTGGCACTTGATTTCTAGAAATTCATGGGTTGTGCTAACTATGAATTTTTGTGTTGAGATTGTTGCTTGTGTGGACTGTTGTAGTCAGTGGTTGGGAAAATTCTTGCCGTTAGATGCTGGCCAAGTGCATGGGAGAGTCTAATAGAGTGCTGTACAATTGATTTTGGTGTTCGCTGGAGAATTATTCTGCCTCTATTTGTATGATAGTATCGATAAGTTAAGTAAAATCTTGATGGGTTGGCATGTGGAGGTCCTCTTGATTGTGATGTGGTAGATCAATGAAGAAGTGGACTTGATAATGTGTTGTCTGATTATTCGGTATGTTGTCTAGTGGCCTGCTTAGTTAACATGTTGTGAATAGTTAAGCAGAATTGAGGAGGTTGGGCTAAAGTATTGGTGTAGGGAGTTTGGAGATTGTGCTTTTGCCATGGTTAGAAACCGAGGCATTATTATGCAGTAAGTGTGCTGAATTATGGTTAATAATTATTGGATTTCTGTTAGTTAGATTGGTTTTGTGCTTGTGTATATTATTAACATGTTTGTGAATATTTTCTGGTTTAAGTTGTGATACTACTAGAGCTCGGGTTCAAGGCTTAATTAATTCTCTAAAGAGTCAGGTAAGCAGTGCTCCTATACTAGACTTTCCATAAAATAATGAATTGAGGTTGATTTCATGAAAACATGCGTTCTGCTTTGTTATGAAAAACGTGAGAACAAACCTAGGTCAGTTTTCTACATTACTCATGATATCTGTATAAGATAAAAATATTTTGTCATAATTGGTGTAGACACGAGAAATTTTGGGCATCCTGTTCTCAATTGTATAAAAAGAGTGATTGTTAAAATATGAAATTTGAACATGATTATATGGAGATTATCTGTTTCTAAAAACCTTTGGCATGAATTTATGTTTCCGCTTCTATCCCAACCTTACCACAAGTGTAAAACTATGATCCCTGTTATAATGTTCGTACAAGCATCTCTCTTTCTAATGCACCCACTTTGGAAACAAAGTGGATTTCCACATGATCTTTCATGTGTACGCTCAGGGTTTTGAGAATAATAAAAGAAAGATTTCACATTCTATTTTTGCTCAGTTGACCAGCAAAATTTGCACAAACTCTACCATGAGGGTTAAACATGGACAACGTTCTGTTATAATGTTGTTCACTTATGTTTATGCCAAAGGAATTTGTATTTCTTTTTTTTTTATATATAGGTAATAAGAAATTTTATTCCATATAAATAGGTATAACTAGGTACACAGGAAGTATACAAGAAAAAATACCTAGATAAAAACTAAAAATAGACAAGTCTAAAGCAAAAAAACATTACAAGAATCTCCATCTCTTACAAGGTTTTCCACCCAAAAACAAAAAGTATTAAAAACAAATCTCTGAATTCTCTCAAGGTACGTTCACGGTCTTCAAAACATCTCCCATTTCTTTCTAGTCATAAGCACCAAAACAAACACAAGAACACGACCCTCTAGAAATCTACATTGCCTCTTCTGCCCATAGAACCATTTCAACTTGCCAAAAAGTCCACTACATGCAGTGGCATTACCCAAACAGTACCAGCCTTATGAAATATTTCATTCCACAAAGCTGTCGCCACTTCACAATGTAGAAAAAGGTGATTAACACTCCATCCTTTTTGCAAATGTAGCACCAGTCAATAACAAATAATCCTCTTTTCCTCAAGTTATCTGTGGCTAAGATTTTCTCAAGAGAGACCAGCTAGAAGAAGAAAGTGACTTTGCTAGGTACTTTAGATTTCCAGATGAACTTCTAGGGAAATGCAGAATCTCCATGATAGTTTAAAACTTTGTAATATGATCTCACAGAAAAGCTGGAATTAGGTTCATGCAACCACAACAATGTATCCTCATTACAATGGTTTATCTTCAGATCATATAATCTTGCATAAAAATCAGCAGCTTCACTAAGTTCCCAATCTTGTAAATCTCTTTTGAATTCCACATTCCAAAGCACCGATCAAAAGAAATCTGAAAATTATCAGCTACAGCAGTCCCTTTTACTTTTGCAATCCTGAAGAGATTAGGATACAAAGACTTGAGAGTGGAATCCCCACACCATGCATCATGCCAAAAATAAATGTTATTCCCTTTCCCCACATCAAATTAAGCATTATGGACAAAATCCCCCCATCCTAACCGGATGGACTTCCATAAACTTGCTCCAAAAGCCCCTTTAACTTAATTAGTACACCAATTCCCCCACATCCTTACATAAATGGCATCCACAACTTGCCTCCATAGAGTGTTACTTTAAAAAAGTACCTCCAAAGCCACTTCCCAAGGAGAACCTTATTAAAAAGCTTTAAGTTTCTGATGCCCAAATCCCCACAAGACACCAGGGCACAAACTTTATTTCAGCTTACCAAATCAAAAAAAATTTCCTCCCCATTCCCATCCCATAAGAAGTTTCAATATATTTTTTTTATTCTTTAGCAACCCCCATAGGAAGAGGAAAGAGAGAGAGGAAATAAGTGGGAAGGTTGGACAAGGTGCTTTTAATCAAAGTCACTCTTCCTCCTTTTGATAAATAATTCTTCCATGCAGCCAATCTTCTCAATGACTCCATCCTAAAAAGCCATTGAATTATGAGAGGCACCCAAAGGTAACCCGAGATATTTTATGGGTAGTGAAGATACTTTACAACCCAAAATGTTGGCAAGATCAAAGAAATTACTGACTGTATCCACAGGAACAATTTCAGACTTGCCAAAATTGATTCTAAGCCCAGAAACAACTTCAAAACACAGCAACAAAGCTCTTAAAGCTTTTAGGTGATCCAGATTATAGTCACTGAAAATTAAAATGTCATCAGCAAAGAGTAAGTGAGATACATTTATACAACCCCTAGAATCATCTCCAACCTTAAAACCTGACAAGAAGCCACCTGCAAGAGCTGCATCCATCATCCTACTCAAAGGATCCATGACAATAACAAAGAGGAACGGAGATAAAGGGTCACCTTGTCTTCAATCACGAGAGCTCTTAAAGAAACCAACCGGAGATCCATTCACCAAAACATAAAAATCGGGGGGTTGAAATGCAATGCCTAATCCAAGAGCACCATTTCTCACCAAAGCCCATTCTCCCAAGCAAATAAAAAAAAGAAAATCCCCATTGACATGGCCAAAAGCCTTTTCCATGTCTAATTTAACTAAAATACCATATTGCTCCACCCTTTTCCTTCTTTCTAAACATTCATGAACTATTAGAATAGGATCAAGAATTTGCCTATCCTTCACAAAAGCATTCTGAGATTTTGAGACAATCTTATCCATAACCATACAAAAGCGATTGGCTAGTACCTTAGAAATAATCTTATACATCCTATTTACCAAACTAATGGGACGGAAGTCTCTAATTTCAATAGCACCAGATTTTTTAGGAATGAGAGCAATGAAAGTTGTGTTAAAACTCTTCTTAAATTTCATGTAGGAATGAAATTCACTGAACACTTGCATAATATCAAACTTCAAAATGTACCAACAACCTTGAAAGAATGCCATGGAAAATCCATCTGGACCCAGAGCATTGTCCTTAGACATACCTCTAACCACATCAAAGACTTCATCTTCTTCAAAGGGTCTTTCTAACCAACTGGCAGAAAAATGATCGATAGAATCAAAATGCAAGCCATCCAACTTAGGCCTCCAAGAAAATTCTTCCCGAAAAAGCTTTTCATAAAATATCAAAATATGATCTTCGATCTCTTCCTTGTTGCAAACCACATTATCACCAACATGAAATACATCAATAGCATTGTTTTATCACTGTAAATAAATATTTTCTAAAGCTCACTCTGATAATTTGATAATCTGTTTTGTTGTACATATTGTACTAATGTTTACATACTAGTATATGTACTCACCCCTTATCTCCACGATATTTTTAGATTATTTTGGATGTTTCAGTTGAGAATCGAGAATAGGAAGCATGGGCAAGGCTATGTGTGCATAGTGGATTGAGTAGAAGAGGGTACTTTGATTATTGGAGAGTCTATTCCATAGACTTATTACTTTCTGTTGATTCAGATATTTTGAGAAGTGAATACTTTTATTGAGTCTTTATGGAGATTTTAATTGTTATGTTGAGATCTTTCCTTTGACATCCTTGTAGAGGAACATATATATTTGGTTTGAACAAATGAATTTGTGCGTTATGGAGCCTTGGAGTATATATATGTGCTATGGACGATGATTTTTAGGTGACAAGAAATAACTCTTGACACTGAGTACGGGGCGTTACAACATAATATACAAAACTTTAAGTGCATTACTTTATAGAAAAACCAAGATAATTGCTTTTAGTACATAACAACAGTTGATAAAAGATAATCTGACCATTCATCGAAGATAAGCAATTCGCCTTAATCAAAATAAGTTGCAAATAGCATTGGAAGGAGGAAATACATCCAACAATCAACTTTCAGTCATTCAGAAGGATACATTTTTTCTTTGTAATTACCTGTCCGTAAAAATTCAGGTGGAGTATATAATAAATTAGTACTGTAGCTCTTTCCATCTCGACTATTTTTCATAAGGCCAAAACTAGACAAACGAGGGTCACCATCCTGAATATGAATGAACCAGTCATGATCTAACCAAAGACAATTAACCATATTACATAATATTGCCAAAGAAATTCCATATTGATGTGCATAAAAGTTTCTACATGCATGTACAGACATCAATACAT
Source organism: Platycarya strobilacea (assembly GCA_036898215.1). NCBI lineage: Eukaryota > Viridiplantae > Streptophyta > Magnoliopsida > Fagales > Juglandaceae > Platycarya > Platycarya strobilacea. Next base: position 29,356,671 of record CM072549.1, on the reverse strand, counting down.
GCATGCTTACATATGTCTGCATTTGATTGCAAGCATGGGTTGTTATTCAACAACTCTGACTGTAAACTTATGGAATTAGATAAAACAATGCATAGGATGTTTATGGCAGCAACAATCAAAAGCAATGTCAGAGGAACTCAATGGAATATGAGCAAAACAGAATTAGTATGCCCACAGAAAGAATCAAGGCCTAAAAATAATGCAAAGCAGGCATGAAGGTCTGACTTCAAATAGGAATGGGCAAATATAGCTTTTATTGCAGATGCTTAAATCCTACTCCTTCCATTCCAATTAGCTCATATCCTTTTGGGATTTTTCATGTTAGTTGTCCACTTTGGAAGATAATATACCTTTTTTTTCAAGAAAACTTTTTAACTAATTAGAAAGCTTCTGAAATTGAGGTCAGTTACTGTGAACTCATTTTTAATAACTGAGTAATTGCAATTGAAGAATTTTCCTTTATGAGATAAATTTCGAAAGACCAACTGTCCATTTTGGACAACAGGAGTATTTCCTTAAGTTTCGGCGCACTCTTGAATAATTTTATTGCGGGTAATCTAGGCAATATGTTAACAGCACCTGTTCTGTAGGATTCAGTGGAATACATCCTAGACCCTTGTCATTATAAAGGCAAAGTAGCAGGAATGTTCATGCAACACAAAAAGCATCATGACAAGTCTTGGAAGGGTCATGAACATTATAGCAAATTGATTTCGTGATAAATTACAAGCCTCACGTACTTGCCAGCACTTATCTAAAGAGCCATGGTAATATTACAGCAACAAAACACAAGAAGTAACTTCGGGGTCCTTCTAAGGTGACTGGGGTAAAACCTAACTATTCATCACTAACTAAAGTCCAAACATTCAGTAAGCAATTCAATTGTGGAACTTTAGGGCATCATTGAGGAAAAATGCCCCAGTACTGATTATTGAAAGTGGAGAGTTTTCATCCAGTCATTCCATTAGTTCCAGTAACTTAACCTAAAGATTAAGTAAATTCCTTCTATTTTACGTACTTATTCCCACAAAAGTATATACTTAGGGCCAGAATGGTCATGGTAATCTGCAGAATGCAAATTAAAAAAAGTAAAAAAAGATCTGAAGTTGTATACTCTAATAGAAGGGAGTGAAACTCATGATGATAAAGTCAGAAGCATACCTCATCAAAAAGAACTCGATATGCATTCAAATCATGATAAATTTTACGATTTTCGGCATTACAATGATCAAGTGCCTCTGCAATATTAAATGCAATTCTAACGCGCATTTCCCATGGCAGTGGCTGCTTATCCCCTGCAGGATAAAACTACAAAATCATTACAAGAAACCCTGAACAGAACATAGCATAGCATCTAGAGCATCTCCATAACCATGAACAATTACAATTAAATATCATGCCTCGTTTGGTTACACAGATGATATGAGATGAGAAATCTGTTAATAGTAGTGAAATCATTTGTTAATAGTCGCGAAATTGTTTGAGTTAAGATTTTTATGGGGTTTTGGGCAAGGAGAGAAAAAGTTGAATAATAAATTGTAAAGTTAAAATAGGATTAGAACATAATTTTCTAGTATTATTTTTGTTTTGAGATTTGAAAAAGATGAATTGTGTTTTGTGTTTTATTTGGAAGTTTGGAAAAATTGTAATGATTTGGAAGTTTTATTTACAATCTTCACGCCATTATTAATATCAGACTTCAGAGGAAATCAGGGAAACAAAAATTTAATCCCCTTTAAAAGCCAAAGCTTCATATGACTAGTTATAGTTAGCGAGAGAATTCGAAAACATTGCGGCTGAAGAACACCAAAACAGTTCTACACTGAAAAAATTCAAGTTAAAGAATCATTAGCACATGAAACTGCTATTTAACACCACTGTCCAAGAGGACAGCTAGACCCCAAACCCCCTTAAATTAACCCAGATATGAAATGACATTATTTTTCACGTGTTAAAACCTGTTGCCCAATCAGAACATATATGGGCAGAGTATATGCATTTTGAAAACACGTATTCTATCTAGGGAGAGAATGCCAGAATGGAAAAACACATGATCAACACACATATCGTTGTTGCTTCTGATGGTAAAGTCGCAGGTGGAGAGTTCATGTCATTATAGTTCATTATATAGGAAGAAAAGCCAGAGGGTTGAACAAAAAACAGAACTTAGTGCACTGCCATTGTTAGAATAAGAATATATTTTTATCGGACAACTGCCAGTGTTTGAATAATAAAAATAGAATTGTTCATCAGCTTCTACCATATAGATTTTAATGGCATGTGCTTGAAAAAGGAACTACAAAGGAGGACAATGAGTAATACAATGGAATAGATGCTTGGACAGAGTATCATGGGGCATGAACTCAGCTACCAAGAGGCGTTCATCTCCTTCAGCACAGCAACCAACCAGATTCACCAATCTCTTGTGCCTCACCTTCCCTAATCCAACCGCCTCTGCCTGATGAACAAGCATTTTCATCAGCATTAAACTCAAAACAAAATTTGCTAAAAGATCTGGAAAGATATACAAATTTCCCTCGAAAGTCCAAATAAAGCCCAAACACATCACTCTTTTTTTCCTCATTAACTTAGAAATTTAAGTGGTCAAAAAATAAATACGACATATCAAATTTAGGTCAAAACCTAGAAAAATTAGGTCCAAAAGAAAGAAAGAAAGAAAGAAAGAAAGAAAAAAAAAAAAAAAAAAGAGGAATCAAACCAAGTAGTGTGGGAATTTAAGTGATAAAAACCCCAGACCCTGCATGGGTTTTAGAAGAAAACAAAGGACAAAACAGTAAACCCCCTTTTAGAATAAAGTTTCCTATCAAGTCTCAATCGATGCCTCATGCAAAAGTCCACATCTGTATTCCTATTTTATTTCACTTTCTAATCATCCAAACAAAGAAGAAATCAAAAAAGTTATTTTCTTTTACTTTCGTGCAATATTTTCCCATTTCCTTATTTTCCTCATATAGAAAACAGAAAGAAGACTCGTAAATGTCTCACCACGAACTGTTGAGCGTCAGGCCAGGACTGCTTGGAGAACCGTTTGACTGCGACTAATCGGTTGTCCTCGAGTTTGCCTTTGTAAACCACATTGGGAGCTTTCTCGCCACTCTCGGACACAATGTAATCAGTGCTGAAGCCATTGGTGGCTTTCCGAAGCTCACTAAGACCGTACTCTTTGAATGCCGGAACTTGAAGGTCTTGATCGGCTTGATCCCCATTGGCTTAAAACCAAATAAAGCCAAAACAACAACCCATCAATATCATGGAAACGAGATAACAAGAGATGCTTCATTCCCTCTAGATTAAAGGAAGGGAAAGCCAACAACCACCAACATTTCAAAGTGTAGAGTGAGTAAGCAAGACAAATCAGCTTGATCCCCAGAATGTTCAAAACCCCAAAGCCAGACAAAACCCATTCAAATCAATGTCAAAGTCTGAGAAAACAATAGAAGCTTGTTCTCCAATTTTAGTACACTATCAAAAGGTGGAGAAACAAACACAGCTCGAGGAAAATCATTAAAGAAAAACAACGAGGTAGCTTGATCTCAGTAGCTTCAAAATCCAAAAATGAAAATCATCAAAATTTTAAGTGCTTGACTCTGAGAGAGAGAGAGAGAGTGAAAGAAGGAAGGACCTGGGCCGGGTTGGGAGGAAGGGTCGTCCGGGCAGTGAAGTTGGCCGGTTTTGGAGTGCAAGCAACCCATCACTGATCACCCACTATTCCGCTCTGCATAGAAAACCGGGGAACGTCCCAAGGACCCAAACTCTATATACAGCACAGCCCGGTACGAAGTTGAGTATCGGGTGATGCTTTTCGGACCGAAATGTCGGAGTTCTGACTTCTTTTCGATTACCAGAACCGAACGGGAAAATGTTAAGCTATGAATTATCCTGCGTTTGCAGCAGGGCAGGCACGGGAAGCAATGCAATATTGTAAATTAAACGCCATTTTTTGCAAAAAGAAAAAGAAAAAATATATATATATATAATAAATAATAAATATGGTAAAGACAGAAACTTGAAAAGATAAAATAAATTTTATTTTGATTTGAAAATGAAATGAATTAAAATGAGTTTAATTTATTTTTTAATATTATTATTATTTTAAAATTTTAAAAATATATATTAAAATTTGAAAAATGGGTATAAAAATTTATATTTTATATAAAAAAATATAAAAATATAATAATTAAATATAATTAAATTTTGAATATAAATGAAAGCTAAAAAGTAAATGTATGAAAAGTGAAAGGTAATATGAGGAAGTCTCGCATGCATGAGTTGGCCTATATAAGACACGTGCTCCTCTCTGCTGTTTCTCTATGCTCAGTTAATATCTTCATTTAATAATTAAAAAATTTTATCTACAAATCAGCTTTTTATATATTCAATATTTATTAACTTGGAAAATTTTCTTATTAATTATTATTTTATTCTTTATAATTGTAATAATTATTGAAAGTTGATAAATATTTTATTCAAAAAAATTATAAAAATAAGTTGATATAATTTAATATGATATTTGATATTATAAATTTTTTATTAATATATTATAAGTTAGATATAATATATTATATAAAATATAGTTAATTTATTTTATAATTTTTTTCTTGCAGGTAATATATCAAAATATTGATTTGCGAGTAATATAATTTATTTACTCTTAGTATTAATTATGATAGTCCTCATCCTAAAAAACAATTACTCATATCAACCATGAAACATGCTTCTCTTTTTTTTTTTCTTTGTCTATTTTTTCTCTATCCTCCTACCGTTGTTTCTAGTTTCTCCTTCTATTCAAAGGAGATAAGAGGGTTGGAGCTTCAGCTTCACCCACCTCCCTCCCTCGTTGGTCTCAACTATCATTTTTTGTTATTTTTCTTTGTTTTTTGATCGATTTTTTCCTAGGTTTTTCGTTTGCTCCCAAACAAGATGATTTGCTTCTTTTCGGCGAGCTTGGTTTGACATGCGACCCGCCAACTTCTTCCCCAGGCACCAATCTTCAAGTCGATAGAAGAAAACTGTTATTTCAAGTGGCGCATACACCTCACACGCGACTTATGACGTGTATGAGTTTCAGGCACTGCCACATCTAGAAAGCTCTCTTGCCGCCATGTGGCACTGTTGGGATCAGCGGCGTCAACTCTCTCTGTATCGACCTCTAGCTCCTCTCCAAATACTGCGTGTGTGCTACACGCACCATCGCCGCTAGTGGTAGTCCCTTGCCGACAATTCGTCTATGTTTTCAGATGCTTTTTTATGTTTTCTCGCTTTATTGCGGCTTCCAGTCGCAGTTATATAGTCTGTTTATCAAACTATAAAAATATATATATATCTCCAAGTGGTCTTATGGGATATGAGTGGGAGCCAATTTGTAACACCTCGCTCTTGAGTATATAGCATTTTAAAAACATTTTAGAGAACCAATGTGCTATTAAAATTTTTCTTTACAAAACGCACTAGATACGAACGTTTTATAATAAATAAAACAATCTTTATAAAATTTAAAGAGAGTCAGCGAAAGTATTTATTTAAAATACTGAAATCACACGCATTTACAAAAATATTTTATTCACTAAAAATCATAAAATTTCAACTAATATATCCTAAGTCTCTACATTGCCTCCCTAAGTCAAATCCTGCCAACTGTACATACTCATTATCTGGGATAGTTTTTAAAAAAAAAACATAAAAATAAAAATAAATCAAATACTTAATAAGCAACATATCATACGGTAAAAATAATAGTTATCGATTTTCATGGTTACTTATAGATATATACATAATAACACGAATATGATTTTTTTTTTCATAAATGCTAAAAACATGAACTTCTCATAATCTTGTTGTAACTTATGATATCATAGGTCGTTACCTATTGTTGACTCCCGTGAGTTAGGGTTAGCGAATATAAAAAGATTATGATTTCGCCCATAGTCGCGGGTTATGGAGTCCATACATAAAAAAGACATACTGGGTACACTGCCAGCATGTACGACCTGAAAATACTATATACTCATACATAGATACCGTTTTCATATCATACATAGGCCGCTTGCATATCTTATCATACTTGTATTCTTATCAAATGTAGATTTTAAAAGAAATCGCATACTTTTGTAACATATCATGATGTATGCTTCTTCACATAAATTTATGTTCTTTCATAAATAATTTAAATGCATAACTCTTTCATAAAATCATGACTTTTCATAAATAATTTTAAAGCATAAAACCATGACATTTTATAAATAATTTTAATGCATAAATTTTCTTATAAATCATGCATGGATTTTCATAAATTTTATATAATGATTGGGTACATAGAAATGGGCTTCCAAATAATGGTCATATATATAATATTTGGGAAATGATACTTGTACTACCCATTTACAATTTTTTTACAAATTTTTTTATATAATTTTTTATTTAATTTTAAAATTTACTTGGTGATTAAGAATGTGAATATTAATAAAATTATTTTTACTTTTTATTTTTTCTTAATGATTAAGAATATTAAAAAAATACTTAAAAGAAAATGATGAAAAAATGAAAAAACTCAAATACACACAAAGTTGTAAAAATGTTATAAAAGTAGTTGTATGTGTATCATCACTCATAATATTTTTATAAAAAACATGTTTATCATACATGTGTGAAGGGTATGATCATGCTACTTACCTCTTAATGTTATGTCTTGATTTCACATTGTAACTTATAACCTATACGAGAAACTAATCGTTATCAACTTTTTAAAAAATCGTGTTGTCGTTTTAAATATTTAAAATCATAAATACAATAATTGACTCAAAATCTACTTTAAAAATATTTTAAAACCCTTTTAAAAATCGGTTTTGAGTAAGCCAAGGGGACTTATTACTAAGAGGAGTTAGACAGGTAGGTGTTTTTGAATCACGAGTTAGCTTTGGATTAGGAAAACTAACAGAGATGAGAGAATTAAATGGGCGTCAAATTTCATTTAAAACCGATTTCCACCACAAAACATATATAATAAAATGGAATTGTAAAATGATAATCATTTAATAATAATAAGAAAACAAAAATTTTAGTTCAACAAATTTGGGTTGGGATGTTACACAATCTTTTGGCTCTGGTCACCCTTTTTTATTTTTATTTTTATTTTTTATTTTGTGTTACATTGTATTTTGATTTTTTGAAGATTGTAGGAGACTCCCACTCCATTAAACTTGTGTCCTGTAACCATTAATTTTATCTAATAAAACGTTAATTTTGCCAAGAGAAAAACAAAAACCTATGAAGCCTAAATTGAGTGTAATACCTTGCCTTCACCTAAACTCATGTGCATAGTAAGTACATTACCATGTACTTGAGTTAGTCTTAAACTAGGGTATAAATACCTTGTGTAAGTTTCATCTTTAGTTAATACATTTTTCTAGAATAATCCAATTCATTATCTCGAGTTCTCTCTCTCTCGATTTCTCTCTTAATATGGTATCAAATAAATCCTAACCATAGCCCATCGAAGCACCACCATGCCTATGGGGAGTTCAGTCTAGTCCAGTCCATAAAACAAACAATCGTCTAGGAGTTCCACCAACACTTTGAGATGATGCTGACGAACACCATATCAAGAGCCATCAGTTGCCCCAATATCACCATAGATCACCACAAGATGTTGGATAGGGGGGAGATTTGGTCAATCCAAACCGAAAAAATCTACCGGACCGGCCATTTTGGATCAAACCAAACCAATATTAGATTTGGTCAATCTCAGTCCAAATATTATAAAACCGAACTGGACCAGACCGAATGAATAATAAAATATATATTTTATTATTTATATATTATTTAGTATCAAACTATTATTAGATTTTTAATGTATAACTATTAACTATAGTATATAATATTAGTATATATTAATATATTAACATATTATAAGAGTCATAATATAAGATAGTATATGGATAAAAAGTTATAGTATAAAGACCAAGTGGACCGACCGGACCGAAAGAGACTGATTTGGTCCTGTCATATAGAGTACTCAGTTTGGTCTAAGGTGGAAAAACCTTGGACTGAATAGGTTTGGTCTAGTCCGTAAAATTCTCCTAGGATCAATTGGACCGAACCGAACAGCCCCTAACGTTAGAGTTCTCGACAATGCCGACTCAATATATATTGAGGCCTAAGACAAAGTTTAAGTGAGTCATTCATAATTATATATAATACAATAAGATATAATTATTATATGGAAATGAAATGAGATTTTATCTAAATTTTTAAATAAATCATTTTTAAATTTATATTTAATGCAACAATTTTATATAAAATGAGATCTTAATGTAAATTTTATTCCTTAATTTAGCATGATCTTAGAAAAACTATTTAAAATTGTAAATAATACATGATATTAAATATTAAATTTAGTATTATGGGGCCTTGCATACATTGAAAAATATAAAAATTATTTAAAATTTTATTTAATGAAATGATTTTTTATTTTTTTCAACAAAAAAAAATACCTGATCACTTTTATTTTTGGAGGCCTTGCATAGAGTGGGGTCTTAGGCAATAATAACCTTACCATTTAGCTGATCTGGTTCTCTGTTACTCACAAAAACCACACATTGCTAGCCCTTTCCACATCGCCTCCATCTGAACAGAAACTATCGACCAACATGTTCAAAGCACCACCATGTTCAAAAGGAAGTAAACGCCATGGATAGCCACCATGATTCTTAGCACAGACCCACTGTACTTCCTCCTTTTCGGCTAGACATTAGCTTCCTCTCTCGACGTAGCGCAATCCTTCCATCAAAGTTGTTACTGCTGCCTATCTTTTTTTTTTTATGGAAGTTGTTGATGCTACCTATCTTTTTCTCAAAGTGATCCTACATCACATGCTTCCTTTTTCAGTCAGCCTTTGCTGCACATAGTTCCTCTTTTTTGTGTGTTATGCTGGTGCATAAATGGGATTTTATGCATTTGTAACCCAAATGGGTATAAGGTCTAGATCATAGGTTATTTACAATTATGCCATTTTCAACCTAAAAGCCATTGCTTATTTGTGCTGTCTATTATATGTGCTTGAACTTTCTGATGGGTTTTAAGTATTTTGGATTAAAAAAATAAATGTCATTTATGTTGGGCTGGGCTACTTTAATATATAGACTTATAAATGTTGGGTTTTTCTTTTTTTTTTTTTAAAGTTAAGAGTCATATGTCCAAGAGTGGCCCTTATTTCGAATTTATTAAAAGGCTTTCACTTATGATGGAGAAATACTGTAGAAACATTCCATGGAGAAACAAAGGATTTACAAATATTCAATATGAAAAAACACCCCATGCTCCAAAACAAAAAGAAAACTAACTAAGCAGACCAACCTTTAGAAAACCACTTTATAATCCACTAGAAAACAGCTAAGCATGCCTTTAGATAGACATAACCAAAAAAACCAAACCAAAAACAATTTTCGGAAACAACTAAAACATGCATAAGAGACCACACTAGTATTTCTGAAAACAGTGTTTTTGATAAAAACTAGCACTGCCACCCAGTAGCAAATCACTTCAAGCTGTATGAATAGTAAATTCAGAAAGTGAACAAACGTAAATTCTCACCCTTAAGAACAAATCAAACTCTAATCGAAGGAAATCAAACTCTAATTGGAGGCAATCCCAATACATCAATCTGAATAATTCCACTCAAATGTCTTAGTAACACTTCATCTGAGCTAAAGTTCCAACTCAGACCCTCTGCACCTCTTCTTGCCAAAAAATCAGTCGGTTGGTTCCCTTCTTAAAATTGATGGCCTACATGATAAGTCATTCCTTCCAACTCCTGAAGAAGATCATCCCAATAATCCCACACATACCATATAATGCATCTATGATTAATCAACCAATCCACTACTACTTTGAATTACACTCAATAATTAATTGAGAACAATCCAATTCTTTGCAAAGCCGCACTCCTTGTAGCAAAGCTCGTAATTCAACCTTATTGTTAGTCCCAAATCCATATGGAGCAGAGAAACCTGCTTTAAAATGACCGTCATGATCTCGAATCACTCCTCCCCTACCACAATTTCTTAGGTTTCCACGATAACTATCGTTAACATTAAATTTCTACCAACCACATGGGGGTTTCAACCAAACCACCTATTGAATTGTTGCACTTGTCAAACATAAGTTTGAACCTCTAAAGCATTCAAAATATGTTTGTCAATATGAGATAAACTCACATCAACCATATCATTTACCAATTTGGCGAACCATAATTTAATATTTCTCTAAACATCCATCACACTATCATAAATCCCTTCCATCTTAGCCTTGCAAAGACACCGTTATAAATTCCATATAAGAAGGCTGGGCAAGAAGCCAATCAACATGTCTAAGTTGTAATGGTGGCACTGACTCTTTGTGGTTGAAAACATTGTTACATGGGCCATCGTGGTTTCTTATCTCTAGAACATACTTGGAGGAGGAAGAAGGCTAATTTTAATAGCAATATTGATCACTGCATCGCACCTTGTGAATTATTTGGCCATGATCTATTGAATCAACTAAATAATGTTGCAAACTTGAGCACTCCCACCTGCATTCTTTGATGTAATGGTGTACCTAACTATTCATCTTCCATATGAGGCATTATATGCAGGGCCTATGTAGGGCCTATACAATATAGTTGAATGTATCCATTTGAGAGGTACATAGGAAAATTTAAGCGTTATGTCCAAAATAAGGCCCGTGCAGAAGGCTCAATGGCTAAGGCTTATATTTACATGAAGTGTTTGACTTTTTGTTCGATGTATCTTCATGATGTCGAAACTAGATATCATAGAGAAGAACACAAGGTAAATGTTTGAGAAGGCATTCAGCAACAAAAATATTCAATATTTACACAAAAAGTGCAGCCATTAGGTGTTTCAAGTCCAACTCAAGTAGAGAAAAAGGTATTTGTCAAACAATGTTGATATATCCTCAACAATTGTCCTGAAATTACCCACTACCTAGAGTAGGTATCGTCTTCCAATTCGCTTAATTGTATAAACCTATTGCCTATTTCCCGTGCTAGAAATTAGTTTACAGTATTTGGCAATGAATCATGCAGGGAGCATTACAACAAATTGAAAGACGAGTGTTTCAATAACATTAATGATGTGCACGAACAACAATTGCCATTGCAGTTCAAGGAGCTCGTGAGTGTCTTGTTAGTAACTACGGTGGACCAAATATGGGTCCTTTACACTTTAGTAAATATGCTTCAAATTGGCTAACATTTTGTTAATTTTTATCAGATTAGGCAATCTCGTAATTCAAGTCCCGAAGAGGTGTCCAATGATCTTTACATGCTAGCATGTGGACCTGACATATAGTTAGCCTCATATACTGGTTGCATTATGAATGGAACTAGGTTCAACACAAAGCAATGTGAACAACATTGTCTTATATAAAACAGTGGTGTGCTTGTTTTGGGGGATCATCAAGGTAGGCCTATTGACTTCTATGGAATAGTAATGGACATTATTGAACTCAACGATGTTGGATTGCGCCATGTATATTTGTTCTAATGGGATTGGTTTGATGCATGTGATATGAGAAGAGGGCTTCATGTTGGTAGTCATTTTATAAGTTTTGACTCAACTTGAAGATCTTTCAAGGAAGACCCTTTTTTACTTGCATGCCTAGTGTCACAAGTCTTCTATCTAAAAGACACGAGTTTAGGGAGAAATTGGATAGTAGTACAGAAGGTCACCACTAGGAATGTTTATGACATCCCCGACACAACAATGGGCGATGAGGATATGCAAGCACATATTCCATTACTGATTGGTATGTTGTTCTATGCTCGATTGCCCATTCAAATTAAAATGGTATGTTTTGGGCTTTTTCCTTCTAGGGTTTTTGTTTTTTCTTCTAGGGTCTCTGTTTTTTGTTCCTATAAACCCTTACCTTATTAAGCTACTGCTCATGGCCTGGATAGCTAGAAACCATTAGGAAATTGGTCCAATTGATCTATCTGGTTCTTGAGATTAATCTAGGTTCATTGTTAATAACTCTAGAATGTGCAATAAATAGATTGTCAAAATATTGGCTGTCATTTTCTTAATATATTGTTGATAAGGATGGAATGGTTATTACATGATCTGTCTCTATTGGAATTTCATCTGTCGTTTACTTTTTTACTCACACGTTTGATCAATTATTTTTCCACAGTGCTTCGAGTTCCTTGATCTATATTTGAGAGCTTGGTGGAGAAACTAACTTAGTGTCCTAATGCTACCGAGATTTATTTAATGTGAAATTAGTATCTCGAAGATGATATTTCAATTGTAACCCTTTTCAATTTGTTAGTTTGTATATCTATAGCTTGCTCAAGATGTGCTATTTGTCATTTATTGATCATATGTGTATTAAGACAATCTGGTAATACCTTTTAGATCATCAGCTATATATGATGAACTTGGTTTTTCATTCAAATGACATGAATGTCACACATTTTTATCAAATCAATTTGTCAGAATTTTAGAATACTACAGCTGAAAAAACATTTGGTATGATGCAGTTTATATATATTACTATATAAAAATCAGACCACTACATGGACGATTCCATGAAAAAAGTTTATTACATTTTGTATAAATAAGGTCACTACAGGGACAACCCATGGCAAAACACAGTTTCTATTAAAAATCTGGTCACTACAGGGACAATCTATGGCAAGAAATTGTTTGTTGACAAAAAGCATATCACTACAAGTTTGATCCATGGTGAGAAAAACATTACAATACAATAATAAGGGCACTATAAGGACGATCGAGATGCAAAAATGAATACAATACAAAGTCACGACAAGTCATATACGATAACTATCTGCTCATTATATAATTAACAATTTGTAGTTTATAATGAAACCACTAAATCTTATATACTAATCATTACACATTGAGCATATACTTTAATTATTCACTGAAGTACTTAATTACTAATATATCATTATGAACTATATTCAATATGTTAGATACAAATTACTAGGCATGAGTAATTGGGTTACATAGTACATAAGTGTGTTTATGTGTGTGGGTAAGAATAATAATATATATATAAATAATTTTATATATCCATGATTTATGAGTCCCGAAACAAGCGAGACATAAGGAAATAGGTGTGCGTGGGTTTCTGCTTTCATGACATAACTTTTCTTTCTATGAGACTTTGCAAGTTTTTGAAACAAACAATAAAAGTGACTCATTCATTTACAGCCCTATAATCAATAGTTTAATTTATAACATTGAAGTAAATTTTTAATTGTTACTATGTGTTCTGGTGGCGTTGCTACATCTACTACATAGTTAACTCCCCAGGCACGTATGGTTACCTAACGCTATGGAATGACCTATCCTTATTTCAACTCATATATATATATATATATATATCCTGCTACTATGGTGGCAACCAGAAGTTTTCTTGTCGCTCGACTTCTTCCTAATTTTATGTTTATACTTTATATGATGAATATATGCCTTTATAAATATAATAACATTACAATTAGCAGCGTGTGCTATTAATATAATAGCCTTTATAATTAAGTATAATAACATTAATACATGATTTAGCCTTTATAACAACATAACATGTTTTTAGAATACATGTCCGATTGATATTCAAATTATCAACCTCATGAGGTGACACATTATAGTAACATGACCTATTTGGAAATTTGTTCGTTGGGGGCATTATAGTAAACTTTCTATATAATATTAGACAAGAGATGGATTGTGATATATTATCAAAATTCTTAACTCTAGCTATAATATATCCAAAATCAAGAAATTATGTGTTGGCATGAATTTGTTTCAAATGAAATTTTAAAATTGAAAGTTTTTAACTATTCTTGTTAACTCCAACAAATGAATTTTTTATTAATGATTTTTGAATTTGTTAACAATTTGATTTTTTTTAATGATATTTTAAAAACTGATCTCCAGATTAATTAAAATGATTAATATTGGCCATAGAATGTAAGCAGCAATATATAAATAAATTTCAGGTTTCCAACGTATGCTTGGCATTTGGTAGTGTAAGCGGACAAAAATGAAATATAAATTTAATATGGTAGTACCAGATAATACAACATCCAACTTGGTTCCACGGGTTGTACAAACAAGCTGGCAGTGCGGCAAAGTGAGGAGAGAAATAATGATTGTCACTTGTTTTAGAATTGTAAAATTGAGCTGACCTTATTTCTAATTACAAGCTGTTAGCGTATATAGCAACAAGTTGGGTTTTGGACTTGTTAGACTTACTCGGTGTAGTCAGACTCACTTTCTTTGTTCCAAGTGGAAAAATTATTCCAGTTCCTCTGCTTGCTCTGCTGCATCCTCGTACTTGGTAATTTGAAATCAGTTGTACACTTGATGAATAAGCTACTTTGTTTTTATCTGCCGAGTATAACTTGTTTCCATATTTATGTTAAATCTATAAATGAGGGCATTGCATATGCTTGTGTGGCTGTTAAATACCTATATCTATATCTGTAAATGAATGTGATATGAGATGAATCTTCACGTTAGAATACAGAAGAAGGATTGGGGATTGGGAGACACTTTTTACTGTAATGTTAGAAGGAAATTTGCCTTGGCATCCTCTGTACAAGACCTTTTCCAAGATTTAATTGCTTTTATACTAAGTTTATTTGCAGCATTGATTGCCTAATAGTATAATGGTCCAGTTTTATTACTACAAGTTGATTTTGTTTCTCAGTCATTTGTTTCCATCAAATTTTCCTTAACAAACGAACGTACTTGATGGATTAAAGATATGCAACATAGGAAATAAAAAATGTAGATATTTAACAGGATGCTAGATATTTTCATTACAACAATTTTTTTTTTTTTTTTTCTGTCTGTACTAATTTGTGAAATCTAACAGTTTTTCCTAAACTATAATGGGATGCTAAACCTAAGATAAATGTGTAAGGAAGTAAGTGCAAACCCAACAGTTTATAAGTCACCTATGTGGGACCAACAACCTGATTGTGTTTAATCTGATTGTGTTTGTTCTGTAGGTAGTAAAATAGTAATAATAAAATTATTTTTATTCATAACTTGCATCGTTTGTAACAAAAATTTTGTTGTGATGCTGATTAAAGTTTAGGCCATAGTCCATATTGGTAAGTGCTTGTATCAGTATTTCTCTAAATATATATTCATGATGTTAACACACTTCCTCTATGTATTTTCTAATTATAATAACTACAGCTAAGTTGCCATGAGAGGAACAAGAAAAAGAATTGGTGGACATGGCTGAGGGACACAAAATAACATATGCCCAAGCCATGGTAGTGATAGGAATGGCTCAACTCCTCATGAGCAGCCTAGTAGGTAGACATAAAGGGTTGAGCACATGTCATTATTGGATGATGCATCACAGCCCACATATATGGATATGGGTACTGATCCCATTAATGAAAGTAAAAATGGTGTTGAAGATACAATACTATAGAATAATGGTAATGACAATTTCATTTGGATGTATGTCTAAAAAATTGGGTTATTTTTCACTTTTGTCATATACAACATGATGCAATCTAAATGGGGAGATTTTATATGGTGGTTGTGCAATATGTTGTCATATAACTAATGGATTTATTGTTACTTCTATTTAACCTAAATTATACCAATGGCAAAGAAACAACCTATGCGGAGGTGTCATGGACCAACCAGGTGCACTGAGTTTATGAAACTTTGTAAACATGATCTCATTCCATTGTAGATTAATGATGGTAAAAAGACACTATCATATGAGAATGTTGTGCTTTTTACAACAAGAGTAACATGGATTATTAAACATCATGCATCCATGATTCAAAATAGCTGGGATCTTATAGACACATAAGAGAAAGTAGAGTGGATCAATTGTGTCAAGGTATTCAGCTGGTTTCATTCCTTCGTTACTTAAATATAATTATGTAGTTGCTATAAGGCAGAAAGATGTTATGTATATGGCCTGACCTGTCATTTGGTATCATGTTGTAGGCTGATTTTATTTTGGATTGGGGAAAAAGGAACCATCGGGAGATGGTTAAGAGGAGCCTTGGGAAGAAATTCAACAATTTCTACTACCAGTTTCATGAAATATACTGGGGTTGTGCAACACACCAAGAGGCATTAATGAAGTCAACTTCATTACTAGAACCAGATGTTTGGAAGAAATTATGTGAGAAATGGGGTAGCGATGAATTCATGATAATTGCATGGATGTGTAGAAATAAATGTGATGAATCAGAGGGTGTTGGATTTGATTAAAGCTTATTATAAGCTAATATGAGTATGGACGTGTGATTATAATTATTTATATCATAGAAAATATCAAGTCAGAATAGGAAAAATAAGAGTAAGCAGCGTGTAAACCACACCGCAGTAGAAAGTCTTTTGTGAGGTTAATACAAGAGATGATAAGATTCAAAGGTTGTCTTAATATGTGTTTGATTTATTGGTCAGTGCTAATGTGTATACCAGGATGTTTTGTGGGTAATATTTGTGTATGTATTTGAAGGGTCCAAGCGCATCAAACTTGGTTAATTTTTTTTATAAAGAAAGTCATTGGTCCGAAAAGAAAGGAGCATTTGTCACTCCCATGACAAAAACTAGTTAACTATGTGTGTGCTCTCTAACTTACTCAATTTTAAGTTATATTGTTCCATTCATAGATAACCATTTTACTATAGTTATTTCCCTAACTATAAATCACATGTTTCCTTCAGAATAAGATATGTGAGAAATTAGATGCTATTGAACCTGAAGATCATAAAGATGAGGCTGCATATACAATATTTAGAGAGGTGATAGGACATAGGTCAAGTTATGAAAGAGGACTTGGTGATTCAGTTATACCAGAGCCCAGACCATCAGCTATGTCAGTACAAGTTGAGCACCTAACCCAAAAACATGAGAAGCATAAAAATGAGGCATTGATGTACAAGAACGAATTTGATGAGATGAAAAGGAATATCACGCAATTAGTGAGTTGGCAATTATTACAAAATCATATGATGAATTAACAAACATCTCAAAGAGTGTCTAATAGAGACACTCAAGGAGATCTTTAGTTGGATGGGTTTATAAACTGGGAGTTTTTTGATGTTTTGTTGAGAAGTAATTACTAACTTTTGGTGGCAGGTACATATATTGTTACATAGTTGTATAAGGAAGAATCGTGCAAGTTTTTGAAGTTATTTTGATCGCTGAATTGGCATCATAGTAGAGTAATGGGCATATGACTATTGCAACATAGTGCTGAGAATTTATTTTGTTAAAGGTATACCTAGCACTTTATTCTCGTATGCTTCCAACTACATGTCTAGTTTGCAATGGTTAAGAGATTTGAACAATTCATTATGTCTGTCATAATAAACCTGCAACTTGAGAGAATCTTGCTAATTACAAAATGGAAATTATATTTTCTCTTGGGAATTCTATAATGGGGCACACATGCATGGATTTATGTTCAGTACTATGCATGAATCAACTTGTGCTGACTACGGAATTTTCCTGCATGTCTCAAAAAAATTTACTTATGGTTTAGTCCACTCTTCTCAATAAATTTAGTTGCTAAAATAAAACCATCATCTCTAGATCAATGATCTTACAAAAAATATGAGCACTACATGCACATTTTACACTTTCATATTGCACATTTACTCAATTTCTTACTTTTCCAATGCTTATATATTATTCTTTTTACCATTGTGCTGTGATGGCAAGTAGAAGTAGTATTGACTAGGATTTCATAATGCTTGTGGTATTAAAACCTGTAGGTTGACAGAATCTACCTGATTACTACATGAAAATTAATTTTATCTAGGGAATTTCGTTAAGCCTTTTTAAGATTGGTGGATTTATGTTCACTATGCATGAATCTTTTTGTTGAATATTCTAAAAATTTGGCAAGTCTTGGTGTGATTAGAATGCATGAGTTGGACATATATATATATATATATATATCTTCTACCTGTTACAAGAGAGCTTAGCTTTGAGAGGAGTTAAATGTTAGGAATTTTTGCTGATTTGTTAAAAGTTCCTCATTATGGTTCAATTCACTTTTTCTCAATGAATTTACTTGCCAAAATAAAAACATTTTCTTTAGATCAATACACTTATAGAAATACTAACACCAGATTGCATGGTTACACATGTTCTTACTTTATTTTCTAATGCTTGTATATTTGTAACATCCCAACCCTAAATATGTTATTCATTTACTTATTTATTTATTGAATTATTTTATGTATTATTTTATGCAATTTCCTTATATAGCATTTTCTTTTGATCTTTCGATTTTTAATCATATTTTAAATGTGAATTTTATTATAGATAAGATTTTAATTATAATTGTTAATATTTTTCTTTTATAAAAGAGGTAGAATTTATCTTGAGTTAAAAGTTTTTTATAAGATAAGTTATGTCTATATTATTTTAAGAAGGCCTATTATCTACTTACTTATTTTTTTAAAACTATGCTTCGAACGCTATCACCATTTTTCCCGTGCACGTCTTATGCACATCCTTTTACCACTAATGTTCTTTTCTTTTCAAAAGATCTCTACAATCACGGATATGTATTAGCATATAACCAAAAATAATAAGTTTTATTTTCAAACTTGAATTAGTTTCGTTGTCTTCTCCTGACGCGCATAGTCTCAGCCATGCACGTCTCTCCTTCTTTGCTTCTAGGGTTCCCACGTTTTTCTCTCTCTCTATCTACATATATATGTAACCTCGTCCAAACGGTGAACTCAAAGCCAACAAACCCCTCACCTGCACTAGTCCGAGATCAAGCGAAGCCAAACTAGGGCTTTTTCCCCACATTCAAACGCTGCACATCCACGCAAACCACAATCCATCTCGCAGAAGCCACCAACCCACGCAGGGAATCCATCCATTGAAGGACACGGCAAACAAGATTTCTTACCATTAACGACACCATAAAAATACCCCAGGGGAATTCCCAGCCACACCGACCACCTCTAAGGGCTTTGGACTACCTACTGCCACAGAAATTGCCGACAACCCTATTTTCACCTCACAACCCCTGCATCACCTTCAGGCCGAGAAGCTACTATGCAAAACCAGCCGTCGTGCAACACCCCTCCTCATGGTCTACTGCACAGAACCAGGCCGCACGCTGCAATTGCCATTTTCGCACCTTTCACCACCACGCCTCCTCCCTCAAAGCCATCTCCACTCACGTTGCTCAGCATCTCCTCGTCTCTCCCTTCATTATCATTGATCAGCCACTGAAAACACCACATAAGTGTCCCCTGTTTCCGCACCACCAAAATAGAGGATTTTTCCTCCACCCGTAACATGACAGTCTCCTCCTCACCCAGCCACCCCAGGACGTCGGACCACCCTCACGCCACCCATTAAATCCGGCCAGACAAGTCCCGTCGCACCCACTCCTTCCTGCAAGCCCTCCCCACCGGAATAACTGTTCCTCTCCCTCTCTGTTTCGGTAGCAAAATATCCTTAAACTCTTTTCCTCTCTGGTTCACGCCGCTGCCCAAAATTACCCAGTGGTGTCGTCAGCCTGAACCCGCTGCCAAATTTGCCATCACATCTCTCCTTCGATGAGCATCATTACTTCTTCTTTCCCTCATGTGTTTGTTTTACGTAAGCTCACTGGCCGATGTATTATGTTTTATATATGCTTGGTTTTAATTATATAAATGTCTCAATTCAGGATTTTTACAATTATAATATATATTTAAAAGTCTTTGTAATGCCCTGATTTTTCGCATCGATTACAACGTAAATCGACGCATCCGGACAAGTAACACAAGACTACTTATCCTACGTAAATATAAAAAGTAGCATGCATGCATCTAAACTTACTAATTAAATGCAACGCCGATTGCAGCTGGAAGAAGTAAATTCCCAATATATGCAAAGAGATCTAACTCTCGCATCAATAGATCACATGGCACACTAAAATTACACTTCTCATAACATCGTATTTACATAAAATATATTGTATTAACTCTTACATAACCCAGTTAGTTTTCTCAAAACATAATCTCATATCCCACCATCATCCAGTACTCTTACTTCTTTACTTGATCACGGACATGGGATCATCTCAACCGGAGAGGAGCATTCTATAGAACCCTCAGAATCTCCAGTGCTGATCGGGTCTCAATGCAATTTATCTATCCCTGCAACAATATCTATCATTCCATAAGGAATGATAGATAAAACATAAAAGAGTGAGATTTACAAGAAATCTCAGTAAGTACACAGTTAACAAAATAAGGCACAGATAACAACAATTATCATCATACATAGCCATACTCACCAACATATCACTTATAAAAATGTTTTATGGGACTTAAGCAAATTAATTACCCGTCTTCCCATACAAACTTAGATCTTAGCTAGACTCATCATCACATACTTAATACTTATACTTATACTTATACTTCTTAACCTTATAGGTTTCCCTTATTACTTATCCTTGATGGGCGTTATGTATCGCCGTCCCCATCGGGATCTACTTATTGCATAACCTCGACAATCGTTACGTATCGCCGTCCCTGTCGGGTCTTACTTATTACATAACCTCGATAGGCGTTACGTATCGCCGTCCCTGTCGGGTCTTACTTATCTCTTATCTTTGATGGGCGTTACGTATCGTCGTCTCCATCACATATAACTCATCAATTATCCGGGCGTTACGTATCGACGTCCCCGTAATGATGAGTCTCGTGTCAATCTTACGGGCGTTACGTATTGCCGTCTTCGTAATGACACGGAACATACTTAACATATATGACAGGCGTCCCCGTCAACCTACCAGTCATCCGGGCGTTACGTATCACCGTCCCCGTGATGACGTAAGCATTCTTATCATAGCAGGCGTTACGTATCGCCGTCTCCGTAGTAACATAATTCTTACTCTTACGACAGGCGTTACGTATCGCCGTCACTGTCGACACGTCAGTCATACGGGCATTACGTATCACCGTCTTCGTCATGACGTGACTAACATATTCATACATGCATATGCTTTTCATTTTTATCTTAGTATCCTTGTTCTCACAAGTCTTTACTAATATCCACTATTATTACCCGTGGTCGGGCCATGTCACTATTGTTACCCGTGGTTGGGCCATACCACTAATATTACTCGTAGTTGGGTCATACCACTATTATTACCCGTAGTTGGGTCATACCACTATGTCTTTCCTTATTCTTATGAGTTTTTTCACCTAGAACTCATTTCATCTGAGACACTAATTTTATTCTAGGAAAAACCCTGAATTTAAGCAAAACAGGGCATCTTGCTCGAGTGGGGTGTCGAGCGAAAGTCAAGCGAAGTCACGGGTTGGAACTCGCTCCAGTGGGGTATCAAGCGACAGTCGAGCGAGATCACAGCTCATGGGGTTTTTCAATCTAAACCAAGCAATCTTTTCACATAAACCTTATTTTTACTTATTAAAACATAAATCTATGTCCTTATAATTTTCCTAACATTTTACCATTACAAAATCATATTCAAAACACCATAGATTCCAAACACATCATATAAGCCTAGTTTAAGCTCCAACTAACAACAAACTTAATTCCATCAACAATTTACTTATTCTATGCCAAGATTAAGTTAAATTGTATGCTTACAAGTTTCTCCAAAGCTTGGTTGAATGATCCAACTAGTCCTTGCAATATTTCTCCTCAAAGCACTCACTTAGCTCACTTAGGTGATGTTTAGAGGTTCAAGGGTTAAAAGAGACTTCTTCTTTGGCTTTCTCTCCAAGTGGGCGTGAATTTCTTCTCCCAAAAGGTCCTTTATGGACTAAAGATGGTTATATATATATAGAGGGATCGATGGTTTGGGAAGAAGGAAGGAAAACCAATCAAGGCAATTAGTTAGATCCAACCGTGTATGGGTATGACATGTTGTCCAGCCTTGGCCTAATCTAATGATCCTCCATATCTCTCATGATCTCTAAGGATTTTCATCCCATGGCTATGCTTCTTCTTTATCTAAAATCATCTTAGATCAATGGCCCCAAATAATTACTAAATATAGGTATAAAAGTAAATTCCAAAAAGTCTAAAATATCTAAGATATGCTCAACAGGCTATTGGCCTTCCTTGCACCCCCAAAACTTCTAGAACCTTTTCTTCACCCTTGTCCACACGTCCCAGACCTCCTTAATACCCTTAGAGTGGCTGGAAAATATCTCATCACCTAATTCCCAAGGTTTGGTTACCAATTGATTGGAAACAAGGGGGATAGTTGGTTGTTTTGGCCAATCAGATTAGTTCTTCACTTTTGCTTGGTTTTAAACTAATTATTCTTTTAGAAGCTCTTCCTCCACTTGACACATGCTTTTATACGTGTATCTAGCAGATAACAATGAGGAAAACCAATCAAATTCGAACATCTAAAGTGAGGTGGTGGAGTGATTTATTTTCGGGCTCCAGTTTGCACTTAAAACAGATCAGTCCCATTCTAGCCCAAGTAATCCATTGATACACTTCGATTCTGTAAAACCTCCAATCATAAAAGTTCTAGATCTATGTCTTAATGTTCTATAGGAACTAAAATCACTTCATTTGTAGTTCATATGACTAAGTTATGATTTTTCTAATAAAACTCGACAGATGAGCCCGATAACACCAATCCGGGTACACCAAGTAGTGAATAGATGACTTCTCTTATTTCACACGAAATTTACTAAATAAAATCTCCTCATTTTCCACATATCTACACACTTGTCCAGATTTTAGGATAATTGAGAAAATAATCCAAAGGTTTAATCTTATCCAAAGTTTTTAGTCAACTTCAAAGTCAATTCTTATCTATCTCCAATTCAGATCTGGTACTTTAATCTCTATTTCTTATTTGATTAATTCTATATCTCTTAAACCTCAAAACATAAAAGTTGTAGATATTTCTCTAACTTTCCATAGCCTCTTGAATCACTCAAATCCAACATCAAACGAGTAAGTTATGACCGTTCTACCAAAAGACGTTAAGTCTGTCCCTGTATCTCGCTCGAGCCAGAAATCAAGTGGGAGTTGAGCGAGATCTCGGATTAGACACTTTTTTCACCTTAAAACAAGCCACATTTGTACCCAACCCTACTCCTAACCTTTCAATATAAAAAATCCTAAACATATATCCCAAAAATTCCTAAAAATAGTTTTGGAGAAACATAATCATTCCACATATGAAAATTAAGCGGATATCTAAAAATTCGGGTTATCACAGTCTTGAACTATTTTATCAAGTATATTTGAATAATTATTAAACTATAACAATAGTTTACAAGATTTTATTTTAATACTAAATATGTTAGCCATAATTTTATTAAGCTTTATTTCCTGTAGAAAATATTTATAAGAATTTTGATATTAAGTATTATTAAGTTTTTTTTATGAACTAATCTCAGCTATAGTTTTTGAACTCCAATGAATAAATAATATTTACTTGATTATATTTGAAGGACTACATATGATATTATTGATTTAATAATTATACGATATTGGTGTTTATTAGATTTCTTATAACATTGAATAAATATGTTAAGATTATTTTAAATGTTGTTAAAAATTATTAAATTTCTTATAAAGTTGGGTACTTATACTAATTATAAGAAGGTAAATCTATTTTAAGGATTTAGATTTTCACAACTTATTTTGATAGAACATGAATATAGTTCAAAGCATCTTTTAAGTTTTAATATGTTATTAGTATTTAAATATTTTAAAATATAAGTATTCAGTGATTTCTATGTTAAATAGAATATTCATTTAATTATTTTATACAAAAGGATTTTAATTAAATAGAAATAGCTGACTTATTGAATATAGTTTTGATTGTGTTACTAAAGGATATTTTCAATGTAAATATTTTATAAGTATTTTATTTTATGATATTAGTATTTAATGTCTTTTGTATGAAGTATAATGTGTATTATATTATTATTCTTCACAATATGTATTAATTCAGTAGAATAATTCAGCACGTTACTTTTAGAAATGTTAGTGACGATTTTATAATTTCGTATAGGTATCATCGAACTATAAAGGAAAATTTAGGAAGCAGCACTACAAGGTAAATGAATTTGATCGTAAAATTAGGATCCTCACATTAGTTTATATTATTAGTAAAGTCAGTTCTTTGATAGCCCTTTTTAAATACCCATCACGTCATGCAAGTATGTCATTCGCACAGCACACAATTATGTCATTCAGCATCACGTTCAGATTCAGTTAGTTATTTATATTAGTATGTATTATGCATCTCATGTCGCATAAGTCTAATAAGTTGAGTTAAGTTCAAGTATAAGATTAAGTCAGATCAAAAAGTAATTAATCAATTATCCAGTTAAATCAGTTTAGTAAATCAGTTATTTCAGATAGTCATTTCAGATGCATGATGCTAATGCATATCAGATCAGAGTGGATGTGCAAGTAACATACCTAAGCGTGGTCCACCATAGTATGCTAGAGTACTATCAGCGGCTTCCATTGTTGCAGCGAGACGTGGGGACGGTGCACGACCTTACACATAGGGTTAAGTGTATTGGCCAATTAGCTCAGTTTGATCAGTTCAACTAAATCAGTACAGTCAAATCAGATCATTTAAATCAGTTCAGTTAGTCAGTTTAGATCAGTCAAACCTATCAGTTAATTCAGACCAGTCACTTAAGTCGGTTAGTCAGTCAAGTCAGTCATGCATAGCATCAACATTAACATGTACGATCATATTTCAGAATTCAGCACATAAATTTTATAAAAAAAATATTATATAGTATTATCTTACGTTATGGTGGATTTTCTTACTGAGTCATCGACTCATTTTAGTTTATTTCCTGCTTTTAAAACCACCCAAGTGAAGAAGATAAACAGTGCGAGCAGGCAGGTTAGGAGTAGATTGAGCAGTTATTATATTTTCAGTATTTCTAAAAATAAATGTTTTTATGACACAAGTTTAATTTCAGTGATTTTATTAAACGTTTTTATTTAGAAAAAAAAACATGTTTTATTCTAATTTCATTTCTTTGGAGTAAATGTTATTTATTTTATTATTAAAACTAAGAATCTTATGCCAGATTAACAGTTTTAGAAAATCACGTGACACTCCTTAGCTTACGAGAAGGAGGAGTTACAATTTGGTATCAGAGCTCGGTTGAGATTCTTTGGGCTTTTGTTTTTTTTTTTTAAAAAAAAAGAGTTATGTTATCTAGGATGCTTCTGGCCTGTTCGAGAGTTCTTGTGATAGTTAGATTAAGATAAGTCGCTTATTAGCTTTTAGTAGGTTGATGTTATTGTTTTCATAGCTATTATTATTGTTTTTAAATTGTTCGAAATACTAGTTACTGGTTAGTGTAGAATATGACACCTAGCACTAGATAATTTCATGTAGCGTGGATTTTAGAAATTGTGGAGATTTCTTGTATTGTGAGACATGTGTCAATTGGTTATGATATCGTTTGATTTAAGGAAGGAAGGTTAAGAAATTTTTTAAGATTGATAGTGAATCTAGTTCAAGAAGATGGATGGAGATTTGTAGCATATTCGTTGAAATTACTTGAGGAATATTATGTTCTTTAGGTAATGGGATTTTAGTAGATTTTAGAGTTAATGTGTAAATTACATATTAGTGATATTTCATGACGATTGATGGAAATTATATTATGTTGTTCAGGTAATGTGATTGTCTTGCATGGAATGATTGGTGAAAAAAAAAAAGACAAATTGCATATCTTGGGGATATTTAGTATTAACAGTTATTGAAGGGAGTTGTGAAGTCAAATATTTTTGAGGTTGTTAGTTATGAGGATAATTATTTTTTGGGTTATTAATTTAGAGATATGTTTATTATTTCATGCAGAGGGTTCCATTTATTAAGTTACATAGAGATTCTTATTAGTTAAAGATGAGATATATTTTTGGGAGAAATTATTACTAGGTTATTAATCGAATCCTTGATTAAGGTATGTAGTTTCAAACTCTGAAGTGTGTGGTGGATGGTAGTAGGTGTATGAGGGTGTATATGTTTAAGGATTATAAGGAGAAATATGATTGATTTA
Organism: Platycarya strobilacea; assembly: GCA_036898215.1. NCBI lineage: Eukaryota > Viridiplantae > Streptophyta > Magnoliopsida > Fagales > Juglandaceae > Platycarya > Platycarya strobilacea. The sequence continues at coordinate 29,330,573 of CM072549.1, read as the reverse complement.
TGTGCATAAGCATGCACATGATAGGTTTGGGATTTTGTAGAAATGCCATGAATAATTTGGAGTTGATTGATTTCATTGAGTGTATAATTGAGGTAATTGTTAAAGGACTAGACTTTGATGCTAGATAGGCATTTTAGAGAAACACATTGGAGATGTGGGCCCATAACACTTAGGTCCAGGATCGTTGTGGATTTCCACTTTTGAAGATTTTAGGATTTAGATATTTTGAGACCTTGATCTTTGGAGAGTTTATGTTATTATTAATTGAGGTTATTATTTTAAGCGAGAAACTTGTGAGAATGGTATGGGGAGAATCTGTTTATTATGTTGATGCGGAAGTTGTATTTACCATGGAGACTATTACTTACTATTTTATGTCGAGATTTTATTTACTATTTATTTGGATTATGATAATTGTTCAGGTGATAACTATTAGGCTTTTAATCAATCTAGATATTACTAAGGATTACATTCTTAGGCTTGAATTGTATTGCCAAGAATAATAATATGGTTGACACTAAGCGAGGGAACTCATACGTGAATAAGGAATTGGATAAACATGCGAGATTTAGGAATGAATTATTGAGGACTAAATTCTTGAGGATCTAAAATAGAAACAAGGAAAGAATGTGGTGGATAAGTATATTAGACAATTGAGGTCTAGCAAATTTCGAGGACGAAATTTTTGTAAGAGGGGTAGTTTATAACATCCCGATCCTAAATTCGGGATTCATTTACTTATTTATTTATTGAATTATTTTATGTATTATTTATGCAATTCCATTATATAACATTTTCTTTTGATCTTTCGATTTTTTTTCATATTATCATAGATTCCCTAATGTTATTGCTAGTAATATTATTTTTGATCGGATTATATGAGATTAATAAATAATTATATTTTAAATGTGAATTTTATTATAGATAATATTTTAATTATAATTGTTAATATTTTTCTTTTATAAAAGAGGTAGAATTTATTTTGAGTTAAAAGTTTTTTATCAGATACGTTATGTCTATATTATTTTAAGAAGACCTATTATCTACTTATTTATTTTTTTTAAACTATGCTTCGAACGTTATCACCATTTTTACCATGCACGTCTCATGCACGTCTCATGCACGTCTCATGCACATCCCTTTACCACTAACGTTTCTTATTAAAAGATCTCTACAATTACGGATATGTATTAGCGTATAACCAAAAATAATAAGTTTTATTTACAAACTTGAATTAGTTCTGTTGCCTTCTCCTGACATGCATAGTCTCAGCCATGCACGTCTCTCCTTCTTTGCTTCTAGGGTTCCCACATTTCTCTCTCTCTCTCTCTCTCTCTCTCTCTCTCTCTATATATATATATATGTGCATGCACGTAGCCTCGTCCAAACGGTGAACTCAAAGCCAACAAACCCCTCATATGCACTAGTTCGAGATTAGGCGAAGCCAAACCAGGGCTTTTTCCCCACATTCAAACGCCGCACATCCACGCAAACCACAATCCATCTCGCGGAAGCCACCAACCCATGCAGGGAATTCATCCATTGAAGGACACGGCAAATAGGATTTCTTACTGTCGGCAACACCATAAAAATACCCCAGGGGAATTCCTAGCCACACCGACCACCTCTAAGGGTTTCAGACTACCCACTACCACAGAAATCACCGACAACCCTATTTTCACCTCACAACCCCTGTGTCACCTTCAGGCCGAGAAGCCACTACGCAAAACCAGCCGCCGTGCAACACCCCTCATGGTCCACTGCACAGAACCAGGCCGCACACTGCAATTGCCACGTTTCGCACCTTTCACCACCACGCCTCTTCCCTCAAAACCATCTCCACTCATGTTGCTCAGCACCTCCTCGTCTCTCCCTTCACTGCCATTGATCAGCCATTGAAAACACCACATAAATATCCCCTGTTTTCGCACCACCAAAATAGAGGATTTTTCCTCCACCCGTAGCATGACAGTCACCCAGCCACCCCAGGACATCGGACCACCCTCACGTTACCCATTAAATGCCGGCCAGACAAGTCTCGTCGTACCCACTCCTTCCGGCAAGCCCTCCCCGCTGGAATAACCGTTCCTTTCCCTCTCTGTTTCGGTAGCAGAATTTCCCTAAACTCTTCCCCTCTCTGGTTCACGCCACTGCCCAGGATTACCCAGTGGTGTCGTCGGCCTCTACCCGCTGCCAGATTTGTCGTCACATCTCTCCCTCGGTGAGCATCACTACTTCTTCTCTCCCTCATGTGTTTGTTTTATGTAAGCTTTACTGGCCGGTGTATTATGTTTTATATATGCTTAGTTTTAATGATATAAATGTCTCAATTAAGGATTTTTACAATTATAATATATATTTAAGAGTCTTGAACTATTTTATCAAGTATATTTGAATAATTATTAAACTATAATAATAGTTTACAAGATTTTATTTTAATACTAAATATGTTATCCATAATTTTATTAAACTTTATTTCTTATAGAAAATATTTATAAGAATTTTGATATTAAGTATTATTAAGTTTTTTTTTTATGAACTAATCTCAACTATAGTTTTTGAACTCCAATGAATAAATATTATTTACTAGATTATATTTGAAGGACTATGTATGATATTATTGATTTAATAATTATACGATATTGGTGTTTACTAGATTTCTTATAACATTGAATAAATATGTTAAGAATATTTTAAGCTTTGTTAATAATTATTAGATTTCTTATAAAGTTGGGTACTTATACTAATTATAAGAAGGTAAACCTATTTTAGGGATTTAGATTTTCACAACTTATTTTGATAGAACTTGAATATAGTTCAAAGCATCTTTTAAGTTGTAATATGTTATTAGTATTTAAATATTTTAAAATATAAGTATTCAGTGATTTCTATGTTAAATAGAATATTCATTTAATTATTTTATACAAAAATATTTTAATTAAATAGAAATAGCTGACTTATTGAATATAATTTTGATTGTGTTACTAAAGGATATTTTCAATGTAAATATTTTATAAGTATTTTATTTTGTGATATTAGTGTTTAATGTCTTTTGTATGAAGTATAATGTGTATTATATTATTATTCTTCACAATATGTATTAATTCAGTAGAATAATTCAGCACGTTACTTTTAGAAATGTTAGTGACGATTTTATAATTTCGTATAGGTATCATCGAACTATGAATGAGAATTTAAGAAGCAACACTACGAGGTAAGTAACTTTGATCGCAAAACTAGGATCCTCAAATTAATTTATATTATTAGTAAAATCAGTTATTTGATAGCCCTTTTCAAATACCCCTCATGTCATGTAAGTATGTCATTCAGCACAGCACAACACAACACAACACAGCACACGATCATGTCATTCAGCATCACGTTCAGATTTAGTTAATTATTTATATTAGTATGTATTATGCATCTCATGTCGCATAAGTCTCATAAGTTGAGTTGAGTTTAAGTATAAGATTAAGTGAGAGAACTCGTAATTTTACTCCCTATGTAATTTCATTTTTTAATGTTAAATATGTTTTATGTACTAATTTAATTTTAGGTGTTATGAGATGGCGTATAATAATATTTAAATGATTTAATTACAATTTAATTTATTTTCTTATTATATTATTGTGATGCATTTAAGTTCAGGCTTGAATTTATCTCATTATGTTATTATGTTAGTATTTGAATTAAATGTATTGTAGAATATTCTAATTTAATTCAATGTATTTAATTAATTTATATTGTGTTTTAGGTTGGGCCTTAAAGGTATTATTATTATTATATGTATGTATTTACCTGAGTTGTGATTTGGGTTTTAATTATTTGGGTTAGTGGCTTACGGTTTATATATATATATACATATATATATATGTAGGTGTTTGCTTTTAAGAAGGCCAGCCCGTTTGATAGCAACCCAGCCCCTTTAAATGTTAGGAAACGTCACCGTTTGAGCATCCAATTTTAAGTTAATTGTTGGCCCTTCAATTATGCGATGCAGGCGGTCTCCTTCTTCCTTTCTTCTTCTTCTTCTTCTTCTTCTTCTTCTTAGTTCTCCCCTGTTCGTCGTTGCAGACCGTGATGTTCCAGCCTAGGATTTGCAGCTTTTCATCTCAGTGATTAAACCATGCGTTGCTCTGTTAAATACCCAATACTTAAATGAACATTTCCCCTCAAAATTTATAGCCGATTCGTGTGTCACGCGTCCGGGTTTTCTCCTCAAACAGTGGGCGTCCAGCCCTGTTTTTCTCTGGTTTTTCATCTGTAAGAGTGATGTTTCTTCTCTTTTTTCAGCCTGGTTGTCTTCATTTAGTGTTAGTGAGTTTACACGCGATTTATCCTGTCTAAAATCCATGATTTGTAGTTGGGTGTAGGCCTATAAAATACCTATCTAACCATGCGAAAAACCACACCAAAAGCCTCCCTATACCGAGCTCTATCTGGGGTCTAAAACCATGGGTTTAATCTTTTTTTTTTAGCTCGTTTCTTCTTCTCAACTCAAGTTTGAGTCAGCCTCTTCAAATTCCACATAAATCTGAAAATCATAGTAGTGTTTTATTGGGTATTTTCTCGCCGTAAAATCACCGTTTACGATACTCTCGATAAGCATTTTTCTCTTGTTTAATTGATTAATTTATTTATGTGTTAATCTTAATTTTATTTTTGTGGTATGATTTTATTTATGATTAAGTGTTTAATTTAGTTGGATAATAATTGTTTTTATTTATTTATTTACAGTAAAATGATTAATTTGTTGGGTTGCAATATTTGAGATTATTTTCTGTGTTGGTTATTTATAAATAAATGTCGTTCTATTTACGTGATCTGTTTAATTAATCTGTTAATATTAATTATTATTTTTATTGTTGTTACCATATTTTATTGGTATTCTATTTATGTTTATTTTTAATTATTTTAGTTATTTTCGATATTGATATTTATTTACTTGTAATGATTTATATACGTTGGTGCTTTGGGCGTGACTATAGCGGTGAGTACGCGGGTGGAAGCACGAAATCGCTGTTCGGTATTTTTGGTAACTTCAGGAATTATTAGCGAACATACTGTAAGTACTTTCCAAATAAATTTTAAGATTTAAATATATATTTGGCATCAACAGTTGTTGTGTTTGGTCATTGTTGGAATTTATTAATTGTTGAATATTTTGTGCATAGTCATATGCATTGTGTATTTACGTGCATATTCATATGTTGGAAATGGAAATTGGGTTTTCATTGTATTAATGGTTTTTGGGTACGTGTGTATCGCGACCCCAAGCCGGGATGGGGCATTATCCTGGTGGAGCTCTTCTGGTCACTCGGGAGCGGAATATACTGAGTGATGTCTTCTAGGTCATCGCTGGGCGATGACGGAATCAGACGGGATGGTAACGCTCTCGTGCCGACTCCGTGGCTCCTTTGTTGGTGGGGGTTAGGGGATGCCTGGTCATGGTACGTGCTGGGCGCGGTTAGCTAAGTATCGCCCGTTCCGAAGTCATATGCGTGGTCGTTATCTACAGTGTGATGATGAAAGTTAGGGTGTGCGGATGGTCCCTAGGAGAGATCATGGTACATATGGTTAATAAAATGGATGTTTAGGCCATTTTTTGGGAAAGTTGTGGGTTTTAATTATTGGTTTTACGTGGACCAAAAAATTGTGGTGGTTTTAATGGATTTATGGTCATCATTTTCTGGGAAAATGATGGATGATTTTATTGAATTTTATCTTAGGATTTTGAAATATGTGGTTTATTTATTTATTTTGAGGGTAACAAGTTTAAGTCTTATGCATATGGTATTTTGTTCATATTTTTTTGTTGTTGCATAAATGTATTTATTATCTTGGATTTGTTTGGGATTTTACTTACCTGCGGTACTATTTTTCAGCATCGTAGATTTTGTTGTAGAGGATAAGGAGGTTGAGCCTGAGGAGACAGCTCTGTCGTTGGAGTAGCTTGATCTAGTTGTATATTGGGAGTTGTTTTCCTTACTTCTTATTTATGTAATTGTATGTTTGGATCTTAGGATGCTGTATTAAATCTCCTATTGGAGAATTTTTTTTAGCTTGGTTTGTAAAATATTTCTAAAAAAGTTTGGTATTTAGATAATGACCTCAAATATCCACTGCTTTTATTTATGTATGTTACGTGTGCATACACATTTGACACTTGTCATTGGGATGTGTAACCCGTGTTGTCATCGTCCTGATGCCTTGATTCCCGTGTTATTTTAAAGGGAATTTGGGGGCGTCACATTAAGTTACATCATAAAGTAATTAATCAATTATCCAGTTACGTCAGTTCAGTAAATCAGATATTTCAAATGGTCATTTCAGATGCATGGTACTAATGCATATCAGATCAGGGTGGATGTGCAAGCCACGGACCTAAACGTGGTCCACCATAGTACGCTAGAGTACTATCAACGACTCTCCTTGCTGCAGTGAGATATGGGGCCAGTGCACAACCTTACACATAGGCTTAAGTGTGTTGGCCAATCAACTGAGTTAGATCAGTTCAGCTAAATCAGTACAGTCAAATCAGATCATTTAAATCAGTTCAGTTAGTCAGTTTAGATCAGTCAAACCTATTAGTTAATTCAGACCAGTCACTTAAGTCGATTAGTCAGTCAAGTCAGTCATGCATGGCATCAGCATTAACATGTACAATTATATTCAGAATTCAGCATAAGTTTTATAGAAAAATATCCTATAGTATTATTTTACGTTGTGGTGGATTTTCTTACTGAGTCATCGACTCATTTTAGTTTATTCTTATTTTTAAAACCATTCATGTGAAGAAGATGACCAGTGCAAGCAGGCAGACTATGAGTAAATTGAGCAATTATTGTATTTTTAGCATTGCTAAAAATAAATATTTTTATGACACAAGTTTAATTTCAGTGATTTCAGTAAACGTTTTTATTTATAAAAAAAACATGTTTTATTCAAATTTCATTTCTTTGGAGTAAATGTTATTTATTTTATTATTAAAACCAAGAATCTTATGTCGAATTAACAGTTTTAGAAAAATCACGTGACACTCCTTAGCCTACGAGAAGGGGTGTTACAATATTATTCTCTTTTACCATTATGCTGTGACAGCAAGTAGAAGTAGTACTGACTAGGTTTTCACAATGTTTGTGGTATTAAAACATGCAACAAAATCTACCTAATTACTTGATGAGTGCACAAAAATGCACTCTAAATACTCTATTTAAATACTAAAAGAAATGAGAAAATAATGGATATAACTCATGTTATCAAAATTAATGGTCATTTATCTTGAAATAGATATAAGCATGATTTAATATATTGATGAGAATATAAAATGCCATATTTTCCTCTCTTAATGTTTAATACTTTATTCTTATTTGATGCCTATATATACTCATTATTCTTATATTTTGATTTAGGACACAAATGGAGACATTAGGAGCAAATGAAGATAATTGCAGAACTTTAGACAGTTCTGACATCTTTTCGTAATATGGGCATAACTCTCTCATCCAATCTCCGATTGAGCTGATTCAAGATGATCTAGAACCGCAAGAGAAATATCTATAACTTTTATGTTTTATGTTTGAAGAGATATCTACTCAGTCTAAGACAAAATCGACCATCAAGTGGACGCACCTGCACTTGACGTTCCTGGATATTTTTCAGCCACTTGCATCAAATCCAAATGTCATCATAATATTTTCCAGCAAGCACTCCTACACCAACTTGGAAATTCAATGATCAATTCATATGCAAGATGAAGTGCACTCAAGTTTCTTGTAGACAAATTATTTGACCACAAGATATTAAGTCATACAAGACAACTAATGGATAGAGAAGCAAAATTGAAACACTCAACCTACAAGCAAAATCCAGCTCATGCATGGTGGGAAAACAAATGATCAAAATGACAACTCACAAATCACTTGGATTCAAGAATGACACATGGCAAAACAAGTTGAAATTGTGATGATTTTGTCATGACAACTTGCATGAAGGATGCTTATAAATAGAAGGAAGGGGTATGTGTTCTAAGATAATGCTTAGTGTGCTTGGATGCCTTGGAAGATACATTGTTTTTGAGAGCTTGAAAAGAGAAAAGAAAAACCAAAGAAGAGAGAAGAAAATAATGGTTGGCTCTTCCATATTATCCCTTGAAGAATTTTTGTTACATATTTTCAATATGTGTAACTAATTTTCTAGTAGAGCTAGGGATGAATTTGTATATATGATGGTATTTGTAATTGTTTTTGATTCATATATGTGTTCTTCAAATATTAAACTCTTTTGTTTAGTCATTCGAAATTTATTATAAATGTTTTCGTCATCAAATAATCTTAGAATTTATTTCATTTATAGATTCAGTCATACTTTTTCTATTAAATGCAATAATCCTTTGATTATGTTTGATTCAATTGGTTATCTATTTTAATTTAATTCTCTGCTGCAATATTGCTCTACGAGTATATTGTCGACGTTGAATTTCTTTAATATCGATAACAATTCCTGTTCTTATATTGTGACAAATGATTTTTCGAAAGATTACATTTGATTTAAATCTGGTTATTAATGTTTTATTTTCCGATTGAAAAATTGGACATAGAATTTTCAATTGAGTTATTAATGAATCGAAAATAATTAAAATACCAATTATATACAAAGGATTCCCGATGCTTTACTTTTCGCACTCATCTAAATCTTTTTGTTAATTTCGTTACTGTTCTTCAATTTCTCAATCCATCTCCCTATGGAATCGACACCCCAAAGCTATACTGCAAACGATCGCGTTATTCTTTGGGCGTAATCAAATTTTGGCGCCGTTGCCGGGGAGACGGTAGAAGAATTTGTAGTTTTTTTTTAGTAGTTTGTTAAAAAAAAAAAAAGCGGTAGCTTCGTTCATTTTCTTTTTAGCTTTCTGCATCTTTCTTTTATTTTACTTTTCTTTTCGTAATTATTTTTTTTTTCAGTATTACGCTTTTCTTTACTTTGCATGCGCAGGTACAAAGATGCTTTTAGACGGTTTGCTAGTAGACTCGTGCTAGAATCAGATTCAGAATCTAATTTTTCTAATCGCTTGTTTGATAATTCTTCCAATTCTGACGCGATGAGTGAACACGTGGATCAACCTGTTAGAACCCTCCAAGATTATCTTCATCCTGCACGAACAGCCACACCATCCTGTATTATGTTCTCACCTAATGTTCGTCATGTAGATTTTAAAACGGGAATGATACAATTACTTCCGACTTTCCATGGTCTAGAAAATGAAAACCACTATGTTCATATTAGGGAATTTGAGGAAGTAGTTGCAACATTTCACAGTCAAAATACCACTGACGAAACGGTAAGGCTAAAGTTCTTTCCTTTTTCTTTGAAAGATAAAGCTAAGAGTTGGTTGTACTCACTAAGACCACGGTCTGTTGGAACATGGAGTGAGATGACTCAAGTGTTTTTCAATAAATACTTTCCCCAACATAAGACTAATGCTTTAAAAAGACAAATCTCTACCTTTGCACAAAAGGATAGTGAGACTTTGTACCAGTCTTGGGAAAGATTTAAAGAATTACTGAGTATGTGTCCCCACCATGGATATGAGAATTGGCGCTTAGTGAGTTATTTCTATGAAGGCCTTACGCCCAGGGAACGTCAATTCGTAGAAATGATGTGCAATGGAGAATTTTTACAGAAAAATCCCGATGAGGCCATAGAGTACCTCAATGAGCTTGCTGAAAAAGCTCATACTTGGACTGGACCTAGTGCTACTGATAGCACAAATAGGTCACGACCAATAGGAAACTTGAGTGGTGGTATTTACCATCTAAGGGAGGAGGATAACCTTAAGGCTAAGGTTGAAATGCTCACCAGAGAATTAGAGTTATTAAAAACTAAAAACTCAAAACCAACACACACGGCTAATCATGCAGAATCTTTTGGGCCATGTGTTGTCTGTGGTGGGATAGATCATCATTCCCAAGAGTGTCCTACACATACTAGCATGAATGGTATGTATGAGGGACAAAGTAATGCTCTGGGTATGTACAAAAAGCCCTTCACACCTTACTCTGAAACCTACAACCCAGGATGGCGTAATCATCCCAACTTCAGCTGGAAGTCTGAAAACCAGCAGCCTGCACAACTCTCTAGATCATATCCTGCACCATACCATGCACCTAAATCTTCTAGAAATTCTTTAGAAGATACTTTGCATACTTTTATTGAAACACAGGGTAAGACTAATCAAAAATTTGAATCTTTGATTATGCAGGTTGTCGAAGAAAAAAAGGAAATTTAGAGCCAGGTGTCTAAAATAATGAGTTCATTGACTATGAATGAGAAAGGTAAGTTTCCTTCCCAAACTCAATCTGTACCTCATGGTCAACATATGGCACAAGGAGATCTGAAGGACGTAAACGCCATTGTGACACGAAGTGGTAAGTCTCTACGTGATCCAATAATAGACAAAAAAAAGGATGTAGAGAAAGATCAAGATAGCAGCAGTCCTGAGCTTCCCAAAGAACTTGAGGTAACAAAACCTGAGGAACCTGCAGTAACAAAAAATCCTGGTAAGGTACCTTTTCCTCAAGCATTAAAATCAAGCAAACAAACTCTAGATCATAACAATGATATTTTGGAAAATCTTAGACAGGTAAAAATTAATCTTCCTCTTTTGCATGTAATTAAACAAGTTCCTACTTACGCAAAAATTCTCAAAGATTTGTGTACAGTTAAGAGGAAGCATTATGTGAAGAAGACTGCATTCTTGACAGAGCAAGTTAGTGCTCTAATTGAACAGCGGATTCCCCCTAAGTACAAGGATCCTGGATGTCCAACCATCACATGCAATATTGACAATCATGAGCTTGGACAGGCCTTGCTAGATTTAGGGGCTAGTGTAAATTTGATGCCATATTCTATTTATTTGCAATTAGCATTGGGAGAAATCAAACCAACTTCTGTGGTATTGCAATTGGCTGATCGTTCAGTCAGAGCACCACGGGGTGTGGTAGAGGATGTTTTAATTCAAGTTGACAAATTTTACTATCCTGTTGATTTCTTAATTCTAAACACTAGTTCTGCTGTAGAAACCACCTCTAAAATTCCATTAATTTTAGGTAGACCTTTTCTTGCTACTTCTAATGCTCTTATCAATTGCAGAAATGGATTGATGAAACTCTCTTTTGGCAATATGACTCTTGAGGTAAATATTTTTCATATTGCAAAACAGCCAGAAGAGGATGTCGAGTGTCATCAGACATACATGATTGACTCACTTATAGAAAGGGATGTTCTTACAACTCATGACTCAGATCCCCTTGAATACTTTATTGTTAATTCTGAATTTAATCCTATAAGTGATTCATCTGATGTATTTGACATTTGTGCTATTTTTGACAGAACTCATGATTATAGCACACAGGCATGGCAACCAAAGTTTGAGAAGTTGCCTAAAAAAAGAGAAAGACAGATTCCTTCAAGTAGGGAAGCCCCTAAAGTTGAATTAAAATCCCTACCTAAGGGTTTAAAGCATGTTTTCCTTGGTTCAGGTGATACTTTTCCTGTTATTATTTCATCTGAATTATCTGAGTCCCAAGGTGAGAAATTAATTCAGATTTTATGCAAATATAAATCAACCCTAGGATGGAGTATTGCTGATATAAAAGGCATTAGTCCCCTAATCTGTACTCATAAATAAATTTAGAGGAAGGAACTAATCCTCGAAGAGACCCCCAGCGTAGACTTAATCCCACAATGAAAGAAGTTGTGAAAAATGAAGTATTGAAACTATTAGATGCATGAATGATATATCCTATTGCTGATAGTAAATAGGTAAATCCTACACAGGTTGTTCCTAAAAAGTCAGGAGTAACTGTGATAAAAAATGACCTTGGAGAGTTAGTCCCTACAAAACTGGTGACTGGTTGGCGGATGTGCATTGATTACAGAAAATTAAATACTGCCACACGAAAAGACCATTTTTCGCTTCCTTTTATTGATCAAATTCTTGAGCGGGTGGCTGGTCATCCTTTTTATTACTTTCTGGATGGTTATTCTGGTTATTATCAAATTGAAATTGCATTAGAAGATCAGAATAAAACTACTTTTACTTGTCCTTTCGGTACTTATGCTTTCCGCAGAATGCCATTTGGACTGTAATGCTCCAGCTACTTTTCAACGTTGCATGATGAGTATTTTTAGTGATATGGTTGAAAAGTGCGTGGAAGTTTTTATGGATGACTTGACTGTTTTTGGATCTTCTTTTGATGCATGTTTAATGAGTTTAGAAAGAGTACTGACTCGTTGTGAAGAAAAAGAATTGGTTTTAAATTGGGAAAAATGTCACTTTATGGTACCTTCAGGTATTGTTTTAGGGCATATTATTTCTTCCAAAGGAATGGAGATTGATCAATCAAAAGTTGAATTAATCTCTAAATTGCCTACACCTAGAACAATCAAGGATATAAGATCATTTCTTGGTCATGCGGGTTTTTATAGGAGATTCATACAGAATTTTTCTGCCATATCTAGACCACTATGTAACCTCCTAGCTAAGGATGCCCCATTTGAATGGACACAAGCCTGTCAAGAGGCTTTCAAAACATTAATTGGCAAGCTTACTTCAGCACCCATAATGCAACCACCTGATTGGAATTTACCTTTTGAAATTATGTGTGATGCTAGTGATTTTGCTGTAGGTACTGTTCTTGGACAACGAAGAGAAGGGAAACCTTTTGTCATTTACTATGCTAGTCGAACTCTAAATAATGCACAAATGAATTACTCCACCACTGAAAAAGAGTTGTTAGCTGTAGTATTTGCTTTGGATAAATTCCGCGCTTATTTGATTGGTTCTCCTATCATTATCTTTACAGATCATGCAGCCCTTAAATACCTTTTTACAAAGAAGGATGCTAAGGCACGATTAATACGATGGATTTTGCTTTTGCAGGAATTTGACATCACCATCAAAGACAAGAAAGGAGTGGAGAACGTAGTGGCAGACCATCTTTCTAGACTCACATTCGAGGACACTTCTGACCACATACCAATCAAAGATGATTTTCCCGATGAGCATTTACTTTCTATTACTTCTCTACCATGGTTTGCTCATATTGTGAACTATTTAGCTGCAAGTGAAATACCAAAGGATTTTAGCACCCAAGACAAAAGGAAATTCATGATTGAGGTACGAAAATTCTACTGGGATGACCCTTACCTTTTCAAATACTGCCCTGATCAAATTTTAAGGCGTTGCATCCCTGATGTAGAGATTGCAAGCGTTTTGGAATTTTGTTATTCCCAAGCTTGTGGTGGCCACTTTTCAATGAAGAAAACCGCTGCAAAAATCCTGCAGTGTGGATTTTATTGGCCCACCTTATTTAAAGATACAAATATCTATTGTCGCTCATGCGAAAGATGTCAAAAGTTAGGAGCTATGACCCGTCGTAATATGATGCCCTTAAACCCAATTTTGGTAATTGAAATTTTTGACTGTTGGGGCATTGATTTTATGGGACCATTTCCTCCTTCTTTTGGATATTTATATATTATTGTGGCAGTAGATTATGTGTCAAAATGGGTAGAGGCAGCACCTTGCAGGACCAATGATAACAGGATGGTAATTAAGTTTCTCAAAGAAAATGTATTATCTCGATTTGGTACCCCACGTGCTATCATTAGTGACCGAGGTACGCATTTTTGTAACCGTTCTTTTGAAGTTTTAATGAAAAGATATGGGGTGATACATAAGCTTTCTACTGCATATCACCCTCAGACAAGTGGACAGGTTGAACTTGCGAATAGGGAAATTAAACAAATTTTAGAAAAAATGGTCAACCCGGATCGGAAAGATTGGTCTTTGAGACTAATCGATGCGCTTTGGGCTTACCGTACAGCTTTCAAAACTCCCTTAGGCATGTCACCTTATAGACTTGTTTTTGGAAAACCTTGTCATTTGCCCGTGGAGCTCGAGCATCGAGCATATTGGGCCATTAAACATTTCAATTTTGACTTGGAAAAAGCAAGAAAATTTAGAAAATTCCAATTGACGGAATTAGAAGAATTGAGAAATGATGCTTATGAAAACTCCAAGATCTATAAGGCTAAAATGAAAGTATTTCATGATAAAAATATTTTGAGAAGAACATTTAAGCCTAATGATCGAGTATTTTTATATGATTCAAGACTCCATAAGCATCCAGGAAAACTTCGATCTAGATGGACCGGCCCTTTTATAGTAAAAAATGTTTTCACAAATGGGGCGGTAGAAATAGAAAATTCAAAAGATGGATGTATCTTCAAAGTAAATGGTCAACGCCTCAAAATCTTAATTGATAGACAAATTCCAGAAGTGGAAGACATTCCACTTATGGACCTAGTATATCAATCTTGACCATCTCCAGGTATGTTTTTCTTTTATTTTATTTTCGTTCATTTTATTTTTGTTTATTGTTTACTTTATTTTGTTATAGGTTAATTTTATTTTGACAAATACCATCTTTGATGCCAAGCAAGCCACCCACATCCCACATCAAGTGTATTCTACCCTGTTTAGTTATTCAATTCTGATTCTTAAACATTGAGGACAATGTTTCATTTAAGTTGGGGGGTGGGAATACAAATCTGTTATTTAAACTCTATGGCATATTTCAATCAATATATAAAAAATTGCCAAATTTTTTTCACACAGGCATCTTTTCACACATGATACTCATACTCATTCATAACCATCTTGGTAAATTCAACAAACCCATCTTAAATCATTTTGCTAAAGCATCCACAGAACCATTTATGCACTTCTCCAAACTTTGTGGTAATATGGTAATTTGACATATGTAACTAAAGAATTATTTTGCTCAAGTATTCATATGAATTTTGTGAGAATTGAGAGCTTACAAATACAGAAATTGTGATAAGTATCCATTGATCTGTTGAATTTGACACTTCTTTTGAGAATCTCATTACATGGTTTATGGTAAGATGGTGGATATATTTGGGATATGACGAAAGTCAACTTAGGATTAACGTTTGAGCCTTTCAAGCTGAGCCTTTTCATCATAGATCCCTAGCAGCCAATTTTGAGCCAATATACACATAAGGCCTTTTCTTTTTATATCTACATCATCCATACCTCTCCACATTGGAGTATAGCTTATACACTATATTTTCCTACCATTTTATTTCCAAGTGTGTACTAGGTGTGAAATTATCATTTAAAAAGAAAAAATAAAAGATAAAAGAAAAAAAAGAAAAAAAAAAAAACCATGACAAAAATGGCATGGTGCTAGATGTGTCCATCAAATTATTCATGAAAGAGTTCATCAAATTGCAAAGACACCAGTGGCAAAAGAAGATGGAAAAGTGTACTTAGTCAAAAATCTAAAAAATTGAAAAGTACATCAAAAGGAAAGTATAGTCTACTGAAAAATTTAACAGATTCCCTTTTGTGTATACTTGGAAGTTTTTGAAATCTCTTCACCTTTTCTTCTTATGAACCTCAACCCTAAACCACATTACAACCCTTTGTGTTGATTTTTCCGATCCTAAGTATGCTTGTGGAAAGAATGGTGGAAATCTCATTTGTTAGTATTCCTATCATAAGATTAATGTTTACTTCTTACTTATATATAATTGGCTAAATTTCCATGAGAGTAAATGTACACTTTTGTCAACTCCATAGAGAGAACCCATACATGAAACACTTCTATACCCGTGAGTTATGGAGTTGAACCTTTTTGCTTAAGATATTCTAATGTTGCATGTGTCGAAACCTCTGATTTGATAAAAATAGTTTGGAACACATACACACTCTGTGGATTGCTATATTTGAATCACTTGTGAAAGGGTTATTGAATTTCTAAGATTGTTTTGATATGTAAATTTGAAAAAT
The DNA here is from genome assembly GCA_036898215.1 of Platycarya strobilacea. NCBI lineage: Eukaryota > Viridiplantae > Streptophyta > Magnoliopsida > Fagales > Juglandaceae > Platycarya > Platycarya strobilacea. Next base: position 29,314,690 of record CM072549.1, on the reverse strand, counting down.
GTATCTTGATGGCCCCTATGTGTGATTTTATTTGGTCTTTCTCATCATTTTGCATGAAAATTGCTAGGGACTAGCGATGAGTAAGTTGGGGGGTGTGATGAGTGCACAAAAATGCACTCTAAATACTCTATTTAAATACTAAAAAAATGAGAAAATAATGGATATAACTCATGTTATCAAAATTAATGGTTTTTTATCTTGAAATAAATATAAGCATGATTTAATATATTGATGAGAATATAAAATGCCATATTTTCCTCTCTTAATGTTTAATACTTTATTCTTATTTGATGCCTATATATACTCATTATTCTTATATTTTGATTTAGGACACAAATGGAGACATTAGGAGCAAATGAAGATAATTTCGGAACTTTAGACAGTTCTGATATCTTTTCGTAATATGGGCATAACTCTCTCATCCAATCTCCGATTGAGCTGATTCAAGATGATCTAGAACCGCAAGAGAAATATCTATAACTTTTATGTTTTATGTTTGAAGAGATATTGATTACGCCCAAAGAATAACGCGGTCGTTTGCAGTATAGCTTTGGGGTGTCGATTCCACAGGGAGATGGATTGAGAAATTGAAGAACAGTAACGAAACTAACAAAAAGATTTAGATGAGTGCGAAAAGTAAAACATCGGGAATCCTTTGTATATAATTGGTATTTTAATTATTTTCGATTCATTAATAACTCAATTGAAAATTCTATGTCCAAATTTTCAATCGGAAAATAAAACATTAATAACCAGATTTAAATCAAATGTAATCTTTCGAAAAATCATTCGTCACAATATAAGAACAAGAATTGTTATCGATATTAAAGAAATTCAACGTCGACAATATACTCGTAGAGTAATATTGCAGCAGAGAATTAAATTAAAATTGATAACCAATTGAACCAAACATAATCAAAGGATTATTGCATTTAATAGAAAAAGCATGACTGAATCTATAAATGAAATAAATTCTAAGATTATTTGGTGACGAAAACATTTATAATAAATTTCAAATGACTAAACAAAAGAGTTTAATATTTGAAGAACACATATATGAATCAAAAACAATTACAAATACCATCATATATACAAATTCATCCCTAGCTCTACTAGAAAATTAGTTACACATATTGAAAATATGCAACAAAAATTCTTCAAGGGATAATATGGAAGAGCCAACCATTATTTTCTTCTCTCTTCTTTGGTTTTTCTTTTCTTTTCTCAAGCTCTCAAAAACAATGTATCTTCCAAGGCATCCAAGCACACTAAGCATGGTCTTAGAACACACACCCCTCCCTTCTATTTATAAGCATCCTTCATGCAAGTTGTCATGACAAAATCATCACAATTTCAACTTGTTTTGCCATGTGCCATTCTTGAATCCAAGTGATTTGTGAGTTGTCATTTTGATCATTTGTTTTCCCACCATGCATGAGCTGGATTTTGCTTGTAGGTTGAGTGTTTCAATTTTGCTTCTCTATCTATTAGTTGTCTTATATGACTTAATATCTTGTGGTCAAATAATTTGTCTTGAAGAAACTTGAGTGCATTTCATCTTGTATCTGAATTGATCATTGAATTTCCAAGTTGGTGTAGGAGTGCTTGCTAGAAAATATTATGATGACATTTGGATTTGATGCAAGTGGCTGAAAAATATCCAGGAACGTCAAGTGCAGGTGCGTCCACTTGATGGTCGATTTTGTCTTAGATTGAGTGGATATCTCTTCAAATACAAAACATAAAAGTTATAGATATTTCTCTTGCGGTTCTAGATCATCTTGAATCAGCTCAATCGGAGATTGGATGAGAGAGTTATGCCCATATTACGAAAAGATGTCAGAACTGTCTAAAATTCCGCAATTATCTTCATTTGTTCCTAATGCCTCTATTTGTGTCCTAAATCAAAATATAAGAATAATGAGTATATTTAGGCATCAAATAAGAATAAAGTATTAAATATTAAGAGAGGAAAATATGGCATTTTATATTCTCATCAATATATTAAATCATGCTTATATCTATCTTAAGATAAATGACCATTAATTTTAATAACATGAGTTATATCCATTATTTTCTCATTTCTTTTAGTATTTAAATAGAGTATTTAGAGTGCATTTTTGTGCACTCATCAGATATCTACTCAATCTAAGACAAAATCGACCATCAAGTGGACGCACCTGCACTTGACGTTCCTGGATATTTTTCAGCCACTTGCATCAAATCCAAATGTCATCATAATATTTTCCAGCAAGCACTCCTACACCAACTTGGAAATTCAATGATCAATTCATATGCAAGATGAAGTGCACTCAAATTTCTTGTAGACAAATTATTTGACCACAAGATATTAAGTCATACAAGACAACTAATGGATAGAGAAGCAAAATTGAAACACTCAACCTACAAGCAAAATCCAGCTCATGCATGGTGGGAAAACAAATGATCAAAATGACAACTCACAAATCACTTGGATTCAAGAATGACACATGGCAAAACAAGTTGAAATTGTGATGATTTTGTCATGAAAACTTGCATGAAGGATGCTTATAAATAGAAGGAAGGGGTATGTGTTCTAAGACAATGCTTAGTGTGCTTGGATGCCTTGGAAGATACATTGTTTTTGAGAGCTTGAGAAAAGAAAAGAAAAATCAAAGAAGAGAGAAGAAAATAATGGTTGGCTCTTCCATATTATCCCTTGAAGAATTTTTGTTACATATTTTCAATATGTGTAACTAATTTTCTAGTAGAACTAGGGATGAATTTGTATATATGATGGTATTTGTAATTGTTTTTGATTCATATATGTGTTCTTCAAATATTAAACTCTTTTGTTTAGTCATTCGAAATTTATTATAAATGTTTTCGTCACCAAATAATCTTAGAATTTATTTCATTTATAGATTCAGTCATACTTTTTCTATTAAATGCAATAATCCTTTGATTATGTTTGGTTCAATTGGTTATCTATTTTAATTTAATTCTCTGCTGCAATATTGCTCTACGAGTATATTGTCGACGTTGAATTTCTTTAATATCGATAACAATTCCTGTTCTTATATTGTGACGAATGATTTTTCGAAAGATTACATTTGATTTAAATCTGGTTATTAATGTTTTATTTTCCGATTGAAAATTTGGACATAGAATTTTCAATTGAGTTATTAATGAATCGAAAATAATTAAAATACCAATTATATACAAAGGATTCCCGATGTTTTACTTTTCGCACTCATCTAAATCTTTTTGTTAATTTCGTTACTGTTCTTCAATTTCTCAATCCATCTCCCTGTGGAATCGACACCCCAAAGCTATACTGCAAACGACCGCGTTATTCTTTGGGCGTAATCATTACTACATGGAAATTAAATTTTATCTAGGAATTTCTGTAATGAAGTATAAGATTGATGGGTTTATGTTCACTATGCACATTGAATGATGTCATGTAGGCTCTAGGTATTTGGTTTGAGCCCTAATTGTTTTCATCTCGATGATATGCAAGTAGCTGCACATCACATTTTGATATGAGTTAATGAGCCTATTGCAGGATAGCGTATATAGAATTCATTCCCAGGTTTAAATGTATAGCCCATGTTGACAACAATTCCAATGATCATGAGTGGCACATGATATTTCTATATTTAGTATCTGTCAATGCCCCCAGCTTACGCTTGGGATGAATGTAAATTGAAGTATTAGAAACATGCAACACAAGGCTACATACTCCTCATTTATGTCAGAAATAAGAGCATGCACCTACCTCATTAGTAGTATGCAATAAATATCGCAGTGGAATAAGGTCAAATCTAAAATAATAGGCAAAGTAAAAACAAATTGCCAATCATCACATAGTAGCATTGAAATTAAATCCTAAAAGCTTATATAAAGCAAAGTACCATAATGTATCAAGTCATAAAATCCATAGCTTCCACAACAACGAAGTATCCAAATCCTTCAATAACAAAATTAAAATCGACTTATACTCAGAAAGAACAAACACTCTTGCTCTTTCAGAAGGGGGTTACAACCTTACGTCCTTATACCAACGTCCAAAAAGAAAGTGGTCCATACTTAGACTACGGCTTTGTCGACAACGTGTCCCCATCGATGAAGCATAAATGTCATTGAGGGATAGGGATTCATTAGGAAGCAAAACTAGACAACAATCTCGAGGTCACAAGTCCTCTTGCGACATGGGCGTAATCTACCGCACATCCTCCATCAGTCTATCGTACCAAAAATGGGCCACCTCCTCAAAAGATATGGCGTACTCTATTGGGCTCTTAGGGCTCCTCGGGATCTCCTGAGGAGTCAGACTCTTGCGTGGCTCCGTCTATTCCTGCATCATAGATGGAGTACTCCATCTATTCTTGTCGACTATTTTTCGTCGACCTAAGAGGCTTCACTCGACTTTAATTACTCCTGAGTGAATAGAGAGTTTCACTAGGGCAATACCCCGCCCTAGCCTTTGTAGTTCTCAGAAAAATGTTCTTAATTCATTTCTTTCATAAAAGATAGTAACCTAAAGACATGAAACTCGTGACTTAGATGGACTTGCATGCAAACTTTTGACTTTCTTATACAAAGCATGTAGTTCATGAGACATATGAAGCATGCATTTCCAAATCTTGTTTTGATCATACCCAAACAAAATTACATTTCAAGAAAACATGCTTATTTAAGTAAAAGAGAAACAATCAAATAAATCCAAACCTTAGATGAGGTAAGGCCGAAACACACTTGAGTCAAGGACCCTAGATTTCTTTATCTTTTCTCTTTATTAACGTATGCATTCCTTTAAAGAACATCAAAACTTAATAACAAAACTATATTGGGCCTTAGCTGAAACCTTAGTATACTCATTTGCTTTATTTTTCCTTAACAACCCAACATAATAAGCCCAAATCCTCAAATCATGCTTATACCTGAAGCCATGCATCAAGGTAACCAATGATTATAGATCCATAAACCATCCAAAGAATTACGTCAAAGATCAAATCACCAATCAAGTGTCAAAAGCTTAATATTTCCTTCAAGACTGACCATGGCCGAAACATACAAACTCCCAAGGATTTAATTTTCATCCACCAATCAATCATTCCATGGCCCAAAATCTTGGCCGAGAACCATAATGTCTCCTTTCTTCCATCTTTTTCTCAAGTATTCATCATACTCGATCAAATACTCTTAGATTAAACTCTAAAGTAAAATCTTAACAAAATATTGAGAGAATATAGAAATAATCCATTAAGCAAACAAGACAAGGTAAAGCTAACAACCAACAAATAAGTTTACTCAATATATACAAATAATACTAAAGTTAGATTAAGAGTATACTGACAAAAGTATCCAAGAAATACAAGTAAGAAAATCTGAAAACAACCACTAGGGCCGAAACCTTAGGGTTTCAATATAAAATAACTAGAATCCTAGTTTTTCATAAAAACGTGTGTGAAAAACCAATAGGGCCGAAACCTTAGAAGAGAAAAACTCTCTTAAAAATGTGTATGGTGCTCTAAAAACGAGTACATAGATAACTTACCTCTAGTAGACGATGGTTCCAAAAGACTCACATCGAAAATTGAATGAAAGGATCACAAATGAAGGTGTTTGGTTAGTGAGAAAAAGAAAGAAAAAGTGAGTGCTTGGAGAGGGTGCCTTGGCTGAACTTTAGGGAGATGAAAAGACAAAAAGGAAGTGAGAAAAAGCCTCCTCAAATTTGGCTAGACCCCTTTTTATACCCTCTTTCCTTTCAAAGCATGCACCAATGCATATAAGCCAAATGACGATTTCTTTCAAACATTTCCAAAATATGGAGATATTAGCTTAGGAAGCCAAAAAGGCATGCACCTTTTTGGATTCCCTTTCTTTTCCCCATGGCCGAAATCCTCTCCCTTACATTTATCTTTTTATCCTCCAATCCTAGCCTAAGACATAGTTCCAGAAAGGGCATTTCGGAAAAATCGCAAAACTTTCCATTTGGGGTTGCCATTTTCAAGAGACTCTTCCAATGCCCCACTCAAATCCCCTACACGCCTACCACCATTTTGTTTTCCCCAAATCCCTCCAAATCCCTCTCTTCAATTTCTCATGAGTCCAATCCATAAACATAGGCAACCTTCCATCTGAGACACTCTAGCGAGACTTCCAACCTTTTTCAATTGGACAGATTGACATCCTTAGACCGGCTAGAAGCTGTATGAGTAGTAACGTCCACATACGACTCCGTGAGAAGGGCGGTGGACAGAAATGGCCTTGTTGTCCCTCACTCTCGTTTTCAATTGGTGTTCACCCCAAAGTGTTCCCGGACTGCATGCATACATCCGTAAGTAACTTAGTGCAACATGGCAAATTTCATTGAGAGGAATCAACAAAGAAAAGAAAAACGGGTCAACATCTTAATGTGTATTTGAGAGATTGTCCTCGGGCGAAGGAGTGTCCAAGTAGTGGGGAGCTGGCTTTTGGTGTGAACTCGAGGTGGGTCTTTTCTCACAAGAGAGGAGGGACGAAGCTCTTAGTTTTTCTAGGTTCAAAGATTCCTCACCATCTAAGCAAAAGAGAAAGAAGCTGGACCTTGGAGCCGGAGCCTCTTCACTGCCTTTCCCTTTCGCTGGTTTAAGGACCAATATCAAGGTATATCCTAACTAGTTCCTTTCTTTAGCGAGAGGGGGTGAGACTGGATCACTATTCTTGTGGAGTATGACTGGAAGCCTCAAGTATGTACTCACTGCAAAGTCTTTAGACACACCAATGCCCAATGTCCTGCTTCTTTTGCAATTCCGGTTCAGTTGAGGTAGTTGCTTCCCCCTTACTATATAGGGCTTTTGGGCATTTTAAAAAAGCAAGTCTCTTTAGCTCCTTTATAGGTTAGGTTTAGTTAAAGGAGATTATGTAAGATGCTCCTTAGAAACTCAAAAATCTAGAAGTCTAAGCTTGCCACTTATCCAAAGCACTCAAAGGGTGTCCCTTAGGTGTATTCCCCAATGACCGCCCGCCCTATGGGCTTCTCTTAGATCTTTTGGGCCTAATCTCCACTCTTGGACCAAATTCCATTATACAGCAAACAAGGGTAAATGCCTAGGTTTAAAGGTTTCAAGCCTAATTCTTATAATATCTTTCTCTTCTGTCTATTTTTTTCTAAGACACTATATACCTCAAATGAAATAAATCATCAAATCCTATCCTAGAAAAATATAATTAAATTCCTCTATGAAAAATAGGGATGTTACACCCTCTCCCTCTAAAAAAAACGATTTCGTCCTCAAAATTAGCGTGAAAATATTCTAACATACAATCTCCACAAAAGGTGTTCTATACCTCTAGCACTAGTCGTTGTAGAATCTTCTGAGGAGGAATAAGAGGGTGCATCATCTCCTTCTATCATTGAGTCCTGCAATAGGTAAAATATGATCCTCCGATGTATAAGTCATCTCCCAAGGCATTTCCTCAAAATTTTCTTCTCGACCCAAACTACGTAACCATTCTCTTTTAGCCTTAATCCATTTACATGGCGGTTGCCGCTTCTCATGTAGTAACATGCGTCGAAAAATAGGGATTCCTTTATGACCCATATCCATAACATGGGTATGGTGCCATTCATACCTATCCAACTTTTTAAGTCTTTATGCTCTCAAAAGTTCCTGTCTTCTAAGGAAAATCTTGCGCCTATGTTCATTCCTTTCTCTTAACTGTGCTATTGTCGATACCGACATACGCAGGGTTTTCCTAATTTGAGTCATCTTCTACTCAAGCTCGCACAATAAATCACTATATTTCCCAAAGGACAAACAAAGAAGCTAAAAGAAAAACATCAAATTCATACAATCAACAAAACACATTCAGTCACAACAAGGTACAATCCAAGGAAAAAGATAATACACAACTAGTTTACAAACACATGAGAGTAGTTAGCCCTCATCACATCTTCACATTCCCATGTTGCTTCTTGGAAAGCAGGATTATTCTAGAGCACTTTAACCAGAGAAATTTTTCGATTTATCAGCTCTTGCTCCTTCTAATCTTCAATTCGCATTGGCCATTTTTTGTATGTTAGGTTAGTGCGTAACCTAAGGCTTCTTGGATCCATTGCTGCCATCGGTCCTTCATCAAAACTTTTCTTCAAAGAATATACATGAAATACATCATGAACTCCTTGCAAATCCTTTGGTAAAGCCAATCGGTAAGCTATCGGCCCAACTTTCTCCATCACTTCGTATGGTCCAACGTATCGGGGGCTTAATTTTTCCTTTCTGCTAAACCATACTACATCTTTCATTGGTGAGATCTTGACATACACCCAGTCACCTACTGTGAATTTCAAAGCTCTCTAATAGTTGTCAGCATAGCTTTTCTATCAGTTATCTGTTCTCATCCTGTCTCATATCATTTCCACATGCTTTCTAACTTCTTATAGGTTTTTAGACCTTAGCATCCTACTTTCACCAACCTCATCCTAGTACAAGGGTGACCTGCACATTCTCCTATACAGTGCTTCATAAGGTGTCATCTGAATAGTAGCTTCAAAGCTATTGTTGTAGGCAAATTCAATGAAAGGTAAGTGACTTTCCCAGTTGCAACTTAATTCCAACACACAGGCCTGCAACATACCTTTTAAGGTCTGAATAATTCATTCTGTTTGCCCATCTATCTGTAAATGATAGGCACTACTGAATTCCAGACTAATACCCAACATCTTTTGTGGACTTTGCCAGAAATGAGACGTAAACCTAGTGTCTCGATCCTAAATGATCGTCTTAGGCACTCTGTACAGACGAACTACTTCCTTCACATAGATTTGTGACAACTTCTCCATCGAGTCTGTGTTAGCTATAGGTAGAAAATGAGTGCTCTTCGTAATCAGTCGACCTCCTTGGTAAACTTACCACGAAGTCTATTGACACGTCTTCCCATTTCCATTTGGGAATTGGTAGGGGTCATAGTTCTCCTACTGGTCTTTGGTGTTCAACTTTTACTAGTTGACACCGAAAATTTTGCCACGAAAGTAGCGATGTCTTTTTTAATAATACATTCCCACCAAAACCTTTATTTCAAGTCCCTGTACATCTTGGTACTGCTAGGGTAAGCTGTGTAAGGAGTGCAGTGAGATTCTCTCATAAGCTTCTCTTTCAATTATGGGTCGTTAGGAATCAGCTTCCTCTTTGCGAAGTGCAATATTCCGTCATCTGAAATTGTCAAATACAGAGACCCTTTTACTTCTAACAACTGCTATCGGATCCTTTCCAGCTTAGCGTCTTTAAGTTACCCATCCCATGTCTCTTCTTCTATCAGAAAGACAATTTCTTGCACCAATGCCAACAAGGCATCTGCTAGCATACCTCTAATCAATAAGTATCGCATTCCCAATAATATAGAAGGCTCTTCTGCTTGAGCCTTTCGGCTTAGTGCATTTGCTACTACATTCGCTTTTCCTGGATGATACTTAATCTCTCATAAGAAATTACTTATGGTCTCAATCCACTTTCTCTGCCTCATATTCAAGTCTTCGGACTAAATAAATACTTGAGACTCTTGTGATTTGTAAATACTTCACATTTTTCTCCATACAAATAGTACCTCCAAATCTTTAGCACGAACACAACAATTGCCAATTCCAAATCATGGGTGGGGTAGTTATGTTCATAATCTTAAGCTGTCTTGACGCATATGCGACTACTCACCCGTCTTGCATTAACACAAAGCCCAAATCCATTTTTGAAGCGTCACTATAAACCACATACGGCTTGTGAGGTTTCGGTAGGGCCAAAACGATGTCGTAGTTAGTCTCCTCTTAAGTTGTTGAAAGTTTTTCTCACACTGGTCATTCCAAACATACTTGGCATTCTTCCTTATCAATGCCGTCAAAGGACCAGAAAGTCTAGAGAATCCTTCTATAAATCTCCTATAGTATCTTGCTAACTCAAGGAAAGTACGCACTTCTTGAACATTCGTCAGCTTTTGCCAATCCGTTACCCGTTCTATCTTAGTTGAGTCCACACCAACTTCTTCACTGGAAATGAAACGACCCAAAACTTTCACATCACGAAGCCAAAACTCACACTTACTAAATTTGTTATAAAGCTGATGCTTCTACAGGGTTTCTAGCACAATCATTAAGTGATCTTTGTGTTTCTCATTACTTCAAGAGTATACCAAAATATCGTCGATGAAGACTACCAATAAGCTATCTAGGTACTGCTTGAATATCCGATTCATCAAGTCCATGAATGTAGTTGGCACATTCGTTAATCGAAATGGCATAACTAGAAACTCGAAGTGTCCATATCGAGTCTGGAAAGCAGTCTTGGGCATATATTGCTCCTTGATCTTGAGTTGATGGTAGCCAGATCTAAGATCTGTCTTGAAAAACACCGACGCTCCTTGTAACTGATCCAACAAGTCGTCTATCCGAGGCAATGGATAATTTATTCTTGATGGTGACTTTATTCGGATCTTGATAATCGATGCACATACGCATCGTCCCATCTTTCTTCTTTACGAACAAAACTAGCGCTCCCCATGGCAATGGACTAGGTCGTATAACTCCCCTTTCCACTAGTTCCTCTAGTTGTACCTTCAATTCTTGCCTTATGAACTGAAATCGTAGCCGATTCTAATTCGATTGCGAATTCTGTCTCTTGATCAGGGGGCAATCTAGGTAAATTATCTAAAAAGACTTGAGGGAAATCTTCTATCACAAGAATCCTTTTAACACCCTTGGCTTTCCTCTAGCGAACTTAGCACTACTACCAAATACGCTTCTGCTCCTCCTTTCATGCCTTTTACTATTCGTCTCGCTGTCATAATCGAGGAAATGAAGTTAACTATTTCCCCATGGAATAGAGTTTCTCTTTTGTCGGCAAATCAAAGATTATTTCCCTTTTGCGACAGTCAATCTTAGTGTAATGTTTAGACAATCAATCCATGTCCATAATTACATCAAACCCTATCAAATGGAAGACTACTAGGTCGACGGTTAACTTCAAATTCGCAACTTCTAATGGACAATTTCTCACTACTCGATTACATCTGACTACATTCCTATTAGGTATTGCTCCTAGAACCTTTTGAGCTAAATGCTCTACATCTAACTTACACCTTTGAACGCAATCATAGGAAACAAAAGATCATGTCGCTCCAGAATCAAACAAATCATATGCCACATCTTGCCTCAATTTAACCTTGCCTACAAAAGCTATCCTATCATCACTTCAAATTCTAGACAATCACAAGTACAAATCAGGGTAAAGTCAGGACCCTTTATCCGCTGGGTGTGGTTCTTCTTTTTCTCGGCATCCTTTCCTGAAGAATAAGGGAATCCTTTCTTCCTATGTATTTGAGTTTGCAAGATCAGGCTCTTTTATTCCGTTTCGACAATGGATGCTACGTTTACCAATTCTTGGAACTTTTCAATTCATAGGCACGCAGCTTGATTGCGAATTCTCGATTGCAATCCCTCTTGGAATTTTTGCGCCTACATCTTCTCCATTCCAATTAAGTGAGTGGCAAACCTTCTTGACTCTATGAACTGAGCCTCATATTGTTCCACCGTCATATTTCCTTGCACTAGGATAACGAATTTCAAGGCTTTTCGCTGTTTAGCCATTTCCAAAAAGAAGTGATCGTCACATTTCTTCTTGAATCACTCCCATGTGAGAGTCACATTTTCTCCCAATTCTTGCCTCAACAATCTCCTCTTTATATCCCACCAAAAACTGGCGTCTCCTTGAAACAAATGCTCAGTAGACTGAACATTTTACGCGTCAGTGCACCCATTAATCTTAAAAGTGCGTTATAGGTCCAACATCCACTTGTCACCTGGTATACTAAACCTTGCATTTCTCCCCTAACTTTTTCATGTCAACTACTTTGGCTCTGCTTTATCTGGTTTCTTACAACCTTCATCATCTAGCGAATAGCTTCTGCTAGCTTGTCCACCTTCCAAAGGAGGGTTCTCAACCACCCGCTCTTCATGTGTCGGGGGAGTGGTGTCATGACGAATGTTTGCCATCTTATCTTCCTGAAACGCACAAAACTAATCATGAGTTACTCCTTCACTAGCAACTCCAAGTTCTGAAAATCAAGGCGTCCACAATTCTACCTGAAAACTGACTTGATCCAATCTTTCTAAAGATTCAAGCCTATCTCTATCAGATTCAAGCCTAGGACCATGTGATTCTTTCCTAGAACACTAGTGAGTTTATCTAGAGATGTAATGCTCCAATACTATCGCTTGTCGAAGCTCCCAGTCTACGCTTGGGATAGAACGTAAACTGAAGTGTTCGGGACACGTGACATAAGGTTACATACCCTTCGTTCATATCAGAAATAAGATGCATGCACCTAACTCACTAGCAATATGCAATAGATATCGTAGCGGAATAAGGTCAAATCTAAAAGGATAGGCAAAGTACCATAATGTATCAAGTCATAAAATCCATAGCTCTGGGAAACATAGGAGTACCCAAATCCTTCAATACCAAAAATAAAATCATCTTATACTTAAAAGGAACAAACACTCATGCCCTTTAAAGGGGCTCCGACTTTACGTCCTTATACCAACGTCCAAAAATAAAGCGGCTCATTCTCAGACTGCGATCTTGTCGATGACGTCTCCCCTTCGATGAAGCATAAACGTCATCAAGAGATAGTGATCCATCATGGCGCAAAACTAGACAACAACCCCAAGGCCGCAGGTCCTCTTGCGACACAGGCATGATCTGCCGTACATCCTCCATCAGTCTGTCATACCAAAAGGGGGCCACCTCCTTAAAAGGAATGGAGTACTCTATTTGGCCCTCAGGGCTCCTCGAGATCTCTTGGGGAGTCAAACTCTTGCATGGATCCATCTATTCCTGCAAGTATTTCTACCTTCCCGAAAAAGGAATGACAGTTCAAATTATCGGAGTGAGATTTCAAAAAATCTCAGTAACTACATAGATTAACACCAGTATCATAAGTATATAAAGGTAAATGTAAACAAATGCATGAATCATGAACATGAGACTTATGACTTGACTTATGCATTATGCACTTTCTTAATAGACTTTCATTCTTTTATGAATTTTCCTTGACATGTATTCATAACTTTTTGTGACTTTTAATATCTTTCTTAGCATTCATAATATTTCATGTCATTCTTTCTTTCGTATTATTCATAGGCTCATTGTCTTTCTTGTCATGACTTTTCATATAATATGTTGAATACCTCACGGCTCTCCTATATACCGTGTGTTTCCCGCTAGTAATCGCATCACTCTACAACTACTTTAGTCGACGTGACTACGTCATAATTGTATTCTTATACGGTAGTTCGCTTATTTTGCCTTCACCGTCTATGGCATCCACTAGTTTTAGATGCGGTCTCGTTCTAGAATCCTTTAATAAGAACCATTTGAGGCCCGTTGACTGTTCTTCGTTGACCTAGGGGGTTTCACTCGAACATAAAAAATCAATTACAAAACTATATTGGGCCTTAGCCGAAACCCTAATATACTCATTTGCTTTATTGTTCCTTAACAACCCAATATAATAAGACCAAATCCTCAAATCATGCTTCTACTCGAAATCTTGCATCAAGGTAACCAATGATTATAGATTCATAAACCACCCAAACAATTAGGTCAAAGATCATATCACCAATCAAGGGTCAAAAGCCTAATATTTCCTTCAAGACTTACCATGGCTAAAACATACAAACTCCAAAGGATTTAATTTTCATCCAATCAATCATTCCATGGTCCAACATCTTGGCCGAGAACCATCGTCGTCTCGACAAGTTGGTCCAGGTAGAGGACAAGTTGTAGAAGCCCTTTTATTGCACCAGTAGAGCATTGAGAGGAGCGGAGCCGAGATACCCATGGATGGAACTATTGGCACTCTCACTAGTGATATATGCTTGCCGACTAAGGCCTTGCTTTCAAGCACATCTGATGAAGGTCTTAATGGAAGCACCACTAAAGAAGGTCTTTCAACACCAAGACACATCCGGATGCTTGGTGAATTAGTCAATCAAATTGAATGAGCTTGGCATCAACTGTCTCCCGAATAACCATGAAAGGGCAAACCATGACAGACTGCAGATTTTGTATCTAAGATGACCAAACCCTCTAAGACACCCCACCCTACCAAGGGACAACTAGTGGCATGTCTATATTGACAGCTTATCATGTTGAAAAGGTGGGGTTTGGGGGAATACATAATATTTGACGAAGGTGAGGAAACCTAATACTCAATAAGGCTTAACTTCATTACTATTAACAACGAAATAGAATACGAGGTCCCATTGGTGGCAGGGTTGGGTAGCGAGGTACCCGTCCCCCACTAACCCGCCTTATGTGGGGTGGTGGATCCACCCACATTGCGGGGGACAGGACACCCCACCCCATTTAAAGGCCCCTAATGAGGAGCTGGGCAAATAGGGCTAGGCCCCACCCCTATTTTCCCTTGTTCTACTGGGGATATTTTATATATATATGCATATATTAAAAGAAAACCTAACAGACAGAGACATCATTTTGCATGGGGTCTTAAATCAAGTTAACCCTAGCCCCCCCTTTGATCAATTGTCTCTCGAAAGTTCACCCCATCCCTTGGCCCTTCTATTTAAAACTTGAAACCCTTTTTGATTTCTGCTTCCTTCATGATTGTCATCAAGCTCTCACTCGATTGTACGAGTAAGAATTTGATTGTTTATGATGGTTTGGAAGATGTTGATGACTTGATTGTACGAGTAAGAATGGCTGTAGAAAATTTATGAGATCTTCTCCTTCAAGATTGGAGAAATTGAAAGCTGCTGTAAGAAATGCGGGCATAACATCCAAGGGGGGCATTTGTACTAATGTTCCAATAAAATGGAACTCAACATTTATGATGGTGGAGGCAAGCCCAAGATTATAAAGCAGCTTTTAAATTATTGGGTGATGAGGACATCTAATCTGTGAGATATTTTGATGACCACTAGGGAATGGAAATGCCTTGTGATGATGATTGGGAGGTGATTGTTTAAGGGTTTTCTATAAGGTGACTTTGAGCATATATGGTATTTTGTACCCTATATCGCATGACTTAACTCAACAAATATGTAAGGTGCGAGCAGAAATAGATGATATGTGTTTTAGTGATCATAACAAGATGTGGGAGGTGAGATTGACCATGAGGGTTAAATATGACAAGTATTGTGGAGATATGAGTAAGCAAAACCTAATTTTATATGTGACTACTACTCTTAACCCTTAGAAGTATGGGTTGGGGCTTTCATATGGGGCTAGAAAGGCTTATCTTATTGGGGGCAAGGTTAAAGACACTCATCTACAGAAAGGCTAATCTTATTAGGGGTGGTAGTGCACATACATTTACACCTACTAGCCTCCTCCAGATGTGGAAACGGGGAAAAAGCATAAGGCGGCATGGCCTCGAAACCTCTCACAAAATCTCCAACGAGCCCCTCAACCTACTGAGGTGAAGTCAAAGGTAGACTAATATTTGGCAATGGGTCTAGAATCATATATGGAGAATTTTGATATATTAGAATAGTGGAAGGTCAATACCATGAAGTATCTCATCCTTACAGAGATAACATGTAGTATTTTGGCTATCCCAATTAGCACCATAGCCTCTAAGTCAACTTTTAACACCATAGAGCGTGTATTAGATTTATTCCAGAGTTCATTGGCTGCTACCCCTGTGGATGCTTTGATTTGCTCGCAAAATTGGACTAAGAAGACCACAATTCACATTATAGATGTTGCTGCCATGTGAATGCCAAGGAGGCGGCTACTTCATAGGCTGGATCTGATAAATATCGTTGATTTTATTTGATTATTATAATTTATTTTATTTATACTAAAGTTTAGTAATTATTAATTTCAAATTCAATCATTGTAGCCATACTGATACATGACATGATATCCACCTCCGCTACAATGACTCTTCCATAGGCACATATTATATCCCCCACCTCATCTTGGTTAATCAGATTTTAATTTTAATTTGATCATTTCTAATTCATCATTCTAATTTCTTAATAAATTGTTAATGTTTCAAAATCTTCGATCTCACATCTCACAATGCTGACCAATTCCACTTCTCCACCTACCCCAGAGCCAAGCCTCCAAATGTCAAATACTCAAATATTTTGTATTTACATTTTATTTACTCTCTTTTTTTAGAAACATTTTAGTCACTTTGTGGTTCTTTGTAATGTTGATACAGTGTCCCTTATATCAGTTGATGTTTGTAGTTTCTCTTAATTTGTAATATGTAATAGATTAGTAACTTAGCTTTATAGTTTCATTACAAATTTGTATTATTGCTAATTGTAATAGTTTAGGACCTACTAGTAGTGACAAACGTAGTGCTAGTTTGAAAGTTTATTTTATTTTATATTTTTGTATTTTTTTAATTGCGCTAGTTTGTTATATATTTTGAAAGTTTATTTTGGGCCCAAAAACACATGTTAGGCCCATAATCTAGTCTCATATAGGGAAGGCGGACAGATTCCTCCAACCCTGCACCCCAATAATGGTGCGGGGTACCCCAACCCCATCCACGGGGGGCGGGAGCTGGGGAGAAAATACAACCCCCTGCACCATACAAGACACTGTCGGAGTGAGGGAGGTCTAGTTGGCAAGTCTCTCCATCATGAGGACTGTAGGCACAACAAAGACAGAAGTAAAGGTGGACTTCAAAAAAGGAAAATATATGGCAAAGAGTGGATGGCGCTAGCTCTATTTGCGATGGTTATATGAAGAATGTGAATAAAATATTATTATAATATTTTTTTAATATTAATTTTACTTTGAAATTTTAAAAAATTATTTTGGAATTTTAAAAAGTTGAATTGTTTATCTTATTTTGTATGAGATTTTGGAAAAATAGTAATAGTGAGATGAGATAAGATAAGATGAGATGAAATAAGAGTTTGTGAAAGTGAATAAGGCCTTAAGGTATGTCATAGCAGAAATACATGAATGCGATATGGAAATCACTTGAGTAGGAAGACCCTAGCAGGAAAGGTGCTCAGGGCCCTTTACTATTGGCCCCGAGCCCTCAAATATTTTTTTTTAAGAAAAGATGAGGCCACATGTTTGAGTAACCCACTCCCAATTTTATTAACAACCCTTACTAGTGGCAAAAGAATACTGTAATTACAAAATATCACCTAGAGGTTTACATAAATATCAATAAGACCAAAACCTAGGTTTAGAAAAAGGCCCTGTTTATTTTCAGAAATGAGATGAAATAAAAATTTTAAAAATAATAAAATATTGTTATAATATATTTTTTTAATATTAGTTTTGTTCTGAAATTTGAAAAAGTGATTTTTGAATTTGAAAAAGTTAATTTTTTTATTATATTTTATATGAGCATTTGAAAAAGTGTAATGATAAATTTGCGACTTTTGGTTTTGTCTCCTAAAGCAAACCAGACCTTAAATCAAAGCAATAATAAACCATCTTTGAAAAATAAACAATGAAAACCAATACAAAATCAAACCAATAACCAAAAAACATAAACCACCCGCTCATATTCGTTCCATTAGCTTCTTATTGAAGGCAATCCCACCTTATTAACTTTTAAAATGCCTTTAAGCTTATGAGTTATTTCCATATACTGACACCAAATTTTATTAGTCCCCTTGCACCAAGAAGAGCTAGAAAATCAGCCACTGCATGGCATTCTCTATATAGATGCCAAAATGAAACTTGCATCCCAGCCAAGTAACTCTAAATTTCCTCCTAAAAATAAAAAAGATACCAAAGTTCACAAACACATTGTTTCAGCTAGTTAACAACAACCAATGAATCAAGTTCAATCTCCAAAATTGAAATACCCATCTGGGCATTTTGATGAAGGCCATGCAGTGGAGAAGACAATTTCGCAAAATTGTTTGTTCCTTGACCCAACAACACCACAAAACCCACTTGCAAACCACCTCTTGAATTTCAGATGATACCACTGGCAGCACAAACTCCAGGATTTTCAACCAAGCTTCCATCAACATTTAACTTAAATCCATTTACTATTGGCCGCAACCATTCGATGATCTGGACTTATTTATGTTTTCTTGGTTTCAATGGAATATTCAAAATTTTCAGGATGATTTAATCACTCGGACTTAATTGAAAGCTTCTTTTAACTTTAGACCAATCCAAACAATCTAGTATTTAATGTTACCCCAAAGAGCTTCCAACCTTTCTTTTTAACCATCCATTCAGGCCTCGCATGTCCATAGCCAAAGTTTCCATGTAACAATGGAAGAAATCAATCCAATCAACATGTGATTTGATGAGGATTTACTTGCACACTTGAACCATAACTTGACTTGTTGATCCCTCCAACTCTTGCCTCAAGATTATATGTCATCCCCAAGTGAATGGATATTCTTTTCCATATTTCCTCAACAATAGTCCTTGTGGCCAAAACATGATTTTCATTTTCATAGTCTCCTAAATCACAACACTCGCATTTAGAGACCATCGAAATTCCTATTCACCAAATACGATCATCCACTGAGAGACAAAAATGAAGAGCTTTCCACATAGTCACAGATGCTCTCTTAGGCAATGCATTATTCCATAACCATTCCGACCACCCCACTTTTGGGGCCTTTATACGAATACTCTCTCATGCACTATTGGAGACAAATTTGCCATCATCCGTAAGTGCCCCAAGCCCTCAAGTATGTAGAAGAATCATCCAGAAGTGCGAGAAGTGCCAAATACACACACTGATGTCGCATTGTTGCCTGAGGATCTGGCATCTAGCACCTTCCCTAAGCCATTGTTCACGTATTGAGCACTAGATATCATTAGCTTGGTGCCACCTAGAAAAGTCAGTGCAAAATTCATCTTGGTAGTGGTGGCCTACTTAATGAAGTGGATAAAGGCCATTGAAAAAATAACTACTGCTAGCTTAACCCTATTCCAGTTGAAGGTTGTAGCATGTTGGTATGACAGGTCCTAGGTTATCATTGCAGACAACGGGAGATAGTTCAACTCTAGTGATTACAGATACTAGGGTAATGAGCTGGGCATGAAGGCTAAGTATTCATCTCCTATACAACCTAAAGCCAATGGACAAGCCGAGTCATATAACAAAACCTTGGTAGGAATCTTAAAAAATATATTCAAAGCCAAAAAACGAGCATGGGCAGAAGAGCTCCTTGGGATCTAGTGGTCATATTGAACCATGGTTAAAACGCCAACCAGGAAGCTCCCTTTGTGTGTATAGGGGAACGAGGTAGTCATCCCAATGGAGGTATGTTTGCCGAGCTTCTGAGTCAAGCATTACAACCAAAAAAAAAAAAAAAACAAATGAAGAAGGCCTCCATGAAAATCCGGACTTAATGGAAGTGAGGAGAGAGTTAGACCCTGGTCTATCAAGGAAGGCGATTTGGTGCTAAAGGAAATGGAGTGACCTCCTAGGAATAAAGGAAGATTTGACCGAGTTGGAAAAGGCCAAACGTAGTTATGCTTTGCCATCGACTTGGAGCCAACTAACTTGGGGATGTCGAAGGAAATGAGATGCCAAGCCCATGGAATGCAGAACATCTCAAGAAGTATTTCGTCTAAAGATCTCTTAAAGAGAGATATTCGGGTTAGGTTATGTAAGCCAAAGCTTTCAACAAAAATGTTCTATTATTCCTTTAGTGATAGCATGTCACATGAACTATCTTCCAATGTCCTTGTATCTCCTTGCAACCCAACACAATCGAATCTATCTCCCACCTAACTATCTAAGTCAATGCTTCGCACTCGCACCCTAGCAATTTTAGGATGAAACACACCTCCTCCACGTGTCCTTGTCTCTCCTTGCCACCCAGCATGGTCGAATCTATTTCTCCATTTGGCTATCTAAGTCAATGCTTTGTGCTCACTCCTCAACAATTATAGGAGGGAATACATCTCCCAAGTGTCACAGTCTCTTATCACCCAGCGCGGTCACAATCAAGTTCATATTCTGCCTTCCTATCTAAGTGGATGCTCCGCACTCGCACCCCGAATACTATAGGAGGGAATGCATCTCCCAAGTATCTTCAGTCTCTTCTCGCCACCTAGTGTAGTCAATTCCATCTCCCACCTGGTTATCTAAGTCAATGCTCTACACTCACACCCTGTCATTTATAGGAGGGAAGGAAACAAATGCAAAACCTTTGCTGAGCTTCGTTTATTTCTTCCATTTGTATGAGTATTTTGCTTCAATTTTGAAGTTTGGCAAAACATACATGTTTCTCTATTTTCATTATTCTTCCAAAACAACATACAACTGTTAGGGCATATTGAGATTTTTACACATTCAAGCCTTAAGTCACTCTTGTACTTTTTAACCTCATATGTACTATTTGGTAACGATGCTCCTGATGGAAGTAACTCATTTAAAAATTTAAAAACCTCTACAAAGTTATTGTTATTGCATCCACCTAAACATTTTATATTCCACAATCGTACAATAGTACTAGATATATTACGTTTTGTACACCCTTCAAAAAATGCTCATCGACATTTTTCAACATGTTATAAAACTTTTGAGCACCCTTATTGGGATCTTGAGAATTCTCATTTACCACTTCAGCTTCCAAACCCATTTGTAGCCCACCTCCAATCACTCCAGATATAAACATAGGAAAAACATCTTGTAACATTGTATGCATCTCACTAGGGCCTCTCAAAGCTCCTCTAGGCCCCCTAGAACATCGAGGCCTTGCCCTTTTCCATCATAAATTCTTGCAATAAGAATTTATATGCCCAAAATATAAAAATACACGAGTAAGATTTCTTTAAAAATCTCAATAAGTACACAATTAACAAATTAAGGCATAGATAGAACAAGATAACAAACAAGGCAATGCTCAAAGACATATACCTTATGAAATGCTTCATGAGACCCATGTATATAGATGGCCATTTTTTTATACAGACTTATACTATACGTGGACCCACCACCTTATACTTAAAACTTATATTTCTTATATTTTCTTTCTTAATCTTGTGGGTCTTACTTATTTTTTAACCTCGACGGACGTTACGTATCGCCGTCCCTGCCAGATTCTCTTAACATGATACGCCAGCTTGGCTATACATATAACTCGTCAGTTGTTAGTTATCCGAGCATTACGTATCACTGTCTCCATCATGATGAGTCTCATGTTAGTCTTCCGGATATTACGTATCGTCGTCCCAGCTAAGTCATGTCAGTTGTCCGAATGTTACGTATCGTCGTCCTCATCGTGACACGACTCTTAACTTATAAAATCATGTCAGTCGTTCAGGTATTATGTATCGCCTTTCTCGTCGTGACACGATTCTTATTTTTACGATGGGCATTACATATCTTCGTCCCCGTCGGCACTTCAATCATATGGGTGTTACGTATCGTAGTCCTTATCATGACGTGACTTTAGTCTTATCATGTTTTTATTAAGTTTTCTTACCATATTTTCTGATGCAAACCAATGAGCTGGACATGTTGATCATACATGTGGGAATGAAGCTGAATTTGCACAAGACCTTTTGTCACTTCCTAGTGGTCCAATTACAAGACTTAGAGCCAAACAATTCAAGGAAGCACTAAATAGACTAATCCAAGAGAATTGGGTTGATGCTAAAAAGATCAAGATGAGCTCAAATAATAATCAAGACTTAGTCCATGTCAACAAAGTAATTGAAGAGGCTAATTAGCATGCAAAAACGTGACCAGCATGGTCTAACCATTAAAGGGCATGAATTTGTTGAGTTTCAAGGATATTAAATAGGATAATGAACTTGGTCTTGGCTAGGTATATTAAATACATTGAATTTAGTCATTTAGTTATTTTTGGTCGCCTCTAGAAGTCCAAGAGGCCTAAAAACATGGGAGCTTGTTTATGTTAATGTTTGTATTATTTTTAAAGCTGTAGTTATGACTTTTCCTATTCTTGAAGGGTTGTTCTAAGTATATAAATGGATATTATGAATTTTAGAGGATAACTTTTGGTTTTCAAAAAAATTATTATCATTGTGAGGTCTAGTTGTGTTCCTTTTCGTTCTTAAAAGAACTTTTTGAACTTATCAAGTTAATCTTGTGGCATTCAAATAACCAAACTTATCACCTTGATTCTTGAGTGATTCTTATGATTTCTTGGTGTGGCATTTCAATCCTTCGTAATTTCGTAATCTTGGTTTTCATCTAGCTAGGTGACGGGTTCAAGCTCAACAAATCTTGTCTACACGATCTTGGAGTTCCAAACAATCATTATTATCGAGTTTCATCACAATTGTTGGTGGAGTTCATATCATTTTCTTTAAAACTGCCGCCATGACTTATATATATGTAACAAAATACAACATGTCCATAACCTCATATTTTTAACATGCATATCTCATATACTTATGAACCTTATGACATGTATAAAGATATCACAATAACATGCGTCATGCGTATATATACAAATACGTCACATCATTCGTAACGTCAAAACATAACAACCAATACTTAAATAATTAAACAAAATAAAAATATTATACAATCATGACTGGCCGAACATTAGAAAACTTCAAACCTTACTTTTTTTTTTATTTAAACAAAGCCAAACTCTTCATTTATAAAATACTAAATTTTTCCTTGGTTTCCAAAAACATATTCAAGCCTAATTATATAGTTTTCTTAATTATTTCTTCAATAATTTCTTGCATGATGATTCTTGAAATTTTTTTCAAATAAACTAAAGTTTCTAAACTTCTCATAATTTTTAAAATATCACCCAATTAATTAAAACCCAATTAGATACAAATTACAACCAAAATTTCATCAAAAATCCTATTAAGGCCAAAATACACTTTGGTTGTTTTTACATTTTTTTTGTTAAACCAAAGCCTCTTATTTTCACATAAACTTCTTCATATATCAAAATAGAGCATATTTCTAAGTTCTTACAATTTTTTTTAATTTTTTTTCATAACAAAAACTAATCCAAAACATAATAGCTTTCATTTCAACACATAAGCAAAGTTTAAATTAAAAAAAGTAACAAACATAATCTAATAATCAAATCACTTATTCTATGCCAAGATTAGGTTAAATTATTTACTTACAAATTTCTCCTAAATTTAAATTGGTATTTGAACAAAGCCCTTGCGACTTTCAAAACACTCAATTTCTCTCATTTGGGTGTTTGGATGATGTAGTGATCTTTGGAAAAAGTTCTCATTTCTTTTTCTATTTTGGCGTGTGTTCTCACTAAAAAAAAAAGTGTGAGAAGCTTATCCAACTATTTATACAAGAGAAGGACGACTCAATGGGGGTGGAAAGGCTAAGTTATTCATTTTCTCCCCCCCACCCCCTTTTGCCGTGTATGTGTATAAGGTGTCTAACATCTTATTAGCCCTCATGATCACTCTAGATTTAGGCTTGCTTGATGATATTTTGATCTGACGGTTACTTTTTAAGCCACCTAAAGACTTATTTTACTCAAGGGCTTTGATGGAGATGTATAGCTGAACATAGTTAGATGTATCCCACCATGCATGCATCAACTACTTTGGTTCTCCAAGGGGCAACCACACTTTCAAAGCTCCTTCCCCCAATTTGCTACTTGTTTAGCCTCTTAGGAAGACACTTATGTTAATTTAGAAGATAATTCTAGAGCTTGGTTGGAATAACATCTGAAATTAGCTTATTTAGTTAGTTTCTAACATATTTCCTTCCTCCAATAGTTCTTCTGTGGTTTTATGCTAACTATCATTCTAAACAAATTTTCTTCACCTGCCACATGCTTCCTTACACATGTCAAAATATACAAAAACATGATAAACAAATTAGATTTTGCCTCTATGAGTAAGGCGGAGCTAATTATCCAATTCGGGTTCCACTTCTGCCATTTTCAAGTCTGATCACTTCTAGCCCAAACAAGTTATTGATTCAATTAAATTATTTAAAAACTTATAACATGAAAGTTTTGGAACATCCTTTTAGTGATCTATATAATTTTAAATCACCTAATTCTGATATCAAATGAGAAAGATATGCTTATTTTACCAAAACTGGTTGGAAACCCGAGAACATCAATCCGAGCTTCACATGTGTAGGATCTTCCAATTCTAATTTTTCTCAATTTCCTCTTAATGTTCTAAAAATATTTTTCTTCTAAGTTCAAACTAAAATATTCTAGCTAACACCTTTGCTCAATTTTCAAAAATTGACCATATTTTATCTAATATCATAAGTGTCTCTAATTTCATCTTTAAACCTAGATGTCATATATTTTCAAAAAGTTCCTTGCAATGATAAAATGACCTCTAATTGAAGATATAACCTCAGGAATGATTATTACAAAGGGTTACTGATATTCCTACCATATTTTTTTTCCTAACCCGCACATTTGATGTTCAAATGTTTAAAATCATTGTTCGAACGAAAAATACAATACCTTTTGAACAATTGTCATTTTTTATTTGAGCGATTTTCTATATTGTGGATGATTTTTTTCATCCCAATAACATCCGTTCAAACGGTAAGTTATTGGTCCGAACAGATTACACATTCATGAAGTTTTAGGAACCAAAAAATCATATTTTGGGATATTTTCATTTCATCTCAAAATAATTTCTTCCTAAAAGACAATTTCTTGTAGTGCTCCTCTTATGCATTCTGATTGAGAATAATAGATAATTGTAAAAATGTGGAAAACTGACAAAATATAAGTTAGATAATTCTAATCTAGTTCATAAAATTGTGTTATTGATAAATAAGAACTAAAAAATTCAATGAACCAAAGCAAAAATAATTAATCTAATAAACTAATCAAAATAAAAGAATTAAAATAAAAACTAAAAAATGCAAATTGTCTTCTTTCAACCTTAATTGAAAATTTAGCTAGACACACTACAAGAAATTACCCCTGTTTTAGTGCCTATTTTAGTTGGGAAAAACAGTTAAAATAGTCGGCCATGACCATTTTCATTGATTTTCCCATAGACGCATAGTGATGTCGTTGAAACAGGTTATTTTTTTTAGCAAATAATTATCATAGCAACTGGCTATATAATCGCAGCAAAGTGGCTCCAGAATCCTGATTCATTCACTGGGAAATATAAATTGCGGCAAAACAATTCCTCACAATATATAGAATTGTCGCTGCAATAGATCTCATACTAGGCTATGAATTGTCATTGCTGGCTACCAAACGCCGGTTAAGAAAAAAATGCCGAGCCTTAGATTGATATACTTTTTTTTTTTTGCCATATTTTTATTAATCTACAGCTTTTTTTTGGGGGGGTATTAATGTACAGCTTTTACTAAACCATGAACGTAACATCCAAACATTAAAAATCAAGATATTTTCCTTCAATGAAGTGTATTAATATATAACTGGCCAGTATGAACAAATAAAAATGTCCCAACATATAACCTGTTGCAAATTAATTCCAAAATAACAAATATGCAAACCGGCCAAACTAATTAAACCCAGTCATTCAAAAATAACCTGTTGCAAATTAACAACTCAATACCATATATTGATCTATTAAAAGAAACCTTCAATCAACGCTAAACATCATCACATATAAGCCAACAATTTGTACTTGTTCATAATACATATAAATTAAAGAGAAATGATAGATGCAGTCGTGAATTTGCAAGCGGCTGCAGTCACTTTGAAAAAAAATAAATATATAGGGGACCCACATGAGAAAAAATTAATTTTTTTTAAAGTGAACCTCACTTTTTCTAAAACGATTGTACGCCGCTTGCAACTTTACAACTGTATATAGCATTACTCTAAATTAAAACAACATCCATGCATTGTATAACTGGAGAGCCAGCATTTATCAAACTTCTCCCTTGTCCAACAAACATAATGAAGCACTTCAATAAAGCAGGTTGTTGCCTTTGGCAATGACCAAGGGTAAGCTATTTCTCATAATCTAAACAAAAACAAGCAAAATCCAAATGAGGGTTGACTAATACATTTTTTCCACAACATTTTGTAAGGTATCAGTATGCACTTAAATTGTTATCAGAACTTAATTTTTTCTCCAAATATTTTTCCAGATAAAAGGGTCTACATTTCCCTAACAGTCCAGCTATGAATTCTTATTGTTAGTTTCTCCACTTTTATTTTGAACTACTTCAATATAGATGATGTTGGGCCATCTGCTTGGGGGATCATTTTTAACTCCTGCGTCCACGCCATTATATTAGGACCTATGGGATTTCATCTCACTACATTTCTAATTTAAAATGCAGACAACAGTCATGATCAGAGACATATATCACCTCAAACCAGTCTAATTACTCAGATCAAAAGTTCCAATGTCAAAATAGTTTAAATAATGGCACCAAAATCAAACAATCCTTTGCAAAATACAGAGCAAGCAGAGAGGGTACTCTAGATCCTTATTGTGTGCTTGTTGAACCCCTTATTTTATTCACATTTCCAATATAACTAGCAATTTTTTATTAATAGCAATGTCTAGCACTAATTGAGGTAAAAAAGTGTTGGTGAGGTTGGGCAAGGAAGCCTAGTGTAACAATAGGCTACCCTCCCCGTTTTTCACCCAATGAAAAAAAAACCCAAAAACATCAAATTAGTGTAAGGCCATATCAACTTGATATAGAACTATTACAAGTTAACTAAAAAAAGGATTACAAAACAGCAATGATATATGCTTGTTTAACTAGCAGCCAAATAAGTTAAACGCATATGGCTATATTTCATTTTCTGCTCAGGTATGGGCAGTACTGTCATTCTAAGTTAGTAGTAGTGGGAATGAGAGTAATGACATTACCAAAGTCCTCCATGACACTCCAGCTGCATGGCAGATAATTGCATCAACATTCAATATGTCCCAATACTTTGGCAGGAATATGCTTTTCCCATTGACAGTGCACTATCAGTCAATCACGCTACAATGTGGTCTGTTACATTGTAACTTTAGCTCACAACTGAAACAAGGGATACCTGTATGGAGACACTACTCCAGGGTAAATATCTTATGCAATAGACATGAATATAGATCTAGAATAAATAAAACCAAGGGAATAAACTTACAGCAATGGAGGATCTTCCCCAATTTTCCCAAGCCCTGCATCCCACCATATACGAATTACCAAACAGGTTGTTTTTGGCCTAGTGATAAGTTCATACATGAGCTAAGAACCTCCCACATTATAAAAGTTAGCTCCCACAAAAAAATGAATGTCTACCCTCCCACACCCATGGCCTCAAATAAGAAAGAAAAAAAAAACTTTAATTATTGAAATATAACTCAATAACTGCAAGAGACTAATAAGTTTTAGGAGTTTGGCATGAATATAAGAAAACAAGAAGACATAAGATGCAACGATGCTCAACAACTGTGCAAGACCAAGTTTTACAGCAAAAGAACTAGTTCATTAATTACCAGGAACGTCCCCAGAAATGAAAACCCCCAGAGTCTATAGTTAGTCATGTAGTACTAACTTAACAGGGGGCCATTAATATTCATGTGCAGCCAAATCAAAACCCGCAAAATCTATAGTTAGCTGAAGTTAGTATATTTTAAACAAAACTGCCACGTCGTTTGTATCCTAACTAGTTACCATATCAGCTAAATTCATTCTGGCCATATCACTATCTCAGATTCTCAATGTGCAAGTGTCATAACTTCAGCAAATCAGACCCTCATATATTAGTTAAATCAGTTATAAAGTTTCAGTTATAAAGTGCAATTATTTTTTTAGTAGAACTGTAGATTAAATCACAAAATGTAATATATTATTACCTTGTATGTAGAAAAATACAAATGACTCAATGAACTACTTGAACAAACCATATGTACATATATTGTCCTGTACTGCAATTAATAAACTTTTGTGTTCAATAAGTTAAGATAAGGATTTTACCTGACAAGTTGCTTGGCCCCATTTAAATGTCCAGTCCCGCAGTTGCACAGAGGAGCACGAGGAAAAAAATAGTGTCAGGAATGTTAGCAATTTTGTCCACTTATTTGCCCATCAGCTCAAATTAAGAGACATGGACAGACATAAATTCTACACCGCTTAGCCTTTATGCACTTTTCATTGTTGAGGAAAAGTATCCATCAAGTGTGACCTAAACTCCATGGGAAATGCCAAATAAGAGACTTCCAGTTGTCTCTTAACCCTTGCTATACATTACACCATCTCAAAAGTAGTTCATTGTTCAAAGTAACAAACCCAGCTGCCAACCCACACATTTTGTAGGTTTAAAAGGAATTGTTCTAATCACTACTTGGTTTGTTTTCAAGTGCTAGCCAAGGTCTCCACTAAAAATAGGCACTTAAACCCAGTCCCCCAACCAAAGATGCCCCATAGTTCGAACCCCCTTCGCAACTACGTTAGCTATTTTGTGTAAAAAAATATACTTCGCAAGAACACGAATGGGAGGATATTGTTTCATACCTGAGTTGTGTCCTCATACTTGCGAATTTGTATCCCTCCACAACTACTTTAGCTTTTTGGTGTAAAAAGAGAAGCAGAATCCTAAGAACCAAAAAAGAGACCAGCTTCCAAACTGTTTCATAAAGCTTAATTGGGAAAATTCCATGGTGCACCGGCTCATTTTTGGTTCATTTTTTCTTTTCCTCTGCTTTCTCAACATCCAAACAGAAACTCAAGAGAAAACGAGGGAAAAGAACGTCACAAGCAAGAAGATCAAAGAACCAGGGAGAGAACGAAAAAAATCTTCAATCGAGTCAAGAAAAAACTAGATTACAGATCTAATAAAATCGAGAAAAACCCAAAGCATAGATAGCTTCAAACAAACTTATCAAAAAAAAAAAAGATCTCCAATCGAGTCAAGAAAAAACTAAATTAAATAAAAAATGGTCAACGAAAGTTGCCCCTCATCCTCGCTCAGGTAGAGATCCTCTGTAGACAGCGATGATGTCCACAAAAAATTAGGGAAAAATCGAGAGAGCCCAAATGAAACAAAAAAACAGAGAGGGAAACATCTTAATACAATGGAGACCAAGCGGAGGAGACGGCTATTGACCTTGGGCTGCGGCAGCGTGACGGTGGTTGAGGAACCAAAGAGACAGTGGCACCAAGTGAGAGTCAGAAAGAAAGAGAGGGGCGATAGGTTGAGGAGCATGTCGTATGAAAAAATTTCTTTGGGGGTTTGAATTTCGCGGAGCCCAGAACCAGTAGCAATCATAAAAGCTGTTGCAAGATTTCTTCCTTTTTGCAGTGAAAAATTAGTCATAATAAGGTTAAAAGTCGCTGCAAATAAGGCTTGCTTGTATTCGAAAATGAGATGAATTGAAATGAGTTTAATTTATTTTTTAATATTATTATTATTTTAAAATTTTAAAAAAATATATTGGAATTTAAAAAATATGTATTGAAATTTAAAAAAGATATATAAAAATTTATATTTTATATAAAAAATTATAAAAATATAATAATAAAATAAAAATAAATTGAGATAACTCATCCCACTTCTCAATCCAACCAATCCCTTAAGTCTCACAAAATGGCACTCCGCCTAAATCGCGAATCTGGGTTAGACAGCAGGAACGAATTTCTGTTTGCTGCAAAAGGTGACTTATTGCAACCATTTTATTTGCAACAAAATAAAAATTATTGTACTAGGTGATTTTCTTTGTAGTGGTACATCATGTTCAAAAAACTATACTATAAAATTTGAACGTAAATAAATATAAAAGTTTTTGCTAAAACATGATGTTCATGAAGATAAACATTAAAATCTGAACATAAATAATTTAAGAGAAACTATAGAAAAATAAAAATTATACCGTGCTCACAGGCTGTAAATATATGCAACCGGAGGTAGATTTCTTCTCTTCGTTAATCTGTCCGTTCTTAGGCCGCATATCGAACTTTTTCTACTATCGAATAGGTATAGAGCGTCTCGTATTTTTAGTGCCTGAAAAGCTTGTAAATTCCGTTTCTTTTTCTTCACGTAGGTTAGCCATCATATCTATCTATCTTATTCCTTATTTCATGCAACGTCCAACCTCTCTCTCTCTCTCTCTCTCTCTCTCCACTTTATCCTAGTTTTTTACATTTTTTTGGTGTGAACCGTAGATCCACCTCTAAAGGTTTTTTTTTTCAGTTTTTAATTTATTTATTTTTACGCCAACAGAGATTTATTTACTTCTTTTCATTATATACCCTTTTAAGACTTATTTCTTAGCCTACTAATATTTTTAATACAGCTATATTTTCTCAGTACACGTACACATCCACGTCGTATTTACCGTATAATTCTTCTCTAACCTCAACTCTTTCAGTAAAACAAAATTTAAAAATTAAATGAGAAAATAAATCTTTCAAACTAGATCAACATTATATAATTGTGATAATGTTTTATTAAAATTAGTAAAGTTATGCAAAAATTCGATTATTATTAACATAAATGGCGTTTAGCAAGTCAAAAATTTTGCTTTTTAATTTGTAAAAATGCCATATTTAATTGAAAAATCCATTCCCATCCCATAAAAATTGAGTTCTATTCCATAAATGACACCTACCCCACGTTTCCTAAACCCAATCTCTCACAACTTCCAAATCCAATCTCAACATCTCATTATAGCTCACGTTTCCTTATTGATTGGCCATGCAGTATACTCTTTTATTTTAAATTCATTACTCCCAGCTAGCTCACATTTAATAAGATTTTGGGTAAAATGAGATATTTTTTTTATTGACGTTAAACGCCGGCAAATGTACATTGAATCACAGGCATGAAAATGAAATCATCAATAAATGACTATTTTTCCATTATTTGTATGAACGCCAGTTATATGAACGTCGCTAAATCCTCTCACTTCACTGACATTTATGTAAATGCAATAAATGTATATTAGTTACCGGCTTGAAACCGAAATGCTGATAAATTACTATTTTTTGGCATATCTATTTTTTGACTATAATATATACGCCGTTAAATCTTTTTTATTTTATTGACGTTTATGTAAACGCCGATAAACATATATTTAATTACCAGCGTAAAAATAAAACGTCAATAAATTTCTATTTTTTCAGCATATTTATAAACGTCAGTAATATAAATGCTGCTAAATCTTCTCTACTTTATCGACATTTATGCAAATGCTAACAAATGTACGTTTAATTATCGGCATGAAGGTATGGTATATGCCGATAATTATTGGCACATAAACAATATGTCAGAAATCACTATTTTTACTGGCATTTATATAAACGTCAGTAATCTTAATGCTGGTAAATGGTCGTTTATATATATATATATATGTTTATATATATAAACATATATATATAAATATATATTTATATATATAAACTTTATAAAGGTATTTGCAAAAAAGTAGAAAGTTGTGACCTTTGGATGTTTATGATGCTGAATTTGATGTTCTAATATAGTAATTTCTCTGGTTCTACTGTCTTAGTTATGACATTATATATATATATACCTTAATATTCCATGGCAAGTATCTTTATACCTGTGTGAGCCTATTACGTAATAGGCTATTACGTAATGCTGGTAAATGGTCGTTTATATATATATATATATATATATATATATGTTTATATATATAAACATATATATATATATAAATATATATTTATATATATAAACTTTATAAAGGTATTTGCAAAAAAGTAGAAAGTTGTGACCTTTGGATGTTTATGATGCTGAATTTGATGTTCTAATATAGTAATTTCTCTGGTTCTACTGTCTTAGTTATGACATTATATATATATATACCTTAATATTCCATGGCAAGTATCTTTATACCTTAAATTCTGTATACAGAATTTTTCATACATCGTAAGGGTTTTATACATCGTAAGGGGTGTGACCTGTGTGCGCGGCTTCCTGAAAAGTCATAAGTGGGGGCCTGGGGGCTAACAATATCATATAAATTAGATTGAAGAGCTATTTGAAATAATTCATTAATGTGTCAAATTTGGTGGTTTGAAGTGCAAATTACTTCAAAACCTTAGAAGTTTGAAGGTGCAGAATTTTCTCTCATTATTTGTCAGTTTATGGAGGAGGTGAATGTACCAATATTGACACTCTAAATTGGCTTATGAAATCGTAGCTTCTAGCCGTAACACTCATAAAGATATTATATATTATAGAAGTGTTCAAGTTTATTTAGTCTTTTGCTTTCTTCCTAAATGGATGTATAACATGTTAATCTAAATGGTTAATTAATAAAGAAATCCCACAAAATAGACAGAATCTTGGAAAGATTGAGATTGGATCTCATAGTGGTAACTTAGTCATCTATTCTGTCCACATCTTTGTTAGGATTCTTATTTTAAGTTTTTGCGATACTTGGTCAACCTAAATTAATATATTTTATTAATATTTCCTTCATCATGTGGTTTCTTCATCATGATCAATATCGGTGGTGACGCAGATGTGCATAGTCTCACATTAATACGTACACGCGAAGTGAAAAGAAATTAGAACATTAGGATCAATTAATAATGGGTGAAGAGAAAAAAGCACATATATACTGGAGAGATCATGATGACATAAATGTTGTTTACTGTTGATCTATTTAACATTTACTTACCAAAAACGAATTAAACTTAAAAATAGATCTAAAAATGTACTGCACGCACGCATGGCGTACGTATAAGCTAAAAGTCTAGTAAATGTTCGTATATATATATATATAAAATAATTCTATTTGCAGTCCATAAATATGGACTGCAATATAATCCATTAGTAAATCACTGTGTTTTACTCTTCTTAAGAAATACTGTGTCTAACAAAGGATCTCCATATGAGTTTTAACTCTCACCAGTGACCAGCCATCGTCCCTTAATCCGAACCATCCAAATTCGTAGCTCTCGTCCCTGCTGCTATCGTCTCCCAAATCCTCACCCATCATTCCCTCAAATCTTTTGGAGCACTTCTTTATGATTTCAACGTCTCGGTTAAAAACTCAATACGTACTCCATAATTTTATATTCCTATGTTTTTCAATTATTCCTTGAAATTCTCATATTTTTGCTCTGCAATTTTCTGAGCTCCTAAAATGGAATTCTCGAATTTTCTATATGGAAATGTTTTGGCATTCCTTAATTTTTTTAGACGTTGATAGCCTCTTCTGGAACGTCCTGACAATAAGTCATCATTCCCTTTTCTTGAAATGCCTCCACCCCTCCCCCCTCCCCCCTCACAAAAAAAAAATCCCAAAACACCTTATAATTTGCCTTCTCTCTTGAAAATAAGGATTTTTTTTTTTCCATTGAGGAAGTAAGGAGGAGTTTGGTTCTATGTGGAGTTACCAAGAGGTTGGTCTTGACTCATTCCTCGTTTCCATGTTGAGCATGAAGGAGTTGACGAGGGCACAATAGATTGAGCATGTAGGAGCTGGAGACTGGTTTGAGGGTGTTTTAGTCAAGTTATTGATAAAGTGAGGGTCTTTTTGCCCATTTTTAATGTAAAGAAATCCAAAAAATTAGATTGTACTTAACACTACTCATATATATATAAGGGTGATGCTGGGGCCGGTCCGGCTGCCCCTAATGTCAAAAATAGCTCCATTTTATCCCCTATAAAAACACAATAAAAAATTTTAAAAAATACCTTAAAAAGACAATAAAAAAATAAATTTAGAAAACATAATAAAAAAAATATAATAAAAAACACAATAAAAAAATAAAATGAAGAAAACATAATTAAAAATATAATAAAAAATACAATAAAAAAATAAAATGAAGATGAATTTTTAAGAGGCGTTCGACCTCAGTCTAGCTTCCGCCGCCACCGGCTACCGTGAGCGTAACGGACCCATTTTGGATTTAAGGTTGTCGGGAGAAGGTGGAAGGTCGTCGGAAGTCGCCGTCACCGGAGGGAGCTGGTCCTGATGGCGTGGATGGTATCGCCCACGGTGGCCGGTGGTGACAAAGACTATTTTTGTTAAGAGGGTCGACGTCCAACTTTTCTCTATATATAATGGGGTCCCAAAACTACTATATATTTAACTACGCATGATGAATGATCGTTTTCATTAATACTGTCATTATATATTAATTAAAAATAATAATATTAGTCCATCATGATGAGATTATATAAGGGATAGATAATGTACGTACGTTATAACCTGCGACATATATATATATATATAATAATGCTATGATCATATATACCAATCAATAATAAACAAGTAGTAATTAGAAGAGAAAATATACGAAGGTGATAATTGGGAAAATAATTACAGTAATCAAACAAATGAGATACGAAAGTATAAGCTAGCTGTAGTACTTGTGAGAATTAAACACTTTGAAGTACTTGAGCCGCGCTCGACCTGATCATACGATACCATGCATGCACCAAATTAAAGCAATTGCAAGCACTTTATATATATATATATATATAGTAAGTGTATATAAACAAAGGAGTAAATTAACAAAAAACCAGATAACTAGATAATTAGAGAAATAATAATCTGAAATATGATGCAAATATGAGGCGGTAGAGCCAACCAAATGCATGTAATGCTATGCAAAAAGATTAAAATAATTAATGAAGATAGTTTTGAACCAAAAGATTCTTCATTTGAATATTAAACTTACACAATTTAAACAGAATTACAAGATTCAAAATTTTGAAGGTTGGGAGCAAAACTTCTTATCAGAGAGAAGGGAAAAATTGCTCTGCCCTCAAATGAAAACTAAGATCCCATTTTATAGATAAAGGAGCCTTTACAAAAGTGAAACCCGGAGTAAATCACGGGCGAAATAGTAAAAGTTAAAAGCAAAAGAAACATAAGTAACTCTGCACCAAGCACCAAAGATGGACTTGTCATTTTGTGCTGTCACTTTTGAAAAAGTTGTATGCACCCAAAGTATTTTGTCTTTTTGTGCCAACAGGTTATCTGATTGGACTACCATTAGGGTTCGCTGAGATCTGGTGGGGAATACTCTCTATCATGTCCATAAATATTGCTATAATTATCAGAAGCGTCTAATTCTTCAGCTGAATCTTCACTATTGTTTTAATCCTCAATGGATTTTTTTAATAGCATCATGCTATTATATTGTCCTTCGATGGATTTTTTCAATAGTTCAATCATATCTCTGTTCTGCTTCTTCTTTGAATCTTTCTTTAAAGAATAGATACTTTTTGTATCTGAGTTTTTCTTCTTTAGCGAAATTGAAGTCTTCTTATTTGAGGAAGTCTTCTTTTTTTGCTTAGAAGATGAACTTGGTGTATCCTTTTCTTTAATTTCAGGAAAATGAAATGTTAACTCTGCTTGTATTTTTGGTGAAGGAAACTCCTCCCGGTCCTTTAAATTAGGAACCAATGATGGAAAGTCTTTCAAAACCTTTGTCACAAGATCTGAAGAGTGCTGAAATTTATCCCAGTATTTGACAAAAAAGCGACGAACAAGAACATCATTGTTTTTCTCGTAAGTCCATTTTAATATCCATGGGATTTTATATCTAGAGCAAAAATGGATTAAGAATGGTAATTTGGCATTCATAGGATCCATCTTTGGTGGAGCAGCTGTTTTAAAATGGGTGAGAACTGGCTGCAAACTCTTAGGATAGATATCTGGAATGGGGCCAAATTGTTGCCACCATTGTTGAAACCATAGTGGAAATTTGATTTTGCATTTCTTGTCAAAATTAAAGAATCAAGAATGCGATAAATCTCGAGTTTAGTAAAAAGGAAAATGGAGCCAAGAATGAATATAATCATGATAATTATATTGAATTGACGTATCCGGTATACTTTTAAGAGTAAGTCCCTTTTGGAAGCTGGGTAGGCAATGTTAGGGTATAAGAGGATTCTGGCTGTGACCCACCGGTATGTGTTACGAAATGCAGCAGAGTAATGTTAGAGACCTAGACTTAGGAAGTACCTGAGTTTTGCTTTAGTCTTTACCAAGATGAGCAGGATATTTAGATCCAGTTCATCAGTTAGTTCCAGATCAGGATTGCCGCCTGATATTATTAATGAAGAAGATTGTGTATTTGAACAAAATGATTTGCTAGATATTGATCGATGGCATATGCCAAAGATTGATTCTGATTCTCTTTATAACAAAATTTGGAAAAAGAAGGTTTTTTTTACAGAATTCAAGGTGAAAACCATTGAGCGCACCTTCGCTATTTCAAAAACCTAAGAAAAATGTCGACTCTTTCAGCATGATGTCATCGTTGATATTAAATAGAAAGGTTTTACTTTCAAGCATATTGCATCTGTTCAAGTTGCCATCAAGCCTCTGATAAGGCGAGGCATTAATGCATCTATTCTTCTTTGTCTGCATGATGGCAGATTTAAGAATTTTGAGGACAGTAAGCTTGGGTTTGTTCAAACTTCCCTAGCTGAAGGTCCAGTACATTTTGATTGTTATCCTGATTTAACTGTTGATTTACATGATAGAAATATTTTGGATGTGTTAACACTTAAAATTTTAACTTATGGTTTTGATATGATTGAAGGCAGTAGACCTCTAGTTTTGGTTTACCACATTTATTATCATTTGATGAAAACTAGCCTTAACCCCTAAGGCTAAGATAAAATCTACTAGAGACCAGACCCTTCTGATGCAGAGTTCTACTTCTAGTGCTCACGTCAAAATACCCAAAATGATATACTGGAGAGATGTTTCTCTTCCAAATGAGTGGATCCATCAAAAGGAACTACCACCAGTAGAGATTGTATCTCAAGATAAAGATCTCGACTTAATTCAGCAATACTTTGACGGCACTGTAAAAATTTCATTTGACAACAATCCCTTGCCAATGAAAGAAGAAATTCTTTCGCAGGCCCTAGATCGTCTTGTTCTTAGAACTCAAGAATTAGTAGAGATGCAAATCTCAAAACATTTTTGGAGGATTCTGCCAAGATAGCAAATCCTACACGTCCAGTGTTTATTCAGGAAATTCCTAAGGGAAAATCCTCTGATTTAAAGCTGAAAGGTGTTTCTTCTAATTCACAAGTTACTTCAGCTTATTACACAACCAAGGATGACATTCCATCATCCAAGGGAAAGGCTAAAAAGGAAGAAATTGAGGTAGAAGATGATTCTTCTACATCGCCGACACCTATGTCACCGATAGTTTCGGATTTAGCTATGAACACACCACCATTACACCCACAATTGATGATGATGTGTAAATCTTTTGAACCTGATATGGTAGCTTTGTTTAATGATTTTAATAGTATGAAAAATCATCCTAAGCGAAAAGCTTATGATGCAAATTTTAGTCTGACTGAAAAGAGACAGGTCAGACAAAAATGGAAAGAATTGATGTATGCTTCAAATAAGCATATTCTTTTCTTTGATTTCCTTGAAAATCATTATGATTTAAAAGATTATTCTTTAAATGTTTTAAAGACCAGTTTTATAAAAGCTGAAGACAAAATTGTTGTAAAAAGCAGTCATCCCCCACTTGAAACCATTTTGATTTCAGTACAGAGAGCTGAGGTTAAAGTTTCACCTTTTAAGGTTCTAGCTGCCAAAGATCCTAAGTTTCCTCAAATTCCCTTGGAAACAAGAAAGATCATCGAGCAAAATAATTTTGTCAACACTGCCCTCCATACAATAGGTCAACAATTGGACCGTATTGAGGACAAGGTTGAAAAACCCATTTTTGAAAAAACTTCAGCTAGTTTTTCAAAACCTTTTGAAAAACCTTTAATTATTTTACTAGAGAACATGCAAAAGACTGATAATGCCAGTACTTTGGATAAAATTGATCAAATGCTATCTCAAATTAAGTTAGAAAAAACCCTCCACTAATGCTCTGGATAAAAGTGGCCAAGAGGTTGATTCTGATTTTATTGAAGTGTATACAGATGATTCTTCGGTAGATGATTCTGTCATTAATGACGATTTTAAAACATGTTCATTAGAGAAACCTGAAATAGCCAACTTACTTCTACTAGACCTACGAGTTTTATGAAGAACTGGTTTACCAGGCTTACTCCACCAAATTTACAAATTGAAGAACGCATATTTCAAAATCAGTTTTTAGCTAGTGTTGACAGGATTTATGAGTGGAATATTGATGGATAGTCTAAACAATAAATCCTCAATACTCTGCAAAAAATGTCCATGGTCGCCGATGTTTATGTTAATAATAATATCTTGCAACCAAATATTGTCAAGATGTTAGTATCTGGTTTTACAGGCATGCTTAGTTCTTGGTGGGACAAACATCTCACTGAAGAAGCGAGACAAAAGATTCAATTTGCTATTAAGTAAAATGATGATGAAACGCCTGTTTTTGATACCACCATAGGACGAGGAATCTCTGATGGTGTTAAAACTTTGATTTACACGATTATTAAGCATTTTATTGGAACCCCTTCCAATATTACTAATCGTGTTTCTGATTATTTGAATAATTTAAGATGTTCCAACATGTCAGATTATAATTGGTATGAAAGTATTTTTATGTCTCGTATTTTGCAACGAGATGATTCTGATAAGCCTTACTGAAAAGAGAAATTTATTGATGGTCTTCCTCATTTGTTTGCTCTAAAGGTTAAGGACTCACTACTTGATTCTACCGGCAGACTTGATTACGATAGTTATACCTACGAGGATATTACTAGAGTAATAAAGAAACTCGATATCAGTATGTGCAATGATCAAAAACTTATCAATCAACAGATGAAAGATAGAAAGAGAGCCAAATATGAGATGAGAAATTTCTGTTAGCAATTTGGCCTCTCTCCTATCGCTCCATCTCGAGAAAAGAGAAAGCATTTTAAAAAGGTTTTCAAAAAACCTCATGGGGAAAACAGGAGAAAAACCCGTGATGAAATGTACAAAAAACCTTTCATAAAAAATTTTTGCATAAAAAATCTTTGAAAAACCCTTCTAAAGGGACATGTTTTAACTGCGGCAAAAAAGGACATTATGCTGATAAATGTCCTAATCCAAAAAAACCCAGTAAGTTAAAAAATACAAGCTTAATGCCTTGAATATTGGTGAAGATGACTAGCAAGAACTGTTTCACCTCCTTGAAAATAGTAATTCATCTTCTGACCAAGATGAACTCAGCTCTAGTAATTCAGAATATCACTCAGAGGCTGAACCATTTAATCCAGCAATGATTAAGCTTGGCTGCAATTGCAATGGTTCTTGTTGAACTCCAGAGTTAAGACAATTAATGTTTTAACTAAAGAGGAAGAACAAGAGAACCTCATTTTCACTTTGATTTCTCAAGTTGAGAATATTGAGCTAAAAGAGAATTATCTCAACCAGCTCAAGAAGACTATGACTCGTAGAGAGCCGTCTACTTCTCAAGAGAAAATCAGTTTTCAAGAAACATTAAGACATTTTGATAAGAAACCGAAAACTGTTTCAACAAATGATTTAGAGCATGAAATTTCTTTAATCAAGAAAGAGGTTGTTGAACTCAAGACTGAGATTAACTCTCTCAAACTTGAAAATTCATGTTTCAAACAAGATTTGATTTCTTTAAAAATTGAACAATATTTTGATCAAGCATGTCCTTCCGATAATGAGGAAACAAAAGTCCCAGACTATGGTGAATCCTCCGAACCTCCCAAGGCCATTTGTTTGCTTAAACAACCTATGCCTACCAAATGGTATTCTAAGGTTGAAATTTTTGTTTGTCATGAATTTTCTTTTTATGTTATTGCTTTAATTGATTCGGGCTCGGATTTTAATTGCATCCGTGAAGGCTTAGTTCCTACTAAATACTTCGAAAAATCCTCTGAGAAACTCTCAGCGGCAAATGGCTCTAAGATGAAAATCAATTATGAGCTCAACAATGCCCATGTTTGTCAAGATAATGTCTGTTTCAGGATTCCGTTTGTTCTGGTTAAAAACATGACTTGGGATGTTATTTTAGGAATGCCTTTTATAAATTCCATATGTCCCTTTCTGACTGAAAAAGATGGGATTACTACTGATCCCTTCGGATAGAAAGTGAAGTTTAAATTTGCTTCCAAATTTGAAGCCAATACGTCAAAAAGGAAAATATCTTTAATTTCTGCAAAGACTAATCATTTGAATTTCCTTTAACAAGAAGTGAGATTTAAAAAGATTTCTGAGCATTTGTCTGATCCATTACTTCAATCAAAAATTGATGATTTTCATAAAAAAAATTGATTTTTGATATTTGCTCTGATCTTCTAAATGCTTTTTGGAATTGGAAAAAATATGAAGTTTCTTTACCTTATATTAAAAATTTTTGTGAAAAAAATATTCCAACTAAGGCTCAACCTATTCAAATGAATAGTAAGACTTTGGAATTTTGCAAAAAAGAAATTGCTGATCTTCTTCAGAAAAGTCTTATCAGGCATAGTAAGTTACCTTGGTCATTTGCTGCATTCTATGTCTAGAAAAATGCTGAGATTGAGTGTGGAACACTCTGTTTAGTCATAAATTACAAACCTTTGAACAAAGTGCTGGAATGGATTAGATACCCTATTTCCAACAAAAATGACTTAGTTCATAGGCTTAGTGATGCAGTTATTTTTTTCAAGTTTGACCTTAAGTCTAGATTTTGGCAGATCCAAATTAGGGAACCTGACCGATATAAGACTGCTTTCAATACTCCTTTTGGTTACTATGAGTGGAACGTGATGCCATTTGGGCTAAAAAATGCTCCTAGTGAATTCCAGAACATCATGAATGATATTTTTAATAGTTTTACCCAATTTACTATTGTTTATATTGATGATGCTTTAATCTTTTCAAAATCCATTGATGATCACTAGAAATATTTGTCGACTTTTCTTGATATCATTCGACATAATGGTCTAGTGATTTTTGCTAAAAATATTAATTATTCCAAACCAAGATTAGATTCCTTGGTTATGATATTTCTGAAGGAAAAATCAAGCCAATTCAAAGAGCTATTGAATTTGCTAACAAATTCCCTGATACCATTCTAGATAAAACTCAGTTCCAAAGATTTCTTAATTCGCTGAATTACATTACAGATTTTTATAAGGACATGAGAAAACAATGTCGTCATCTCTTTGAGAGACTTCGACTCAGTCCCCCTCCGTGGACCGATATCCACACCAATTTGATTAGGCAAACCAAGGCATATGTCAAAACTCTTCCATACCTTGGGATACTTAATTCTGATTCTTTTAAAATTGTCAAAACTGATGCATCTGACATAGGTTATGGTGGCATTCTGAAACAAGTTGTTTCACCAGGTTCATCTGAACAAATTGTTCGATTCCATTCAGTAACCTGGAATCATGCACAGCATAATTATAGTAATATTAAAAAAGAAATATTATCTATAGTACTATGCATTTCTAAATTTCAAAGTGATCTACTCAATCAAAAATTTATTTTAAGAATTGATTGTAAAAGCGCTAAATATGTTTTAGAAAAAGAGGTTTAAAATATTGCATCCAAACATATTTTTTCACGTTGGCAAGCTATCTTAAGTGTTTTGTATTTTGATATTGAATATATTAAAGGATCTGAAAATTCGATCCCTGATTTTCTTACCTGTGAATTTTTGCAGAGAAAATGAGTAAGAAAAAGAAGCCAGAGAGTTCCCAGAGGCCCCTGCCTCTCCCTGCTCCTCTGTCTTCATTATTTCTGCCAATAGTATCTTCCCCACTGGAAGTTACTAACAGATGCACTGCTCTAGGAACGATACCTAGACCAGAAAACCCCAGTTCTTTTCCTTCGGCATTAACCATGCCACATGATCCCTTGTCTAATCCTTTGGCATTAGCAAGACCCAGATTGCCTTCTGCTTTCAAAACAGAAA
Organism: Platycarya strobilacea; assembly: GCA_036898215.1. Classification (NCBI taxonomy): domain Eukaryota; kingdom Viridiplantae; phylum Streptophyta; class Magnoliopsida; order Fagales; family Juglandaceae; genus Platycarya; species Platycarya strobilacea. The sequence goes on along the minus strand of CM072549.1, from coordinate 29,272,996 downwards.
AATTATCAGAAAAATTATTTTCAAAATCTGTTTTACATCGAAAATTCGATAGATACAGATCCTTTCAAAATAGCTTTTCATTATTTTTCCCCAGGTTGGCATTGGATTCCTAGGAATCCAACTAAAGATCTGAAATTTTATCTTTCGATATTGTCTCACACTGGGTCAATATCCCTAAAACCAATCTACGACAAAGTAGATCCTTCAAAAATCTTTTCCCACAACTGTTATCTAGTCAGTGTTATGACCCAACAGGAATGGGGAACCAATCTGAATACTCTTAAAAGTATACCAGATACGTCAATCAATATAATTATCATGATTATATTGATTCTTGACTCCATTTTCCTTTTTACCAAACTCCAAATTTATCGCATTCTTGGTTCTTTAATTTTGACAAGAAATGCAAAACCAAATTTCCACTATGGTTTCAACAATAGTGGCAACAATTTGGCCCCATTCCAAATATCTATCTTGAGAGTTTATAGCTAGTTCTCACCCATTTTAAAACAGCTGCTCCACCAAAGATGGATCCTATGAATGCCAAATTACCATTCTTAATCCATTTTTGCTCTAGATATAAAATCCCATGGATATTAAAATGGACTTACGAGAAAAACAATGATGTTCTTGTTCGTCACTTTTTTGTCAAATATTGGGATAAATTTCAGCACTCTCCAGATCTTGTGACAAAGGTTTTTTTCCATCACTGGTTCCTAATTTAAAGGACTGGAAGGAGTTTCCTTCACCAATAACACAAGCACAGTTAACATTTCTTTTTCCTAAAATTAAAGAAAAGGATACACCAAGTTCATCTTCTAAGCAAAAGAAGAAGACTTCCTCAAATAAAAAGACTTCAATTTCGCCAAAGAAGAAAGATTCAGATACAGAAAGTCCATCTTCTTCAAAGAAAGATTTCAAGAAGAAGCAGAATAGAGATATGATTGAACTATTGAAAAAATCCATCGAAGGACAACATAATAACATGATGCTATTAAAAAATCCATTGTGTGACGACCCCAAAATTATTGTACTTTATTTTATTTAATTATACACATATGGCTTGGTGACTTAGGCAAATTAGTGGCTAAAGCCTTAAGAAGATGGACTTAGGAGTTCAAGGGCCTTAAGGCCATGGCATGAGTTTTGGGCCTAAGTGGGGGAGAGACAATCCCATGGGTCCATGAAAAAGAGCCCATTAGTCAACCCAAGCCCAAGCTTGATGACACATGTCAAGCTAGGAAGAGTTTAGTAATTTGAGTCAAAACTAGTAGTTGAGAGAAGAAAATGCTAGTAGGTGAGCTAGTTGACTAGTTGTTTTGTTGAAAGAAGAAAGGAAAAGACATGAGTGGAATCTTCCATCTTTTCCTACCTAGATGAGTGTGTGAGGTGTAGGATTTTGCCAAATAAGTCAACATAGGATCCTACCATATCTAGTAAAATGATGTGAAAAAAGACTTGAGAAGATTTGGAAATGAAAAAGGAATGGAGGGTTTCGGTGGGGAGGCTTGGTCGAATAGCCTTAGGGCTTTTTCACCTAAACTTTTCCAAATCTAGAGGAAAGGACATGAATAATTTGTGTAGGATTGGTGTAAGATTGGATATACATGAGGTGTAAGAAGAAGTGACATGGGATGGGATATGATGGAACAAAAAGTGGAAGGAAAGGGATGAGGGTTTCAGACATGCCTTAGCCGAATCCCCTCCCCCCTTATTTGACTTGCTTTTGCCACCAAATCTAGATGATGATTTTTGTAAGAGTGACATGACAAGCTTGTGTAAGATGTGAGGTGATTGGTTGATGGAAGAAGCATGTGACAAAATAGGAAGGAGAGTGAGATGAAGAGAGGTTTCGGATGGAGGAGGGAGAATCTGAAATCCCTTTGGGTGTTTTCCCAAAAATGGATTCCCAAATCCATTTGAGTGACATGTGAAGGGATTGTTGGGGAGTCAAAAGAGGATGTGAGGTGATGGAAATGGATTGAAACCCTAGGATGTGTGGCCGGCCATGAGGAAAGAAAAATGAGAGCAAATCTCCAAACCTAGGATAGGATAGATTAGGGTTGAAGTGATCAAGTGATGGGAGTCCCTCAAGGGTCTTTCAAGCCTATCACAAGTCACTCAAACATAGGGGAATGAGTAGCCTTGGAGCTAGCAAAATTCCTTGGCCGAATGGCCTAGTTCCCTCACCCTTTTGGCTTGCACATTTCAGATACACACACACATCTCTCATTTTTGCACCTCACGACACCCTCCTCATTTCTCTCCACTTTGTTTCACTTCTTTTCACCACTTAGACATCTAAACACTCCAAGTTAAGAAGAAGAAGGAGTTAGTGTTTGTGGAAGAAGAAGAAACCTAGAAGAGGTAAGTAACCTAGTTACTTTGAAATGAAACCTAAAAGCATGAAAGAGAACCTTATGTTCATACCTTTCAAAAAGGAAACCTTTCTTTTGAAAATGATAAACTTTTAGCATGATCTAACTAATTATTTCTTTTATTTTCAGAAGTTATATAAGCTAGCTAGGAAGACTGGTAAGTATATCCTTACTTTGCCTTTAGCATTTTTTGTATATTTTGGAGTAAATGTGCTTGAATGTGTGTATATGTTTGAATATACTTGTATGGTTTGGTTACTTGCCTAGAAATACCATGATGAAAATTTGAGAGTAGAAATGTCATTTTACTTAGGATCCATGTGTAGGACTTATAATTTTGTTGATTAAAGAGTTATGAGATGAATGATGATCTTGGTAGTTTGATGAGGAAAAGCATGAAAGCATGAAGTTGTTAGGTTAGTCGAGTATTGGTGAGTGATTACGCCCAAAGAATAACGCGGTCGTTTGTAGTATAGCTTTGGGGTGTCGATTCCACAGGGAGATGGATTGAGAAATTGAAGAACAGTAATGAAATTAACAAAAAGATTAAATGAGTGTGATAAGTAAATTTTAGAGTGTGACGTAAATTAAAACTAAATGAGTAATTTGAACAGTATAAAAATGAGACGAAAAGTAAAGCGTAGGGAATTCCTTGTGTATTTGTGGTATTCAAATTTATTCTTAATTCATTGATAACTCAATTAAGAATTCTATGTCCAAATTCTTAATCGGAAGATATAACATTAATAACCAAAATTTAAATCACATGTAACTCTTTAAAAAATCATTCTTCGCGCTTAACTCTCATAAATTGTTATCGATATTGAGAAAATCCAACGACGACAATATACCCAAGAGGCGATATTGCAGCAGAGAATTAAATCAATATAGACAATCAATTGCTCCAAACATAATTATAGAACTAATTCAATCAATAGAAAAAGCATGACTGAATCTATAAACGAAATAGATTCTATAATTATTTGAAGACGAAAAAAAACATCACAAATAAATTGAGAATAATAGAACAAAAGAGTTTTAATATTTAAAAACCAAATATATGAATCAAAAATAAATTACAAACCCCATCACATACACAAGTTCATCCCTAGCCCTCCTTGAGAATTTAGTTACACATATTGAAAATATGCAACCAAAATTCTCCAAGGGATAATATGGAAGAGCCAACCATTATTTTCTTCTCTCTTCTTTGGTTTTTCTTTTCTTTTCTCAAGCTCTCAAAATAATGGCTCTTCCAAAGCATCCTCCCACACTAAGCATTCTCCCACACTAAGCATTGTCCTAGAACACACACCCCTCCCTTCTATTTATAAGCATCCTTCATGCAAGTTGTCATGACAAAATCATCACAATTTCAACTTGTTTTGCCATGTGCCATTCTTGAATCCAAGTGATTTGTGAGTTGTCATTTTGATCATTTGTTTTCCCACCATGCATGAGCTGGATTTTGCTTGTAGGTTGAGTGTTTCAATTTTGCTTCTCTATCTATTAGTTGTCTTGTATGACTTAATATCTTGTGGTCAAATAATTTGTCTTGAAGAAACTTGAGTGCACTTCATCTTGTATCTGAATTGATCATTGAATTTCCAAGTTGGTGTAGGAGTGCTTGCTAGAAAATATTATGATAACATTTGGATTTGATGCAAGTGGCTGAAAAATATCCAGGAACGTCAAGTGCAGGTGCGTCCACTTGATGGTCGATTTTGTCTTAGATTGAGTGGATATCTCTTCAAACACAAAACATAAAAGTTATAGATATTTCTCTTGCGGTTCTAGATCATCTTGAATCAGCTCAATCGGAGATTGGATGAGAGAGTTATGCCCATTTTACGAAAAGATGTCAGAACTGTCTGAAATTCCGCAATTATCTTCATTTGCTCCTAATGTCTCCATTTGTGTCCTAAATCAAAATATAAGAATAATGAGTATATTTAGGCATCAAATAAGAATAAAGTTTTAAACATTAAGAGAGGAAAATATGGCATTTTATATTCTCATCAATATATTAAATCATGCTTATATCTATCTCAAGATAAATGACCATTAATTTTATTAACATGAGTTATATCCATTGTTTTCTCATTTCTTTTAGTATTTAAATAGAGTATTTAGAGTGCATTTTTGTGCACTCATCACACCCCCCAACTTACTCATTGCTAGTCCCTAGCAATTTTCATGCAAAATGATGAGAAAGACCAAAGAAAATCACACATAAGGGCCATCAAGACACATTTTTCAAATTTACATCTCAAAACAATCTTAGAAATTCAATAACCCTTTCACAAGTAATTCAAATATAGCAATCCACAGAGTGTGTATGTGTTCCAAACTATTTTTATCAGATCAGAGGTTTCGACACATGCAAAATTAGAATATCTTAAGCAAAAAGGTTCAACTCCATAACTCACGGGTATAGAAGTGTTTCATGTATGGGTTCTCTCTATGGAGTTGACAAAGGTGTACATTTACTCTCATGGAAATTTAGCCAATTATATATAAGTAACAAGTAAACATTGATCTTATGATAGGAATACTAACAAATGAGATTTCCACCATTCTTTCCACAAGCATACTTAGGATCGGAAAAATCAACACAAAGGGTTGTAATGTGGTTTAGGGTTGGGGTTCATAAGAAGAAAAGGTGAAGAGGTTTCAAAAACTTCCAAGTATACACAAAAGGGAATCTGTTAAGTTTTTCAGTAGACTATATTTTCCTTTTGATGTACTTTTCAATTTTTTAGATTTTTGACTAAGTACACTTTTCCATCTTCTTTTGCCACTGGTGTATTCGCAATTTGATGAACTCTTTCATAAATTATTTGATGGACACATCTAGCACCATGCCATTTTTGTCATGGTTTTCTTTTTTTCTTTTTTTTTTTTTTTCAAATGATAATTTCACACCTAGTACACACTTGGAAGTAAAATGGTAGGAAAATATAGTGTATAAGCTATACTCCAATGTGGAGAGGTATGGATGATATAGATATGAAAAGAAAAGGCCATATGTGTATATTGGCTCAAAATTGGCTGCTAGGGATCTATGATGAAAAGGTTCAGCTTGAAAGGCTCAGACGTTAATCCTAAGTTGACTTTCGTCATATCCCAAGTATATCCAGCATCTTACCACAAACCATGTAATGATATTCTCAAAAGAAGTGTCAAATTCAACAGATCAATGGATACTTATCACAATTTCTATATTTGTAAGCTCTCAATTCTCACAAAATTCACATGAATACTTGAGCAAAATAATTCTTTAGTTACATGTGTCAAATCACCATATTATCACAAAATTTGGAGAAGTGCATAAATGGTTCTGTGGATGCTTTAGCAAAATGATTTAAGATGGGTTTGTTGAATTCACCAAGATGATTATGAATGAGCATGAGTATCATGTGTGAAAAGATGCCTGTGTGAAAAAAATTTAACAATTTTTTATATATTGATTGAAATATGCCACAGAGTTTAAATAACAGATTTGTATTTCCACCCCCCAACTTAAATGAAACATTGTCCTCAATGTTTAATAATCAAAATTGGATGGGGAGTAACTAAAAAGGGTAGGATACACCTGATGTGTGATGTAGATAGCTCGCTAAGCGTCAAAAGTAGTGATCTGAAATGACAAAATGATACTATCCTGCAAACAAAAATAAAAAAAACAGTAGTAAATAAAAATAAAACAAAACAAATAAGATGATAATAATAATAATAATTATTGTTGCATGCTGTGGTCAAAGTTGGTAGACCAAGTTTACAACAGGACTATCTTCCACTTCTTGAACTATTCCTCCTGGGTCAAAAACGAAACGCTTATTTGCCCAATAAACTCGGTGCTCGAACTTCACAGGTGGGTGGCAAGGTTTAAGATTAACTTTGGTTACTTGCCCACTTGAAGGAATCTGTTTTTTATTTTTCTCAAGAAACTCCTCAAACTTCGGTTGCCAAGCCCGTGTGCTATAATCTTGAGTATTGTCAAAAATTGCACAAATATTAGCTACATCAGATGAATCACTGATAGGATTATACTCAAAATCAACAATAAAATTCTCAAGGGGATCAGAATCATGAGTTGTGAAAACTTCCCTGTCTATGAGTGAGTCAATCATATATATCTGCTGGCACTCGTGATTCTTCACAGTTTCTTGTGCCATATGTTGACCATGAGGTACAGACTGAGCTTGAGAAGGGAACTTACCTTGCTCATTTACACTCAAGAAACTCGTTATTTTAGACACCTGGCTCTTTATCTCCTTTTGTTCTTCAACAACCTGCATAATTAAAGACTCAAAATTTTGGTTAGTCTTACCCTGTACTTCAATAAATGCATGCAAAGTGTCTTCTAAAGAATTTCTAGAAGATTGAGGTGCATGGTATGGTGCAGGATATGATCTAGAAGGTTGTGCAGGCTGTGCAGGCTGTTGGTTTTCAGACTTCCAGCTGAAGTTGGGGTGATTATGCCATCCTCTCATGTTAGCATGTGTAGGACAGTCTTGGGCATGATAATCTACCCCACCACAGACAACACATGGTTCAAAAGAGTCTGCTTGATTAGCCATGTGTGTTAGCTTTGAGTTTCTTATCTTTAACAACTCTATTTCTCTTGTAAGCATTTCAACCTTGGCTTTTAGATTATCTTCCTCCCTGAGATGGTAAATACCACCACTCAAGTTTCCTGTAGGTCGTGACCTGTTTGTGCTATCAGTAGCACTAGGTCCAGTCCAAGTATGAGCTTTTTCAGCAAGCTCATTGAGGTACTCTATGGCCTCATCGGGATTTTTTTGTAAAAATTCTCCATTGCACATCATTTCCACGAATTGACGTTCCCTGGGCGTAAGGCCTTCATAGAAATAACTCACTAAGCGCCAATTCTCATATCCATGGTGGGGACACATACTCAGTAATTCTTTAAATTTTTCCCAAGACTGGTACAAAGTCTCACTATCCTTTTGTGCAAAGGTAGAGATTTGTCTTTTTAAAGCATTGGTCTTATGTTGGGGAAAGTATTTATTGAAAAACACTTGAGTCATCTCACTCCATGTTCCAATAGACCGTGGTCTTAGTGAGTACAACCAACTCTTAGCTTTATCTTTCAAAGAAAAAGGAAAAAACTTTAGTCTTACCGTGTCGTCAGTGGTATTTTGACTGTGGAATGTTGCAACTACTTCCTCAAATTCCCTAATATGAACATAGGGGTTTTCATTTTCAAGACCATGGAAAGTCGGAAGTAATTGTATCATTCCCGTTTTAAAATCTACATGACGAACATTAGGTGAGAACATAATACAGGATGGTGTGGCTGTTCGTGCGGGATGAAGATAATCTTGGAGGGTTCTAACAGGTTGGTCCACGTGTTCACTCATCGCGTCAGAATTGGAAGAATTATCAAACAAGCGATTAGAAAAATTAGATTCTGAATTTGATTCTAGCACGGGTCTACTAGCAAACCGTCCAAAAGCGTCTCTGTACCGTCTCCCCGGCAACGGCGCCAAAATTTGATTACGCCCAAATAATAACGCGGTCGTTTGCAGTATAGCTTTGGGGTGTCGATTCCACAGGGAGATGGATTGAGAAATTGAAGAACAGTAATGAAATTAACAAAAAGATTAAATGAGTGTGATAAGTAAATTTTAGAGTGTGACGTAAATTAAAACTAAATGAGTAATTTGAACAGTATAAAAATGAGACGAAAAGTAAAGCGTAGGGAATTCCTTGTGTATTTGTGGTATTCAAATTTATTCTTAATTCATTGATAACTCAATTAAGAATTCTATGTCCAAATTCTTAATCGGAAGATATAACATTAATAACCAAAATTTAAATCACATGTAACTCTTTAAAAAATCATTCTTCGCGCTTAACTCTCATAAATTGTTATCGATATTGAGAAAATCCAACGACGACAATATACCCAAGAGGCGATATTGCAGCAGAGAATTAAATCAATATAGACAATCAATTGCTCCAAACATAATTATAGAACTAATTCAATCAATAGAAAAAGCATGACTGAATCTATAAACGAAATAGATTCTATAATTATTTGAAGACGAAAAAAAAAATCACAAATAAATTGAGAATAATAGAACAAAAGAGTTTTAATATTTAAAAACCAAATATATGAATCAAAAATAAATTACAAACCCCATCACATACACAAGTTCATCCCTAGCCCTCCTTGAGAATTTAGTTACACATATTGAAAATATGCAACCAAAATTCTCCAAAGGATAATATGGAAGAGCCAACCATTATTTTCTTCTCTCTTCTTTGGTTTTTCTTTTCTTTTCTCAAGCTCTCAAAATAATGGCTCTTCCAAAGCATCCTCCCACACTAAGCATTCTCCCACACTAAGCATTGTCCTAGAACACACACCCCTCCCTTCTATTTATAAGCATCCTTCATGCAAGTTGTCATGACAAAATCATCACAATTTCAACTTGTTTTGCCATGTGCCATTCTTGAATCCAAGTGATTTGTGAGTTGTCATTTTGATCATTTGTTTTCCCACCATGCATGAGCTGGATTTTGCTTGTAGGTTGAGTGTTTCAATTTTGCTTCTCTATCTATTAGTTGTCTTGTATGACTTAATATCTTGTGGTCAAATAATTTGTCTTGAAGAAACTTGAGTGCACTTCATCTTGTATCTGAATTGATCATTGAATTTCCAAGTTGGTGTAGGAGTGCTTGCTAGAAAATATTATGATAACATTTGGATTTGATGCAAGTGGCTGAAAAATATCCAGGAACGTCAAGTGCAGGTGCGTCCACTTGATGGTCGATTTTGTCTTAGATTGAGTGGATATCTCTTCAAACACAAAACATAAAAGTTATAGATATTTCTCTTGCAGTTCTAGATCATCTTGAATCAGCTCAATCGGAGATTGGATGAGAGAGTTATGCCCATTTTACGAAAAGATGTCAGAACTGTCTGAAATTCCGCAATTATCTTCATTTGCTCCTAATGTCTCCATTTGTGTCCTAAATCAAAATATAAGAATAATGAGTATATTTAGGCATCAAATAAGAATAAAGTTTTAAACATTAAGAGAGGAAAATATGGCATTTTATATTCTCATCAATATATTAAATCATGCTTATATCTATCTCAAGATAAATGACCATTAATTTTATTAACATGAGTTATATCCATTGTTTTCTCATTTCTTTTAGTATTTAAATAGAGTATTTAGAGTGCATTTTTGTGCACTCATCAGTGAGTATGAGATATATGCATATATGTTAATGGGAGAAGTATCGTGATTTTAGTTATAAATATCTTGCCTATAGAAATGCCATGCTAGGATGAATATGGATAAAGCATTGATGGAAAATAGTTATATTGATCTTGGAAGATATTGACGTCATTATTGCTTGATGATTATAAAAATGCATGCTTGTGGAGTTATGTTTTGGAGGAACTTCTTGAAGTGGAAATCTTGAAGTTTTAATTCCTTATTTATTTAATATTCGTGTTTGGATGTTTTGGAGAAGTAGAAGTATGTATATTGGGAGAATGACATGTATCACATAGAGTATTCAAGTAAAAGCCTAGTTTGAACGGCTAAGAAAAGAAAATACAAAGTTTGAGGGCTATATAGGTTTCGGGTTTGACCCTTATAGGGCTAGGAAATTGTTTTAAATTTTTGAACTAAGGCTAGATGGTGTTAGGGAGATCAATGGAAGAAGAGAGCATCAATGGGAGACAAGGTAGGGTCTCAGCCCAAACCCTAGGGGTGAAAGCCGAGCAACCCACTTCCCCCTAATGCATCTGTTTTGGTGTTTTCACATGAGTATGAGTTTAGAGAATAAGGTTTCGAAGGAAAAATGACCAAATGTGTGTATTCGAGTTCACCTCGAGTTTTGCATTCACAAAGTCAAAAGTTGCATGTCCCATGCATAAGCACGAAAACCTATGTTTTGAGAAAAGTATGTTTTTGAAAGAAATAAATTAAAAGTTTTCGAAGAACACTAAAGGCTGGGACGGGGAAGTGTCCCAAAGTGATGAATAGCGTGAAAGGGCACGAAACGTAGTCACCTAGGTTGACTTGGTCGCCGGGTGTGACGGTAACTAGCGGGGAGCACACGGTGCATAGGAGAACCGTGAGGTGTCCAAAATAAGAAGTCATGGCGAAAAGAAAAGGGCCTTCAGGCCATATATGATATGATATGATAAGTGGCGTCTAAGATAAGAAAAGATGAAAAGTTTTTGAACAAAGTGTCTTTCGAAAGAATATGCATTAAAAAAACTTTGCTATGCGATTTGAACAAGCATGTTTTGGAAATTGAGAAAAGGAAAAGAAAGATGAATTTTTGTCACGAGTATATGCATCAGTCTAAGCATAAGTCCCATGTTAGTGCATATATAAGAAATTTTGTTTGTTATTCACTTGATTATATGCCTAAAATGCTTCTGTCAAAGTATAGATGTACTTGCTGAGATTTCTCCCGAAATCTCACCCCACTCTTCATATCCCTACTATCCTTCCTTCTTGGGAACGGTAGAAGTACTTGCAGGTGAGGATAGATCAGATGGGTACGACCTCGGTGATGACGCCTCGAACCCTCGAGGGTCCGATTGAGGCCGCCCTTAGGGGGCCAGTGACTCTTGACCGCCCGGGTCAGTGGGAGGTGTTGTCACTGAAGGTAACTATGTACAATTCTGTTGGTCTATACCCTTCGGGGTGTTGTTTAGTACTAGGAGTTGATGAGTCCCTTCACTTGGGGCATATTTTTGGAATGCTTTCTAGGGCGATATGGGACGTAGGCCTAGCCTGGATTTGGATCGGCTTCGCTGGGGCTCGAACTTTAAGAAAGTGAAGAAGGAACTTGTCAGATGAACATATGGGCAATGTTAAGACCCATATTGTATTTTGATGCCCTATATTAATGATTTTGGTATAGTCTTCCCACATGTGAGAAGCACTATTTTGGCTTCTTGGACAAGTTATGTAATGAATAAATCTGGCTATGTTTAATATTATGTGTGGGATCCATAGCGTAACCATGTGATGCATGTTATAGAAGGCTTGGCCTTTTTATTTTCGTTGCAATAATCTTTACTTGACATTTTCAAAAAAAAAAAAAACAACGTAAACGTATGATATGACAAGGGGTAAACCTCCTTTTGTTGTTTGTTCCCGACGCTTCTATTCACGTGCAATTCCAAGCGTGGGTTGGGGCGTCGATACATTGAGGATCAAAACAATAGTGAAGATTCAGCTGAAGAATCAGACGCTTCTGATAATTACAGCAATATTTTTGGACATGACAGAGAGTATTCCCTGCCTGATCTTGGAGAACCCTAATGGCAGTCCAATTAGATAACCTGTCGGCACAAGAAGACAAAATACTTTCGGCGCAGACAACTTTTTCAAAAGTGACAGCACAAAATGACAAGTCCATCTTTGGCGCTTGGTGTAGAGTTACTTTTATTTCTTTTGCTTTATACTTTTACTATTTTGCCCGTGATTTACTCCGGATTTCACTTTTGTAAAGGCTCATTCATCTATAAAAGGAGATCTTAGTTTTCATTTGAGGGCAGAGCATTTTTCCCTTCTCTCTGATAAGAAGTTTTGCTCCCAACCTTCAAAATTTCGAATCTTGTAATTTTGTTTAAATTGTGTAAGTTTAATATTCAAATGAAGAATCTTTTGGTTCAAAGCTATCTTCATTAATTATTTTAATCTTATTGCATAGCATTATATGTATTTGGTCAGCTCTGCCGCCTCATATCTGTATCATATATCAGATTATTGTTTCTCTAATTATCCAGTTGTCTGGTCCTCCAGTTATCTGGTCCTTTGTTAATTTAGTCCTTTGTTTATTTACACTTACTTCCGCGTTTGTGGTATCAGAGCCTTCACAGATGCTATGCCAACCAAATGGTATTCTAAGGTTGAAATTGTTGTTTGCCATGAATTTTCTTTTTCTGTTATTACTTTAATTGACTCAGGCTCGGATCTTAATTGTATCCATGAAGGCTTAGTTCCTATTAAGTACTTCGAAAAATCCTCTGAGAAACTCTTAGCGGCAAATGGCTCTAAGATGAAAATCAATTATGAGCTCAACAATACCTATGTTTGTTAAGATAATGTTTGTTTTAGAATTCCGTCTGTTTTGGTTAACAACATGACTTGGGATGTTATTTTAGGAATGCCTTTTATAAATTCCAAGTGTCCCTTTCTGACTGAAAAAGATGGAATTACTACTAACGAAAAATCTTGTTTTAACGGAAAATTTTATTTTTCTATTAAAGTTAACAATTTCCATCCATTTTTGTTAAAATAAATATTGCATTTAATGAGAAATATTATTTTAAATATAATTCATTAATTCCATTAATCACCCAAATAATGTTCTTGACATTAAATTTAATTACACCACTTCAATTTTCTATAACGATAAATTTTTCATTTAAAACTTTTTTTTTATGTAAAATAAATATAGAATAATAATAATAGTATAAAGTGATATAATAATAGTATAGAATATATAACAATATATATAAATAAGCCATTTATAACAATATAACAATGCAATCCTCACTTAGAGATGTTAATTTATACGTTAAAAAGTTTAATTTTATTCATGAAAATTTATTCCTATTATATGATTAATAATTTCATTTTTTAAAAATTATTTTATAATTTTAAAATAAATGTTTATTTATTTATTTTTTGAGATGATAAATATACGGTATATACAATTAATTATAATTATATTAAATTGGTAATAATAGACAATAAATATAATTAATATATTATATATGTTTGATATTTAATTAAAATATATATGATCTAATAAATTTACATATTTAAGATTAAAATTTCATGTTATAAATTATAATATAACATTCTTTTATATAAATTATAAATTGCATAATTTATTTTTTTAAAAAATTATATTATTTCTTAAAAATAATCACATAATTAAAAAAATTGTGGATGATTCAAATTTATGTAGATCTAGAAAAACTCAAAGACTAAAGACATAAGTATTTTAATGTCCTCTCTTTTGAGACTGCATAAAATGACGTAAATATTAGATCATCGTCTTAGATTTATAAAAATATAATATTTTGAACGAATTTTTTTATTAAAGTTTCAATGAAAAGTATCTCAAACAAAGTTAATAAAACTATAGATTATGTTTATTTATGAGACTATCTTATTATTTTTATTAATATTTTTTTTTATAATATATAAAAACGTATAATTATTTATCATCTATTTAATTATGAATAATGTTGAGGACGTGTCTCGCCGGCCTCCTGTTTCCGAAACCTGCAAGAAGAATCAAGAGAAGCTGGTGGTTTTCCACCTGAAAAAACTCCGATGCTTAAGTTAGCAATTACGTATTTACGGGAAAAATTCTCAATGCATATAGTTGAGATTTACCTGGTCTATTTATAAGCCTCTGGGACGATACATGTCCTTTAGAATGCCTTCTATAATCATCGTGATCGTTTATCTGCATGAGATATCTTTTCGAATTTGGTGATATTTCATATCTGTTTAAGATCCCGATAAAACTGGTAACGGGTTTGATATATATTTTGGACTTTGCAAAGTTGGGCCCTTTGTATGCTTTTCCTTCCTGGTGGGCTTCCATCGCTGTTGGGTTTTTGGACTAAAGCTGATCCTACAATTACATCGCAAATTTTCTTCGCCGTGAGGCGTAGGAAATTTAAATTTTTTTTTTGATTTCCTGCGAAGGCAAATTTGGGAATTCGCTCCTTTCCCTTGACATCGGGCGCGTGCTATCTTCCCGTCTTCTCATCTGATGGTTACACCTCTGTATTTATGTCAGGTCATCATATCTCCGTCTATTGGTATGCTAGATTTGTTTTCTTTAAATAACTTTACTCTTTCTCTTTTCATTTTGCTTTTCTGCATTCTCTTGTTATTAGGCTCTTTCCGTCTCTGCCTTTTTCCTTTTTCTTGCTTCTTGCATTCCTCTTCTTCTTTCTCTCTTCATTACTTCCCATGGCAGACCAAGGCAGCGGTTCGGTTCAGCCTTTTGACATTCCTGAGGGCATGACCTTTGAAGGTTATTCTTGGCACTCCAGTGTTTGTGAGAAACACTTGGCCGGGATCAATGAAGAGTTCAAGATTCCAAGTTCAGTTGTAATGAAAGCTCTTGATTCGGGCTGCTACGATAACGAGGGGTTTTCTTGTTGGGTGGCCATTTCCGTCGCCCTGTTATCGCATGGCTTGAAACTCCCCTTCTGCCGCCCCCTTCGAGACATTCTAGACCTTCTAGAACTCGGTCCGATTCAACTTCACCCTTTTGCTCTGAGGGTGTTCTTGTGTGCTTGCTTCGTTTTTTGGATGGTACTGGAGCCCCTTTCGTGATACTTACCCCGATCTTACTGCTCTTGAGTTTCTGGCCTTCTACGATGTGAGAGCAGCCACCAAAGGATGCGTGGCTGGTTTTCACAAAAAGGAGAAAGGCCAGTTCTCTGGCAAGTTTCGAAGGAAGATATTCTAATGCTAAGGCGTGGACCACCAAGTTCTTTTTTATCAGTGGCCAAGGATGGGAGTTTCCTGGTCAAGAGGAGGTCTTCAAAGATTTCCCCGTTAGGGCCATCTGGCGCCCAATTCTGGATGGTAAGCGCTTGTGGTCAACCATGCCCCTCTTATCCCGTCGAGAACTTGACCGGATTGATGCTGTCAGTGCCTGGGCTGCAGATCATTCGGAGGATCTTTGGACTGACAAGCTATTGACGCCTGCTCATATTGATCGGTTCTTGACGTCTTCGAACCATTCCTTTGTTCAGGGGCGCAACTTCGTGATTACTGATGTCATCCCCGCCCCTTTGTCGGCGCCTTCAGAGAAGACGGCAAGGGGTGCCCTTTTTGTGCGAGACGCTGAGGGCAAGCCTAGGGAAGCTGAACGGCCAGAAATTCCCGTGGTGGAGGGCAAAAAGGAAAAAAGGTCCAAAAAGAAGAATGACGAAGGTCGTAGGAAAAGAGACCGCCCAGAGGGCTCTTCCGCGAACCTTCCGCCCAAGAAAAGAAAGGCACCCACAGTTGGCAATCGGAATTTGACACAGGCAGCTCACATTTTGGAGGGGAGCTCGACGACCAAAGTGAGCGCCCCTGAGCCAACGCCTCGAGATGTGGTTTCTCCAGGGGGCGGTAAGGACGCAACGCCAATCCCGCCTGAGGGGTCCAAGTCTTCGGGCGACCAGATTGTGGCACCCACTTCCTCTGCGGGTACTTTTTCTGCGAAACCACAGTCCGCCGGCTTGGGGGACAGAGAGATGTTGGCCAATATAGCTCTCTTTGAGCTGGCCGCTACTTTTCAGGCTCCTACCCCCACTCAGACGAGCGCCCAGGCATCGGCCCCAATTTTCCTGGTGCCAACCGCTGAAGGTCTAGTGAGGGGCGGCAAGCTTCCTCTCTGTGTTGCTACCGCCCTTCACTTGAAAGGATTTGCTGGTCCTGATTCGCACCGTCCATCACCCTCTGAAGGTGTTGTTGAGGAGGCGGGCGTTCCTCCTACGGGGGTAAAGGAGACGAGCCGTGAAGGAGACGGAGGTGTTGTATCCCCCCCTTCTGAGGGCGCCCGTGGCATCTCAATGGCTGGGTCACCCAGCTCGGAGACCCCTCCCACAACCGTGTTTGGAGGTAAAATTCCATCCTTGGTTGGGAGCTGGGAGCAGGGAGCATTTTTCTCCGCTGCCACTGCACGCCCCTTCGTTCGACGGGGGTCAGGAGTCCCTCACTGATGAGGAATTGGATTAGATGCTCCGTGATGACTCCCACGCCGTGTGGGTCGGGTCAGTTCATCCGGGACTACTGCCCGTATATGGGCATGTGCCAGATCCAGCAATGGGCGTGGCTCACCGGGAGGCTTCCCCTATTCCTAATTTTGCCCATGAGGAAATCGCTTCCAACATGGCTAACCAGCTGAGGGAGTGATTCTCTACGGTATTATTCGGACTAACATTATTTCTTGCTATCTTTTGGTTTTGCTTGCCTTTGCTGCCTGCTATTTACTTGGATTGTTTTCCTTCCTTTACAGGGGGTTGAAGGCTTGGTGGCACAGCTTGCGATTGACTTCCTTGCACGGGAGGAAATAATCACCGGGAGATGGCGAGCAGACAAGGCCGAAATGGAGGTCCTGATCGAAAGAAATAAGGAGCTTGAGTCATTGGTCGCCCAAGCAGAAAGTGTCGCGGATTCCCTCTAGGGGGAGCTCGAGCTGCGTGAGGGGGAAGTTCTCGAGCTTCGTGATGCTGTTCGCCTTGCTCAGGAGGTGAAAGCCAGAGAAGACTTCTCTCGCCAGGTCTTGCAGTCGCAGAGAGACTTGGCGATGGTGCAGCTCCGTGAGGCACCCCAAGGCTTCGATGCTAAAATCGCCCGCTTAACTTCTGAGTTTCACGCCAGCAGCGGGGAATTATGCTCAGCCCAGGGGGAATGTCACGCCCCGATTTTTCGCATTGAATACAACGCAAATCGACGCATCCGGACAAGCAACGCAAGGCTACTTATCCTACGTAAACATAAAAAGCAGCATGCATGCATCTAAGCTTACTAATGAAATGCAATGCCGATCGCAGCTGGAAGAAGTAAATTACCAATATGAGCAAAGAGATCTAACTCTCGCATCAATAGACCACATGGCATACTATAATTACACTTCTCATAACATCGTATTTACAACAATATTCTGTATTATCTCTTACATAACCCAGTTAGTTTTCTTTAAACAAAAACCCATATCCTACCATCATCCAATACTCTCACTTCTTCACTTGATCATGTACATGGAATCATCTCAACCGGAGAGGAGCATTCCATAGGACCCTCAGGGTACCTCAGAATCTCCCGTGCTGATCGGGTCTCAATGCAATATATCTATCCCTGCAACAACATCTATCATTCCATAAGGAATGATAGATAAAAATAGATAAACATAAAAGAGTGAGATTTACGAGAAATCTCAGTAAGTACACAGTTAACGAAATAAAGCATAGACAACCTCAACTATCACCACACATAGTCATACTCATCAACATATCACTTACAAGAATACCTTATGGAACTTATACACATCAATTACCCATCTTACCATACGAACTTAAATCTTAGCTAGCCCCATCATCACATACAACCTTAGATCTTAGCTAGACCCATCATCACATACAACCTTAGATCTTAGCTAGACCCATCATCACATACACTTATACTTTTCACTTTCCACTTTACTTATTAACCTCATTAGTTTCTTTTATTTCTTAATCTCGACAGGCGTTACGTATCGCCGTCCCTGTCGGCACGTCAGTCATACGGGCGTTACGTATCGCCGTCCCCGTCATGACGTGACTAACTCATCAATCATACTCATCAATCATCCGGGCGTTACGTATCGCCGTCCCCGTTATGATGAGTCTCGTGTCAATCATCCGGGCGTTACGTCTCGCCGTCCCCGTTATGACACGGAACATATTATTATATCACGGCAGGCGTTACGTATCGCCGTCCCTGCCGGCACGTCAGTCATACGGGCGTTACGTATCGCCGTCCCCGTCATGACGTGACTAACTTATCAACATACTCATCAATCATCCGGGCGTTACGTATCGCCGTCCCCGTTATGATGAGTCTCGTGTCAATCATCCGGGCGTTACGTCTCGCCGTCCCCGTTATGACACGGAACATATTATTACATCACGGCAGGCGTTACGTATCGCCGTCCCTGCCGGCACGTCAGTCATACGGGCGTTACGTATCGCCGTCCCCGTCATGACGTAACTAACTCATCAATCATACTCATCAATCATCCGGGCGTTACGTATCGCCGTCCCCGTTATGATGAGTCTCGTGTCAATCATCCGGGCGTTACGTATCGCCGTCCCCGTCATGACACGGAACATATTCTTTATATAAATTGTTTTCTTTCTTTATATTCTTCTCTTATACACATGAGTTATTTCCACCTATAACTCTACCCATTTGAAACCCCACTACTATTCTAAGAAAACCATAAATCTAAGCAAAACAGGGTATCTCGCTCGAGCGGGTGTCGAGCGAGTGTCGAGCGAAGTCACGGGTTGGAACTCGCTCGAGCGGGTATCAAGCGACAGTCAAGCGAGATCACGGCTTAAGGGGTTTTTCAACCCAAATCAAGCAATCTTCTCACATAAACCTTATTTTTACTTATTAAAACATAAATCTAGGTCCTTATAATTTTCCTAACATTTTACAATCACCAAATCATATCCAAAACACCATAGATTCCAAACACATCATTCAAGCCTAATTCAAGCTCCAACCAACAACAAACTAAATTCCATCAATAATCTACTTAATCTATGCTAAGATTAAGTTAAATTGTATACTTACAAGTTTCTCCAAAGCTTGGTTGAATGATCCAACTAGTCCTTGCAACATTTCTCCTCAAAGCACTCACTTAGCTCACTTAGGAGATGTTTGGAGGTTCAAGGGTTAGGGAGGCTTCTCCTTTTGCTTCCTCTCCAAGTGTACGTGACTTCCTCCTCCCAAAATGTCTCCTATGATCTGAAGATGGTTACATATATAGAGGAATAGGTGGCTTGGGGAAGAAGAGAAGGAAAACAAACTAAGGCAATGGGTTAGT
This sequence comes from Platycarya strobilacea, assembly GCA_036898215.1. Classification (NCBI taxonomy): domain Eukaryota; kingdom Viridiplantae; phylum Streptophyta; class Magnoliopsida; order Fagales; family Juglandaceae; genus Platycarya; species Platycarya strobilacea. The sequence goes on along the minus strand of CM072549.1, from coordinate 29,253,986 downwards.
CTCAAACCGTGTGAGGTGTGGTGAGTTGTCCAACCTTGGTTAGTCTAATCCTCATCCAAATCTCCCATGATCTCCAATGATTTCCATCCTATGGCTATGCTTCTTCCTCATCTAAAATTATCTTAGATCAATGGCCCCAAATAATCACCAAATATGGATATAAAAGTAAGCTTCCAAAAAGTCTAAAATACCCAAGATGAGCTTAATCTGGCCATTGGCTTTCCTTGCATCCTCAAGGCTTCTAGAACACTTTCTCCCTCTTTGGCCACACGTCCAAGACCTCCTTAACACCCTTAGAGTGGCTGGAAAATATCTCCTTACCTAATTCCCAAGGTTTGGTTACCAATTGGTTGGAAACAAAGGGGATAGTTGACTGTTTTGGCTAATCAGATTAGTCCTTCACTCTTGTTTGGTTCTAAGCTAATTATTCTTCTAGAAGCTCTTTCTCCACCTAACACATGCTCTCATACATGTATCTAGCAGATAACCATGAGGAGAACCAATCAAATTCGAACATCTAAGGTGAGGTGGTGGAGTGATTCATTTTCGGGCTCCAGTTTGCACTTAAAACAGATCAGTCCCATTCCAGCCCAATTAATCCATTGATACACTTCGATTCTCTAAAACCTCCAATCATAAAAGTTATAGATCTATGTCTTAGGGTTCTATAGGAACTGGAATCACTTCATTTGGAGTTCATATGACCAAGTTATGATTTTTCTAATAAAACTCGACAGATAAGCCCGAGAACACCAATCCGGGTACACCAAGTGTTGGATAGATGATTCCTCTTATTTCACACGAAATTCACTAAATAAAATCTCCTCATTTTCCACATCTCTACACACTTGTCCAGATCTTAGGATAGCTAAGAAAATAATCCAAAGGCTTAATCTTATCCAATGCTCTTAGTCAACTTCAAGTCAATACTTATCTATCTTCAATTCAGACCTGGTACTTCAATCTCCATTTCTTATTTGATTAAGTCCATATCTCTTAAACCTTAAAAGATAAAAGTTGTAGATAATCCTCTTAGCTTTCCATAGCCTCTTGAATCACTCAAATCCGACATCAAATGAGCAAGTTATGACCATTATACTAAAAGACGTCTGTATGTCCCTGTATTTCGCTCGAGCCAGACATCAAGCGAGAGTTGAGCGAGATCTCGGGTCTAGGCACTTTTTCCACCTTAACACAAGTCACATTTATACCCAACCTTATTCCCAACCTTTCAATATAAGAATCCTATACATATATCCCAAAATTCCTAAAAATAGTCTTGGAGAGACATAATCATCCCACACATGAAAATTAAGCGGATATCCAAAAATCCGGGTTATTACAGGGAAGTTGCTGGCCTTAAGGAAAGGTGCGGTGGGTTGACCAAGGACTTGTTGGACACCTTGGAGAAGGCTCGCTTGGCCGCCCAAGAAGCGTCCGAGGCACAGGGTTCGTTGGCCGAGCTTCGTGAGTGTCATCAGAATACAAGGCGAGCCGTGCAAACACGGATGAGGAGCTCAAGAAAGCCAACCTGGTTGCAATGGCCAGGGATGAGCAGTTGGCCCGGAAGGCTGCCCAGTGGACTGCTACCCGGGAGGAAAACTCCCGCTTCCGGGCACAATTGGCTTTAGTTCCCCAGGTTCGGGACATAGCCTTCACTTTTGGCCATGGTTTCGGGATCCTGCACCTTCGAAACCATCTTCTGGCTGATTCGACAACCAATTTGCAAGCACTTGATGTGGGCTTGTTTTCCCCTGAACTGGCTGCTTGCAGCCGGGCCGATACTTTTGGGCGTAATGAGATCCCCGATGCCTTTCAGCCGGGCCGATACTTTTGGGCGTAATGAGATCCCCGATGCCTTTGCTGGGGTGCCCCCCTTGCCGCCTCCCGAAGAAAGCGGTGACCCGTGATGAGGAGTTGCCTTTCCTTTGTACATGTATTATTATTATTTTTTTTGTTGTTGTATGTTGTAACCATAATTTGTAATTGGACTCGGCTTTATAATTTGCAATAGATCTTTTCCTTGACCTTTGTTGTTGCGTGCTTATGTTTGTTACTGTGTGCGTCTTCTTTTTGTTTTGAGGTGGCGTGATCATTTGACTCTGCGCCCCTTTCTTTCGTTTGAGGTGACGTGGTCATTTGACTCTGCGCCCCTTTCTTTCGTTTGAGGGGGCGTGGTCTTTTGACTCTGTGTCTCTCCCTTTCGTTTGAGGTGGCGTGGTCACTTGACTCTGCACCCCTTACTTTCGTTTGAGGGGGCGTGGTCATTTGACTCTGCACCTCTTTATTTTGTTTGAGGTGGCGTGGTCATTTATGCCGAGCAAAAGGCGCTGGCGACCAGCCGCCTACCTGCTAACAGTCAAGCAAAAAGAGGATGAGGACCTCAAAACCTACCTCACTCGATTCAACAAGGAATGCTTAACAACGGATGACCAGGACGAAAAGATCACTCTGGCCGCCTTCCTGGGAGGAGGGTTTCGAACCAGCCCCTCGCCATCCCTTTCAGAGTTAAAGGGAAAGCCCGGCAGGTGATCTCGTCTGGAAAACCGTGGAGCGTGATGTGAGCTTTAAAGTTTTCCAAGTGGTCCATGGGGTCTCTGGACCCATCGTACAGTTCGATTTGGGGAAGTTTGAATTTTGGCGGCAAAGGGATTCCCATGATGCGCTCGCTATATGGTAGGTCAGTCTGGCTTTGTAAGTTGTCGACCGAAGAATGTCCTCCCACTTTTTTGCTATTTCTTCATATTTGCCTGCAAGATCCTTCAATTCGTCGTGCAGTTTTTGTTTTTCCACGCGCTCAAACTCGACCCCAGCGTTACTATCCGCCTCTTGCTCTCCTTGCCCGTCTCGTTCCTTTGCCGCAAAGTCTCGTTCTCTTTTTGAAGCGCTTCCAAGGCTTCCAGTGTTGTTCTCACTCTTTCCTCCGCCGCTGCTAACCGTGCTTCCATCGATGCTCCTGTCATTCGGCTTGCTACGGAACGTGTCACAGTTGGCATGCGAGAGCCACGTTAATCGTCTGTAAAGTCCATGATCCCACAGACGGAGCCAATGTTGAGGACGTGTCTCGTCAGCCTCCTGTTCCCGAAACCTGCAAAAAGAATCAAGAGAAGCTGGTGGTTTTCCATCCAAGAAAACTCCGATGCTTAACTTAGTGATAACGTATTTATGGGAAAAATTCTCAATGCCTATAGTTGAGATTTACCTGGTCCATTTATAAGCCTCTGGGCGATATATGTCCCTTATAACGCCTTCCGTAATCATCATCGCGTATCTGCATGAGATATCTTTCTGAGTTTGGTGATATTTCGTATCTACTTAAGATCCCGATAAAGGTGGCAATGGGTTTGATATATATTTTGGACTCTGCAGACTTGGGCCCTTTGTATACTTTTCCTTCCTGGTGGGCTTCCATCGCTGTTGGGCCTTTGGGCCAAAACTGATCCCACAAATAATATTCTAATTTTTATTAGAAATTAAACTAGATAAACGTATTTTGTACATTACTTTTATATATATATATATATGATCAAGTAGTCTATATATATGATCAAGTAGCCGGTCATGTTTAATTTCCCATTTTGTTTGATAATTTGCAGGAGCTTCAGATCATCTAGCTTTGGGGAAAGGTTTGCTGGCCGACCTGTTTCGGGAGGATTTTAAACGTTAGCGTTCCCTATATTATATATTATTGCCGATAACTTGTGTCTTCTTCTAATTTTTAAACTCCTAAAGAGTAAAGAGTTCGATCGTTTAATTCTGATCAAGCTACGTACCACCATTAATGTGAGCTACCTAGTATATTCTTATTCAACTACGTACCTAGCTACGTACTGCTCAAAAGGAGGAGGTAAATATATCTATATCTATATATATATATATATATATCAACTACTTTACAACCTATTATATGAATATCAACCAGCCCAATTAATATATTGTTATATTATTCACAAAATCTACTTTGTTTATTAAAAGAATTGTATATATGTAGGGGCGGAACTACACTAGTAGCCGTTGGGGGTTACGCCCCCCCCCCCATATTTCAAAAAATCTATTTATTATACAATTATATATATAACTTTATATATATAATTAAAATTGCTCTCATATTTAAAATTAAAATAAAAATCGCCCCTCTTAAAATATTATTAAAATTATCTCTCAAATCCAAATATTCATCTCATTCTATTGTAACTTTTAACTTCACTAACACCCAAATATTTAACTCCTGACCTAATCTCACAGTCACTTTAATTTTAATTAAAAATTTGCTGTTGTAACCTATTATGATAGAAATGAGATCTCGTAATGGTCTTTAAAAATTATGAAAATCTTGAAGAAAATCATTTTATAAGATTATTTATAGATATATATTTTTTATATACAATTTTATGACGTATGATTATATTTTTATATGTAATTACATGTAAAAAAATATACATTATTTATATTCATATATATCATATACTTTATCAATCGTCTCCTAAATATTAAATCCTAATTCCATCCCCATATATATCTATATATATATATACATGTAGCAGCTTCCAATTACTCTAAAAATTAGTAAATACATGGACGTTCCACATCGTCAATTGAGTACGTTAAAAAGTAATTAGTACGTAATCGATCTAAAAGAATTTAATTTGTACTCGATCGTCATTATTCATAATGTAGATTAACAACTTGACGGACCAGATGTCATATCATGGTGGTTCAATGTCTAGTATATATAACTAATTATAACGATTGATATATATATATATATATATATTATAATTTGTCAAACCGCCAGTTTTTGTATATTTTTACAAAAATTTAAATGGGTCGTAATGGGTTTAATCTAGGAGGAAGCAAGACAAACAACATTGATCCAGGAGGCCGTGGGGAGATCAGAGATTCAGACAAGGCTAATCAATCCGACAAGGCTAATCAATACATAATTCATCATTCTGATTTTCTAATGACCTAACTGATATGATAGCTCATGGCCCCCCATGCATATGCTGCTGCTGTTTCCTGCAGGCAAGAAATTATATATTATTATTTGTAGGATAATTAAAAGCATAATTAAGCAGCATTATGTGTGTGCGTGTGTATTTCCTAATTCGAGCTCGATCAGCTTTCCAAATATTGGAAGAGATATATTATTATATATATTCGTTATTCATCTTATAAATTGTAAAAGTTCAGGAGACATGCATGCATGAATGCTGGCTAGCGCTAGCCTTCCTTGCAAGGATTTACCCACTAGCAGTACTAGCCATGAGCTAGTAATGCTAAATACAAATTTAAATGTACAAATTTTGTGTAAATATTTTGTAAAAATATGAGACCCATAAAAGAAAGTGAGTTTTTCATACATTTTTATGGGGTGTTTATTTGTTTATAAAAAATTTGTGCATGCATTTAAAACTTGTATATAATTTCTCACTATATATATATATAATATGTGTGTGTGCAATACGATGAAAGTACTGTAAAGTCTATAATTCGTAACTGGTTTTTTGATTCTATCCTCCTTTTTTTATTTTTTGTGAAACTATCCAAATGTAGATCAAGACAGAAGCACTATATCATGATACTATGGTTGAAGACAAAGGAGGAATGAGAGTACTTCACTATTACTGCTATAGAAAACAAAAGGCCGAACAATGATCATGATCACTTAGGAGAGGTTTCCATAGTGGTTGAGTTGAGATAAGATAAGATGATAGATGATATTAGAGTTGAAAGTTAAAAGTTGAATAAAATATTATTAAAATATAATTTTTTCATATAATTTAAATATATATATATATTAGTTGAATTATTTATTATATTTTATTTGAAAATTAAATAAAATATTATTAAAATATCATCAACTCATTATCAAAACAAGACTAAATCGATGAATCAAAACATGGAACAAATATTTGTGGAATGACCTAACTGAAAAGATGCTCATGGTCAAGGACAGGTGATGATCCTAGAGCCATATATACATATATCATAGTGGATAGAGATCGAGGCCGTGTTCGTGGATGCAATGTGAACCAAGAGACTGAGCTATACATCAAAGTCATTCATGCATGATAATCAAGCATGTCCTAGCTGGAAGGTGTTGAACATGCATGTTTCCCTTTAATGGTTCAAGTTGATTCCCAAACAGGATTTGCTCATGATGATGATCGATCGATATAAGAAGCATGCGCATCATGAATTAATATCAATCTTTTAGTGCTTCAATATCCAAATCCATTATCTAATCTTTAATATTATTTCTTGATCTCCAGCTCGATCCTGCAGCAGCTAGTTCATTTCAAATGGAACCATTAAGAACACACACGCACATATATGTGGGTAACAGTTCTCCGACCCTACCAAATTTGTATAGATTTTTTTGAAAGGAAACTTATAACTAAGAAGAAGCTTATAGGCAAGTACCTTAATTTATATGATTCTTGTGGCTCCAAATTAAATAAAAAGGTCAGGCTACCATTCCTAGCGGGCTAAAGATCTCATAACTATTGATCACTAATTAACCTTGCTCAATATATCTCAATCCATCATTATATTCCGAACGTAACGAATACTGTTAATTATGACCTAATTGGATTTTGTACATATGACTACTGATTTTTCTGCTATTTATAAAATTATATGTGTACTGTTAAATATTAATAATTAAGCGGATTAATAACTCTATATCTATATATATGACACAATTCATCAACAAATTAAATCATGATAACTGGTTGGTGGATTTGGTATATAATATATATATATATGTTTACAAATCTAGAAATTATAAGCGAATTCGAATATTAATGGGCCAATGGCAGTTGAGTTAATATATAAATGGATCACTGTTTGTGTATAGTACTGAAATCAGGAGGGAGACATACACATAAAAATATGGGAATTAAAGAACTCATCATGATGCAACTAGAAGAAAAAATATTGCTACGTCACTGGGGCACCAAGAGAGAGCTGCAACCAATAAATCTCTCTGGAAGTGTGCTTATAAATGTTGAGAAAATTCAGGTTATTGTCTGCATCAATATTGTATGTGGTATATGATGATACATGAGCACCAAGTTTGTCCAATCAAAAATGATATTTCGATTAACTAATATTAAATTCTGGTAACGATGTTGATGTTTTCAGCAAATGATCATGAGTGGGATCTGACTAGCTCGTAAACACTGACTTAATTATTATATATATATATATATATATATAGACTTCAAAAATTGCAAGAACAACGACATTTTATATTTGGAAACATTGTTGCAGATGGCAGATCATCATCCCTTCGATCGACACAAATCAACATCCCTTTTTGGTGTGGAATACATGAAATAATTAGTGGTGCATGTATATATGCTTGCTTGCGTAAGAAAAATCCAGAATAATCTTCATGCCGTTAATGGTAGATGTTGATGATGATAAGTTAGTGCAAATGGCATAATATACGAGCAATTGCGTTTCTCCATCAGTTAGGTGATTTTTCATTCTTTTATATATTAATTCAAAGTTTCACAACTAGCTGGATTGCTTTTCTATTTATATATAATTGGTGTATTTTGCCTTTTGTTAAAAGAGCGCTAGCTAAGAATGGCTGGAATTGGAAATGGCAATACAAGGCAACCTTTGTTTTTCTGAATAAAAAATATAAAAGAAAAAATGGAACTTTGCCTGGATTATGATTTCCAATTGATTGTTGCCCCCACACATCGTGAATGGCTCATGTTGTGGTCTTGCCTTTTTTTTTTTTCTTTTGGCCTTTTTATTTCATTATAGAAGAACAAAAAAGGGAGGTGGAGAGCTGTGGAAAATGTTAGGTCATTGCAACAACTAACAAGCAAACTTGTTTTGTTGTTCTTTGTTATTTTAACTTTTGTGCACAGAATTCAGCATACACTACAAGAAAATTAGATTTTTGTGACTAATTATTTACGATAAAAATATTTTTGCGACTCATTTTGGCTAAAAAAAATTATTCTGCTAGAAATAACTGGTCGCAAATAAGGAATTTTTTGTAGTGACATACATTATCACTTTTGATCAGACGCCATGAATTTACATGTGTGTGATGTATGTATATATATACATACATCACACACATGTAATGAGAATGAATTTCTAATTATGTGTCATGATCATCATCTATAGATATGTGATCTGATATTTGCAATGAGAGTAAACTCATTTTAATAAGAAATGATTATTTTCATGATAAATAACTAACCATAAATAAGTATTTTTCTTGTAGTGATAGTTCCATAGTCTGGACAAGATAAATATGTGAAAACTGCTAGGCCAATCTATAAAAAGGTCTTTCAAAAGTAAGCTGATAATTTAATCAATATGACTTAATATGATTTGTTAAATTGTAACGTTATTTCTATTGTAAAAAAGATATGATGTGTCGCGTGCAGTCATGACGTCGGTACACTACAAGAGAATTGGTTTTTTGAGACAAATCAATTTGTTTCAAAAAGGTCTTTTTCGTCCCAAAATATCTTTAAAGATTGTCCTAAATTTGTCACAAAACACTTGTCTCAAAAGTTTTTAGAGATGAAAATTGAATTTTGTCTCTAAAAATGATTTTTAAAGACGAAATCTCACTTGCTGTCTAGATCCGTTTAGACAAATGTTTTTATTTGAGATGAAAAAATTTTGTTTCAAAAACTTGTTCAAATGAAAATTTCATCTGTCTAAACTGATACACACCATTCGAACGGACAAATATTTGATTCGAATAGATTGCCATATTCGAACAAGATCAGCGTCTGAACAGAGCTTCTCCGTTCAAACAAATAAATTTATTGGAATTGTTATTGTTTGAACGGATTTACGTGTTTTCAAATAGTGTCCAAACGGACTCTTTTTCGTTCGGATGAATTTTTAAATCATAATGTACCAAAATTTTGTTCAAATGGTACTGCTACCACTACAAAAAAAGTGCTTTTTGCCAATCAAATTATTTCCCGCTATCCAAATTGAGTCGAAAATAATACCAAAATAGTGTTTGGGATAAAAGCCACCAGCGGAGTGAAAAAACTATGGGAAATAGTCATGTTGCGGTGACCTTTAAGTCGCCACAATAGATTTTTTCGTAATATCACATTTGCTGTGGCATATCCAATTTTCATTTAACTTTGTTGATGCGACTTTTTGTCACCGCAACAAAAATACTATGTAAGTCACGCGAATTTTGGCCCCTATTCAGATCGCACTTTTTATTTTCATCTTCCCGCCCAACTCTTTTGTGCATCTGTTCTATTCTGTGCCATCAAGCTTCTCCTCCGTCCCGAGCTCGCCGTCCAACTAGCTATCATAAACTTCTTGGCTCCACCCGATGTCGGTGAGTGTGGTTCTCTTACTCCCTATTTTTGCGATTCTTGTCACTAAGTTGAAATTCTCTCATTGTAAATGTCGTTTGGTTGGATTAGAGCTTTTGGTTTTGTAAATACACTGTATTACAACTTTTTTTTTGTAGGATTCTATATATAATTTGCCCTGAATTTGCTTTGTGGATTTAGTTTTCCTAAATTAATTTCTACTGCCTTACTATTGTAGTTTGCCCTATTTCTTTTGGTGGGATTAGATGGAATCAATATAGAGTTTGCCCTAAATTGCAATTTGTGGATTTTGTTTGCCCCAAATTTCGACTGGCGTACAAATGGAGTATGCCCTGATTAGCTGCTTTTTCATTTTTCCCTAATTGTTGTTCTTGGTTTCCTTTTGCACTAATTTTTTTCTTAATAATTGTTTGGTTTGGTTTAATTAGGTTGGGTTGGGTGGACAAACAAGCTAAACTTTAAGAAATACAAAGTGATTATATGTATTACATCAATAGGGGTTGAAAAAATCTCTTATTTTTATCAGACTTCAACTCCCTGTTTTGGATAATTCCTTATCGAAAGAAATCACTTTCTTGGTCTTCTTCTTCCTGTTTTTAGAATAAAACTTAAAAGTTTTGTCGACATGCTTGATATTGGGCTATTGAGGATTTAAGGCATGCAGCTTTTTTTGTCCAAATCAAGGGCTAGATGGAAGCTTTGGATGGTTGTGGTGGTTACATGTATACAGTTTGCACTAACATGGACAGCTAGTACTTTAGTGCATTCTTGCTTTTAAACTCCCTTCATTTAACCACAATCCCAACTACATAAACTAAAAATACAAGTATTGAAGAAAACTTGAGAGAAACTTCATTTTTTTTAAACACAACATAAAATAGTAAGGAAAAAAGTTTTCATTAAATTACTCTTATCATGAATTCTGCAGCCATCTACTCATAAGACCCACGGCTCCCTTGAATCTCATTGATACCATTATGTATTTTCACTTCTTTTACATTTCTTTTTGTTTTCTGGTGGGGAAGGGGACTCTAAGGTGATCATTAAAAACTCTTATGTTTTTTTTAACTTTTAGTTATCAGTAATTATATGAAACCCTTGTAATGTAGTTTGGTTGGCTTTGACAAGATATGCATAACAAATACTGGGGCACTATTTTTCATTTTGAGTGGGTCCAATATTTGAATGTTTAAAGTTTGTAAGGAAAAAAATGGAAAAATACATAACTTTATTATTATAATATTCATCTTAATTATTTATTGCTTTCATTGTATGTGAGTCATACCTAAATGTACCATGTAAAAACAGAATAACCAAGAACCTATTGCCTATTATTACTCATTGTAGAATTATCACCTTAATAATTTGCATCATATACTTGTCTACTTACGCACATTATAACTACTACCTACTCCTGGTTCAATTTTTTTTTCTTATTATTATCATAGGTATAGCATCTTATTCCTGATTAACCAATTTTTGACCTTCAACTACTTCTCTCACATGGATAGGAGTTGGATGAAAATCACTAATAGATTTCGATCTAGTGAATATGCCACAGCATTAAAGAGTTCATTGATTTGGCTCGATCTCATTCTACAAACTATGAAATTCGTTGCCCTTATACCTTATGTTCAGATAATTATTTTTATCCTATAAGTCATGTCGAGAGACATTTTTTATTAAAGGTATTGAACCAACTTACACAATATGGATATTTCATGGCGAGGAGGAAGAGATACCTTATAGTGATGATGATGATCTTCATGGTCCTGAGCACAAGAATCACTACATTAATGACATTGATGTTATGTTACAAGACATTCGAGCTAGAGATTTTCTTGATGTTCTTTCAACAAAGTCATTCCATGCTGAGGGTTTGACCCCAGTCAAACCTGAATCAACCATGAATTTTGACTAGTTGTTGGTTGATTCACAACGTCCTCTTTATAAAGGTTGTTTAAAGTATTCTAAACTTTTATTCTCGGTTAAGTTGTTGCACATTAAAACACTAGATGGTTGGAGTGTTAAGGTCATTCGACATGCTTCTTCAATTACTTAAGTCAATTTTTCCAAATGCTCTCTTTCCAAACTCATACCAACAGGCAAGAAACTTGGAGCGCAACCTAGGTTGGAAGGAAAATGTAGACAAATAAGAGTGCCCTAAATGTGACTTGTCAAGATGGATATTCATTACAAATAAGCAATGACAAATTCCTCAAAAGGTTTTGCAACATTTCCCATTGAAGCCAAGGTTCCAAAGATTGTTTATGTCACAGAAAACAGTAACTAATATGAGGTGGCATAGGGATCAGTGTGTCAATGACGAAGGTATTCTAAGGCATCCAGCTGACTTTGAGGTTTGGAAGACATTTGATCAAGAACATACTTGATTTGCAAAAGATCCTTGAAATGTATGACTTGATTTAGCTAGTGAAGGTTTCAACCCCTTCAATAATATGGCAAAGTCTTACAGAATGCGGCCACTAATTTTGGTGCCTTACAACTTGCCTCCATGGTTATGCATGAAAGATCAATTTTTCATTACCTCATTGTTGATCCTGGACCAAGATCACCAAGAAATGAGATAGATGTTTATTTGCAACCTCTAATCGACAAAGTACTTGATCTTTGGAAAAATGGTGTCGATACATACGATGTCAAGGCTCAAGTGTCTTTCCGATTGTATGCAACTTTATTGTGGACACTCAACGACTTTCCTGCATTTCAAAATCTCTCTGGGTGGAGCATCAAGGGGAAGATGGCATATCCATCATGTGAGCAAGAAATAGATTCGATGTGGTTGAAATACAACCGAAAGTATTGTTACATGGGTCATCGCCGATTCTTACCACCGAGCCACATTTGGAGAAAGAAAAAGAGTAATTTCAATGGCAGTACAGAGCATCGTGGCCCACCAGAACAATTGTTGGGAGAAGATATACTCAATCAACTACTAAATATTCCACATGTTGATTTTGGCAAATCTACAAAGAAGAGAAAGTGAAGAGAAGACGAGATAAATTGGACCAAGAGAAGCATCTTTTTCAATTGCCATATTGGTTAAAAAATTAGACATAACCTTGATGTAATGCATATTGAGAAGAACATATGTGACAACATCTTGGAAACTTTGATGAATATCGTTGAAAAAACTAAATCTCATGCCAATGCACATCATGACCCTTCCAATCTCAATATAAGAAAGGAATTACACCTGGTTGATAATGGACAATGCGTTAATATGCCACATGCATGTTATACCTTATACGGATTTGGATAGGCAGGTTTTTGTAAATGGTTACATGATGTTAAATTTTCAGATGGCTTCACTTCTAATATAGCAAGATGTGTGAGTGTTGTTGATTGCAAAATAGGTGGCATGAAAAGTTATGATTGTCATATCTTCATGTAAAGATCACTTCATTTTGCAATTTGTGGATTCTTACAACATGATATACGATTGGCATTAATTGAATTAAGCAATTTAAAAAAAATGTGTGTTAAAACTATCAACGTTGATGTCTTGGAATGTCTTCAAACTGATTTTGTGCAAGCTGGAGATGATATTTTCACCTACATTCTTTGATTTAATGATCCACCTAGCTTATCATTTGCTATACGAGGCCTTACTTGGATGGCCAGTTCAATATAGGTGGATGTACCATTTTGAACGGTATCTTGGAAAATTTAAGAGATACGTTAAGAATAGAGCTCATCCAAAAGATTCAATAACGAAGGCTTATATACATGTAGAATGCTTGAATTTTTGTTCCATGTACGTTCATGGTATTAAGTCTAGATTCAATCTGCATGAAAGGAACTTTGATAGCAGGGCTGAAGATGGTGTAAGGGACTAAGTGTTTTCAGACAGAAGGTGCGCCCCCATAGGTTTTGCATCACGTCATCGACTAGACGATCACTTGTTCTTAAGAGCCAAATGGTATGTGGTTAATAATTATGGAGAGATCAAACAATACCTTAAGTAAGTACCATCAACTAGTGCTGAGTCTTTAGTTATTTTGATACTTAAATACCTTCAATCATCTATTGCTAATCACACGCATGGCGGGCTCTTGTCTAGTGAGCACTACATGCATGTCAGTGAAGAGTACCTTGATAATGTTGACAAGATGCACGCGACAAAATTCCCATATTGGTTTAAGTCATATGTATGCATTTTAGTTTAGTATTTGATAACTCATTCACATCACGTGATTATATATCTTTAGCACAAACATGGATTTGGTTGATGCAGTTCTTTCTTTCCAACTATGACAGATTCAAAATCTACGTGCTGACAATCTCAATGATGTTTTAAGTGTGGTCTTGACCCATGGGTTGCATCCTATTCTGGGTGCATCATGAACGGGATAAGACTTCACACGAGGCAACGTGAAGAACATCGGCAAATTCAGGTGTTCTAGTGGTTTGTGAACTGGATGGTCAAAGTGTTGACTTCTTTGGTCTTCTAATAGAGATCGTGGAAGTTCGTTGCATGGGATGGTGCCGTGTGTACTTATTCTCATGTGACTAGTTGGACATCTCCGATTCTAGACAAGGGATGCATGTGGATGATCATCTAACTATTGTTAATATGGCCCATACATTTTATAAGGATGAGCCAGTTGTTATGGTGTGCCAAGTTTCACAGGTGTTCTATCTAAATTATTGTAGCTTCCCTAGTCATTGGTATGCAGTACAAAAAGTTATAAAATAAAAATGTGTATGATCTTCCACCTGAAAACTTGATTGAAGATGATGCTTATGATGGTAGCAATGTTAAGGCATACCAATAAGATGATTCTTTTGAAGAATATGTATTGGCCCATGCTGATGACAATGGTTTGGACAAAGCCATGCATAGGCCTGATGTTGAGCCCATGCAAGTTAATGCATCATGAATAATTGAAGCTACTAATCGCAATGTTGATGACTAAACTTTTATCAACAACGATACTAGTGAATCTAGTTCCCCTTCCAACACTGACCACGAGGGAAGCACGGAAGAAGACAATCTCTCGACTGACAAAGAGGCGAACTAGAGTGGTTTTTTCCATCATAATGATTATGTGAGCATTGAACACAACTCTAATTGGTTGGCTTCTCAGTTGACTAAGTCATTTCTTAAATTGAAACATGATGATAGAAATTTCTTTGGTGTTATTGTTATCTTTTACAATTTGTGGTTATTTTAGTCCATTCCTATTGAACAATAATGGTTCATATTTCTTGTATTGTATTTATATTGTATGTAGGACATGCCTTTAACTGGAAGAGGAAGAGGTCGCTCACACAGTGTGACCCATGGTTGAGGGAGATCTTTGGGTGGAGGCACAAAACCTAGAGGTGAAAGGCCCATTGTTGCCTTAAACCTCAGAGATGATGCTTTGTCAATCTCAAATGACTCAATTGAGCCAGTTGATATAGTTCCAGGCACAAAACCGCAAGAGTAGCGGGTCGAGGAGGACTTGCCTATCCCGACTAATGGTAATGTTTAATGAGGCAAACTTTCATTCTATACTATTTGTTCTAACCCCCTTTTATATGTTGATGTAATTTAACATCTCTTTTGTTTTCTCAATTGAACGTGTGGATTACTAAATGGTTGTTGTTGCTGGTTTAGTACCGTCTAGCCAAAAATGTGAACCTACAAAAAACTTAGAGTTTGACAAGCTTCGAAAGCATGGGCCGATATCGCTGACCATTAAGGATTGTGAGAACCTTGTTGTGAAAATTGTACAGTATTCATGACAAGGCTAACATGGTTGGTGAAACATTATGTTGACCTGAGTCAACCTAGTTGGCAAAGTTTACCAAATAATGAAAAAGAGGATTTGTTTTCTCGTGTTTAGATAATATAACATGAAAACCTAAGATGATTCATTTACATTAATTATTAGCAGCAGTGTCTAATTATAACTAATGTTCATTATGTTTTCACGCAGTTTGACTTCAACATTGATTGGATGAAGAAGATTCACCGCGATGCAGTAACAAAGTCACTTAGGAAAAGATTCATCATATTCAATATGAGCTTCATAGAATGTATAAGTATTACGATTCTCATGAAGAAGCTCTTGCGAATGTGCCAACGTTGGTTTCACCCTCCATTTGGGTGAAATTATGCACACGATGGTCAAGATTGGACTTTAAGGTAAATCCCATTGGTTAAGGTCAAAATGATTTAACAACATGGCATACTTTAATTGTACTATAGCATACTTTATTAATTTATATCTAAGAAAAATAAAAGTAATAGGGAGAAGCAACAAACTAACCATATGGCTGGACGAACCTCCTTTGTGAGGCTCATGCAAAAGAGGATAAGAATTTTATTTTGGTTTGTAGATGCAAATGTTTATTAATGCATTCCAATCTTCAAAATAGACGTTGATGCAACATTTACTTCTATTTGTAGTTTGACACTAAGAATGATGGCACCAAGATTTATTTTTTCCATGAAGTAAGGTGGAGTACGAAGAAGGAAAAATTTGTGAGTTTGATTGAATAAACCCATAATATTATATTCCTAGTTATCAAATGTATCACTTTCATTCCGTGTTATATAAGAGCAATAACCATCTTTGATTTTGCTAACTTGAATAGAACCAGATGGTTGCCAAAATGACTACACTAGAGCCTGAGAATCATAGTAAGGATGCTGCTATAGCAATTTTTAGGCAGATATTGGGCCACAAGCTAGACTATGCAAGGGGGTTGGGGGAAACGATAATACCCAAGTCATATTGTCGAAACACTGATGAAAAATGTGTAGAATTAACTTAATGTGCAGATAAATCTGAGAAAGATGTTGAGTATTACAAAAATAAATTTGAAGCCATGGAACAAAATGTAATGATATTGTTGGAGAAGTAAGCTACGTACGGTAGGCTTTTGGAGAAGCAAGATGAGTATGATAGGTTTATGAGCCAAGTCATAGAATCGCAGAGGTAGACCCAAGGAGACTCTAATAGAGAGACTCAAGGTTCAACATAGGCTTTTGGAAACAAATTTTTTGGGATTTTTTGTGGGGTAGTACATATCTTTTGAAGGGTTTCCATTGATTGGAGTTGCTCACAAGACGGCCTTCACTAGTAGAAGCTCAATGGACATTTGGATGCTGCTCGATGTATGGTGTAGAAGCTCAATGTAACCCAAAAGCTACTTGGGTGCTACTCGATAAAGGTATGAAAATTTTAGTTTTTGTATCAATTACGTTAATATGTGTTTTGTTTGTGCCTTGCCATGGTGTCACATTGCATCATTTATGTTCATAATGTTCCATCATTTGCAACTTGCTAAGGTTTAAATGACCTCTATGTGTAGGTTTAGACATCGAAGGAGAAGTTTTTTGTTCGTTCAATTTATGGTATATAGCCAAATCGAATATGTTAAACTCATACAAAATTTCTTATATAATTTAGAGGTTAAAGGTCAACCTAGTTTCAATGTATTTGAATTTTAAAATGTATAACATTCTTGCGTTGACAAAATTGTCATGATAATCATAAATGTAATAAATGTTGTTTTAGATAAATTTTTATACTTTCTAATTTTGATAATATGTTGCAATTTTGATAATGCTTTACTTCAATGGAAGAGGAGGAGAAGATAGCAGCTTGCATTGGGATAAGAGCATACTTATGAAACGAGCTCCTCCATTTGGTTAGTTTCATGGTGTTTTCTAATAAAAAATGTTTTTTTTTTCCATGGATAAATTATTTGGAAAGAAAATTCCAATGAATATTCTACTAAAAAGTGTATGTTGTGGTTGACTTTGAAAACTAAAAAAAATGTACATATATGTTTGCAGCAGTTGAGATCAATGAAGAAGACAGTTTTGAGATCACTAAGAAGACAACTTCCAAAGGATGATCACGACATGCTTAGGAAACCCTAGTTACTCTATCTCAAAGATGGGAGGACACCTGTAAAACGATATTGATATATTGTGGGATGTTAGCTTAGATTAAAAAGTCATGAACTTTCATTTGAACTCTTTTCATTGATATATGATATTGGGATGTTAAACCTTATATATATATATATAAATATATTTCAATGATGATGGTTGTAATTATAATGTTTATTAAGAAATATAATTTATTAGATATTTTATAGATTAAATTGTTTCGAAAGAAAGTTAAAAAAATATCACCATTCATTTCAGCGTGACAATATATAATGGAATTTTCGGCCAAGTATGGCCGCCGCAAATACATGTTACTTTTGTTAAATAATGGAATTTTCGGCATTTTAAGTTATACTTGGGCGACATTTAGTCGCCGCAAATAGTCTTTATCCCGGCTGAGATGAAATTGCGTTAAAAATTTTCTTTTTTTTCAGTCCCAAGTATTGCGGCTCCCTACTGGCGAGACAATTTGAGCCAGAAATGATCATTTGCGGCAGTTATAGCCCTTTTTGCGGTCAAGCTGAATCACGAGAAACAATGGTATTTCTTGTAGTATATACATAGATTCACATTTAATTAAAAAAAAAAGGCATTACTATTATACTAAAAATGTAATTTATACATCAAATTTTTTCAAATATTATTGTTAAATAGAATAATAAAAGCACAATTAATAAAAAAATAAGTTTTGAGATCGTGGTGGTGGCATAGACCTCAATCGTTCCTTAGCCTCAATCGTTCCACTGCTTTATCAAATCTGGTCAACAATTCTTGTTCCTTAGACCTCAATCGTTCTATCTCAAGTTGTACTGCCTCTAACTCAGTCTTAACTTCATTGGATAGGATCTTAGAAAAGGATGACGAACTTGAGGATGGCTTCACACACTACCCTAAGCCCCTCAAATATCTAAAATATGATCCAAGAACTTAAGATAGGATCTGAGCATTATTGACAGATGATTCATCGATGGATTTGCAGCAATTTCCTTTAGAGATTTTATCTTTTTCTATAAAAAAAATGTAAGAGTTAGTATAAATAATAAGAATATTGTATTAGAATTGACTTAATATACATAAATTTACATAATTTGCCTCAGCTTGGGGACTAGTCCAAATACTATCACGATTTTTATATACTTTAGCATATAACTGGATCAGATCAAAGTCACTAGAACTTTCAGTTTGCTGTAAAATAAAAACTATATTAGAACTTGAATGAGAAAAATGAATATTTTAATATGAGACCGAAACTAGTAGCACTGACCTTTTTTTTTATGCAAACAATGAAAAGATTGAGAACATGTACGATTGTGTATCTTTAAATTTGATCTATTTGTTTTGTTCATAGCACTCCAATGTTAATATATATATATATATATTATAGGTTTCAAATTCTAATATATCTATCATTTTCTATTAAGAAAAAAAGATAAATGCGATATTAGCTAAACAGGATTTTCAAACAAATCACAAACATTCTTCCACTTGGCTAGTGTTATTTCTTGGATTAGATTTTGATGCACCTCTACAGCATTGCTGGATTTCTCGTAGTATGCATGGAACTGACCTTTGTACATCCAGAATGCACTCGACATCAGTTCCTCAACTACTTTTCGATGCTCTCGCCAACTAAAATCGAAATCAAACTCATTCTTAAAAAAATTATAAGTAATTAGTATAAATAAAATTAGCTTTAAATTTAATTTATACTTAGTTTCTTAATATGCAGCTCATTACTATACAACGATTTTTTATGTGATCTTTCACATATTTGGGAACATTAACCCAGTCAGCCGCTGACATCGGAACATACATGCAAGTGATAGCACCAACATAAGTAGAAAGCCATCTTGTGAATCATTGTGCCTACCAGTGTGACCGTCTAATATATCAACTTTAATTTTACCTATTTTTTTGACTTTTTCTATGCAGACATCTCTCGTAGTACCTTGCCCTAGGAATTGACATACAACTACATGTATAACAATTAAAAATTATGTATATAATTTGGTAAATATATATTAACTTATGTGTTAAATATCATAATTTCATAAAATACCTGACACTAGGTCTTCTGATGTTGGTCGGTGAATCACGTGCAGGAGACTCGACAATGGGTGAAGGTAGGGTGGGGATTTGAAATTATAATGAATTAAATATATTATATATGAATGTGTGGATATTTATAAGATTTATACTTACACAAATATTTTGATTCATTCACTATCAATTTTGCTACACTAGTCCCCTTCATCCTCACTAGATATGTTAGTACATTCATGTTCTTCAACACTTTCCACCCTTAATCAATTTTGGTGCAAGGTCTTCTCTATGCAGTGGGAGCATGTTATATTGACTTAGGTTCATTTTCTTCAACACTTTCCATCCTTAATCACTAGTTCATTTTCTTGATATTCTTCTTCATTTTTCGAACCATCAAAATTTTCATGTAGTTCATCTACTTCTAGAATGTAATCATATACATTTCTTGGTGCAAACTTTTTTACCACTCGTCATGAGTTCCCATATTCTGGATCATCTAAAAAAATTTTGATTCATTTGGCATACGAGAATGAAAGGATCGTCCTTGTACTAGGTCAGGGATGTATTCACAGTAACAAAATTTTCATCTTTACGCACTCCCACCCAAGAATTTAAAACATCCCACAAGGTACATCTATAACCAAGCAATATAACCCCCCACATACTTTAACCCTATATTGTCTTCTACAATTCCATTGAAGTCAATGTTATTATCTTCATGGCTCCCTTCGCTACAACTCCACAATTCTAAATTTTTCTATATCGTTCTCTGTCACGTGTGTGAAATTTATATCCACACACCAAACACCCCGAGTAGGATGGCCCTCTTGCCCGGACCACATGCTAATGCATAAAGTTCTTGTAAGATCTTTTCGACATTTTCAGCATGTTTTGATAGCCTACATCAATAAATATATTAGTATAATATTAAATATCAATAGAATCCATATAAATTTTTTAATAATATCATATGTTCAAACCATGACACGAATTCCTCTTCATGTTTCTTTCCTACGTCAGCTACACCACCAGAGCTAAGTAGTTGTAAATGGTCGCTGCGCGATTTAATGTGAAATATTAATTTCTAGAAAAATTCTATATTCATATGATTTGTCTATGCAAAACTTGATTGATATGTAAATTCATTACTAATCTCAAGTAGTGCTCAATTTCTGTACATTTATTCAGGATATACCATCGAGCTCTATCAAAATCTCGTTTACACAAGTTGTAGCCCCTCGTGTACCCAGTGGACGTATAATTTGAAAAAATACAAAAAAGGGTAACGAGACACTCATTTGTTCACCTTTATAATTTCGATCCAATCTCATAACTCTGGTATCAACCCCACGAAAATACATTAAACAAAAATTGTGTCATTTGTTATCAATATAAGACTCTATAATCGAACCTTCTGGACGAGCCTTATTTCTCACAGTTTGTTTAAGTCTTCCTAAAAATCATTCAATGGGATACATTCATCTATATAGAATCGGGATCAGCAACTAAAACCTCACGAGGTAGGTGAACAACCAAATGAACAATTACATCAAAGAAGGTAGGTACAAACCCTCTTCTTTGCACAATATCACTGCAATATCAATTTCGATTTTTAACAATGGCTCAACTTGTAACGTCCTAATACAAATGCCCCTGAAAAATACTCCTAACTTTGTGAGAGCTGTGCAAACATCTCGAGTAATCTTTTCACACACATTAATTGCTAAAAACACTGTAGAAATACATGACAATCGTGGCTTTTAAGACTAGTTATCTTCTAGTCATGTGTTCGCACACATCTTGACATGTTCGAAGCATACCCATCAGGTAATTTGTTTGTCAAAAACTAGTCACATAATTTCTTTCTCTCATTGCTTGATAGTGTATACCATCCGAGGGGCATGTAGGCTTGAGACTCATTATCTTGTAAATGCAACTCCGGTCTTAATCCCAACTTGTTAAATATTTACAAGAGTTATCTGTATCTTTTGTCTTTCCATATATTGACATCAAAGTATCCAAAATATTTTCACATATAGTTTTCTTAATATGCATGATGTCTAGATTACGACAAAGTGTCAATGTTGTAACACCCACATCCTTGAGGAGCCAGATCTTTATCCGACATAGTTTTAACGTATGATTTTTATTTATTTATTTTATTTTTTTGTTTATTTATTTCCAGCGGTTCCTCTGTTATATATTCCATTGTTTAAATCTCCTTCCTTTTCCGTTGAGTTTATTCTCATCTTTCCTTCTATACTCGGATATTGTCTTTTCCGTTAGTTTTCTTTCTAGCCCATTGTGGCCGTATCTCATAGAATCAGGCATCACGGGTAGCAATCCCAGACTCTTCCACAATCCTGGCTCTCACTTTCACATCACCATGCACGTATCTTCTTCCACTAATTTTGGCAACCGATCATTATCTTTGTAAATATGTATTTTTGGTGCATCAACTTCCTTTCCAAGCTAAGTCTGCCCCCAACGAGTCCGTTTCTTCCGCTTTCACGTTTTCGTTTAGGGCTCTCAGTGTCACCTTATATATATAGGCATGTTTCTGAGGCTCCCGAACATGTTGTAGTGAAAAGCCACAACCCTCTACGTATAGATCATCTTTCCATCAAAGCCAAAGTCCTTCCTCAGTTCGGCACCTGCATCCCGTATCATGTAGCAGGCTCTACACCAACAACCGAACCGAGAACAACCATGGCCAGCCATTGAAGGACACCACATAGCTCAACCATTCCTAACCTTTGCAGTCTTGAACTCACAACAAGAGAAACCAGCCGCTAGCCATCACCAACAACAGCCCCTGTTTTTGTTCCCCGAAAAAAGAGCAAGGGAAGCTCTCCCCATGTTCTCAATATTTCAGCCCCCTTGCGCATCAGAAAACCGTCGGGAAATCCCACAGAAACCGTAGCCAACTCCTCCCCGTCATAGTGACCGTCGCACGCTATCTCTTCCTCTTGGTGAGCCACCTCTTCATCTTACCGTGTTCCTCTCCCTCGTGCTCAGCCACCTTACTCCACAGAGTTTGCGCCATACCTGCCTTTGGTAATTTCCTTCCTCAGTCATGCGCTAAACTCATTTTCTTTCGGTTCCTTTCTTTTTCGTTGTTTAGCTTGCTGCTGCTTCAGAAAATCTACATAACTCCTATTTGATTCTCCACATGATGTGTTTTTACCCATTACTACATGTTGCAAAATAGATAGCTTGGAGTTACAGTTTTATCACCTCGTTTTATTACAAATTTAAAGAGTTTAAAAATGATATTTTTTTAATGGGTTGATTTGTTTCGGGTCTTCTCAGATTGTTACTACGAAGTTTCTTTTCTTTTTCTTTTTTTAGTGTTTTATGCTAAGACAAAGTTTTGGCTAAATTTTTTGGAATGGGTTCGAGTTCTATTTTATTTTTTATTTATTTTTGATTTCAAATTTTAAATTATTTTGGATACATCTTTAAAATTATTTGAGCCTTGTAATATTTTATTCAGTAACTATTCTCTTCAGTGGGTTGTGATTTGATTTGTGAAAGACACTTGGTTTGAATTGGAATTTGGGTTAAGTTATTAATATTAAGTGAAGATTGAGGTATTGAAGAATTTATTATATTTTAAGGTTTGAGAGGAATTTAGTGAATTCTAGTATTTTGAGAAGAATTGTTATTCAGGATATCAAGGATGTTTAGATGTTAAGGAAAAATATTGGATTTTTATTTCTCAGGGTCTATTTGCGAAGTTTGTATCATTTGGAAGTTTATGAAAATTACGTGATTATTTTATAGGTGACAATTAATGTTATTCAGCTTTATTAGGATAATTCAGAAAGCTAAAAAGTTCAGGTAAGCGGGGTTCCTATGCTAGACTTTGCATTAAAAATATTACCTGAGGTTATTGTGAAAAATATGCATGTTTTAGTTACGAAAAGAAGCTTTGAAATCACCTCAGTTTTGTTTCACATATGCATAAGATTTATGTATTAGAATAAAGTGTTTCCAGCATGAACTGGTATAGACATGAGCTAATTTTGTTGCATTCTGTTTTCTAAACTGAAAAAGAGTGAATATGAAAGTTTCTGCATAAATAATATTTTCGATCTGATTCTGTTCTGTTTTGAAAAAGTTTGTATTCTGATATGGTATGATATGATTTCTGAAACATCTGGCATGACATTTTGGTTTTGTTTTGCTTCGTTCTGTTCTGGGTTGGAACCAACTATTTTGTTTCCGGTGCACCCACCTTGGTTGCAAAGTGGTTTTCTGCGTGATCTTTCCTGTGTGTACACTCGGGGCTCCGAGAATAATAAGGGGAAGATTCACATTCTGTTTCTGCTCAGTCGGCAGCCAGGGTTTGCACAATCCTACCATGGGGGTTAAACATGGTATTTCTGTCCTGATAAGATATTTCAGTTATGCTATGCCAAATGATTTTCTGTTTCTGTTTATATTAAACTTTCACTCTGATTTTTGATAATATAAGCTGCTTCTGTATTTTTCTGAAAAGTAAGAAATATTTTGTTCTGCATTCTAAATTTTGGTAAATGCTCATGTTTGCACACTAGTATATGTTCTTTACTTACTAAGTTGTGGATAACTCACCCCCTCCTCTAATAACATTTTTCAAATATTTGAGATGGTCCAGTGCAATCTCAGCAAGGGTAGCCATTACTAGAGAGGCTTGATGATCATAGGAGAATAAGTGCTCGTGGATACAAGTTTTCTTGAGTCCTAGTACAAAAATTTCTTTGTTGATTATTTTAGTATGTCAAGTTTTGGATTGTTGCAAGTAATTGAAATCATTTAATTTTATTAAAGTTTATGTTTAGTTTTTCTTGGAGAGTATCATGAATATTTATTAAGTAATTATGGAGTGTCTTTTTAATAATAGTTGGTTGTTGGAGAATTTGGAATATATGAATTGGTGCTATTTGAGATGATTCGAGGAAAATGACCTAATTCTCTGGACCTTCGGGACCGGGGCGCTACAAATGTAGACCAGTATGACAACTCGAAGAAAATACTTTTGTTCATCCAATTGAATTCCACTACATCTCGTTTTCTCTTTCGCACTCGGGCATCCTTCCCAAATCTATTTTCTAGAACCTTGAGTAGTTATGCAAGAATATCATCATCAGACAATGTCAACAGTGATTACAACCTTTCAATCTTCTCATCAAACATTGCTTTGCTCAAATGCCATCTACGATTCTTAGGTAAATATCGACGATGTCCCATAAAACATAATTTTCGCCCATTTGTTAACTACTAGGATTATGTACATTTGTTGCAAACAAGACAAGGCAGTTTACCTTTTGTGCTCTATCCAGACAAGTTTTGCTAAAAAATTATTTATTGTTCATAAAACTATAGCATGAATCTTAAATTATCGCAACAAGGCCACATCATACGTAGTCATATCCTATTCTCACAACTCTTTCAACTCTACTTTCAGTGGCTGTAGATATACATCTATGTCGTTTCCTAGTTACCTCAGCCTTATGATCAATAAAGTCATCACGAAATCTTCATACACTTCTAAGGTGACAAATTATAAAGTATTAATATCACAGGCCACACATACTATGAGAAGTGCTCATATTGCCGAATGGATTAACTAGTAAAAGTTAAGAGGCTCCACGTTATCTTATGCAAGAACCTTTTTAAATAAATCTAGAAGCTTGTAATGGCCTTTGTAGGAATCTAGTATATTGACTTTATATGTAGCAACCTCATCGTGAATGACAACTTCCTATGACGGGTACACCCTTCATACGGTTGTCGTTGTGCATCCTCCTACAATCTTGCAAAGTTCTTGTTTCCCTCAAAAGATTGTGAAGATGTTCCTTCTCCATCCCAAACCCAGAACAGTTTGTGTCAATATCCCCTAACATCTTAGTCATATCCTTTCTATTATCATCACTATCAAAAGAAATGATCACATTTTTATTGTCCATATCGATCTTGGCACCAAATTCCTCCATCCAATTAGAATGATTTCCAAATCTAACTCATGTAGGAAATAGTTCACCATGTCCCAAGACGAGTATTTAGGATCTATCCCATTAACAAACAAATGGGACTTCACTACTACCATGTTTAAATAACTCAAGTTTTTGCACTTCTTGCATAGACATCTTATAAAACCCTAACTGTCACCACTGTCTTTCGCAAACTCTATGAAAAATTTCACCCCCTATGCATACTCCTTATAGTATCGCCCAACTTTATCTCCTAATAGCATCCAACTTGTATCCATTGTATTTTCGTTACTTGTCTACTGTTTATTAAAAAATCTAATTCATTTTATAAATATCATCAATAGCATTCTAACTGATATTCTCATGGCACTACTTTGATAAGGTAGTTGGTATTATCTCATTCGAGAAACTATCATCTATATCACATATATACTCTATCTAAAACTCTAATGTTAGTCAAAATTCTAACAGCATTTCCCTACAATTCTCCAAGTATGCTAGTTGTAATCCTACATACTCGAAGAATGTAAAGAAATATACACCATAATTTAATAAACTAATATAAGATTTTTGACTGAATATATCTGCCATATAAATGATAGAAATCCAAACTGTCCACTTTAGACAATTCAAGAATTGTACCCAATCATTCTTTAAATAATTCTTTAAGAGAATACTTGACCACAATTCTTGACTAGGTCTAAGGTTCAATGTAGCACTAAATTAAATCTAACATCCAACTATAATAGTACAAGAAGCTACATTATTAGTAATAACAAATAATATATTATTAACAATGGTATTCTATATGCATGATTTTTGTTTTAACGTACATTTTAACGTCCGAACAGGACTAAAAAGAAACCCAACCCTCGTTCGGACGTGAATAATTTTGTTCGAACGAGAATCATGTAGACAGAATACCAGAACCAATTCTCAACACCAAGCAAGTAAGCAACAAATGCTGAAATAGATAAATCAAGCTCGTAATGAGTCATATAATAAAACCCCCAAATAAAGAAATATCTAAACTCTATATAAAATCACCCTCAAATATAGTAAAATCTCTAATCTCTAAACCCTAACAATTAGAAAACTAATCTCAATTTTTGCACTTCCAACTTGAAATCCAATTCAACAACACTATCCATGATCAGAAATCAAAAAATGAGAAAATCTCCAACCACTTTTAATGATGGAAAATTATAGCTAAATTTGAAATACATAAAAAAAAAAGTGTTGAGAAATAAAATTTACCTATTTTATCTCAAGAGTCCTTCTTCTCCCACACCCAAGAATCCTCTTACAGTCCCTGACCGTTCTATGCCTCTCTCTTAGTCTCTCTCTCTCTCTCTCTCAAAAATAGCTCAATCTTGCGTAAAAATAAACTGAAGAGTCGAGTGTTTAAATTTTTAAAGTTGTATCCGAATGAGAAATTTATCCGTCCGAACATGAAAATTTCAAATTACCATTTTGTTTTTTCGCTAGCAATTTCAACTTTTTACATTCGAATATGATTTTTTCATAATCGAACACTTTATTCTAAGCATATTATGGGTATTTATTATTCGAACAGATGAGTTTCCTTTATAACTTAGAAATATCTTTAATATTTAGCTCAAAATGTTTTCTCCAAATTCAAAAAACAAACTATGAGAAAAATACGTTCAAATAATAGTAGATTACGATTCGAATAGATATTTAATATTAATATACTAAATAATATATTAGTGATATTATATCATTATTATAATAGTAATATATTAAGTAATTATACAACATACTAATATTATATCATTAGGTAATTTTATACTGGTATTATAATACTAGAATATTAAGTAATGTTAATTTAATATTATATTAATATTATATTATTTGATTAGTATTAGAATAGTAGGATAATACTATACTTAGTAATACAAATTAAAATTCGTTATATATAAAATTGAAGAATGTGTTACGAGACTAAGTAATCAATAAAAGTATTTAGTATATACTCAGTACTACGTGTAAATAGTATAATATTTATATATTAAGTATTCTATACTAATATAGTAGTATTATAGAATACTACTCATACTTAGTATATACGAAGTACTAGTTACTATAAGTAATACCTAAAACACTATTATATTGGTAATATGTATAGTATGTTAGTATATTATATTAAATATATTAGTATTTTTTGCACTAAGTACTTCCTAATACTATTAGTGTCATATAATAATTTTTAGTGTCATTATAACCACCCGAACTAATACTCTAAAACTCAAACTCCAAACTCTCCAATAGGTGTTCAGACAACTACCCCATTCATCCAAACCTACAGCCTTAGCATTCAAATGATTCAGAACAGATCATATTTCATTTAAAAATATAGGATTATAAGTATAGTATAGTTAATTTAAATATAATAAATTAATAATAATATTTAATAATATGTTTTATAATTATAATTATAATACATAATAATATTAAAGGTGCCAATATGTTACACGACAAGTCGCATCGAGAAATTATCGAATACACCACAATTTATTTGTTAAATTAAGACAAATTAATTGTATGGTATTTTTCATAAGAATACACATTAATTAATTGATGGTAATTAAATTACAAGAAAATCTCATACCCCTATTAGGGAAAGCAATTTTCTCGATGGTAATTATTTGTCACTATTATGAATGAGACACA
The DNA here is from genome assembly GCA_036898215.1 of Platycarya strobilacea. Lineage (NCBI taxonomy): Eukaryota > Viridiplantae > Streptophyta > Magnoliopsida > Fagales > Juglandaceae > Platycarya > Platycarya strobilacea. Next base: position 29,226,006 of record CM072549.1, on the reverse strand, counting down.
TACACACAAAATTACGAACGACCAACACATAGCCAAAGATGTGTGTGTGTTTTTTAACCTTATAGCTAGTTTTATAACTTCATAATACTATTGTGATACTTCAAATATAATTATTTTTGCTGTTTACATGTCTTGACACGAAACGAGCATGAGCACCATTGCAAACTCAATATAATAGCTCGTTCGGACGCTAGTTAAAATGTCGAGAAGAGCCAAAGAGTTACAAGGCTCATTCGGACGCACTTTTGCTCGTCCAAACAAATATGAGGGTATATAATACCCAGGGCCTCCGAATAGTTTCATTCGTGCATCGAACAAAAAATTCTCAAAACCACTCCTAAACCACCGTCAATCATCCAAGAACAATCTACATTTCACTCATACAATAAAATATCAAAGGTATAGACTTTCTATCACCCTTTATTGGTTGGAAACGGCTTGTGAACACCCATTTTCCTACGCGTAGGATTTCAAATAGAATCTGACCAATTTTTCGTAGTTTTTGTAATTTTTTTTTTCCAAGAATACATACATTCGAACTTTTATGAGTGAACTAGGGTTGATTTGGTCCAAATAGATGTTAGTTTTGTATGAGTTAATTCGGTCATTTCTCCTTAATAAGATTTTCTATTTGGATGGAATTAACCCTCATCTGAACGGAGTGAAGAAGATGACCATTACTTATTCGGATGAGTAATAACTTGTCCAAACGTGTAAGTGGCAGACAACACATTTACAACATTTTTATTTTCTATCATATATTTTTGGAAATTAACCACAGTCTAATGTCTTCTCTCGCTCATTTTTTGAATAACCTACAAATAGCAAGCAGATAAAGAAAGCATGGGAGGAACTAGACCACCATACCCAGCAGCACGCCCCTCAAGGTTGGCAGCAGTTTGGGTAGTGCTCTTGTTGCCCCTACTGCCCTTGATGCCCTTGTTGCCCTCGAAAGGGGAGTCCTTGTAGAGCAACCGATGATGTTGGCTGACTTCCAAGACTTGGCATGGAAATGACACAGCATCCCACATATCTTCACCAAGTAAGGATGGGCGCTGCTATGCACGCCGAGCAGGGAGGCTACATACCCTGACATGGTACACGAGTTCTACCGCAATATGAGAGAGTAGTCCAAAGAGCTACTCCACTCTGTCTTGACAGTACAAAGAGTTAGGATATCATTCAGTTCGAGGATTATTGCCAAGTATCTTGATATCCCGCATGTCCCGGACACATATCCTGTAATAACCCTTCCTCTTAAAAAATCTTCCTTAGGTTAAATCTTCATTTGGAGGTCACTTTATCATTTTAAGGAACTTTCTAGAAATGTATGACACCTAGGCTTAAAGACTAAATTAGAGACACTAAAGATATTAGATAAAATATGGTCAATTATGGTCAATTTTTGGAAATTGAGCAAGGTGTTAGCTAGAATATTTAGTTTGAATTTAGAGAAAAATAGATTTGGAAGAAGGAAAACACGTGTGAAGCTCATATTGGTGCTCTTGAGTTACTTCAACCAATTTCAATAAAATAATGATATCTCTCTTTTTTTTTTATCTCAGAATGAGGTGATTCAAAATTCTATAGATTACTAAGAAGATGATCTAAAACTTTCATATTTTGAGTTTTTGGAAAATAAAATTTGATAAAGGATTTATTGGGTCGAGAAGTGAACAGGCCAGATAGGGGTGAAAATGGAAACCGATTTGTATTATCTCCACTGCCTTACACATGGAGCGAAATCTAATTGTTTTTTTTTTAAGTTTCTAGACATTTGGATAGGTGTAAGGGACAGGTGGAAAAATGGAGTGAAACCCTTAGGAGAGTTGGAGGACACTTGGAAGGGGTAGATGGCCGGATCCCATTTCTTGGAAGATTTTCCAGATTTTGTTGCATATTCTTTTCATGTGATGAAATGTTTTGACCATTGATCACCCTAAGCTTCTAAATTGCATGAATATAACCATTAGATGAGAATTAGAGACAGTTAAGCATAAGTTTAGACATAATCATGAGGGCTAATGGGAAGAGACACAAGTGTGCATGCAATGGGAGGTAACTGCTCATCCCAGGTATTGCGCCACTTTAAACCCCTTGGGGTGTTGTCACTTGCATGTATAAAGAGGGAAGAATTTCTCACTCAATTCCCTTTGCTAGCCCATGATTACACTTAGATAAAACTAAGAGTAAAAGCCCCTTTCAAACCCTTTCATCCTCCAAACACTCAAAAGAAACCACTTGAGTCTATTGAAGGAAAAATTTGCAAAACCTTGTTCACTTCCAATACCAAAAGCCTTGGAAAAAATTAGTAAGTATACAATTTAACTTAATCTTGGCATAGAATAAGTTATTTGAATGCTAGATTATGTTTGTTACTTATTTGATCTTAAACTTTGTTTAAATGGTGAAATGAAATCTAGTAAGTTTTAAAATAGTTTTTGTTGTGGAAAAATACTAAGAAAAATTATAAAAACTTATGAATATGTTCTATTTTGATATATTAAGGAATTCATGTGAAAATAAGAATAATTTGATCTACAAAGAAATAAGAAACTCAACTTAGAAGCTTTTGGTTTTGATAGGATTTATGGGTAAATTTTTAATTCAAAATTTCAATCTCTTTGATTTTAATTATTTGGATATTATTTAAACAATTATGATGAGTTTAGGAACTCTAGTTTACTTGGAGACTTTCAAGAATTATCATATAAGAAATTGGTGAAGAATTTACTAAGAAAATATAAGAATTTTAGTTTGATTTTATTCTTGGATGTTATGAGAATTCTTGCATTTTATAAATGAATGGTTTTGCAAAGTTAGAATAAAAGAAAGTAAATTTTTGAACTTCCTATATGGTTCGGCCAGCGTTGGGGTTTTAATATTTTATTATTTCAGTTAAGCGTTTAAGCATAATTGTTATGTTTGAATGTTACCAAATAATGTGACGTAAATGTGTATGCACATGATGTATACTACAATGCTATATTTCTATATGTCATAAGACTTATAAGGATATGAAATGTGCATTAAAAAGTCTAAGATCATGTTCATGTCTCATTTCGTCACATACGTATCGTCATAAGTTATGACGTTTGTTTTAAAGAAAACAAGATAAGAAAATTTTATAGGAACACAATATGACTAAGATAATCTTAAAGCCACGTCATGATGAGGACGACGATACGTAATACCAATATAATTGATGTGCTGATAAAGGTGACGATACGTAACACCTATCGTAAAATAAAAATCGTGTCACGATGAGAACGACGATACGTAACGCCCTTGCGACTGACATGATTAATAAGTTAAGAGTTGTGTCACAATAGGGATGGCGATATGTAACACCTGCATGGCTGACAACTAGATAAGTATGTTCATATTATGACGAAGACGACGATACATAAAGCCCGTATAACTGAAGTAACTTAGAAAGCTGACACGTCTGCCAAGTAAGACTCTGGCGGGAATGGCAATATGTAACGTACATCGAGCATAAGAAATAAGTAAGGTCCTGACAGAGACAGCGATACATAACGCCCGTCGAGGATAAGCTATAAGTAAGACCTCCAACGGAGACGGCGATACGTAACGCCCATCGAGGATAAAGACCCACAAAATTAAGAAAGAAATACAAAAGAAATAAGAACTTTAAGAAAAAAGACTGTGGGTCCATGTATGGTATAAGTCTATATAGGAAAATGAAACATAAGTCATGCATGTGTCACGTGAAGCATTTCATAAGTTATAGTTTTTGACATCTATAGTGTAAGTTCGAATCCTATTTTGTTTATGCCTTATTTTGTTTACTATGTACTTACTGGATTTCTAAGGAAATCTCACTCTTATTTATTTCTGTCTCTTTTTGAAAAATATAAATGGGGTTGCAGGACAATATGACAGAGAAGGGCAATGCCCCAGTAACTCAGGAGATTCAATGGAGTCCTAAAGGGCTTACTGATTACCCTCGTTTTGACCCTTTTGTCTCTCTCGCATATGTTTAGGCTGACAAAGTTTTGGAGGTGTTGATATTATTTTGGGCAGGTTTCGTTATGGGAGAGAGTGTTTCAGAATGAAAAGGGAGCATAGATCGCTTTAAGGATGTTATTTTGATAAATTATGTATATGTTTATTTCAAACAAAACTAACTAGGTTATGATATGTAATGAGATAGTGTTGTGATGTAAATATTATGTTATATTAAGGTTATGTTCCTACCATCTGATCATTAGATTTCTCAATAAAAAATTTAGTTAGACCTCTTTCTATTGCGAATTACATTGCATATGATAGTAAGTTTAGGTGCATACATTGAACTTACTCTGACTTTTCAATTTACGTTAAATTTTCAAATGTAGATTGAGGACGTCACAGAGTAGTATCAGAGTTATTACGTCTCTGGGTAGTCCCACATTATCCTAGGAAAATATCACATGGTATTAGAATAGACTTGAATATTTATAAGAATGGTGTTGAGGTGATATTGGTGAATGCTTTGGATTTTAGAAGTTCGGAGTTACTAAGGTAAAGTAGCTCATGATGGAGTTTGTTATGTTTTAGGAAGGTAAGATCGCAAGAGGTCGTCCTTCTTCGAGACAAGTAGAGACAGCAACTCAGAGTCCTCCTCTGGTTACTCCTCCAAGGACGGAGGATCAGGCGGTGCAAAACCCACCCCTAGAAGGGGGGCAGATGATGCAAAACCTTCATTTGGAAGGGGGCAAAAGATAGATGAAGTCATTCGGCAAATGACATAAGTGGTAAAGAATCAAATGAAGCAGAGTTGTTGTCACCAGCACGATGAAAATAAAGGAGAAACCCAGGGGTGCCTGTATGAAAGCTTTTAGGCTTACCAATACCCACATTTTCTGGGAACTAAAGGAGTTTTGAAGGCTGATAAATGGATCATAGATTTAGAGCATATATTTGAAATTAGTGGAAATTCGTGGTTGTATTGAAACTCAGAAGATTCAGTATGCAGGACATATGCTCAAGGGAGAAGCTGGTTTATGGTGGGACACAAATGGAAGTTGTTGAAGTTAGAGTTGGGAGAGAATGTAGTGCCCACTTGGAAACGATTTAAGAAAGAGTTTGACGATCAATTTTCTCCAGAATCGGTGAAGCGGCATAAAGCTCAGGAATTTTCCACGTTAGTGCAAGGTAATATGATGGTGGAGCAATATGCAACCCGATTTATGGAATTATCAAGGTTTGCTCCATATTTAGCAGCCACGTATACGTGTTCAGGTGGCGTGTCTATGAATAGAGAACTTCCAAGAGTTAGTGAATGTGGCATCTATCGTTGAAGCAGAACAGAGGAGTTTAGTGATGCAGACTCAAGTCGCTGGGAAAAGAAGGTTCCCTCATTCCGTTGGAAGGGATACTGGAAAGAAAATGAGTTTTCGTCCTATGAATGGAGGAAAGGGAACTATAACCAATTTAAGCGTACCGATTTTGTTTCCCTTATGTGCTAAATATGGACGTCGGCATAGGGGAGAATGTCGAATGATTAAAGGGGCTTGTTTCAAATGTGGTCAGACAGAGCACTTGACCAAGGACTATCCTCAAAATGTTTCCAGAAGAGCAGTACCATTACGAGGAAAAACAAAAACTCCTACAAAAGCCAAAATTTAGCAATCACACATGGAGAAGTGGATGTGGAGACTGATGAGGTGATTAATGCCAATATTATTACTGGTAATTCCTAGTTCCCCTTTTTTGTTTAATGAATGGATTCTTTTAGATACAAAGGTAATACTAGGATGATTTTGTAGGTAAGGTTAAGTTGAAGAAATATATGGCATATGCTTTGTTGACTCTGAAGCGAAGAAATCTTTTATTTCATATGAATGTGTCCAAAGGAGTGAATTAGAAGTGGAACCCTTGGTGTAAATATTTTTGGTGGCTATTCCCAATGGTAATGTAATTGGATGCATCGAATTGTAAGAAGTTGTTCTATAGAAATTGCGGGTTTGCAGCTAACTGCTAACCTGATAGTATTCCATTTGATGGAGTTCGATTTCATCTTAGGCATGGATTGGTTAGCTAAGTATTATGCCAAGATTGATTGTCGAAGGAAAGAGATAGTCTTTGACGTGCCAATGAAAGAAATGCTTTGTTATAAGGGGGAAGTAGTTAATCCTATTTCCTCTATCGTAACTGCCAAACGAATAGAGAAAAGTACTATAGAAGAAGCAAATGTATGCTTGGCAATGATGTTGAATTCTCTAGAAGAAGTTAAGGGTGTTAAGGGGATTCCAGTTGCAGAAGATTTTTCTCAAGTCTTTTCAGATGACTTACCGGGATTACCCCCTGACTGAGAAATGGAATTTACTATTGAATTAAAACTGGCTACAGCTCCAGTTCATAAGGCACTATATAGAATGGCACCTGCAAAATTAAAGGAGTTGAAGACGCAGATTGAAGAACTCTTGAAAAAAGGATTTATCCGACCGAGTTCGTCTCTGTGGGAGCACCAGTGTTATTTGTAAAGAAAAAAGATGGGACGATGTGAATGTGTATAGATTATTGAGATCTAAATAAAGTCACATATCATCGACTAAAGATCAGAGAGCAAGATGTACCTAAGACGACTTTTCAAAATCGATATGGGCATTTTGAGTTTTTGGTAATGCTGTTTGGGTTGACAAATGCACTAGCAATATTAATAGACTTAATGAATCAGATATTTAGACCATACTTAGATAATTTTGTGGTGGTCTTTATTGACGATATTCTGATCTATTTTTGGACTGATGAATGATATAAGGAGCATTTAAGAATTATGTTGAAGACCTTGCAGAAGTATCAGCTTTATGCCAAACTCAGTAAGTGTGAGTTCTGGCTACGAGAAGTCAAATTCCTGCATCATGTAATTTCAAGTGAAGGAGTTTCAGTGGACCCAGCTAAAATAGAAGCAATGATGGATTGGCAGCAACCCACAAATGCCCATGAAGTACGTAGTTTTCTGGAGTTAGCCGGATATTACAGAAGATTTGTAAAAAGATTTTTGAAACTTTTCGCGCCTTTAGCAGCATTGACAAGGAAAAATGTTAAGTATGTTTTGAATGAATAGTGTGAAAGGAGTTTCAAGAACTCAAAAAGAGATTGACTACGGCGCCAATTTTAGCTATACTAGAACCCTATAAGCCATATGTGATATATAATGATGCCTCAAAGATAGGTTTGTGATGTGTATTAATGCAAGAAGGAAGAGTAGTTGCGTACGCATCTCGACAACTTAAGGATCATTAGCAAAGTCGTCCTATCCATGATCTAGAATTAGCAGCTATTGTGTTTGCTCTAAAGATTTGGAGGCACTATTTATATGGAGAAAATTGTGAAATATACATGGACCATAAGAGCCTTAAGTATATCTATTTAGTCAGAAAATCCTGAATATGAATAAAAGAAGATGGATGGAAATTATAAGTGACTTTCAGTGTGAAATTAAATACCACCTTAGGAAGGTTAATGTGATAGTCAATGCCTTAAGTACCAAGCAGAAGAATTACCAGTGATAGCAGTGATGCTAGAATTTCTCATAAGCAGACTACCAAAGGAAATGCAGGTTCCCCATATATTGGGATGAAGTTGGTGAAAGTAGCATATTGGGACCCAAATATCAGCAAGAAGTTAAGGAGCAAGTTGAAAGAATTAGAGATAGAATGAGAATGTCACAAAGCTGACAAAAAAGCTATGCAGATAACCGTAAAAGAGCCTTATATTTTATTGTGGGTGATTGGATATATTTGAAGGTCTCGCCTATGAAAGGAGTGGTGCATTTTGGAAAGAAGGGAAAGTTAAATCCTCGTTATATTGGACCCTATGAGATTCTGAAAAAAGTAGGATTGGTAGCTTCTCGTCTAACTTTACTTGATGAATTGCAAGGAGTCCATGATATTTTTCATGTATCTTCCTTGAAGAAAAGTGTAAGAGAAGGATTAGTGCCGGTAATGGATTCAGGCTGTATCAATTTACGCCCTAATTTAACATATGAGGAATGGCCTGTAAGGATTGAAGATCAGAAGGAACAAACGTTGCGGAATCGTGTCATTTCATTAGTCAAAGTACTTTGGAATAATCCCGCTTTCTAAGAATTTACTTGGGAATGTGAGGATATGATGAAGGCTAAATACCCACATTTGTTTGAAAATTGATTCTGATTGATTGTATTTTGTTTTGATTATGTATATATGTGGTGTGACTTTCATGAATTTAGTATTTATTTCTTGTATGCTATGATTGTTAAAATTTAGTAATTGGTCTTATTCAGGAAATGGCTTGTACTAAGAAAATTGCAAGAATGTCTGTAACCCTCGAAAAACAACTAAAAAAAAAGATCAAAATGATTAAGATAAAGAATACGTCGAGTAAGAAAGTCAGATAAAAGCAGAAAGACTAAGGAGATTATAAAAGAACGAATGGCATAGAACACACATAATGGATATAGATAACAAGGGTAATACAGTATGCAGGAAAGCTTTACCTGGAGAGGAAAGAAAACCAGCTAAGAGTGAACTGAAAGCTAAGAGAGAGTTCTTATGAAGAACAGATAAAGGAAAAGAAGTTGTAGTTAGATTTTTTGATAACTCTAAAGATCGTAGGCGTCAAAATGTGGAGCGTCTAGTCATAGTTGAAACTGAAGAAGAAAGATTGCTTAAATTACAAGAGATGAGTGTTTACATGTACTATGACCCAGATTTAGACACAATCTTTTATTTTTCACAAGACTCATTATCTATAGAAGAAAAAGTACCTATGTCTTTAGAGGAGTCAACTGCTACCAGTAACCAAGGTACAAGATTTTTATACTGAGTTTTTTTTTTTCAAATTACATCTTATCGATTTCAAGGACGAAATCTTTATTTAGGAGAGGAGGATGTAAAAACCATTCCTTTTAAAAAGTCTTCCTTAAGTTAAATCTTCATTTAGATGTCATTTATCATTTTAAGGAACTTTATGAATATGTATGACACCTATGCTTAAAGACTAAATTAGGAATTTTAAGGAACTTTATGAAAATGTATGACACTTAAGATATAAGATGAAATATGGTGAATTATGGTCAATTTTTGGAAATTGAGCAAGGTGTTAGGTAGAATATTTTAGTTTTAATTTAGAGGAAAATTATTTTTAGAAGATTAAGAGGAAAATTGAGAAAATTAAAATTGGAAGAAGGAAAACACATGTGAAGCTCGGATTGGTGCTATAGGGTTACTCTAACCAGTTTCAGAAAAATAAGCATATCTCTGATCTTTGATTTCGGAATGAGGTTATTCAAAATTATATAGATCACTAAAAGGATGATCCAACATGTTCATGTTTTGAGTTTTCATATAATCAAATCGCATGAAGGACTTATTGGGCCGAGAAGTGAATGGGCCTGACAGTGGCGGAAATGGAAACTGATTTGGATTATCTCCACCGCCTTAGATATGGTGCGAAATCTAATTGTTTTTTTTTTAAGTTTCTGGACATTTGGACAGGTGTAAGGGACATGTGGCTAAATTGGGGGGGGGGGTGAAACCCTTAACTCTAAAGGACACTTGGAAGGGGTAGATGGCCAGGTCCCATTTCTTGGAGGATTTTCTAGATTTTGTTGCATTTTCCTTTCATGTAATGAAATTTTTGGACCATCGATCATCCTAAGCTTCTAAATGGCATGAATCTAACCATTAGATGAGAATTAGAAATAGCTAAGCCTAAATCTAGGCATAATCATGAGGGCTAATGGGAAGATGGACAAGTGTGCATACCATGGGAGGCAACTGCTCATCCCATATATTGCACCACTTTAAACCCCTTGGGGTGTCGCCACTTGCATTTATAAAAAGGGAGGAATTGCTCACTCAATTCCCTTTACTATCCCATAGTTACACTTAGAAAAAACTAAGAGTGAAAGCCCCTTTCAAACCCTTTCATCCTTCAAACACTCAAAAGAAACCACTTGAGTCTATTAAAGAAACAAATTGTAAAAGCTTGTTCACTTCCAATATCAAGCCTTGGAGAAAATTAGTAAGTATATAATTTAACATAATCTTGGCATATAATAAGTTATTTGAAGGCTAAATCATGTTTGTTACTTATTTGATCTTAAACTTTGTTTAAGTAGTGAAATGATATCTAGTGAGTTTTAAATTGGTTTTTGTTATGGAAAAATACTAAGAAAAATTTCAAGAACTTAGGAATATGTTCTATTTTGATATATTAAAGAATTCATGTGAAAATAAGAAGCATTTGATTGACAAAAAAGTAAGAAACTCACCTTAGAAGCTTTCGGTTTTAATAGGATTTATGGGTAAATTTTTAATTCAAATTTTCAATCTCTTTGATTTTAATTATTTGGATGTTATTTAAACAATTATGATGAGTTTACATGGAGAATTTCAAGAATTATCATATTAGAAATTGGTGAATAATTTACTAATAAAATATAAGAATTTTAGTTTGGTTTTATTCTTGGATGTTATGAGAATACTTGCATTATATAAATGAATGGTTTTGCAAAGTTAAAATAAAAGAAAGTAAATTTTTGAACTTCCTATAGGATTCGGCCAGCCCTGGGAATTTAATATTTTATTATTTCATATAAGCGTTTAAGCGTAATTGTTATGTTTAGACGTTACAAAATTATGTGACGTACATGTATATGCACATAACGTATATTACAGTGCTATGTTTCTATATGTCATAAGACTTATAAGGATATGAAATGTGCATTTAAAAGTTTAAGGTCAGATTCATGTCTCATTTCATCATATACGTGTCGTCACAAGTCATGATGTTCGTTTTAAAGAAAACAAGATAACAAAATTATATAGGAACATGATAAGACCAAAATAAGTTTAAAGACATGTCATGACGGAGGACATGATACATAACGCCTGTATAACTGATGTGCCGACAGGGACAATGATATGTAATGCCTGTTTTAATAAGAATCGTGTCACGACGGGAACGGCGATACGTAACGTCCGTACGACTGACATGATTAATAAGTTAAAAGGTTTGTCACAATGAGGACGATGATACGTAACGCCCGTATGGCTGACATGACTAGATAAGTATGTTCATGTCATTACGGAGACGGCGACATGTAACGCCTGTATGACTGAAGTGATTCAAAAAGCCGACACGTCCTGCTAAGTAAGACCCCAACGGGGACGGCGATATGTAACACCCGTCGAGGATAAGAAATAAGTAAGATCCTGACAGGGATAGTGATACGTAATGCCCATCGAGGATAAGTTATGAGTAAGACCTCCGATGGAGACGACGATACGTAACGTCGATAAAAAATAAAGACCCACAAGATTAAGAAAGAAATGCAAAAGAAATAAGAAATTTAAGAAAAAGACTTTGGGTCCATGTATGGCATAAGTCTATATAGAATAGGGAAACATAAATCATGCATGTGTCACATGAAGCATTTCATAAGTTATATATTTTTGACATCTGTAGTGTAAGTTCGCATTCTATTTTGTCTATGCCTTATTCCGTTAACTGTGTACTTACTGAACTTTTTGAGAAAATCTCGCTCTTGTTTATTTTTGTCTCTTATTAAAAAATTTAAATGTGGCTAGAGGACAATATGACAGAAAAGGGCAATGCTCCAATAACTCAAGGGATTCAGTGGAGCCTTGAGGGGCTTACTGATTACCCTCATTTTGACCATTTTGTCTCTCCTACATATGTTTAGGTTGACAGAGGTTTGAAGATGTTGATATTAGTTTGGACAAGTTTTGTTACAAGAGAGAGAGTTTTAGAATGAAGAAAGAGCCTAGGTGGCTTTAAGAATGCTATTTTGATAAATTATATATATGTTTATTACAAACAAAACTAACTAGGTTATGATATGTAATGAGACAATATTTTGATGTAAATATTATGTTATATTAAGGTTATGTTCCTACCATGTGATTATTAGATTTCTCAGTTGAAATTTTAGTTAGACCTCTTTCTGCTGCAAATTACATTGCATATGTAGTAAATTTAGGTGCATGCATTGAACTTCTGATACATATGGGATAAGTAGCCTAGTGTTACTTATTCTGACTCTTCAATTTACGTTAAATTCTCAAGAGTAGATTGAGGACGTCACATATTCCGCACCATATGTGGCTGCAGTGACTACAGCAGCCAGTGCGAATAGAAATGCTAGATCCTTAGGGCGAGCTCCATTATTCACTGATGAGAAGCTGTAAGTTACTCAGATGATACTAAGTCTGATGAGCAGTACGTACCTGATGTCGGTCTCGTAGATGATCAGGTACATGCTGTATTGTGACATCCAAATACTTCATCATATGACGATGGGAAGATCATTAAACAAGTCAACTACACCAAGTTCTTCAAGATGCTTAATCTGATAGTCGGCTACAACGTGGACTTGAAGAAGCATAAGACAGATTTTGGGATCAATCATGCCAGACTTCTAGTGCGGGTTGTGCGGATGGAGCGCCTTCTACATCTTTTTCCGCATCCGAACATGGTCTTGTTATGGGAGTGGAGGCAGTCTCCCATTTGAACTGATGATATCTGGTCTCCTATTCTGAGCGGGATTTATAATGCAGGTGGATGAGAAAATCATCCTACAAATAGGGCCTCTCAACAAAATCAGCCTTAGCAAGAGCTAAGGACACCCTAGTCATGTGAGGACTCCCGCATCGACTAATCCTGCGATGTCCAATACTGTTGTCCAACCTGCTAAAAGCCAGCCCGTTGGAGGCAATGGTGGAAAGAGTTAGCAGATGCATGGTAGAGGAGGTAGATGAGCGCCTCAATAAGAGGATAGCTAATATAGAGTCACGGATCAAATTTTTACATCAAATCTATGTAGGAGGACATAAATTTGATACTGAAGCAGTAGGCATATTTTTATTTTGGATTTTACTTTATATGTTGCATTGAACAATGTTTTTTATTTTGGGATGTAATTAAAGTGTTTTTTTTTTTTTTGTTCAGAACAATGTTTATTTAATAGTTATCGCATTTTACTTACCACTCCTATTCAAATAAATAACATTTTGAAATTAATTACATACAATTAATTTTTACATTTATAAATATTTTAAACGCTCCATAAATCATTATATGCAATATAAACACATTTTTTTATATTTTAAAATTGATAAAATGAAATTAATAGAAATATATATATATACCTAGATTAATGATGATGAATAGTTAAAATCTAAATTCCAACTTGTTTTCTATCCGAACAGAATTTTTTCTATCCAAACGGTCTTGGAAGTTTCCCGCCACGTTTCCCTCCAAATATATCCCGTTCAGAAAATAATTATCCATCCGAATGGTTTTTTATATTTCGAGACAATTTTTGTCATCACCAAATGTCTTGTTCGAACGGATTTTTGTTTGTTCAAACGAATTTTGAAACTTTTCAAACTTTTGGGATAAAATTTAAAAGCTGCCTCTAAATATCACTTTTAGAGACAAAATTTAATTTGTCCCTAACAAATTTCATCCCTAAAAATAAAATTTCTTATAGTGGTAATAGATTATTTCCTTTTATAAAATCTAATAATTTGTGTATGCTAAGTACGAACTTGATCGCGGATCTGTATTAGTGGATATGTTAGTGTGCATCCCACATCCATAAATTAGTGGTATAAGCTTTAAAATGAATTAAGTTTAAATTACCACCCTCAATATGGGACTCCTTTTATATATCATCCACCACTACTAGTATTATATTTTTTATATATATATGACTAAGCTGTTCATGTCACAAGTCGAGTGAGAGAAAAGGGGGTGATCAATAGTGTATTGTAACTCATAAAACTAACAAAATTTTATACAAATATTTAATCCACTAGAATGTTTGTTGCATTGTGATTCTTGACTTGTCTTCTTTAGGTCTATGTACTTTTCAAGCTATATTAGTCATTTATCCAAGTCAGAGTACATTAGATCACTGACAATCCAAGTTAATTGAGCTAATTAACTTTATATAAAGAAAATGCCATATACAATCTATAATAATATACCACCATTATCATATTTATTAATGTGATCATGGTATTTAATAACTTTCAAATTAATGATTAATTAATCCTTTTAAAAAAATTGAAAATCTAATTAAATACTGACATATCAGCCAAGGTGATCAGATTATTGTGATATATATATATATATATTATATCTATACATATATATGAGGGAGAGGCAAGGTGAAAAATACGTTTCTCTAGTTTAGTGAAGTGGCTATAAATAATATATTTTTATTTTAAAAAAATTAATTTCGATCAATAATATAATAATATAATGTATAGAATTAGAAAAAAAGGTAAGTTGTAACAAATATTTGACGGGTAATAAAAGACAAACATCTTAACAATAAAATAATTATATAAAATTAAATTATAAACTGATGTGAAATGATGAAAGATACTATTTAATAATTATTATAATTTTATTTAAAAAATATTATTATTTGAATTTAATGTTTCATTTAAATTAAGAAATAAATAATATTTTATTCAAATGTAATTGGCAAACATATTTAAACTTAATTATTTATATTTCTCTTTTTTTATATATAAAGAATGAATAAAATTTTTAAATCATATATATAAATTTATATATAATATAAATTATAATTTCTATAAATTTCTATATATAATTTAAAATTTAAATTGTATTTTAAATCATATCTAAATTATATATTTAAATTTAATTTAATTTATATATAATATCTAATATCTAAATTTAAATTTATATATATTATTTAAAATTTATATAGTTTATAATTATATTATCTAAATTATATAAAGACAAAAAAAAAAGAATAATTTATTCGAATTTATAATTTATAACTTATCTAATTTAAACAAACGAATTAATTTATATTATCTAAATTAAAATTTATATGTATAAATTTATAATTTAGATAGAATTTAAAATTATATATTTAACTAATCTTATCTAAATTTTAAATTATATATCTAACTAATTTCATCTAAATTTAAATCATATCTAGTGTTTTGAATATATAGTATTAGGTAGCCATTAAATTTAACGAAAAATATAAAAAACAAATAAAGAAAGAACAAGAAAATTTATAAGTGGTCGTCAGATAACTATTTATTATAATAGAAAGATATATTGGTGTGGTGCTTTCTAGCAATATTATTCTTAGTAAATATTTTTTTTTTGTGTGTGAAAACTACGTACCCTTCAAAAGTATTAAAATAACAGATAAATTAAAGACCAAAACTTCCATTTTTCTTTTCCTAATCTAATAGTGGAATTAAAATTACTGAATTTAGTTTTCTGAATTAGTTACTGGGGCAGTACGTTGGATGAATAAAGAGACAAAAGGTTTGGAACAACAGAAACAGGATGGTGATAAAAAGATTGGAGCACCTGCAAAAAAATATATATATATATATATACACATATACATATGGTCATCTCTGTTTATGATAAAAATGAAAACATATATTTCCAAAAAATAAATTAAAAGAGTATATATATATATATATATATATATATATATATATATAGTAAACACAACTCGCCCAGCTGCCGGTCCTAACCGTATGTTGAGAGATGCCACGTTCTGTGGAGTGCATTCATGCAGTTGTAGTTCCTCTTCATCGATCATAATCTAATTGCACTTTTCAGTATTCTTTTGAGCTTCTCAGATCAGTACTTACGTACGTACATCCTGTCTTGATAAAAGGATTAATCATGCATGTTGAATATTTCTCAAGAGGTTTAGGAATATTATTAACGATCGATGCCTTGTGTCCGCGGGCTCAGGTATAATGAATAAAATGACGCTATTTTCTGGAAGAAAATATGAACGTGCAGTTTGTTTCTTTGGAAGTATAGGCAGCTAATTAATTGCTGTAATATTTAAAGAACGAACTACATTAATTAGCATATATATTAATTATTTCATGATCTTGTTGTTGATCATCTCCAAGATGCATGAATGATGAGTACTAGTACGCAATAGTTTGCGCATGCATGCATGCATCATGAGCTAAAGAACCTAATAAATCTATCTGCTATAAGCTGGAGAATAAATTAATAGTTAATGATCATTCTGTGTATGTACTGTAAAGTTAAAACTTTGGCTACTGGACAGATGGGAAAGAAAATCATATTTCCTTTATTGTTGGAAATCGACACGCAATTGAAGAAGCTGGAGGCTTCTGGAAGACGCCACCGTCAGTAGCAGCTGGAAGGTAGGCGCCGCCGGAAAATTCAAGAAAGTCGGCCGCCGGAATTCCACCGTCATTTACACGTTCACACTATTTCTTTCTCCTATAAATACATGTAAGATTGTAATGAGGAAGAGAGTCGGATGTGAGGTCCATTGGAGAGATTAGAAGAGAGAAACCATTGTAAATAATTGGTTTATTATTTAATACAAATTCTCCTCTTTGTGTGTGTGGACGTAGGGTAAATTGGCCGAACCACGTTAAATTCTGGTCTCCATATTATTTGTGAGCTTCCGCCGATCCCAACAAGTGGTATCAGAGCTAGTAGGAGGCCAGATTTGTGAATTTTCGTGAGAGACCCATTTTTAAACTTGATCGAAATCAAGTTTGGAGGATACCATCAGATTCCTCAGGTCAAGACGAAAATTTTGGTGAAAATTTCGTATCAAACGGACACCGGACGAAGCTACACGCGCCGGCCACGGGACCCACGCGCCACACGCGCGCGCAGTAAAGAAGACAAGCTCCGACCCGTTAAATCCGGGTGATCCGACCCGAACCGGTTTGACCCGGTTTCCGACCCGCTACAGTAACCCAACGGATAAAGAATATTCCGTCGGTATATTCCGTCGCCGGAAGAATATTCCGTCGCCGGAAGAATATTCCGTCGTCGGCAAGAATATTCTGGTGCAGGAATATTCCGGTGACCGGAGGGAATATTCCGGTAGCCGGAGAGAATATTCCGGTGAATGGTGGGGAATATTCCGTTTTTCTTATTTTTCAAGTTTTCGGCACAATTTTGATCGGTTTGGAACGAGACAAGAGTCATTTCCAAGGTTTTCCACCGTTCCGGACGTAACGGTGAGCTCCGTTTGTTGAGATTCAACTCCGAACGTTGAGAAACGGTCACTCAAATCAAAGATTAAAGCCGAACTGATGGAGGACTCGGGAGCAAGTGCGATGATCAAGCTAACATCTACAAATTACGCACTATGGAGACCTCGAATGGAAGATCTCCTGAATTGTAAAGATCTCTTCGATCCAATTGAAGAGAAAAGCGTAAAGCCAGATGATGTAACGGAAAAAGACTGGCATAAGTTGAATAAGAAAACTATTGGTCAGATCCGACAGTGGATTGACCATAGTGTTTTTCATCATGTTGCACAGGAAACGGATGCCTATCAGCTATGGAAAAAGCTGGAAAGCATGTACCAGGCAAAAACTGCTCGGAACAAGGCATTACTAATGAGACGCCTTATCAACTTGAAACTCAAAAGCGGCATCTCAGTGGCCGCACACACCAACGAGTTTTAGAATCTTGTAAATCAACTTGCATCCGTAGATTTTAAGCTTGAAGATGAAGAGCAGTCTCTACTACTTCTCAGTTCCCTACCAGATAGCTGGGAAACGCTAGTAGTCTCACTTAGTAATTCAGCTCCAGATGGAAAGCTCGCCATGTCAATGGTGATAGACGCCTTGTTTAATGAAGAGACTAGACGAAAGGAGATTGGAGGAGATGAGACAGATGCCTTTGTAACAGAAGGAAGGCATCAGAGAAATAGTAGAGGTAGAAGTCGAGAAAGAAACAGAAGTCAAAGTAAATGGAGATCCCAAAGTCGCGGTAAACAGCGAAAGAAGGGAAAATGCTTTTATTGTGGTATTGAAGGCCACTTTAAAAGAGAATGCCGAAAGCTGCAGAAGGAGCAAAATCAACTAAGTAATCAGTCAAAGCACGAAGAAGGCAAAGCTGCAGTGACGCTTTCTGGAGATTGTGTACTCCTTTCCGCTGGTGAAGAATCTTGCTTGCACGTTTCAAGCGAGGAAACCGAGTGGGTAATAGATACAGCAGCATCCTATCATGCCACTCCTTGTAAGGATTTCTTCAGTACTTACAAGGCAGGAGACTTCGGTACAGTCAAGATGGGAAATTCGAGTTTCTCAAAGATCGTGGGCATTGGAGATGTCAGGATAAAAACCAGTGTTGGCTGTACTATGGTGCTAAATGACGTTCGGCACGTACCCGATCTTCGACTCAACCTAATTTCTATAAGAACCCTTGATCAACAGGGTTACGAGAGCATCTTCAGCAACAATGCTTGGAAATTGAAGAAAGGAGCAATGGTCGTTGCACGGGGACATGTCTGTGGCACTTTGTACAAATCAGGTGCTAAGATATGTGCAAACAGTCTCAATGTAGCTGAAGATGATACATCACCAAATTTGTGGCATCGGAGACTTGGCCACATGGGAGAAAAATGGGTGTTTATGCTTGCAAAGAAAGCATTGATTACAGTAAACAAAGGTATTGCTCTCAATCCTTGTGAATACTGTTTATTTGGTAAACAGCATAGAGTTTCATTCCAGACATCTGCTGGAAAAATATCAGAATTATTGAGCTTGGTACACTCTGATGTTTGTGGTCCTTTTGAAGTTGAATCACTTGGAGGTAACAAATATTTTGTTACTTTTATTGATGATGCTTCACGAAAAGTGTGGGTGTATTTCCTAAAAAGGAAAGATCAAGTTTTTGAGCAATTCAAAAACTTTCATGCCATGGTAGAAAGAGAGACTGGCAAGAAGCTGAAATGCCTCCGGACAGACAATGGAGGTGAATATACTTCTCGAGAATTCAGAGAATATTGCTCTAGACATGGCATCAGACACGAGAAGAGTGTCCCCTACACCCCACAACATAATGGTGTAGCAGAACGAATGAACCGGACCATTGTGGAACGAACTAGATGCATGCTGAGTATGGCAAAGTTGCCTAAGCCATTCTGGGGTGAAGCAGTAAAAGTAGCATGTTACCTGATCAACAGAACACCGTCAGTTCCACTGCAGTTTGAAGTCCCAGAGATGGTGTGGTCAGGCCGCAAGATTTCATACTCTCATTTAAGAGTATTTGGGTGCAAAGCATTTGCACATGTATCCAAGGAAAAAAAGACAGAAACTTGATAAAATGTCTACTCCATGTTTTTTCATCGGTTATGGAGATGAAGAGTTTGGATACAGATTATGGGATCCAAAAGCGAAGAAGGTCATCAGAAGCAGGGACGTAGTGTTCCATGAAGACCAGATGTTTGGATCAGAACAAACAACTCCAAGTGCTCCAGAACCAGCTCCGAGTTCACTACCACTTCAGTCTGTTTCAAACACTGAAGATAGACAGGAAGTTTCCCCAGAAGAAGAAGAGGATACTGACAACGGAAAAACCACCACTGAGCAGGGGGAGCAGTTGCCTTCTCCATTAGAAACTGCAGAGTTGTCAGGTGATCAACCTCAGCAGGACAAATCCTCTAGAGGGCGATTGTTGATTCCGTCACGAAAATATCCGGAATCAGATTATATTCTTCTTACAGATCAGGGGGAGCCAGAAAACTTCCAGGAGGCAATATCTCATCCAGATAGCAACAAATGGATGCAGGCTATGCAGGATGAGATGAACTCGTTACAGAAGAATCAGACTTATGAGCTGATGGAACTTCCAAACGATAAGAGAGCACTGAGAAACAAATGGGTGTTCAAGCTGAAAAATGATGGCAAGCAGGTGAAGCACAAAGCTCGCTTGGTCGTCAAAGGATTCCAGCAGAAGAAAGGAATCGACTTTGATGAGGTATTTTCACCTGTTGTGAAGATGACCTCAATTCGAGTGGTACTCGGATTGGTGGCAAGTCTTGACTTGGAGCTTGAACAGATGGATGTGAAGATAGCATTTCTTCATGGCAACCTTGATGAGGAAATTTACATGGAGCAGCCAGAAGGTTTCCAAGTTCCTAGAAAGGAACATTTGGTCTGCAAGTTGGAAAAGAGCATTTACGGTTTGAAGCAGGCTCCCAGACAGTGGTATAAGAAGTTTGACTCATTCATGATGAGTCATGACTACAAGAAAACTGTTGCAGATCAGTGCGTTTACATCCGAAGATTTTCAGAAGGTGATTTCGTGATGTTACTGCTCTATGTTGACGACATGCTTATTATTGGAAAAGATCCATCCATTATCAGGAAGCTAAAGAAGGATCTCTCCAAAGTCTTTGAGATGAAAGACTTAGGACCTGCCCAGTAGATTTTGGGCATGAGGATCATTCGTGACAGGAAGAAAAAGAAGCTATGGCTGTCACAGGAAAAGTATGTTGAACAAATACTAAGAAGGTTCAACATGGAGAATGCAAAGCCAGTCAGTACTCCACTGGCTAATCACTTCAAATTGAGCAAAAGCTCATATCCCTCATCACCAGAAAAGGTTCAAGAAATGGCTACAATACTGTACTCCTCAGCAGTAGGAAGTTTAATGTACGCTATGGTTTGTACCAGACCTGACATCGCTCACGCTGTTGGAGTTGTGAGCCGTTTTCTTTCAAATCCAGGGAAAGAACACTGGAAAGCAGTACAGTGGATTCTCAGGTACCTTAAAGGTACATCAAAGTTGTGCTTGTGCTACGGGGGAGCTAACCCAGTCTTGGATGGCTATACAGATGCTGATATGGCAGGTGATCTTGATGGTAGAAAATCTACATCAGGATATATTTACACATTTGCAGGTGGAGCTGTATCATGGCAGTCCAAACTGCAGAAATGTGTGGCTTTATCTACAACAGAAGCAGAGTACATTGCTATAGTAGAAGCAGGAAAGGAAATGTTGTGGCTAAAGCGGTTCCTCCAAGAAATGAGAGTCAGTCAAAAAGAGTACAGAATCTATTGTGATAGTCAAAGTGCTCTTGATCTGAGTAAAAACTCGATGTACCACTCCCGAACAAAGCACATCGATATTCGGTATCATTGGATACGTGAAGTAATGGAGCAACAGCTGTTAAAGCTTGTAAGGATCCATACAAAGGAGAATCTAGCGGACATGCTAACGAAGGTAGTCACATACGAAAAACTTGAGCTATGTAGAAACATAGCCAGGTTAAGTACCTTGAACTAAAATGTGTCTAGATATCCTCCATTTGGTGTTGAGGGGGAGATTGTTGGAAATCAACACGCAATTGAAGAAGCTGGAGGCTTCTGGAAGACGCCACCGTCAGTAGCAGCTGGAAGGTAGGCGCCGTCGGAAAATTCAAGAAAGTCGGCCGCCGGAATTCCACCGTCATTTACACGTTCACACTATTTCTTTCTCCTATAAATACATGTAAGATTGTAATGAGGAAGAGAGTCGGAGGTGAGGTCCATTGGAGAGATTAGAAGAGAGAAACCATTATAAATAATTGGTTTATTGTTTAATACAAATTTTCCTCTTTGTGTGTGTGGACGTAAGCTAAATTGGCCGAACCACGTTAAATTCTGGTCTCCATATTATTTGTGAGCTTCCGCCGATCCCAACATTTATGATTGCCTTATCATCAACATTGTAATTTGTCTAGCTATTTTGCATAATTGAATAGATAAAGCTAATGATAATAAGCATATAATATTATTTAAGAGATCCTCACCAGAAGAAATAATAAATTAGGTAAAAAAATTCAGGTTATCATGTATTTATCTCTTTAATTTGCAAACTAAGCTTCTTAGTTAAGAAAATTTAGTCTGATGAAATGATCAATCTAGCTAATTCAAGAAATAATAACATTCCTTGGCACAACATGTACTCATCTTTTAGTAATATATAACTTCACCCTCAAACCATGCATTAATTTTATATATATTATAGTACTCGATCTTTTTTTCTCTTTCCCATCTTATCTTGGGGAGGTGGATTTCAAACTACCCGAGAGTGATCATGCACTCAGCTCCATTTGGGCATAATTTAATATTTATAGCTTCATATTCAAAAGCATTGATTATATATGTATATATATATATATATATATATATATATATTGGTACTCTCTATTTTGGAACTTTTCCTACCCTTCTTTTCTAGGCCTCACTTACTCTTCTGTTCTGTCTTTCTTTTCCCTTCCTTTCCATCATCCCTGCAAATGTACTAGTTAGATTTGATGGATGATTCGGTAGCCGTGCAGCTTGAGCTTTGTATTTGGAATGATAGCATGCTAAAGTACAGTAGAACTTCCTCGGCTGAAATGTGTCGATGTACAACTAATTACCTATATATATATATATATATATATAAAGAGGTTACCCCTATACACCCATTTTTAGGGAAAATTTAGAAGAGTTTCCGTTCCATTCCTTTTTATCTGTTGAACAAATTGCAACTTATAATTAAGAAGCATATTTTAACAAGAATTCATAAAAATATTTATAAATTGATATGATTTGATATGGTATATTAAATTATAAATTTTATTTTATTAATAAAATAATAAATTTAATTTAACAATCAAACTATATAAATTTATAAAAAAAAATTACTTATAAAAAAAATAAATTTATAAACTTCCTTTTATAAAATTTCTTTTATTAAAATCTTGGATGATTCGTCATGTGGGTCATTTTTTTGTAATGTTTTTCTTTGTTTTATGTGGGTCTCAAAAAGACCTCGTTTACAAACTTTTATAAAGTTGGCCTACTTTATATCTGTAAATCTACACCGTCCATCCCACACTCTTTCTTCTATTTATACCACCAGCTCTCATTTCATTTCTGTCTCAACTCCTTCCTCTTGATCTTCGGAAACAACAATAACCACGGCCACACTCCTCTACTGAGCACATCCCCTTCATTTTGTTGCCAAAACTCTATCTCTTTAAGTACATCAACAATGGCTTGCTTAGAGTTGTGTAAGGAGGTAAGTAAACATTTCATATTCTTCTCTCCCTTCCTCTCTCTCTCTCTCTAGATAGTTTGATAGACGCACACACAAACTCTCTCCTTTCACTCTCAAGTACCTTTTATATCATTGCATGTCATATGTTTCTTTGGATTTTGTTGTTTATAAGGAACGAATTGTACATACATTCTTGCAATATAGAAAACTTCTAGTGTGATTATAGCAGTGTTCTTATTTTTCTTTTCTTCAAGAATATGCAGGTTAATAAATCCAAAGAAGGGCAAGAAGTCTGCACTCTGGATGGAAGTGTTGATTGGCATGGCCAGTCTGCAATCAGAGGAAAATCTGGAGGGTGGTTTGCTGGAATTATCATACTTCGTAAGCTTTCAGACCTCAATTTTAAAGAGAAAATAGAGAAACAAATCAGGAGAACAATTCAAAAAACAAAAAAGAAAATTATTGGTTTGTGATTTCCAATTCATCTAACCAGTCGATCATGTGACAAAACTATGCCTAAATTTGATTGCTTAACAATCTTAAAAACGTAGTTAATGCATTCTTCTACTTCTTCTTCTTCTTTTTCTCTTTCCATTTCCTCTGTTTATGACTTAAGAGAGTTATGATCATCCAAAATCCTCTGCTTTTCCACTCCTTCCTTCTAGTAGTAAGCATGCGTGATGGGGGCAGTTCTATAATATTGGTGGCGCTTGTTCTCTTTTCATTTCCTCTGTTAAAAACTTAAGAGAGTTATGATCATCCAAAATCCTCTGCTTTTTCACTTCTTCCTTCTAGTAGTAAGGATGCGTGATGGGAGCAGTTCTATACTATTGGTGGCGCTTTCAGGAAAAAGGAGTGATACTTAAGAGTTTTGGAAGAGGAGAGTGAGGTTTTCGTGTAGTTGTAAGCTATTGAGATAAGCAGTTACAAAAAAGGGGAGCTTTGATAAGAGCTCCTTGTTACCAAAGTCCAGAGATGTGGACATTTGTATAAATGAAGATCTGGTGTTCATATTTGGCACTGATAACCTTATAACCAGGTGTTGTTGTCTTGTTGCATGCTGAGCTTTTATGCCAGCTAAAGCTAAAGCCCTCTCGGCCCTCAGAGTGAGAGAACTAGACGCCATGCATTCCTCGATCAAAGAGAGAGAGACAGAAGAAAGCATGCATATGGAGCAAGACATGCCCGGCACGTAATCTTTGCCTTTATTTTGCATAACGTGGGTCTTTTCCACGTGTAATATTTTCACAAACTTGCATTTAAAAAAATGCATGAAAAACTGAAAATAGAAGCCAAGCCCGCTTCAGCCCCACGTGACATTACCAATTTACCAGTTAGCACATTCTTGACCGTGTCCTCCCCAAGGTCTTTATCATTCCCACACACGAAGGGATTTGTCATTTTTATTATTTTATTTATATATATAAATTAAATATTGTTATGTATTTAAAGAGATCACAAAAATGTTTTTCGATCTTGATCATATCCAAAATAATATAGATCATGCTTGAAAAAAATAATGGGATCCATTAAAATGATGTTTGGAAATATAAAGTTTTTTAAAGATGTTTTTTTTTGGTTGCTTAAAAATTATTATATTTTGGTATTTCCATCATTATGAAAAGAGATTAATTATTAAATTCATTAAATTTTATTTGCAAACCCAAATTAATTATACGAAGGTTTGGTTATCATAATATTGAATGGCCAAATTTTATTTATTCTATATTTTTTGAAATTAAACCTCAAAATATTATTAAGTGTTGTCTTTTTCTCGCTTTACAACCACGAAATGTCCCACTAACTGGCTAATGAGTAGTGACATGAAAATAACTTGCATGGAGTTTTAATTAATTAGTGGAAAAAGAAAAAGAAAAAAAAAAACTCACATTTTTTGGAGGTGAAGTATATGGTCTTGATTAAGTTACTGTAGCAATTTACTGTTGCAGAAGATAATTTGTTTTTGGATTATTCATGCGATGCTTTTAAAGAGGAGCTGTATAAACTAAAAATATAGTTTGATATATTGCAGCATATGAATGCTGAATAGTGCTTATTAATGGCCACCAAATCTTCTAGGGGACAATAATGATTCTACATGATGAAGTCTCAAGGCCAATTATTATTGGTTCACTTCGATCATAATTAGTAGTAAATGCCTGAAGGCATGCAATCTGATCGATTTCATATTTGGACCCTTTTTTTCAGAATCTGAGTGCATTTAATGCTTTAGGCTGGAACTGGAAGAAACTTTCTAGGCTGCTTCCAGGCCGTGTCTGGCCTTTTGAAATTTAAAACATCATCAAGTGTAACTTCTAACCTTGTGTTCTGCTTTATTTTGCTGATTGTATCAACAGTGAATCAAGGTCTAGCTACCTTAGCATTTTTTGGAGTAGGAGTGAACCTGGTGTTGTTCTTGACAAGAGTCTTACAGCAAAACAATGCTGATGCTGCTAACAACGTCAGCAAATGGACTGGAACAGTTTACATCTTCTCTCTGGTTGGCGCTTTCCTTAGTGATTCCTACTGGGGCAGATACAAAACTTGTGCCATATTTCAGGCCATCTTTGTTACGGGTTTGGTATCCTTATCACTATCATCATATCTATTCTTGGTCAGACCCAGAGGTTGTGGGGATGGAGAAACTGTATGTGCTAACTCTTCAATCATGGAGATTGGATTCTTTTACATATCTATCTACCTTGTTGCCCTGGGAAATGGAGGGTATCAACCAAACATCTGTACATTTGGGGCTGATCAATTTGATGAGGAAAACCCCAAGGAAGGGCACTCAAAGGTAGCCTTTTTCAGCTACTTCTACCTGGCTTTAAACCTGGGTTCCCTCTTCTCAAATACCATACTGGGATACTTTGAGGATGAAGGGATGTGGGTTTTTGGATTTTGGGCCTCTGCTGGCTCTGCCTTTGCAGCATTAGTCTTATTTCTTGTTGGGACCCCAAGGTACAGACATTTCAAGCCAAGTGGCAACCCTCTCTCCAGGTTTTCCCAGGTCATAGTTGCTGCAGTGAAGAAATGGAGGGTTGAGATGCCACCAAGTGCAGAGGGCTTATATGAAGTGGATGGAAAACAGTCTTGCACTAATGGTTGTAGAAGGATACTCCACACCCATGGATTCAAGTAAGCATAAAATAATGATCATTGGCATATAATTTAGTCCATTTGACTCATAATACTTGGCTGAATAAATATAATATGTGACCATCCATTGTGATGCTAACCCATTTTTAATTTATCATGTAGGTTCTTGGATAGGGCAGCATTTATCTCATCGAGGGACTTTGCGGACCAGAACCAGGGTGTTCAGAACCCGTGGCGGCTATGCGCAATCACCCAAGTGGAGGAAGTTAAATGCATTCTAAGACTACTCCCAATTTGGCTCTGCACCATACTCTACTCTGTAGTCTTCACACAAATGGCCTCTCTCTTTGTGGAGCAAGGTGCTGCCATGAAAACTACCATCTCAAACTTTCGAATTCCGCCTGCAAGCATGTCTAGCTTCGACATAATCAGCGTAGCAGCTTTTATCTTCCTTTACCGACGAGTTCTTGACCCACTTGTAGGTAGAATTAAGAAATCAGATTCCAAAGGACTTACTGAGCTTCAGAGAATGGGAATTGGCCTTATTATAGCAGTGATTGCAATGGTTTCGGCCGGGATACTTGAATGCTATAGGTTAAAGTATGCAAAAAAAGACTGCACGCACTGTGAAGGATCAAGCTCCTTGAGTATCTTCTGGCAAATTCCTCAATATGCTTTTATAGGAGCTTCTGAAGTTTTCATGTATGTGGGACAATTGGAGTTCTTTAATGCGCAGACACCAGATGGGTTAAAGAGCTTTGGAAGTGCACTTTGCTGGGCATCTATCTCTCTTGGGAATTATGTGAGTAGCTTGCTTGTGAGTATGGTTATGAAGTTCTCAACTGAGGATCACATGCCAGGATGGATCCCAGGAAATCTCAACAAAGGTCACCTCGACCGGTTTTACTTCCTTTTAGCTGCCTTGACAACAGTAGATTTGGTTATCTATATTTGTTGTGCTAAGTGGTACAAGTCTATCAAGTTGGAAGGAAGATTTGAAGAGAAATATGAGGCGGAAGACTTCAGAGTCTGATGTATATAAGAACATCGGCAAGACATATTATTATGGCTCAATGATACCAGCTTATTTTAGGAATAAGAGGAAGTTTTTCTCATATATTCCTGCTTGAAGATATATGCAGTAAGAGAAACCCATTCTCATCAAAAAATGTCTTAACACTCGCTCCTTGCTGTTTCTCCAACACCTAACTCAGTGCAGCTGTTTCTCTCCCTGCTCTTGGGGCAAGCTAGGTTATGCAGAGTTGATTTTGAAGAGTTCGGCTCAAGGACATTTGCTTCCACTTCTACAATGGGCCTGAAAAAAATTTCTTGACAGAAGTTCTAATGTTAAATGCCTTGGCTCTCTGATCTACAGATTGCACATCATATGGGTTCATGAGAGCTTACTCTCTCTATGAATGATACAAGCACCTTTCTTTCATATTTATTTCCAAAAATTTTAGGGGAAAAGACTTGAAGATATATATATATATATATGTATATATATTAAAAACTAAAATGACATGATTAGTAAGAGAGAACCATATGAATCAAACAGCTACAATCATTTTAGAGTTTAAATGTCCAATGCTTTGCCTTATTCTGTCCCTTGATATTCAAAAATAAGATTTCCAGAGCAAAACATGAAAAAAAAAACATAACTATATCCTTCCACAAATGATACGTACACAAATGACAGTCTCATAATACTACTGGAAAACAGTCCAGCTTTGTCACATGTAAAAATGACACGTAGTGGCACTAATGTGAAGGAGAGGTATGGTAATTGGGGAAGAGAAACTCTAAGAAGAAAATGTAGTGTAGTGAGAAAGAAGCTTAAATATTCACAAAATTAGAGTTCTTATTTCTGGTAAGTAGAAACCAAGTTCTATGTCATAAATTTGCAAAAGAAATCCACAGCCAGAGTTGAGAAAACTTCAACAAGCTACAATGATCACTTCAAAACTTAGATATCAACCAACACAAATATTTACGAGGGATGTTAAGTTTAATGGAGTACCTTTGCACTGTTTAATATTCTAAATCAGTGAGATAATTGTTTCCAGCTAACATCCCCATAAATAGCCCAAATTTTAGGTTCCCAAGCTTGTCAGAATTAATTCTGGTTCAAATCACAAGATTGTATTTAAAGTCTAGTCAAACTCATATTTCATTTTGACCTTTGCAGTTTGAATATGGTGAGCGGATTCTACAAACCAGGTTGGTTGTGCGACACTTGGGATTAGAGTAAGCATCCTCTGAGCTCTTCCTCCTTCAACACACCTTTATCCTGAAGCATTGAATTAAGGCATTTACCCAAAGATGGTAATTTAAATATAACTGAGAAATCACTGACAATTTATAACTTGAGTGCTCTGCAGAAGGTCTCATCTTCATCATCTGGAAAAGAAAAATAAAAAAATAAAAAAACCTGCATGTATATGGCCCTGTGGGCATGGACACCATGATAAAGTACCAGTCTCTGTTTAATCCTTTCTCTGCTATGCATGAAGTCATGTCGGATAAATATAGAAATCAGAATGCATACGATCTCCCTTTTTATAAGTAATGGCATCCTCATCCAAAATTATTAATATTTATTCGAAAAATATTAATCATTTTTGCATAGATTTTTGTCAACGTTGTCCATAACTTGGGGGGGCTCCAGAACTTGGGCCTTTGAACATGGCCGCCATCATTATGCAGTTAGAGAAATTACAGCATTCCATTGGCTGTTTTAATGCAAAGCTTCTAATCTTGAGGAATGATATACCTACGATTCTTGTAAGGACTCATTACAATCAATAGATATAATTACGTCACTTGATTTAAAATAATTTCAATTTTATATAACTACCATCCATTAGAAAGAGTTGTAAAATAGTTGTCACTTCCTTAATTATTAACTAGAAAAAAAATAAATAAATAAAAGAAAAAGAAAAAATAGTAAATAAATATTAGAAGAAGCTTCATGAAACCACTTTGATTTGAAATGCCTTTGGCCGGTTAACATATACAGAACATTTTGCTGAGCATATATGATAGATGAGTTTTGGTTTAATCAAACGGCATGCTTATTTGAATAAAGCAAGATAAATGCACAGATATCGGCAGCATGCATTCATTCCAAAGAAAAGTGTTGTAGACTACATTACCAAGAAAAATTGTAAGTCTTCGTTTGGATTTGGAAATGAGATGAGTTTAATTTATTTTTTAATATTATTATTATTTTAGAATTTGAAAAAGTTAAATTGGGATTTGAAAAATATATATTGGAATTTGAAAATGTGTATTGGAATTTGTATTTTATATGAGAAATTAAAAAAATATAATGATGAAATAGAAATAAGCTCAACTCACTCTCCTATCCAAACAGGACAAGTGTTTGTACTGCAAATAATGTAATATATACCAGCATAATTAACGCTCTTATCCTGGTTACAGATCACAAATGAAATTCAATACATGTGAGCGGAAAGAATGTTTTATGGCAATATGCAGTGCTGATATGAACTCACTCATTTGTGAAGGCAAAGAATTGCTGAGCATAGCTGATAATAATGACTTAAAAGTATAGCTATGGGCCCTGTCCTCGTGGAAACAATTATTGGAATATTTGAGTGGTAGCCATAGCCGTAGCCTGCAAAGCAAACACTCCACCCTTTTGACTCAAAATAACGTCCACAAATGTCTTCGGATATATATATATTTTTTTTGAGATAACCATGATCAATTCATTAATAATAATGATCAAGTACAACATTGTTCTTCTTCAATACATGGCATAACCTGTGGAGGGCCGTCCTCCATCCACACCTGTTCTTCAGTCATGTCTAAAGCTAATTTATTATGTGCTGCATTGTTCCCCTCTCTGTGTGTGAACTCCAGCTTCCTGATCTCTTCTCTCGCAGGGGCAAAAATTAGCTTCAAGTCTTCAATTTTGTGGCCATACCATGCACAGTTCAGGTCTGACTTGTGTTTTTCCTGGATTACAGTTAGTGCATCTCCTTCGAAGATCACCGGATGAAGACCAATTTCCAAGACGAAAACGGTGGCTCTTTCCAGTGCTAGAATCTTTGCAAGCAAGGGACTTCACACGTGGTTTCTTGGCCAGCCCAGGGTCGCTATGACTTCCCCATTCCAATCCCGGATTACTTTTGGGTGTGGAGCTTAGATCAAGTTTGCTCAAAAGTCACTCGATAGATGGCTCGAGCGAAATTCAGATAAAGATTTCGCTGAACGCTCGCTCGACACACAACTCGAACGAGACCCAGATTAACACTTTGTTATAATAATATTAAATTTCTCGGAAGTTGTTAAGAGTATCAAAGGAATTCCAATTGTGGAAGACTTTCTCCAAGTTTTTTCTGTTGACCTTCCGGGATTACCTCCTGACCGTGAAACGGAGTTCGCTATTGAATTAGAACCAGTTACAGCTCCAGTTCATAAGGCACCTTATAGAATGGCACCGGTGGAATTAGAAGAGTTAAAAGCTCAGGTTGAGAAACTTTTGAAGAAATGATTTATCAGACCAAATTTGTCTCCATGGGGAGCGCCAGTGTTATTTGTGAAGAAAAAAGATGGAACAATGCGAATGTGTATAGATTATAGAGATTTGAATAAGGTCATGGTCAATAATAAGTATCCGTTGTCACAAATAGATGATCTATTAGACCAACTAAGAGGAGCTGCAGTATTTTCAAAAATAGACCTTCGGTTTGGTTATCATCAATTGAAGATTAGGGAGCAACATGTACCCAAGACAGCCTTTCGAACATGATATGGGTATTTTGAATTTTTGGTTATGCCATTCGGATTGACAAATGTACCAGCAGTATTCATGGATTTGATGAACCGAATATTTGGACCTTATTTGAATAATTTTGTGGTAGTTTTTATTGACAATATTTTGGTTTACTCCTAAACTGATGAAGATCATAAAGAGTATTTTAGATTTGTAATGGAGATCTTGCAGAAAGATCAACTATATGTCAAACTTAGTAAGTGCGAGTTTTGGATACGAGAAATAAAAGTTTTGGGTCACGTGATCTCGAGTGAAAACGTTTCTGTGGATCCAACAAAAAGAGAAGCAGTAATGGATTGGCAGTAACCAACCAATGCACACGAAGTACGAAGTTTTCTGGGATTAGTTGGATATTACAAAAGATTTGTAGAAGGATTTTCTAAACTATCTGCGCCTTTGACAGCATTAACCAGGAAGAATGCTAAGTATGTTTGGAGTGAAAAATGTGAGAAAAGTTTCCAATAGCTAAAAAAAAGATTGACTACGGTACCAATTTTAGCTTTACCGAAATCTCACAAATACTATGTGATATATAGTGATGTCTCAAAAATTGGATTAGGGTGTGTATTAATACAAGAAGAAATAGTAGTTGCGTACGCATCCCGACAGCTTAAAGATCATGGACAGAATTATCCCACTCATGATTTGGAATTGACAGCTGTGGTATTTGCATTAAAAATCTGGAGGCAGTACTTATATTTAGAGAAATGTGAGATATTTACGGACCATAAAAGTCTTAAGTATCTTTTTAGTCAGAAAACTCTGAATATGAGACAAAGAAGATGGATGGAGACTATAAGTGACTTTCAATGTGAAATGAAATATCATCCTGGAAAGGCTAATGTGGTAGCAGATGCTTTAAGCAGGAAAATTCAGACTGAAGAATTATCAATGCTAGCAGCAATACGAGAGAGATTCTTGTAAATAAGTTATCACAAGAACTCAAATTAAAGATAATTCAAGAAATTGTTTCTTTAACAGGTGAGGAGATTAAGGAAGGACAACGGAAGGATGTGAAGCTAGAGAAGATGAAACAGGAAATGTTGGAAGGAAAAAGAGTCCTTACACTACATGATTTAAGGTGATGGAATGTTATACTTTGGAAAAAGGAAAATAGTACCCAATAATTCAGATTTGAAAGAAAAATTGATGAAGGAAGCTCATGGTACACCATATACTTCCCATCCTAGAAGTACTAAGATATATCAGAATTTAAAAGAAAATTTTTGGTGGGAAGGCATGAAGAAAGATATTGCAAACTTCGTAACTAAATGCCCAGTATGTCAGTTAGTGAAAGCTGAACATCAAAAACCAGCCGGTAAATTACAATCTCTACTAATTCCTAAATGGAAGTGGGAGGATATATTTATGGATTTTATGGTAGGATCGCCAAGAACATCGACGGAGAAAATTGCGATTTGGGTAATAGTTGATCGATTGACAAAAAGTGCCCACTTTTTTCCTATTTCAAACACAGATTCTATGGAAAGATTAGCAAAAATTTATGTAAAATAAGTAGTTCGTCTGCATGGAGTGCCCAAGTATCAAATAGAGATCCAAGATTTATATCTCAATTTTGGCAAAATTTACAGAAGATGATGGGTACCAATTTAAATTTTAGCAGTGCATATCATCCTCAAACGGACGGGCAAACAGAAAGAACCATATAAACTTTAAAAGATATGCTGAGAGCTTGTGTATTAGATTTTGGTAAAGATTGGGAGAGTCTGTTACCATTAATCGAATTTGCTTACAATAATAGTTTTCAAGCTACCATACAAATGGCGCCTTATGAAGCATTTTATGGAAAGAAATGTAGGTCTCCTATATATTGGGATAAAGTTGGTGAAAGCGACATTTTAGGACCTGAGTATTTACAAGAAGTTAAGGAGTAGATTATCAGGATTAGAAATCAGATAAAAAAGACGCAAAGTAGGAAAAAGAGTTATGCAAATAATCGCAGAAGAGTTTTAGATTTTATGGTGGGAGACCAGGTATATTTAAAAATTTCACCTATGAAGGGAGTTATGCGATTTGGTAAGAAAGGAAAGCTGAGTCCTCGTTATATTGGACCTTATGAAATTCTGGAAAAAGTAGGTCCGGTGGCTTACCGCCTAACATTACCTGATAATCTGCAAGGAGTCCATAATGTTTTTCATGTAGCTTCCTTGAAGAAGAGTTGAAGCAATGAATCAGTAGCAGTGATGGATCTGAGTCCTATTAATTTGCGTCCCAACTTAACTTTTGAAGAGTGGCCAGTGAAGATTGAAGATCAGAAAGAACAGACCCTTCGGAATCCCGCGATTTCATTAGTGAAAGTACTCTGGAACAATCCAATTTTTCAGGAAGCTACCTAGGAACGTGAGGATGTAATGAGAGCTAGTTATTCTCATTTGTTTGAAACTTAGTTGTCTTAATTTGTGTTTTATGTTTGAACTCTAATATATGTATATAAATCTATTTGTATGATGTTTATGTTCTTTTGGTATCTATAGTTTTTTTATGATTGGTTTTACTCAAGATTATGGCTCCAAAAAGAAAATCACGAATGTCAGTCACTCCTATAGATCAGTTAAAGAAAAGATCGGAAAGGATTAGAGAGAGATTTCGTAGGAAAAAGCTGGAACAAAAGAAAGCAGATAGATTACGTTGGTTGAATAAGAGTGAAAATCATAGAACACATGTCATGGACATAGATGAAAAAGGTAATCCAATCTGTAGACGAGCTTTGCCAAGTAAGGAGAGGCAACCCACTCAAAAATGGTTGCAAGAATAAAGAGAATTGTTGAAAAGAGAAGATAAAGGAAAATCCATCATAATGGAGTTATCTGATAGGTCTGAGGATAAAAAACGTCAATGTGAGAAGGGACCAATCATAGAAGAAATGGAATCTGAAATACTGCATAAATTACAGGAAATTAGTATGAATATGTATTTTGATCAGGATGTCGAGATGATCTTTTACTATTCTCAAGATTCACTGTCAAATGAGGAGAAAGTCCTTACTTCTTCAGAAAAATCTACTGCAGCAAGCAATCGAGGTATTAATTCATTGAACCCTAAATTCATGTTTTAGCCGAAATCATTTTTAAGGGGGAGAGAATGTAACATCTCGAAATTTCTAAGATAAAGTTTTATTTGGATTTCTTTAAAGGATTATATTTTGGGTATATTTTCTAAGAAAATAGAGTTGG
Organism: Platycarya strobilacea; assembly: GCA_036898215.1. NCBI lineage: Eukaryota > Viridiplantae > Streptophyta > Magnoliopsida > Fagales > Juglandaceae > Platycarya > Platycarya strobilacea. Next base: position 29,192,049 of record CM072549.1, on the reverse strand, counting down.
AGACCTAAATGAGAGTATTGGGTTTAAAATAAGTGAAATCATGTATTAGAGAAAATATTATGGAGAAATCTTAGAGATTTGGGATAAGGTATCTACTAGAGAAATTCATTTTAAACTTATAAGGAGTTGAATTTTCAAGAATTAGGGTCCTAAGGAAGTTATCAAGTAACTAAAGATCAAACACTTGGTGTACATACAAGAATTGTCAAGAATTGTAAATACAAGAGGAAGTAGTTGAACCAAAGATCAAACACTTGGTGTACATTCTCGAATTAAACTGTCGAGTTTTAGTGTAATGATCATAAGTTACCCATATGAGATTAAAATGAGGTGATTCTAATTTATATAGAATTATAAGAGATAGATATAAAACTTTTATGTTATGAGTTTTGAAAGATTTGGACAGTATCAATGACTTATTTAGGAATCAAGTGGATAATTCTGATTGAGCTTAAACCAGAACTCGAGTTGGAAAATATAGATCCAAATGAGATTCTATCCTAACCAAAATAAGAAGTGGTCTTCTAGAACTTGTTAAGTAGAGTCCTAAGGAGGTTATCAAGTAACTAAATGAGTTAGAGAAAGGCTAAGGGGCATGGCTAACCAGATGAAGGCTGGAAAGGGAAATGTTTGCATGGGTAGGTGAGATGACACCTCATCCCTTATCCTATAAGCCTCTATCCCAACTATTGATCAAATGGTTAGCAAAAATATCTCAAATATTGACCATTGGATGATCATTTCAGCTGCAAAGTTTAGGATTTATGAGGATTTAGTTTAATCATGAAAAAAGATTTAGAAGGGACAACTCATCCCATGCAAACCAGAAACTTATGGTTTTTACCAAGTTATTCCTCTTCTCTCCTTCATATGAGTCGACCATCACTCCTATAAATAGACATTTGGGAGTCTTCTAACTCTTTTGGAGAAGCCTAGCATGAAATCATTTTGAAGGAAACCAAAGAAAGCCCATCTCTTGTTCCATAACCTCCAACGGCATCCTAAGTGAGTTTAGTAAGAGTTTTGAGGAGAAAGCTTACAAAGATTTGATTTGATCATCTTCAACCAGACTTAAAGAGTGTGTAAATTCATATTCTAGTTTAACTTTAGTATGGAGATGGTTATTTAAGAGGTTGGACTATACATGTTAAGTATTGAACCCTTCTATTTTTGTTAAAGTGTTATATTAAATCTAAATGTTGTTTGAAGTGGTTTTGTTAATGGAAATGTATTAAATGAAGTTAGAAGAACCTAAAAACTATGTTATAATAAGTAAAAAATAAAGTTTATGGGAAAAGATTGTGAGTTTTGAATTAAAAAGCCCATACTCTGTAACTTTGCTCGACTCCCGCTCGAGCGAAGGATCGGGTAAAGAACAACTGTAAACCCTCATTTGACTTTTGCTAGATGTCTGACTCGAACGAAGTGCAACCTGAGACTTTACTCGACACTCGCTCGATGTCTTGCTCAAGTGAGTTCTAACCCAAAAACTCGCTTGAATATCGCTCGATACTTAGCTCAAGCGAGATACCCAGTTTGCTCAATATTCGCTTGATATTTTGTTCGAGCGAGTTCCAACTCGAGATTTCACTCGACTCTCGCTTGATATGTCACTCGAGCTAGATATCCTTTTTTGCTGATTTTAAGACTTTTGTTTGGATAAATGTGGACATTGAAATAAGAATGAATTATATGTGTTATCTAAATGTATAGCATGTGTAAAACACTTGGTAGAATTTAAGATATATACATATGTGAGTATGTGATAGTTTAAGAGTACATGCATATTCTAATATGTGGTGAGATTTAAGAAGAGTGATACATCATGTACTTGAGAAACATTCCTAAGAATAAGAAAGGAACAACTAAGAACAATAGATATGGAGAAGTTAGTCATGTCGTGACCGGGACGGCGAAACGTAACGCCCGGATGACTGACGTGCCGACATAGATGGCGAGATGTAACGCCCGGGTGATTGATGAGTTATATGCAATGGGGACGGCAATATGTAACGCCCGTTGGTGATAAGAGATAAATATGCTGTAAAAAATTTATCTGCGATGGGGACAGCGATACGTAACGTCCATTGAGGATAATAATTGAATAAGTTATAAAAATGTGGTAATGGTTAAGAAAAAAGAACATAAGTTTCATAAGAGTGCAAACCTGTATAGGTTTTTGATAAGTTGTATGAAACATGTTTTTGATCACGTTTTGTTAGTTTTTTTTTTTTAAAAGATTAATGATGGCTGTGTCTATACTTTATTAAGCTAATTATGTACTTAAAAGAAAATCTCACTATTTTATGGTTTTATGTTTTTTTCTTATATGTGTAAATTATATACAAGATGTCATGGCCAACAGGGGGAAAGCTCTGATGACGCAGGAGACTTTGAGGAGTCTTGACGGACTTTTTAATTACAGTCCTTATGTAAATTTTACTTTTGCGTCCCTGGGATCTTCTCTGTATGATCAGCCAGTGGAGTTGTGGTATCACAGTACACCTGCTTTTGCAGAGGAGGAGCAGCGTATAGGTTGCTGTTTAACTTTGGGATTGAATGGTTCCCTATCTGTATGTGGGATTTATTCGACACCACAGGGACAATATCTTCAACAATGCCGTTGTCTTAACTTGGATATGTTCTATTATGGGAGGGAATTTCCCGAAATTAAGAAGGAATCCAAGTGACCATAAGGATGGTCTTTTGATATGTAATACTATTTTACTAACGCTGATAACTATTTTGGGCATGTATATATAACAGTACAATGTTTGACTTATGAAAGGAGAATGTGGAAGTTGGAAGTTAAATTTTGCCATATGTGATCTTTAGAATTTTTTTTATATACCTAATCCGCTGTGAAATATATGGCTTATGCTAGTAAGTCAATATATATTCTTTAAATTATTGTTACGTACGAAGGTGAGTAGCTTAATGTTACTTATCCTGACCCTTTGACTTACATTAAATCTCAGATGTGAGTTGGGGGAGTCACATAAACACATTGTAAAAGACCTGTGGCCGTATCCAAACACTATGAGAGTGCCCCAAAGTGTATTTTGAGATTTCTCAAGCAATAAAAATCATCTGCAACTCTGTGAACGTAGACAAATTATCGAACCACTTAAATATTATATTGTGTGATTGTTTGATTACTTTCTTATCATTCTTTTCACAGTAATTTTACTTTATTGCAATCATTTGATTTCACAACAATTGGTATCAAGAGCCAAGATTCGGGTCTAAGATAAAACGATGGCTAAAGAAGAAGTGAAGGTGTTTGAGATTGAAAAGTTTGAGGGAACGAATTATGGATATTGGAGGATCAGATAGAGGACTACCTTTATGAGAAGAAACTTCATCTTCCACTATTGGGGATGAAGCCGGTGGGCATGAGCGATGCTGACTGGAATCTGTTAGATCAACAGGTCTTAGGGGTTATTCGATTGACCATTTCAAGATCAGTTGCACACAACATTACCAAAGAGAAGACTACCGAAAATCTTATGACGGTTTTGTTAGGTATGTATGAAAAACAGTTTGCGAATAACAATGTGCATATAATAAAAAAGTTATTCAATTTGAGAATGGCAAAAGGTACGTCTGTTACCCAACACCTGAATGAGTTCAATACCATCACCAATCAATTATCATCTTATGAAATTGAATTTGATGATGAGATTTGGGCTTTAATATTGTTGACATCATGCCAAACAATTGGAAGGCTATGAGAATGGTTGTTAGTAATTCTGCTTGTAAGATAAAATTGAAATATGATGATATTAATTTTGGCTGAGAAGGTGTGCAGAAGAGATTCCAGCGAGATCTCGGGTTTGAGTTCTACTCTGAATGTTGATACTCATGGGAGATCACATGACAAGAACTTAAATAGAGGGAGATCAAGGCCTAGAGTAAGAGCAAAATCAAGGCCTAGACAGCAGGCAACCAGCAGGCGAAGAAGACGTGTGACGACTTTAATTTACGTCTGTAATTTAATGTAAATAAAGGTGTCAAAACAAGTAACACTATGCTACTCACCCTCGTACATATCAAGAACTTAGTGAATATATTACATAAGATATAATATTCGCAGCAGATCTCAAATATAAAAAATTTCTAAAAATCACATGGAGAGAAATATACTTACAACATCCACACCATTTATTCATAAACTTAATATTGTACTGTCATATATACAAAGCCCAAATAGTTATTAGAGTTAACAAAATACTTATAACATTTCAGAAGACCATCCTTATAGCCACTTGGGTTCCTTATTAACTTCAGAAAATTCCCTCCCATAGCGAAATATATCTAAACTAAGACAATGGTCTCACTGGAGATATTGTCCCTGTGGTGTCATGTAGACCCCACATATAGACACGGAACCATCTAACCCAAAGTCAAGCAGCATCCTGTACGTCGCTCCTCCTTAAAAAAAACGGATGTGTCATCCTTCCAAAATCTCATCGGCTGGTCATAAATAAGAGATTCCAAGGAAGCAAAAGCGAAATTTACATAAATACTATAACTAGAGGGTCTCTCAGAATTCTTTAAAGTCTTTTGCATCATCGAGGCTTTCCCATTGTCGACCATCTAACCCTATGTATAGTTTATATATACAATAAAGAAATATAAAACCAAAAAAAAGTGAGATTTCCTTAGAAATTTCAGTAAGTACACAATTAGTTTAATAGAGCATAGATAAGGCAACCACTAACATTTTTAGAAAATCTAAAAGAAGACATAATTTAAAATATATTTCATCTGACTTATGCATAACTTATCATTAACTTAAACAGGTGCACTCTTATGATAACTTATCACATTTTTCTTAAAAATCTTCACTTCTTAAATCTTATTTATTTCTTATCCTTGATGGGCATTACGTATCGCCGTCCTCATTGCATATAACGTATCAGTCATCCGGGCGTTACTTATCGCCGTCCCCGTTGTGATGAGTCTTATGTCAGTCTTTCGGGCGTTACGTATCTTCATCCCCATCTTAACACGAAACATACTTAGCATAGTGGGTGTTATGTATCGTCGTCCCCGTGATGACAATAAACATTCGTATCATACGACAGGCGTTACGTATCGCTGTCCCTGTCAGCATGTCAGTCATCCGGACGTTACGTCTTGCCGTCTCCGTCACGACATGACTAACTTATTCATAATTCTTATTCTTAGTTGTTCCTTTCTTATTCTTATGAATGTTTTTTTTCTCTTAAATATATGCTATGCCATTTTTTTCTTAAAAACCTACCACATAATCCATATATTAACTCACATACATTGGATACAATAAAATCTCGGATTTAGGTAATAGGGTAATCTTGCTCGAGTCAGACGTCGAGAAAGGGTCGAGCCAAGTTTCTACCTAAATCTCGCTCGAGCCAAACGTCGAGCAAGAGTCGAGCTAGATTTCTGTCTAAAACTCGGTTCTATCACTTCAATCCCAATTTCATCCATTATTGAGTTCTTATATCTTAAAACCTAAAACATAAAAGTTGTATATATTTCTCTTATCTTTCCATAGCCATTGAATCATTCAAATCTGATATCAAACGAACAAGTTATGTCTAATTTACCAAAAGGTGTCAAATCTCAATCTGTATCTCGCTCGAGGCAAAAGTCAAGCGAGAGTCGAGCGAAGTCTCGGGTTAGGTATTTTTTTCCAATCTAAAATAAACCACCTTTCTATACAAGCCTTCATTTTACTTAGTAGAATATAATTCTAAATTTTTCTATCTTACTTAACACTTTTCCATAACAAAACCAATCAAAACATACTTAAATTTCATTTCATCATATAAACATGACTTTAAAAGTCCAATACTAGCATGCATAGTTGATTACGCCCAAAGAATAACGCGGTCGTTTGTAGTATAGCTTTGGGGTGTCGATTCCACAGGGAGATGGATTGAGAAATTGAAGAACAGTAATGAAATTAACAAAAAGATTTAGATGAGTGCGAAAAGTAAAGCATCGGGAATCCTTTGTATATAATTGGTATTTTAATTATTTTCGATTCATTAATAACTCAATTGAAAATTCTATGTCCAAATTTTCAATCGGAAAATAAAACATTAATAACCAGTTTTAAATCAAATGTAATCTTTTGAAAAATCATTCGTCACAATATAAGAACAGGAATTGTTATCGATATTAAAGAAATTCAACGTCGACAATATACTCGTAGAGCAATATTGCAGCAGAGAATTAAATTAAAATAGATAACCAATTGAACCAAACATAATCAAAGGATTATTGCATTTAATAGAAAAAGCATGACTGAATCTATAAATGAAATAAATTCTAAGATTATTTGGTGACGAAAACATTTATAATAAATTTCGAATGACTAAACAAAAGAGTTTAATATTTGAAGAACACATATATGAATCAAAAACAATTACAAATACCATCATATATACAAATTCATCCCTAACTCTACTAGAAAATTAGTTGCACATATTGAAAATATGCAACAAAAATTCTCTAAGGGATAATATGGAAGAGCCAACCATTATTTTCTTCTCTCTTCTTTGGTTTTTCTTTTCTTTTCTCAAGCTCTCAAAAACAATGTATCTTCCAAGGCATCCAAGCACACTAAGCATGGTCTTAGAACACACACCCCTCCCTTCTATTTATAAGCATCCTTCATGCAAGTTGTCATGACAAAATCATCACAATTTCAACTTGTTTTGCCATGTGCCATTCTTGAATCCAAGTGATTTGTGAGTTGTCATTTTGATCATTTGTTTTCCCACCATGCATGAGTTGGATTTTGCTTGTAGGTTGAGTGTTTCAATTTTGCTTCTCTATCTATTAGTTGTCTTGTATGACTTAATATCTTGTGGTCAAATAATTTGTCTTGAAGAAACTTGAGTGCACTTCATCTTGTATTTGGATTTGATGCAAGTGGCTGAAAAATATCCAGGAACGTCAAGTGCAGGTGCGTCCACTTGATGGTCGATTTTGTCTTAGATTGAGTGGATATCTCTTCAAACACAAAACATAAAAGTTATAGATATTTCTCTTGCGGTTCTAGATCATCTTGAATCAGCTCAATCGGAGATTGGATGAGAGAGTTATGCCCATTTTACGAAAAGATGTCAAAACTGTCTGAAATTCCGCAATTATCTTCATTTGCTCCTAATGTCTCCATTTGTGTCCTAAATCAAAATATAAGAATAATGAGTATATTTAGGCATCAAATAAGAATAAAGTTTTAAATATTAAGAGAGGAAAATATGGCATTTTATATTCTCATCAATATATTAAATCATGCTTATATCTATCTCAAGATAAATGACCATTAATTTTATTAACATGAGTTATATCCATTGTTTTCTCATTTCTTTTAGTATTTAAATAGAATATTTAGAGTGCATTTTTGTGCACTCATCACACCCCCCAACTTACTCATTGCTAGTCTCTAGCAATTTTCATGCAAAATGATGAGAAAGACCAAAGAAAATCACACATAGGGGCCATCAAGACACATTTTTCAAATTTACATATCAAAACAATCTTAGAAATTCAATAACCCTTTCACAAGTAATTCAAATATAGCAATCCACAGAGTGTGTATGTGTTCCAAACTATTTTTATCAGATCAGAGGTTTCGACACATGCAAAATTAGAATATCTTAAGCAAAAAGGTTCAACTCCATAACTCACGGGTATAGAAGTGTTTCATGTATGGGTTCTCTCTATGGAGTTGACAAAGGTGTACATTTACTCTCATGAAAATTTAGCCAATTATATATAAGTAACAAGTAAACATTGATCTTATGATAGGAATACTAACAAATGAGATTTCCACCATTCTTTCCACAAGCATACTTAGGATCGGAAAAATCAACACAAAGGGTTGTAATGTGGTTTAGGGTTGGGGTTCATAAGAAGAAAAGGTGAAGAGATTTCAAAAACTTCCAAGTATACACAAAAGGGAATCTGTTAAATTTTTCAGTAGACTATACTTTCCTTTTGATGTACTTTTCAATTTTTTAGATTTTTGACTAAGTACACTTTTCCATCTTCTTTTGCCACTGGTGTCTTCGCAATTTGATGAACTCTTTCATGAATAATTTGATGGACACATCTAGCACCATGCCATTTTTGTCATGTTTTTTTTTTTTTTTTTTATGATGATTTCACACCTAGTACACACTTGGAAGTAAAATGGTAGGAAAATATAGTGTATAAGCTATACTCCAATGTGGAGAGGTATGGATGATGTAGATATGAAAAGAAAAGGCCATATGTGTATATTGGCTCAAAATTGGCTGCTAGGGATCTATGATGAAAAGGCTCAGCTTGAAAGGCTCAAACGTTAATCCTAAGTTGACTTTCGTCATATCCCAAGTATATTCACCATCTTACCACAAACCATGTAATGATATTCTCAAAAGAAGTGTCAAATTCAACAGATCAATGGATACTTATCACAATTTCTGTATTTGTAAGCTCTCAATTCTCACAAAATTCACATGAATACTTGAGCAAAATAATTCTTTAGTTACATGTGTCAAATCACCATATTACCACAAAGTTTGGAGAAGTGCATAAATGGCTCTGTGGATGTTTTAGCAAAATGATTTAAAATGGGTTTGTTGAATTCACCAAGATGGTTATGAATGAGCATGAGTATCATGTGTGAAAAGATGCCTGTGTGAAAAAATTTGGCAATTTTTTATATATTGATTGAAATATGCCACAGAGTTTAAATAACAGATTTATATTCCCACCCCCCAACTTAAATGAAACATTGTCCTCAATGTTTAAGAATCAGAATTGAATAACTAAACAGGGTAGAATACACCTGATGTGGGATGTGGGCGACTTGCTTGGCATCAAAGATGGTATTTGTCAAAATAAAATTAACCTATAACAAAATAAAGTAAACAATAAACAAAAATAAAATGAACGAAAATAAAAGAAAAGAAAAACATACCTGGAGATGGTCAAGATTGATATACTGGGTCCATAAGTGGAATGTCTTCCACTTCTGGAATTTGTCTATCAATTAAGATTTTGAGGCGTTGACCATTTACTTTGAAGATACATCCATCTTTTGGATTTTCTATTTCTACCGCCCCATTTGTGAAAACATTTTTTACTATAAAAGGGCCGGTCCATCTAGATCGAAGTTTTCCTGGATGCTTATGGAGTCTTGAATCATATAAAAATACTCGATCATTAGGCTTAAATGTTCTTCTCAAAATATTTTTATCATGAAATACTTTCATTTTAGCCTTATAGATCTTGGAGTTTTCATAAGCATCATTTCTCAATTCTTCTAATTCCGTCAATTGGAATTTTCTAAATTTTCCTGCTTTTTCCAAGTCAAAATTGAAATGTTTAATGGCCCAATATGCTCGATGCTCGAGCTCCACGGGCAAATGACAAGGTTTTCCAAAAACAAGTCTATAAGGTGACATGCCTAAGGGAGTTTTGAAAGCTGTACGGTAAGCCCAAAGCGCATCGATTAGTCTCAAAGACCAATCTTTCCGATCTGGGTTGACCGTTTTTTCTAAAATTTGTTTAATTTCCCTATTCGCAAGTTCAACCTGTCCACTTGTCTGAGGGTGATATGCAGTAGAAAGCTTATGTATCACCCCATATCTTTTCATTAAAGCTTCAAAAGAACGGTTACAAAAATGCGTACCTCGGTCACTAATGATAGCACGTGGGGTACCAAATCGAGATAGTACATTTTCTTTGAGAAACTTAATTACCGTCCTGTTATCATTGGTCCTGCAAGGTGCTGCCTCTACCCATTTTGACACATAATCTACTGCCACAATAATATATAAATATCCAAAAGAAGGAGGAAATGGTCCCATAAAATCAATGCCCCAACAGTCAAAAATTTCAATTACCAAAATTGGGTTTAAGGGCATCATATTACGACGGGTCATAGCTCCTAACTTTTGACATCTTTCGCATGAGCGACAATAGATATTTGTATCTTTAAATAAGGTGGGCCAATAAAATCCACACTGCAGGATTTTTGCAGCGGTTTTCTTCATTGAAAAGTGGCCACCACAAGCTTGAGAATGACAAAATTCCAAAACGCTTGTAATCTCTTCATCAGGGATGCAACGCCTTAAAATTTGATCAGGGCAGTATTTGAAAAGGTAAGGGTCATCCCAGTAGAATTTTCGTACCTCGATCATAAATTTCCTTTTGTCTTGGGTGCTAAAATCCTTTGGTATTTCACCTGCAGCTAAATAGTTCACAATATGAGCAAACCATGGTAGAGAAGTAATAGAAAGTAAATGCTCATCGGGAAAATCATCTTTGATTGGTATGTGGTCAGAAGTGTCCTCGAATGTGAGTCTAGAAAGATGGTCTGCCACTACGTTCTCCACTCCTTTCTTGTCTTTGATGGTGATGTCAAATTCCTGCAAAAGCAAAATCCATCGTATTAATCGTGCCTTAGCATCCTTCTTTGTAAAAAGGTACTTAAGGGCTGCATGATCTGTAAAGATAATGATAGGAGAACCAATCAAATAAGCGCGGAATTTATCCAAAGCAAATACTACAGCTAACAACTCTTTTTCAGTGGTGGAGTAATTCATTTGTGCATTATTTAGAGTTCGACTAGCATAGTAAATGACAAAAGGTTTCCCTTCTTTTCGTTGTCCAAGAACAGCACCTACAGCAAAATCACTAGCATCACACATAATTTCAAAAGGTAAATTCCAATCAGGTGGTTGCATTATGGGTGCTGACGTAAGCTTGCCAATTAATGTTTTGAAAGCCTCTTGACAGGCTTGTGTCCATTCAAATGGGGCATCCTTAGCTAGGAGGTTACATAGTGGTCTAGATATGGCAGAAAAATTCTGTATGAATCTCCTATAAAAACCCGCATGACCAAGAAATGATCTTATATCCTTGATTGTTCTAGGTGTAGGCAATTTAGAGATTAATTCAACTTTTGATTGATCAACCTCCATTCCTTTAGAAGAAATAATATGCCCTAAAACAATACCTGAAGGTACCATAAAGTGACATTTTTCCCAATTTAAAACCAATTCTTTTTCTTCACAACGAGTCAGTACTCTTTCTAAACTCATTAAACAGGCATCAAAAGAAGATCCAAAAACAGTCAAGTCATCCATAAAAACTTCCACGCACTTTTCAACCATATCACTAAAAATACTCATCATGCAACGTTGAAAAGTAGCTGGAGCATTACACAATCCAAATGGCATTCTGCGGAAAGCATAAGTACCGAAAGGACAAGTAAAAGTAGTTTTATCCTGATCTTCTAATGCAATTTCAATTTGATAATAACCAGAATAACCATCCAGAAAGCAATAAAAAGGATGACCAGCCACCCGCTCAAGAATTTGATCAATAAAAGGAAGCGGAAAATGGTCTTTTCGTGTGGCGGCATTTAATTTTCTGTAATCAATGCACATCCGCCAACCAGTCACCAGTTTTGTAGGGACTAACTCTCCAAGGTCATTTTTTATCACAGTTACTCTTGACTTTTTAGGAACAACCTGCGTAGGACTTACCCATTTACTATCAGCAATAGGATATATCATTCCTGCATCTAATAGTTTCAATACTTCATTTTTCACAACTTCTTTCATTGTGGGATTAAGTCTACGCTGGGGGTCTCTTCGAGGATTAGTTCCTTCCTCTAAATTTATTTTATGAGTACAGATTAGGGGACTAATGCCTTTTATATCAGCAATACTCCATCCTAGGGTTGATTTATATTTGCATAAAATCTGAATTAATTTCTCACCTTGGGACTCAGATAATTCAGATGAAATAATAACAGGAAAAGTATCACCTGGACCAAGGAAAACATGCTTTAAACCCTTAGGTAGGGATTTTAATTCAACTTTAGGGGCTTCCCTACTTGAAGGAATTTGTCTTTCTCTTTTTTCAGGCAACTTCTCAAACTTTGGTTGCCATGCCTGTGTGCTATAATCATGAGTTCTGTCAAAAATAGAACAAATGTCAAATACATCAGATGAATCACTTATAGGATTAAATTCAGAATTAACAATAAAGTATTCAAGGGAATCTGAGTCATGAGTTGTAAGAACATCCCTTTCTATAAGTGAGTCAATCATGTATGTCTGATGACACTCGACATCCTCTTCTGGCTGTTTTGCAATATGAAAAATATTTACCTCAAGAGTCATATTGCCAAAAGAGAGTTTCATCAATCCATTTCTGCAATTGATAAGAGCATTAGAAGTAGCAAGAAAAGGTCTACCTAAAATTAATGGAATTTTAGAGGTGGTTTCTACAGCAGAACTAGTGTCTAGAATTAAGAAATCAACAGGATAGTAAAATTTGTCAACTTGAATTAAAACATCCTCTACCACACCTCGTGGTGCTCTGACTGAACGATCAGCCAATTGCAATACCACAGAAGTTGGTTTGATTTCTCCTAATCCTAATTGCAAATAAATAGAATATGGCATCAAATTTACACTAGCCCCTAAATCTAGCAAGGCCTGTCCAAGCTCATGATTGCCAATGTTGCATGTGATGGTTGGACATCCAGGATCCTTGTACTTAGGGGGAATCCGCTGTTCAATTAGAGCACTAACTTGCTCTGTCAAGAATGCAGTCTTCTTCACATAATGCTTCCTCTTAACTGTACACAAATCTTTGAGAATTTTTGCGTAAGTAGGAACTTGTTTAATTACATGCAAAAGAGGAAGATTAATTTTTACCTGTCTAAGATTTTCCAAAATATCATTGTTATGATCTAGAGTTTGTTTGCTTGACTTTAATGCTTGAGGAAAAGGTACCTTACCAGGATTTTTTGTTACCGCAGGTTCCTCAGGTTTTGTTACCTCAAGTTCTTTGGGAAGCTCAGGACTGCTGCTATCTTGATCTTTCTCTACATCCTTTTTTTTTCTATTATTGGATCACGTAGAGACTTACCACTTCGTGTCACAATGGCGTTTACGTCCTTCAGATCTCCTTGTGCCATATGTTGACCATGAGGTACAGATTGAGTTTGGGAAGGAAACTTACCTTTCTCATTCATAGTCAATGAACTCATTATTTTAGACACCTGGCTCTTGATTTCCTTATTTTCTTCAACAACCTGCATAATCAAAGATTCAAATTTTTGATTAGTCTTACCCTGTATTTCAATAAAAGTATGCAAAGTATCTTCTAAAGAATTTCTAGAAGATTGAGGTGCATGGTATGGTGCAGGATATGATCTAGAGAGTTGTGCAGGCTGCTGGTTTTCAGACTTCCAGCTGAAGTTGGGATGATTACGCCATCCTGGGTTGTAGGTTTCAGAGTAAGGTGTGAAGGGCTTTTTGTACATACCTAGAGCATTACTTTGTTCCTCATACATACCATTCATGTTAGTATGTGTAGGACACTCTTGGGAATGATGATCTATCCCACCACAGACAACACATGGCCCAAAAGATTCTGCATGATTAGCCGTGTGTGTTGGTTTTGAGTTTTTAGTTTTCAATAACTCTAATTCTCTGGTGAGCATTTCAACCTTAGCCTTAAGGTTATCCTCCTCCCTTAGATGGTAAATACCACCACTCAAGTTTCCTGTAGGTCGTGACCTGTTTGTGCTATCAGTAGCACTAGGTCCAGTCCAAGTATGAGCTTTTTCAGCAAGCTCATTGAGGTACTCTATGGCCTCATCGGGATTTTTTTGTAAAAATTCTCCATTGCACATCATTTCCACGAATTGACGTTCCCTGGGCGTAAGGCCTTCATAGAAATAACTCACTAAGCGCCAATTCTCATATCCATGGTGGGGACACATACTCAGTAATTCTTTAAATCTTTCCCAAGACTGGTACAAAGTCTCACTATCCTTTTGTGCAAAGGTAGAGATTTGTCTTTTTAAAGCATTAGTCTTATGTTGGGGAAAGTATTTATTGAAAAACACTTGAGTCATCTCACTCCATGTTCCAATAGACCGTGGTCTTAGTGAGTACAACCAACTCTTAGCTTTATCTTTCAAAGAAAAAGGAAAGAACTTTAGCCTTACCGTTTCGTCAGTGGTATTTTGACCGTGAAATGTTGCAACTACTTCCTCAAATTCCCTAATATGAACATAGGGGTTTTCATTTTCTAGACCATGGAAAGTCGGAAGTAATTGTATCATTCCCGTTTTAAAATCTACATGACGAACATTAGGTGAGAACATAATACAGGATGGTGTGGCTGTTCGTGCGGGATGAAGATAATCTTGGAGGGTTCTAACAGGTTGGTCCAAGTGTTCACTCATCGCGTCAGAATTGGAAGAATTATCAAACAAGCGATTAGAAAAATTAGATTCTGAATCTGATTCTAGCACGGGTCTACTAGCAAACCGTCCAAAAGCGTCTCTGTACCTGCGCATGCAAAGTAAAGAAAAGCGTAATACTGAAAAAAAATAAATAAATAAATAATTACGAAAATAAAACTAAAATAAAATAAAGATGCAGAAAGCTAAAAAGAAAATGAACGAAGCTACCGCTCTCTCTTTTTTTTTTTTTTAAGAAACTACTAAAAACAACTACAAATTCTTTTACCGTCTCCCCGGCAACGGCGCCAAAATTTGATTACGCCCAAAGAATAACGCGGTCGTTTGTAGTATAGCTTTGGGGTGTCGATTCCACAGGGAGATGGATTGAGAAATTGAAGAACAGTAATGAAATTAACAAAAAGATTTAGATGAGTGCGAAAAGTAAAGCATCGGGAATCCTTTGTATATAATTGGTATTTTAATTATTTTTGATTCATTAATAACTCAATTGAAAATTCTATGTCCAAATTTTCAATCGGAAAATAAAACATTAATAACCAGTTTTAAATCAAATGTAATCTTTTGAAAAATCATTCGTCACAATATAAGAACAGGAATTGTTATCGATATTAAAGAAATTCAACGTCGACAATATACTCGTAGAGCAATATTGCAGCAGAGAATTAAATTAAAATAGATAACCAATTGAACCAAACATAATCAAAGGATTATTGCATTTAATAGAAAAAGCATGACTGAATCTATAAATGAAATAAATTCTAAGATTATTTGGTGACGAAAACATTTATAATAAATTTCGAATGACTAAACAAAAGAGTTTAATATTTGAAGAACACATATATGAATCAAAAACAATTACAAATACCATCATATATACAAATTCATCCCTAACTCTACTAGAAAATTAGTTACACATATTGAAAATATGCAACAAAAATTCTCTAAGGGATAATATGGAAGAGCCAACCATTATTTTCTTCTCTCTTCTTTGGTTTTTCTTTTCTTTTCTCAAGCTCTCAAAAACAATGTATCTTCCAAGGCATCCAAGCACACTAAGCATGGTCTTAGAACACACACCCCTCCCTTCTATTTATAAGCATCCTTCATGCAAGTTGTCATGACAAAATCATCACAATTTCAACTTGTTTTGCCATGTGCCATTCTTGAATCCAAGTGATTTGTGAGTTGTCATTTTGATCATTTGTTTTCCCACCATGCATGAGTTGGATTTTGCTTGTAGGTTGAGTGTTTCAATTTTGCTTCTCTATCTATTAGTTGTCTTGTATGACTTAATATCTTGTGGTCAAATAATTTGTCTTGAAGAAACTTGAGTGCACTTCATCTTGTATTTGGATTTGATGCAAGTGGCTGAAAAATATCCAGGAACGTCAAGTGCAGGTGCGTCCACTTGATGGTCGATTTTGTCTTAGATTGAGTGGATATCTCTTCAAACACAAAACATAAAAGTTATAGATATTTCTCTTGCGGTTCTAGATCATCTTGAATCAGCTCAATCGGAGATTGGATGAGAGAGTTATGCCCATTTTACGAAAAGATGTCAAAACTGTCTGAAATTCCGCAATTATCTTCATTTGCTCCTAATGTCTCCATTTGTGTCCTAAATCAAAATATAAGAATAATGAGTATATTTAGGCATCAAATAAGAATAAATTTTTAAATATTAAGAGAGGAAAATATGGCATTTTATATTCTCATCAATATATTAAATCATGCTTATATCTATCTCAAGATAAATGACCATTAATTTTATTAACATGAGTTATATCCATTGTTTTCTCATTTCTTTTAGTATTTAAATAGAATATTTAGAGTGCATTTTTGTGCACTCATCAATAGTTCAATCACTCAAATAGGTCATTTCCATGCTAAAGTTAAGCTAAAATGTGAACTTACAAGTTCTCTAAAACTTGTTGGAAATGATCAAACCACTCCTTGCAAGCTTTCTCCTCAAAATCACTCATTTAGCTCACTTAGGGTATGTGTGGAGGTTTAAGGACTTGAGGAGGATTTTTCTTTGAATTTCTACAAGTGGGGCATGTGTTATGCTTCCAAAGGGAGCTAGAAGGCTCTCCAACACCTATTTATAAGAAAGTGGTCGACCCTTATGAAGGAAAGAAGATGTGCAATTTGCTATGGGGTAACTAGCTACTGGTTTGCTTGGCAGATGAGGTGTCCATCCTAAACAAATCTCATGATTAAACTTAATCCTCCAAGATCTTAAGCTTTGCAGCTAAAATGATTATCCAATGGCTAAAATTTGAGATATTTTGTAGCCAATTTGATCAATGGTTGAGAAGGAAGCTGATTAGATAAGGGATGAGGTGGCATTTCACCTAACCATACATGAACCTATCCTTTCCAGCCTTCTCCTAGTGTGCAATGCTTCCCCAGCCTTTTCCTAACCCATTTGGTTACTTGATAATCCTCCCAAGACTCCATTTGATATGTTCTAGAAGGTCACTTCTTGGTTTTGTTAGGATAAAATCAAATTTTGACTCACCTTGTTCCTTACTAGCAAATTTTGGTTCCCTTGTGTTTCCATCACAAAATAAGCTAATTAAACTTCTAAATCAACTCTTCATCACTTGCCAACTATTCTTACACATGTCAAGATACCTGAAAACTTCAAAACCAAATACATAATTGGTCACATGCCCCAAATTGGTCTATTTCATCTTACTCGAGTTCCACTCGAGCTCAATCCAGAACAGTCAACTTATTTCCCAAATAAGTCATCAATCCTGTCCGAATATTCCAAAACCCAATACATAAAAGTTTAGATCTATCTCTTAGGATTCTAAAAGAATTAGAATCATCTCATTTGGATCTCATATGAGTAATTTATGCTCATCACACTAAAACTTGACAGACTAATCCGAGAATGCCAATTACGGGCACCAAGTGTTTGATCTTTGGTTCTATCACTTCCTCTTGAATTTATACACTAATTTTTCTTTTTTGAAAATTCAACTCCTTCTAAGTTCAAATTGCATTTTTCTAGTTGATACCTTGTTTCAAATCTCAAAGGTCCTTCCATAATATTTCCTAAAATGCATGATTTCACCTATTCTTAATTTAAAATTCTCATTTAAATCTCCAACTCTATGTTCCTAGAAAATATATTTCCAATAAATTCCTTTAAAAAGAAATTCAAGTAAAACTTCATCTTGAGAAATTTCGGGCTATTACAAGAAGCATGGTGACAACACGAACACAATAGCTGAGGAAGTACAAGGCGCACTACTATTTACAGTTCACAGTCCAATTGATGACTAGACACTAGATTTAGGGGCATCCTTTCACACCTCTTCTCGTGGAGAGATCCTCTACACTAGAATAGGTGTACTTGGCCTGTGATTTTAGGAAAATGTACTTGGCCGATGGCTAGGCACTAAATGTGGTGGGAACCGGAGATGTTGACATTACACTTCCTAATAGGAATGTGTGGACCTTGCAGAAGGTCAGGCATATTCTCGATGATTGTGAAGAATGTTATTACTGTGGGACAGCTCGACGATTGTGGCCACTCAGGAATGTTCTCAAATAACAACTGGAAGGTTACTAAGGGCACATTGGTACGGGCTCAGGGCAAGAAGACTGGCACGTTGTACATGACAGAAGGTTCTAGTGACACTATTGCTACCACCACTATAAAGAGCACTGCAAAGTTGTGACACTACAAGCTTGGTCATATGAGTCATAAAGGCATGAAGGAACTTGTGTCAAAAGGCAAACTACCAGAACTGAAGTCGATTGATCTAGGCATCTGTGAGAGTTGTATACTTGGGAAGTAGAAGAAGGTTAATTTCTTGAAGAGTAACAGAGCTCTAAAATCAAAGAAAGTTGGATATTGTGCACACAGATATATATATATGGGGACCCTCTCTAAAGGCATTTCTTAAAGTAGAAAGGTTCATTGATAACCATAGCAGAAAGGCATGGGCTTATTTTTTTAAACATAAATCTGACGTGTTTGATAGGGGTGTAAGGAAACCAAACCGGACCGATGGACCGGACCAGACCAGACTACATGGACCGAACATTTTCGGTCTGGTTTCGATCCATGGCATTCCCCCCCCCCTCCCTCTCCCTCTCCCAAACCAGACCAAATAACTTATATATATGTATATAAATAATAGTATATAAATTATAATATTAATATTAATATAGATTAAGAGTGGTAATATAATATATTAATATATAATATATACTCTTATAATATTAACATATTATAAATTATAGTAGTTGACTAGTTATAGTATAAAAATTATAATTTATAATTTTTTTTTTACTTCTTTATTTAGATTATTTTTTCTTTTGCCAATTGTTTTAAGAGTAAGTTTTTTTTAATACTATTTGCTTAAATCTATGATAAATACGTAAATTTGGCTGAAAATAATTAAATTTGGGCTAAAAATTATTTTTCATCATTGCAAGATTTTTGATTAAATTTAATCCATTAAATCATATCGGGTACCCCTAGACCAGACCAAACCACTCCCAGACCAAGTTGGATAGATCGGTATGGACCAAATAGGAGTTTGGTCTAGTTTAGGATGGAAAAATTTTTAGACCGAATAGAATCGGTCCACATTTTTTCCACACTAAACCATTTAAATGCCTAGTGTTTGATGTGTTCAAAAAGTGGAAGGCTCTAATTGAGATAGAGACAGACCTAAATCGGAAATGCTTGAGGAATGATAATGGTGGAGAATATATTGATGGAGGATTCAAGGAGTATTGAGTAGCTCAAGATATCAAAATGGAGAAGACCATTCCTAGGATACTACAACAAAATGGCATTGCTGAGCGCATGAACAGAACCATCAATGAGCGTACTAGGAGCATGAGGCTGCATGCATGACTACCACCACCTTGTTGGGTAGATGCAGTTAACTCTACAGTGTACCTGATTAATTGTGGACCATCAATTCCATTGGAGTGTGGACTACCTAAGGAGGCCTGGAGTGGAAAAGAGATTGAGTTTTCTCACCTTAAAACCTTTGGTTGTGTTTCTTATATTCTTGTTGATGATAATGCTCACAGCAAGTTTAAGGCAAAATCAATAAAATGCTATTTTATTGGTTACGGAGATGAGGCATTTGGCTACCGATTTTGGGATGAACAAAGTTAGAAGATCATCAGGAGCGGAAATGTGGTGTTCAATGAGAAAGCAATGTACAAGAACAAGTCCAGTATAGTTGTTGATACAACTCCTCAACGGTCCGAGTTCGTAGACCTATCAGAAGTCACAGTGTAGTGCGGGGACATGAGTGATGGTGAGAGTGGGCCTAGTGCGTCCATTCCTATTATTCCGTAGATAGATCCAGAACCATTAACACCCATAGTAGTAGTTCAAAAGTCTTATAGGACTATCCAACCCCCATAGCAATTCTCACCTATGCTGAATTATATTCTGCTGACCGATGGTGGAGAACTGTAGAGTTATGAGGAAACCTTGCAAGATGAGAATTCAAGTAAGTGGGAGTTATCCATGAAAGATGAGATGGATTCCCTGTTAGGGAATCAGACATGGGAGTTGACAAAACTTCCATCTAAAAAGAAAGCTCTACACAACAAGTGGGTGTATCGTGTGAAGACTGATCATGATAGCAGTAAAAAGTGCAAGGCAAGGCTGGTTGTGAAAGGCTTTCAGTAGAAGAAAGGCATTGAATACTCAGAGGTCTTGTCTCCTGTAGTGAAGATCATGACCATCAGGCTAGTGTTGGCAATAGTTGCTACTGAAGATTTGCATCTTGAATAGTTAGATGTGAAAACTGTTTTTCGTCATAGGGATCTTGAAAAAGACATTTACATGCATATCCTGAAACAATAAAGAGCTTGTACGGTATGAAACAAGCTTCTAGACAATGATACAAGAAATTTGACAGCTTTATGTATAGTTCAGGGTACACAAGGTGTTAGGAAGATCACCACTTCTTTCTCAGGCAATTTGACAACTCCTATATCATCATGTTTCTGTATGTGGATGACATGCTTATTGCAGGGTCCAACATTGAGGAAATTAACAATCTAAAGAAATAATTGTCAAAACAGTTTGCAATGAAGGATTTGGAAGCTGCCAAACAAATCCTTGGTATGAGAATTATCAGAGACAGAGTCAAGGGCATATTAAAACTATCACAAGCTAAGTATGTGAAAAAAGTGCTCTATTGATTTAATATGGACCAGGCCAAACCAGTTGGCACACTGTTGGATAGTCACTTCAGACTCAGCAAAGATCAGTCACCCAAGACGGAGGGGGAACACGACCACATGGATAAGGTTCCTTATGCTTCAGCCATTAGTTCTCTCATGTATGCTATGGTCTACACAAGACCAGACATTGCCTACGTTGTAGGAGTTGTGAGTAGATACATAAGCAACCCAGAAAGACAACATTGCGAGGCTGTGAAATGGATTCTGAAGTACTTGAAAAGCTCCTTAGAAACATGTTTGTGTTTCACCAAAGAAAGTCTGGAGTTACAGGGTTTTGTTAATGCTAACTTGGTTGGAAACATCGACAGTAGAAAGAGCACCGCTTGTTTTGTCTACACTTTGGGTGGTACTATTGTATCTTGGGGTTCAAACCTGCTTTCAAGTACAGAGGTCGAGTATGTTGCAGTGTTAGAGGCTTCAAAGGAGATGATTTGGTTACAGAATTTCTTGTAGAAACTGGTTAGAAAGAAACAAAATGGTACTCTCTACAGTGGTAGTCAAAGTGCCATATTCCTTGTCAAGAATCCAACATTTCATTCTTGGATGAAGCATATTCAGATAAGGTATCATTTCATTTGGTCCTTACTTGATAATGGTCAATTGATACTTGAAAAGATTTATGGAAGTAAGAACCCTGCTGATTTGTTGACAAAGGGTGTTACACTTGAGAAACTAAAGCTATGCACATCTTGAGTTGGTCTTCAAACTTGAAGACAAGGACTTTGAGTTGCACAGGTGGAGGATAATTTTTTAGGCAGATGGTGATGTTTTTGGTTGATCCAATCTCCAAGTGGGAGAATTGTTGCTTGTGGAGCCTGGATCAAATTTGCTCAAGAGTCGCTCGACAGATGGTTCGAGAAAAGTTTAGACAGAGATTTCGCTCAAAACTCGCTCGACACACATCTCGAGTGAGACTCAGATAGATACTTTGCTCGACATGCCACTCGAACTCGATTCAAGCCAAGACCTCACTCAACATTCATTCCACATGTCGCTCAAGCGAGTTACGCAATAAATCCAAGATTATTGTTTTCTCACCCTATCATTATATAAACATATTGTAAAAGGCCTGTGGCCGTACAAAAATATTGTGAGAGTGCCCCAAAGTGAATTTTGAGATTCCTCAAGCAATAAAAATTCTTTACAGTTATGTGGACGTAGACAAATTGTCGAACCATGTAAATCTTGTGTTGTGTGATTATTTGATTACTTTCTTATCGTTCTTTTCACAGTAATTTCACTTTATTGCAATTGTTTGATTTCACAACAATTACTACTCCTCCTCCCATTTGTTTCTTGTTCTCGCTAAAAAAAGCATCCCAATTTAATTTGTACCAACCCGTTGTTAGTTTTCTCCATTTTTTTTCTCTTTGCTTGAGTCATGTAGCTCCTTTAATAGGCAGTGGAGGGTGTTGTTGGCCTACTAGAATTCTTATTATTAAGCTCTTGCGGTCAGCCAGACTTGGGAGGGATTGTCGCACAATCTTTTGAATACCAGCTTATTTCTCCTAAGCCAAATTTGTCTGAAGGCACAAGCCGTGAGTTCCAGTTGTTCCTTGTTGTATTTCTTTGACAGGTCTTCCCAAAGCAGGGGGAAGTCCTCATTTATGCATGTAGCTTTCTGTAGGTGGTTATGTTTGTCAACCCAAACATCATGGGTAGCCACGCACTCCCATAGCACATGGGAGGTGGTTTCCTCACTTCAACGCATATGGGGTAGTAGTTGTTCGGATTACGAATCAATGTCTTCGGATATTGATTAATAAATTAAATAAGGGTTTTAATATACAGTTACTAATTAAGCGACTACAGCATTAGACCAAAATCCATTTTTCCAATTTTGTTCAACCAAAATGTGTTACTTGATACAAAATCAAATGACTCAAACTTAAATAACACATATATAAATATTATATATATATACTAGTTTCAAATTACTTAGACAATTGAGTCTCAATTATTCTATTTTGTTTTTAAGTAATGCTAAATGTAGTCTTAAAGTGTGTAAGGCTTATCTGTTTTTTTTTTTAAAATAATAGAGTCCATCATTAAATAAATATTTTTTTCATATAATTTTCATATTTATCAATTTTTTTAAAACGAATACGCAAGAGTTACCCATATTAAACTTGTAAATATAAATTCTTTTTACATTGCAACTATATATGCCACTTACTACTAGCTCTCTCTCTTCTCTCTCTTCTATTATTTCTCTCTGTGCTTGGCGATATCCGGCTTTCCTTCTAACCTTCCAGCACTTCCCAAGGGCAGAAGGAGGTCGGAGCTTCGGCTCCAACCATCTCCTTCCCCAAATTTTCTCCTGCTTTTTGTTTGCTGCTTTTTCAGTAGGATGTTTTCTGCATTTTCCATCTACAACAGCATCAATCTCCTTAGCTGACCCCTTGTCTTCTGGCCACTTCCGATATGCACGCGTGCCTCCCTCAACCTTCCCTCCCGCCAATCATATTTTTTTAGGAAGAAGACTGTTTTTTCAACCGGCCAGTGGGACGCACGCGCAGCCCACACTGCATGCTTTTTCTACACACTGATGTGTTCTTTTGTGGTGTTTGAGGAAACGTGCGCCTTCGCCGTTGTTGAAGGTCTTAGATCATCCAGATCTACCACTTGGTCATTACTCATGGCGGCGTGAAGCCTTCATGTGCCACTATCGACGACTCTCTCCGGTTGGCGACTTGGCTCTAGTTAGACTTCTGGTTGCTCACCTATGTTTCTGCTTTCAATAACTAAGGATCAAGTGAAAGTGGATGTAATAGTTCCTCACTGTCTGCTTAGACTAACATGGTGCAACACACACTATACTGCTGTGGCTGAAAGTCATAGCCTAAAACCATTTTTTAACGGTCCTTCCCATGATCGAAAAAGGGTGTGAGTCATTTATTTGGCTTTGATACCCGCCTCTTTTTAGGAGTCATTTACTTGGCTTATTCTGTAATGTTGCATTGTGTATTAGCTTTTTAGATAGATTGTAGAGGACTCTCATCCCCTTTGAACTTGTATCTCGTACCTTGTTAGTTTTATCTAATAAATTAAACTTGCTCAAAAAACAAAAACTATGTATGCCACTTTAGGAATTGTTGTAACACTTTTGCTCGAACCATCTCCTCATTCGCCACCATTGGTCTCTCTTTCTATTTTTGTTTCTCTCAGTAGTTATCAAATAAAAAGTTTGCTTCTCTCAGTAGCACCTACATCCAATGAATACAAAAAAAAAACAATATTGTATGCGAAAAGTACTCGGGTGTAGAGATTTTTTTAAAAATATATAGATTTCCCTTTTGAGTATAGAATTTTCTTAATTTGCTATGTAGTAAGTCGTTAGGCCCGATCTTTTTTAACATTATCGATACAAAACCTTTGGATTAAACCTACTAAGGGCTTGTTTAGAAGATATGATAGTTTTATCTTATCTTATCTCATATTTTCATCGTATTTTCTTTACAAATATCATTAAAATATAATTACTTTCAATTTCAAATTTTTAACAAACTAATTATTATCTAATCATTACAATTTTTTTAAACTTCCAAACAAAATATAAAAATCAATTCAATTTTTTTAAAATTTTAAATTAATAATTATAATAAAAGCTTATATTCTAAAGATATTTTAATTTTATAATATTTTTAATTAATTCTTTCTCATTTTCTAAAATACATGAAATATCATATATACTTCTCTAACATCTTTGCATGAAACCGCCTCTCGCTTTATCTTGCACTGGCGATTTCGGACCCCAATTAATCTCCTCTCTCCCTCATTCCAAAGGAAATTGTTTGCATGTAGGAGGTGGCTCACCCCCTCCCTTCCTCTTTCAATCGTATGTTTTAGTGTTGCTTTTTCTGTGTTGTTCTTCGTTTCAAGCACGGATTGGTGAATTAGGTGTTTTTTGGTGGCTCACGTCAACCACGCGCCCTACTGAGGATTTCGTCTGGTGCCAATCTACTAGCCAACCGAAAGATCATCCATAAGAACTGAGAGTGAACCATACACGCGGGTCATTGAAGAAGGTGTGTACTCTACATGCCCCTTAACAAACACTCTTACTGCCACCATGTGCAGCATTTCTGGACTCTACGACTTTAATGGCTTTAAGATCTCTTGCCTAGCCTCTCCCAGCATAATACATGTTTTACACGCGCTACTATAACCGTGTCTTGTACAGTGTTTCAATATTTTTGTGCTCTTGTCGTTTCGTATTTTGTTTGCGTTATTGTTTGGTTTAGGTAATAATAAAAAGGAAAAAATTATTTACTTTGATTGTCCCACTCCACCTTTAGAGGATGGTGGAGTCGATTCTCACTCATCTTTTGGAAGATGGTAGTATTGATTCCCTTTCATTTTCTAGAAGGTGGGGGTTGACTTATCTTTATTTACTGAGAGTCATACTTTTAGACAAATTGAGATTGAATTTTCTGTAGATTTTGTCACTTGAGAGGGTATAGAGGTTTGTGCACTACAAAGAATTTTTTGTACGAGGGCACTCCAAACAATTGAGTAGTTTGACTTGTATTTATCAGGTCACAAATATAACTTTGATTTTAATTTTGTTGAATCCAAGGTTTCAAGTTTCGTATCTACGTGTAGATTTTGATGATAACAAATAAATTCAAATCTTAAACTCAAATTATATACGCAATAGAGCGAAGCGCACATCAAGTATAAAAGAACAAGTTTACAAAAAGTTTATAGAATATTTTTGTACATCTTTTGATAAAATTCGAAATTGGATTAAGGCTCAAAAATTAATTTTTTCTTATAAAACATTAAATTGCATTTTTATACATGACATAAGCATGATATATGTATGACATCAAAAATGCTTTAATTTGGAAAATTATATTTTACATGTGCATGACATATGCAATGATCTCATTAAAAAGTTTTATTTTCAAAAATTATATTTTACATGTGCATGACATATGCAATGACTTCATTCAAAAATTTAATTTTGAAAATTGAATGACATATGCAATGATTTCATCAAAAGTTGAAATTTGAATTTGAAAGATGATTAAGTAGGACTCATTTGCCTATAAATAACTCATTTATATTTTGTAAAAATCACAACAATAAGAGCTTACACATCTATTACTAATTTTTGCATCATTCTTTCAAAACTCTCATTCTCTATTTTCTAAAGTTTTGAGCCTTAATTCTTGTTCTTTTTTAGAGAGATATAGGTTGCGCTATATTGTTTCTATTTCACTTATTGAGAAGTGTACTTTGATAGTTTACCCACTCTCAATTTTGTATCAGTAAGAGGATCCGTATAACCCTTGGGTGTGTAGAAGGTGTTCTACACAGGGAATAGTTGAATCACCAAGTGTGAGGTGATTGGAAGTGTAGAGGGTGTTCTACACAGATTCTTTAGAACGGTACTGTTCAAAGGTGTAATAGGCTTCTATCTCCACCTAAAGGAGATTGAATAGTGAATTTGGGATCCTCAAGAGGTAGCTTGAGGCGAGAATGTAGGCAGTGGGGCTGAACCTCATAAAAATACTGAGTTTACTTCTTCTTACCCTACTCTTTACATTTCTTACTGCTTTATATTCTGTTTATATTTTATATTGTGTATTTAATTTATAAGTGTTAATTTTTATAATATAACCCAATTCACCCCTCTCTTGTGTTAGTCATCTGGGCAACAATTGGTATTAAAGTAAGGACTCTGTTATAAGATTAACTATTCGTTGAGTTCAGATCATATGGCTAACATTACAGCTACTTTCGCTGAAGGTCAATCCAGTAGTCGACTTCTGCTATTTTGTAGAGATAATTATACTTTATGTAAAACTAAAATGAGAATATTTCTTCAGTTTCAAGGTCGAGAAATCTAGAAATGTATTGTAATTGGGCCTTATATTCCAACAAAAACTGTTAATGGAGTAAAGGTTAAAAAGGAAGAGGAAGAGTTTGATCGCGAAAACGATAGACTTTATACTGTGAATGTAATGGCTAAGAATTTTCTATATAATGCTCTCAATGGTAATGAATTTAACATAATGATGACTTGCAGGACAGTAAAAGAAATTTGGGATAACTTGGAAGTAACCTATGAAGGAACTTCGCAAGTCAAATAATAAAAAATTTATGTTTTTACGCATGAATATGAATTATTCAAAATGAATGATGATGAATCTATCTCTTCTATGTATACTCGTTTTACTAATATTATAAATAGTTTGACATCTCTTGGTAAAGTTTATTCCAGCTCGGAGATAGTAAGGAAAATTCTCAACTCTCTGTCAAAACGTTAGGAATTAAAAGTAACAACAATTTTTGAAGTTAGAGATCTTAAAAAACTCGAAGTAAATAAACTCATCTGGTCACTTATTACCCATGAGTACACATTGAAAAGAGGAGAAGAAGAAGAAAAGCAAAAGAAGAGTTTTGCACTCAAAGCCTTTTCTCATGAAAGTGAAAGCGATGAAAATGAAAAAAGCGATGACGAAGAGATTGCAATGATCACAAGAAGATTTAAGAGATTCTTAAAATATAAAACTCCTCCAAGGAAACCTTTCAAAAAATCTTCCAACAAATATACAGGTAAAAATGATTCATTAATTTGTTACAAATGTAAAAAGCCAAGACATATCAAGGTAGAATGGCCCCTACTAAAGAAAAATCGATACAAAGGCAAAAAAGCAATGAAAGCTACATGGGATGATGATTCAAGTAGCTCAGACAGCGACGCAAGTAATGAAAAATCTGCAAATTTTTGTCTTATGGCTAAAGATGATCTTGGGATAACAAATCTTGAAAATCTTTCTTATGAAGAATTGCAAAATGTTTTTGAAACAATATATGAGGAATTGAAAAATTGGGTATTAAGTATACCGCTTTGGAAAAGAAAAATTCTTCTTTAATAAATGAAATTGATGTTTTAAGAAAAAATATATATAATTTCAAAAGATGAAAATGATGAACTGAAAAGAAAAAAGTAGTTGATTTAGAAAAAATTGTTGAAAATTTCATAAATGGAAAAAGAAATTTTGAAAAACTTCTTGATAATCAAATGTGTTTTTGATAAAATAGGCTTGGGATACATGCCAAAAGAAAAACTCAAACCCTATAAAAATTTCTTTGATAAACCCATTAAATCAAAACCAGATTTTCAAAATTTTTTTTCTAAAAAAAAATTTGTCAAATAAAGACATTATTACAATCACTCAAGTTCTTCAAGTATGTTACATATTATTTTTAATTTTTTCAATAGAAATGGTCATAACTATCATGCTTGTCCTATTAGAAGAAAACATACAATGACTATTAGGGTCATATGAGTACCAAAGAATCTTATTTTTTCTAATACTAATAAATAAATAACCCAAAGAACATTGGTACCAAAAAAAAATTATTTTAATTGTTTTTGTGAGTATGCATGAAATCTTCCGTAAGCAAGATGGTTTTTAGATAGCGGATGATCAAGACACATGACAAGAGATAAAATTAAGTTCATTGATCTCACTCCTAAAGAAGAAAGACACGTGACATTTAGAAACGATTCAAAAGGGAAGATCGTGGGATTAGGTAAAGTTAGTAATAAGTCTTCTCTCATAATTAAAAATGTTCTACTTGTTAAAGGTCTAAAATATAATCTTTTAAATATAAGTCAATTATGTGATAAAAGATTTACAGTTACCTTAAAAAAGGATAAGTGCATTATTTTGAATAATCACGATTGCAATGTTTGTTTTATTACTCTTAGAAATAATAATGTTTATACAATTGAATTTGAATAAATTGCCTCACAAGATACTATTTGTTTATTAGCTTAACATGAAAATAGTTGGTTATGGTATAGAAGGTTAGGTCATGCAAATATGGAACTTATTTCCAAACTTTCAAAAAATGATCTTATGGGAGGTTTGCCAAAAGCAAACTTTTTTAAAGATAAAATCTGTGATGCATGCCAGTTTGGTAAATAAACAAAAATTTCTTTCAAAATCAAGAAACATATTTTCACTACTAGACCTTTACAACTAATACACATGGACCTTTTTGGACCAAACAGAGTTGCGAGTCTGAAAGGAAAATGTTATGCATTTGTTATTGTTGATGATTTCTCTAGATATATTGGGTCATCTTTATTGCTCATAAAGATGAGGTACATAATGCATTTACCAAGTTATGCAAGAGAATTCAAAATGCAAAGGGGTATACCATTTCAAACATTCGAAGTGACAGGGAGAAAGAGTTTGTCAATAAATATATCGAGTCTTTTTGTGATAAAAATGGTTTTCTGCATAATTTCTCTACTGCTCAAACTCCTCAACAAAATAGGGTAGTAGAGAGGAAGAATAGATCTCTTCAAGAAATGGCAAGAACAATATTTAATGAAAATAGTTTACCTAGTTATTTTTGGGTCGAAACGGTAAGTACTGCATATTATGTTATAAATAAAGTTATGTTAAGGTCTAAATTAGATAAAACCCCTTATGAGTTTTGGAATGAGAAAAAGTCCAACATTGGTTACTTTCATATATTTGAATGCAAATGTTTTATACTCAATGACAGAGATAATTTAGAAAAGTTTGATGCAAAATCTGATGAATGTATCTTTTTTGGGTATTCAACAAATAGTAAAACTTATAGAGTATTCAATAAAAAGACTTTGACTGTACAAGAATCTATGCATGTAGTATTTGATGAATCTAACCCTCTATTCTCCAAGAAATCTATTGATGAAGAATCTGAAGGTACAAATAACACAAATAGTCTCAATCTCCACAAAGAATGGAAGAAGTCTAACATGGAGACATTAGGAAAGATCATCAAGATTTAGTATAAGATGCAACCAAACTGTGGAAACATGTGAAAAATCATCCAGTGGAACAAATTTTAGGAGACCCTTCACGAGGTGTAAGTACTCGATCATCTATTAGAAATATTTATAATCACACTGCTTTTCTATCTCAAATTAAACCCAAAAATATTGATGAAGCACTTATTGATGAATCATGGATTCTATCTATGCAAGAAGAGCTAAATCAATTTGAAAGAAATGACGTATGAACACTTGTTCCTAAACCCAAAAATCATGCTGTTATTGGAACAAAATGGGTTTTTAGAAATAAGAAAGATGAATTTGGAATCATCACTAGAAATAAGGCTCGACTTGTAACCAAATGTTTCAATCAAAAGGAAGGAATCGATTATGATGAAACATATGCACCTGTCGCAAGATTAGAAACTATTCGAATGTTACTTGCATATGCATGTTATAAAAATTTCAAACTTTTTCAAATGGATGTTAACAGTGTTTTCTTAAATGGTTTTATAAATGAATAGCTATATGTTGAGCAACCTCCAGGTTTTGAAAATCATATTTCTTCTAATCATATTTTTAAGCTCGCAAAAGCATTATATGGACTCAAACAAGTTCCTAGAGTTTAGTATGAGAGGCTTAGTGGTTTCTTAATTGAAAAAGGTTTTTCAAAAGGAAAGATCGATACAACTCTTTTCATCAAATATGAACAGGATGATATTCTTCTAGTTCAAATTTATGTTGATGATATAATATTTGGTGCTACTAATGAAAATATGTGCCAAGATTTTGCTAAGAGCATGTAGGAAGAATTTGAAATGAGCATGATGGGAGAACTTAATTTCTTTCTTGGATCACAAATCAAGCAAGCAAAAAGTGAAATATTCATTAATCAGTCAAAATATATCAAAGAGTTACTCAAAAAGTTTGAGATGGAAGGTGCGAAAGTAATTGGAACACCAATGAGTCCAACCACCAAACTTGATAAAGATGAAAGCGGTAAGTCAGTTGAATCAAAAGTATATCGAGGTATGATTAATAATTTATTATATTTGGCAACTAGTAGACCTGATATTATGTTCAGTGTATGTTTATGTGTACGTTTTTAATCATCTCTAAAGCAATCTCATTTGATTGCAGTCAAACGTATTTTTAGATATCTTGCCGGTACCATTGACATAGGGTTATGGTATCCTAAGTACACTTTTTTCGATTTTATCAATTATTTGGATGCGAATTATGCTGGTTGCAAAGTTGATCGAAAAAATACTAGTGGAACATGTCATTTTTTAGGTCATGCACTTGTTTCATGATTTAGTAAAAAGTAAAATTAAGTTGCATTATCTACTGTTGAGGTAGAGTATGTTACTACCAGTAGTTGTTGTGCTCAAGTTCTTTATATGAAACAACTTGAGGATTTTAAATTTATATACAATCACATTCCAATCAAATGTGATAATACAAGTGCTATAAATCTTTCAAAGAAACCAATACAACATTCTCGAACCAAACATATTGAAACTAGATATCATTTTCTTAGAGATCATGTGCAGAAGGGCGATACTGTATTAGAATTCACTAGCACACATAATCAATTGGCAGACATTTTCACAAAACCCCTACTAGAAAATAGACTATGCATGATTAGAAGATAAATGGAATGATGCATGCCATGAATATCTGCTAGATACTTTTATTCCATTATCTCAAATGACCTACAGAAACTTAAGACGTTTAGCCTCATCATTCAAATGCATTTGCTCCACATAAATCATCATGTCATCCTTCTCTAAAGGATTAGACAATCGAAATGTAGAGACAAGCAAGGATTTTAAATCCTTATTCTGTTGTTTTAAGTCTACTATTTTTCTGTCAGACTCTTGAACAAGTCGTTGAAGAACATCGATCTTCTCATTAAATTTCTCTATCTCGCGGGTTTTAGACTGCAACTGAGTGGAAAAAGCGATAATGGATGATGAGTATCGAGTTTCGAGACTTACAAACTCGTAAATGACATCACGATCTGATTTATTAGCCCAATTAGTGTTTTGTTACTTCATGGCGCCTACAACAGATGTAGAAATAGTTTGAGGTGAAGAATACCTCATATCTTGATCAAGAGAAGCACTGAAAGAAAATTGATGAGCCATTGAAATTTTGTAAAGTGAGAATGAAGATGAACTACATAGATGAGAAGAAAATTTGATGCGAATTAGATAAAACTAAGGATTGCTTTTATAAAAATAGAAATAAGTACAAGACAAACTGTCATCTCTTCAAACTTTACTTAGTCAAGTTTACAAAATATGCCGAATGCATATTGTCAAAAGTTACCGAACTAAGCCAGCGAGATTAATTATAATTGTCCATATTTCTCTCGTGAAACGTTGCCATTATCTGCTGATGTTTACTCTGTGCTTGAACTCTTACTCGTTCCAATTCCTCTATTCGAAGTTTCAAAACACGAGCTAATTTCGTCAAATATTTATTTTCTTGCTTTAACCTCTTATTCTTTCTACCTTTATTTGCAAGCTTTTATTGCAGAACAGATATTTGATTGTTAAGTCGATCAACCTCATTTACTCTCGCTAGTAATCTCCGAGACATAGTCATAACAGAGGCAGGATATTGAGCACTAAGAGTTCTTGATGCTGCGACAACCTCAGAATCAGTTTTACCAAAAAAATGTATCTCTGCTTCTATCATGGTATTAATAACGTTAGAAGACAAAATAACTGGTTGAGACGGTTGTTGATTCAAATCTGGAAGATTAGTAGAAGAAATTTTCTCAGCCATTCTATTATTTTGAATAAACAGAAACTGGATCAATGAGTGGAGTGAGAGTTTATTTGAGTATCCGACAAATGAAAATGGTTTTTTAAACAGCAACTTTCAAATATCGATAATAATTAATTTATCAACAACATCACGCGGATTTGAATCTGTTTCCGCACCGATTGGAAGAGCTAGGCTTCCAACCTTTGCAGGTTTTGTCGGACACACGTGGCTCCGCATCGAATTCTCTACAGTCTCTACTAACACACCATTTTATTTGTTTATTGGTTATTGTAGGAAGATGTCTTATTGAACTAATTATGATTCCTTTTTAATGATGCCAAAAGGGGGGAGAAGTTTTAGACGTAAATATTTAGATTTTTAACTCTATTATATATGCTGGAATTATGTTTATCTATTGCTTGAAAAACTAACGCATATTCTCAGGGGGAGTTTAAGCATTACTGTAAGTTTCAAAATTCTACTAAATATTTGTCATCATCAAAAATGGGGAGATCGTTGAATCCAAGGTTTCAAGTTTCGTATTTATGTATAGATTTTGATGATAACAAATAAATTCAAATTTTAAACTCAAATTATCTACACAATGGAGCGAAGCGTACATCAAGTATAAAAGAACAAGTTTATAAATGAAACTCGTATATTATTTTTGTACACCTCTTGATAAAATTTGAAATTGGATTAAGGTTAAAAAATTAATCTTTTCTCATAAAACATTAAATTGTATTTTTTTATACATGACATAAGCATGATATATACATGACATCAAAAATACTTTAATTTGAAAAATTATATTTTACATGTGTATGACATATGCAATAATCTCATTAAAAACTTTATTTTCAAAAATTATATTTTACATGTGCATGACATATACAATAACTTCATTCAAAATTTTGAATTTTGAAAATTGAATGACATATGCAATGACTTCATCAAAATTTGAAATTTGAATTTGAAAGATGATTGAGTGGGACTCATTTTCTTATAAATAGCTCACTTATGTTTTACAAAAATCTCAACAACAAGAGCTTACACATATATTACTAAGTTTTGCATCATTCTTTTAAAATTCTCATTCTCTCTTTTCTAAAGTTTTGAGTCTTAATTCTTGTTCCTTTTTAGAGAGATATAAATTGCGCTGTATTGTTTCTATCTCACTCATTGAGGAGTGTACTTTGATAGTCTATCCACTATCAACTCTTGTATCAGTAAGGGGGTGCGTATAACCCTTGTGTGTATAGAAGGTGTTCTACACAGGAAATAATTGAATCACCAAGTGTGAGGTGATTGGAAGTGTAGAGGGTGTTCTACATGGATTCTTTGGAGCGGTGCTGCTCAAATGTGTAATAGGTTTCTGTCTCCACCTAAAGGAGATTGAATAGTGAATTAAGGATCATCAATGGGTAGCTCGAGGTGATGATGTAGGCAGTAGGGCTGAACCTCGTAAAAATACTGAATTTGCTTCTTCTTAGCATATTCTTTACATTTATTGCTGCTTTATATTCTATTTATATTTTATATTGTGTATTTGATTTATAAGTATTAATTTTTATAATACAACCCAATTCACCCCTACTCTTGTGTTAGTCATCTGGACAATAAATTTTATTAGAATGAAATAATGTATTTCCTATATAAAAAGAAAAAATCCATGAAATATCATAACTCAAATATTTTCACTACTATTCACAAATGTCTGATCTCATTTTACTTCCCAAGCATATACCTTAACACCTAACAAGCCCTTGATCTTTAATATATGGGAGTTTGATATATGGGACTTTAAGATGTTTGGAAACACATGAAGTGTGATATCTTATGTGATAAGAGAATAAAATAGATAGTGCATGAGATCTCATTTGATTCCAAAATGAGAAGTTTTCACATTTTATAATGTTTCCTAGAATTTCATTTGTATTATGAATTAGTCATTTTGAAAAATAAAGTCATAGGTGATGTGATTTTTGTTAATGCCACGAAAATGGGCCAATAAGCCAAGGTAGGAAAAAGAGTCATTCCTGACCTACTGGAGCGAGTTGGGCTTCGTTGGGTGAGACTCCAGTGTGGTTGTACATACGTGGATAGCAGATAAATAAATTGAGAGAGACAAAGTATTTACGTGGTTCGGCGTAAGGCCTACGTCCACGGGAGTTTGGGAAAGGAGATCCACTATAATGAATATTTTTATAATTTTTCATGACTCACACTGTAGAGGTAAAATATACATAAATTATTTAGCTGGAGCTCGAATCCCTCTGAGAAGGTTGAAGGAGACGATTTGGTGAAAGAGCCGACCAGAGAGCCAGATTGTTCCACACAAAGAGAGTGCCCTCTTTGTTATCTGGTCGATCCTATATATATAGACCCTTGGGTTACGTGTGTTAGTTTACTGCTTCTTGGTTGCACACTGCCCTATGCACCTGCCAGTCCTCTCCTTTATCCCATCATGCCTCATTTTTTGTCCCCTAGTGTGATTGATGGCTCGCCTGGGCCTACTGGTAGATTTTCTCCCTCACAAAACCTCACAAATTCTAAGTAAAGAAACTTTGGTGGGAATTTCTATGAAGTGTTTTCTTCTGTCATTTTTTGTTTTCTTGCTTTTGTTTAACTGTTGATTTCCCTTTTTCGAGTTTCAAGAAGACGGTGATTTATCTTCCGAACCTGAGGTAAGAAAGACAAAAACATGTAATACATATTTTATCAAGTGAATGGTATTCCAAAACTTCCAATGCAATGTGCAAGCAGCCACTGGTAGGCAAATTGACGTGCGAGGTTTACGACTCCACGATTCACAAGCGGTCACTAGCGGGAGAACAGGTGTGTGAGGGTTTACACGCAAGCCTAGACCTGGGACTCAACCCCGCGATTCGCAAGCATCCAGGATGAGGCTTGTCGAGTGTGCTTGGTAGGCGGATCGCAAGCCTTAAGCCTATCCTGGATGTGAGAGCTTGATGAGTGCGCTTGGGTGCTAGACCTCAAGCCTTGAGCCCTTGACGAGTGAATCGTTGAGCTGGGCATAGGCGGCCGAACAACTCCATGACTAAACCTGACCCCGTACAATGAGAGGTGTGCTTCGGCTTTGCACTGCAAAACAAACAATTTTGTTGATAGGAATATGACTTCACATGCCACTGAGTCCGAGTGCTGAGTCCGAGTTTGCATGTGCACAGTCGAAGTATAAAATTTGTCAAAATCGATTCCATATTAATGCTGCATTTTTAGTTCCTATAATCCGAGGTGGTGAGTGACCTGTCCAAGCAAACAAAAGAGAAAATAGGCGAGTTCCGAATGGAGACTTGTTGTATGCGAGTCAATGAATGCTTCTGAGCTGATAAGGCGAGCTGCGGATGAGCTCTAGGGAATGGGGCTATCTGATGAGTTATCGAGTTGGTGAGCTGTGTGTGACGGCTTGCTGCATGAGTCCGTGTGGCAACTCGGCGAAGTAGTGGGGTGAGCTAGTGTGCATGGAGAGACCATTTGTGAGGCAAGCGGGCAAGTATGGTGGTTTGGGTGAGAGGTGAGGTGTGGGTGAGCTGGCGAGCGCCCTAGAAGAAGTGGTCTAGCAAGCTGGATGAGTGGAGGCAGTTGGGCGAGTCGTGTGCTGTGATGGCGAGCTCAAGGCAAGTGGTGAGGGGTGATCATGGTCTGTCGAGAGGTGAGTGAAGTGAACCTTGGGCGAGCACCATGAGCTTGGCGAGCACATGTTGTGAGTGTTAGGCGAGCATGCATTGAGATCTAGCGAGCCCAAGCAAGTTGGCGAGAGGTGTGAGGCGAGGGCCGAATACGTGTGATAAGCTGTGGCAAGCATGGCAAGACCGTATGTGAGCTGAGCAAGATGGGAAACTCTGGCGAACTAGGTGAGGCGAGCTCGTGTGTGGCGAGCTATGAGGGAGAACCGTGGTCAAGCCCAAGCTGTCGTGGACCAGCTGGTGGGCTGGTGAAATGGTCTGTGGCGAGGCGAGGGAGCTCTAGATGAGGTGATCCGTGGCATGTGGCTCAGCAAGTGAGAGGTGGCGGGCTGGCGGATCGTGAGGTTGGCGAGCCGTGTGAGTCCATCGAGTGAGTGTGGCGAGTAAGCGAGTCATGGGCTACCCGTGAGGTGGTGGGGCAAGCCTGTGAGCTGTGGCGAGCTTGGGCGAGTTGAGAGGATGCTGGCGAGGGAGAGTGGGTGAGTTGGCGAGCACTGTACGCGAGAGATCGTGGGAGAATACTCATCCGGCGAAACCACTGGTTGGTGGTGTCCCAGTTGGCAACAGACGGCGCTGGTGGCCATTACGATGGGCACCGGCGCCAGTCCTTCCCTCCAACATGCTTGGGCTTGACCACTTAACCAATGCCATTCTCGGTGCTCTTGGGAGCATTGTTCACGGCCTCCGGTGAGAAGACCATGCCTACCACTTGAAGAGACACTACTGGCGGTCCCAAAGGTGACTGCCGGCGACTGCTTCTAGGCTTGGCATGCATGCATGTATGCACGTTCCGTGCATGCCTCCGGCAGGTGGACGCCCTGTTGGAGACAAAAAATGCCGGCGGTCACGATGGTGACCGCCGATGATTATTTTGGGCTCGTGACGTGGTGCCGCGAGCCTTGGTTCCTCTCACCAGCGTGCATGCACGTTGGGTGCATGCCTCCGGCAGGTGGATGTCCTGCCAAAGACAGAAAAATTTTGGCGGTCACGGTGGTGACCGCTG
The DNA here is from genome assembly GCA_036898215.1 of Platycarya strobilacea. Taxonomy (NCBI): domain Eukaryota; kingdom Viridiplantae; phylum Streptophyta; class Magnoliopsida; order Fagales; family Juglandaceae; genus Platycarya; species Platycarya strobilacea. The sequence goes on along the minus strand of CM072549.1, from coordinate 29,155,246 downwards.
ATGGTTGCTCTAGGGATGAGCCACGGGACTAGCCTTAGTCCCGTGGGTGCACGGCGGGCATGCATGCACTGTGCACGCATGCCCGTGCCATTGGTCGCGGGCCCGCCACGGTGGTGGCCCCAGAAAATTCTAGTGGTCACAATGGGACTGCCGGAGGAGTGCCATGACTCGCGGTGGAGCGTCGCGAGTCCCTGAGCGCACGCCCATAAGGAACTGGGCATGGCAACCTGCCGTGCCCGTATATTTGTGCATGACACTATACAATGCCATACACACATGACCGCACTGTGCACTTAAAGTGCACAGTGCTTCCCCTGAGTCTAGTGCGCGTGGTCCGTCTGCATGCATTGTGCTGTGAGTGTATTCGCCTGGCTTTTGTCTAGCAGATTCGTGTACATATGCTCTTTTTGCAATATAAAAATAATAACTGGCAAGTGTAGTGTCTGTGAAAAAATAATAAGTGTTATATAGAAAAGAGATGAGGGCGACAAATCTTTCTTTTAGACGAGATATCTTCTCGTCTTTGCCAAATATTATACAAAAATAACACAATTAAGAATACTCATCTGGGGACATCATTTGCATATCTGATAAGTCGTCCAGTATCCTAAAAAATCATCTTTTTCTCACTTCTGGCTTTCACATCCCATAGACAGCACCAACTGTTGATGCCATGAAAATCGGTCAATAGGCCAAGGTAGAAAAAAAAGTCATTCCTAACCCACTAAGGTGAGTTGGGTTTCGTTGGGTGAGACTCCAATGTGGTTGTATATACGTGGATAGCAGGTAAATAAATTGAGAGAGATACAATATTTACGTGGTTCGGCCTAAAGCCTACGTCTATGGAGATTTGGAGAAAGAAATCTACTATAATAAATATTTTTACAGTCTCTCATGACTCACACTGTACATAAATCATTTAGCTGGAGCCCGAATCCCTCTGAGAAAGTTGAAGGAGACGATGCTGATGAAAGAGTCGGCCAGAGAGCCAGATTGTTCCAAGGAGAGAGAGTGCCCTCTTTGTTATCTGGTCGATCCTATATATATATAGACCCTTGGGTTACGTGTGTCAATCTAGTTTATTTTATACTTTTTGTTGTTTGCTTTCCATCCGTTACTTCTTAGTTGCACACTGTCCTATGCACTTGCTAGTCTTCTCTTTTGTCCCATCATGTCTCATTTTTTGACCCCTAGTGTGATAGATGGCTTGCCTGAGCCTACTGGTAGATTTTCTCCCTCACAGTTTTGACCTTCTATTAAGATGTTCCAAATGGTATCAAAATTTATTCAAATAAAAAATGATTTAAAAAGCCTTTCATTAAGGTGTTTTTATGAAGAAATTGATCATTTATGATATAACTCAAATTAACTTGATTAGCTCAAAAAAAAATTAACTTGATTAGGTTTTATATTTTTTCATAATTAGGGGAAATTATTTGGGCCAAAATATTAACTTTGGAATCCAATTTATATAAAATACAAAATAATTCGTTCTGCATTTTTATTTTTGTCTTAGCCATGTTTTTTTCCTTAGGTTTTGGACTTGTATAACTCGTAAAGTCACATTGGCATTCATAGCTTTCTTATTGAGAACTCACAAAAAATTATATATCTACGTGGCGTTCCATCAATACACTTACTTTCTTTAATGAAATAAAATATAAAAAATTGTGTAAATAAATATAAGTCTCATTTAAATTAAAAAATAAGATGAAATAAAATTAGATAAAATTAGATGAGATAAAAGATAAAAAACTAAATAAAGTATTATTTTTTAATATTATTATTATCTTATGATTTAAAAAATTAATTTGCTTATTATATTTTTTATGAGAATTTTAAAAAATTATAATAATAAAATTGATATGAGATTAAGATGAAATGAGATAAATTCCAATCTAATAGAAGCTAAGTATAAATCCCTTTTTAAATTTGATAAACATTTCATTTTATCTTATTTCATTATTATAATTTTTTTAAAGTTTTTACGTAATATCTAATAAATAATTAAACTTTTTAATTTTAAAAATAATAATATTAAAAAAATAATATTTCATTCAACTTTTAATTTACATCTCATCTAATCACCTCTAATCTCATCTAAACCATATCAACTTTTTTACTTGGTTTGGATTTACAACTCATTTTAATTCATCTTCATTTCATCATTACATTTTTTTGAGTTCTCATATAAAATACAAATCCATATATACTTTTTTCAAATCTAATACATATTTTTTAAAATTTAATTCAATTTTTTTAAATTTTAAAATAATAATAATATTAAAAAATAAACTATATTTATCTTAAATCATCTCATTTTCGAATTCAAAAAGAACATAAAATAGATTTAAAAAGTAAAATCTTTCAAACACTTTTAAACACATATTATTATTTATTATTTTTTATGTATTTTTATTACTATTTATTACTATTTAATATTTTATTATTATTTATAAATATTTTTAAACACCCTTAACATCTAAATATAACTTTAATATGTTATGATTACATTTATCTGAAATTTATTTTTTCTTTTTCTTTCCGCCCTTTGAGCTGCAGCCTCCAAAGTCCAATCCAGAAAGAGAACTTTTGCCTCACAAATGAGTTCGTTCGTTGCCAGCACTGCATATAACCTGAGCGTAAAACTTTGCGGCTTTGCTCGACAACCTGAGTGAGAGAACTTCGGACGAAGTTCCAATCAAAAAGAGTTTGTCAGCAATTTGCTCTTTTCTCTTTCATTCCACGAATCCTTTACACGCAGATACAGCCGGTAGATATGAAGCTTTCCCTCGAGTTTCAAGAACATCGCCACCACGCTCACCATCACCATCACCATCACCACCGCCAAATCGAAACCCTCAAAGCCAAATTACCCGTAACCATATTGAACAAGCCCTTCATCTCCTCCACCACCATCCCAGCCACAAGAACCTCCTCCTCTGACCTCTCCTTCTCCCTCTCCACCAACTTCCTCTCTGGCCCTTCCCTCAGGTTATCCTACTGTCCCACCACCTCCACCTCCACGTCTTCCTCTCCTTTTTCTCTCTCCCTAAAGTCTGGCCTTGGCCTCTTTGGCTCCCCCAACAGCTCCCCCCTCGTCTTCTCTGCCAATTTCTCCCTCTCCCCGACAAACACCCCTATCCCTACTTTCTCTCTCCACCTAAAGCCCCAATTCGGCCATTTTTCCCTCAGAAAATCAACTTTTTCTGACCCTGTTTCTGATAAAATTTCAGGGCCTTTCTCCAATGGTGGGGATAAAGTTAATTATGGGTCTTACTCCAATAGTGGGGTCAATTTGAGTCCCGAGTCACATTCAAATGGTGAGTTCGGAAGTGGGTTTGTATCAGAGGGGTCATCTGTTTGGCAGGAGCTGAAATTGGAGCCTTTTGGGGGCAAAGATGGAGTTACAAACCCAAGTTCTTTGGAGAATGGCGGTGTTCATTCCACTGGTGGAATTGGGTTTGTACCGGAGAGGCAATTGGCTTGGAAGAATGGTCAGAAAGAAAGATTTTTGTCTGGAGTTGGTGTGATGGCAAAGACGTCATTTCCAGTTACCAAAAGGGTAATGGTGAATATGCGGTGGGGAGTCAATTTTCCGGTTGATGGGGGAAAGGGATTGCCATATTTGACGGTGAATAAGATTGGTATAGAAAGGGTTGAACAGGCGAAGCAGGTGGTGAATGGTGGTGAGAGTAATGAGGGTGATAAGGAATTGTTGAGGGGAATGTGTTTCTGGATGAGAAGGGATTTGGAAGCTTTGGAGAAGGAAAATAGCGAGATGAAGCTGAGTTTGGAGGAGATGAGAACCAGGGGTTCTGTGAAAAACGTTCGTTGGGAGAGTGATAGTTTAGGGAAGAACGTTTCGCCGCCTCCCGGCCAAAGTTCTAGAGAGTTTGAGCAGTGGAGGAGCAGGAATAGTGGCAGAGAAGACAATGGGCGTAGAGAATCGAAGGAGACTTCTAGGGAGTTTGAGCAGCGGAAGAGCAAGAAGAGTGGTGGCGAAGAGAATGGGCAAAGGGAATCAAAGATGACCAATAGGGTGAGCGATTTAGAATCTGAATTGCAGCGAGCTATCAAGGCGGCTTCTTCGTAACAAGGTTCGAAATTGCTTTCCTTGAGTTCATTTGCTTTGTATTGTAATTATATAGTAATCAAGATTTTGTTCCGTGTCCATATACCCAATGCACTGAATAAGTAATATGGATGGTATGGCAGGGTTCTTGTTTAGAGTAGTGTAACATACTGACATGGTTGAAGAGGTATTTGCTATGTGCTGTGAGATCGAAATAATTGATTCTATGTAACTTCACTTCGAACAGCAATGTCCGGAAAAGTTCATATAATTATGTTTCGAGCCTTTTCTATTCATAATGCTCTTTTCACTTTTTCCTCTTTGATTTTTGAAACTCAAAGGCTACTTTTGATGAGGTTTTAGAGATTATCTTGATAATTAAGCTTAATTATAGCTTTTATGATATGCTGGCATGTATCTCAGCTGATGGGAGAAAGAAATGATGTTACAGCTTTTAAACATGTCAGGCATAATTTATTTTATTTTATTTGATAAGTAAACAATATTATTGATACGAATAGGCAAAATTTAAGTATACAAGATTGTATACAAAAGACAAGACCTATCTAAGTTGTAAATGGTATGCAAGATATAAGAAAATCATGTAAATGAAGATGATTAAAATCCACAGCTATGACTCATAGGTATGCTTGGCATAATTCTTGAGAATCAAGCTCAATACTCTAGGTGAGAATTGTTTGAAAATTTGTACATGTTTTGTGAATATATATTTTTTTATTGGCACCGGGTGTTCAGAATAGCGTCCTGATTAATCCCGGAGGTGCACAGACCCTCGGCAAGGAGTTTCTTGCAAGTGCACCTCAGTTAATTCAATGGGAAAATCTTCTAGTCCGATGGCCCCTAGAGATTATTTGCAGCACCTAAAGGGATTTGAACCTTAGACCTAGATGGAGTATACCCCTAAGCCCAAAGTCTTTACCACTTGAGCCAACCTCGAGGGTTTTTTTGTGTGTGTATATATTGATGGCATTACAAATGATTTAATTGTTTGTGTCATTAAAACTGGGCTAAGAATCCATCAAAAAAAAAAAAAAATCTGGGCTAAGAAGGTTCATCATACTTGCATCACAATCCTGAAACTCAGTTTAAGGAGAACTTTGATGCTTGTTATGGATGTTCAAACTCATTCGAAGTTTTGAAGCTAATTAGTAAACAATGTCCTATTCCTTCCCTGTAGGAACCTCAATCGTAAAAACAACTCAGTTTCCTCCCCTCTCCAGGCCAGTGATTAAAAATTGAGAATCTTTCACAAAAGAGTCATGCATGTAATTCGCATAAACTATGAAAAATATCTTGTATAATCCAGTCATATCATTATATCAATTGCCTTTTTTTTTTTCGAATGATTTTAATTTTATCTTTTTTCATGGCATTGACGCATCCCTAGAGAATATTATGGTTGAAAGACAGAGGTTTGACAGTGTGAGAGCATGATAAGTTACAGAAAAAGGGATAACTTTAATTGATCTGACAATGACAGCGTGTCATTTCTGTGTGTATTTTCTTTCACCCTCTGCATAAAGCTGTCATAAGTTACAGAACAATTCTTTCACTCGGTGGCCAACTCCCATAGGAGAAACAATGTCGTAGAAACATTGATGGCAGATGGGTGGTTACCTCAAATCTACCTGAAAATAGTCATAGAAACATTGTAAGCTGCTATGAGAATTTGTTCCTCGAAACCAAGTTTAGATGGACTTAATTGTGAAGTTCTCAATTTACAAGAAGTAGGATGGCTTGAGAGACCTTCCAATAGGATGGAGCTTTGTGAAGCAGTAAAAATATATGGCGAGAAACACCATAAATTTGGGCTTAGGTGTATTCCCTCATAGGTCTAAGGTCAAATTCTCTTGGGTGCAAACAATCTCTAGGAGCTATTGGATTAGGAGATTTTTCCTTGAATTAACCAAGATACACTTGCGAGAAACTCTTTGTGAAGGGCCTATACTGTAACGCCCCGTACCCGCAGAGTCGGGAAAACTACCTGTTCGATATAGCCTGTCTCCGAATACAAGCAAAGTCTCCAAAGATTTTCTTAGAATAAATAAATAATTCTCATATCCAGATCCAACATAAGCATAACCACAAATTCATAATTTAAAAGATCACCATAACAAAGGGTCCACAATCTCCCAATAATTCCAACATAATGAAATCTAATAATACTGAAAACATAATATAAATTCAATGTTTACAATCTTCACATCAACAATGGTACTCTAACAGTTTAGTTTGGTTCACAATTACTATTCTTGGTCCTCAGCTGAGATATCCATATCATCTGAAAAATATATATAGATAAGGGGGTGAGTTCAACCACAACTCTCGCCGGTAAGTTTTTTTCTAAACCCATCATTTTCTTGTGGTTATTCTATCCATAAAGGAGTGCGGTTTTGGGGCTTTTAATCACTTAAAATCTTGTTGATTTCCGTTGGTTGTAGTCAAGCTTAGAGGAAGCAGGAAATTAGTCTTTTAGCCTCTGTTTTCTTGCGGGTTGCTCTTCAATTTCAGGTAAGATTCTCAATATTGATTAAATGCTTGTTTTACTTGCAATGTTCTAAGGATTCGTGATGCTTAAAGTCTGTTATGAGGGGTTTTCTTTTGTGGCTGACCAGGATTTATGTATGCCTTTTCTTATGTTTTGTTGTGCTTTTCTATATGTTGGTTGGTAGTGGTTTGGGTTGATACATGACAGTTGGAGTTGATTAGAAGGGACTGGAAATATTTTTGACTCCCAGGTCGGGACACTGTTCTGGATACCTGGTGCCAATCAAAAGAAAAAAAAAATGGCGGGTGATGAAGCTCCAGGTTCAAATAGCTTTTCTATGAATTTCTTTCAAACTTGTCGGGAAGTTATTGAAGACGATATAATGGGGATCTTCCAATTTCATGGAAATGGAAGTTTTGAAAAAAGTCTCAATGCAACCTTTATTTCTCTCATTCCAAAATAATTTGGCATGGTAAAAGTAAAAAATTAGTCCTATTAGCTTGGTGAGTGAAATGTACAAGATCCTCTCAAAAGTCTTGGTGAGTAGATTGAGCATGGTAGTCAAGAAGTTAATACCCAAGCCGAAAATGCTTTTTTTAGGGATGGGGAAATTTTTATTTTGGTGCTTTATTGCCCATGAATGCTTGGATAGTAGAATCTAGGTTGGGAAGAGACAAGACTTTTGTGCAAGCTTGATATGGAAAAAGCTTATGACCAAGTCAATTGGATATTCTGCTTTGCATGTTCAAAATGTGTTTTTGGTCCTAAATGGTGTTCATGGATCAATCAATGTATCTCCACTGTTCACTTCTCCATCTTGGTGAATGGCATACTGATGAGCTTCTTTAAAAGCTAATGAGGCTTGAGACAAGATGATTCTCCATCCTGGCTACTTAGTGTTTTTGTTATAGAAGCTCTTTGCAAGATGATCTTAGGTGTTGTGGGGGGTGGTTTTGTAACACCCCTTCCCTTCGGTCAGGAATGTCATGTACATTCGTAACATTATTCCTGGTAAAGAGACTTATCATCATAAAAATATCTCATTTATTGAATCATAAAACTTACTTGGCATATCAAAGTTTCATAACATGAAGGCTAAAATATAATAAAGTAAGCATAAACTAGTGTTATGTGGCAGTAACACTTATTTAAATGTCGAAGCACAAACTAATTCTATGTGGCAATAGAGTAACTTTCCCAAAATTCTTTTGGTAGGTTTGTTAAGTTAATTGAGCTGGGTGAGGGGGAGGGAAAAATGAAAGTGGTTAGATTGGTTTTGTAAAGAAGCTGCGCGAGTTTGTTGGTTCAAGATCCCCTGTTTATGCTCAAGTTAACATTGGTCTGTCTGGAGCTGTGAGGGAGAAGAATTCTAGAGATGGCTCTTACTTGGCTGCTGCTAAGAAAGTTGCAGGTGTTGATCCTGGTATTATAATCAATAATAGGAGTGATCTGGTGGTGTTGACAGGAAGGTCCAAGAAGGAGGGCTTTGAGTTTGAGGAGATGAACAGTCGCATGTCATCTGAAGAGGTGGGTGACGGTGTTCTGAGATGCGAAATAAAGTGGGGGAAGTTGAGAGGTTTCTGGCATATTCGGGGAGAATTAATGAGATGGTAAGAAAAGATAAGACTCTTTGATAACTTCAGTTGACGAGGGCTTGGGCATTTTAGTGTCGGCCTAAGTCTCTTAATGTTCAAGTTTAAGACAGATGGGCCAAAGAGAGGCCCGATCTAGAAGTCTTGAGGGGCTACTTAGCCGATGGCTGGTGGGCCTGGAGGCCTTTCTCGTCCAAAACGCATCTGCCATTGTTGCAGCATACTGGAGGTGAGAAGTCTACATAAGCGGACTAAAGGAGAGCAAGCCCCATTCACCATAGACTTCATTTTCAGTTCCATTTGGTGACTTATAGACCCAAAATCTCTAACTAATCCATTTATTTGATTATTTGCCACCACCTCAAAACTACATTATACAGATTACTAGTGATTAACAAGCATTAGTTAGTTCTAATCATATATTAGTAATTGTTTTTAATAAGTAAAACAAAAATTTATTGAAAAAAGAAAACTGGCGTTGCCCAAACACATAAAAAGATATACGAAAAGAGAAGACCATTTATAAGAACAGGATACTTATTATTAGTTAGACTGTAATGCATCTATAGTCATGGAGTGTGCAAGTGATGTATAGTCATTTGAAAATGAGTGCAATAAAAAAATTAATCCTTTTTATGTGAATTCCTATTTATTTACTTTTTTTTTAAAGTAATTGCGTGAAGTTTACACATTCACGGTTGCAATTATCATTTCTCTCTCTTTATATATATATTTTTATATTTTCATTAAAGGATAATTTCATAAAAAGCTCAACAGCTTAACTTCGAAGCTTAAGCTTAAGAGCAGTTATTATTAATATTTCTTTTGGATTTGGAATTTAAATCATTTCCTATTTGCTTACTTGCAATTTAAATTACTGGAAAAAAGTACGGATAATAATTGGAGGCGGGGAAATCCAATATCTATGAGTATTAGATTATGATATTTTGTTGTTGAATTTTGTCCCGTACATTTGGGGGTCTCTTTTGCAACGGTCACCTTGATTTTCCAATTTTTTGTGTTTGGATTGATGTCTTGAATGGATGTATATAAGGTCCGCATATTTGCTGCAGTTAAGTGAAGAAAAAAGTAAATGTTAATAAGTAATATAAACTTTAGTATAAATAAATAAAATGAGAAGATATCAATAATGATTACATTCACTACAAGAAAACAAGGCTTTTATGGAATTTTTTATTTAGCCACAAAAAAAAAAAAAAAAAATCACAAAAGGTACAGATGTGTGACATGTTTTTTTCTTCCAAAATTCCATCCCAAAGTTGAAAAATGTTGCTAGAGAATTCACTGTCTAATTTTTCGCAGCGACTTGAAACTTATTGTGATGGTTTTCGTTGTCACAATAAACATCTCTAATTAATCTGATGTGCTTCTGTGGTTAGCAATTTATTATGGCGACAAATATTAGTTGCAAAATTGTTTTACAGCAACCTTTTGAAACAGCAAAAAATAATCTTAAGAAATCAAAAGCGCTAGCTAAGTTATGTATTATGGCGACATATTGATCGCTGCAAAAGGTCTTACAGCTGCCTTATAGACGAAAAAATCTCCAAAATCAATTCACTCACCCAGTACCCGCTCTCTCCTCTTCTCGAAAACTCACCTCACAAACCCGCTCAGCTCTCCTACTCTCATGCTCTGCTCCCCTTCTCTCTCACTCTACTCCTATCTCTCGCTCTCACTTTGTTCCTTCTCACCATCTCTAGCAAGCCAAAGCCCTAACCCTAATGCGTTTAACCCTCCACCCACTTTTTTCTTCTCCCTTGTTGTCTCCTCTTTGCCCTAACCCTAATGCATTAAAAAAATTCAAGCCTTAGCCTTGCTATATCTAGTACCAAACAAGGCTCTAAGAAGAAGAAGTTATGTCATTTATCTTGTACTACAGCTTGGGATACTCTCTAGCTTGTCACTTCATTTCCAAGGACCCTAGCCTAAATCTCCTTAAGGAGAGGGATAAACAAAGGTAAGCTTGCAAAGTTTGGTATACATTTTTTGGAGATTTTGTTTCTATACGAAATGGCAACCTAGGGCTGCTTTGAAAATTTTGGTTTGTTTCCAACCGAGAGCCCTCCATTCCTTCGGATCACACACTTCCATTTCCCTTATTTTGATGCTTAAATTCGCATCTTGTAAAGAAGAAGAGTAAGTTACATAACACTTAGTTCCTAAAAATCTCGTGGTTGGATTTGGACCTAGAAAACCGTGGCATGATATATGGTATTCTGAAAATCTACTGTTGGGCGACTGTGTAGTGGCTTCTAAATTCGACTTCTCATTTATTTTCCTCTAATGCTTATTTAGTTGGGTGTATAATGGAGTTGAGGAAAGGTGGATTAAGGAAAAAATCATGCAACCATAACTTCAAGAGATGAAAAGAAATTTTTTGCCCTGTTTTTTTCATTTCAGTTATGTAGCTTTGAAAAACAAAATCTGCTATGGCTATTCATTGCCTTTTCTCGAGTTTGAATTATGTTTTGATTATGTTTAACCCTTGTTTTATGTGTTAAATTAGTGGATATGAGAATCAATTTTTTTAACATTTTTGTGACGTCCCAATTGACGTCTGGATTTTGACGTAAACTGAAGTATCAGGATAGGTAGCACTAGGCTACATACCCCCATACATGTCGAAAAATTTTATGCATGCACCCAAACTTACTATTATATGTGATGCATTTTGTAGCATAATAGAGTTTACCTCCGTGGTTTTGCAAAGAAATTTAACTCTTGCATAAATAAATCACATAGCATAAGTAAAATCATAACTTTCATAACTTCATATTTATAGTAACATATTATATCAAATATTTACAGAATCCAATTAGTTTTCTTAAACGTATAACATATCCAACTGCCATCTTGTAATCTTACTATTCCACTTGGTCACATATGTGAGAGATCATTCCATCAAAAGTAGAGTATTCTGTAGGACCCTCAAGGTACATCAGAATCTTCTATGACGTGTGAGTCTCATAACAAATTTATCTATTCCTGCAACAACGTCTATCATTCCATAAGGAATGATAGATAAAATTTAAAAGAGTGAAATTTTTAAGAAATCTCAGTAAATATACCAATAACTTAGCAAAAGTATCAACAGTACATATCAATAAAGTAAAACAGTAGGTGTCATGATAAATTAACATAACACTTGAATCATGAATGTCTTATGCATGTCTTTTGTATGTCTTATGCATGACTCATGTATCATTTTTACATAGTCATGCCCATTTCCATGAATAACTTAAATGAACATACCAAACCCTTTCATGTCATGCAATGACTTTACTTAAAATTCTTATCTTATTCTTATCATTCCTTAAGTCTTATTCTGATATCTGAATCTCGATAGGTGTTACATACCGTCGTCCTCACTGGATTTGTATTCACATCAGTCATACAGGCATTACGTATCGTTATCCCCGTTATGACACGAAAATACTTATCATGGTTCATATCAGTCATACATACATTACGTATTGCCGTCCCGTCATGACATACATACTTATTATGGTGAAAGTTACCTATCGTCTTCACCGCCAAATCATATCAGTCATACGGGAGTTATGTATTGTCGTCCTCATCATAATGTAAACATTTTTATTGTAGCGAGCGTTACGTATCGTCATCCTCGCTAGTCATGTCAGTCATACAGACGTTACGTATTGTTGTCCCCGTTATGACATAAACATTCTTATCATATTCGAGTCAGTCATCCCGTCATGATGTAAATTTTTATTATTTCCTTATTATTTTCTTGTTTTCTTTTGAAAACTATAAGATCTTAAAACATGTGGTTTGTACCATGAAAGATCATGCATGCCCACTTGATCTTACTTGTAAATGGTTCATAACTTAAAACATATGATCTTATGGCATAATTGGACATGTATGTACTCTTTTGACTTTTTCATCCATGCTACTTATTCATGGGTTATATGCCATATAGAACTTGCCTTATCACTGCATAACTCGCATATAGTAACTTAGAAAAGTCACTTATAAACAACAAAAACATAAACATATAAACTTAAGAAAAAACATTTATCTTCAGCCCTAGTAGATGTAGAGCCGAGTCATGACTTATACATGAAAATTCCAGTTTTCTCTTCTCCTTCTTAAACTTAATTTTACTTTCTTCTTAAGATGTCGTGGAAATTTCATACATATACTAATTTCAGCCATAGTCGAATCACTCTTCCCTCAATAAATCTATTTTTCTTCAATTTTGTCTTTATCCCAAAATAATTATATTACCACCAAATAATCTTAATTCTTCTACTACTATTTAAAAGAATTAGTCCATGAAATTCTTCTCAAATCACTCACTAACTTAATTTAATTATCACATCATCCATAAAAAAAGGTAAAACTAATAATACACTAAGGTATTTCACCAAAGTCAAAACCATATAAGTCATTAGCTTATCAATTTTATCCTTTCGTCATCACATATCCTCATTCAATTCTCAACCCACCATTTACTAAATTAAATCTTTGCTCCTTAGAATACTTTTTCTTCTTTTATCAACTACTTCCTACTAAAATCAACTTAGCACAAATATAACATATTTTATGAATACATTAGGCATTCAAATGAAATATCTTTCAACATGTTAACTCTACATATACAAACAAATACTAAGAGTGAGTTATAAGTGTAATTACAAATTTCCTAATTAAATCCTCAATATCTTTTCTTAAGCTTTTTATCATATATTTTCTAAATTAATTCTTAAACTAAGTCTTAAGTCATTATCTCAAATAACATAAGGAAATTAAGAGCTAATTACTTATCAACACTTACCAATCAATTTCCAATAATAAGAAAGTATTATTTATACTACTAATGAGTCACCGAAATACAATATGTTCATCCAACAATCAAATAGAAAATATCACCTTAATTAAAAAATTTATGTAATATATATAAACAAAATGTTAAGTTGTGCACTTACTAGTTTTTCCAAAACTTAGCAAATGAAATCTATTTAAGAGATGCCTACTTGGTTTCTTGGAAGATCCCACCTCTAGAAGAGTGAAAGGAGTATTTAGAGCGTAAAGGAGTGAAAGAAAGAAATGGAAAGGGCTTAGGGTCTCTTTTGCCGAGAGGTATCAAAATGAGATTGGGAGAATTCCACACCAAACCTTAGTCGACTACTTTGGGAAGGAAAAAGACAAAGCCACTGAACCTATTCCAATTCTTACCAAGTGTTCAAATAGGTCTTAGTGCAATCATGCCTCTTACTTAGTCTTAGTTGTCTTGATAAGACTATGTTCTTATCTAGTCCTTTGGTGCCAAACTAATCCAAGAAAAAGCAAAGTGGTTACTCGGCTAAGTCCTCTTCCTTTTTATCTCATCCAAAACTTTCCCAAAAATCCCCATATTTATCCTCAAATCACCACATTCCAAATGTCCCATCTTTCCACAAGAGAAGCAAGCTAACATAGAGGAGGAAAATGACACAACTTAAGTCGGTCATCTCCTCCAACTCCACCTAATCCGATTGCTTCACATAAAAGAAAAATCAAACATTTCTCTTCCAAACACATCCTTCCATTTGCCAACTTTCTCTTCCAATCATATCCTTTCATTTGCCTACTTTTCTTGCTTAAGGAGTGGACTAAACATGGTAAGGAAAACAAAGGAAAAGTCAATCCATGGTCCTCCCAAAATAGCCAATCCGTATACCCCTCATTGCCTAAGAATATTCTTCAAAGATACTTTACTTGTGTAAATGAAATTCTCATGTAATTGGTTTCTGTTTGATTTTCTAAAAGTAAACATATCATCTAGTTCACTTTACGTAGAAGATGACAAAATTAGGCAAATTTCACATCATCATCCTTATCTTTGAAAATATCTTAAAATATGACAAAGTGATTTTTGGCTATCACTTGGATCTATTTCAGCTGACCCAACTTTAAGCCCGATTTCGTCCTTAATTAAGCCTGTATCTCTTAAAACTTAAAACATGAAAGTTTTATATCTATCTCTTGGATTTTCATAGTATCTTGAATCATCTCAATCCGAAATCAAATGAGAAAGTTATGCCCAAATTATCAAAGGACGTCGAAACTGTCTAAAATTTCCTAATTCGAAAATATCATATGTTATATTCCTTACTTATACCACTTGTCAAATTTCCTTCAATTTCTAAGTATCTCCTAGAATATTCAAAATCCATATCTTCTTATCACACTTAGTGTCTCCAATAATTTTTTTCAACATCTAGATATTTCTCAAATATTTTTCCTTTAATACATATAGGTTTAATAACAGCCAAAAGTTTCATAGGAAATATATCTATTTTCAAATAAATTCAAAAGTTTCCTAAAATAATCTTAAAGAAATATAATCATGCCAAACGCGAAAATTAAAAAGGACATCTAAAAATTCGGATTATCACAACTTTTCGCCAAGATTAATAGCCTAAGTAAGCAAGCAAGGATTTTATTCACACTAGTAAGTTCGATTAGACTTTTCTAGTTTGCTGAGAGCTACACTTGTTGTTTATGTTATGCTTTCACAAAAAATTGAGATTTCTTCTCAAGTTTTATGCAACTCTAAAATGCTGAACAAATTATAAGAATTTGAATTCAGTTAGTGTGTTGTAATTGCAAGTTTTAAATTGAGACAAAGTTTTATTATCCCAACTAATTATTTGTCGTGCTTCGGATACTGACTTTTCGTTACCTATTAATGGAAAAGTGGATTCGTCAAAGTGACAATCCTTAAAACGTGCTTTAAACATATTTTCTGTAAGGGGTTCAAGATATATGATAATAGATGGAGAATCAAAACCAACATATATCCCAAGTCTACATTGAGAACTCATTTTTGTACGTTGTGGATGTACAATTAAAATATATACAGCACATCTAAAAGTATGAAAATGAGAAATATTTGGTTATTCACCAAATCCAAGCTGTAATAGAGAATATTTATGATATGCAGATGGTCTAATTTGAATTAATGATATTGCATGAAGTATAGTATATCCCCAAGCAAAAACAGGTAGTCTTGATTTTATAAGTAAAGAGCTAGCGATTAGCTGAAACCTTTTGATCAAAGATTCAGCTAAACCGTTTTGAGTATGTGTATAGGCAACAGAATGTTCAACATATATTCCTATTGACATGCAATAATCATAAAAAACTTGAGATGAAAATTCACCTCATTATCCAATCTATTGGTTTTAATTGGATACTCAAGAAATTGTACTCGTAGTTTGATTATCTGAATAAGAAGTCTAGCTAATGCAACATTTCTAGTGAAAAGCAGACAAACATGTGACCATCGACTAGATGCATTAATAAAAGCCATAAAGTATCTAAATGGTCCACTTGATAGATAAATAAGCCCACATATATCTCCATGAATCCTTTGTAAAAAGGATGGAGATTCAACAATAATTTTTAGGGAGATGGTCTGATAATTAACTTACCTTGGGAACATAT
Source organism: Platycarya strobilacea (assembly GCA_036898215.1). Classification (NCBI taxonomy): domain Eukaryota; kingdom Viridiplantae; phylum Streptophyta; class Magnoliopsida; order Fagales; family Juglandaceae; genus Platycarya; species Platycarya strobilacea. The sequence goes on along the minus strand of CM072549.1, from coordinate 29,139,591 downwards.
AGAGCGCGGAGATTCATTGGGTAGAAATATCTTTTGATTCTTTAAGGGATGTTCATGCGAATTTTCAATAATTCGTCTCATCATTATAGATCCCAGATGTCCAATGCGATCATGCCAAGTTATAAATACTTTGGGGTCAGTACACTTCTGGTGCACTACCACATGTGATTCAACTGTTCTCATCTTTGTATAATATAATCCAGAAGATAAAGCTGACAATTTTTCTAATACGAGCTTCTGGCCCGATCTTATTTTAGTAATAAGAAGATATTCTTTACTGCCTTCATTGGTCGTTTCAATATGGTAATCATTTCAATGTATATCTTTGAAACTCAATAAATTTCTTCTAAATTGTGAAGAAAATAGAGTATCATCAATACAAATTTAGTGCCATTAGGCAACACAATATAAACTCTTCCAAAGTTCTCAATTAAATCTAATGAACCTGATATGGTATGGACATAAGCTTTACTTAGTGTTAGAATTTGAAAATATTTCTTATCTTTAAAAATTGTGTGAGTTGTAGCACTGTTAGCCAGACATAAAATTTTATCATTCAACTCAGAGATAAAAAACTCATCAATGTGATCTATGATTCTACAAAATATACAAAAATTTGATTCATCGATTGACCCGTTGACTACATATTTTTGTGCATACATCACATGTAGTGCAATTGAGAGGCACAAATTGGTTTCTTTGTTAATACTGATGCTAGGTCGGTTGAACCTATTGAATCTCTTCCATTTTTCTTATAAGATCATGTGTTGCATGTATGTAAGTAGTAATAATTGTTTGACAAGTAGATGAAGCATAAAGAGAGGCTAGTTAGATTGAGAGGCAAAATTTGATCAACTTCTTTAATATAAGTTGTGAAATTTGATAGTGTGGGAATAATTTGATCAATCTTGGGTTGTATGAAAGGGTTCGTAGAATACTTGTATAATGTGCCAGTGAGTTCTAGTTCAAATAATACCTCTTTCCTTTATATGAATAAGGTTAAGGTTGAGGTCAAGTAACTTACCAATTCTTTTTTTTTTTTTATATAAGTAAGAGATAAATTTTATTAATTAGAATGAAAGAGGCATAGCTCGTGTACACATGAATATACAACAGAAACACCTAGTTACATTCTATGAACTGTAAAGAAAAACAAGAACTCATCAACATTATTTCCATTAAGAACAATAGTTGAGAACCACTGCAATAAAGTATGCACAAAAAAAAAAGTTTGCAGCTCCACCATTGAACGCTCATTGTGTTCAAAGCAACGATCATTCTGTTCCGACCTAATGCACCACATGAGGTACAACAGAATCATCTTCCACACTGCTGCCACCTGAGGCCAACCCTGTAGTTTCTTCCAACAGACTAATAGATCCACAACTGTTGCTGGAATTACCCAAGGAACATCTAGAAAGATCTCATTCTACAACCCCTTGGCCACCTCGCAATGCAAGAGAAGATGGTCCACCGATTCTCCATTCTTCTTGCACATGTAGCACCTATCTAACATTACATATCCCCTCCTTTTCAAATTGTCTGTGGTCAAAATCTTCTCAAGTGCCGCAGTCCAAACAAAAAAAAACTATTTTAGAAGGTACCCTGGACTTCCAAATATTCTTCCAAGGGAAGGAAAAATTAGCTTGAGTTGTTAGAATTTTATAATAGGCCTTGACTGTGCATCTTTTCTTGACATTAAAATGCCACTGCAACCTGTCCCTTTGTGCTGTAAGACTTCCCATGACATATAACAAGCTGAAAAAATCTGAAACAGTAGATAGTTCCCAATCATGAAAGTACCTAACAAACAGGATATTCCACTGATGGGAACTGTGAGAAAAAATTCTCAAGTCTGCCACTGAAGCCTCCTTATTGGTTGCAATGCAATAGAGAGCTGGAATACCAACCGTAAACCGAGTTTGTTCCACAAAACAAGGCCAACCCCTCCTTATAAACTTCCATAAACTCACCCCATACCTCCCCTTCACTTCGTTAGAACACCAGCCCCCCCAAGCACTACCATATCTAGCATTAATAACTTCCTTCCACAAAGACTCACCCTCCAAATAATACCTCCAAAGCCATTTCCTTAACAAAATTTTATTAAAAGTTCTCAGGTTGCATATCCCTAAACCCCCATGCGAGATAGGAGAACAAACAGTGTTTCAGTTAACCAAGTGGATTTTCTTTTCCTCTCCCATGCCCCCCCTCCCTCTCATAGGAACCCTGGGAAGAGTTTTTCAATCCTTCTCACCACCCTTGTAGGCATAGGAAACAAAGATAAATAATAAGTGAGAAGATTGGTAAGAGTGCTTTTGATAAGAGTGAGTCGACCCCCTTTTGAAAGGTAGACCCGCTTCCATCCCACCAATCTTTTCTCTATCTTCTCTACTACCCTATCCCATATAATTCTAGCTTTGAAAGTGGCTCCCAACAGAAGATCCAAATATTTCATGGGTAGCAATGACACTTTGCAACCCAAGAAGCCCACTAAATGCGAAATGTTTGGCACCGCACCCACTACAACTATCTTAGACTTCCTAAGGTTCACCTTAAGCCTTGACACTGCTTGAAAGCATAGTAACAAAGCTCTTAGTGTTTGGATCTGGCTAACCTCCGCACCACATCAGAGAAGTGTTTCGTATGCAAATAAAAGATGTAAGATAGTAATGGTACCACTAGTGTCGTTTCCCACTTGAAATCTAGATAGACAACCTCCCCCCATAGCAGCTGTCACCATTCTCCTCAGTGCTTCCATGACAATGACAAATAATAGAAGAGATAAAGAATCTCCTTGTTGTAAGCCCCTGGAACTTTCAAAAAAACCAGTAGGTGTACCATTCACAAGTATCGAGAACTGAGCCGTAGAAACATAATGCCGAATCCAAGATATCCATCTATCACCAAAACCACTCCTCCCCAGCAAGTAGAAAAGGAATTCCTAGTTCAAATGATAGTAGGCATTTTCCATGTTGAGCTTGCATAGGATACCAGGGATGCTCTCTCTCATTCTATGATCTAGACACTCGTTTGCAATAAGAATCGAGTTTAGGATTTGTCTTCCCTTAATAAATGCATTCTGAGGCTTGGATATAATTTGTGTCAACATGGGCTGAGTTGATTAGCAAGAACTTTGTAGATAATTTTGTAAACACTACTAACCAAACTAATTGGGCGAAACTCCTTAATAGTAGTGGCCCTATGATTCTTAGGGATAAGGATGATGAAGGTTGCATTAAGACATTTTTCAAACTTGTTGAACACATGAAATTCATTGAAAACTTGCAAAACCTCCTCTTTCGCAATGACCCAACATGTTTGAAAGAAACCCATTGTAAAGCCATCCAGGCCCGGTTCCTTGTCCTTAGCTATACCAGAAATAACCTTGTAGAATTCTTCTTCTTCAAAATGTCTCTCCAAGCTGCTTGCATTGTGAGAGTCAATAGTCTCAAAATGCAAACCATCAAGTTTAGGCCTCCAAGAGGTTGTTTCACTACGGAGTTTCTCATAAAATTTAACATGGTTTTCAATTTTGGGGGGAGAGGAGAACACCTAGTCACCTGATTGAAGTAGCTCAACAGCATTGTTGTGCCGATGTGAATTAGCCACTCTATGAAAGAACTTTGTGTACTTATCTCCTTCTTTCAACCATAGGGTCCTAGATTTTTATTGCTAGGAAGTCTCCTCCAGCAACAAAACCCTCTCCAAATTTGCTGTGATTATAGCCTTCCTCAAAACTAATTCCTCCGAGTTGTCACCCCTTAATTTCCTTCCCTCTAACTCTTGCAATTCCTGAAAAATGATATGATGACCACCAATCTCGCACCATCTCAACAAACCCATTTGCAGATAGCTACATGTTTTCAAACTTGAAATAGTGGCGCCCACGATGGATTCCTCCACAATCTATCAAGATAGGGAAGTGATCTGAATTAACTCGAGCCAGTCGTTTCTAACATACATCCTGCTAATGGGCTTCCCACAAAGGAGAAATGAGGAATCTATCCAACCTTGAACAAATCCGACCGTTAGACCAAGTGAACTCGACCCCCACAAGGGGAAGATCCATGAGATCAAGGTAAAAAATAAACTCAAAGAATTCCTCCATTGCCCTTGAGTTATGATAATTCCTCACCCGCTTGCTAGGAAAATGAGTGATGTTAAATCCCCACCCATACACCAACGTAATTCCCATAAAGAATACAATCCCTCCAACTCCCCCCAAAGCTATCTTCTTTCTCTATCCACATTAGGCCTATAAGAGTCTACAAATGCTCATTCCCACCCATCCATCACATTTTTAAAGTGAGCAGCTACCAAGAATTCTCCAATACACTCTTCAATCGACTCAACAACTATTTTATCCCACATTAATAAAACACCACCCGAGGCTCCCAAAGAGGCCAAATAAGACCAGCCCACATAAGAACACCCCCATAAACTACGCACAAACCTTCTATTAATAATTTTCATCTTTGTTTCCTGAAAACATACAACGTTAACATTCCACAACCGTAATAATGATTTGATATAGAGGCGTTTATTGCGGTCATTAAGCCCCACACATTCCAAGATAGGATTTTAGGCTTCATGGGAACAAGGAATTGCCCCTCCCTTTCGATCTTGTATTTCCACTACTCCCATCATAATTAATGGAGCAAGTAAGTCTTATGAGCTCCCTATCTTGCTTTACAGCTGACTTTGAATAATCATCAGCCATTGTAATGATAAGGGCCTTAAATTGTTCTTCATATCCATATAAGAAATCCCAAAAATCGCTTGTAATTCTTGCACTTTCTTAAGAACCCAATCTGAAGAAACATTCCCTGCATTAAGGCAAAGAAGAGATGTGCTCAGTGGAATTATTTCAGCAGCCTCCCCCATTGAACACATGCTATCACATAGGGCCAATTGCAAATTTTTCTCAGAAGCTGAATCTTGAGTCAACTCACTGGCACCCACAGTCTTAACCTGCACACTAGGTATTTCTAAAATCCCCTGATACCAGCTGGAACCATCAACCCTCACAATCTCATCCATCTCTCTTATTGAACCACCTGTTAATGTCCTTAGAAGCAAAAGAGGAACCCGCGAAGGCAGAGTAACCTCCACAAGTGCACAGACCACCTTGCCTATAGATTCCATTCTCGTATCTTCTACACTGGGCTCTTTCAGAACTAAATATGGCAGCTCAGACATCAACATAGGTCCCCTAACATATGTTGGATCCTTCTAATCCCCATCAACCTATGGTAAGATCTTCCCTTCCTCACGATACACATTATCCTCTAGGAGAATGGTCTTTTTCAGTCCACCAGTGAGCTCATCGATGTCCGGTGATCCATTCTGTGGCAATAGCAAGTTCGACGATTGGTCAGGAAACGGCACGAGGAGAGCCTGATCCTTTTGCACCAATATTTCGGATATCGACCTATCTTTGCTTATCCCGGCAAGATTGGGCATGGGCCTTGGTCTTGGACTTGGCCTAGCCCATCCTCACCTAAATGCCCCATTTTAGCGGAACTCGGGCCTAAGCCCATTGTCCCTTTGCCTTTTACACACCATTTCAAATATTCAATACTTTCATCTAAACTTCCCACTTGCATCTGCATTTCAGTCAGTTCCCAAAGCATGATTTCCTCATTTAGACACTCAAGAGCTCTGTCACCTACTCGCATTCCTGCTCATTCACCAAAGTGGAAGCACCGCCTAGCCTAGGAAGAGTAGCCTGCTCTGCATGATGCGTTGCTCGAGACTTCACAAGGACCTCTCTGAACGACCATGAAAGAGGCTGGAACTCCGACGCCGAATGTGCAGATCGCAAAGTTAGGCCCACATCACCTCTATTTTTCTCTCGAAAAATAGAGGGGGTAGCTGATAACTCCTTCAAGGTCTCTCCAAAAATCATTCACCCTTCACCTTGCCTCCCTACCTAAACCATAATCAACCCTCTTCGTTTCGCCTGGCCATACTCTGTAATCGAAATATATCTACCGTGAGTGTTAAGGTGTCGCTGCACCATCAACACCTAACTCCCTCTTCTATGGGTTCTGAAAAACTCAGCAAACCCCCCAAAGGCTACACACTCCTTCACTTTTGCCGCCAACCACGCCATAACCTCCTGATCAATAGAGATGAACTTCACAACCCGACGACTATTCTTTGTTATTCTCCACCACCTTACATTCTCCTTCTTAAACTCAAAGGACTTAAAATCAATAACTACAGTTTTACAGGACCCCATCACTACCAGCCAACTCGTCAAACTGATATAGTTATATGAAGCACATGATGAGATTTTCTAAAATTACTATCAACCCAAAATTACTATAAAAATAGGAAAACATATTCTCAATCCAACAAATAGATGGTGAGGAAAATAGACCAAATATCATCAACAACATCAGCCTGTCACTTACCAATTCAAAAGATATACTTATGTAGTATAAAACAAAAATGCAAATGTGTTCAAGAGAGGAATAATATACAATGGAACTTAACTGAAAAATAAGTGTGAAAGTTGATGGGTATGGAGCCAAATAATGTAGGTAACTTGGGTGAAGCATGAAACATGAGACTTAACTTTGGGAATTGGATACAAAGCTATAATCTAGTAACATGATGGATGGTCCCTTGAGGCCATGAATCTTCAACATGGCAAAGGACCAGAAGTCTTGAAGGCAGGTCATATGATTTGAAATGGATAGAACATGATTGGAATTTTGGAGATCATCACATCTAACATCTATGCAAGTTTATACAATAGTAATGAATATATATACATATATATATATTTCATTGCTAGTGCTTTACTCTTACCTGCATTTATGCAGTAGAACTTTTTTGTAATGTGCTTCCATAGTGTTAGTGTCCACGCATAAATGCCCTTGCAGATGATTACTAGTGAAGGCAATAAATGCTTTATTCCCTAGGTGATCGCAGCATTTTGACTAAGGGCTTTATTTATCGAGTTAAACAATGATGAACTTCTTATAAAATCCCTTGAACTCCAAGTTAAATCCTAATGTGTAAATTGAAGGCACTGAAAAAAGACTCAAAGAGCTGGAATGAAGGAAGCCTCGATTGCTGACCTCGACCTTCCTAACGGCACCTCCCAATGGAATGTCACATTTCTTAGAACTGTCCATGATTAGGAAGTTTGAAGCAATCCTTGAATTATATAACCTAGTCTATTCCGTCCCGATGAAGGGTAGGTGAAGATTAGCTTTTTGGTGCCCCTCGACGAAAGGGAAGTTTGCAATACACTCCTTTTACCAATCCATCTCTAAGTGTAACGACTATCCATTCCCATCAAAGAGCATTTGGAACACAAAATCCCCCTTAAAGCATCATTTTTTGTATGGACAACTTTTTCAGGGAACATTCTCATTATTGATAACCTAAGAAAACGGCACATTATAATATTGGATTGGTGTTGTATGTGTAGAAAGAGCGGAGAAAACGTCGATCATCTACTAATATATTGCGAAATTGCCATAACCTTGTGGAATGACTTTCTTGCTAGGGTGGGTGTAGCTTGGGTGATGCCAATAAGGGTGATTGACCTCTTATCTTCATGGAGAGGTCTTCAAGACACTTTGCAGATTGCCGCAATTTGGAAGATGGTTTCAATCTGTCTATGGTGGTGTCTTTGAAGGGAGAGGAATGAGCGAAGTTTCAAAGATTATGAGCGGTCATTGGATGAACTTAGAACTTTCTTTTTTAACACCTTGTTCCAATTGTCAATTGAACTTGATTTTAATGGCATGACCATTCATGAATTTCTTGTATCATTAGAACATCACTCCTATGCGTTGCTCTTGTATATGATCTTTGTACTTAAGCTTTTACATATTCTTATGATTAATAAAATCTTGTTTACTGATAAAAAAAAGGTATGTGACATAAAACCCGTGATCTACTTGAGATAAAATAAGAAGAATCCTCATTTGCTTTTCTTGGTACAATCATGTCATCATTACTTTTCAAAACAGAATCAGTCATGTCATCAGGTGCAATTTTTAAGGTAAGACATAAATCACATTCTTTCTTTCATGAACCATGTACATAATTTGTGCTTGTCAAAAGATACTTAAATTGTCAAAGGAAAACCGATATTCCTTTATAGTATATTGTACACGGGTTACTCATAAATTATTCTTGTTTCATATGCATGCCCAACTGAGAAAGCTTCCAAAGAACCTTTTGACAAAAATCTCTATAATCAAGAATACGGACAAGTATGTAGATTTGTTGCACAAAATATATATGGACTAATTTTTTTTTTTTATTGTTTCTTAAGAATAGGATATCTTTATTACATTCTTATCTTTCTATTCTTCACTTCTTGTGCTGCAGGTGTTGGAGCAGATGCCTCATGTTGTTTCATCCTTGGATGCACATCTGGATAATGGATTACACAAGTTGTAGCATGTAGAATGCCATTTTTATTTCAGATTGCAGTTGGTCTTGAAATGGCCTTTAAAATTCATCAATAACTTTTTGATGTCACTCTCATTTTAAATAAAACATGTAAATAGACGTGGCACATATTCTAGATCATGAATACATTTTTTAAAAAATTTTGGTCTTTTTCCTCGTTAGAGATTGGGCAATTTTTATGTTGTGTTGATATTTTAGATCCTGAAATTTTAAACATAGAAGCAAATGTGCTTTGGAAGAAAACATTTATTTAATCGGAATTAGTTGGAGATTTCCTTTCGAGTCATTCAGCTTCATCCCATGCTGCTTGGCCATTTCTATTTAGGGTGTGGGTCAAACAGAAGCATTTTAAATTATCCAAAATTGACAGTTGTTCTTGACGGAAAAATGCAATGCAAATTGTATTTTTGTCGATTGCATGCCTTAAGTTTTTGTTGTTTGTGGGAAAGTATGTGACGCCCCTAATTTACGTCAATAATTCAACATAAATTGTAGAGTCAGGATAAGTAACGCTAGGTTACTCACATTCATACTTATCGAAATTTAATAGAAATCGCAGCGAAAAAGTTCTGAAAAAAAATTTATAATGATCACATGGTAAAATAAACCACAATATCTACATTATCCATTCTTAAAAATATCATTATATCTTTACATGCATAATCCAGTTAGTTTTCTCTGTCAATACATATACAAACTTATTAAAACTTCAATTTAGGGCCGCCTAAACTCCTTATTCACTTTAGGAAACCCTTTCTTCATGCCAATGCTAGTTTCTACTACTACCAACTGGTCAAATACTTTTACAGAGAGAGAGTACGCAGGGGATCCTTCAGGGTTTCTCCAGATCTCTCGAGCAATTAGGACTTAGCCCATGACTGTTATCCAACCCTACAGTAATATCAATTTCCAAAAGAAAAGAAACATACGAAAATGAGATTTCCAAAAAAATCTCAGTAAGTACACACTTAACTTAATAAAAGTACAGACATCATAAAATAATTATATACAGGCTAGACAACTGGAGTGTACTTCATGTGACTCATGCGTGACTTAGACTTATTTCTTATGTGGACTTACACTGACAAATTTATTTCATACATAGACTTTTCATTCTTATCTTAAAATTCTTGTTCTTATAAGTCTTTATTTATATCCACTATTATTACCTGTGGTGGGGTCATGCCACTATTATTACCTGTGGTCAGGCCATGCCACTATTATTACCCGTGGTTGGGCCATATCATATAAAGTCTTCTTATCTTATTTCTTAAATGTTCGTCATGACTCGTAACAATACTTACATGACGACATGTAACATGGACTTTTCTTAAAAATGGACGTCATGACTTATGACGACACATATGTGACAGAATGCAACGTACATGCAAACTTAGACTGGTGACATGCATGTTTCATGTTTTCATAAAGCATATGACATAGAAAAGCATGACACAAAACCTACGTACACATATGCCGCATAATTTCATAACGTCAAACTTAACAAATAATACACATGAAACTGAATAAAATATTAAATTTTTATTTTATCAAGAGATGGCCGAGTGGAAAACATTCTCAATGATTTATTCTTTTTAACTAATTCAATCTCGAACTCACAAGTTTGCATAATTCCATGACTTCAATATTTTTGAAGTGTTTCTTGAACTATTCTTATATATAAAATTTTATTATTATTTTATTTTATCTTTTTATGATAATAATTCTTAAAAATATCCTCATAATATATTACGATTCTTTCCATACTTGTTGAAAATATTATTCAATTAATTCACTAGAAGTTTTAAATTAAAGTAAAACATTCTCATTTTTTTTAGAGTTCACCCACTCTGTGTTGTGACTTAATTCCAGTTTCGTCTATAATAGATTTTTTATCTCTTAAAACGTAAAACATAAACGTTGTAGATCTATGTCTTAGATTGTCAAAGCCTTTTGAATCAATCCATTTAGATATCACACTAATAAGTTATGACCATTTTACTGAAAGATGTTAAATCTGTCTACGTAACGCTTTTGAAGTTCGAAAGTTACTAGGATTATTCTATCATTTTTTTCCAAATCATGACCTCATATTTTCACATATTCCTCTTGTTATATGATCATAAAATATATGCATAAGTTTCTAAAATTTTTCCTAATATTTTTCCACAACAAAAACCACTCCATAATTCAAGAACATTTAAGCTACTTCATAAGTAATACATGGGCTTAAACAAGCATAAAATAGGCATCAAACTAAATATAAAAATTAAGCCACTTATACTACACCAAGAGTAGAATAATAAATCACTTAAAAATTTTTTCAATGCTAAAAGATTAGTTTTGAGTTGATTTTGCACCACACTTCTCTCCAAGACTCTCACTTAGCTTCTTTTTGATGTGTTTGTGTTGTGAGTGCAATTTCTTCTATTTTTCTTAGTTTTCTCTCAAGGAACTCGTGTGAATTATCTAAAAGGAAGCAAAGGAAAGCTTAAGAGTCTATTTATAAGGGGGAAAACTTTGCTTAAAAGCTGGAAAGGGCAGGGGTATTTCAGCAACCCCTTTGGCTGAATGGGTGACCTGTCCCTCCTGAACCTTAGGCCTTATTATCACCCCTAAATCTCATGATTTCCTAAGGTTTTCATCTCATGGCTAGGCTTCCTCCATATAGATCAATGGTTAAAAAAGATTACAACACATAGATAAAAAAAAATAAAACAAAATAAAACAAAATATGGAAATATCTTGGATGAAATCATTCCAACCACTTGGCCTTTGGCTAGTTCCCACGATTTCTACCTCCTTTCTTCACCTTTTACCACATTTTTTTGACCTCCTTGACACCCTTAGGACCTCTTGGAAGAATCCCCTTAAGGCTTGGTTGACAATTGGTTAAGAATGGAGGGGATAGTTGGCTGGTTTGGTTGGTTCTCTTCCAATTAGATTTTGTTCCTACTTCTTTCATGATTATAAAAAAAAACTTCTTCTAGAAGCTCTTCCATCACCATATACAAACCTTTTCACACATATTTAGAAGTTAAAAATGTAGAGAACCAATCAAATTGAGACTCCTAAAGTAGGTCGGTGGTTTGATTTATTTTCGGGCTTTAGTTTACGCTCAAATCTAATCAGTCCACTTCTAGCCCAGTTAACACAATGATACACTTCGCTTCTTCAAAATCTCCAAACATGAAAGTTTTATATACTCCTCTTAGTGATCCATAAACTTTTGAATCATCTAAATATAAGGTCATATGAGAGAAATATCATCAATTTATCGAAACATGTTCTTCTAATCCGAGAACCCACTTTTAGGCTATCCAAGTGTTTTTCCACGCCACTTCCTATTTCTCAAATTTTCCTCTTAATCTCCTTGATAAAATTATTCTATAGATGAAAGTTAAAATATTCTAATTTATTCTCTAAAAAAAATAAAATATTTGATCATAATTCTTCTTATTTTAATGACTACTTAAATTCCCTTAAGAATATTAAATTTCCAAATGAATCTATTTCTAGGGATGTATATATATATATATATATATATATAACGGGTTATTACATGATATTTTCTCACAAATCTCAAAGGTCAATCCAAAATTTATCTTAGAATGCATCTAAACCTCAAATCCTATTTTCATGAAAAATATTTCTATTGAGTCCCTTAAAATAAATTCTCAAGAGAATATTTTATCTTAAAAAAATTGGGCTATTACAATGTAGGCTTCCATTTTACACAGTTTACCCCATTTTGTCAATTTTGGATGTAAGTTTACGTGTAATTATTCTCAAGCACAAACCTTCTAGCACAATGTTCATTCCACTGTATGACCATTGCTATAATAATTTGCTGCATCACATACATGTATGTCTGCCGCCAATGGACAATTATATCCCGGAATAAAAGAGAGAACCTTTGGATTGCCTCTCTGATATTTAAGTTGACAATATTTTATACCTGACACTCGTGCCTTATTTAAGTAACAACTTTTTGCAATGTTCCTCATCTACATCCAGTAGTCCAGTTGCTTGCAAATATGGAAAGTTGCCAGCTTAATTCTCTCTCTCAAGCTCATCTTCCTCACGAGGTATACTCTCTTTTTCTTTTTCCCGCTCCACACATCACCTTGACTGAGTTTTAGGATCTGGTTGGGGAAAGATAAACTCAGTGTGACATATATTGTTGTCTATAAGGACTCTCTCTGTTGATGATCTCTCTCAAACTCGAGGTCCTAAAGTTCAGATAGCGACTCTAGTGAATCCTAATTCATATCATACTTATTTTTACTTTTTTTAATGAGATTGTTGGAATAGGTTGTAATATATATATATATATATATATGAAAGTTGAAGGAGTAAAACTTATGAATAAATTGTTGAGAATTGTGAATAGACAGAGATCTCGCTAGACTGTTGCTGGATATGTCGCTTGAGTCAAGTCAAAGTCGAGATTTCGCTTGACTTTAACTCGATAAGTTGCTTGAGCGAGAATCATACAGTGATCTCACTAGATGTTCACTTGAATTTTCGCTCGAGCATAAAGCTGTTTTAATGAATTCTTACGATGTTTGAAGGAAAGATGCGTCTCAACCGAAGCGATATGTATGGTTACTGTTGGTCGCTTAATCTCGCTCGACAAGTCGCTCGAGCGAGAGCCAGGCCGTGACTTCACTCGATAATCGCTTGATATAACTCTCGAGTGAATGGTCAGATAGTAACTTCGCTCAACCCTCGTTCGACACTTCGCTTGAGCGAGTGACAACTAATGTTCTAATGACGTGATTTTTCACAGGTGTTTTTTCAAGGTTTATAAATAATGTGGTGACAGATCTTTAAAGTTACAAAGAAAAAAAATTATTCATCTTCTTCTATTTCTGTCATTCTTAATAGTAACTCTAGAAACTCTACAAAATTGTTATTTGTAGAGTTCAAAGACTTCGTTGTATCCTGGAGATAATTTGCTAAGAATCTATTAGCAAACTCTTTGTGAGTGAGGGCAAATATTATCTTAAAGACAGTATTTTCATATGCCTTAAATCCTTGACTTATTTACTAGATTCTCTTTTCCTTCTATAAAATTTTCCAACAAGTTTATGGCGATATTTGTAATGGAAGGAGGATCATATTCCGCTGCTTTCAAAGTCACGAATCAATATTTTGTGAAGCTAGACAGGTTCAATGGATCCAACTTCACTCGTTGGCAAGATAAGATGAAGTTTCTTCTGACTGCACTGAAGATCTATGTTTTGGATCCATATCTAGAGCCAATTCCTGGACCAACTCCTGAAGATTCTGAAATGGTCAAGGCGTTGAGAAAGAAACGAGAGGAGGATGAATTGGTCTACAAAGGTCAAATTCTAAACACTCTTTCTGATCACTTGTATGATTTATTTACCGCTATGAAATCACCTTTGAAAATATGGAATGTCCTTGAAGTGAAGTATAAGACAAGAAAAATTGGGTACTGATATATTTATAATTTTGAAGTACTTCAAATTTAAAATGGTGGATAATTGTTTGTGTTGGACCAAATGCATGAGTTGCAAGTCTTGGTCAACAAATTTCGCGATTTGTCCATTGTTATTCCTAAGTCTTTTCAAGTGTGAGCAATTATTGCAAAACTCCACTAAGTTAGAATAATTACAGGAAGAAGCTTCTGCATATGGCAGAATAATCCACTTTAGAACAAATTGGAAAGCATCTACGAATTGAAAAGGAGAGTAGAATTCGTGATAATAGTCACTTTGATTCTAAAGTGAATGTGAACAATGTGCAAAAGGGGGATAAAAAGAAAAGTACTTTTTTTAAGTCTAAGAAAGGAAACACCTTCAAAAAGAATTTTTTTCATCAATAAAATGAAGAAAAATAGGCAATGTTTCAACTGTGGAAAGAAAGGCCATTATATTCGTGAGTGCAAATTCTTGAAAAACAAGAAAAATGATGATTGCAGCAGTTCCAATGTTGCAAATGCTATTGAGGAAATCATTGCAATGGTGGAAGAAATGGAGATCGATATGAAAACTGAAGTGCATCTCGCCTCTACTACAAACTCTTTCGATTGATGATTTGATTCTGGCACTACAGTGCATGTGTGCAATGATAAAGCGCAATTTAAGAATTATGTTGAGGCTACTGATGGTCAAAAAGTTCTTGTGGGGAATCACAATGCAGTCCAAGTCCTCGGAAGAGGAAATATTGAGATGCAACTTACTTTCGGAAAGAAATTTGTGCTAATTAATGTTCTTCATGTTCCAAAAATTAAGAATAATTTTTTATCTCCCAATTTACCATGTAAAAAGGGCATTAAGGCTGTCCTTGATTCAAAATGTGAAATATGAAATATGTATTCAAGCAAAAATGACTAAGAAACCATTTTTTATTGCTAATAGAAATTCACAAACTTTAAAACTTATACATTTTGATATTTGTGAATTAAATGGTATTTTGACTAGAGGAGAAAGAAGATATTTTATCACATTTATAGATGACTTATTTAGATATACTGTTGTGTACTTGTTGAAGAGTAAAGATGAGGCCTATAACTTGTTCATTTGGTATAAATAAGAAGTAGAAAATCAAAAGGAAAAAAAGATTAAAATTCTTAGAATTGATAGAAGTGGAGAATATTTCTCATATGAATTTTCTAGTTTATGTGAAGAGCATGAGATTATACATCAAATGACCTCATCTTACATATCACAACCTATGCCTACTATTTCTCTGCATTGTGATAGTGAAGCTACTATGTCTAGAGCGTATAATAAAGTGTACAATGGAAAGTCTATACACATAAGTCTAAGACATGATTATGTTAGACAACTAGTAGTTGATGGGATCATAACGATCATTTATGTGAGGTCAAGTTGTAACTTGGCAGATCCTTTTACCAAAAGTTTATCGCAAGAATTGGTAAGGATCACATCCATTGGAATGAGACTGAAACCCTTTTAAAAGAATCACCAGTAATGGTAATCCAACTCTTAAGATTTACAAAGAAAAGTTGAATGGGTAATAACGAGTTACTGATTTTTGATTAGTAGAGTACTAAATAATAAAATCTCAAATAGGATGGAAAGCGCTTGACTGTTACGTTAAAAAATGATGGGTTTTACTCTTAAGGAAGTTCAGATTCAGAAGTGTCTTGGTAACGGGGACTAGTGGAACTTTCCCTATATGAACATAGAAGTGGTGCCGTTTCTAACAAGAGGTTTGAGTTTATCTCTTGCAAATGTTCATTAAACCAGGATGTAGCACAATGTCATAATATTATTGTGTGTGTGTATTGGTTCCAGTTTTGGACTAAAAGGTGTTGGTTTAAGCCTAGGCCACCAATTACTTTTCAGAACTTTGAATTAATTACACTAAGAGAAGGTTTAAGTCAAAAGATACATTCTTTTATACATGACAATGTCAATAGTGAAACAAAACTTTAAATATATATCACAACCTAGTGGGGGATTGTTGGAATAGGTTGTAATATATATATATATATATATATATGAAAGTTGAAGGAGTAAAGCTTGTGAATAAATTGTTGAGAATTGTGAATAGGCAGAGATCTTGCTAAACTGTCGCTGGACATGTCGCTCGAGCGAAGTCAAAGCCGAGACTTCGCTCAACTCTTGCTCGAAAGTCGCTCGAGCGAGAGTCAGACAGTGATCTCACTAGATGATTGCTTGAAGTTTTGCTCGAGCGCGAAATTGTTTTAATGAATTCTTGCAACGTCTGAAGGAAAGATGCGGCTCAACCGAAGCATATGTGTGGTTATTGTTGGTCGCTTGATCTCGCTCGACAAGTCGCTCGAGCGAGAGCCAGGCCGTGACTTCGCTCGATAATCGCTTGATATAATGCTTGAGCAAGTGGTCTGGTAGTAATTTCGCTCGACCCTCGCTTAACACTTCGCTTGAGCGAGTGATGACTAATTTTCTAATGATGTGATTTTTCACAGGTGTCTTTTTAACCTTTATAAATAATGTGGTGACAGATCTGTAAAGTTATGATGAAAAAAAAAAATTCTTTATCTTTTTTTGTTTCTGTCATTCTTAATAGTAATTCTAGAAACTCTACAAAATTGCTATTTGTAGAGTTTAAAGGCTTTACTGTATCCTGGAGACGATTTGATAGGAACCTATTAGTAAACTCTTTGTGAGTGGGGGCAAATATCGTCTTAAAGATAGTATTTTCATACTCTTTAAAGCCTTAACTTATTTACTAGATTCTCTTTTCCTTCTATAAAATTTTCCAACAGTATAGAGCTGCCTCCACAAAAGTTTCAGCAAATAAAGTAAATGCATATAGACACAACGTAATATTCATGTGTTGATTCTCTGTAATTCTTTAGGAACATGGCTTGGGAAAATCTTCAGAGGTGCCTTAGCTGACTGAACTCCAAAACAACTTTGCCGAAGGCCTGAAATAACAGATTTAAGATAGAAGAATGGTCATGGGCAGGCCATCAAATTCTAACTCAGGATGACCAACTTGTTATATTGCAACATTGATCTATCCCTAGTCTGAATAATAGCAAAAATCTTGTGGATATCAAGCATATATAAGAAGAAGCTATCAATTTTCCAACTTCTGATATTCTACAACTGTGTCTTCGTCGGTGGCAGTGATATATGTTACCAGGAGGAATATGTGCAAATATTGACTTCTCCAAGCATTTGAAACACGTTTATGGCTTTTATAGGAAACGTGTTGCTTCAGTCACTCTTTCTACTTGTTTCATCCTTTTCCCACTTAGCATGGTTCTGATTTATCCTAATAGCCTCCCTCTTTCTCTCTCAATGATCATTTTTGTAATGATATTTTTTAATATACATAGGTATAAATGATGATTATGTAAATTATAATTTCATTCCTTAATGAGAAGTATCTACCAAATCTACAAAATCTGATTTTCTGATTTCAGTAAGGACTGCTCTTAGGATTATGGCTAAGCCAACAAGCATCTCATGATCAAGATTGGATGGTTTCTGGTTGGTTGGTTTGGTACACGTTCACTTCTGAGTTGTGAACATAGAATTTAGACAGTTTCTTTCTTTGGGATGTTTCTTCTCATTTATTACACTTTTTTTTAATCCTTTTTGTGGTGTTAGCCAGAGCGGTGCACGAATTAGCATGTTGATGTGTATATATATATATATATATATATATATATATATATATATACCATTCATCCCTTTTTGCAATACAAACAAAGCAGATTCCAATGATGGTATCCAATTCTTTTAATCCAACCTATTCTATTTATTTTCTTTTAATATGGCATTAAATGACTAGATTTTTTTTGTTCCTCTTTATTTATTCGTCAATCAATTGATGTCACGCAAAAAATAATAAAAACGTAAGAGTTAAAAATGTTGATTAATATCATTTTTTTCATATCTAACTTCCATGAAATTAATTAGAACAAGATGATCCAAACCTTATCTAAACTCAAGAAAAGAAAAAAAAGAATTGGCTTCTATAAAATAAACACTCTTGGGCTGGGAGATTTTAAAATAGTTATATCGTCTATGTTAAAAAAAGGAAAATATTAAGGTTTTAATTTAAAATAGAAAATTTAGGGTTAGAAAGACGAAACATATTTGTATGACTTGACATAATTCTGATTTGTTAAGTGGAATATATTTATATGAGAAATACTTTAATTAATTTTTTTTATAAAATTAAATTTATAAATTAACATGACTTAAAGTCAGGTTGGAATTGCATTTTGAAATTTAAAAAATGTTTTTAACTGCTTAAAATTCTTTTAAAGAAAAAATGACCTATTAGATAATTTTATAAAAAATGCTTTAATTAGTTAAAAATGCTGAAAATTTGTATTTTCAAAACGCACCAAAATAAAACTTTTATAAAAAAAAAGCTCATGTGGATAATTATATATTTTTAAAAAATATAATAATTAACTTTAAAAGCATTTTAGACATATTTATCAAACAGTAAATAATTTTTAAAATATAAAGCTTATTACTTAAATTATAAACTATAAGTCCTAAAATTATAAATTATATTTTTTACCGCAATCCCAAACATACATTTCATATAATATAATAAATTATAAAATTATTTTGATCAACAATTTATAAATTTATTTTTATAAAATATCGTAATACTTTAATTAATACGGAAGACTTGTCTGGACGGCGTAGCTCAGAGGTGCTACTTGCCCTATTGGGGGCGGGACACCTCTCCCTCCGCTCCCCATCCTTACATGGGCAGGGCTTTTTTTTTTTGCTCCGCCCCCAACCCCTGCCTATACGGAGGCGGGGTACCAGATCCCGCAATAGGATGGCGGGGGTGGGTTCAACCGCCTGCCCCTCGCCACTGCATTCAATCCCAAATCCTAAAAAATTTCAAACAATACATCTACATGCATAATCAAATCCTCTGCAACACACAATCACAATCTCATTCTCCTTTAATCCCATCCTCCAATATTCATCCATATTCAACAACTAATTTAAAATATATATATATATATATACATAAATTTAGGGCAGATGAGAATCGGACTCGATGAGATTACATTTGGCGAATTGATGGTTTTAGGATTGAGAGACTACACGACAGAGGAAGAGCTTGTTGGGATGAGGATCACTCGATGGCATTATCGAAGAATCTGACCGGAGGCATGGCGTCGTCACGGAGAAGAGAATTGGCGAATGAGATTGAGGGATTTGGAAAAACTCGAAGACAAACACGGGAGGAGGGGGGCAGCAATTGGGTTGTTAACTCATAATCAAAACGACACCCCATAATCAAAACAGTATCATTTTGATCATTTTGATTATGGGTTAACCCTTAAATCCCGCTCACCATTGGCATATTTGAAAAAAATATATTAGACACATCGTTTTGTATTTGGGTATATATATATATATTTAATTATTTAATTAATTAATTAAGTGGAGCGAATGTAGGATGTGATATGTACGGGACGAGGTTTCACCCATTCCCACACCTGTTTTCCATCAAAAAAATCAGGCGGGGGATCCCAACCCCCGCTTGTTGGGCAGATTAGTCACTCCCGCTGTACGGGACGGGATGGGACGGTTCCCAAACGGAACAATAGGTGCGAATACCCGCTGCGGTATCTACTTTTTATTAACGCTTTTTGACTTATAAATCGAAGCAACATTAAACGGCGCCGTAACTTGGTTCCCCACACCATGCCGCACCGCCCTTGGTAATTATGCGAAAATCCGAATCTCGTGGAAAACACAAAGACCCGCCATTGATACACTGTACACAAGGAAGAATAAAGAAAAAGGAGGAGAGCGCCAGCCTCCGTAGGAAGTAACCCCTCTCTCTCTCTCTCTCTCTCTCTCTCTCGTTGTGCCCAGCCGTACTTAATACAATAGCCATGGCTGCTGCCTCTCTTACTCTGCCATATACTTCTTCTTCCTCTTCCGCCGCCGGTTCTGGTTCTGCGTCATCTTCGGCTGCTGCCTCGTCTCTGTTCTCTAGCTTCCCCCTCAGCCATAGGCGCTTCGTCTCCTGCGACTCTCGCTCTCGAATTCAAGCCCCTATCAGCGTCGTAAACTCTCTCTGTCCCCCCATAATATATACATGCATAGATTTATTTTTTGGTTTTTTAAATACTGTCGCGGCTTCCAAATGTGAGTTTTTGGGTTATTTTTTGGCTCTGTTTGATTTCAGTCTAATTCCAATGGGAAAACAATTTAAGCCAAAATTTGTCATATTTTTTGGATTGTGATTTTTAAGTGGTTGCAATATCAATGGGTTCTCCTTTTTTTTAATTTGTGGGTTTGGGTTTACTGTATAATTTTCTTAGTTTGAAGATGGGGATATTAACTGTACGTTTGGTTTTATAAAGATTCATTTTTTTGTTAAATCAATTTCAATTATAATATATATATATATATATATATATATATATAATATTATCCCTTGAAAAACATCAATTTCAATTAAAAAAATTTACAAAAACACATAAATAATTTTTAGTAAAATGTATATCTAAATAACTATATAATCCTACCTATCAATTTCAACAAATCTCATAAAAATGAGTTTTTGTAGAAATTGATAGGTATAATTATATAGTTATTTAGATAAAATCTTGGCCTAACAAATTCCCATTCTATCTACCTTGTGGCATCAAATGATGAAGGAACAATTAAAACATAGCAAATAGTTTTTCAACCATTTAATACTACATCTTGAGATTATGAGAAAATGATGAAGAGCATTACCCTTCGCAATGTTATTAAGAAAGGTATTTCAAAACTTACTAAAGAATTACAAAATTTTTGTTTTTTAGGAAAGGAGAAAGAAAATTTTGAATAATTTTTTTTTTTTCAAAAAAAAAAGTTTTGTATTGAAGTTTGTAGATGTGAATAGGTAGAACTGAAAAGTTATTTGAATATAAATTTTTAAGAGTATTCTTTTTGGAGTTTGTAAAAGGTGTACTCAATTTTGTGTTTAGTTAATAATTGAGTAATGATTAGATAAAATGTTGATAAGTTGAAATAGAAAAAAGTTGAAAGAGAAAAGTTGAGATTGGTAGATGTTTGGTTTGATTAAAAAAATAATACTAATTTGAAAAAACTTGGTTTACCAAACATGGTCTTACTGTCCTGAGCTTTAAGTTAGTGACTGTAAAGTATTTTGAATCTATCCTTTGTGATACTTTTGCAACACATATGAGTGAAAACTAAAACTATGGGGCACAAACTCTTTCATGCTTATTCCAGCAGCTTTTCTTCTCAAATTTTGAGGTACATGTAATTTAGGTCCTCAAATACTAATTGATATGGGTGTTTTTTTGTTGTGCTAGAAATGTGATCTATCTGAACCACCGTTCAAAAGTGTAAATGGGAAACCAATTGTTCCCATCCTTAACGAGCAGAATCTACCCAAGTTTTTGGAAACTGCCCGTATGGAGAAAACAATCAACAGGACTAGCACCAGGCTGAAACTATTTTCTGGCACTGCAAATCCTATACTTTCTCAGGTACTATTAGTTTTTTAATATTTGGACGAGTAAGGTATTATTACTAAATTATTTTCTGTTTAAGTTGTGAAAGGAGGTAATGGGCAAGGGTTTTGTCTTCATTTTCTATATTATTGTCAATACTGATTGTTCACAAATAAGTGTATTGATAAATCATTTAAGTTTGCAAGTTCTCCATGGTTTAGAAATCATTCTTCTAGAGTTTTTCTTTAACTTTTTTAATGATTGTGCCATGATTCTCTTTGATTATATTAGTCTGTACATTATCTGCACACCAGTCATCAGGCATGCTCACTGTCTTCAATTTATGAAGTTTGGGATCATTGGATAAAACTTTTCATTATTTCATGACATGGAATTGAACCTTTCACTGTTCAGGTGCCATATGCCTATCTTTCTCAGAACTTATCAAAAAAATAAAAAATGTCTATCTTTCTCAGAACCAATTTTTGGGCATTCTAAATTTGCTAGATTTGATTGTGTATGCATCCTTTTACATCAGGTCCAGCTGTCCAAATGCTTGAATATTTGCTTTGAACTGCTACTATTTCCCAAATTGTTATGAATGTAGTTCTTTATGCATGCCTGAGAATATGATTTTTTTTTAAATCCTCTAGAATAATTCCCAACACAAGAAACGTATATAATTCTTGGAATGCTGTGCTTTTGTTGCCAATCTCTGTTTTTTATCCCAGGAAATTGCTTGCTATATGGGCCTTGAACTCGGGAATATCAACATAAAGCGATTTGCTGATGGTGAAATATATGTTCAGTTGCGAGAGAGTGTCAGAGGATGTGATGTATACTTAGTACAGCCTACCTGCCCTCCTGCAAATGAGAATCTCATGGAGCTTTTGGTAATGATAGATGCTTGTCGTAGAGCATCGGCCAAAACCATTACTGCCGTGATACCATATTTTGGATATGCCAGAGCTGACAGAAAGGCAAGTGCTAAATTATAGTGTACTTTTATGACCTTTAATTATTTTTATATCCTTTTTTTAAAAAAATAAAAAATAAAAGAATGCCTGGATGATCTAGTTGTCGATGAAATGGCTGAATCTGATTTGATTGAACATGAGTTGACATGATTGGTTTGAGCAATGCATCTTAAGCAAAGCAATGGTTCATAAGAATTTGCACTATATTGTGTTCTTTATAGGCTAATTTAACATTGTCTTCTTCATCTATGACTTTTCTTTCAAGACCCAAGGGCGTGAATCAATTGCAGCCAAACTAGTCGCAAACCTTATCACAGAAGCAGGTGCAAGCCGTGTTCTTGCTTGTGACCTTCATTCTGGGCAGTCCATGGGTTACTTTGATATCCCAGTGGACCATGTATACGCTCAGGTAAATTAGTCCATAGCCTTGTTTGTTGACTTTCACTAGTTTATTGCTCTGATACTATTGTTTGTTGTGTGTTCTCTAGCCCGTGATTCTTGATTATCTTGCCAGTAAGAGGATAAACACTCAAGATTTGCTAGTTGTTTCCCCTGATGTTGGTGGGGTAGCAAGGGCACGTGCTTTTGCAAAAAAGTTATCTGATGCGCCTTTAGCCATTGTAGACAAAAGGCGGCATGGACACAATGTTGCTGAGGTAATTTTTGCATGAGTACTCTTCCACACCATCTTTTTTCAGGTTACATCTGCCTTGATCAAATTTTTATTCACTTGGACTTTATTTTAAATTGAGGCCATGTTTGGTTGCTGAAGACGTTAGAAATATTTTAGAATTGGTTTGAGATTAGGTTTTGGGAAAGGAGAGAGAAAATTTTGAATAAAAATCGCTTTTAAAATTAGTATTGTATTGGAGTTTGTGAAAGTGGATGGATAAAGTTAAGAAGTGTTTGAATATAACTTTTTAAGATTATTTTTGTTTTGAAATTTATAGAATTTGTAGTAATCATTGTGTTTGAGTAATGATTAGGTAATGATTAGATGAAAAGTTGAAAAGCTGAAATAGATTTAAAGATATTTGGTTTGATTTTGAAAATTGTTTTTAAAATTCTAATAAGCCAAACATGCTGGAAAAGAGGGTGGTGGAACTCCTAGCATGCCGGAAAAGACAACATCAAAGCTCTCAGTTGGCTGCGACATGGAGGATGTTCCCATTATGCCTAATGTGGTGCCTATGGACGGAAAGAAATGAGATGCTTTAATAACAGGGAGAAAACAACCAGGGACATCTGGAATTTCTTTGTATTTACTTTGGCCCAATGGTTTTCTGCTATTGTACTCAAGGGAGGGAATATGCAGGAGTTTTTGATTTCTTTTCAATCCACGAGAATGTAATTAGGGAGTTCTTTTGTATACTTCCTGTATACATGGGTTTTGCCTAGTTGCATATGATCAATAAAGTTTATTACTTATAAAAAAAAAATTCTAGTAAACCAAATTGGCCTAAACGCCCATGAAGACTTGTTTTATAGTTCGTTTTGTCTTCCACATCCTAAAGCCATGTCTAATATTTACATTGCAGGTGGTGAATCTGATTGGAGATGTCAAAGGAAAGGTTGCAGTGATGATGGATGACATGATTGACACTGCGGGTGAGTCAGTACCTTTGAGTGCCAAACTCCAATCCTAAACCTTCCTGCACATGGAGATTGGTGCCTTAAATGTTTAGCTAATATTTGAAAATATCTCAATTGCTAATGATTTTCTATCTAAATTTATCGCTTGGGTTACCTCTCTCCTTGTGGGTTGGCGTGAGTATATTCCCCATTTTATTTTTAATAAAGACACGACTGACTAACTTTTCCATTCCCTCAGTATCTTTATATCCTTTACAGTTTATAGATAAGCTGGTGTGCAGTTATGTCCTTGTCCTTCCCCCCCCCCCCCCCCCAAAAAAAAAAAATAATTATTAGGCGTCTCCGTGGAGTTGACATTTACCATCATAGATTTGGCTGTACCCTGGGAATTAATTTGTTTAAAGTGAGCAACAGGGGGTTTTTTTTATGCTTAAAAATGATATAAAAGTAAAAAATAAAAATAGAAAGAGGACATAATTAGTTGTATGAGTTTCCTTTAAACCATCTTATAAATAATGAATTTGTTGTTTGCTATAGAAACCATTGCTAAAGGTGCAGCTCTATTACATGAAGAGGGTGCCAGGGAGGTATATGCATGCTGCACTCATGCTGTGTTTAGGTATTGGCTTCATTTATAACAGTTTCTTTTCCTTAATTTTTTTCCTAGATGTTTAGCACAAACTCGTTATTAATATATTTGATCTTTTACCGATAAAAAAAAAAAAAAAAAAAAAAACTTCTTTATGATAAGACTGGCAGTTCTAAATGGGCCCAGTTAAAAGGTTGACTGCGGTCTTTTCTGTACTCTTGTTTTATTTTTTGGAAAAAGGGGGGGGGGGGGGGGTTTGGAAGTTTTTTTTTTTCAGTTTGATGCTAAACAGCCAAACCAGTGTTTATCCTCCAATTGTTGTCAAAATCACAAAAATATTAGCAGTGGTCTGCACTTTAATTAGAGATTGTTGAGATATTAAACATCTTATTACTGGACCTTTAGTTTTAAGTTTAAAAAGTGAGTGAATTTGAGTATAACCATCTCAGTCATATGACTCTTCTATTGTTGCTTTTTTCTCTACAGCCCTCCTGCAATTGAAAGGCTGTCAAGTGGCCTGTTTCAAGAGGTGATTATCACAAACACAATACCAATTGCAGAGAAGAACTACTTTCCCCAATTGACCGTTCTTACGGTTGCAAATCTGTTGGGTGAAACTATCTGGCGTGTTCATGGTGATTGTTCAGTTAGTAGCATTTTCCAATGAAATCATACTAGAAGAGTCGGCATCGATTAGCTTAGCTTATAAAAGTCAATTGAAGATCAAGTCCTGCATTCACCAAAGATGAGGAATTTAAGTAATAGAAAGTTAATTAATTGCCCGTAGGAAGTGAATTTGATGACTCAAAAAAAAAGGAAGAGAAAATAGATTGTAGTAGTCAATGTAAGCTGCTTTCAATCTACAAATTGATTTATGGGTATTTTCTACATTTTTTGGTAAAGCTTTCCCTATGATTCGTGTCCTTTTTGGTTAATGTCTCCTTGAATGTCTACTTCAATTTTCAATTTTCTTTTTATCAACGTTTTTCTCTTTTCTTGTTTGTAAAGGCACGTACCATTAGTTTAATGCAGCATGCTTGTGTGTTAGGGAGTCTAAACCTTGAACCACTGTCTCTAGACTATGAGCATGCTTGAGATTGCGTTTCGAGATTTTAAAAGTATTTTTAAGTAGTTAAAAGTATTTTTAAAGAAAAATAACATGTTTGAGTAACTTTATTAAAAGCGTTTTAGTCGGTTAAAATAAAAGTTAAAAATCAGCTTTTTCAATAAGCACAAAATTAGAATTTTTATCAAAAAAATTTCGCAGATAATTAGATATTTTTAAAAAACTATCGTAATTAATTCTAAATGTACTTTAGATATATGAATTTCAAACAGTAAATAAATTTTTAATAGTAGAGCTTATTAAATTAAGTTTTAAGTTATTAGCTTTAAGTTAAAATTAATATTTTCCACCGTAACTCTAAAGATACGCTAAGATCAGATCACCGATTGAACTGAAACTTTAGAATTGATAACAATAACTTTTAACTTTTTTTTATTTTTTTTTGCCTCTAACCTATCTTTATTAATTGGTGATATATTTTTTGGGCTGAAATCAATTTTTACCTTGTTCCTGGTTCAAAAAATAAAGATGATGGGCCTCTTTTGGGGATGACTAATTTATTACTAGTTTGAAATGTGGCTTTATGTGCAGAGTATTTATTCTGGGTTCATCTTAATTTATGGTTTTGGTCCTTTGGTGTCCAATTAACTGTGTGTTGACAGAAGCAATCTATTTAGATGCATACCAGTTCTGGCAAGCCACTGCACTTGTCTCAAGTGGCCCTGACAATAGGATTTAAAGGATTAGAGAGTTTGAATTTAGATTTTGAGAATATTTAATAATTGTTTATAAATTATATTTATATTAATGAAAAAAATTATATTTCTAAAACAATTTGGGTCCGAAGGTCCCAATTAAACCATTAAGCCACCCACAAAGCAGTTATGACTCTTCAAATCATCTTTCAGCTATGAATAATTGCAGTCTTTTTCTGCAATGAATATTGTTGGATGCTTCTTGAGTATTTTTGTTTAATTTGTATAAAGATTGGGTTTAACTTCTGTCTTCAATTCCTCTGCCATGGTTTCGACTTTCGGCATAGCTTGAAATAAACTATTCATCAATCTTGCAATGCTCAGATTTCATATGTCCTAAAAGGGTTTAGCCATCAAGTTTGCTGACAATAATGAGTTTCAAGTAATCTTCATGGTTTATGGTCTTGTAATTTGCTGTTTTCTCTTTAACAATATCTGGCATCGGACCAATCAGTGTCCTCATATTTGGCTGTGAAATGCTGCATTTGAAAGATGTTCCTTTCTTGGGTTCACACTCTGTGCTCTATGTTCTTATATTCTCCATTGCTCATGATCTGCATTGTTAACAACAAAGGTGTTAATTTGTTGTGAAAATCAATGTTATTTTTTATTCAGTTTTGAATTAATCACCTCAATATGTCGCCAATGTTAACTATTAAGGCTTTAGGAATGGGTTCAATAGGAATCCATTTATCATTTTTCTTAATTTGTAGACCTTTGACATCATTCACTTGAATTAACAGTCAATCCTGTGGCATCAGAGGGGGGAGCTAGCCCCATAATTTTGTGCTGCTGCATGCAAGGTGGATAATAGTTCATTCTAACCCCCTGAATTCCCTCCTTGAACATGCTTGTGAGCTTCTCGGGTTCGAGTCCGAAGTTTAGTTCCATCAATCTTAAGAGGCAAATTGTGACTCTCCACAGCTCTGTTGAGTACTTGTCCAAAGTTGCTCTGATATGAAAGTGGCCATCAAATGATAGCATCTGGTGATATTTGTATTAGTTTATTGAGACTTTTGTGGTTAGTTTACCTGAAAGAAAGAAGTGGGAATGGATGGCCAGAATCTCAAATTCCTTTGGGGGATAGGTTGGGGAAGAATAAAGAGCATGTCACCCCAATCAAGCTTTTGATCTTCAGACACAACAAAGGCTTGGCCATAGCAATGTTGTTTGGTAGCTGAGAATAAGCCTTCTCTTCCTCCAATGGCAGCTTGAAGAAGTCCTTTGTATTAGTCTTCATTTGCTCAATTAGCTCTTCTAGTACTCCATGGTTTATCAACTTGATCACAATCACAATTATTCATACTGTGATGCCCCCAAATTTTTCTTAAAATAACATAAGAATCGAGGCGTCAGGATGATAACAAGACATGTCACACATCCCAACGACGAGTGTCAAACGTGTGTGCACACGTGACATACAAATATAAAAGCAGTGGATAAATTAAGTCATTAGCTAAGTACCAGAATTTTTTAGATTATTTTACAAACTAATTTAATATAAATTCTCCAACAGGAAATTTAATATAGTCATCTGAAAGATAAATCATAAAAATACATATTTATAAAAAGGAAAAAATAATTTTTCAAGATAACAATTTTATAATAAGAATACTTCAATAGTGGAGTCGCTTCCTCAGGCTCAGCCTCCACAAAACTCTGCATCCAAAAAACTACGACGCCAAACATGGCATCGCAGATAAGTACAACCCAAACAAATAAAAACACAGAAATACATTCATGCAATAACACTACGCATGAACAGGACACCGTATGCATGAAACTTAAAATCATCTTTTTCAAAATAAATAAAATAATCACACACACCAAAATCCTATTTTGGCCCCAAAATAAAGCTCTAATAAAATCATTCATCATTTTTCTAGAAAATTGTTCACGTAAAACCAATAATTAAAATCTGCCACTTTCCAAAAAAATGGCCTAAACATCCATTTTATAAACCGTATGCACCATGATCTTCCCTAGGGACCATCTGCACACCCTGGCTTTCATCATCACACCGAAAGTAACGACTACGCATGTGACTTCGGAACGGGCGATGCCTAGCTAACCGCGCCCAGCACGTACCATGACCAGGCATTCCCAAGCTCCCACTAGCAGAGGAGCTACGAAGTCAGTACGAGAGCGTTACCATCCCGTCCGATCCCGTCGTTACCCGGCGACGACCCAGGGGACGTCACTCAGTATATTCTGCTCCTGAGTGACTAAAGGAGCTCCATCGAGATAATGCTCCATTTCGACTTGGGGTCGTGATGCACACGCACCCAAAAACCATAAACACAATAAAAATCCAGTTTCCATTTCCAACACATGAATGCACGTAAATACACAATGCATACGATCATGCACCAAATAGCCAACAATTAATAAATTCCAACAATGACCAAACACAATATTTGTTGATACCAAAAATATATTTAAATTTTAAAGTTTATTCAGAAAATACTTACAGCGGGTAAAAACGTTAATTCTTGAGCAAACACTAATCCGCAGCGTTCATAGCGGTCATTTGTATGTTAGGCTAAAGTGCTCAGTTTGACACTAAAATTTAGGGAAAACTCTTTGGAAGGTGGGGAATCTCATGGAGGTGGTGGTGTGGCGGCATAATTACCGGAAGGTGGCGGATCGGGCTCAAAATGGGTGGAAACCCATTTTCGAGTTGGGGGTTGTACCAGGAAGGTGGGGCCGTATATGGGGAAGCTGAGTTAGGGGGGTGGTCGGCTGAGGAAGGGGAGTGTTTTGGCAGCGGTGGTGAGACCTACGGTGGCCGAATGGCGGTGTGGCGAAAATGAATTCATTTAAAAACTCATTTTGGGTGAAGGGGCAAACGGCGGAACTGGGTGATTTTAGGTGGTGGGTTATATTCGCCGGAGTGAGTAGAGGCTGTTGGTAGGTCACTAGTGCCAAGAGGTGGCCAGCAGTGGCCAAAAAATGCAAAAGAAGCTAAAATACCCATTTTGGGTTTAAGACTCACGCACCGGCTAGGGGCCGCCGTGAGGTACAACTCCGGTGAGGTTGTGCTCGCTAGGGCTGAGAACCGACTAAGTCGGAGTCGAAAATGGAATCCTCTGACTCCGACTCCGACTTTGTCGGAAATGAAATCCGACCTCCAACTCCGACTCCGACTTCTATACACTCCGATCTGACTCCGACTCATTTTTTGTCGGAGCACGGTCGGAACGGAGTCAGAATTGGACTTTTTTGTTGGACTTTTGTATTGGATTTTTTTTAACCCATTTGACATTTCAATTTTACAATTTCAAACTATAATAAATTGAAGTTGGGCTTCAATATCATTACATAACGAAATACAAAGCCAAAAGTTCAAAATTACAAATTCCAACCAATTAAAATTACAAAACCAAAATCAAATGTCAATAATAAAATAAAATCATTCTTACAAATTAACAATACAATATACATAATCAAAACCAAATATTGGGAATTACAAAATAAAAGTATTATTACAAATTAACTAAATACATAACTTGATGGTAGTAACCTTACTATTTTTTCATTTCAACAAAAAATAAAAGCAAACAATAGCCATTCTATCATCTATCATAGTTAATCATTGAACCCATATTTCATCATCCTGGATATGCAAACAACACCCATCACGTACCATCATTGAATCTATATTCTGTCACCTATCATATCATATGGATGATTCATCCACATTCCACAATCATCCACATTCCACAATTTATCTTCCCAAATTTCAAATTATCATCCAACAATAAAGATAAGCAATAGAAAACAAACAAATAATAGTTTCCACATTTCAACAAAATAACTAATACAAATTATAAATTACATGTCATTTCAAATTTCCCACTTGTACGGCTATGCCTGAAGAACAAAAAAATAAAATTAGTAAGGAAGTAAGATACCACATAAATTTCTACAAATAAGAAAATAAAATTAAACAAATAAAAAAGTACACAAATTCAACAATAACAAAACACCTCAAACCTCAATCATCTTCATTCTTCATGTAGTAAGTTCGCCATATTAGTAACCAATTCTACATTAACATATTAAAATATAAGCTATTAGTATTAAAAAAAAAAAGACAAATCAAGTTATGTAACATATTTAATTAAATTTGAAATATGTTACCCGAGTCTAATTTATAACTCTCTGCATCATCAATTAAAGTGAAATGATCTTGACTCAAGCATATGTGAGTAGATTTCAACCAGTTTTGCGTACACACAAGGGCCTCCACAGTTCTAGGAGCCAAAGAACTTCAGAATGGATCCAAAATACGACCTCTCGTGCTAAATGCAGACTCCGAAGCAACAATGGTAATTGGAATGGCCAAGATTTCTCTCGCCATCATTGAAAGAATTGGATATTTGGTAGAGTTGACCCTTCACCAAATTAAAATATCAAAACTCTGTGAGGGGATTTCAACAGCTTCTAACAAATACCATTCTAAGTCCGACTTAGTATCCAACATACTTGAACTCTTGTCTTTATGGAGATCCATGTAAATGTCGTTATCAATAACGCTATTGCTATCCCTTTTTAAGATACTAGTATCATGAGCACTAGAAGTATCATTTCTAGGACCACTGATGCTAGTGTATTCACCATTGAACTCTGCATATTGTTCATATAGTCAGGTAAAATCATCCTTAAGGATTTCAACAAATTCCTCACATTTATCCTCACCCAATGCTTTTTTGAACCAATATTCTTGAGCTTCCAATTTGCACCTTGAATCAAGAATCACAGCAATAAACAATAACCTGTTTATTTTTTTAATATTACTCCAGTATTTATCATATTTTTCTTTCATTCTCAAGGCCATTGAACTGAAGCGTCGATTGTTACTCTCGCAAAAACCCATCAAGTTCTTATGAATGCCAGCAAGCTATTTAAAAAACAGATTCGAAGTGACATATAATGTACCAAAAAGACGCATTGTGACATTATAAAATACTCCCAAGAACTTCGTAAAGTTCTCTATTGCCTCCCAATCATCATGCATGGGAGCTCCCAATCCTTTTCTCCCATGCCCATCTTCAGACAAATAAATCCGTGAGTATGGGTCATCATCAAGCAAAAGTTGTAGGGCTTTATTATACTTGTTAGCCACATCCAACATAAGAAAAGTTGAGTTCCATCTAGTGGGTACGTCAAGATATAAGAAACTATGACATGGAACTTTTGACCTTTCAATACAAGTCTTGAAAGTGGCAAATCTTTGAGGAGAAGACTTCACATACCTAATCAAATTACGGATCTTGCTGATTGACTCATCAACTTCGCTTAAACCTTCTTAGACAATAAGGTTTAAAATATGCGCAGTACACCTCATGTGGATATACGCATGATCCTCAACACACTCCAATCTTCCAACTTCAACTGTTTTCAACCAATCAATAGCGGAATCATTAGTGGAAGCATTGTCTACAGTTATTGCAAGCAATTTGTCAATCCCCCAATCAGCTTATACACTCCTCTAATGCCCTATTAATTGTTGACCCTTTGTGATCACCAATACGAGAAAATGAAATTATCCGCTTATGCAACTTCCAACTACTATCAATAAAATGAGCCGTAACACACATGTAATTGATGTTTTGGATAGACGCCCAAGTGTCAATGGTCAAGTTCACTCTTTGCTTAGTAGTTAAAAACATTTTCTTCAAACTATCATTTTCTCTCAAGAACAGTCTCATGTAATCCCTTATTACCGTAAAATGAGAAGGAATAGGAAATCTAGGATCAAGAGATTTAACAAATTCTCGAAACCCTTCACCTTCCATAACTGAAAAAGGCAACTCATCAATAATCACCTTCCTAGTTAGGGCAGCCCTAATTTTTTTCTCATTGTACTTGGTCATCCCTAATTTCATTTCCCCTTCCCCTCCATCAGTTCTTGCCTCTGGGATCAAGAATTGTTGATTTTTGTATTTCTTAAGTCCTTTAGGGCAAAGATCAACGTGAGTTTTTAATGCTGAAGTACCCTGCCTCTTAGGATGACATTTAAATTGTTTCCCACAATGGTTACAAGTGCATGTGGGTTCATCAGGATCACAATCCGTATCTTTTGTGAAGTTGTCCCAAACAATAGATATACTTTTGGGGAAATTTCTTTGACGAGTAGAGCAAGTTGTTTTAGAAGTGGGCTGAGTGGCCGTCGCAGAGTCTAATTGTTCATTAGATTCTGCGATCATGGGAGATAGAGGTTCTTCTATAGGGGGAGGTAGTGGTCCTGCTGAACATGATGCAGAGGTGGATGTAGGAGTGCTTCCAAAGCCTTGAATATTCATTATTTAAAACTTCAAAAAAAAAAACAAGAAATAGAGGAAATATAAATATCTGATATCATAATGTTAAATATAAAGTATATTTCATTACAAATATAGATTTTTTTAATATATTTTTATGATGAGATTTACTGATCATGAATCATGATTTACAAAATCCCTCCTCCCCCCTTGACCTTAAAGACAAAGACTAGAAGTACTTGGTGTATAGTCTTCCATTATGTTCATAATTTTTTATAACAAAATAAAAAACACAAATAGTAATATCTGTCTCTGTTTTTTTTTTTAAGAAAACTTGTATTAAAAAATAAGTCATTAAATTAAATTTTGTGAATCTAGGATTTGTTCTTCATTTGCATGTGGAAATGAAATTTTGTGCATAGAGATCAGCTGATCGATCTTGTAAATCTTTGGATTGAAGCAACAAAGAATATCTTAACGTATGGGGAATCTGACTATGATCTTGATTATCAGGTTGCTTTGCTTGCTTGTTGGCTAACTCGGTTAAGCAAAGTTGGAAGTAATCATGGATTCCTACCTACACATTTTTAAAGTGAATAAAATTGCCAAGGCTTTCGGGCAAAAGCTCCATTTATGAAATATCCCAGAAAATTTCAGAGCATCATGATTGGGGTTGAAACCAACAGGTAGCATTAATTAATTAATTAATGAAGCATGATAGATGATAGTTGCAGTATTGATCAGAGGACCCATGATTGTGGAGATACACACATAAGGAGTCCCTGACTGATCAAATATTTATATAAAATGCAAAAATGACTACTGGTGAATAATAATAAACAATTACCCCCCCCAATCATGGAATAATTCAGGCCAAATGTAAAAATGAAGCAAAAATAGGAGAGATGAGGACGGTGCTTACAGGAATGTAGCTGGAAATAATAATTTTTTTTTTTTCAGATAAGTTTATAAACAGAAACGAGTTACAAATACAACCTAGTTATCTTTTGCTCACTTATAAACATAAACGGATTAGTTTATACCATTTCCAATACTCAAGCCAAAATTGAAATCGAGACACCGAGACTGGGGACAGGGTATGAACATGAAAACCCACAGAAAATCAATACTCACACTAACATAGATTAGAACCGAAATCAATTAGACCAAACTCAATGCAGATCAATCGAAATCTAAAACCCACAATAAATTAGACCAAAGTCACAAATAACGGAATAAGCATGTGGGTTATACGAACTAACCTCTTTCGGTAAGCGGTATTGATCTGGAGGAGAGCAACAGTAGCTCCCGACAGCAAGTCTTGAACAGTTGAAGCAGGTGTGGGGGGAATGGGCTATCGTTGAAAACCTGAGGTGTGCAGGGGAGCTCTGAATCCATTGAAATGAAGAGAGCATGAGAAGGAGGGGAGGGGCGCGGGGGCAAATCAGTAGTGACGGTAGGTAATAGGATATATATATATATATATATGTATTTAATGTATACCGTTAGATCTAGGTTAAACCTAGATCTAACGGTATATATTAAATTTATAAATAAGTTTATAAATAAATTAAATAAAAATAGATAATTAAAAGTACAAATATAATATAATTAATTCAAAATAAATAGTAGAACTAATATTATTTTATTATAAAATTAAATAAGAAACTGAAAGTTTATTAAATATTTTTAAAAAAACAAATTATGTTAGTAAATGGAATTTAAAAATAATTATAAATAATTATAAATTTTTAAATAAAACAAATTCCTTAAACTTTATGCAATAGTATTATGATACATTATGATATTTTATTATTCATTAACTTATAATACATCACTACTTATATGTTAGTTTTTAAAAACACATTAGTGTTTATACATTAATATTGCTATTATAATATTATTAAGAAATTATTTTGAAAAAGCTTGTGTTTATAAAATTATACAATAGTAATTATCAACATTATGATATTTTATTATTTATTAACTTATAATACATCGCTACTTATATATTAGTCTTTAAAAACACATTGGTATTAATACATTAATATTACTATTAATGCACATTGGCTCATATATTGATATTTATACATTATCTAACATACTATTATTTCATTTAATTATCAATCTATGGTTGTAATAGTCTAGAATTTAAGATTAAGAATTTAGAATTTAAGGTTTGAACTTTGGTCTTAATAAATGTCTATTATATTATTAAGAAATTATTTTGAATAAGTTTATACTTATAAAATTATACAATAGTAATTATCAACATTACGATATTTTATTATTTCTTAACATATAATACTTCACTACTTATATGTTAGTCTTTAAAAATACATTGGTATTAATACATTAATATTATTATTAACGTACATTGACTCATACATTGATATTTATACATTATCCAACATACTATTATTTATTTTAATTATCAATTCATGGTTGTAATAGTCTAGGATTTAAGATTGAGGATTTAGAATTTAAGGTTTGAATTTTGGTCTTAATAAATGTCTATTATATTATTAAAAAATTATTTTGAAGAAGTTTATACTTATAAAATTATACAATAGTAATTATCAACATTACGATATTTTATTATTTATTAACATATAATACTTCACTACTTATATGTTAGTCTTTAAAAATACATTGGTATTAATACATTAATATTATTATTAATGTACTTTGGCTCATACATTGATATTTAGACATTATCCAACATAATATTATTTCATTTAATTATCAATTTATGGTTGTAATAGTCTAGGATTTAAGATTGAGGATTTAGAATTTAAGGTTTGAATTTTGGTCTTAATAAATGTCTATTATATTATTAAGAAATTATTTTGAATAAGCTTGTGTTTATAAAATTATACAATAGTAATTATCAACATTATGATATTTTATTATTTATTAACTTATAATACATCACTACTTATATGTTAATATTTAAAAACACATTGGTATTAATACATTAATATTATTATTAATGTGCATTGGCTCATATATTGATATTTATACATTATCTAACATACTATTATTTCATTTAATTATCAATTTATGGTTGTAATAGTCTAGGATTTAAGATTGAGGATTTAGAATTTAAGGTTTGAATTTTGGTATTAATAAATGTCTATTATATTATTAAGAAATTATTTTGAATAAGCTTGTGTTTATAAAATTATACAATAGTAATTACCAACATTATGATATTTTATTATTTATTAACTTGTAATACATCACTACTTATATGTTAATCTTTAAAAATACATTAGTATTAATACATTAATATTACTATTAATGAACATTGGCTCATACATTGATATTTATACATTATCCAACATACTATTATTTCATTTAATTATCATGAACGGTTTAAAATTTAAGGTTTGAACTTTAGTCTTAATAAATGTCTATTATATTATTAAGAAATTATTTTGAATAAGTTTATGCTTATAAAATTATATAATAGTAATTATCAACATTACGATATTTTATTATTTATTAATATATAATACTTCACTACTTATATGTTAGTCTTTAAAAATACATTGGTATTAATACATTAATGTTATTATTAATGTACTTTGGCTCATACATTGATATTTAGACATTATCCAACATACTATTATTTCATTTAATTATCAATTTATGGTTGTAATAGTCTAGGATTTAAGATTGAGGATTTAGAATTTAAGGTTTGAATTTTGGTCTTAATAAATGTCTATTATATTATTAAGAAATTATTTTGAATAAGCTTGTGTTTATAAAATTATACAATAGTAATTATCAACATTATGATATTTTATTATTTATTAACTTATAATACATCACTACTTATATGTTAATCTTTAAAAATACATTAGTATTAATACATTAATATTACTATTAATGAACATTGGCTCATACATTGATATTTATACATTATCCAACATACTATTATTTCATTTAATTATCAATCTATGGTTGTAATAGTCTAGAATTTAAGATTAAGGGTTTATAATTTAAGGTTTGAACTTTGGTCTTATTAAATGTCTATTATATTATTAAAAAATTATTTTGAAGAAGTTTATACTTATAAAATTATACAATAGTAATTATCAACATTACGATATTTTATTATTTATTAACATATAATACTTCACTACTTATATGTTAGTCTTTAAAAATACATTGGTATTAATACATTAATATTATTATTAATGTACTTTGGCTCATACATTGATATTTAGACATTATCCAACATACTATTATTTCATTTAATTATCAATTTATGGTTGTAATAGTCTAGGATTTAAGATTGAGGATTTAGAATTTAAGGTTTGAATTTTGGTCTTAATAAATGTCTATTATATTATTAAGAAATTATTTTGAATAAGCTTGTGTTTATAAAATTATACAATAGTAATTATCAACATTATGATATTTTATTATTTATTAACTTATAATACATCACTACTTATATGTTAATCTTTAAAAACACATTGGTATTAATACATTAATATTATTATTAATGTACATTGGCTCATATATTGATATTTATACATTATCTAACATACTATTATTTCATTTAATTATCATGAAGGGTTTAAAATTTAAGGTTTGAACTTTAGTCTTAATAAATGTCTATTATATTATTAAGAAATTATTTTGAATAAGTTTATGCTTATAAAATTATATAATAGTAATTATCAACATTAGGATATTTTATTATTTATTAATTTATAATACTTCACTACTTAT
Organism: Platycarya strobilacea; assembly: GCA_036898215.1. Lineage (NCBI taxonomy): Eukaryota > Viridiplantae > Streptophyta > Magnoliopsida > Fagales > Juglandaceae > Platycarya > Platycarya strobilacea. Next base: position 29,102,202 of record CM072549.1, on the reverse strand, counting down.
ATGTTAGTCTTTAATTTTGTATATATTAATATTACAAATTATTACATTAGTAATTCTTAATATATTAGTGTTTATAATTATATATGTCTATTATATTATGAGTAAATTATTTGGAAATAATAATTAATTTAATTATCTATTTATAATAGTTATATATGAAAAATAGATATATAATTTTTTTACAAATTATATGCAAAATGTCGGAGTAGGAGTCGGATATATAATCGGAATCGGAGTCGGAATTGTAGTCGGAGTCGGAGTCGGTATGTCGGATCGGGTCCGACTCCGATTAAAGTTGGAGTTTTTTCTCCGACTCCGACTCCGATTTGTGGAAGTCGGAGCGGAGTCGGGACAGAGTCGGAGTTGGAGTCGGAATCGGAGTCGGAGTTGGATTTTCGGATTTTTGCTCAGCCCTAGTGCTCTCCGGCAACAGGGGTGAGGTTGGGTTGGGCAGTGTCGCTGGAGGGTGGCCGACGGCTGTGCTGGGGGAGGAAGCAGAAACGGACGGAAGTAAGGAAGCAGGGGAGGGGTGTCGCGCGCGGGTCTTGGGGGAAAAAGGCAGGAGAAGAAAAAGGAAAGAAAAGAAAGGAAAAGAAGAAAAAGAAAAGAAAAGAAAAGAAAAGAAAAGAAAAGGAAAAGAGAAAAAGAAAAATAAGAAAATAGGACTACTAGAAAAAACACAATAAATTAAATAAAAGCCGATTGAAAATACTAACATTTAATATCAATAAAATAAAATATTTAAAACCCAATAATAAACCAATTTAATTTAAAGAACAATTTAATTATAGAATACTAATTATTGTTAAGAAGACACATCAAATAAAATTACATAATAAAATAAATGAATTTAATTCTAATTATTAATATAATTACCTCAAATTAAAATTAATAAGAAAATCAATGTAACTCAATATTTAATTATAAAAACAACATAAACTAATATTAACTAATCAATAGATCAAATAAATATATTAAACAAATAAAACACGACTAATAATATTATTAAAATGAATTAAAATAATTAATACTGAGAATAAAATAATATGTAAAAATACACGTAAATCTAGGATTTCACACATACTAGATTTAATCCTTATGGAAGAACCATCTTACATAATTCATATTTAGTTTTCAATATGGAGATATTTTGACTGCAAAAAAATTATACAAAAATAATTTTATTAATTAACGTGGTTTGATATGGCTCATCATATTGTTAAGTTATTTTTATTGTAAAGTAGATAGTAGATCTAATGGCATGCCAGTTTGCGAGATTACCTTTTTTTTTGTGTGGATATAACACTCATTTATGAACAATAACTAATAGCATATAGGTTCATGTGATCTCCTTTTATAGGTATGTGCACATTACTAAAGATATATTCAAAAGTCAAGTAAAATAACATTATTTAACCTATTCAGAATTGATGGTCAAATTAATATAACCAACAATATTCCACTAATTCATCACAATGCACAAGTGGATATTGATTGTTATAAAGCCTATATGATATAGATCGGGAATGGCCATACATTAGCCTTTTAGAGCTTTGTTGTCTCACCTCTAATTGTTAAATTAATGGTGATTTAATGTAATTAACAAAATCAGCCAAAATAATCTAGCGGAAGAGTTGAAAGGATAAGTACTAAGTAAAGTTGGCAAATAAAATCTTGGGGGGCCAAATAAACTTATTTCTATGTGGTTCCTCCCCTGGAGGCATACAAAGTCATCTAACTTACATTCGTATTAGGACGATGAGAGGCGCTTAGAGCCGGACGAGTGTAAAACCTGGTTTTACAACCGCCAATGATATAGTGCCACGTAGGCGGTTTATGGAGAAAAGATATACGCCCTACTCCTCTGAATCCAAGTCTGAAACCAGATGTAAAATCCTATTTTCCCTCTCGTTCCCGTGGGCGTGCGATGTCCCTCTCATCTCTCATGATTCTCTATTGCAGCTAACTCAACCGGACGGAACCCCCACCTGAATCCGGCCTCTAGTTCGATGGCCCCCCACCTGCAGTCCGACGGTCCTCCCACCTGTAGTCTGACAGCCAACTTGACGGAACACTAATCTAGCTCCACGACGGTAACTCAAAATCTAATCCCATTTTTGTTTCGAAAAAGTTGATTTGTGATGCTTATTGTGTGATTCTTGATTTTCTTTGAGTTTCTCGGTAGAAAAACAGAGTCCTAACCCGAAATCACTAGAAATAAGCAAAATTCTAGATTTCCCCTTTTCATTTTTTTTGATTTTCTCGATAGACAAACAGAACCCAAGCTTTAAATTTTAAAAAATTTATCTTCACCATTAGTTTTGTTGATGCTACTTGAGTGCCATTTTCTTTGTTTGTCTTGGTAGACAAACAGAAATCCAGTGAGGGGAGCTACTAGAAATCCCAATAATTTGGCCACTGAAGCTTGCTGTACACGTTTGATATTATATTGATGCTACTTGACTGTCACCAATTTATTTGTGAAGACCAGAACCTTATCAAATATTGTCTTGCCCCTGCAATGCATATATCCGAGACGAGAATTTAAAATGGTTTAATTGGCTCCATTTTGTATTTTAATAATATACTTGGTTTTATCTATCATGCCACATTTTTTTTTTATCAGCAATGGAAAGTAGCCAAGATACCATATCTAGCAAACAGTCAATGGGGGTGGGAGATGATGTGAACTCGGGATGAAGACCACTATGTTGTTGTGGCATTCCCTCCAAAATGCATATGTTGGCAACCCAAAAAGTATTGGTCGACGGTTCTTCAATTGTCCGAAATACGAGGAAAAAAATCAATGTCGCTTTTTTTGATGGATTGATTTTGAAGTGGAACAACCAGATTGTTGTAAACGAACGTTGGAATTAGCAATCCAAAGAGCTGATCACATAGCAGCTGATCGTGCAAGAATGGAATACGTAAAATTCAGACAGATGAAGAATAAATACAAATGTTTGTTGACTGCATCTTGGATTGTATTTGTTACATTATTTGTTAGTTTTAAATTTAATGAGCCTTCATGCTTTGTAAATCGGGTAATGCTACAGTAAGATGTACTTGGTTGATTAGTTATAGGTTATTATCAAGTTATAAATATTAATATTTGTTAGTATATACGTCCTATGTTTGTTTATTTATTTTTTAAAAAAATAAATAGAGGGCAAGAGTACCACCAGACTTCAGGAGAAAATGAAAATCTAAAAAATTATTCCAAATGCAGCTTGAACAATTTAGCTTGAACCAGTAGCACCCATGCGTACCAAAAAAATCTGTCAGAGCATTATCTTGCCCATATACGAGTGAAATTGCAAAATCCAAATATGCCAAAATAGAAAGAATTTCCCAGCACCGCAGGGCATAATTGAACCGATATCACTACCATTTACTTAGTCATTCAATCATATTGGGTCCTTATGCATCAAAGAGCAAAATATTATACATCAACCTATAGTAAAAATATGCTTAAATATTAACCATCTTGTTCCAAAATATGCTAAAATATTTATACATCAAGCATTTGATTCATTACAAGATCAGTCTCGAGATTCATTACAGCCACCCAAAGTACGCTAAAATTTTTTTTCATCAACCATTTTATTTACCCATCCTGTTGCAGCAAGTGCCAAAATGTATCAGCCATGGCTACAAAAAATAAGTGCAGCTTCTATACTGTCAAGTAACCGTTTCAGCCATGGCTACAAAAAATGATGCCTAACTATATTGTCAAGTCACTGTTTCAGCAATTGCTACAAAAAAAACTTGTCCTAACTAAAGTTAGTTGCCCAGTAACTAATGGTCATCTGGAAATTGAAAATTCATCCATGCTCTATACTCTTCATTTTCATCCATTTGTGAGAATTGCATATCCCTACAAAAAAAAAAAAATTTAAAATTTACATACTAGTGACAATAAGTGCAGTTTATCAAGCATCCAAACAATTAAAAAAAAGATGACATGTTAGAGCTCATACATGTCAAATGGGGTTGACACATCAGCTGGGTTTGGAGGTATTGTATTTGAACTTGATTCGCCCATACTCCTATAAAAAAATATTTAATCAAGTTAAAAGACAATACAATTAACATATGACCATAATGCTACAAAATATTCAAAATAAGTGCAATTACCTATGTGTTGGACACTTGGTTCTCACATGCCCTTCTTGTTTATAAATGGTACATTGTCGCTTCTTCGCAGGTGCATTTTCCTTAGGGTTCATATGCCGTAATGACTTGGGCCTTCCTTTAGATACAATTATTGGAGGATCTTGCAATGAGAAGTTGGAGACTATTGGGCTTTGGCCAGGACCTTCTTCTGGGCTACCACCATCCTCCTCATCCTGCTCATCATTCATTAGAGCCAGCTCCTTCTGAATAGTCTCTATTCCCTTACAAGCATGCTCATATTTCTTTAAAGATAATGATCCAATCTCGGCAACTATATAAAAATGTCTCATCAAACAATGTTTCAACACATATGCAGTTGGGACAGTCTCGGTCTCCAATGGCCCCAGCTGTACACATATTCCATGCACCTCGCGACTCTTTGCATTTATCGTCCACCTCTCTAACACATACGTTTGCATGATAAGATCCAAAATATTTTGTTTGGCCAAAACCTATAGGATGTGCTGGCATAGGAAACCAATTAATTTAAACTTGCAACAAGTATAAGAAACAACATTTTTCTCCACTCCCAGTGATACCTCTCATGTCGACTTCTCATACCCATCTTTGTGCACCAAATATATTTTATGTCCATCTTCATCACGTATCTTGTGCGTCTTGTACTCTTGACTACATTATAACTCTCCTTGGAAGAACAAGAATGGTTTTAATGTGTACAACTTGGCCACTTTCCCTTCAATATTATAAGAAGTCTTCATAATTGGGGTGGATGTTTTACTCCTCACATCTTGCTCTTTCTCACTTAAATAACGAGTATTCAAAATTTTATCATACTGATTGACAAAGTCACTTACCTTCGTACTTGATCGAACAGTCTTTAAAAAACTTATTCATACTCTTACTCCGTTGAGTTGTGGACATTCCAATGCAAAATATGGAACTAAGATAAGCAGGCACTCACTTTTCTCTCTTGCCATAAATAGTTTGCAGCCAACTATTTTCTCCCAAATTGTAATTCAAACACATCTTAGCCCACTCCAACTCAAACTCTTTAATGTTTAGTGTCTTGTGAATGTACTGGTTAAAATCGAATTTAAATTGTGTATATCTATTATAAACATGAGATAAATGTTTTGACACTTTTTGTAGAATATGCCATAAGCACAACTTGTGAGTAGCATTGGGCAATACCTTCGCAATGGCCTTAGCCATCGGCTTGTCATCATCCATGATTATAACTAACTGTAAGACTCAGCTGTCTGATTTATTAGTAATGCGTATCCAAACATCAAAGACTGATGATGATGGTTAACCCCAGTGAATGGAACAAATGACATTCTATAGCAATTGGTTAGGTAAGTAGCATCAAAAGTAACCACATCACCAAAATATTGATATGTGAGTCTTGATCTCGCATCTACCCAGAAGCAATTCCCCATCGACCCATCTGCATCAACCTGGATCAAAAATACAAAGCTAGGGTCATTATGTTTGCACTCCATAAAGTATTCATATAATTTTTGTGCATCTCCATCATCAAGAATTTGCTTCCTCCGCTTGCCTAGATAATTCTGAACACCCTTAGAGCACTAGCAATAGATCCGTCAATTTTTTTCTTCAAAGAGTACAAGTTGAACATATATCAAAAAATTTTCCTCACATTTGATCAAATGTGAGGAAAAGAAAGTGGAGATAAGAGAATAAAAGTACTTTTTATTTAACTTTTAATAAGTGATCCATCAAAAGTGTACTTATACTTTTTGAAGAAATTTTTTGATGAATTCATTACTAGTGCTCTTAGAAATGAATCCAATATTATATTTACCACCTAACTCCTTACCTATCACAGACATTATTTTCCGTATTGGTATCCCCGAGTCATTTAGAGTCACATCTATATGCCCACACAGCAAAGTTGTACTCTTAGGTGACAAAAACATATGATTATGTTGGCCTTCAAACTTCGACACAATTTATTTGTCTCCGTTCTTAATTGTCATCATGGCCTTACACCCATACTTTGTTTCCGGAGCCTCGGGTCTAGCTCTCTCTTTAAGTTTAGAATTATATCGACGGAACCCTTTTTTCGAACAAACATACTCTACACCGATCAATGACTTGTCTATGGCTGACCTCCGACTGTGATTTGTTCGGATGCTAAACCCAATCCACCTAGAGAAGGCTCTATAATAACTCATTGCATCCTCTACATCGTCAAATTCTTGCCACATATGGCTCCACGGCTGAAGATGACACTGTATGGCCTTCATTGGGCATGTTCTGGTCTTCTTCAACATGTTCATCCTCTTCAATTGTCTCAATATCATCAGCACTACAATCACTGTCTAATATTTCAACATTATCTCTTGACATACTCATAATTTACTCAATCTGATATATCCACCCAAACATTACACCCAAATATTCATTTTTTTTTTATGCCAAATTAGAAACAAGAGAACAAACTTTCACTCGAATAAATACCAAACAACATAACTATGTTAAATAGAGCACCATAACTATGTTCAAAAGGGTACAATTTTTTTAAAAGGACTGGAATTTTCATTCAATTCATGTCTCAATTTTGTTCTGTTGATCATGCTTTTCTGTCATTAAAACAAACTATGGCTATTCAATTAATCAGATTAACCAGCGTGTCTACCCAACTACAATGGCTTATCCAAATTCCCCTTTTTCTTAAGCCTTGCAAAGACAAATTCCAATAGAAAATCTAAGATAAATTTCTGTTTGTCTACCAAGAAAACCACAGAAAATGAAAATGGGGCAAATATAGGGTTTTGCTTATTTTAGTGATTTTGGGCTAGGACTTTGTTTGTCTACCGAGAAACTCAAAGAAAATCAAGAATCACACAATAAGCATCACAAATCAATGTTTTTAAACCAAAAATGGGGTTAGATTTTGAGTTACCGTCGTGGAGCTAGGTTAGGGTTCCGTCAAGTTGGCCGTCGGATTGCAGGTGGGGGGGCCGTCGAACTGGAGGCCGGTTTCAAGTGTGGGTTCCGTTCGTTTGAGTTAGCTGCGAGAGAGAATCGAGAAAGATGAGAGGGCCATCGTACGCCCACAAGAATGAGAGAGGAGAGGATTTTATAGCTGGTTTTAGACTTGGATTCGGTGGAGTAGTGCGTATGTTTTTCTCCAAAAACGGCCTACGTGGCATTATATCATTAGTGGGTGTAAACCTTGCTTTTACACCCACCTGGCTACAAGCTTTTTCCTATGAGAATATCAGATATTCGTATGAAAATATCTATTGTATTCATTCATAAAAGTATAAATAATATTACTAAGAAGGAAAAAAAATAAAAAATAAAAACTACAACATACACATATTTTTATGATAATGCTAGATACACTTTAGATTTTTCAAGTCATTTACATTCTCTTTTGAAAAAAATAAGATCCATTATAAAACTAAGATTCACTATAAAAAGTCATATAAAACTTATTTCGGTTCACTCTTGTTCGACTTCCAGCTCGAACGAAACGTAAATCCTAATAGTTACTCGAGCAAGTTTTAACTCCGTTTGAGTGAACTGTCATTTTTCTAGGATTGTGGGTCATTTATTATAAGCATATCTTATATTGATGTAAAGTGATGAGAAACATTTTTAAGAGTAGCCAAATACTTGATGGAGAGAGGATCTTCTTATAAACAGTCTCGAGAGCTCATTGGATGTATTGAACTTTGAGATTGTGAGGATTTTGTAATTGATTTCTTGTATTCCATTTTTATTGATAGTAAATTCATTCCGACTGACCTCAATAATGGATCTAAGCTCATATTGAATCAAATCACTTAAATCATGATATACGGTGTGTGATTGTTGTTTTTTATCCTTTTTTCGTTACAATATTTCGAATTCGCCATTCGTTATAGGCTTATTCCTAACGTAAACAGTGTAAAGCAAGAAACACAAAAATATATATATTTATATTTATATTTATATATACACCTGAAAGAAGCCCCAGTCCCGGCAAGCCAAGTGAGGTTTTTCCAGTCCATCTTCTGGGCTTGTAAATTGATGATGCATAAGCTTGGCCAGATCGATAACTGGAATATGGAGTTTCTCTTCAATTGAACACTCCTCAAACTCCATCTCAGGCCAGAGGTCCTGAGTAGAATCTCCAGCAAGTTGTTGGAAGCAAGAGCTTGCACATTATCAAAAGGCAGAGACCCACCATACTCCTCTCCCAACCACCTCGCTATTCATCTCCATCTTAATTTACGATGATAATATTGATGATCTGCTTGAGCAGAGGGAGAGGAAGATATAATATATATATAGCTAATATTTGTTTTAAAAATTGTATAAAAATAACAAGATGACGCAATTGACGAGTTGTTGGGTTTTGTCTACGTTCGGTGTCCGGCTGCTTAACCATAAATCATCACTTCTCTAGAAGAAAATAATCACTTCTCTGAAACTAATGAAAAAAATTTAGATTTAGTTATTTAGATTATATTTTTAACTTTTTTTTATGTGTGGATCAGACTCTCTTAAAAAATTGATCCAATACATAAAATATTTCATTAATAAAGTCTAGAATTGGAGTTCAAATATAAGATTTTTGATCTGATATTACTTTAAATCACAGTTTCTTTTAAAAATTTAAATGAAGGAAAACAAATTAGATTAAATTATTTATATTATATATTTAACCAAGTTGCTTAGAAATAGTCTGTATGGAGTACCCAAGAGTAGAAAAAAGAGATGCTCGGCCGGCTATTTCTTCTCACAAATTGTATAACATACGACTACACAGAAGAAGCCATAAACACAAATTATTCTGATGTGGCATAAATAATTAAAAAATTATTTATTATGTTTCACTCATTTGCAAATTATTTGATATCATATCAAGAGATATTGAGGTGATAATGATTAACAAGATAATGAAAATAATTTCCATTAAATCTATGCAATTATGTGCTAGATATATATACATAGTTCATAAACCTGTAATTTGGAAGAAATGAGTACTATTGCTTTTGTTGATTCAAATCGTCCAAATTTAATTGAGTAGGTAAAACACTTTAGTATGTCCTATCTTTTTCTGTCTAATCTTTATTTTTTCCTATATATATATTTGTATGTCCTATCTTCATTTTTATGTTTATCTGTGTTTTTTCCATATATTCATTTTTTTTTCTCAGATCTCGATTTTTCCGTCAGATATATATTTTCAAGCATTATTTTCATTTTTCCTTGCGGTCCCTTTGTCATTTTGTCTACCTTCATTTTTATGTCCTCCTCATTCTTCCATCGCATCTTCATTTTTCCACTCCTATCTTCATTTTTCCACCATGTTACATGTTTTCATCATATCTACAACCACAAAGTGTTCACCTCCCTTGCCTGACAACCATGCGTTTGAAAGTAATCAAGCACAAGGTGAGCAAGTGCTTGATTACTTCTTTACCAAAAGTCATAACTACTAACATAATGAGTACAAAAAGCATTTTTCTCCTCTTGTTGTGCTCTTGGTTAGTGTAGGGGTTCCCTTTCCTGCCTTCGTATAGGGCATTTTCTCAGCACTTTTTCTTTCCTTTGGGGAAGGTTTTTTTCTCTCTTTCGTTAGGGGTGGATAGGCTCATGGCAGAAGATCTCAACAAACTCTATGAACGGTTGGCTCTCATGGAAGAAGAAAGTAAAGTAGTGGCTATAGAGAAGGTTATGTTGAAATAGGTCATCACTAAAGGGGAGTAATGTCTCATCATTAAGCTATTCACTGAGAGATATTTAAATAGAGGGGCATTTCAACAAACAATGAGATGTATATGGCGACCCTCATAGGAAATCAAATCTCATAACCTAAATGTCAAATTGATATTGGTTGAATTTGCTGCTAAGAAAAATAAGGACCGTGTGATGAGAGATGGGCCCCTAGACTTTTGACAAACAATTGGTCCTCATTCGAGAATTCAATGGCCAATTGTAGATGCAAGATATTAACATGTTTGAGGCTGATTTCTGGGTTTGCACCCATGGTCTTCCCCTAATGGCATGCAACAAATATGTAGGACAACTTGCTGGTAAATCACTTGGTCAGCTCATTAAAATGGATTAGGAGGATGACTTAGCATGGGGTGAATATTTAGGGTCCATGTTCATCTAGATATCATGAAACCTCTACTAATCTGTAAGCAAGTATCCATAGATGCTGATCAAGCTTATTGGGCTTTACCTACAAGAGACTTTCGGACTTCCGTTATCATTGTGGCCTTCTGGATTATGGGCATTGGGATTGTGAGAGTTTCCAACAACTTAAGCTAACTGCGGCAACGGCGGAGTTCCCTTATGGGCTATGGCTAAGGGGGCGAAAGGAAGACAAAGGGGTAACCACTACCAAAATTTCTGCAACTGATCCACTGTCTAATTTAGAACAATTGGCTTCAAGATTAATTCACACGTCCTCCTCACTAATTATTGATGCTATCCTCTTGCAATTAATTTCTTCACTTTTGGAAACATTACGGACAAGTGTTTCTTGCCAACACGACATGACAAGGGCAGTTACAAAATAGGGGGAGCAATGGCCATACTCTAATGATGTCGTTTTTATTGAAGTTGGTTTTGTTTTAAATTTTGTCATGGGCCACAGAAGGGAAATGGTAATGGGGCCAAAAGGGGCCATCCCCGATTGAAGCCTAAGACCAATATTCCAAAAATAGCAACTTCAATTGCATCAGTTGCTTCCCAGAAAAGAAAGGAAGCATGTGTTGTTGCGAAAGCTAATTCTAGAGCTTTGAAGAAACTCTCTCTACGCTTACCTGTGGGTTTGGGTATTGAGAAGAATGATCTTGAATTGGCGGAGGTTGCGGAGCAATCTCACCGAGAACCATGAAGTTCCTCAGTTGGAACCCTTGCAAGCTTAGGAACCCACGACGAGTTCGGACCGTCTTTGATTTATTGAAGAGGGAAGATCTTGAAGTGGTCCTCTTGTAGCAGACTAAAGTGTCTGCTCAGACAATGTTTAGGTACAAATTTAAATTTGGTTATGGAAATTGTTTCTCGGTTGATAATAGGGATGGAAGTGGTGGCCTTTCACTTTTGTGGAAATCTGATGTTTGTTTATGGGATTTATTTTTATTATTGGTATATATGGAAACCCTGACACCACTGCTCGACATGCTACTTGGGACTTAAATCAAAGGCTAGCTACTTTTGTTGATAAGGCATGACTTTTTATGGGGATTTTAATGAAATACTGCTAAGAAAAAGGGAGGGGGGGAGGAGGCTTAGATTAGAGGCTCAGATGGCTTTGTTTCATACTGTTTAAAATTGATTGTGCTTTAAAGGATATTGGATTTAGAGGGCCTTAATTTACATGTGTAAATGATAATGAGCCAGAATAATTCAAACACAAAGATAAACGCAAAGTTGAGAGGATCTCTCCTAATGATACGCAATCTGTAAATTTAAATATTGAAAGTGATGTAGATAATAAATTTAATTCAAATTAAGTGAAAAGCATTGAGTAGTTATCCTTGTAATCAACTATGTTTATAAATAGAAAGCTACCTGCCTCTATACGACCATAGGAGAGCAACATATTTATCCAAACCTCTTGTTTCTAATTAAAGTTTTATGGTATCAAGAGCCATCAAAGACCATCATTTGTGATCCATGGCATTTGATTCATCAAGCTACTTTGTAACCCCACCCACCACACCCCAACCAGATAATACCTCCCGCCTGCCATCCCCTTCAAACCTCCATTAAACTCAATAATGACAACTATTTATTATGGAAGGCATAGATCATGCTGTATCTTCGTGGCTAGTAATGGTTCGGATATGTTGATGGTAGCGTCACATTTCCATCACCTTGCTTGCCCTTTGTTGGGGGTGTCTCCCTTCCCATCAACGTATACACTATGGTTTTAACAAGATCAGATCATCCTAAGTCTCTTGGTATCCTCTTTATCCCAAGGTGTTTTGACTCAAATTGTTGGCCTCAACATCTCGGCAAGTCTGGCTAGCCTTGGAGAGCATGTTTTCTGCGCACTCCCAAGCTTGGATCACACGAATCTAGTTCAAGCTTTCTACTCTTAAAAAAGGTGACTCTTCTATCGCATGTTATTTTTATAAGGCATAGACTCTATCTGATACTCTTGCCGCCATTGACAAATCATTGGAGGAATGTGAGATTACCTCCTACCTTCTAGTTGGTCTCGACACTGCCTATGATCTCCTTATCACTTCAATTACAACAAGGGTAGATCCTATGACACTTGATGATGCCTTTGGATACCTATTAAATTATGAGGCACGTATTGAGCAGCAAACCTCTGCTGTTGACATGGTAGTAGCATCTGCCAATCTTGCAACCTCTCAAGGAGGTCCTTACAATAACCGTAACAATGGCAACTGAAAATATTCCTCCTCCAACAATCGCAACCATGGACGCGTAGGGGTCGAGGCAACTCCACTAACAATTATCAATCATCTCGCCTCTAATGTCAAGTATGTGGTAAATATGGACACTCTGCGATTTCTTGTTGGTATCGCTTTGATTAATCTTATCAGAGTCCTCAACCTGCACCTACTGCATTCACGGCAACTGCTCCTCCTCCCAATAAGGTAATGTGGTTTGCTAACTCTGGAGCCACTCATCACATTACAAATGACTTCCAGAATCTCTGAATGCAGAACCATATCATGGTCCAGAACAAATTCAAATCAGTGATGGTACAGGTTTAAACATCGCTCACGTTGGCTCATCTAAATTGCCTTCCTCTTACAATTCCTTCTTACTAAAAAAATCTTTTGCATGTGCCTTTAGTTGTAAAGAATTTAATTTTAGTAAGTAAATTCACTATTGACAATGGTGTTTTCATTGAATTTCATGGGGGTCAGTTTCGCATCAAGGACGAGGCCATGAGGAGAACATTGTTGCATGACAAAGCTGAATATGGTCTATATCCCTTCTCCTCCAACATGCTTGCCTCGCTCAAGTCTCAAGCACTCCTTTCCACAAGCGCTCCACTCACCACTTGGCATGCTCGCTTTGGCATCCATCCATGAAGTTAGTTTGCAATATTGTTTCCAAAATTCCATTACCATTGTTGTCAAATAAAACCGATGGTGTTTGTGGTGATTACCAACATGGTAAGAGCCATCAACTGCCATTTTCCATATCCGAGGCTATTTCCAAAGGGCCTTTACATCTTATTTTCAATGATGTATAGGGACCATCTCCTTATTTATCTTTTGAAGGAAATAAATGTTAAATTATTTTTGTTGATCATTTCAGTAAATATTCATGGTTATTTCCTATCTCAAAGAAATCTGATGTTCTACCTCATTTTTGCTCATTTTATTTGCATGTCGAGCGTCTCTTTAACACAAAAATTAAAATGGTCCAAATCAACAGGGGTGGTGAATTCATAAGGCTTCATAAAATTTTTAATACACTTGAATATTGGGACTCTCTGTTTCAAATGGCTTGTGTGGCACCCATGACTCCCCGTTGGGATTTAGAGGGACTCGTGACACTGGAATGATCATCACACATGTCAATCATCCCATCGCTTAGTGCTTCAAGAGTGTGTGTGAAGCATGCATAAGTATACAATTAAAACTAATCGTAACGAAAGATAAAAATGGTTCATTCTAGTACCAGAAAATGTAAAAACATAGAAATCAATTTGAAATATAATTCTCCAAGAGGAGATTATACAGTCATCCCAAATATAAAAGCAACTAAATATATCAGTAACATTCGAGATTAAAATCCCTCTCTTCAACATCACATAGGACTACTCCTTCGGCGGAGTCTACCCGTCAAGCTCATCCTCTGCATAAAAAACTATGATTTCATTAAACGGAATCATAGATGGGCACAATACACCATGTGAAATGCAAATCTTAGTAAGTAGTAGTCAGTCATACAACCAATTAATTGTAATCAATAACATGCACAATTATTTCCCAAGCAAATAAATAAATCTAGACACCAACTTCCTTTCCCAAAACGGGGCGCACACAACACAACAAGTCCTTTACCAGAAAGGAATGCAGCACTACTAACTGTCATTTCCCAGAAAGGAATTCATCAACGGACCGTTCTTTCCCAAAAAGGAATGCATCCAAAACCGTCTTTTTAAAGAAAGGACCACAACATACTAACCCGCCAAAAACCTAGTCTCTAGCTCACCAAACATTTCCATTTTATTAACACATGTATACCATGGTCTCCCCTAGGTTTTCTCCATACACCCTAGTTCTCTTCGCCGCACCACGGGTAAGGATTGTGCGTGTGATTTTATAATGGGCGATACCCAGCTAACCGCGTCCAGCACGTACCATGACCATGCATCCCCTAGTCCCTACCTGTAGAGGAGCTACAGAGTTGACATGAGAGCGTTATCATCTCGTCTGATCCCGTTGCCACCCAACGACAACCCACGTCACATAAGTATATTCTACTCTCAAGTGACCAGAGGAGCTTCACCGAGATAATAAATGTCCCATCTCAACTTGAAGTCGTTATACACATGCACCCAAAAGCTATGACCAGCTCTGACTACCAACGCCCATAACTCATCCCACCATATCCCAACACAGAAGAACTCATATTACAACGAAATGATGCGCTTCAATTAAATGAGACATTCCATTTTATTTAGTGGACTGCAATAAACCAGTGCTCAAGAACCCAGATGAGGGACAAATGAAGCAACGCAGTGCCATCTCCTTCGCAGCACCATCCCTTTCCTTTCCAATTATTAATGCCTCAATTCATATCTCAAACATTTTCATTAGCTTTTGGACAGTACTACTACTGCACTAGTGCAGCTAGCGATGAAATTAAGGTCACCCATTGAATACGAATCAAGAGAAAAAAATATATATCAATTTCATCTAGTTTAGTTATTTTCCGTAAATTGAATTAACCTTATAATTATCAAGGGAGTGCCATCGAACCAAGGTAGTGCAAAAGAGAAAAAAAAATTAAAAAAACAAACAAACACATCAAAGTAGACTACATACGCGAGAATGGTTTTGTAGGACTTCTCAAAACTCCGTTGTGACACCCCTAATTTGCGTCTGGGATTTAAAATTAAAGTGTTTGGATAAGTAACACTTGGCTACTCACCCTCATACTTAACAAGAATAAAATGCATATATCATGTAATTCGCAGTGAATCTGGTTTTAGATATAAAACTTTCTAAAGATCACATAGAAAATATATTTACAACATTCACGTCATTCATTAATAACTTAACATTGTACCTTTTTATATATAAAAGGCCCAAATGGTAGCAAGTTAGTAAAAAATATATTACATTCTTCCAAAAGACTCTCCTTCACCTCACTCGTTTTCTTTCTTGACGTCGGGGAATTCTCTCCCATAGTGAAACCTATCCATACTAACACTAAAGTCTCGCTGGAGCTGTAGTCCCTGTGGAGTCACATAAACCCCACACATGGACAATGAGCCGTCTAGTTCTAATGTTAAACAGCATCCTGTGCGTCGTCTCTCCTCAGCAAAAGGGGATGCGTCAAGACTCCAAACTCTTGTAGGTTGATTACTGATAGGAGGTCCGAAGGAAATAAAATAAATGTTCATATAAGGACTATAGTCGGAGAGTCCCCCAGGACTCCCCAAAGTCTCCTGCTTCATCGGGGCTTTCCCCTTGCTGGTCATTGAATCCTGTATATAGTTGATATGCACAAAAAATATAGAACCACAAAAGAGTGAGATTTCCTTTGAAATCTCAGTAAGTATATAAGCAGCTTAAAAGAAACAGAGAAAAAGCAACCATGATATTATCACCACTAAATGACTAGGGAAATTTACCCTAAGATACACAATAGGACCACTGTCTAACTAGTACTTTTCTTGGCTAAACCGAATATGTAATCTTATATGGAATTACACTATTTCCTTAAAAGTTCTTGTTCTTTCTTATTACTGATGGGCGTTACGTCTCGCCATCTCCATCATATATAGTCATCAATCATCCAGGCGTTACGTCTTGCTGTCCCCATCTGGACACAAAACATATACATATATCACTGCGGGCGTTACGTATCGCCGTCTCCGCTATTCAGATCAGTCTCATGTGCGCTACATATCACCGTCCCCGCTATTCAGATCAGTCTCACGACCATTATGTATCATCGTCCTGTGAAGACCACACACCCTTATATTACGACAGGTGTTACGTATCGTCGTCCCTGTCGACACGTCAGTCATTCAGGCATTACGTCTCGCCGTCCCCATCATGACGTGACTAACTTATTCTTATACATTGTTTTCTTTTTAGTAGTTCATTTCTTATTCATATGAGTTTTTCACTTATAACCCTTTCCATTTGGAACACCGATTTTATTCCAGGAAAACCCTGAGTCTAAGCAAAATAGGGCATCTCGCTCGAGTTGTTGTCGAGCGATCATCAAGCAAAGTCACAGGTTCGAACTCGCTCGAGTGGAGTATCAAGCGAAACTCTAGCGAGGGGTCATATTTTGCCTTCGCTCGACCCACAGGTCGAGCGATGGTCGAGTGAGATCACAACTCTAGGAGTTTTTCTACTCAGAACATGCCAATCTTTTTACTATACTTTATTTGGCTTCTTAAAAACTTAAATCTAATTTCTTAAAATTTTATTTAACATTTTTACAAGACAATTTAATTCCAACATTACTCATATGCCACTTTGTCACTTAATCATGTTCTTAAAAGTTCAATACTAGTAAACATAGTTCAATCACTTCAATAAAACATTTACATGCTTAAGTTAAGCTATAATATGGACTAGGGGTGGCAATTTGTGACACGACACGTTAACACGAAACGAACACGACACGATAAAAGCGGGTTAGTGTTTAGCCTTAACGGGTTTCGGGTCAATTCGTGTCAACCCGTTAAGACACGATTTGATAACGGGTCATAACGGGTCAAACCCGTTATGACCCGTTATAACCCGTTAAGACACGATAAGAAATTTGAATTTACTTTTATACCCTTGAACTAAATTTCAAAAAATCTTAATTTAAAATTAGTTTTATACTTTTAGACACTTTACTATCCCATTTAAATACTTATTAAAAAGTCATTAACAAGTTAACCCATTATTATTTAATATGTTTGGATTATAATTTTAATATTTTATAATATGTAGATCATATTTGTGTATTTATCATATTTTATAGTGTACTACTTATTGAATTGTAATTTTAAAATTGTAATTTATAATTAATTTTTTATGGTTTATAACTATTATTTAAGTTTTAATATTTATATAAAATCAATTAAATTAAACTCAAACGGGTCACTAACGGGTTTGCGGGTTGAAACGGGTCGAATCGTGTTGTATCGTGTCGTGTCATATCGTGTCATATAGTGTCAAAGGTCTTAACGGGTCTTAACGGGTCGTGTCGTGTCAACCCGTTATCTTAACGGGTCGTGTTAGGGTTGAGGTTTTTGATACGAAATCCTTAACGGGTCGTGTTCGTGTTGACCCTTTAAGTATTATGCACACGTTCTGACACGACACGAACACGACCCGTTAACACGTTTTGACACCCCTAATATGGACTTACAAATTCTTCAAAGTTCAAGAGAATGGATCCAACCAAGTTCTTGCAAGCTTTTTCCCAAACTCAATCACTTAGCTCACAAAGGAATTCTTTAAGGGTTTTGGGAGGGTTTTTCTGGAGTTATCTTCCAAAGGGAATGTGTTCTCTCCTTCTAAAGGAGCTTAGAAAGGTCTCAAGGGTCTATTTATAGGATGCTCGTTGACCAACATGAGGGGGAGAAGAGGGAAAAACCCTAAGGTGCACTAGTTGTCTGTTTGCATGGGTGATGAGGTGTCCACCTAAGCATATCTTAGATGAGGCTTAAGCCTCCCAAATTCTAGGCTTTGTAGCTGGATTAGTCATCCAAGGGCTCACATTTGAGATATTTTTATTGCCAATTTTGATCCATGGCTGAGGAGTGAGCTAAAGGGATAAGAGGTGAGGTGGCATTTCACCTAACCATGCATGCACCTCCCATCTCCAGCCCTCTCCTTGTGTCACACGCCCCTCTCCAGATTTTCCCACTCATTTGGTTACTTCCTAACTCCCTTAAGTTTCCATTTAACAAGTTCTAGAAGGCCACTTCTTAGTTTAGTTAAGGTAGAGCCAAATCTGACCCACTTAATCACCTATCAACTAGATTTTGGTTTCCCTTGTGTTTCCATCACACTAACTAATCAATTAGCTTCCAAATCAACTTACCATCCATTTCCAACTATCCTTACACATGCCCTAATCCCAGAAAATCTCAAAACCAATTACCTAATTAGTTATGTGCCTCAAATTAGTTTACTTCATCTAACTCGAGTTCCATTTAAGCCTATTCCAGAGCTGCCCACTTGCTTCCCAAATAAGTTATTGACCTCTTTCGAATCTTGAAAAACTTAAAACATATAAGTTTTAGATCTATCTCTCAAGGTTATATACCAATTAAAATCACTTCATTTGGACCTCATATGAATAACTTATGCCTATTTCACTAAAATTAGACAGATTAATCCGAGAATGCATAATTCCCAATACCAAGTGTTATCTCATATTCCTCAATTAAATCTCTCACTCTATTTTCCTAGAAAATAAATACATCAAATAAATTTCCTTAAAGTAATTTCCATAAAATAATTTACCTTAGAAAATTTGGGCTATTACATCGTCCCCCTTTAAAAAGGATTTCGTCCTCGAAATCGCTAAGATATAAATAATTAAGGGTTTAAGGAATCTATACCTCGGTTGCTAGCAGCAGTAGATTCTTCTGAAGAGGTAGGTACTCTTTCCTCATAAAGCAGCGAATCTTGAGAGTAGTAAAATATCATGTCTACATCTGGATTATAATACATATTCACACTCATTTCTTGCAATGCACGTAATCTCTCTACCTCTGTCTCTTCTATTATGGGTCCCTCTTCACATTAACGTTTCCAATCTTCAGATCTATCAGATGACTCTACTATGACAGATTTTCCTTTATCCTCTCTTCTCAAAAATCTTTTTTCTACTTTTAACCATTTTTGAGCGGGCTGTCTTTCCTCACCTGGTAACGCTCTTCTACTTACAGAGTTACCCTTTTCGTCTATGCCCATAATATGGGTTCTGTGTCTCTCACTTTTATTTAACCAGCTCAATCTCTCAGCTTTCTATTGCTTCAGTTTTTCCCTACGGAATCCCTCTCTAATTCTTTCAGATCTTTTCCTTAACTGATCTACAAGAGTGACTGACATACGTGCATTTCTTTTTGGAGCCATAATCCTATGTAAGGTCAAATATTAATGAATATTAACATAAAAGAAAATACAAAAATCATACAAATGTCATACAGCTGATTCAATTTATGATGCATATTATTTTAACTATGTTTCAAATAAGTAGAGATAATTAACTCTCATTACATCCTCACGTTCCCAAGTGGCTTCCTGAAAAACAGGATTGTTCCAGAGTACTTTTACTAACACTATGGTACGATTCCGAAGGGTCTGTTCTTTTTGAACTTCAATTCATACAGGCCACTCTTCATAAGTTAAATTGGGACGCAATTTATTAGGACGCGGATCCATTACTGCCACTGGCTGATCATTCAAACACTTTTTCAGAGAAGATACATGGAAGACGTTATGAAGTCCTTGCAAATCATCAGGTAGGGCTAGGCGGTAAGCCACTGGACCTACTTTTTCCAGAATTTCATAAGGTCCGATATAACGAGAACTCAACTTCCCTTTCTTACCAAATCACATAACTCCCTTCAGAGGTGAAATCTTCAAGTACACCCAGTCTCCCACCATAAAATCTAAAGGCCTTTTACGATTATCTGCATAACTCTTTTGTCTTCTTTACGCCATCTATATCTGATTTCTAATCCTTGTAATCTGCTCTTTGACTTCTTGTAAATACTTGGGTCCCAAAACGCTACTTTCACCCACTTCATCCCAATAAATAGGAGACCTACATTTCCTCCCATAAAGTGCTTCATATGGCGCCATCTGTATAGTAGCTTGGAAACTATTATTATAGGCAAATTCAATTAACGGTAGCAGACTTTCCCAATCATTGTCAAAATCCAATACACAGGCTCGCAACATATCCTCCAAAGTCTGAATAGTTTTTTCTGTTTGTCCGTCCGTTTGAGGATGGTATGCGCTGCTAAAATTTAAATTGATACCCATCATCTTCTGTAAATTTTGCCAAAATCGAGACGTAAATCTAGGATCTCTGTCCGATACTATAGTCTTGGGTACTCCATGCAAACGAACTATTTCCTTCACATAAACTTTTGCCAACCTTTCCATAGAATCCGAGTTGGAGATAGGTAAAAAGTGAGCACTCTTCATCAATCGATCCACTATTACCCAAATCGAATTTTTCCCCGCAGATGTTCTTGGAAATCCTACCACAAAATCCATAGATAGATCCTCCCATTTTCATTCGGGAATTGGTAGAGGTTGCAACTTACCGGCTGGTCTTTGGTGTTCAGCTTTTACTAACTGACACACTAGACACTTGGTTACAAAGGTCGCGATATCCTTCTTCATTGCTTCCTACCAAAACTTTTCTTTTAAATCTTGATACATCTTAGTACTTCCAGGACGAGCAGTAAATGGTGTACCATGAGCTTCTTTCATCAACCTTTCTTTCAATTCTGGGGTATCTAGAATGATTTTCCTTCTCCTAAAGTATAGCATCCCATCGCCTGAAATCATAAAGTGCGAAGACCCTTTTCCTTCCAGTATTTGCTGTTTCATCTTCTCCAGCTTAGCATGCTTTTGTTGTTCTTCCTTAATATATATATAATGTCAAATATTGAGAGCAAACACTGCAACTGCTAACTCCAAGGCATCGGCTACCAGAACTTCTTCCTGGTCCTGTGATAATCTGTCTACCAGAACTTCTCGCATTACTGCTAGCACTGATAATTCTTCCGTTTGAACTTTCTTACTCAAGGCATCGGCTACCACATTAACCTTTCCAGGGTGATATTTGATTTCACATTGGAAATCACTTGTAGTCTCTATCCACCTTCTTTGTCTCATATTCAAGGTTTTCTGACTAAAAAGATACTTGAGACTCTTATGGTCCGTAAATATTTCACATCTTTCTCCATATAAGTAATGCCTCCAAATCTTTAGAGCAAACACTGCAACTGCTAACTCCAAGTCATGTGTGGGATAGTTCTCTTCATGGTCCTTAAGCTGTCGGGATGCATACGTGACTACTCTTCCTTCTTGCATTAATACACACCCCAATTCAATTTTCGAGGCATCACTATATATCACGTAAGGTTTATGAGGTTCTGGCAAGGCTAAAATTGGTGTTGTAGTCAATCTCTTCTTTAGCTCTTGAAAACTCCTTTCACATTGTTCACTCCAAACGTACTTAGCATTCTTCTTGGTCAATGCTGTCAGAGGTGTAGACAGTTTGAAAAATCCTTCCACAAATCTTCTATAATATCCAGCTAATCCCAAGAAGCTTCATATTTCATGTGCATTGGTTGGTTGCTGCCATTCTATCACTGCTTCTACCTTTGCTGGGTCCACGGAAACTCCTTGAGATAACATGACCCAAAAATTTAACTTCTTGTAGCCAAAATTCACACGTACTAAGTTTGGCGTACAGTTGATGTTTCTGTAAAATCTCCATTACTACTTTTAAATGTTCTTTATGATCCTCGTATGTCTGAGAGTAGATAAAAATATCATCAATAAAAACCACCACAAACTTGTCTAAATATGGTCTAAATATCCAGTTCATCAAGTCCATGAATACCGCTGGTGCATTCGTCACTCCGAATGGCATAACCAAAAATTCAAAGTGCCCATATCAAGTTTAGAAAGCCATCTTATGTACGTCTTGCTCCCTGATCTTCAACTGATGATAACCAGACCGAAGGTCTATTTTTGAAAATACAGTGCTCTTCTTAATTGATCCAACAGGTCATCTATCTGTGGCAACGGATATTTATTCTTAATCGTGAATTTATTCAATTCTCGATAGTCTATGCACATTCGCATTGTCTCATCTTTCATTTTCACAAACAGTACTAGTGCTCCCTATGGAGATGAACTGGGCTAATAAATAATTTCCTTAAAAGTTCCTTAATCTGAGCTTTCAATTCTTCTAATTCCACTGGTGCCATTCTATACGAAGCCTTATGAACTGGAGTTGTGGCTGGTTCCAATTCAATAACAAATTCCATTTCTCGATAAGGAGGCAGTCCCCAGCAGATCTTCAGAAAAGACTTGAGGAAAGTCTTCCACAACGGAAATTTCTTGAATACTCTTAACAACTTCTAAGGAATTTAACATAATTACCCAGTAGCCCTTTGTCTCTTTGTAATACTTTTCTTTATTCGCTTAGCAGTTACTATGGAGGAAACTGCCTTTAATATTTCCCCCTTGTAACAAAATTTCTCCTCCATGGGTAAGCCAAAAACTATTTTCTTTTTGCGACAGTCAAGTTTAGCATAATACTTGGCCAACCAATCCATACCTAAAATTAAATCAAATTCCATCAAATGGAATAGTATCAGGTCAGCGACTAGCTGTGAACCTCCAATTTCCAAGGGGCAACTTCTTACCATCCGATGGCATCCTACTACTTTTCCATTGGGCATGACTACCATAACCTTTTGGGTCAAGAATTCAGTTTCTAAGTCACACCTTTGGACACAATCATATGAAATAAAGGATCTTGTCACTCCCGAATCAAACAAGGCATAGACCATGCATTGCTTCAACTTAATCTTACCTAAAGAAAATTTTATTCTACTATTATTATTATTACCACTCCTAAAGAATTCATTGACTAAAAGAGAGGACTTAGAAATTTACCAGTAATAACATTAGCATTTATAGTCTCGTCTGCCCCCATGTCTACTTCTCCAGGCGATAGCATAAACTTTAGCTTTTGTGGGAACTTTTGCTTTTGCTCTGAGTAGAGCTACTCCTTGAGGGGTATTCTGAGGGCAATCCTTGATCAAATGTCCTGGCCAGCCGCATCTGAAACAAACTCTAGTATCCACTCGACATTCTCCTTGGTGTCAACGCTCACATTTTGCACATTGCGAAAATAAAATCGGCACATTTAGACTATTTTCTATTCCTTTTCCTCTATCCATGGATCTAAAATTTGGTTTCCTCCTAGCATCTTTTCCCCCAGAAAATTGAAATTTTCTTTTTCCATAAGCTTGAGTTTGCACCATAACACTCCTCTGTTCAGCTTTTGCTATTGCTACTATATTCACCAGTTCTTGAAAGTTCTCAATTTGCAAACATGCCATCTGCATACGAATTCGTGTCTGCAGTCCTTCCTGAAACTTCTACTCTCATCTTTTCAGTAGCTACCAAATGTGAGGCATATCTTGCCAATTCCATAAATCACGCTGCGTATTGTTCCATTGTCATGCTTTCTTGAACCTTTCCCACGTGGGCACTACATTTTCTCCCAATTCTAACTTTAGCAGCTTTCGCTTCGTGTCCCACCACAGTCCTGCTTCTCCCTGTAGCAAATGTCCCGCATACTGCACTTTCTAAACTTCGGTGCAACTACTGACTTCGAAGGTACGTTCCAGGTCTACAATCCATTTGTCTGCCTTTAATGCTCCTTCCGTTCCGGTAAAGGGTGGGTATCGGTATGCCATAAATTTCTCATACGGACACCCTTGAGCTTCTCTTCTAT
This sequence comes from Platycarya strobilacea, assembly GCA_036898215.1. Classification (NCBI taxonomy): domain Eukaryota; kingdom Viridiplantae; phylum Streptophyta; class Magnoliopsida; order Fagales; family Juglandaceae; genus Platycarya; species Platycarya strobilacea. Next base: position 29,078,349 of record CM072549.1, on the reverse strand, counting down.
TTTCATTCTGCTGGTGATGACAGCTCTGCTCTATTTGATTTCTCACCACTTCTGTCATTTGCCGAATAGCTTCAGCTATTGCCTGGCCTCCTTCTAACGGGGCGTTTTGCGCCACTTATCTCTCTTCCAAGGGTGGATTTCATGCCATCTGCCCTTCCCCAGCGATGGGTTTGGTGTCATCTGTCCTTCTCGCAACGGTGGGTTCCGTGCCATCTGCTCTTTTGTACATGGAGAGGTAACCAGAGAAGGATTTTAGGCTACCACGTTTACTCGTTCCAAAGGAGGACGACCACTTGGCATATTGTTTTCCTGAAACATACCCAACTTTACCATAAGCTATACTTGCTTTAGAAACTTCCAAATTTCTAAAGTCCAAAACATTCATCCATATTACTCCAAATTCCAATTTGATAAAGATTCAAGCCTATTCTTGTGCCATGTGATCCATTTTTCCTAGGACACTATGGATTTTACCTAGAGACGTAATAGCTCTGATACCACTCCGTGATGCCCCCAATTTACTTCGGGGATTTAACGTAAATTAAAGTGTTTGGATAAGTAACACTTGGCTACTCACCCTCGTACTTAACAAAAATAAAATGCATATATCATGTAATTTGCAGCGGATCTGATTTTAGATATAAAACTTTCTAAATATCACATGAAAAATATATTCACAACATTCACGTCATTCATTAATAACTTAACATTGTACCTTTTTACATATACAAGGCCCAAATGGTAGCAAGTTAGCAAAAAATATACTACATTCTTCCAAAAGACTCTCTTTCACCTCACTCATTTTCTTTCTTGACCTCGGGGAATTCTCTCCCATAGCAAAACCTATCTATACTAACACTAAAGTCTCGCTAGAGCTGTTGTCTCCGTAGAGTCACGTAAACCCCACACATGGACAACGAGTCATCTAGTTCTAATGTTAAACAGCATCCTGTGCATCACCTCTCCTCAGCAAAAGGGGATGCGTCAAGATTCCAAACTCCTGTAGGTTGATTACTGATAGGAGGTCTGAAGGAAACAAAAGAAATGTTCATATAAGAACTATAGTCGGAGAGTCCCTCAGGACTCCTCGAAGTCTCCTGCTTCATCGGGGCTTTCCCCTTATTGATCATTGAATCCTGTATATAGTTAATATGTACAAAAAATATAGAACCACAAAAGAGTGAGATTTCCTTTGAAATCTCAGTAAGTACATAAGTAGTTTAAAAGAAACAGGGAAAAAGCAATTATGATATTATCACCACTGAATGACTGGGGAACTTTACCCTAAGATATACATCATAAGACCACTGTCTAACTGGTACTTTTCTTGGTTCAACCGAATATGTAATCTTATATGGAATTACACTATTTCCTTAAAAGTTCTTATTCTTTCTTATCACTGATAGGTGTTACGTCTCGCCGTCCCCGTTGTGATGAGTATTGTGTCAACCTTCAGGGCGTTACGTCTCGCCGTCCTGGTCTTGACACAAAACATATACATATATCACCGTGGGCATTACGTATCGCCATCTCCACTATTCAGATCAGTCTCATGGACGTTACGTATCGCCGTTCCCGTGAAGACCACACACTCTTATAACATGACAGGCGTTACGTATTGCTGTCCCTGTCGGCATGTCAGTCATCCGGGCGTTACATCTCGCCGTCCCCGTCACGCCGTGACTAACTTATTCTTATACATCATTTTCTTTTTAGTAGTTCCTTTCTTATTCATACGAGTTTTTCACATATAACCCTTACCATTTAGAACACCGATTTTATTCCAAGAAAACCCTGAGTCTAAGCAAAACAGGGCATCTAGCTCGAGCGGATGTCGAGCGATCATTAAGCGAAGTCACGGGTTGGAACTTGCTCGAGCGGGTGTCGAACGAATATCAAGCGAAGTCACGGGTTCGAACTTGCTCGAGCGGAATATCAAGCAATACTCTAGCGAGGGGTCATATTTTGCCTTTGCTCGACCCACAAGTCGAGTGATGGTCGAGCGAGATTACGACTCTAGGAGTTTTTCTACTCAGAACATGCCAATCTTTTTACTATACTTTATTTGGCTTCTTAAAAACTTAAATCTACGTTCTTAAAATTTTATTGAACATTTTTACAAGACAATTTAATTCCAACCTTACTCATATGCCACTTTGTCACTTAATCATGTTCTTAAAAGTTCAATACTAGTAAACATAGTTCAATCACTTCAATAAACCATTTCCATGCTTAGGTTAAGCAAGAATATGAACTTACAAATTCTTCAAAGTTCAAGAGAATGGATCCAACCAACTTCTTGGAAGCTTTTCCCCAAACTCAATCATTTAGCTCACAAAGGAAATCTTTAAGGGTTTTGGGAGGGTTTTTCTGAGTTATCTTCCAAAAGGAATGTGTTCTCTCCTTCTAAAGGTGCTTAGAAAGCTCTCAAGGGTCTATTTATAGGATGGTGGTCGACCAATATGAGGGAGAGAAGAGGGAAAAACCCTAAGGTGCACTAGTTGTCTATTTGCATGGGTGATGAGGTGTCCACTTAAGCATATCTTACGATGAGGCTTAAGCCTCCCAAATCCTAAGCTTTGCAGCTAGATTAGTCATCCAAGGGCTCACATTTGAGATATTTTTGTTGCCAATTTTGTCAATTGGAATCACCTCATTTGGACCTCATATGATTAACTTATGTCCATTTCACTAAAACTAGATAGATTAATCCGAGAATGCATAGTTCCTAATACCAAGTGTTATCTCATATTCCTCAATTAAATCTCCCACTCTATTTTCCTAGAAAATAAACACATCAAATAAATTTTCTTAAAGTAATTTCCATAAAATAATTTATCTTAGAAAATTTAGGCTATTACACCCGTCGACAATGGTGGGAGGTGTGGCTTTTTAGAGGCATGAAAGTGGTCGTCGAAGGCCTTGGCAGAGGCGGAGGTGCACGAATGGTTTTTCAATTCTGATTTTCAATCACGTTTCTTTAGGTTGAATATGATGGAGGATAATCTAGTAATTTTTACAATAAAGTGTGGGATTATATTGTAGCTTTGTGTTTGGATTGCAATACAGTCCACTAAAAGTGGACTGTATATAGCAGCACTCTTTTATTAACACATGTATACCATGGTCTCCTCTAGGAACCATCTATACATCCTGGATCTTTTCGCCACACCACGGGTAAGGACTGTGTGTGTGACTTTGTAAAGAGAGATGCCCTGCTAATCATGTCCAGCACGTACCATGACCATGCATCCCCTAGCCCTTGCTTGCAAAGGAGGCATAGAGTCGACACGAGAGCGTTACCATTTCGTCCCATCCCGTTGTCGCCCAAAAACAACCCAGGGGACATCACATCAGTATATTCCGTTCCTGAGTAACCAGAGGTGCTCCACTGAGATAATGAATGTCCCATCTTGACTTGGGGTCGTGATACACACGCACCCACAAGCGATGACCAGCTATGACCACCAACACCCACAACTCACCCCACCATATCACAACATAGAAGAACTCATATTACAAGTACGAAATAATTTATGCATGATAAGCAGATATTGGATGGCATGGAAATAACACACAACAATCCAAAACAGTCCACACAATAGTTATAAATCCAACAAATAAATCTCCACAATTTCCAACACAACCAAAATCAACTATTGGGTGATCCCATCCTCCATTAAAAGCCTCGGGTCCAACCATTCTACTTTCATATTTTATTATTATTATTAAATAATTAATTAACACTTCAACCTGCCAAAGAAAGTTAGTACATAAATAAATAAATAATCAATCGAAACAAAACATAAATCACACACGACTGCTACTTACCACACATTCAGTAAAATATTTTGGAGGATTCCAAAAATGTCGAAATGCCTCCTGTGAACCAACTAGCGAGTACGCCGCTAAAATCGCATCCATCGCACCAATGTAAAATAAGAAACATAATTAAATCAACACCAATAAAAACAATAAATATCATTAACAAAATAATTAAAAAAATAAACGTACATAAAATGACATATATAAAACAACTCAGATAATAACAATAAATAGTATGTACACAAATAATTTAAACGCTTAAATGTAAATAAATAAAATGCAATTATTATTTAACTAAGCTGAACACTTAAACGTAAATGAAATAAAACCACTTAACAAACTAAAAGTAACACATAAATTAATTAAACACTAAAACGAGTAAAAAGGCTTACCGCGGGTATCGTAAAGCAATGTAAATAGCGGCTAAAAGGCGAGGAAACACCAACTAAAAAGACCACCAAAATTATTGGAATGAAAAGGGTTTTGAAGAGGGCTAACTCAAGTTTGAGTAGAGAAGAAGAAATGATCTAAAAGGGATGTTAAGCACACGGTTTTAAGATGAAAAACAAGGTGTTCAACGCAGTTTCGCAAGGGGTCGATGGACCTTTTTTATAGGCTGAAAAGCATGGAGTTTGAGCGCACAAAAATTATGTGCGACATACCAAAATAAAGTAGAGCTGCCATAGAGAGATTCCTCAGCTTTTACAGACAAAATCGAAGAAGAAAAACAATGGGAAGCTCATTGTTTTGGAGCAGTTTTGAGCGTAGATTTCGAGCACGTGAAGCACAAATCTACAACGAAAATAGAGGGAAAATAATTATCTATGTACTGGGTATTTAATAGAGCAACGCGTAGTTAAAAATAAGTGGAAGAAATCTGAAAGATTCGAGCTTGAACTCACGGTTTGCTGCAGGAAAAATAAAGGAAAGAAAAGAAAAATAAAATGAAGAAGAAGAAATGTCAACATGAGAAAGAAGAGTAATGCTAGGGACCCCTGGGAGGGATCGCCACCGTTGCGTCATGGCTAACGTGGTAAATGCCACATTGGTTGATTATTTAATAAAAACAAAGAGAAATAGAAATAGAGGAAGGAGGAAATTGGCGCAAGTTCCAGGAACAAAAACATCACATTTTCATTTCATTTTGAAGCTTCGGGAAAGCAGACCCCAAGTTCATTTTTGTTGTCGCCGTCCTAGTGATGAAGATCGAGGCTCCAAAGTTCGTGGACTTGACCGCATCTGTATTGAGTTTGCTGATCATTTCTTAGGTTTTTCTTTTCATTTGATACCCAATAATGGTGTTTTCATCTGAGGTAGGAGCTTTTCCTTTTCATCAAAATGGGTTTCAGTGTAAAATGAAAGTTTTAGTCCGATGGGTTTGAAAAGTTACCTACATTGTTATCTTAATAAAGATGGAAGAAAATCTAAACCCACCAAATCACACCCAAAAGCCCACAATCTTCATCTGAATCACACCCAAAAAGCCACAATCTCATTGGTTCGAGGGCCAATTCTTGGCCTCGGGGGAAAAGAGAACGGGGATGGGGGTTCGGGGGAAAGGAAGGACGATGGGGGAGAGGGAAAACGAGGAGAGTAATGTAGCGAAAAAGAGAAAACAAGAGGAAAATGTAAGAGAGAGGAAAATGAGAGATGATGGGAAAAATGAAAACGGCGTCATTTTCATGAGTAAGCCACGCAGGCACAAAGTCGTGCCAAGGTTATTACCTCGGTTGCATATAGAGTTTTTGGAGGTAGAAAGGATTGGGTTTCAATAAATAAAATGATTAAAGGGTGCTGTTTATCAATGTAAAGAGAGGGGCTGGCATACAAGACATTAAAGGCGTGGGTTTCATTAAACCTTCGAGCAAAACGGTGACATTTTAATAAGCAAGGGGGCTGAGTTGATGGGCCACGGGCTGGGCTTACAAGGTCCAAAATAAAGACTTTAAACACATACATTAAAACCCAAACCATCAATAACTTAACTACATATAAACCCACCTGAAAATCAAATATAATAAAATAAATAAAACACATTAAATTAAAAAACAAAAACTACAACACTCTAATTTAAATACCAACATAATAAAATAAGGAAATTAAATTCAAGCATTAAAATAAATGCATCACAATAAAATAATATAAGAAAATAAACTAACTCAATATTTAAACTTAGAAATAATTAGAAAGACAAAGAATTAACTAAATATTTAAACATAAGCACAACTAAATAATATTAACAGCAACTAACTCACAAAATCCAATATTTAATTTAATAAGCAATATACATATAATAGTAAAATACAAAGGAGATATAATTACGAAACCTCATAGCTTACTATCTTATAAATCACTTACCCACTCCCATCCTCTCCAACATATCCCCATTGGAAAAATTATTTCAACGACCACCAAATTACTCTATTCTACGTATATTTGGATGCGAATGTTGGCCCTCTCTCTGACCAAATTACTCTCTTCTACGTGTATTTCGATGCGAATGTTGGCATTTTCGGTCTCAACGTTGTGTCGTTTTTGGCTATAACTCACATCACTATGCATATAAATGCCTTGAACCCATCTTTGGTCAACTTTTTCTCTCCCAGCATGTCATATTCAATGAGTTAAAACTCCCTTTTAGCAAAGCCATACTCGAGCCCTTCACTATTCCAGAACATCTGATCCTCTTACCACCCACAATACGAGTGTCTAGTTCATCTCTTCATGGATCACAACCTACCAACTCACCCTCCCCACGCCCTCCCGAACGTCATAGTCCACCCTCACATCTCTAGTGAGCCTCCACAAATGCCTATATCACCTAGACTTTCATAATCAGAGTCAACTTAGCTCGCCGTAACAGCAACCAATCCTCCACTACGCTCTCATCCAATGCAAACTAGCCTTCATAATAACATTGTTAAATCTAAACAATATTATAATGGCTGTGTTAACTATCATTTTTTGAGAGCATTAATGGCTACTGTTGACTTATCTGTGGTTGAGCCAACCTCTTATCATGCTTCTAAACATGTTGAATGGTGACAGGCCCTGAATACGGAGTTCAATGCATTACTTAAAAATGGCACATGGTCACTTGTTAAACCACACAAAAACGTGAATGTAGTGGGATGTTGCTGGATCTACAAAATTAAAAGGAATCCGGATGGCACAATTGATCGATATAAGGTCTGTCTTGTGGCTAAAGGGTATCATCAACAAGAAGGACTGAATTTTTAAGAAACATTCAATCCCATGGTTAAACCTACTACTATCCTATTGGTGCTATCTCATACTGTGAGTCAACATTGGTGCATCAAACAACTTGACATCACTAATACTTTCCTCCATGGATTTCTAAATGGGGAAGTATATATGCATCAACCTCCAAGTTTTATACATCCTCAATATCCAGATCATGTATGTCGGCTTCATAAAGCACTTTATGGACCTAAATAGGCACTTAGGGCTTGGTTTTCACACCTCAGTGATAAACTTCTATCTCAGTGATAAACTTCTAGTCTATGTGGATGACATATTAATTATAGGTTCTTCTCCACTTGCAGTGTCTTCGATTATTTAGTCTCTTGGCATGGAATTTCAAAGATCTCGGTGACCTTCATTTTTTTCTCGGTGTCGAGACTCACCATGTACCTGAAGGTCTCTTTCTCTCCCAACACCGATGTATCATCAATCTGCTGCATCGTACAAACAGGACTTATGTCAAATCGGTTTCTTCTCCAATGTTAACTGCACACAATCTGACCATTTTTGCTGGGGATGCCTTTATAGATGAAACCCTTTATAGAAGCATAGCTGGAGTACTCTAGTATCTTTCATTAACATGAGTCGACATTTCTTTTGCTCTCAACAAAGTCTGTCAATTTATGCATCGACCAACTACCATTTATTGGACATCCATGTAACACATATTGTGTTACCTGAAACACATGGTAGATCATTGCATCCTTTTTCGCCCAAGCACCACCTCATAGCTCATAGCCTATTCTAATGCGGATTGGGTAGTCACTTGATGATTGGCGATCAACCAATGGCTACTGCATCTTTCTTGGCCATAACATTGTTTCCTAGAGCTTAAAGAAACAAGCCACTATGGCATGGTCTAGTACGAAAGCCGAGTACTGGGCAATTGCAAATACAACAGCTCAGATCATTTGGCTACAATCTCTTTGTTGAGAACTTGGTATTTCTCAATCACGTGCTCCTATCCTTTGGTGTGATAATATTGGCGCCATCTACTTGACAACCAATTCAGTCTTCCATGCTTGAACCAAGTACATAGAGCTAGACAATCATTTTGTATGTGAACATGTATCTAAGAAGTCATTAGATGTTTGCTTTATATCCGGAAAGGACCAAGTGGCAGATGTATTGACAAAGCCACTACCTTGCCCACGATTCACTTTACTAAAAGACAAGCTTCACGTGGCCGTTGCCCTTCTTTGCTTGAGGGGGCATGTAAATGATAATGAGCTAGAACAATTCAAACATAAAGATAACACAAATCCGAAAGGATCACTCACAGTGATACGCAATCTGTAATTTAAATATTGAAAGTGATGTAGATAAATGTGTTGAGAGGTGGCTTGAATAAGTACCTCTTTAGTACGCTCGCTCGAGTCTCTCTCAACATCCAGCTCGAGCGAGACTCAACCCGTAAGTTTGCTCGACACTCACTCGATATCCCATTTGAGCAAGACAGCAGGTAGTGAGTTTGCTTGACTCTTGCTTGACTCAACCTGTAAGTTCGCTCAACCCTCGCTCGAGGTCTCGCTTGAGAGAGATGCAACCCTAGACATTCGCTTTATGGTTTCGCCTCAAGCTAATGTTCTATGGACTAGGATTGGCACCATTTCAAATAGTGTTCGCTCGAGCGAGAACAACTTATATAAGTGTCATGGCGTTCATTTGAACGCCATGACTTTGAAAACTCTGTTTTGTTATTTTTGTTATTCATTTTGAGTGCTGAGAGCTATACATGTGAGGGAATGCTATACATGTGAGTTTGAGTGATTTCTTTGTAAGAATCTTGTGATTCATTCTCTATACTTCATCTTTATTAATAGGAAAATTTTGAGAGCAACCCCTTAGTAGACGTAGGCTTATTCTGAACCGAACCACTTATATCTGTGTGTTCGGTGTGATTGTATGATTTTTCTATTATTGCATTTCCGTTGCATTACTTCCTATTTGCTATTTGTTTATCGGTCTATTCCCAACAAACTGGTATCAAAGTGTTTGCTCTGTGAAGATCAGAATGGATGGTCACAACAAGATTTGAAGAGGAGAAATTTGACGGACAGAACATTTTCAATTTATAGCACATCAAGATGAAGGTTTTGTTTTAACATAAGGGTTTGTTCAAAGTTCTAGAAGAAAATGTGTCTGCTGATTCTCCTGTACCATTTAAGGACGAGGAAGAAAATGTACACAACACTATTCTTTTATCACTATTTGATGGAGTTTTAAGAGAGGTTTTTGAAGAGAAGACCGTTGTTGGTTTCTGGAGAAAACATGAGAGCTTGTATATAAAGAAATCTATCATAAATTGTTTGTATTTGAAACGACGGTTATATACTCTCAAAATGAATGAAGGAACTTCTATTTCTGAACATCTAGATGAATTCAATAAGATTATTATTGATCTTAGAAATATAAACATTAAACTTGAAGAAGAAGATCAAGTGTTAATTGTTTTGTGTTCACTACCAATGTCGTTTGAAAACTTTGTGAATTCCATGTTGTATGGAAGAGAAACTATTTCTTTAGCGGATGTGAAATATTTTTTGAACTTTAAGGAATTGATAAACAAATTTAGCGATAAGGGTAGTGAAAATCAAGCCAATGGCTTGTTTGTTAAAGGTTCCTCTAGCCGAGGAAGATCTAGTGAAAAATGTTCGGATAAGAGCAGAGGTAAGTCCAGGAGTAACTCGTAGTCAAAGTCTAACAAGAAAAATATTAAATGTTACTACTGCCACATGTTTGGTCATTATAAGAACGAGTGTACTAAACTGAAGAAGAAAGAGGAATCCACTAGTTCCTCTAATGCCATTAGTATTGCTGATGAAAAATCTAGTGGCTTAGATATTGTCTTAGTAATTAGTGACTCAAGTAGTTGCTTTACTAACAAGTGGGTCATGGACTTAGTTTGTACTTTTCATATGTGTTCCAAGAGGGATTGGTTCACAGCTTATGAATCAGTCAATAGTGGTCCCGTTTTATTGGAAAACGATACGGCTTGTAAGATTGTAGGACTTGGCTCAGTCTTGATAAAAATGTTTGATGGGAATTGTTAGGACATTGTCTAACGTCCGACACATCCCAGATTTGGAAAAAAATCTTATCTCTATGGGCGCTCTTAATTCTTTAGGTTTTAAGTACACATGAGAAGGTAGAGCTATGAAAGTCAGCAAAAATTCTATGGTTGTAATGAGAGAAGATAAGACAGATGGTCTTTATTTCTTTTAGGGTAGCACAGTGACTGGTGAGCTGTAGTATTTGTATCAAATGATCCAGATTTAGATATTACTCATTTATAGCATATGTGATTGGGTCATATGAGTGAGAATGAGATGTCTATCCTCAATAAGTAAGGGCTGTTAAGAGGTCAAAAGATAGGTAAATCTGACTTGTGTGAACATTGTGTGTTTGGAAAACAGTGCATGTCCAGTTTATTATAGGTATTCACAAAACTAAAAGTATTGTGGATTATATTCATTCCGACCTTTGGAGTTTATCTTATGTTCTGTCAAAAGGTGGAGTTAACTATTTACTTACTTTGATTGATGATTACTCACGGAAAGTTTGGGTGTATTTTCTGAAGTAGAAAAGTGATGTTTTCACCAACTTTAAACAGTGGAAAGCTTTGATTGAGAGACAAACAAGAAAGTTAAACGGCTTCGAACTGACAATGGTATAGAATTTTGCAGAAGTGAATTTGATGAATTCTGCAAAAATGAAGGGATTGTTAGGTATCGTACAGTTAGACATACTCCATAGCAAATGGGGTAGCTGAATGAATGAACTAGACTCTATTAGAGAGAGCACGCAGTATGCTCTCAAATACAAACTTGTCTAAAAACTTTTGGATGGAAATAGTCAACACAGCCCGTTTTCTAGTTAACTGCTCTCTAGCTATAGCTCTTGGTTTGAAGACACCAAATGAGGTATGATCTGATGCTCCTGTTGATTATTCAAATTTGAAGATTTTTGGTTGTCCTGTATACTTTCATATTAATGATAGAAAGCTTGAACCAAGGGTAAATAAGTGCATATTCATGGGATATGCTAATAGGGTGAAGGGATATAGGTTGTGGTGTACTAATCCTAAATCACCAAAATTTGTAATTAGCAAAGATGTTGTATTTGATGAATAATCTATACTTAATCCTCGAAAGGAGTTTACTATGTCTACAAGTGAAAACTAGAGTATTGGCAAGCAGGTGGAGCTACAGCCTCAGGCTCCAGAAAGGATGTCAGTTAACATCCAAAATCATGCGATTGCTGATGAGCATGATTTTGATTATGAGACTGATGTACAAGATCAGCAGGAATACAGTATAGCTATTGGTAGACAGAGGAGGTAAATTAGACCACCTCAACGATATACTCACGCAGATATGGTGATGTACGCTTTTACTACAGCAGAGGCGATTGTTGGTCAGGAGCCTTCTAGTTATTTAGAAGCTATTAAGGATACGGAGTCTGCAAAATGGTGTTTAGCAATGACTGGAGAGATTGAGTCTCTTCATAAGAACCAATATGGGGATTTGGTTAAGTTGCCAGAGAAGACGAAGACTATTGGCTACAAATGGGTTTTCAAAAGAAAAGAGGGAACCTAGAATGATACAGATGCAAGATACAAGGTACGCTTGGTTGCTAAGGGCTACAGTTAGAGAGAAGAGATCGACTTCAATGAAATTTTCTTTCTAGTTGTAAAACACAATTCGATTAGAGTTTTACTTGCTTTATGGCATTGTATGACTTAAAGCTACAACAACTTGATGTTAAAACAACATTTCTACATGGCAAGCTTGATGAGACCATTTATATACATCAACCAGAGGGATTCATTGTTACATGCAAGGAAGATCGAGTTTGTAGATTTAAAAAATAATTATATGGTTTGAAGTAGTCTCTGAGGCAATGGTATAAACATTTTGATTCGTTTATGATTGATCATGGTTATTTGAGAAGTAGCTATGATAGTTGTGTTTATCACTGACAATTAATCGATAAATCTTTAATACAATTATTAGTTTATGTTGATTATATGCTTATAGCTATTAAAAGTATGTATGCTGTTGATTTGATGAAAACTCAACTTAGGAATGAGTTTGAAATGAACGATTTAGGTATTGCAAGGAAGATTTTGGAGATGGAGACCCACAAGGATAAGAAAGTTGGAAAATTGTACTTGTCTCAGAGAAAGTATATTGAGAAGGTCCTTAACAGATTTAGAATGTCTACTTTAAAACCTATAAGTACACTGCTTGCTTTGCATTTTAAGCTTTCAGCTTCCTTATCTCCCAGACAGACGAGGAGGAATGGTTTATGGCAAGTATTCCCTATCCAGTACAGTTGGCAGTGTTATGTATGCAATAGTTTGTACCCATCTAGATATTTCACAAGCAATGAGCTTTTTTAGCAGATACATAGCTAATTCAGGTAAAACTCATTGGCAGACAGTGAAATGGATATTCATATATTTGAAGGGAACTTTGCATGTTGATTTAATTTTTTATAGAGATGTTGATTTCAGTTCAAATGTTGTTAGATATGTTAATTCTAACTATACTGGAGATTTTGATAGAAGAAGATCATTGACAATTTATGTATTTACTTTGTGTAGTTCTACTATTAGTTGGAAAACAACACTACAATCAACTATAGTTTTATTAACTACTGAAGCAGAATACATGGTAGCAGCTGAGGCTATTAAGAAAGCCATTTGGTTAAAATGCCTGATTGGTGACTTGGGTCTATAGTAGGATGCAATGTCAGTTTACTGTGACAGTGAAAGTGCAATACATTTGACCAAAAATCAATTGTCTCATGAGAGAACAAAGTACATTGATGTCAGATACATTTTCTCAGAGAAATTGTTGCAGATGCTATAGTAGGAATTTAGAAGATTGCTACTATAGAGAATCCAATAGACATGATGACAAGTTCAAACTCTGTTTGGACTTGATTGGTGTTTGGAGTTTTTAAATACCTTAGGGGATTTTGAAGGGGTTGGTTTTTTGTGAAGAATGGTTTATGTGAGGCTTGTAAGAATTCAAGCTAAGGTGGAGACTTGTTGATAGGTGGCTTGAATAAGCACTTCTTCAGTATGCTCGCTCGAGTATCGCTTGACATCCAGCTCGAACGAGACTCAACCCGTAAGTTTGCTCGACACTCGCTCGACATCTAGCTTGAGCGAAACAGTAGGCAATGAGTTTGTTTGACCCTCGCTCGAAGTCCCGTTTGAGCGAGATGCAACCTTAGACGTTCGCTCGATGGTTTCGCCTCAAGCTAATATTCTACGGACTAGGGTTGACGCCGTTTCAAACAGTGTTTGCTCGAGCGAGAACGGCTTATATAAGTGCCATGGCGTTCATTTGAACGTCGTGACTTTGAAAACTTTGTTTTGTTATTTTTGTTATTCATTTTGTGAGTTGATAGCTATACACGTGAGGGAGAGCTATACACTGAGTTTGAGTGATTTTTTTGTAAGAATATTGTGATTCATTTTCTATATTTCATCTTTGTTGATAATAAAACTCTAAGACCGAGCCCATAGTGGACGTAGGTCTAATCTGAGTCGAACCACTTATATCAGTGTATTCTGTACGATTGTTTGATTTTTTATTGTTGCATTTCCGCATAGTAATTACTTCCTATTTAATGTTTGTTTACTGGTCTATTCTCAACAAAATGTAATATAAATTAAGTGATAAGCATTGAATAATTATCCTTGTAATCAACTATGTTTATAAATAGAAAGGTGCCTGCCTTCATACGACCATGAGAGAGCAACATTTTCATCCAAACCTCCTGTTTCTAATTACTATTCTAATATGGAGTAATCGTACTAATGTAGAGAAGATGAAGGGGGTATATGAGAAACATTAGATGGATGCCTGGTTAACTCAGAGTGGAGTGATCTTTTCCTTGAAGCTGCTGTCCAGCATGTATCTACCTCCTATTCTGACCACATCCTTATATGGTTAGAAACAAAGGGTTTGCCTCATATTCGATGGCCGGGGCAGTACAAAAAGCATATTAGTATGCACAAGTACAAGAAAAACACGAATTTTGAGGCCAAATTCATTCTTTTATCCTGCGTATAGAAAACAAATTAAATAGATAATACTTTTGGTTAATAAATTAAAATAATCTTGCATATCGTACTGATCTTGGGCTAATTTAGAATACAATAAAATGTAAGTCCAAAAACAAAGTTCTTATTAATAACTAGAAGCCAATTTCCAGCAGCTAGCTAGGAGTTGACAAACCTACAATTCCTTCTGATTTCTCCTTCATTTCCTGTGAGTACATTGATGTTCCCCATCTTCACCACAGATCTCACAAATGATTTGAAAAAAAGCTTTTGATTAGAAGCATAAGCCCACACTTGCCTTCTTATTTCCCCCTCATCGTCTTCTGCTAGCAACACATTGTCAGATCCTAACAAACCTTCTCCCTCAAGAACATTAAGGTAGTAGTGATTGTCAAATCTGGTCGGAGTCATAAAATCAAGCGGTGCAAACCCGTTGTCTCTTCCTGATTTTGGGCATATGGAGCGTAGGATTCTTCTAAAAGTTGTGTCTCTCTTATAACGATCATAATCATGTTCAGTGCTCACATCGTATACTCTTTGCCTGAAGCTTAAACACCTTGCTCTTCCCATCGTATGGCTACCTGTTGACAAGCCCTTGTGTTATATATAGTGAAAAAAAATCTGGAGGATTAAGATTCTGTTCCACTTCCAAGAAAGTGATGGAATCCTGCAGATGATTTTCCTCGACGAGCATCATCATCATGTCATATCAAATATTGATGATAATGTGGATGTAGATCATGTGCTAAAATCTCACCTGATAAAGCAACCAAATCTGCGACATCCAGGCCTTGATCTTGAAAATTAGCAATGAGAGTCTCCAGAGAGGAATTTGGAGCAGGGATGAACTGGTTGGCACCACTAAAGCTTGCTTTCAGGGAGTCTCTCCTTCCTAGCAACACATTCCATTCTGGCCCTCCTCTCTTTTAAGATAAAAATATATATTAATATTTTGTAAGAAAAACTGAAAAACATAGATGTGGTTTGAATCATATAGATATACAAGTATTGATGAAAATATTGGAAAGAGAAATGTTTAGTTTCTGCAGAGATTTTATACATGAAAATTACTTACAAATTGATTCATCTTGACTACGTACGTCAGATATGTTGGACACGATTTTTTATCATAAAATGGGTCTAACGTATGATATTAAACCACAGTACCATTGTGTAAGTTTAATTGTATAAGATCTCTGTGTATAGGATCTATCATATATATATATTCAAATTGGAGAGAGAGAGAGAGAGAGAGAGGTACCAATAAAACTGCATCACGAGCAACAAGGGCTAGTATATCAGCACAGGAAACAGTATAGGGACAAGCCTCTTCCAAAACATATTTGATCTCATCAATCACCTCAAATCCACGTAGGGAGTTGAGATTAGGTCCAGCTTGTTTTTCACTAACCATGCTCCCTTGGCTTTCCAAAAGGACCGAAGCATCGCACCCCTACAACCCATATTAATTAGAACATTTAAAACTAAAATCACTGAGAATCAATTTATATATATATATATATATATAGATGGCTTAAACTAAGATCATAGATAATAGATGTGGACCCAAAAAATAATGTAGTCATCATTTTATTGTCAAGCAATATGTTGATCTTGATCTAAATTAAATTTTGTCATCGTCTGTGATGGACATGCGAAGCCCTTTGAAAAATGTTAAATTCTCAAGTATGATTATTGATGACAAAATTTATGATAAAGAAATATATTTCTATTTTAAATTAAAAACTACGAAATACTTAGTTTTCATTATAAAGCGTTCTTACAGTTAAGACGTAGCACAACATGAAAAAAAAAAGGAAGCAGCAAAATGAGCAACTATTTATATTTTCTAGTGCATAAATAGAAATATCCATTTATAGTGCACTTTTAGGCGCTGATTTATACTTTATATATGTAGTTCTAAGACTAGTATTACTATATACCGAAAAGAGATGTTAATTATCCTTTGAAACCTCCCAAGAATGTAGTAGTTCTTATATTTGATGTATCAGTCCTGCAATTATATATATCAACCTCAAGCTCTCTAAGCCACCAAGCAATAACACACACAGAGAGAGAGAGAGAGAGAGAGAGAGGTGGCTGCAATATTTACCATGACAAAACAATCATGGAAATGTAAGCGGAGGAGAGAGGCAGCCATTCGAGGATCTTTAAACAAAGCAACCTCAACATTGCGTCTTACAATCTGTTCAACTGAGGGACAAGTTTGTTTGTAATAGTCAAGAACTAGGTCAGGAAGGTCGGCAGCACCCAATGTTTCAGAACTCCCACGCAAAACCAAAAAAACAAGTACAGAAATTACGACCATGAATATTATTCTGGCAATAGCCATTGATGATGATCATGAAGAAAATGACACGAGTGTTGGCTATATTTGTTGGATTACATGGAATACTGTGAGGGGAATGTTGCTGTTGTAGTACTACTGCTCGATCTATATATATATATATATGTAATTACGCAAGGGTCTGAAAATGATATTTT
Source organism: Platycarya strobilacea (assembly GCA_036898215.1). Taxonomy (NCBI): domain Eukaryota; kingdom Viridiplantae; phylum Streptophyta; class Magnoliopsida; order Fagales; family Juglandaceae; genus Platycarya; species Platycarya strobilacea. The sequence continues at coordinate 29,061,674 of CM072549.1, read as the reverse complement.
ACCATTCCTCATTGTCTCTATATATCTTTGTTTCTAACCAACTGTGTCTTTTGAAATTAAAAAATAAAAAAAATTCCTCGGACGTTTTGATCAAAGTTTGATGCAGCTAACTCAACCTAATTAACTTTGGGTGGTACTACTGTGAAGGCTGCAGCAAACCGCTGCAGTGTATTGCCCAGCATAATTTATTTATATTTTTTATTATTTAAAAATATTTTTAATAAATATTAAAAAAATATCATTGCAATAATAATCACTTTCTTAACTATTAAATAAAAAAAAATTAAATTATAAAAGATGTCAAAATGGGTGGCCGGCATACTAACAATTTCCATTAACTTTCCTTTAGTCATATATATTTTTATTTTACTTTAATGGGTTTAAAATTGAAATAATAATCATATCTTATCGAAGAATTGTGTGAAAATTATAAAAAAAGTGTTTGATTATCCATTTTTTGGTTGCAGCAGATTGGGCATGCTTGACAATGGTTACAAACTTACAGAATATCAGGGTAGTTTTATACAACTCTACGTGATATAGAATATCAGGGTGGTTTTATAATATTAAATTTATTTTTAATGGAGTTGCGTGATTGTATTGGTTGATTGAAAATGATTTATAAAATAATTGTAACAGAGTTACATGCGTATGACTACTCTATTCCAATCAGAATGCACCAACTCTAGTTTGAAATTCCCATATTAAAGAGACGGAATGATTGGTTGATATATATAAATATATATATATATCTATATATATTAGTCTTGTTTATCCTTTGAAATTAAAAGCAAACCAAACTCAAGAATCCCATCACCACGGTTCGGCTGGCCAAAGGGATTGAATGAGGTTGAGTAGTTAATGATAAAACATTGTCTAATTAAAAACTAATGGCTCAGTTGAAGGGTTTTTTCAAAAGACAGGGTTGGTTAGAAACACAGAAAGAGACATTGAGCAATATTGCAAGACAACATGGTTGGTTGGTGTCTGGTGACATTTAAGCTTTTGACTACTGATCGGAATCAAAGGAATTTTTCATAACGACTCACTTATCAATACACTTTATCTCTATTTCGAATATAGAACTATTTTGATAATTGCCTTTCTATATTCGACCTGTATGCCAGTCGGCGACAGCTCACGCAATATGAGAACGATTATTTTGTTATGAAAACAACGATGACAAACAAGCAAATACAAGTAAATCAATCACACGATATAAGTTGACGTAATTTGACACATGTCTAGAGCTATTGAGTTGTAGAAGATTTTATTATACTCATAAGGAATCACAAAATACATTTTGGGATAAAATCCCACTGCTTAGAACATTCGGTACATACTAAATTGTTCATTATGTACATATTATGTTGACTTCCCAAGTCTACGTATAAGTTTTAATGTAAATCGAAGTGTTAGAATATATAACACTAGATTATATATCTTTCGTACATGTTAGAAAATAGTATACATGCACTTAACTTACTAATAATATGCCATGCATATCGTAACGGAATAAGGTTAATTCCTGAAGTATGCAAAAAAATCTAATTTTGCAAAGTGATCCCATGGCAAAAACATAATCATAACCCACAACTTAATATTTACAATGTCATAAAATACCAAGTTTTACAAAACCGAGTTTTCAAAATATATCGTGGTTCATCATTTAACTACCCCTCCTCACCATAGGGGCTCCTTCTTGACTTCTCTGTATTCATTCCCAAAATGAAACTGATTTATACTAATTTCAAAATCCTGTTGAAGGTACCTCCTTGTAGGCATCACATAGAAACCACTCAGGGATAAAGAGTTGTCAGGGCTCAAAGCAAACAACACTCAAAATGAAGCCGTTCCTCTGATGATGTAGATGCGTGTTACCTTATGACCTCCAACAGATAGTTATATCTAGGAGGTAGCAAAGTCATCAAAAAGAGAGTATTCAACGGGTCCCTTAGGGCTTGGTTGAATCTCTTGAAAAGTCTGAGTCTCTCTGCCATCTCTTCTTATAACAAAATTTATCATTTCGAAAGGAATGATAGATGAAATTCAAAAGGTGAGATTTCGAGAAATCTCAGTAAATATACAAATAACATAATAAAAGCATTAAGAGCATATGCATATAACATATAAATGTATGTAACATGACCATGAAACTTATGGCATGACTTATGCATTTTTTTTAATAAAATGATAAAGACAAACGAGTTAAACAAATGCCGGACAAACATGGTTGATGCTGACATATCTTTATTATTCTAAACGATATCGTTTTATGCGAGAAAGAAAACTTTTCATTTGCTCTGTTTTTCGTCTTCCTCCCTATTTTCCCATTCTCTTCGAGAGTGATTTCATCCCAACCAGATATCTCCCTCCCTCTCCTTCCTTCAACCAACCCAGCCCCCTCACCCGAGCTTCCTTCCCTCACCATCGAATCCAAACCAGTGATCTTCCCTCCCCCCTCAAATCCAGCATTGTCCGGCGCAAACCTTAAAATCGCAGAGGGCTAATTTTGCAATTCTGATTCTAAACTTGCTATCATAGTTCTTCTCTACTTATATGTTCATATATATATATATATATAAAATATACGTGTGTTATGGATTCCTTTTCCATCTTTACTGTTATGTGGCACAAGCTTTATATCCTTTTAGTGATTATGTCACTCATTCAAAATTTGTAAATGTTATTCCATATTAATGTCTTTTAATTGAAGAAAGTGCCTTAAATTTTTCTCTGATTCTGGATTAATCCATATTTTAAACAGGGATGCTTGGAAAACCCATTACAATGGTGTATAAAGATTTCAAGTGTAAAGCAATATAGCGACTTTTCATTTTTAACTGGCCATTGTTGTTTGTTGATTTTTTTATATTTTGATCGGTCATGAATAATCCACTTGAAGGAAAATTAAAAATAATTCAACCTTAACCTTAAAAGCCTTAAGCCAAATATCAAGGTAGGGTTAGTTCAAAATTTCTTTTCCTTTCCTTCAAATCAACTTGCTCTCCTCTTAGCATATTTTGAAAATTCCATAACTGAGCTAAACTAACCCTTGGCTGAAAACTCTAAATTACTTGGTGGATCAATTTCATCAATCCCTCTTTCTATCAAATAACCATTTCACCAACACTAGACGTAGCTCTTCCACTACTCTTCCAGAAAGTCAAATAATATGATTTTCCTCAATCACCCCAATAATTTGAGTCAATCATCATATCAACATCTAGGAGTTGAAAACTCAAAACACTCTAAAATATTTCACTAGGCCCGAACCCTATAAACTTCAAATTGGTTCTTTTGTCATCCTAACATCACATGCCATCAACCAAACTTCTTAGCATAATTTTCTAAAATAGATCCTTGCCCTTTAGAGGATTTTCTCTACATACTCCACCACTTTTCTTTAGAGTAATTTCTTTAGAGTAATTTAGCATAAATATAACATAGATTATAAGCATATTATGCAACCAACATTATGTTGATTCTATATATACAGGTAAATGTTAGGATTATGTTATGGGTTATTGGTGCACTTATAGATTTTCTAAGAGATCTCTATTAAAGAGAATCTTGCAAAAGAGGTTTGCCTTGGGAATTCTTTGGAAGAACACACACCAAAATATCTTGAAGAGAGGTTTTAGAGGTGAGTGAGTGGAAGAAGTGATGGAGAGAGTTGTAAGCTTGGGTTGGCCGAGAGTTTGGAAGTGAGAATGGTGGGAACTTCCAAAGGTGTTGCTAGTCAACTCTCTTAGATAAAAAGGAGTAGAAGAAAATTTAGAACACATGAACTCACACTTGTCGAGCCATGTGTCCCACTTAAGTTATAGGGTAAGTATTTCCTTCCATCTAGACTTGGTTGGCAAGTAATATGACCTAAGACTTATCTTGAGATAAGGGTAACACATATACGAAGATGCCAAAGTTAGGTATACATGTCACTTCCATTTTTGTGCACTTCATCTAAGATAAGACAAGATGAGGATCCGGCTACCCCATTTCATTTTGATGTTATCCAAAACTTCACCATAGACATAAGTTCATTGAGTGCTGCTTGTCAAGCAGACATGATCATTGCATAGATATTTCAAGAAAGCACATGAGTAAGTTGGTTGGCATGAGCTAAGTCGATTCTTGCCTTAGCTTTCCATCTCATTTCTGTTGACCACCTATAGCAAAATAACAAAAACTCATTTTTACCTTCTTCTTAGTTCTAGGTTAGTCTATCTTAAGCCAAGTGTCACCCTTTGTCCCTTAACCAATTGGACATTCTACTAAGACCCACCATGGCTGAAACTTGCTAAGGAGAAACTCCAATGTTTTGCTCACTCATTCCTTCCAATCACCACATGCCATTTATTGACTCTTGTTTCCCAAGTGGAGTATAAAAATGAAATTAGATTTTTCCTTCTAATAAATTAAAATCGTGGCCTCTAAGAATTTCTTGTAGTTTCATTTGAATTTTCATATCAATTTGGGCTCAAGTTGTCACTACCCAATATAAGAGAAATCTCATCAAAATACCTTAGCAATATATTTCTAAAAAGTTCTAAAAGAAACGACTAAAATAATTCTAAGGTAAATATAACCATCCCAAACATAAAAATCCAATAGAAAAAATATCGGATCGTCACATATTATAATTTCACACAACGGAAATATTAATTTTTACTTTTTTCCATTATTCGCTCATGTCGAACACCTCGAGCGAGATCTTTGTTTGATATTGTTCACTCAAGCCACTTGTTGCATGCATTACAAGAGAATGAGTTTATTAAGACAAATCAATTTGTCTCAAAAAGTCCATTTTTCGTCCCAAAATGTTTTTGGAAAAAAAAAATTACATCTCAAATTTCTTTCAAAAAACTTGCCTCAAGAAGTTTTTGGAGATGAAATTTGAATTTTCTCTAAAAATTATATTTAGAGACAAAATCTCACCAGCCCGTCCGAATGGATTCGAACGGGCTTTTTTGTTTGAGATGATTTTTTTTCTTTGAAACCCGTTTGAATGAAATTATTGATTGTTCCAACCGACACATATTGTTCGAATAGACAAATTTTTTATTTGAATAGATTGCCACATTTGAAACCGTCCAAATGTGATCAGCATCCGAACAAATCTTATCGGTTCGAACAAATAAATTAATTGAAACTATTCTCATACGAACAGGGTTGCGTGTTGTTCGTGTAACGCCTAGATCCTTTAGGAGCCATATCTTTTCACGACATAGTTTTAACGTGTGATTTTTTTTTAATCTTTGTTTAATTCTAGCGGTACTTTCACTATTTTATATTCCCTTGTTTAATTTTTTTCTACTCTGATGATTTTATTCTCACCATTCCTACTATACGCAAACATTGCTTTTCCATTAGTTTCCTTTCTAACTCGTTGTTTCCGTATCTCATAGAATCAGGCATCGCAAGGAGCAATCCCAAATCTTTGGCTTATGCGGCACTAATGTTTGCACACGTTTAATCTTCCTCTAATTTCACAACAACCATGTATTTATTGGTTAATTGTTTCTGGATCATTTTTTCCTTTCCAAACTAAGTTGCCTCCACCGAGTCCTTCTCTTCCGCTTACTCGTTTCCTTTAGGGTTCCCACATATATACACACGTTTCTGTACTTATGCATGCATGAAGAGAATCCCTAGTCGTAGCCCCTCTACGCACAATTTGCCAAAAACTTTGGCCCTTCAAAACACTTCCAGCTCTGCAAGACCGAGGAACCCACTCATCGTAGCCATTGCACAGCCATGTGAAGTGCTAGCCACCTCATGCCACCACCACAAGCCGCTGCCGTAAGTTGTTCTCCATTGATAGTAGCCTGTTAGTCCCCTGTTTTAGCAACCCAAAACCAGAGTTTTCTTCTCCCTACCGTGTGACACAACCCAACCACCCCTTGGTGTCAAACCTCTTCCACTTTGTTGCCACTTGCATAGACTTTGCCGCCAGGCACCCCCGTCATCCAAGGTTATAGTTTGATCTAGTTTAATCTCTCGGTAATCTCCCTTTACATCTCTTTTGTTTCATAGACCACTCTCTCTCATTGTGTTCTTATCTTTCTCATTCTCGTCGTGTCTCTCTCACTTTCTCTCATTGGTGCTCAATCATGCTCCTTTCCAGTAACTGCCACAGGTCTCCATTGCTCTGAGTTTTGCATTACAGTTGTCTGCAGACAAAGAAAATTTTGGTTTTACTCTTTACGTGAAGTTAGGAGGTTACAATTTTAACCTCATATTCTTTTATATATTTATTTTTTGCCCTCAGTTATAAAGCATGTATTTTAAAGATATTTCTTTCAGTGGGTGAATTTAATTTGGGCTGCTCAGAATTCCTTTTGTGTTTTAGGTGTCTTTCAAATTATTTTTGAATTAAACACTTTAAGTTGGGATCCAGTTTTAAATTATTTTGGGCTTGAGTTATAATTCTTTTGATCGGTTCATGGGTGTTGTATTACTTAAGTGGGTTGATTTTTGATTTTCAGAAAGGATTTGTTTTGAGTTGGATACTGGGTTAAATGAGTACTAAAAAATCAAGGCTTTGGAGGATATTCAATATTTTAGGGTTTTGAAGGATTTTGATAAACTCAAAGCATTTTGGGAGATTTTATTTTTAGAGTTTCAAAGATATTTAGATGTTAAAGAAATATATTGGGTTTTATATCTTAGGTTCTATTTACGAAGGTTGTGGTCAGTTGAGATTTATAAGGATTACATTATTATTTTATAGGTGATGATTGATGTTTCATTTAGAATTTTGGATAATATTCTGAAAAGTTAAGAAGTTCAGGTAAGTAGGGTTCTTATACTAGATTTTTACATTAAAAGTATGAACTGAGGTCATTTTTGAAAAGTTATGCATGTTTTGGTTATGTAAAGAAATTAATTGAAACCACCTTAGTTATTTATTTTGCATGTGCATAAAATTATGTGTAAAAGAATAAGGTGTTTTCTGACATGACTGGTGTAGACATGACTTAATTTTTGTGCATTTTATTTTCTCCGTGATCTTTCTTATGTGCGCACTCAGAGCTCCAAAAATAATAAGGGGAAAATTCACATTCTATTTCTGCTCGATTGGCCGTCGGGGTTTGCACAACCCTACCACGGAGGTTAAACATGGTATTCTGTTATGATAAGATATTTCAGTTATGCTATGCCAAAGGGATTTTGATTTTGTTTATATTGAACTTTCGCTCTAATTTTTGACAACTTGGTTTGTTTATGTATTCTGAAAATAAGAAATTTTTTTTGTTCTGCATTCTGAATTTTTAAATGTTCATGTTTGCATATTAGTATATGTTTTATGCTTACTGAGTTGTTGATAACTCACCCCTTATCTCTATAACATTTTCAGTTGACAGTGATGGTTGGTTGGAGAGTAAGAATAGTCAATTTTAGAGATATTTGGTGATCGTAAAGGAATAAGTGCCTGAGGGTACAAGCTGTAGTTTCGGTCTTTTTAGCAAAGTTATTGTAGTCGGTTATTCTTTTAAATTTGTCAAGTTTGGATATTTTGTGTCTTTGTAGAGATTTATACATTGTGTTATTGAGGATTACTTGTTGGTACTTTTAAAAAGGCCCATGAATATTTGTGTTGATCGATTAAATTTAGATATCATTATGGAGTTTCAGGGGATGTGGTTTTGTTTTTGTATTATTGGAGATGTTTTAATAGGAAAATTAGTTAACTCTCCAGACTTTCGGGGTAGGGCGTTACAGTTCGACACTTTTTTTCGCTTCTCGTTTGAATGGGTTTAGAAACGTTTGGATAAATTTTTAAATTATAATGTACCATTTGAACAGGATATTTTATGTTCGAACGTTATTGCTACATAGATTCACATTTAACTAAAAAGGCAATACTATTGTTACAAAAATGTAATTATACATCACAATTGTTCTGTGACGACCTGAGATTTTCATTTCATATTATCTTAACTAAGTACTTATTTTGATCAAGTGATTAATTAATTTAATTAATAATATTAAGAGGTGAGGGTGAAGGCATGAGCTTAAGATTTGAGTCTTGAAAGTCTAGAATAAGTCATTGGACCTAGAAAGGAGTAACAAACCCACAAGTTCATGAGCTTGACCTATGACCCACCAAACCTACACATGAGACACTTGTCACCCATAGAGAAACCTTAGTGAGTCACCTAAGACTAGTAGGTGAAAATGAAAAATTACTAGTAGATAGGAGTTTGACTAGTGGATAGATGGTAGGGTAGATTGTGAAATCTTATGATAAGACTTTCTCATCTAGTATATGCTATATTTAGATAAGTGACACTTGTAGATTGAAATATGAAGTGGAAGAGAAGAGAATGAAAGGATTCGGTTGGGCATGTAGCCGAAACCCCTTAGGGGTTTTTCCTATGCAATCTTCCATAATCAAAGCCAATGATCACACATAGAATCATGTAAGAAAGAGATGACAAGGTGATTGACAAGTGAGGAGAGGTGTCATGAGGAAAGGAAAGGAAAAAGGAAAAGGAAAACTTGGGGGGTTCGGAAGGAGATGTCGTGTGCTACCTTGGAGATTTTCCTAGATGTATTTTCAAATCTAGTTGAGGGGACACTTTAGACATGTGTAAGAGGATGAAGTACAAGGTGTAAGATGTGTGAGAGGTATGGTGGTGTAAGGAAATGATTGAGGATTACTTATAATGGAAGGAAACTAGGAAGGAGGAGGTGAAGTTTCGGATCACACCAAGAAAAAGGCATGGCCGAACCATGCATGCTCTCTTTCCCAAAATCATGGTCTTAAAATCTTGTGAATTGACAAAAGAGTGGTTAGATGAGTGTGTAATATGATTGAAATGATAAGAGAATGAGACAAGAGGGAAAGAAATTTCGGTGGAGACAACTAGGAAGGCAATGAAACCGAATGTCTTAGGTCTTGTTGCTCTTTGAGGATTTCATTCTAAAATGAGAAGATCTTCTAGAGGAATGGCCTTGATGTGATGTTAAATCTCAGGAATATTTTTGGGATGGGATGGGACCTTGCCATTTTAGTCCATCTCCCATGAGGAATTCGGCTACCCTAAGGAAACACAAACCGGTTTCTCACTTCCTCACACTTTCATCATTTGCTTTCTTTTCCCATGTAACCACCCTTGTCTAATCATATGTCTTTTAACCCAAGGTATGGTGGAGTATCCTTGAGCCCTAGGAAAAGGGGTATGGCCGAATGACCTTGAGAGGACTTACACCTCACTTGGCCATCTCACATTATCATAAGCTCTCTCTTTCTCTCTATCTCTCGGCCAACTTCATCTCTCTCTCAATTTTCTTTTGTTTCACTTTCTTCTAACCTCTAAACATCAAATTATCCTAAGTAGAAAAGTGCTAGAACAAATATTCTTGAAGAGGAGTTGCTCTTGAAAAGGTAAGTATATTCTTATCTTACCCTTAGCAATTTTAATATACTTTTGAATGAATTTGGTTGTATTGTTTAAATCTTTGTGTATGTATATTAAAATGAAACCCTTTAGAGAGAAAAATTACCATGCTTAGTTAAGTAGAAATTCATGCTTAAGTTATGATATTTTCTAAGTTGAGGATCTAAAATGATATGTGGTTTTAGTTAGTTTACTCAACATGAGGTGGGACGAAAGAAATGCATGCATGATTTTAGGTTAACTAGTATGATATTGGATGATGCCTCTAGTGTTGTTTATTTGGTGGTAAAAATCCATGTCTAAGTCTAAATATCTTACTAAGAGTAAAGATTATTTCATGTTGTGAATTTGAATATTTGATATAAAGGAAGAATATAGTGTGATTAACATGATGAGTGAAGATGAAAATATATTTGTTAGATTTTGACTTGGAGATGAAAATGTTGGGTGTGTGCATGTATGTATTTTGAACTTAAGGGTTTTTGGATTGAATTATTGATTCGATTATTGTGTTATGTTATGATTAAATACTTAAATATTTGGAGAAATTAGAAGTATAAGAACTAAAAGATCACACTAGCATGATTGGTGGTTTTCACCTAAATCATTGGGTGAGCTATCTTGGAAGAAAAAAAAAGGGGTGAATAATATAATAACTTAAAGGACATAGGGTTTCAGCCAAGCTATGTTTTTAGGGTTAGAAAAATATATTTAAGTGGTTGAAGTTAAATTGGAGTGCTTGGAGAAGAATATGAGAAGAAAAACTAGGAATCACTAAGGGAGGATCTCGGCCCTACCCTAGTGGGAAGGGACCGAGCACCCTTAGGTGTGCAAAAGGCCCATTAAATGTTTTTGGGTAGGAAAGAAGTAGAATTATGGGGTGCGAAAATTGTGAAAGAGCTTGACGTAGAATACGCGTTATGTTCGTCTCACATTTCACATGTTCAGTGATATGAGTCTCATGTCTCATGCATATAGCACGAAAATCATGTTTTAAATATGTTTTTAAAACAAAAGAAATTAATTAAAGTTTTATAAGAACCCCAAAGACTGGGATGGGGTAGTGCCCCAGTGGAACTCCCTGCTCACTCAGAAGTATCTAAAGTCGAGTGAAAACCCCTGGGTCGACAAAGAACCATCGGCAGGCCATGTATGACTCCAGAAGGTGTCCGGAGCGTTGTCGCACCTAAAGCTAGTGGGTGCATACATGACGGTGTTGGTTTTTTCCTTTCCACTATAGAAAAGTTTGTAGTCGCTCGGTAAATGATCAATTGCCGAGTGATGAAGAGCGCAAAAGGGCGTGAAACATAGCCACTTAAGTTTGATACGATCGTCGGGTGCTACGGTAACTAGCAGAAACACACGGTGCGTAGGAGAACCGTGAGGTGTCCAACAGAGGTCATGACAAAAAGATGGGTTTTCGGACCATTTATGATATAATAAGTGGTGCCTAAGATAAGAAAAATGAAAAACATTTGCGAAAAAGATGAATTTTGAAAGGAAGCTCTAACGTTTTATTTTCTGAGATTATAAGCAAGCATATGAAGAGAATAAGAAAAGAAAAATAAATTGAAAAGAAACGGCATGAGCATGAGCATGTGCATAAAGTAAAGTCATGAGTCTCTTAATGCATAAAGTATAGCTGATTATTTGCTATTCATTTAATTGTATGCTTAAAATGCTTTTGTTAAGATATAAAATATACTTACTGAGATTTCTCTTGAAATCTCACCCATTTTTATTTCTCCACTATTGTCTTTTGGAACGATAGAAGTAGTTGCAGGTAATGACGACTCTGAAGAATATAGTCCCAGGGGCGGCGTCTCAGACCCCTATGGGCCCGACTGAGTCCATCACCTCTGAGTTAGTGACTCTCGACTACTTGAGCCGATGGGCGGCGGAGTCACTACCCTTATCTACTTACATTTTGGGAAACATACGCCCTATTGGGTATTGTCTAGTCCTTGGCATAGACGATTTCCTCTATATTGGTTGCCTATTTGAGTCATCCTTCGGGATAAGTTGTGAGGCAGGACCGACGTTACATTTGGACTGTCTTCGTTATGGTCTAAATTTCAAGGAGATCAAGAAGGAACCGATGTTTTAAAAACAGATAGCAGGGGATCTTCTATGCAGCTTTTGTATTTATTGCTTATATTTTAGTCTTTCGTTGTTTTGGAAGAGTGAACACTTAAAGATGATCTTTATATTTATGTTAATGGTAATGCAATATTTTAGGATATTATTTGTGAAGCCATGTGATGTACGCTTAGAAATGTTTGACATTTTCCGCTACGAAAACCTTTATTATCTGTAAAAAAAAAAAATCATAGTACACGATAAGACAAGGGGTGAACTTCCCTGTGATGCTCATCTCCGACGTCATGGTTTGCGTACGATTCCAAGCGCAAGCTGGGGCTCTGACATGTTCAAATATTGTTGTTGAATAGAATAATAAAAAATCAATTAATAAAAAAGAAGTTTTAAGATCATGGTGGTGGCACAAAGTTTTGGGATATCCTCTACTATTTTTCAAACATTGTTCGGGTTCTCGACTCAAGTCTTTATTCTATTCTCACCTCAAACTCTGTTGCTCTATCTAATTGGGTCAGCAACTCTTGTTCTTTGGACTTCAATCATTCTATCTCAAGTTGTGCTGCCTCTAATTCCTTAGTCTTATCGTTATTAGATCTGGCCTTAAAAAAGGATAATGAATTTGAGGATGGCTTCATGCAATGCCCTATGCCCCTTAAATATCCAGAACATGATCCAAGAACTTAAAATAGGATTTGAGCATTGTTTACAGATGATTCATCGGATGGATTTACAACAACTTCCTTTAGAAATTTCATCTTTTCCTACAAATATATATATATATATACATATTAAAGTTAGTATAGGTAACAAGAATATTGTATTAGAAACTGGTCTAAACACCATCACGATTTTTATGTACTTTAGCATATAATTGGGTTAGATCAAAGTCGGCAAAACTTTCAGCTTGCTGCAAAAGGAAAAGTATATTAGAATGCGAATAAGAAAAGTGCATATTTTAATATGAGACTGGGACTAAGCACTGGCCATTTTTTGGTGTAAACGATGAAAGATTGAGAACCCGCATGATGGTGAATTTTTAAATTTGATATATTTGCTTTGTTCACAAGTACTCCATTGCTAAAAAAATATACATTATAAGTTTCAAATTCTAATACATCTATTGTTTACTATTAAAAAAAGATAAATGCGATATTACCTTAGAAGCAAAATTTTTAAACAAATCACAAACTTTCTCCCACTTGTTTAGTAGCATTGCTTGGTATGGATTTTGGCGTGCCTCTACCGTAGTTCCAAACTTCTAGTAGTGTGCATGGCATCGGCCTTTGTACTTATGAAATACATTCGATATCAATTCCTCAACCGCTACTCAATCCTCACACTAATTAAAATCAAAATCAAACTCATCCTTAAAAAATGTATAAATAATTAGTATAAATACAATTAGTTTTAAATTAAATTTATACTTAATTTCTTGGGATGTAGCTCATTACCAGACAATGATTTTGGATGTGATCTTTCACATCTTAGGTAATGTTAGCCCAATTGGATGCAGACATCGGAGCATACGTGCATGTGAGGGTACCAACATAAGTAGAAAGCCAAGTTGTTGAATCACTGAACCCACCAGTGTGATCCCTAGAATATCAACTTTAATTTCACTCATTTTCCATACTTTCTCTATACAGATACCCCTCGTAGTGCCTCACTCTCGAGGCTCGCTTACAACAGCTACATAAATAGCAATTAAAACATATGTATATAATTTGGTAAATATATTATTTACTCACTAACATTTGTTAAATGTGGTATTTAATTTAATAAAATTCCTTGTTCTGGGTCTGGTGATGTTGGCCCACTATTGGTGACCAATAAACCACGTGTAGGGGAGTCGGTAATGGGTAGGGGTGGTGCATGCGCTACTTTGCATTTAGGAGATATATCTATTTGAAATTGTAATAAATTAAATATAGTATAGACAAACGTTGTGAATATTTGTAAGATTTATATTTACACAAATACTAGATTCATTCACTATCAATTTTGGCAGACTAGTTGCCCACATCCTCGCTAGACACGTTAGTAGATTTATATTCTTCCGACATTCCACCCTCAATCACTTCTGGTTCAATGTCTTTTTTACGCAGTGAGACCATGTCATATTAATTTAGGTCAATAAATAGATTAATCCCTAATTCAGTTTTTTGATATGCTCATTCAATTGTCAGACCATCAAAATTTTCAGGTGGTTCGTCTACCTCTAGAATGTAATCATATATATTTAATCATATATATTTCTTGGTGCAAATTTCTCCACCACTCACCATGGGTTCCCATATCCTAGATTATCTAAATAAAAAACTTAATTTGTTTGGCAAACGAGAACGAAATGATCATCCTCGTACCATGTTTGGGATGTATTCATATTAACAAAATTTTCATCTTTACTTACGCACGTCCAACCTAGCATTTGAAACATCCCACCAACTGCATCTAAACAACCAAACCATATATCCTCCCACATACTTTAACCCTATAATATATTTTACAACTCCGTAGAAGTCAACATTCTCATCCCCATGGCTCCTTTCGATTGCAACCCTACAATCTAAAATTTTCCATATCGTTCTCTATCACACGTGTGAAATTTATATCCACACACAAAACATCTCAGTATTAGATGGCCCGCCTACCCAGACCACATGCTAATGCATAAAGTTCTGGCGAGATTTTTTTAGAATTTTCAGCATATTTTGATAGAACTTACATCAATAAATATATTTAGTTCTATATTAAATATCAATAGAAAAAAATTAATTTTTGAATAATATTGTATGCTCAAATCACGACACAAATTCCTCTTCATGCTTATTTTCTACATCAATTACACCACCAGAGAAAAGTAGTTATAAATGTTCGCTACGCGTTTTCATGTGAACTATTAATTTCTATCAAGTTGTAATATCATATGATTTGAATATGCAAAACTTGATTGATACGTAGATTCATTACTAACCTCAAGTAGTTCTTAGTTTCCGCATAATTATTCATGACATACCATTGAGCTCTATCAAAGTCTCGTCCACATAGGTATAGTCCCATGTGCGCCCATGGGACATACGCTTTGGAAAAATATTAAAAATGATGATGAAATACCCATTTGTCCACCTTGGTTTAGTCTCATAAATCTGGTATCAACCCCATGAAAATACATTGAACAAAAAGTGTGTCATTCGTTATAAGTGTATCACTTTGCAATCGAACATTCTAGGCAAGCCTTATTTTCCACAAATAGCTTAAGTTTTCCCAAAAACCATTCAATAGAATATATCCATCTATATTGAACTGGGCCAACAACTAAAGCCTCACAAGGTAGGCAAACAACCAAATCAACTATTACATCAAAGAAAAAAAACGGGTACAAACTCGCCAATTTGCACAGATATCACTGTAATGCCGGCCTTTATTTTTAACAATGCCTCAACTTTAAACATCCTACTACAAATATCCTTAAAAATTCCCCTAACTCTATGAGAAGTTTACAAACATCTCGAGTAAACTTTCCACCCACACCAACTGCAAACTGACATTGTAGAAATACATGACAATCGTGACTTTTAAGACAATTATTTTCAAGCCTTGCATTCACACACATCTTGATATGCTCGAAGCATACCCATCGGATAATTTGATTGTCATGAACTTCACAGAGTTTCTTTCTCTCTTCACTTGATAATGTATACCCTCCAAGAGATATATAGGCTCGAGACCCATTATTTTGTAAATGCAACTTCAATCTTATCCCTAATTCCTATAAATCTTTATAGATTTAGCTGTATCTTTTGTCTTCCCTTCTATTGACATCAAAGTGTCCAAAATATTTTCACATATATTTTTCTCAATGTGCATAATGTCTAGATTATGGTAAAGTGTCAACGTAGACCGGTTTGACAACTCGAAGAAAATATATTTTTTTTTTTTGTCTAATTGAATTCTACTGCTTGTCGTTTTCCCTTTTAAACTCTTGCGTCCTTCACAAATCTATTTTTGGGAATATCTACTAGTTGTGTAAGAATATAATCGCCAGATAGTTCTGGCAGTGATGACCTCTGCTTAGTCTTTTCGTCAAATATCGCTCTATTCGAATGACATCTATGATTATTAGATAAATATCGATGGTATTCCATGAAACATAATTTTTGGCCATTTGCTAACTACTGCAATTGTTTGCTGCAAACTGGGCAAGCCATTTTAACTTTTGTGCTCCACCTATACAAGTTCTCGTATGCTAAAAAATCATTTATTATCTAAAGGACTACAACACGCATCTTGAATTCTCGCGACAATGCCGCATCACATGTAGTCACGCCCTTTTCCACAACTCTTTCAACTCTACTATTAGTGGCTACATACACTTCCATAGCCATCTATTTTTTTTCCTAGTGACCTTGGCCTTGAGATCAATAGAGCCATCATAAAATAAAGATCCTCATACACTTCCATGATGACAAATTATAAAACATTAATATCACAAACCACATACTATAAAAAGTGTTCATATTGCCAAATGGATTAAAATCATTAGTTGCTAACCCAAAACATACGTTCCGAGGCTTTAAGGCAAACCATAGATATTTCCCATCAAACTTCTTTCATTGTAAATAATTTTCCGGATGTGAGAGAAATTGATCATTACAAATTCTTTTTGCATTATGTCAATTCATATCTTTCGCAGTCACCCAAGAAGTGAACAATCGTTGAAGTTGATGGATCAACGAAAAATATCTTAACACTTTATTTGGTACATTACACTTATCTGATGTCCATCTTGACTCATGGCACACTAGACATGATCAAATTCTGCATATTACTCACAAAAGAGTACACAATCATTCTTACATGCGTGGATGATATAATAATCAAATTCTAACCTTCGCTTCAATTTCTTTGTCTCATAAAAGTTACGAGGCACTATATTATCTTGCGGAAGAATATCTTAAAATAATTTTAGTACCATGTCAATGAACTTTGTATAATCTGACATATTGACTTGATATGAAACAACCTCACCATGAATGATAATTTGCTATGATGGGTACACCCCTCGTATAGTTCTCGCTGTGCATCCTCCCACAGTCTTGCAAAGTTCTCATTTTCCTCAAAAGATTGTGAAGATGTTCTTTCTACATCCTGAACCCCAAACATATCTGTGCCAGTATCCCCTAACATCTTAGTATTCATCTCCTTTCCATTATCATCTTTATCATCAGAAACGGTTACATTTCTATCGTCAATCTTGATACCAGTTTCCTCCATCTGATTAGACTGAGTGTCAACCTACTCCTTTAGAAAATAGTTCACTATATAGAACTCAAGGTGAGTATTTTGGATATATCCCATTTACAAACAAATGTGACTCTATTACTACCAAGTTGTAAGAACTTAAGTTTTTCCACTTTTTGCAATGATATCTTATAAAATTCCAATTGTTGGCACTGTCTTTTGTAAGCACTATGAAAATTTTCACCTCATGTGCATACTCCTTATAGTCTCTTCCAAGTCTATCTCCTAATAGCATTCAACTTTTATCCATTGTATTTTTATTACCCGACCACTGTCTATTAAAAAAAACCTAATTCATTTCATAAACTCTATCAATCATAGTCTAGTCATATTCTTATAGCACTACTTTGATAAAGTAGTTGGTTATATCCCATTCAAGAGACTATAATCTATATTGCATATATACTCAGTCCAAAATTCTAATTTTGGTCAATATTTCGACAGCATTTTCCTACAATTTTTTAACTATGCTAGTCACAATAAGTCATCGACCATATTCATAGGTCAACCAACTTATTGACAGCATACCCAGAGAATGTAAGGAACCGTACACCAAGATTTTATAAACTAACACAAGAGTTTACACTAAATATATCTACCATTTAGATGATAGAATCTTAAACCGTTCACTTTGGCCAATTCTAGAGTTGTACCCAATCATTCTTTAAGAAAATACTTGCCCACAACTCTTGAATGGGTCCAATGTTCAATTTAACATAAAATTAACTCTAACATTCAACTCCAATATAATAGTAAAGAAAGCTACTAGATCATTATTAACACACGTATATTTACATTTCTAGACAAAAATATCAATCTTGTTATTTTTTTTCAAACGGGTCTTATACATCCTAACGGATGAACATACCATTTGAACGGGAATCAAGAGAAACTAGAGTCCCATTCGGACGTTGAAATGTATGTTCGAATAGGTATTGTTGCATACAGAATACCCAAAACCCATCCTCAACCCCAAGCAACAAATACCAAAATAAACAAATCAGCTCAAACTTTATGGAAAACCCCCAAATAAACAAATCTCTAAAGTCTATGAAAAACCACTAAACATTCAAACTTTCTAAAAATTAGAAATCTAACCTCAATTTTTGCACTTCCAACAACAAATTCCAATTCAACAACACCTACAAAATCAGAAAACACTATATAAGAAAACTCTCAATCAATTTTAATGAAAGAAAATATTAGTAGAACTCAAAATATACAAAAAAAAAGTGTTTATAAATTAAACTTACCTCTTTTCTCTCAAAAATCCTTCCTCTCTCTCACCCTAGAATCTGCCTACACTCCTTGTCTGTCATCTGCCTTTCTCTCAATCTCCCTCTCTAAAAAATAACTCAGTCTTGCATGAAAATCTGAACACTCGGGTGTTTAAATCTTTGAAGTTGCGTTCGGATGGGATACTTATCCGTTTGGACATGGAAATTTCAAATGGCCACCTAATTTTGCCACAAGAAATTTCAACTTTATTTGTTCGAACAAGGAAGTTTTCCTATTCAGACGCTATATCTAAGTATATTCTGAGTATTTACTATTCGAATGGGTGAGTTACTGTTCGAACATGTAAATATCCGAAGTATTTGGCGTAAAGTTTTCCTCCAAACTCCAAATACAAACTACTAAATAAAGTCCGTTTGAACTAAACTAGATTATAGTTCGAACAGGTACTTAATATTAATATAATAAGTAAAATATTAGTAATATTATATTATTATTATAATAGTAATATACTAAGTAATGTAGTATATAATACTAATATTATAATACCAATATATTAATTAATGTTAAATTAATATTATATTAGTTTATATTATTCAATTAGTATTATAATATTAAGATAATGCTATACTAAGTAATATATATTATAAGTTATATATATTGAAGAATGAGTTATGCCACTACTAATATACTAAGTAATCTATGTAAGTACTAAGTATATACTAAGTACTATGTGTAAAGAGTATAATACTTATATACTAAGTAATCTATACTAGTATGAAATGGTATATAAGTAACTTATATACCATTTCATACTAGTATAGATTACTTAGTATATAAGTATTATACTCTTTACACGTAGTACTTGGTATATATGAAGTACTAATTAGTATAAGTATTATATATAACACTATCATCTTAGTAATATCTATAGTATTAGTAAATTATATGAAAGTACTAGTATTTTTTGTTACTAAGTACATTGTAATACTATTATTGTCATATAGTTCATATTAGCATCATCATAACTACCCAAACTGAAATTCTTAAGGCTTAAAACCCAAACTCTCCAATATTTGTTTGAACAACTATCCTATCTGTCTGAACATGTATCATTCTCATTCAAATGTGTAAAAATGGATCATATAAGAATTACTATATTAATAATTATAAGTATCATAACTATAGTATAATTTATTTATGCATAACAAATTAATAATATTAAATAATACGTTGTATAATTAAAATTATAATACATGATAAAATTAGAGGTGACAATATGTTACACGATCTGTCTCAATGTGCATGTCGAACATGACACGATAATAGCGAGTTGAAATTTTTATTATTTGGATTGTAATTTTTTGACCTTATAGTTAGTTTTATAACTTTATAATACTATTGTGATACTATATATCTAATTAGTTTTATTGTTTGCATGTCTTGATATGAAACAAACACGAGCACTGATGTCACAATTTGACACATATGGATCGAGTACTACAATAGTTCATTTGGATGCCAAAGTAACGATTCGAACGTGGCAAATGGTTACTAAACTCATTCAGACGACTAGCTGATCGTCCGAATGAGTATCGGGGTATATAATACCTAGCAATACCGAAAGATTCATTTTTGCATCAAACGATAAATTTCCAAAACCACTCCTAATTCGCCATCAATCACCCTCAACGACACCACACAACTCCTTTACAATAAAATCTTAAAGGTATAGACCCTCTAACTCTCCTTATTGGTTAAAAATGGGTTATAAACACCCTTTTTCGTAAGGGTTGGATTTCAAATTGAATCCGACCCATTTTTCATAGTTTTTATTTTTATTTTTCAATTATAGATAGTTTTGGATCTTTAAGGGTGAAGCTAGGGTTGATTTGGTACAAACAAATGTGATTTTTGTGGAAAATCAAGAAATGGCCGAGTCAACCTGATAGAAACCCTATTTGAACGAAACCTAAAAGATGACCCATATGTGCCCGAACATACATTTTACTTGTTTGGACGAGTCGTTTTCATCGGGACGAGTAAGTGGCAAACAACACAATTGGTGCACTTTTATTTTTATTCAGGTATTTTGAGTAAATAAAACCCGTCTAACTTCTTTCATCACTCATTTCTTGAATAGTCTACAAATGACAGGTAGAGGAAGAAAGCATGGGAAAGAGCAGATGATCGAGAGTAGCGGCATACCTCCCCCTATTTGCTCTAGTACTGCTTCGGTTGACGATGCCCTTATAGTCGCTACCCCTACTGAGGCTCCTCCATATGACAGTGGAAAGGTTATCTGACAGGTCGACTGCACTCCATTCTTTAGAATATTGAATCTTATAGTCGGGTACAACTTGTATGTAAAAAACATAAGACAGATTTCGAGATGGACTGAGGCAAATTTCTGTTGCAGCTAATGGGGGACCCCATTGATCTAGTTCTCTATTTTTTAACCGTATCAGACTAGAGTCACGATATGGGAGTAGAGGTAGTCTACCATTTGGATTGTTGATATCTGGCCTTCTATTCCTAGCAGGAGTTAAAGAGTAGGTGGGTGAGAAAAAAACGCTACATATGAGGTCTTTCAACAAGATCACCCTTAACAAAAGCAAGAGGCACCCTAGTGCGAGGACTTTAGCATCGATCGATGCTACTACCAGTATTGCTGCCCCCTGTTGAGAGTCAGCTCGTTTGGATTTACATTAAAGCAGTTGGAGGCGGTGATGGAGAGAGTTACATGACACGTGGTAGTAGAGGCTAATATGCCCATCATGGGGAAAGTAGAGGATTTAGAGACATGGATTAAATCTATGTAATATTGATATGATCCCAAACAGGCCGTATTTTTATTTAGTATTTTACTTTGTATGTTGTACTGAACAATAATATATATTTTTGGATTAAATCTATGTGTTTTTTTTGTGTGTTGAAAACAATATTTATTTCTTATTTTTCTCATTAGACTTACCGCTTGTGATAAAATAAATAATATTTTAAAATTAATTATATAAAATTAATTTATGCATTTATAAAAATTTTAAGTTCTCCGTAAATAATAATATATAATTTATACACATTTTTTATGTTTTGAAAATAATAAAATGAAATTAATGAAAAATATATATATACACAAATTAAAGATGATGAACAATTCTTATATAATTTCCAACCTGTGTATTTGTCCAAACATTATTTTTATTGTTTGGATGGTCTTGCAAGTTTCCTGCCAAATTTCTTGCCAAATATATCCTGTTCGGACAATTAATTATCCATTCGAACGGTTTTTTTTTTATTTTTCGAGATAATTTTTTTGGTCACCAAATATCTTGTTCGAATGGATTTGTGTCCATCCGAACGAATTTTGAAACTCGACCAAATTTTGAGACAAAATTTAAAATTCGTCTCCAAAAATTACTTTTAGGGATGAAATTTAGTTTGTCTCTAACAAATTTCATCCATAAAAGTAAAATTTCTTGTAGGGGTGAACATCGAGTGAACTTTTTGTCTCCTGCTTTTCCTAACTGCAAAAAGTGCCAAAACATTATCTGCCCAAGCCTCTTTGGAAATTTGCCAAAAAATTATAATGCATCCTTATTAGGTCGAGTCATCAAATGGACTAATACATCAACAAAATCAGGTTCCACAAACCCAACATATTTAACTATCATGATGTTGATGCCTTCAGTCCACGCTTAGCATTTAATAGAGACTGAAATGTTGGGGACACGTAACGTAAGGCTAAGTATTCCTTGTTCATGAAAATATAATATGCAATGCATCTACCTTACTAGTAGCATGCAATAAACATCGCAACGGAAAGTCTTTTCTAATAATCTAGGTAAAATAATAAAATTTATGTCAAAGTCACATAGTACTATTAGTGCAAATATCCCGAAAGCATAAACAAGCAGTTGTATTATCAAAATAGTTATAAACCATCCCAAAAACCACTGGGAATCCAACTCTTAAAAATTTAAAAACTTAAAAACTTATTGTTCAAGGTCAAAAGAAAATTAGACACATAAAGTTTTCACTCTGAGCTATGAGTCTTGCTATGCTGGTCCTGCTTAGCCCTTCCTTTATGCAGAATTCTCCTAAACCCCTCAAAAAGCTTCATAATTTGAACTAAAAACTGGTCAGCCTTTTACAACCTATCTTAAGATGAGTGCATCGAGGGACACTCAGGGCTCTTTGGGGTCTCTTGAGCTCTTTTGGGAGGCGGTCCCTTACACTTCCACATCTATTCTTGCAATAACTTCTACCATTCCAGGAGAAGAATGGTAGTATGAATTATCAGAGTGAGATTTTGAGAAATCTTAATAATTACACAATTAACATAGCACAAATATCATAGACATATAAAGACAAACACAAACAAATGCATGAACATGAGTAATGAGACATATAACTTGACATATGCATCACGTACTTTCATGTAAAAGACCTTCATTCTTCTTTTAACTAATCTTTAGCACGTGTTCATAATTTTTCATATTTTTCTTGACATTCATATCATTCATAGGCTTAAAGTCTTGTTTTTATCATGACTATTATATAACATATGTGGACACCTCACAGCTCTCTTATACACTGTGTGTTCCTCGCTAGTTATTTTATCACTCTATGACTCCTTTAGTCAAGGTGAGTACATCATATTCATATACTTATATGGCAATTCACTTATTTCACATTTACCATTATTAGCACCCAATAGTTTTAGGTGCGATCTCGTTCCGGCATCCCTCCATAGGAGTCATTCGAGATCCATCGACTGTACTTTGTTGACTCAAGGGTTTCACTCGACTTTACACACTCTTAAATTAATAGGGAGTTCCACTAGGCCATTTTGTTTTAGCCTTTGGGGTTCGTATAAAAACACTTCGACTCTTTTCTTTTCAAAACCTTAACCCAAAGACATGCAATCATGTGACATGGACTTATATGCAACCTTTGACTTTATTACGCAAGGCATGTAAAAATAAGCATATGAAGTATACATTTCTAATCATAGCTTGAAAACGTTAGAACGTGCAAATACATTTAATTTCAAAGAAACTTACTCATTTAAACTTGCAAAAATAACAAACAACTTAACCAAAACTATAAGAGGGTCATGGCCGAACCTTCACATGTATTTCAATGATCCATTTTTCTTGCTTTCCTTTTTACCAACTCATGCATTCATTTAAGGATTATCAAAACACATCATTAGGCTATCTTCAAAGCCTTAGCCGAAACCCTAATATTATCCATCATAGTGTTCTTTCATCCAAACATCACATTTTTATTCTAAGACCTCAAACCATACATATACCTGAAATATATATCATGGTAGATGATGAATTAAATCCATATATCATACAAGAAATTTAATAGAAAGATTATACTTTCATTTACAAGTTAAATACTTAAGATTTAACCTAAAATAACCTCATGGCTAAACCATATAGATCCCAAAAGTTCATATATTTCATCAAATAACCATTCTATCTCAATCCAACCACTTAGGCCGAAAATTATCAAGTTTACCTCTCCAGTATTTTATCAAATAACCACAAACGATCCATCATAGTATCCTTAGAACCATAAGGTAAAAGCTTAACATATTCTTACGAAGATATAACAATTAAGCAAGCAAGCAAACAAACAAACAAAATAGCAAACAAGGTTCACACAATATTAGCAAACAATATCCAAGATAGGTTAAGAACATACTTACAAATTTTCAAGAAATACAAGCAAAGAAAATATAAAAATAAATCAAGAAATAAAACAAGATCTAACCTAAGAAAACACTTAATCTGAAACTTTAAGAAATAAGAGGGTGTTTGGCTTCCAAGAAAAAAAATTAACCTTTCCTTCAAAAACCCTAGGGCCAAATCTCTTTAAGAGATAAAACCCTAGTTTTTGTTTTTATTTTAAAAACATAAACTTGTTCCATGAAATCTCCCATTTTTCTTTGTTTAAAAATTCAAGAAAACCTAGGGTTCCATTTTAGAGAAAATAAGAACCCTAGTTTTTATGTGAATATGTGTGTTTGTGTATAAAACCATTGAGACTGAAAATAATGAAATGAAACTTGTGAGGACCCGTAATTTTTCTACCTTTGTAATATATATATATATATATTTTAATATTAAATATGTATTGTTGTTAATATGAATATTGTGTGTTTTGAATTGGTTGATATTAATAATATTTTATTGTGCATGTGTTTAAAATATTTAGATATTTCATCTTCATTTAAAAATTATTTTCATGTGTTATTGGAAACTAAATTTATTTTTTTTATAAATTTATTGTGATGTATTTGATTTAATGCTTGAATTTAATCTCATTATTTTATTATATTGGTATTTAAATTAAAGTGTTGGAATTTATCTTATTTAGTTTGATGTGTTTATTAATTTATACGGGGTGTTTTCGAATTGGGCTTTTATATATATAAATGCATATATTTATAAGTAGTGCTTGGTTGTTTTTAAATTAAATGGTTTTGAGTTATCTACGGTTTTGGGCATAAATATATATATATATATATATATGTTTGGGTGTGTGTTGTGTTTTGGGTTATTTGTTTAATTCGAGCCGGCCAGCCCAGCCCAGCACCCTTGTGATCAGCCCCCCTCCCCACTTTACAAAAACTCCGCCGTTTAGATTAGTGTATGTGTAAATTTTGGTGCCTTCCTCTTTCACCCAACGCAAGCTTTCTTCCTCATTTCTTCTGATTTTCTTTTCTTCTTCGTTCTTCCTCTGTTCGTCTCTGTTAGCCCGTGACCAAGCTCCAATCTTGCAGCTCTCCTCTTCTCCATTTCATCCACGTGTTACTCTATCAAATACTCGGTACTTAGATGAACTTCTCCCCTCTATTTTTCTGTCCGATCCGTGCGGTACGCGCCCAGGAATTCGCTGCAAACAATAGCTGTCTAGCTCGTTTTGCCCCTGTTTTTTACGTGAAAATTTAGCATTTCTCTTCCATTTCAGATCAGTTGTCTTGGCTACGCTGTTGTGGGCTTCACGTGAGTTTCTTTTTCCCGCCCGTTCTCACTCTTAATCAGTCGATTTTATGCCTATTTAAGGCGTCGACATCCTTACTAAATGCACATAAGAAGCTCTCGGTTACATCCATAAATCTGAACATCTAGCATCTCTTTTATTTATTTCTTCTTCCTCTCTTCAACTAAAATATCTCTTTTACAAGCCCCCCATAAATCCAAAAATTTCAGTGGATTTTAGTCACCATTTTACTCACTGTATTTCACCATTTTGAGGAACTATCGGTAAGCCCTTTTACTCGTATATTTGATTAATTAATTTAAGAGTTGTTTTAATTTATTTATGTATTAATCTTAATTTATTTTTATGGTATGATTTTCTTATGATCAAGTGTTTAGTTTAATTAGTTAATAATTATATTTTATTTATTTACAGTAAGATGATTAATTTATTTGGTCCCAATATTTGGGATAATTATTTAAATTGGTTATATGTATATATATTGTGCTATTTACCTTATTGGTTTAATTAAATTGTTAGGTTTATTTATTAGTTTTATTGGTGTTACAATAATTTATTGCTGTTTTAATTAATTATGTTTTCTTTTAATTATTTTAGTTGTTTTCGATATTAATATTTATATATTTGTGATGATCCATATATATTGGTGCTTTAGGTTTGATTTTAATGACGACTACGCGGTTGGAAGCTCGAAATCGTTGTTCGGTATTTTTGGTAACTTTAGAAATTATTAACGAGCGTATTGTAGGTATTTTCTAAATAAACTTTGAGATTTAAATATATTTTGTAATAACAAATATTGGATATTGGTTGGTTGTTAGATATTTTGTGAATTTTCATATTACATTGTGTAATTGCACGCATGTTCATGTGTTGAATTTGAAAACTGGGTTTTCATGTGTTAATGGCTTTCGGGTGCGTGTGTATTACGACCCCAAGTCAGAATGTAGCATTATCTCGATGGAGTTCCTCTGGTTACTTGAGAGCAAAATATACTAAATGATGTCCCCTACATTGTCATCGGGCGAAAACGGGATCAGACGGAATGATAACGTTCTTGCTCTGACTCCGTGGCTCCTTTACTGGTGGGGGCTAGAAGATGCCTGGTCATGGTACGTGCTGGACGTAGTTAGCTAGGCATCACCCTTTCTGAAGTCACATGCGTGGTCGTTATCTTCGATGTGATGATGAGAGTCAGGGTGTGCGGATGGTCGCTAGGGGAGATCATGGTACATACGATTAATAAAATAGGTGTTTAGGCCAATTGTTTAGAAAATGACAGGTTTTAATTATTGGATTAACGTGGACTATTTTCTGGGAAAATGGTTATGATTTTTTATGGATTTATTGAAATTTTATTTTGGGCCAAAATGAGATTTTGGCCTGTGTGTTTATTTATTTATTTTGAGAAAGTTGATTTTTGAGCTTCATGCATATAGTGTCATGTTCATGCATTTTGTTGTTGCATGAATGTATTTTGATCTTGTAATTTGTTTGGAGCTTACTTACCTGTGGTACCATTTTCGGTATCGTAGATTTTGTTGTAGAGGACGAGGAGGATGAGCTTGAGGAGGCAGTTCCGCCGTTGGAGTAGCTTGATCTAGTTGTATATTAGGCAGTTCCGCCGTTGGAGTAGCTTGATCTAGTTAATTATGTAATTTGTATGTTTGGCTCTTAGGATGACTGTATTAAATCTCCGGTTGGAGAATTTATATTAGTTTGGTTTGTAATATTTAAAATTCTAGTATTTAGATATCGACTTAATTTATCCGTTGCGATTTATATTTTATGCATGTCACGTGTTCACACACTTAGTACTTGACGATCAGGGATGTGTGACCCGTGTTGTTATCATACCAACGTCTCGATTTCGTGTTATTTTAAAGAGAATTTGGAGGTATCACAAAACTTCCCTCAAACTCGTGCATGGTGATTAAAAATTAAGAATAAGTGGTATTTACCTTGTGTAGATGGTGTTTCTAAAAAGATTTGCGTAGAAAACCGTCGAAATCTAAGCAAATATGAGTGTTTGGCTAGTGAGAAAATGAAGGAAAATGAGACAACATGAAGAGGGTGTTCTTGGCTGAAAACTATGACACCCCAAATTTTGCTTAGGATCGAATAGATATCTGAAGCGTCGGGAGATGCAACATAAGGTTGCCTGCCTCCGTTTATGACAAATAAAGATGCAATACATAAAGCATGCATCTAACAATATGCAATATTCGTAGTAAAATTTTTTGGGGCATAACAAAAACTCTAGGAGATGAAGAGTCAAAAATGGTTGGGAAAAGTCCCCTCAATTTTGGCTCTTTCTTTATATAGCCTCCCTTTTTTTTAAGTAAGCTCCAATGCATGTGTGACACGTGGCAAAATCTTCTATTCTATCTCATATGATGAGATTGTCTTCGAGAGACAAAAAATCACCAAATATTTGGCTCTCCCTCTTGCCAAATTCGAAAATACCATTTCTAAATTTTCTATTTCGCCCTCAATCCAAGTCCAAAACTTAAGAATGACTCTTTGGTAATTCATTTTAACCCTAGCCTCTTAGTGGAGTGTGTGGATTATTTGTCATTTCTAGGATGACTTTTCCACTCCCACACTCTTCCCTTCTCTTACACGCTTACGATTCCTATTTTCTCACAAAATCCTTCCATCTTTTTTTTTTTTCATATTCCCATGCAAGATGCATCTTGGAAAAGCAAAAGATTTTGTGTCTTAGCTTGACACACGGCCAAGAGGGACTCCAAAAGGCATGTAGCACCTAGCACCATGGTTGGCCGTCCTTTGGGCTTCTTCTGGGCCTTTTAAGCCTTCTCCCATCTCTCTTTCTCATCCCAAAATTTGACAAGTGTCCAACTTGTCTTCTTTTCAGAATTTCCTAATATTCTCTTACTTAATTGGGCTTTCAAGAAGGGTTTTAACCTTATGAGCTTACTTTCTTCTCTTAGGCCTAATCTCACTATACCTTAATTAAAATAAAAGGACTTGCACTTATAGGTTCGAAATCCAACAAACCTTAGAGACTTTCCAAAAAGGTTTTTTTTTTCATTTTTCAAAACAGTCCAAACACCTCAAAAATAAATAAATAATATAATTATCTATTCCAAACATAGATAAGGTTCCTCACAAAAATCCAAGATGTCACACAATAATTAATTATTTAAAATTTATGTCACAATGAGTCTAGAACTCAAGATTATTCATATAATCTTAAGGAATTATAAGCTTGATATCTCAATAAGCATCAAATAATTGACAATAGAAAAATACAAAGACTTCATAGTAGAAGAGTTAAGCGGCTGAGAAATCAAAAGCATAACAAAGAGTCAATAGAATAGGATGAAGTCTTTTTTTTTTTTATTGAGAGGTGCTACAATCACGGAAAGATTTTACAAAAATAAATTCATAAATTAACATTACTTGGCATGATATGTTAGATCTATTTTACGATAACAATATATATAAAATCTAACATACCGCATCTAGCCATACTAGTTTGTGAGTTTATTTTTTTAGATCTCTTCATGGTAAAAATATTTCTCTTTTTTATTTATTGAGAAAGTAATAAATAAAAAGATAAACCATTTAGAGAGGTAAAGAAAGTTGAAAGGGTAAGAAATGAAGAGACAATAACCACTATAAGATGAAAATGTTTTTTTCCATCCTATTGGATTAGTAACATAACATTATGGTAGGGACTATTTTATTTGCAACTATATTTTCTTAAATCTTGATATCAAAAAATTGAGTGGGTCGGTTGTAGTAATAAAAACAATACAACAAAATGTATTTCTAGTTTCCTACTACTTTCAAAAGTTGGGATCCTTATTAATATATGACTTGACTATCAAAACCATGGTATTGTGAATTGCCCAACACTTTTCATAAACAGGGGTGAGAAATTGGAGGCAGAGTGTCAAAGACCTATCTTTGAGACATCACAATTAGGACATAATGCAAAGATCCAAGAGGGCAAAAAGAAGTTGTCACAAGCCTCCAATCTGATTTCAAATGAAGGATAAGGTTGTTACAAGGCAAAAAGAGAGCATTTTTTGCCACTATATATTTAAGTCGTCACAAATCTTTTTTTTTTTTATCCTATTGTGATACTAGGTGATTTTCCTAATTTAGTCATCGGAGGTGTCCCTACACCTTTGAGCTTCTTCATTTCTCTTGTTGTCGGTTGTGAGTGACCAAGATTGGAAAATTCATCCATAACAAGAAGATACATATATAAGATGAATCTTGCAAAAGTATTTTGAGGCCTAATGTAAAATGCAGTTATCAGATAAGCTTTGTTAGGGGCAAGGGAAGAGGGTGGAAAGGGTGGTGGATGGATTTTTCTTTTTTAATATGAAAAGAAAAATGCTTATTTGGACCAATTATTTCCTGCCAAACTAATTATTTCCTATTAAAATGGGTCTGTTGTTGTCACAAATAGTCATTATGGTCACAAATAATTCGTTACAAATACTCATTTTTCTTGTAGTATTTCCTTTGATACCTTGAATGGACAAAAATGAACCTTTTATATACATACAACAGCTCCATATGCGTCCTGCATCTTCTATTCTACAACCTCCAAGAAATGAAGCAAGGCATGATGCTAGTAAGAATGCCAGAGATAGACGCTTTCTTGTCACAAGTGAACCATGTGATAATTTTTGCCTTCCAAGATCTTTGCCACATGCAAGGAATTCCCAGTAGTCTACTAGCATGATCCTGAATCTCTTTGGCGATTTGTCCCATTGCTAACACATGATCAATGGTTTTCGTAGCTTTTAGATTATGACAATTACACACTGAAGCTAGTAAGACACCCTTACGTTGAACTCTCACATCCACAGGTAGGGCATTAAACCATGCCTTCCAAATGCATATGGAGATCCTCTTTGGGCCCTTCACGGCCAATAAACTTGGTCCTAATAATTTCATTAGAAACAGTATCACCCACTCGCTCCTCCAGTAATTATACATCCCAAGTCTAATCTATCCATCAATTATTAATATGAAGAATTTTGTTATGAATTTCTGCCACTCTCACGGACAATGGACCTAAAGCCAACCATCAGTCATACCAAAAGAAAGAGTTGCCACCCCTCATTAAAACTTGGACATTATCCATCAACTTTGGCATAGTAGACAAAATGAACTTCCAAAAACGAGAATTAGAAGGCCTTCTTTCATATTGTAAAATATGGGTGCCTTTTAAATGTTTTGCTCTAAAAAAATCAGCCCAAAAATTGTTAGCTGTCAAAAGTCAAAACGCAAATTTCATGTGTAGAGAGCGTTGAACTTCCTTAAGATCTCTCAATCCGAAGCCCCCTTCCTTGGCAGGTTTACAGACTTTAGACCAGGCATGCCAATGAACTTTTCTTTTACGATTCCCCCCATAAAAAGTTAGCTAGGATAGAAATAATACGGGAGTAAATAGCTACCAAAATATTGATCATCAATAGGAGATGAATAGGTACACTGGACAGGACATGTCTTAATAAAATCAACCTACCCCCTTGAGATAATAATCTGAATTTCCATCCTGCCACGTTATTGTGAATTTTATCAACAAGGGGCTCAATAATACGGGAAGTCAATCTTCTTGAAACCAAAAGTGCACCCAAATAAGTAACTGGAAATTTTTCTTCCTTAAAACCCATAAGCCTCAACAAACCACGCTTCCGAGATAGAGTAATAACTTCAAAGGAAGCAACGCCAACTTTTCTTTGCTAATACATGATGGTGCAGTTATGTATTTTCAAGAATTCCTAGGGAGTCCAAAAGTAGTGGATCTTCCTGATTTGTCTAATTTACTTGATCAAGTCATCACTCTAGAGCACAATAATGAGTTGATGAAAATCCCATAGACTTTTTCTATACCTGTTGATAGTAGCCCGGGATCGGATGGATTTGGTTCAAGTTTCTTTCATGCTTGCTGGAATATTGTGGGAGAGGATGTTTGTGCTGCTGTAAATGATTTTTTCAAGGGTACTCCGCTTCCTCATTTCTATACTGCTTCAGCTCTGACTTTGAAACCCAAAGTTGTAAATCCTTCAGGTTTTGATAAATTGAGACCCATAAGTTTTTGTTCGGTGGTGTATAAAATCTACTCCAAAATTATGGTACGAAGGATGGAACCTCTTTTGAAGTTAATTATATCTCCGGAACAAGGCACCTTTATTCCCGGAGGGAGTATATTTGATAATGTCACTATTGCTCAATAAATGACCCACTCCCTCGATAAAGCGACTAGAGGTGGAAATGTTTTGATTAAAGTTGATATTACTAAGGCCTATGACACAGTGCATTGGGATTTCTTGTTTCATATTTTAGAAGCTTTTGGCTTCTCTCAATTTTTTTGTAACTTGATCAAACAGTGTGTTGAAAATATTTGGTTCTCAGTAGTGACAAATAGAACCCATAAAGGGTTCTTTAAGGGTGGTTGGCGATTGAGACATGAGGATCTATTGTCCCCTTATCTTTTTATTATATGGTAGAGGAAGTTCTTTCTCGCCTTATAAAAAAAAGTTTTGCCAGAGGAAACATTAAACCTTTTACTCACCCTCGAGGGTCTCCTCTTATTTCTCATCTCTTGTATGTAGATGACATCATGGTGTTTGCCAGTGGAGGGAGGGCTTCTATGCGTGGCATCACTGAGATTTTCAAGCTTTATGAGAAATGGTCGGGGCAGTGGTTAACAAAACAAAGTCGGCAATTTTTTTCTCAAAGTCTTGTTCCAGGACTTGTAGGCACAATTTACTTAGATTAATTGGTTTCACTGAAGGTAATCTTACTACTATTTACCTTGGTGTGCCTATTATTTCTAGTAGATTGAAAGTTGTGCATTTTGATGAGTTGATTACTAAACTAAGAAGCAAGATAGATGGTTGGATGCATAAATTATTATCATCAGGATCAACATTAATTCTTCTTCGGCATGTTCTAAATAGTATCTCGATACATCTGTTGTCGTCAGTTGCAGCCCCTAAGTTGGTTTTTTCAGCCATTAATCTCCTGCTAAGCTCATTTGTTTGGGGGTTTGTTAATGGTAAGAATAAAAGAAAATGGGTTGCCAGGAGTAGTCTTTGTAAACCTGTGACTGAAGGTGGCATTGGTTTGAGAATTTTAGAAGAGGTCCAATATTCTCTTCATATGAAATTTTCCTGGAAGTTGTTGATTGACAACTCTTTATGGTCAAATTTTTTTAGAGAAAAGTATGTTAATAATATGAATATTTCTTTTGTGAATGGCCAAAAGGGTACTCGGTTTTAGCGTAGTATTATGCAGGTGATACCGCATGTTTTGAATCAATCTAAGTGGCATGTTTGGGATGGGGATATCTCTTTCTGGTGGGATAATGGTTGGGAATCTGTACTTCCAAATTCTCCCACCAGGATCTACTTTTGACAGAATGGCAAGAAAAATAGAGAAATAAACACAACACAAGAATTTACGTAAACAACTCCAAAACAGGAAAAAAACCACCAGAACCAGAGAAGAAATTACACTGTGAAAAATTGTTACAATCACACAATTTTTCTCCTTACCCCAACAACACCCACAAAAACTTCTCCCACTAGTAAAACTCTAACTTTTACCTCTCTTCCTTTTACATATAAAAAAGGACAACAGAGGAATTTTACTAAAGTTAAAAGTTATTAGATAAGTTTCTAACTGGTGTAATTAACTAAGGAGGCTAGGCCTCCTTTTATAACTAATGGGCTTGCCCCAATTTACAAATCCCACCGATGTGGGATTATAAAAGGAGCAATAAGTCAACAATCTCCACCTTGCGACTTTGGCTGATCCCACAGTTACGCTCTACCGCAATGAGAATCTTCATAGCTTTCGCTATTATGCATCACCATAAAAGCATAACCACTCAGAATAATTCAATTCCAAGCATTTCACTTCGGCCCATGTCGAAAATAACCTTACTGCAAAATTATGGTGCAACTCCCACGTTTGGCTTTCCTGGAAGTTTATCAGTCATCGACATGAATTTCCACCACACACCTTGCATTAATGCCAAACCAATGCCTGTATGCAAACTTGTAGAACAACTAACATTAACATATCCTCTATCAAGGCAACTTTGGGATTAGCGACATGCCATGAGAATGTACATGTCTCTTTTTAACGGACATCGTCTTCTGTAAAGAGAGATACAATGTTAGTTTCATTGTCAGTATCTCCATTTACTGACTTGGAGCCTCTTGCCGAACCTACTCCACCTTTTGGACAAATTCTTTTGACGTGCCCAAGTTGTCCACACACCCAGCAGACTACTTTTTTCTTCATGGAGTTCTTCCTCTTCCAATCACTAGCTGTCACCATTACTAAGTTCCCAGATGAACCAGTACTTCCACCACTTAGCCTTCTTTATTCAGAAAAAAGTTTACTGGTAACTTCTGAAAAAATTATTTTCTCATTCCCATATATCAAAATAGGCTTCATATGCTCATAGGAAGATGGAAGAAACCAGATCAGTCTCAAGGCTTGATCCTCATCATCAATTTTAACTCCAATAAATTCCAGATCAGAGACAATGTTATTGAGAACACTTAAATGATCTGAAATAATCGTACCTCCACTCATCTGCAGTGTATGAAACTGCTCATTCAGGTACACTCGATTCGAGACACCCTTCGCATAGGCAAGAACATTCTTGGCTAGGCACAGACGAATTGCACTTGCCGCTCTCAAATCCAAATCCTCCCAATCTTCATCGTCATTCCAGATCTGCTCTTTGTTTCACCAGTAGTGCTTGGACCGCTACTGACTTTAGGGACTGGTCTACCTTTCAACACCTTGTGTAATCCTGATTGAATCAAGATATCATTGACTTACACTTGCCACAAGCCAAAATTGATTCTTCCATCAAATTTCTCCACATCAAATCTGATAGGATTTGAAACTCTACCTCCTAACATAAGTTCGATGAATTTTACCGTAGAAATGAATAGTACCCACTAAGTAAGTTCCCATGAAAGATTGATCTTTCGTAAACAGAAATTCAAGGTTCCCAGGAAAGATTGAAGGGTCACAACGGACACACTTAAAATTTTCAATTTCCTAGACAGAACCTCCTTAGACCGTACGTATTCACACTACCACACCAAAACTCCACCCTGCAAAAAGAACCTAGTGGCTCTGATACCACTTGTTGGGAATCTGGGCTTCCAAATTCCTCCCACTAGGATCTACTTTTGACAGAATGACAAGAAAAATAGAGAAATAAACACAACACAAGAATTTACGTGAAAAACTCCAAAACAGGAGAAAAACCACCAGACCTAGAGAAGAAAATACACTGTGTAAAAAATTATTACAATCACACAATTTTTTTCCTCACCCTAACGACACCCACAAAAATTTCTCCCATTAGTAAAACTCTAACTTTCACCTCTCTTCTTTTTACTTACAAAAAAGGACAACAGATGAATTTTACTAAAATAAAAAATTACTAGATAAGTTTCTGACTGGTGTAATTAACTAAGGAAGTTAGGCCTCCTTTTATAACTAATGGACTTGCCCCAATTTATAAATCCCACTGATGTGGGATTATAAAAGGAGCAATAAGTCAACAATAATTGGTTAGCCAATGGCCCGATTGCTGACAATTTTCAGGTGACAGAATCTCCAAACCTTAAGAACCAAGAATGCAAGATTGAGATTGGTTGGGATATTAAGAAGATTTCTCGACTGGTGGGTAATGACAAAATGCCAGATATACTTGAGCAACTAGGTGAGCAAAAAGAGGGTAGCGATATGTTAATTTGGAAGCCAACTGATGATGGAAAATTTGTTTCTAAAAGTGCCTGGGAGTGCATCCGTATAAAGTCGTCAAGAGTGGGATGGTATGATTGGGTTTGGAATATTGACTTACCTAAGAAGATTTCTGTGTTGATGTGGAAGGCAATGCATTATTGTTTATCTGTAGATGATCACATTCGACGGATAGGCATTTCGATTGTCTCCAAGTGTTAGTGTTGTGAGTTAGGCGCATATAAAGACCAAAATCATGTTTTGGCCATTGGTAACATTGCTGAAGATATTTGGAAGAGAATTTCGATACAACTTCACATTTCTTATACTCGAGGTAGAAGTTGGAGAGAAAGAGTTGAGATTTGGTTTCATTGGGCTACTAAATCATCTTCTAAAGGCAGGTTATTTAGTTTGATACCCTCTATTGTTACTTGGAGTTTGTGGATTTGGCGTTGTGACGCTAAAATGGAAGAGAAAAAACTTAGTTTGGAAGCTCTTTGGCGAAAGATTAAATTTTGGATATCATGGACCGGTCTGAAGCTTAAAGAAGGATCTCATCTTCGGCTGGAGGATGTGTTGACATTTAGATGTTTAAATATGCATGTGAAGCCCAGAAACCCAAAGCCAATACAAATAGTGAAATGGATTCGTCCTGTTACAGATGGTTTTAAACTAAATGTTGATGGCAGTTAGCTTGGAAATTCTGGCATCTGTGGAGTCGGCGGTATTCTCAGAAATTCCAATGGTGATCTTTGCTTGGCCTTTTCAACTTTTCTTGGTAATGGTACTTATAATTTTGCAGAGTTATCAGCTACTTTAGTTGGGATCCAACACTGCTTTGGGGCTGGTTTTCTTGCTATAGAGACAGAAATGAATTCTTTGATTGTTGTAGGTTGGTTGAAAAAAAGGGAGTGTGGACTTTGGTACCTTTATGATTTTGGGAGGAAATTCATCAATACTTGGCCGGTATGCAAGTAACCATTCATCATGTGTTTAGAGAGTGCAATCAGGCAACAGATTTTCTGACTTGGTGCGGGAGGAAGTAGTAATATTTGGCATCAGTATAGAGAACTCCCTCATCAACTGAAATGTACTCTTAAAATTGATAAGGTGGGTTTACCTGTAATAAGATGCTAGTTTTTTTTTTCCTGATTAGGTGATTTTTTATTCTTGGTTTTGTAATTCATTATTGGTTCTTTTTCATTGGTTGTTAGCGTCTTTTTACCACCTGGGTTTTGGCATTCTTTCTTGATTCTGTAAACCCTCAAGTGGATTTTTGTAACTACGGTATTCCTCTGCCATAAGTGAGGTTCAATAATAAATTTTAGATGAGACTGCTGTGGGGGTGGCTATAGGCTATTCCTAAAGACAAAAAAAAAAAAACAAAAAAAATAAACGACGTCCTCACACTATCATATACCGAGGAAACCCTCACTCCCATGCACGTTCCTTTTCCCTTAACCCGAAGATTCAGGGATTCAGGGATTCAGTTAGTATATCAAGATTATTTTCAAACGGGTTCCTTCCACCATGCACGACTCTAACTTTCCATGTACTACGTAACTCTTCCAACATCCCCAGCATTTGCTTCCTATTAATAACCTGTTTAATTCCCAGAAAAATACCACAGCAGCAACTCACCTTCCACTAGCTCCCTCTCTTGATCATGGCAAGAGCCATGAACGCCCCAACGCCCGGATTACTGATAGCAGCAACCGAGAACGCCGCGACTTGAAAATAGAACCACCACGGCGACTCCACTACTCAGACAACCATGCAACCATCGGTAACCACTACACGCCCCTCGGTCCCTCACGGAAATCACATTTTGCGCCACTCATCACGCCGAAAAACAAGCCCATGTGATATCAACGCATCCCCTGTTTTACCACCCCAAAACAGAGCACATTTTCCTCCACGTCAAGCCACAACCCTGCCAACTTCGACCACTGTAGGGACGTAAGAAAATCTCCTGCACAGCCACGCGGACCACCCCACGGGTTGCACCACCCCCGACGTTCCTGCACTCACACACGAAACCAAAGCAGCCCTCTGTTTTAATACACTAAAAACAGATCAGTCACCGAGCCATCTATCAAGAACCACGACAACCACCGTAGCTTCATCCTTCTCAAGGCCACTTACCCTCAATAGCTTTCCTTAATGGTCAGGTTAGCAACCACGGACGTAAAGGCCGAATTCTAGCAAGTCAACGTTTTCCATCTCTCCCTCTCTCAGCTCTACGCCGCTGCTCGCACCACCCCTTTTGCCGGCCAACTCCGATCACAACTCTACTATTCTTGCCCTTGGACCCATAGTGAGTTTTCAAGCTCTCTCTTTCTCGGCGTGTTACTCCAGTGTTGATACGTGTGTGTTTGAGAATTTTGGAACTAAAAATAAATACATGGCTGCCCTTTTATTTAAACAATAGTATATGTGTATTTTCTTCTCGTCGCTTCACTTATTACGTTGAAATCTTTAAGTTGGCCTTGTTCTTTATGGGCTTTGTTTAATATAAAGTAATAATTGTACAAGTTATAATTAAGTACTTATGAGTTAGTAATAAATAGAGTTTAATTTATTTTTAATCTTATAGGTATATTTTATAAAACAAGTTTCCAAGTGTTATTATTAGATTTAAATCAAATAATTTTCTACTAAATTATAGTATGTTATTAATGGTGTTAAAGTATTGTTAATCTATAATACCGACTCTAAATAAATTGTAATACTAAGTGTTATTAAGTGTGTACATGAATGAAATGTTTCAACTATTATTTAATAGATAAATATATATTTTTACAAGATTATACTAGAAAGACTATGTATGATGGGGCTGGGCAGCGGATAACCGCACCCGCTGCCTCACCCGCATTCCGCACCACCCCGCACAATGGGGGAGGTGTAACCCGCCCGATAGGTGGGGAGCGGGGGTACCCCGCCTGGTTTCAGGGCCAAAAGCGGGGGTGAGAGCGGTAAAGGGTGAACCCCGTACCTGCATATACCCCGCCCGCCCCCGTATATTAAATAAATAAATAATTATATATTAATATATTATATATAAATTATAATCACTAATGTTAAATCTTTAATCTTATGATATTGTAATATGTAATGTTAAATTGTTAATAATTAATAACTTAATAGCACAACTTGTAATTTTGTAGGATTATTTGTATTATTGTAAATATGTAATAACTTTGTTTATTATTTTAAGTTTTATTGTTTTAGATTTTTAGTTATTTTTTTTAAATGATTTTGAACTTTAGTAATGATTATTACTTAGTATTTAATATATTAATAATTTTAATGTGTGACTAAATGAGCTTGGATAGTTTTTTAGGTCAAAAATGGCCTAAAAAGTTTATCTGGCCTGAAAAAGGCCCAAAAATATGAAATGGACCAAGGTCCATAAGAGTGGCTGTGGGGGGAGGCGGGGGCGGGGTGCGGAAAGGAAATCCTTAACCCCCCCCCCCCCCCCACGCCCAAGTGGGGGCAGGGGGCAGAGATTGGGGTACCCCGCCCCCGATAGGGCGGAGATCACCCCTAAAGTATGATATTAATATTTATCAGATTTCTTAGCATTGAATAAATATGCTAGCCCATAATTTTATTTGTTACATATAGAATACAGTTAAGGGGTGATCTCCGCCCTACCGGGGGTGAGATAACTCCGCCCTACCGGGGGTGAAATAATAGATTAAGGATAT
Organism: Platycarya strobilacea; assembly: GCA_036898215.1. NCBI lineage: Eukaryota > Viridiplantae > Streptophyta > Magnoliopsida > Fagales > Juglandaceae > Platycarya > Platycarya strobilacea. The sequence continues at coordinate 29,023,129 of CM072549.1, read as the reverse complement.
TTTAATGATATTATTTATTTTTAGATTTATTGTAAGATTCTAATTACGTTAACTATAATAAAGTGAACCTATTTTAAAAGTTTGGGGTTTTCACTACTTAGTTTGATAGAAGTGAATATAGTTCGACTATTATTTTATAGATGTAGATAAAGATATATTAATTACTAGATAATATTTGAAAGACTATACACGATATTATTTTTTAAATAGAATGTTATGACACGTTATTTTAGAAACGTTAATGATGATTTAATATTTCATATAGATAACGAGTTAAGAAGGAGAATTTAGAAAGCATTACTACGAGATAAGTGAATTTGATCACAAAATTATGATCCTCACAGTTAGCTTATATTATTAATAGAGCCAGTTCTTTGATAGCCATTTTCAACAAGCATGTCATTCAGAACATACGATCATGTCATTCAACATCATGTTTATATTTAGTGAGTTATAGTTATTTATGTTAATATGTAAATTATGCATTTCATGTCACATAAGTCACATAAGTTAAGTTAAGTTCAAGTATAAGATTATGTTAGATTAAAAATCCATCAGTAAGTTATTTAGTCAAACAGTTCAGTAAACCAGTTAATTCAAATGGTCATTCAGATGCATGGTACCAATGCATATCAAATCAGGGTGGATGTACAAGTCATGGACCTAAGCGTGGTCCACTATAGTACGTTAGAGTATTATTAGTGACTCCCTTTGCTACAACGGGATGTGGAGCCAATGCACAATCTTGCACACAGGGTTAAGTGTGTTGGTCAATCAGTTCAGCTAAATCAGTTCAATTAAATTAGTTCAGTTAGTCAATTTAAATCAGTTAGTCAGTTAATACATATAGGCCAATCATGCATCATAACATAAGCATCAATATGAACAGTCATATTTAAGATTTTAGCACGAAAATTTCATGAAAATTTCCTTTAGTATATTATCTTACGTTATGGTGGATTTTTTACAAAGTCCTCGGCTTATTTTAATTTATTTCCTGTATTTAAAACCATCTAGGTAAGGAAGATGACTGGTGCGAGCAGGAAGGCTATGAGTGAATTGAACAGTTATTTGAATTTTAAGTTTTTCTAAAAATAAGTGTGTTTATGACACAAGTTTAATTTCAATTATTTGAGTTGATGTTTTTCTTTAAAGACATTTTTTTAGAACTCCATTTCTATGAAATAAATTACTTCATTTTTTTATTATTAATCTAAGAATCTTGTGTCGAATTAAAAATTTTAGAAAAATCACGTGATATTCCTTAGCTTGCGGGAAAGGGAGTGTTACATCAAAACTCAAGGGATTAAGGATTTTAGGAATTGAAACAATAAAAGAGGAGGACAAAAACCTTGGCTACGGTGAGCCCCTTAAAAAATATCTTGTTGCTTCAATAACATCCTAGCAAGACATAAAAAATTCAGAACCAAACCCATCAAGACCCAGGCTACTTTGTTTCAAAATGGAAAAAATAACTTCTTTAACTTCCTCCTTAGACGACTCCACACATAGTAAGCTATTATCCTCATCAATAATGGATTTATGAATAACATTCGATAAATCTCATTACTCCACCTCCATAGGCAGCGTGAAAAAATCTTGGAAATAATGAAAGGCTTCCGAATGAACTTTTTCAGCACTATCCAATGTGTGGCCAACAGAAAGCACCATGTGAGAAATTTGTCCCTTTTTTTGCCTCTGATTAATAACAAAATATAAAATTCTGTATTCTGATCACCTTCTATAAGCTATCTTTTCTAGGGAAAGCAGCTAATTTTTTTTTTCATAGACTTCCATCTCAAATTTTGTCACCAAATAACCCATTTCAGTCTCTTATGAATGCCCTAGTTGTAATTAATTTTCTAGAGATTCCAACCTCCCCTTAAGGGCTCTGATATTCCCTTCCGCACGACCTTTTTGTTCCAACCTCGTAAGGCTAGCTTAGTCCTTTTCAATCTAATGCCAAGTTTCATAAGGCTCAAAGCCAAATCCTGTCGATGCCAAGCCTCCTTCGCACAAGATACAAAATTATCATGAGAATACAACATATTAAGAAAGCGGAAAGGAATCAGTCCATCTGAAGCAAATGGCCTATCCAAGTGAACGACCATCGGACAGAAATAATGAGATATGGCTTGAATACACGCCTCCCCTACACTCTTGCTCAAGTAAAGACATCTCCCGCTCGAGCGAGAGTCCAACCCGAGAGTTCGCTTGACTTTCGCTCGAAGTCCAGCTCGAGCGAAGTTCAACCCGAGAGTTTGCTCAACTCTCACTTGATGTCCCCCTCGAGCGAAATTTAGGCAGATACTTTGCGAGACCCTCGTTCAACATTAGATTAACTCTAGCTTGATAATCTCGATCGAGCGAGATTGCATAAATATAAATATCGCAAGTTTCATTTCCTCTACACCGTGCGATGAACCTAGCTCTCTGTTTCACCCCCGACGAACAGAGCATCCTCCCATATCATTTTCTCCTCCATTTCTTGAGTTTTTGAGTGCAAACATGTACGGATTGCGTATATACACATGAGGTGAGTGATTTTTGTTGTAAGAATCTATTGATTCTCTCTCTCTCTATACTCCATTTGATTATAGTAAAGTTTTGAGACCAACCCCATAATGGATGTAAGCTCATTTGAGCTAAACCACTTAAATCTGGTATTCTGTATTGTCTTTTGTATTTTACTTCCCTTAGTTGCTACCGTTGCATTTGATTTCTTATCTGTGTTGTTTGTTTTATCGGTTTATTCCCAACAAACTAGTATCAAAGCTATCTAGCTCTGTGAAGGATAGAAGGGATGGCCACAACCAGATTTGAAGTAGAGAAGTTTGATGGATAGAACAGTTTCAGTTTGTGGTGCTTGAAGATGGAAGCTTTGTTACGCCAGCAAGGATTATTCAAAGTTCTTGAGGAGAGGTCTGCTGATTCTCTTGTACCGTCTAAGGACGATGAAGAGAAGGTACATAACACTATTTTATTATCTTTATCTGATGGAGTATTAAGAGAAGTTACTGAGGAAGAGACTGCTGAGAGTCCCTGGAATAAGCTTGAGAACTTGTACATTAAGAAATCACTTATTAACCAATTGTATTTGAAACAACGGTTATATACACTCAAGATGAATGAGGGTTCGTTTGTTACTAAACACTTAGATGAGATTAATAAGATTGTAATGGATCTTAGAAATGTTGACATCAAGCTTGATGATGAAGATCAAGCTTTAACTGTTTTGTGTTCATTACCTGCATCATTTGAGAATTTTGTTAATTCTATGCTATATGACCGAGATACTATCTCCTTAGCAGATGTAAAGTCAGCTTTGAACTCGAAGGAATTGAGGAGCAGGTATAGTGATAAGGGTGGTGAAACTCAAGCTAGTGGGTTGATTGTTAAAGATTCCTCCAACAGAGGAAGATCCAGTGACAAGGGGTCAGAGAAGGGCTGAGGGAAGTCTCGGGGGAAATCCAAGTCCAACAAGAAAAATATTAAGTGTTATTACTGCCAGAAGTTTGGACATTACAAGAGTGAGTGTACAAAGCTGAAGAAGAAAGAGGAATCTACGAGTTCCTCTAATGCCGTTAGTGTTACTGATGAATCTGATGGCTCAGATGTGATCCTTGTAATTAGTGATTCAACCAATCAGTTTAATGACAAATGGGTCATCGACTCAACTTGCACTTTTCACATATGTCCCAAGAGGGACTGGTTCATGACTTATGAACCAGTCAACAGTGGTTCTGTTTTGCTGAGGAACGACATGGCTTGCAAGATTGTAGGATTGGGCTTAGTGAAGATTAAAATGTTTGATGGGATAGTTAGGACATTGTTAAATGTTCAGCACATTCCAGACTTGAAGAAGAATCTTATCTCCATGGGGGCTCTTGATTCTTTGGGTTTTAAGTACACGGGTCAACGTGAAGTACTGAAAGTCAGCAAAGGCTCTATAGTTGTTATGAAATAAGATAAAAAAGATGGTTTCTATTTCCTCCAAGGCAATACTGTCAGTGGTGAAGCTGTAGTATTAGTATTTGATGAGGCAGAGTCAGATGTCACTCATTTATGGCATATGAGACTGGGCCATATGAATGAGAAGGAGATGTCTATCCTCAGTAAGTAGGGTTGTTAGGAAATCAGAATCTTGGCAAACTTGACTTGTGCGAGCACTGTGTGTTTGGCAAACTGAGCAGGGTCCAATTTGCAACAGGGGTCCACAACACTAAAGGTACAATGGACTACATTCATTTCGACCTTTGGGGTTCATCCTCAATTCCATTGAAAGGTAGAGCAAACTACTTGCTTACTTTAATCGATGATTACTCATGGAAGGTGTGGGTTTACTTTCTGAAGCAAAAAAGTGATGTCTTCAAGAATTTCAAACAGTGGAAAGTTTTGATTGAGAGCCAGACCGGTAAGAAGATTAAACGGCTTCAGACTGACAATGGAATGGAATTTTGTAGCAGTGACTTTGATGAGTTCTACAAGAATGAAGGAATTGTCAGACACTGTACAATTAGGTACAATGTTTTTAATTTCGTACCATACCGGTCGGTACGGCTGATACATACTGTACCGGAGTAGTGGCCGGTACAGAAATTGGGTATGTTTCGTACCGGCCCAGATTTCGGCCATACCGGCCATGTGTACCGGCCGGTACCGGATTTGAGAATTTTTTTGTTTGTTCATTTCTTCTTATTTTTTTTTATCTTAATTTAGACTAGATTATTTACATATATATTAATATATATAATTGAGACTATTATTTTGAAATATAAATTTTATATATTTTTATATATTTAATTTTTTTTTTATGTATAGACTATTCTGAAATGGTACACGAAACGGTACCGGTATCGAAATATTTCGTTCCAGTGCCTTGACCGGTACGCTCACCGGTACGGTATTCAAAACATTGATTAGGCATACTCCACAACAAAATGGGGTAGCTGAACGGATGAACCGAACTTTGTTAGAATGAGCACGCAGTATGCTCTCAAATGCTGGCCTGTCAAAGGACTTTTGGGCGGAAGCAGTCAATACAGCCTGCTTTCTGGTGAACCACTCTCCAGCCATAGCTATTGGTTTGAAGACAACTAATCAGGTATGGTTTGATGCACCTAGTGATTATTCAAACTTGAAAATTTTTGGTTGTCTTGCTTACTTTCATGTTAATAATGGTAAGCTAGAACTTAGGGTAAAGAAATGCATATTTGTGGGATATGCTATTGAGGTAAAGGGATATACGTTGTGGTGCACTAATCCCAAGTCACCCAAATTTGTGATTAGCAGAGATGTTACTTTTGATGAAAAATCTATACTTAATCTGAGAAAGGAGATTCTTGTGTCTACAGAGAAAAAGGTGGAGCTACAACAAGCTCTACACAGGACACCACCTGATTCTGAAGATCATACTATAGCTAATGAGCATGATTTTGAATCAGAGACTGAAGCACCGGTTGAGGAGCAGTACAATATAGCTACTGGTAGACAGAGGAGGCAAATCAGACCATCTCAGAGATATGCTCAAATAGACATGGTCATGTATGCACTCGCTACAGTAGAAGAAATTGTTGGACAGGAGCCTTCCAGTTACTCGGAGGCTATGAAGAGTACCGAGTCTACTCAGTGGTGCTCAACTATGACTGAAGAGATTGAATATCTTCACAAGAACCAAACTTGAGATTTGGTTAGGTTACCAGCAAAGACGAAAGTAGTGGGCTTTAAATGATTCTTCAAGAGAAAAGAATGAATCCAGTCTGAGAAAGATACAAGATTCAAAGCATGCTTACTTGCTAAAGGCTAAAATTAGAGGGAAGGGATCGACTTCAATGAAGTGTTCTCTCCAGTTGTAAAACACAGTTCAATTAGAGTTTTACTAACCATTATGGCTTTGTATGACCTGGAGCTTCAGCAGCTTGATGTGAAGACAGCATTTCTATCTGGCGAGCTTGAAGAGACTATCTATATGCGTCAGTCAGAGGGATTCATTGTTGAAGGCAAAGAGGGCCGAGTATACAGACTGAAGAAGTCTTTGTATGGTTTGAAGTAGTCGTCTAGGCAATGGTATAAACATTTTGATTTGTTTATGTTTGATCATGGTTATTTGAGAAGTAACTATGATTGTTGTGTGTATCATAAACAATTGCCTGATAAGTCTTTCATTCACTTATTGCTTTATGTTGATGACATGCTTATAGTTTCTAAAAGCATGGTTGATATTGATTTGATGAAAATTCCACTTAGAAATGAGTTTGAGATGAAAGAATTAGGTGCTGCTAAGAAATTTTTGGGAATGAAAATTGACAGGGATAGGAAAGCTGGAAAGTTGTACTTGTCCCAGAGAAAGTACGTTGAGAAGGTCATTGACAGGGTTGGAATGTCTAACTCTAAACCTGTAAGCACGCTGTTGGCGATGCATTTTGGACTTTCAGCTTCCTTATCTCCCCAGACAGATGAGGAGGAACAGACTACCACAAGAGTTCCTTACTCAAGTACAGTGGGCAACATTATGTATGTCATGGTTTGTACCCGTCCAAACATTTCACAGGCAGTGAGCGTAGTTAGTAGATACATGGCTAAGCCTGGTAAAGTTACTGGCAGGCAGTGAAATGAATTCTGTGGTACTTGAAGGGAACCTTGTATTTTGGCTTGTTATTTGATAGAGATGTTGATCATAGTTCTAATGTTGTTGGATTTGTTGATTCGACTATGTTAGAGATTTAGACAAGAGAAGATCATTGACAGATTATGTTTTCATATTATGTGGTTCTACCATTAGTTGGAAAGTAACACTTCAAACAACTGTTACTTTATCAACTACAGAGGCAAAATACATGGCAGAAGTTAAGGCTATTAAGGAAGCCATTTGGGTGAAAAGGCTGATCAGTGACTTGGGTCTACAGCAAGAGGGAATGACAGTATTTTGTGACAGTCAAAATGCAATACACTTGACCAAAAATAAAATGTATCATGAGATAATGAAGCACAGATGTCAGGTATCATTTTCTCAGAAAAGTAGTTGCATATGGTACTGTGGGCATTCAAAAGATTGCTACTATAGAAAATCTAGTAAACATGATGACGAAGCCTGTTGCAGTGTATAAGTTCAAACTCTGTTTGGACTTGATTGGAGTTCGAGGTTTCTAGGTCCCTTAAAAGATGTTGATGGGGTTGGTTTCTTTTGTTGATTTGCGTTCAGTGAGGCTTGTGAATATTCAAGCCAAGGTGCAAATTTGTTGAGATATGGCTTGAATACACGCCTCCCCTGCACTCTCACTCGAGTGAAGACATCTCTCGCTCGAGTGAAGACATCTCTCGCTCGAGCAAGAGTCCAACCCGAGACTTAGCTCGACCTTCGCTCGAAGTCCAGCTTGAGCGAAGTTCAACCTAAGAGTTCACTCGACTCTCGTTCGACGTCCCACTCAAGCGAGATTCAAGTAAAGACTTTGCAAGACCCTCACTCGATGTTCAACTCGAGCGAGTTTGACCTAGCAGTGTTTGCTCGAGCAAGATTAACTCTTGCTCGAGCGAATTTGCATAAATATAAATATCGCGAGCTTCATTTCCTCTACACCGTGCGACAAACCCAGCTCTCTGTTTTGCCCTCGACGAATAGATCATCGCCCCAGATCATTTTTTCCTCCATTTCTTGAGTGTTTGAGTGCAAACAGGTGAGGATTGAGTATATACACATGCGGTGAGTGATTTCTGTTCTAAGAATCTATTGATTCTCTCTCTTTGTACTCCATTTGATTATAATGAAGTTTTGAGACCAGCCCCATAGTGGATGTAAGCTCAGTTGAGCTAAATCACTTAAATATGGTGTTCTGTATTGTCTTTTGTATTTTACTTCTCTTAGTTTCTACCGCTTCATTTTATTTTTTATCTTTGTTGTTTGTTATCAGTTTATTCCCAACAAGAAATCTGAAGACTTGCGGCTCAAATAAATGAAGTGTGCCAACACAAATTGATCAGAGAAGGCATTATTAATAACCATTCTTTTTGCCTAGCTTCTAGCTACCCTGTCACGAACATTGCACCATGATATAATTCTACCACCATTGGAAAGATAAAACAAACCACAGTGATCAGGAGAATCATTAAATTCAAATAAGCAAATAAAAGGCTGAGAGTTGCCAGCCTTACCGAATCAAAGCAAGATTATCCACGATTGATCAAATAACTACCTCTCCTCTAGTTCTTTCCAAAGATTGCTTCTTTCCATGTAAATACATGTAGCATATACGAAAGTAACCAAAATCTGTTGATTCATCAAATTAATCCAACCAATTTTTGATTGAGTTGTAGAAAACATAACCTGAAACACATTCACATCTTTCCACAAATCTAGGGGTGATACCCGCCCAGGCGGGGCGGGGCACCCCTACTTCTACACCCCACTCCCACCTGGGCGGGGGGTGGGAATTCAATCCTGCACCCCGCCCCTACCTACAAAGGGCCGGGGTACCCCGTCCTACAGTGGGGTAGCGGGGTGGGGGCCCATCCACCCGCCCCCCGCCCCCACCCTTACAAACAACAGCGGTATGCCCTTGACAAAAATATTTTTTACAATGAAAATTCAGATTTTTTATACTTAGCCTCCTTCCAAATGCAAGACGTTAGGGATATCACAATAGGGAATCCCTTCACCAGTATTGATGAGTGCACAAAAATACACTCTAAATACTCTATTTAAATACTAAAAGAAATGAGAAAACAATGGATATAACTCATGTTATTAAAATTAATGGTCATTTATCTTGAGATAGATATAAGTATGATTTAATATATTGATGAGAATATAAAATGTCATATTTTCCTCTCTTAATATTTAATACTTTATTCTTATTTGATGCCTATATATACTCATTATTATTATATTTTGATTTAGGACACAAATAGAGGCATTAGGAGCAAATGAAGATAATTGCGGAATTTTAGACAGTTCTGACATCTTTTCGTAATATGGGCATAACTCTCTCATCCAATCTCCGATTGAGCTGATTCAAGATGATCTAGAATCGAAAGAGAAATATATATAACTTTTATGTTTTACGTTTGAAGATATATCCACTCAATTTAAGACAAAATCGACCGTCAAGTGGACTCACCTGCACTTGACGTTCCTGGATATTTTTCAGCCACTTGCATCAAATCCAAATGTCATCATAATATTTTCCAGCAAGCACTCCTACACCAACTTGGAAATTCAATGATCAATTCAGATACAAGATGAAATGCACTCAAGTTTCTTCAAGACAAATTATTTGACTACAAGATATTAAGTCATACAAGACAACTAATAGATAGAGAAGCAAAATTGAAACACTCAACCTACAAGCAAAATCCAGTTCATGCATAGTGGGAAAACAAATGATCAAAATGACAACTCACAAATCACATGGATTCAAGAATGGCACATGGCAAAACAAGTTGAAATTGTGATGATTTTGTCATGACAACTTGCATGAAGGATGCTTATAAATAGAAGTGAGGGGTGTGTGTTCTAAGACCATGCTTAGTGTGCTTGGATGCCTTGGAAGATACATTGTTTTTGAGAGCTTGAGAAAAGAAAAGAAAAACCAAAGAAGAGAGAAGAAAATAATGGTTGGCTCTTCCATATTATCCCTTGAAGAATTTTTGTTGCATATTTTCAATATGTGTAACTAATTTTCTAGTAGAGCTAGAGATGAATTTGTATATATGATGGTATTTGTAATTGTTTTTGATTCATATATGTGTTCTTCAAATATTAAACTCTTTTGTTTAGTCATTCAAAATTTATTATAAATGTTTTCGTCACCAAATAATCTTAGAATTTATTTCATTTATAGATTCAGTCATGCTTTTTCTATTAAATGCAATAATCCTTTGATTATGTTTGGTTCAATTGGTTATCTATTTTAATTTAATTCTCTGCTGCAATATTACTCTACGAGTATTGATTACGCCCAAAGAATAACGCGGTCGTTTGTAGTATAGCTTTGGGGTGTCGATTCCACAGGGAGATGGATTGAGAAATTGAAGAACAGTAATGAAATTAACAAAAAGATTTAGATGAGTGCGAAAAGTAAAGCATCGGGAATCCTTTGTATATAATTGGTATTTTAATTATTTTCGATTCATTAATAACTCAATTGAAAATTCTATGTCCAAATTTTCAATCGGAAAATAAAACATTAATAACCAGTTTTAAATCAAATGTAATCTTTTGAAAAATCATTCGTCACAATATAAGAACAGGAATTGTTATCGATATTAAAGAAATTCAACGTCGACAATATACTCGTAGAGCAATATTGCAGCAGAGAATTAAATTAAAATAGATAACCAATTGAACCAAACATAATCAAAGGATTATTGCATTTAATAGAAAAAGCATGACTGAATCTATAAATGAAATAAATTCTAAGATTATTTGGTGACGAAAACATTTATAATAAATTTCGAATGACTAAACAAAAGAGTTTAATATTTGAAGAACACATATATGAATAAAAAACAATTACAAATACCATCATATATACAAATTCATCCCTAACTCTACTAGAAAATTAGTTACACATATTGAAAATATGCAACAAAAATTCTCTAAGGGATAATATGGAAGAGCCAACCATTATTTTCTTCTCTCTTCTTTGGTTTTTCTTTTCTTTTCTCAAGCTCTCAAAAACAATGTATCTTCCAAGGCATCCAAGCACACTAAGCATGGTCTTAGAACACACACCCCTCCCTTCTATTTATAAGCATCCTTCATGCAAGTTGTCATGACAAAATCATCACAATTTCAACTTGTTTTGCCATGTGCCATTCTTGAATCCAAGTGATTTGTGAGTTGTCATTTTGATCATTTGTTTTCCCACCATGCATGAGCTGGATTTTGCTTGTAGGTTGAGTGTTTCAATTTTGCTTCTCTATCTATTAGTTGTCTTGTATGACTTAATATCTTGTGGTCAAATAATTTGTCTTGAAGAAACTTGAGTGCACTTCATCTTGTATTTGGATTTGATGCAAGTGGCTGAAAAATATCCAGGAACGTCAAGTGCAGGTGCGTCCACTTGATGGTCGATTTTGTCTTAGATTGAGTGGATATCTCTTCAAACACAAAACATAAAAGTTATAGATATTTCTCTTGTGGTTCTAGATCATCTTGAATCAGCTCAATCGGAGATTGGATGAGAGAGTTATGCTCATTTTACGAAAAAATGTCAAAACTGTCTGAAATTCCGCAATTATCTTCATTTGCTCCTAATGTCTCCATTTGTGTCCTAAATCAAAATATAAGAATAATGAGTATATTTAGGCATCAAATAAGAATAAAGTTTTAAACATTAAGAGAGAAAAATATGGCATTTTATATTCTCATCAATATATTAAATCATGCTTATATCTATCTCAAGATAAATGACCATTAATTTTATTAACATGAGTTATATCTATTGTTTTCTCATTTCTTTTAGTATTTAAATAGAGTATTTAGAGTGCATTTTTGTGCACTCATCACACCCCCCAACTTACTCATTGCTAGTCCCTAGCAACTTTCATGCAAAATGATGAGAAAGACCAAATAAAATCACACATAGGGGCCATCAAGACACATTTTTCAAATTTACATATCAAAACAATCTTAGAAATTCAATAACCCTTTCACAAGTAATTCAAATATAGCAATCCACAGAGTGTGTATGTGTTCCAAACTATTTTTATCAAATCAGAGGTTTCAACACATGCAATATTAGAATATCTTAAGCAAAAAGGTTCAACTCCATAACTCACGGGTATAGAAGTGTTTCATGTAAGGGTTCTCTCTATGGAGTTGACAAAGGTGTACATTTACTCTCATGAAAATTTAGCCAATTATATATAAGTAACAAGTAAACATTGATCTTATGATAGGAATACTAACAAATGAGATTTCCACCATTCTTTTCACAAGCATACTTAGGATCGGAAAAATCAACACAAAGGGTTGTAATGTGGTTTAGGGTTGGGGTTCATAAGAAGAAAAGGTGAAGAGATTTCAAAAACTTCCAAGTATACACAAAAGGGAATCTGTTAAATTTTTCAGTAGACTATACTTTCCTTTTGATGTACTTTTCAATTTTTTAGATTTTTGACAGTACACTTTTCCATCTTCTTTTGCCACTGGTGTCTTCGCAATTTGATGAACTCTTTCATGAATAATTTGATGGACATATCTAGCACCATACCATTTTTGTCATGGTTTTCTTTTTTCTTTTTTCTTTTTTATGATAATTTCACACCTAGTACACACTTGGAAGTAAAATGGTAGGAAAATATAGTGTATAAGCTATACTCCAATGTGGAGAGGTATGGATGATATAGATATGAAAAGAAAAGGCCATATGTGTATATTGGCTCAAAATTGGCTGCTAGGGATCTATGATGAAAAGGCTCAGCTTGAAAGGCTCAAACGTTAATCCTAAGTTGACTTTCGTCATATCCCAAGTATATCCACCATCTTACCACAAACCATGTAATGATATTCTCAAAAGAAGTGTCAAATTCAACAGATTAATGGATAGTTATCACAATTTCTATATTTGTAAGCTCTCAATTCTCACAAAATTCACATGAATACTTTAGCAAAATAATTCTTTAGTTACATGTGTCAAATCACCATATTACCACAAAGTTTGGAGAAATGCATAAATGGCTCTGTGGATGTTTTAGCAAAATGATTTAAAATGGGTTTGTTGAATTCACCAAGATGGTTATGAATGAGCATGAGTATCATGTGTGAAAAGATGCCTGTGTGAAAAAATTTGGCAATTTTTTATATATTGATTGAAATATGCCACAGAGTTTAAATAACAGATTTATATTCCCACCCCCCAACTTAAATGAAACATTGTCCTCAATGTTTAAGAATCAGAATTGAATAACTAAACAGGGTAGAATACACCTGATGTGGGATGTGGGTGACTTGCTTGGCATCAAAGATGGTATTTGTCAAAATAAAATTAACCTGTAACAAAATAAAGTAAACAATAAACAAAAATAAAATGAACGAAAATAAAATAAAAGAAAAACATACCTGGAGATGGTCAAGATTGATATACTGGGTCCATAAGTGGAATGTCTTCCACTTCTGGAATTTGTCTATCAATTAAGATTTTGAGGCGTTGACCATTTACTTTGAAGATACATCCATCTTTTGGATTTTCTATTTCTACCGCCCCATTTGTGAAAACATTTTTTACTATAAAAGGGCCGGTCCATCTAGATCGAAGTTTTCCTGGATGCTTATGGAGTCTTGAATCATATAAAAATACTCGATCATTAGGCTTAAATGTTCTTCTCAAAATATTTTTATCATGAAATACTTTCATTTTAGCCTTATAGATCTTGGAGTTTTCATAAGCATCATTTCTCAATTCTTCTAATTCCGTCAATTGGAATTTTCTAATTTTTCCTGCTTTTTCCAAGTCAAAATTGAAATGTTTAATGGCCCAATATGCTCGATGCTCGAGCTCCACCGGCAAATGACAAGGTTTTCCAAAAACAAGTCTATAAGGTGACATGCCTAAGGGAGTTTTGAAAGCTGTACGGTAAGCCCAAAGCGCATCGATTAGTCTCAAAGACCAATCTTTCCGATCCGGGTTGACCGTTTTTTCTAAAATTTGTTTAATTTCCCTATTCGCAAGTTCAACCTGTCCACTTGTCTGAGGGTGATATGCAGTAGAAAGCTTATGTATCACCCCATATCTTTTCATTAAAGCTTCAAAAGAACGGTTACAAAAATGCGTACCTCGGTCACTAATGATAGCACGTGGGGTACCAAATCGAGATAGTACATTTTCTTTGAGAAACTTAATTACCGTCCTGTTATCATTGGTCCTGCAAGGTGCTGCCTCTACCCATTTTGACACATAATCTACTGCCACAATAATATATAAATATCCAAAAGAAGGAGGAAATGGTCCCATAAAATCAATGCCCCAACAGTCAAAAATTTCAATTACCAAAATTGGGTTTAAGGGCATCATATTACGACGGGTCATGGCTCCTAACTTTTGACATCTTTCGCATGAGCGACAATAGATATTTGTATCTTTAAATAAGGTGGGCCAATAAAATCCACACTGCAGGATTTTTGCAGCGGTTTTCTTCATTGAAAAGTGGCCACCACAAGCTTGGGAATGACAAAATTCCAAAACGCTTGCAATCTCTTCATCAGGGATGCAACGCCTTAAAATTTGATCAGGGCAGTATTTGAAAAGGTAAGGGTCATCCCAGTAGAATTTTCGTACCTCAATCATGAATTTCCTTTTGTCTTGGGTGCTAAAATCCTTTGGTATTTCACCTGCAGCTAAATAGTTCACAATATGAGCAAACCATGGTAGAGAAGTAATAGAAAGTAAATGCTCATCGGGAAAATCATCTTTGATTGGTATGTGGTCAGAAGTGTCCTCGAATGTGAGTCTAGAAAGATGGTCTGCCACTACGTTCTCCACTCCTTTCTTGTCTTTGATGGTGATGTCAAATTCCTGCAAAAGCAAAATCCATCGTATTAATCGTGCCTTAGCATCCTTCTTTGTAAAAAGGTACTTAAGGGCTGCATGATCTGTAAAGATAATGATAGGAGAACCAATCAAATAAGCGCGGAATTTATCCAAAGCAAATACTACAGCTAACAACTCTTTTTCAGTGGTGGAGTAATTCATTTGTGCATTATTTAGAGTTCGACTAGCATAGTAAATGACAAAAGGTTTCCCTTCTTTTCGTTGTCCAAGAACAGCACCTACAGCAAAATCACTAGCATCACACATAATTTCAAAAGGTAAATTCCAATCAGGTGGTTGCATTATGGGTGCTGAAGTAAGCTTGCCAATTAATGTTTTGAAAGCCTCTTGACAGGCTTGTGTCCATTCAAATGGGGCATCCTTAGCTAGGAGGTTACATAGTGGTCTAGATATGGCAGAAAAATTCTGTATGAATCTCCTATAAAAACCCGCATGACCAAGAAATGATCTTATATCCTTGATTGTTCTAGGTGTAGGCAATTTAGAGATTAATTCAACTTTTGATTGATCAACCTCCATTCCTTTGGAAGAAATAATATGCCCTAAAACAATATCTGAAGGTACCATAAAGTGACATTTTTCCCAATTTAAAACCAATTCTTTTTCTTCACAACGAGTCAGTACTCTTTCTAAACTCATTAAACATGCATCAAAAGAAGATCTAAAAACAGTCAAGTCATCCATAAAAACTTCCACGCACTTTTCAACCATATCACTAAAAATACTCATCATGCAACGTTGAAAAGTAGCTGGAGCATTACACAGTCCAAATGGCATTTTGCGGAAAGCATAAGTACCGAAAGGACAAGTAAAAGTAGTTTTATCCTGATCTTCTAATGCAATTTCAATTTGATAATAACCAGAATAACCATCCAGAAAGCAATAAAAAGGATGACCAGCCACCCGCTCAAGAATTTGATCAATAAAAGGAAGCGGAAAATGGTCTTTTCGTGTGGCGGCATTTAATTTTCTGTAATCAATGCACATCCGCCAACCAGTCACCAGTTTTGTAGGGACTAACTCTCCAAGGTCATTTTTTATCACAGTTACTCCTGACTTTTTAGGAACAACCTGCGTAGGACTTACCCATTTACTATCAGCAATAGGATATATCATTCCTACATCTAATAGTTTCAATACTTCATTTTTCACAACTTCTTTCATTGTGGGATTAAGTCTACGCTGGGGGTCTCTTCGAGGATTAGTTCCTTCCTCTAAATTTATTTTATGAGTACAGATTAGGGGACTAATGCCTTTTATATCAGCAATACTCCATCCTAGGGTTGATTTATATTTGCATAAAATCTGAATTAATTTCTCACCTTGGGACTCAGATAATTCAGATGAAATAATAACAGGAAAAGTATCACCTGGACCAAGGAAAACATGCTTTAAACCCTTAGGTAGGGATTTTAATTCAACTTTAGGGGCTTCCCTACTTGAAGGAATCTGTCTTTCTCTTTTTTCAGGCAACTTCTCAAACTTTGGTTGCCATGCCTGTGTGCTATAATCATGAGTTCTGTCAAAAATAGCACAAATGTCAAATACATCAGATGAATCACTTATAGGATTAAATTCAGAATTAACAATAAAGTATTCAAGGGAATCTGAGTCATGAGTTGTAAGAACATCCCTTTCTATAAGTGAGTCAATCATGTATGTCTGATGACACTCGACATCCTCTTCTGGCTGTTTTGCAATATGAAAAATATTTACCTCAAGAGTCATATTGCCAAAAGAGAGTTTCATCAATCCATTTCTGCAATTGATAAGAGCATTAGAAGTAGCAAGAAAAGGTCTACCTAAAATTAATGGAATTTTAGAGGTGGTTTCTACAGCAGAACTAGTGTCTAGAATTAAGAAATCAACAGGATAGTAAAATTTGTCAACTTGAATTAAAACATCCTCTACCACACCTCGTGGTGCTCTGACTGAACGATCAGCCAATTGCAATACCACAGAAGTTGGTTTGATTTCTCCTAATCCTAATTGCAAATAAATAGAATATGGCATCAAATTTACACTAGCCCCTAAATCTAGCAAGGCCTGTCCAAGCTCATGATTGCCAATGTTGCATGTGATGGTTGGACATCCAGGATCCTTGTACTTAGGGGGCATCCGCTGTTCAATTAGAGCACTAACTTGCTCTGTCAAGAATGCAGTCTTCTTCACATAATGCTTCCTCTTAACTGTACACAAATCTTTGAGAATTTTTGCGTAAGTAGGAACTTGTTTAATTACATGCAAAAGAGGAAGATTAATTTTTACCTGTCTAAGATTTTCCAAAATATCATTGTTATGATCTCGAGTTTGTTTGCTTGACTTTAATGCTTGAGGAAAAGGTACCTTACCAGGATTTTTTGTTACCGCAGGTTCCTCAGGTTTTGTTACCTCAAGTTCTTTGGGAAGCTCAGGACTGCTGCTATCTTGATCTTTCTCTACATCCTTTTTTTTTTCTATTATTGGATCACGTAGAGACTTACCACTTCGTGTCACAATGGCGTTTACGTCCTTCAGATCTCCTTGTGCCATATGTTGACCATGAGGTACAGATTGAGTTTGGGAAGGAAACTTACCTTTCTCATTCATAGTCAATGAACTCATTATTTTAGACACCTGGCTCTTGATTTCCTTATTT
This sequence comes from Platycarya strobilacea, assembly GCA_036898215.1. NCBI lineage: Eukaryota > Viridiplantae > Streptophyta > Magnoliopsida > Fagales > Juglandaceae > Platycarya > Platycarya strobilacea. Next base: position 29,005,942 of record CM072549.1, on the reverse strand, counting down.
TCTTCAACAACCTGCATAATCAATGATTCAAATTTTTGATTAGTCTTACCCTGTATTTCAATAAAAGTATGCAAAGTATCTTCTAAAGAATTTCTAGAAGATTGAGGTGCATGGTATGGTGCAGGATATGATCTAGAGAGTTGTGCAGGCTGCTGGTTTTCAGACTTCCAGCTGAAGTTGGGATGATTACGCCATCCTGGGTTGTAGGTTTCAGAGTAAGGTGTGAAGGGCTTTTTGTACATACCTAGAGCATTACTTTGTTCCTCATACATACCATTCATGTTAGTATGTGTAGGACACTCTTGGGAATGATGATCTATCCCACCACAGACAACACATGGCCCAAAAGATTCTGCATGATTAGCCGTGTGTGTTGGTTTTGAGTTTTTAGTTTTCAATAACTCTAATTCTCTGGTGAGCATTTCAACCTTAGCCTTAAGGTTATCCTCCTCCCTTAGATGGTAAATACCACCACTCAAGTTTCCTGTAGGTCGTGACCTGTTTGTGCTATCAGTAGCACTAGGTCCAGTCCAAGTATGAGCTTTTTCAGCAAGCTCATTGAGGTACTCTATGGCCTCATCGGGATTTTTTTGTAAAAATTCTCCATTGCACATCATTTCCACGAATTGACGTTCCCTGGGCGTAAGGCCTTCATAGAAATAACTCACTAAGCGCCAATTCTCATATCCATGGTGGGGACACATACTCAGTAATTCTTTAAATCTTTCCCAAGACTGGTACAAAGTCTCACTATCCTTTTGTGCAAAGGTAGAGATTTGTCTTTTTAAAGCATTAGTCTTATGTTGGGGAAAGTATTTATTGAAAAACACTTGAGTCATCTCACTCCATGTTCCAATAGACCGTGGTCTTAGTGAGTACAACCAACTCTTAGCTTTATCTTTCAAAGAAAAAGGAAAGAACTTTAGCCTTACCGTTTCGTCAGTGGTATTTTGACCGTGAAATGTTGCAACTACTTCCTCAAATTCCCTAATATGAACATAGGGGTTTTCATTTTCTAGACCATGGAAAGTCGGAAGTAATTGTATCATTCCCGTTTTAAAATCTACATGACGAACATTAGGTGAGAACATAATACAGGATGGTGTGGCTGTTCGTGCGGGATGAAGATAATCTTGGAGGGTTCTAACAGGTTGGTCCACGTGTTCACTCATCGCGTCAGAATTGGAAGAATTATCAAACAAGCGATTAGAAAAATTAGATTCTGAATCTGATTCTAGCACGGGTCTACTAGCAAACCGTCCAAAAGCGTCTCTGTACCTGCGCATGCAAAGTAAAGAAAAGCGTAATACTGAAAAAAAAAAAAAAAAAAAATTACGAAAATAAAACTAAAATAAAATAAAGATGCAGAAAGCTAAAAAGAAAATGAACGAAGCTACCGCTTTCTCTTTTTTTTTTTTTTAACAAACTACTAAAAACAACTACAAATTCTTTTACCGTCTCCCCGGCAACGGCGCCAAAATTTGATTACGCCCAAAGAATAACGCGGTCGTTTGTAGTATAACTTTGGGGTGTCGATTCCACAGGGAGATGGATTGAGAAATTGAAGAACAGTAATGAAATTAACAAAAAGATTTAGATGAGTGCGAAAAGTAAAGCATCGGGAATCCTTTGTATATAATTGGTATTTTAATTATTTTCGATTCATTAATAACTCAATTGAAAATTCTATGTCCAAATTTTCAATCGGAAAATAAAACATTAATAACCAGTTTTAAATCAAATGTAATCTTTTGAAAAATCATTCGTCACAATATAAGAACAGGAATTGTTATCGATATTAAAGAAATTCAACGTCGACAATATACTCGTAGAGCAATATTGCAGCAGAGAATTAAATTAAAATAGATAACCAATTGAACCAAACATAATCAAAGGATTATTGCATTTAATAGAAAAAGCATGACTGAATCTATAAATGAAATAAATTCTAAGATTATTTGGTGACGAAAACATTTATAATAAATTTCGAATGACTAAACAAAAGAGTTTAATATTTGAAGAACACATATATGAATCAAAAACAATTACAAATACCATCATATATACAAATTCATCCCTAACTCTACTAGAAAATTAGTTACACATATTGAAAATATGCAACAAAAATTCTCTAAGGGATAATATGGAAGAGCCAACCATTATTTTCTTCTCTCTTCTTTGGTTTTTCTTTTCTTTTCTCAAGCTCTCAAAAACAATGTATCTTCCAAGGCATCCAAGCACACTAAGCATGGTCTTAGAACACACACCCCTCCCTTCTATTTATAAGCATCCTTCATGCAAGTTGTCATGACAAAATCATCACAATTTCAACTTGTTTTGCCATGTGCCATTCTTGAATCCAAGTGATTTGTGAGTTGTCATTTTGATCATTTGTTTTCCCACCATGCATGAGCTGGATTTTGCTTGTAGGTTGAGTGTTTCAATTTTGCTTCTCTATCTATTAGTTGTCTTGTATGACTTAATATCTTGTGGTCAAATAATTTGTCTTGAAGAAACTTGAGTGCACTTCATCTTGTATTTGGATTTGATGCAAGTGGCTGAAAAATATCCAGGAACGTCAAGTGCAGGTGCGTCCACTTGATGGTCGATTTTGTCTTAGATTGAGTGGATATCTCTTCAAACACAAAACATAAAAGTTATAGATATTTCTCTTGCGGTTCTAGATCATCTTGAATCAGCTCAATCGGAGATTGGATGAGAGAGTTATGCTCATTTTACGAAAAGATGTCAAAACTGTCTGAAATTCCGCAATTATCTTCATTTGCTCCTAATGTCTCCATTTGTGTCCTAAATCAAAATATAAGAATAATGAGTATATTTAGGCATCAAATAAGAATAAAGTTTTAAACATTAAGAGAGAAAAATATGGCATTTTATATTCTCATCAATATATTAAATCATGCTTATATCTATCTCAAGATAAATGACCATTAATTTTATTAACATGAGTTATATCTATTGTTTTCTCATTTCTTTTAGTATTTAAATAGAGTATTTAGAGTGCATTTTTGTGCACTCATCAAGTATATTGTCGACGTTGAATTTCTTTAATATCGATAACAATTCCTGTTCTTATATTGTGACGAATGATTTTTCGAAAGATTACATTTGATTTAAATCTGGTTATTAATGTTTTATTTTCCGATTGAAAATTTGGACATAGAATTTTAAATTGAGTTATTAATGAATCGAAAATAATTAAAATACCAATTATATACAAAGGATTCCTGATGCTTTACTTTTCGCACTCATCTAAATATTTTTGTTAATTTCGTTACTGTTCTTCAATTTCTTAATCCATCTCCCTGTGGAATCGACACCCCAAAACTATACTGCAAACGACCGCGTTATTCTTTGGGCGTAATCAAATTTTGGCGCCGCTGCCGGAGAGACGGTAGAAGAATTTGTAGTTTTTTTAGTAGTTTGTAAAAAAAAAAAAAAAGAGCGGTAGCTTCGTTCATTTTCTTTTTAGCTTTCTGCATCTTTATTTTATTTTACTTTTCTTTTCATAATTATTTTTTTTCAGTATTACGCTTTTCTTTACTTTGCTTGCGCAGGTACAGAGACGCTTTTGGACGGTTTGCTAGTAGACCCGTGCTAGAATCAGATTCAGAATCTAATTTTTCTAATCGCTTGTTTGATAATTCTTCCAATTCTGACGCGATGAGTGAACACGTGGACCAACCTGTTAGAACCCTCCAAGATTATCTTCTTCCTGCACGAATAGCCACACCATCCTGTATTATGTTCTCACCTAATGTTCATCATGTAGATTTTAAAACAGGAATGATACAATTACTTCCGACTTTTCATGGTCTAGAAAATGAAAACCCCTATGTTCATATTAGGGAATTTGAGGAAATAGTTGCAACATTCTATAGTCAAAATACCACTGACGACACGGTAAGACTAAAGTTCTTTCCTTTTTCTTTGAAAGATAAAGCTAAGAGTTGGTTGTACTCACTAAGACCACGGTCTATTGGAACATGGAGTGAGATGACTCAAGTGTTTTTCAATAAATACTTTCCCCAACATAAGACCAATGCTTTAAAAAGACAAATCTCTTGCACAAAAGGATAGTGAGACTTTGTACCAGTTTTGGGAAAGATTTAAAGAATTGCTGAGTATGTGTCCCCACCATGGATATGAGAATTGGCGCTTAGTGAGTTATTTTTATGAAGGGCTTACGCCCAGGGAATGTCAATTCGTGGAAATGATGTGCAATGGAGAATTTTTACAGAAAAATCCCGATGAGGCCATAGAGTACCTCAATGAGCTTGCTGAAAAAGCTCATACTTGGACTGGACCTAGTGCTACTGATAGCACAAGTAGGTCACGACCTACAGGAAACTTGAGTGGTGGTATTTACCACCTGAGGGAGGAGGATAACCTTAAGGCTAAGGTTGAAATGCTCACCAGAGAATTAGAGTTATTGAAAACTAAAAACTCAAAACCAACACACACGGCTAATCATGCAGAATCTTTTGGGCCATGTGTTGTCTATGGTGGGATAGATCATCATTCCCAAGAGTGTCCTACACATACTAACATGAATGGTATGTATGAGGAACAAAGTAATGCTCTAGGTATGTACAAAAAGCCCTTTACACCTTACTCTGAAACCTACAATCCAGGATGGCGTAATCATCCCAACTTCAGCTGGAAGTCTGAAAACCAGCAGCCTGCACAACTCTCTAGACCATATCCTTCACCATACCATGCACCTCAATCTTCTAGAAATTCTTTAGAAGATACTTTGCATGCTTTTATTGAAATACAGGGTAAGACTAATCAAAAATTTGAATATTTGATTATGCAGGTTGTCGAAGAAAATAAGGAAATCAAGAGCCAGGTGGCTAAAATAATGAGTTTATTGACTATGAATGAGAAAGGTAAGTTTCCTTCCCAAACTCAATCTGTACCTCATGGTCAACATATAGCACAAGGAGATCTGAAGGATGTAAACGCCATTGTGACACGAAGTGGTAAGTCTCTACGTGATCCAATAATAGACAAGAAAAAGGATGTAAAGAAAGATCAAGATAGCAGTAGTCCTGAGCTTCCCAAAGAACTTGAGGTAACAAAACCTGAGGAACCTACGGTAACAAAAAATCTTGGTAAGGTACCTTTTCCTCAAGCATTAAAGTCAAGAAAACAAACTCTAGATCATAACAATGATATTTTGGAAAATCTTAGATAGGTAAAAATTAATCTTCCTCTTTTGCATGTAATTAAACAAGTTCCTACTTACGCAAAAATTCTCAAAGATTTGTGTACAGTTAAGAGGAAGCATTATATGAAGAAGACTGCATTCTTGACAGAGCAAGTTAGTGCTCTAATTGAACAGCGGATTCCCCCTAAGTACAAGGATCCTGGATGTCCAACCATCACATGCAACATTGGCAATCATGAGCTTGGACAGGCCTTGCTAGATTTAGGGGCTAGTGTAAATTTGATGCCATATTCTATTTATTTGCAATTAGGATTGGGAGAAATCAAACCAACTTCTGTGGTATTGCAATTGGCTGATCGTTCAGTCAGAGCACCACGGGGTGTGGTAGAGGATGTTTTAATTCAAGTTGACAAATTTTACTATCCTGTTGATTTCTTAATTCTAGACACTAGTTCTGCTGTAGAAACCACCTCTAAAATTCCATTAATTTTAGGTAGACCTTTTCTTGCTACTTCTAATGCTCTTATCAATTGCAGAAATGGATTGATGAAACTCTCTTTTGGCAATATGACTCTTGAGGTAAATATTTTTCATATTGCAAAACAACCAGAAGAGGATGTCGAGTGTCATCAGACATACATGATTGACTCACTTATAGAAAGGGATGTTCTTACAACTCATGACTCAGATCCCCTTGAATACTTTATTGTTAATTCTGAATTTAATCCTATAAGTGATTCATCTGATGTATTTGACATTTGTGCTATTTTTGACAGGACTCATGATTATAGCACACAGGCATGGCAACCAAAGTTTGAGAAGTTGCCTGAAAAAAGAGAAAGACATATTCCTTCAAATAGGGAAGCCCCTAAAGTTGAATTAAAATCCCTACCTAAGGGTTTAAAGTATGTTTTCCTTGGTCCAGGTGATACTTTTCCTGTTATTATTTCATCTGAATTATCTGAGTCCCAAGGTGAGAAATTAATTCAGATTTTATGCAAATATAAATCAACCCTAGGATGGAGTATTGCTGATATAAAAGGCATTAGTCCCCTAATCTGTACTCATAAAATAAATTTAGAGGAAGGAACTAATCCTCGAAGAGACCCCCAGCGTAGACTTAATCCCACAGTGAAAGAAGTTGTGAAAAATGAAGTATTGAAACTATTAGATGCAGGAATGATATATCCTATTCCTGATAGTAAATGGGTAAGTCCTACGCAGGTTGTTCCTAAAAAGTCAGGAGTAACTGTGATAAAAAATCACCTTGGAGAGTTAGTCCCTACAAAACTGGTGACTGGTTGGCGGATGTGCATTGATTACAGAAAATTAAATGCCGCCACACGAAAAGACCATTTTTCGCTTCCTTTTATTGATCAAATTCTTGAGCGGGTGGCTGGTCATCCTTTTTATTGCTTTCTGGATGGTTATTCTGGTTATTATTAAATTGAAATTGCATTAGAAGATCAGGATAAAACTACTTTTACTTGTCCTTTCGGTACTTATGCTTTCCGCAGAATGCCATTTGGACTGTGTAATGCTTCAGCTACTTTTCAACGTTGCATGATGAGTATTTTTAGTGATATGGTTGAAAAGTGCATGGAAGTTTTTATGGATGACTTGACTGTTTTTGGATCTTCTTTTGATGCATGTTTAATGAGTTTAGAAAGAGTACTGACTCGTTGTGAAGAAAAAGAATTGGTTTTAAATTGGGAAAAATGTCACTTTATGGTACCTTCAGGTATTGTTTTAGGGCATATTATTTCTTCCAAAGGAATGGAGGTTGATCAATCAAAAGTTAAATTAATCTCTAAATTGCCTACACCTAGAACAATCAAGGATATAAGATCATTTCTTGGTCATGCGGGTTTTTATAGGAGATTCATACAGAATTTTTCTGCCATATCTAGACCACTATGTAACCTCCTAGCTAAGGATGCACCATTTGAATAGACACAAGCCTGTCAAGAGGCTTTCAAAACATTAATTGGCAAGCTTACTTCAGCACCCATAATGCAACCACCTGATTGGAATTTACCTTTTGAAATTATGTGTGATGCTAGTGATTTTGCTGTAGGTGCTGTTCTTGGACAACGAAGAGAAGGGAAACCTTTTGTCATTTACTATGCTAGTCGAACTCTAAATAATGCACAAATGAATTACTCCACCACTGAAAATGAGTTGTTAGCTGTAGTATTTGCTTTGGATAAATTCCGCGCTTATTTGATTGGTTCTCCTATCATTATCTTTACAGATCATGCAGCCCTTAAGTACCTTTTTACAAAGAAGGATGCTAAGGCACGATTAATACGATGGATTTTGCTTTTGCAAGAATTTGACATCACCATCAAAGACAAGAAAGGAGTGGAGAACGTAGTGGCAGACCATCTTTCTAGACTCACATTCGAGGACACTTCTGACCACATACCAATCAAAGATGATTTTCCCGATGAGCATTTACTTTCTATTACTTCTCTACCATGGTTTGCTCATATTGTGAACTATTTAGCTGCAGGTGAAATACCAAAGGATTTTAGCACCCAAGACAAAAGGAAATTCATGATTGAGGTACGAAAATTCTACTGGGATGACCCTTACCTTTTCAAATACTGCCCTGATCAAATTTTAAGGCGTTGCATCCCTGATGAAGAGATTGCAAGCGTTTTGGAATTTTGTCATTCCCAAGCTTGTGGTGGCCACTTTTCAATGAAGAAAACCGCTGCAAAAATCCTGCAGTGTGGATTTTATTGGCCCACCTTATTTAAAGATACAAATATCTATTGTCGCTCATGCGAAAGATGTCAAAAGTTAGGAGCTATGACCCGTCGTAATATGATGCCCTTAAACCCAATTTTGGTAATTGAAATTTTTGACTGTTGGGGCATTGATTTTATGGGACCATTTCCTCCTTCTTTTGGATATTTATATATTATTGTGGCAGTAGATTATGTGTCAAAATGGGTAGAGGCAGCACCTTGCAGGACCAATGATAACAGGACGGTAATTAAGTTTCTCAAAGAAAATGTATTATCTCGATTTGGTACCCCACGTGCTATCATTAGTGACTGAGGTACACATTTTTGTAACCGTTCTTTTGAAGTTTTAATGAAAAGATATGGGGTGATACATAAGCTTTCTACTGCATATCACCCTCAAACAAGTGGACAGGTTGAACTTGCGAATAGGGAAATTAAACAAATTTTAGAAAAAACGGTCAACCCGGATCGGAAAGATTGGTCTTTGAGACTAATCGATGCGCTTTGGGCTTACCGTACAGCTTTCAAAACTCCCTTAGGCATGTCACCTTATAGACTTGTTTTTGAAAAACCTTGTCATTTGCCCGTGGAGCTCGAGCATCGAGCATATTGGGCCATTAAACATTTCAATTTTGACTTGGAAAAAGCAGGAAAATTTAGAAAATTCCAATTGACGGAATTAGAAGAATTGAGAAATGATGCTTATGAAAACTCCAAGATCTATAAGACTAAAATGAAAGTATTTCATGATAAAAATATTTTGAGAAGAACATTTAAGCCTAATGATCGAGTATTTTTGTATGATTCAAGACTCCATAAGCATCTAGGAAAACTTCGATCTAGATGGACAGGCCCTTTTATAGTAAAAAACGTTTTCACAAATGGGGCGGTAGAAATAGAAAATCCAAAAGATGGATGTATCTTCAAAGTAAATGGTCAACGCCTCAAAATCTTAATTGATAGACAAATTCCAGAAGTGGAAGACATTCCACTTATGGACCTAGTATATCAATCTTGACCATCTCCAGGTATGTTTTTCTTTTATTTTATTTTCGTTCATTTTATTTTTGTTTATTGTTTACTTTATTTTATTACAGGTTAATTTTATTTTGACAAATACCATCTTTGATGCCAAGCAAGCCACCCACATCCCACATCAGGTGTATTCTACCCTGTTTAGTTATTCAATTCTGATTCTTAAACATTGAGGATAATGTTTCATTTAAGTTGGGGGGTGGGAATACAAATCTGTTATTTAAACTCTGGGGCATATTTCAATCAATATATAAAAAATTGCCAAATTTTTTCACACAGGCATCTTTTCACACATGATACTCATGCTCATTCATAACCATCTTGGTGAATTCAACAAACCCATTTTAAATCATTTTGCTAAAACATCCACAGAGCCATTTATGCACTTCTCCAAACTTTGTGGTAATATGGTGATTTGACACATGTAACTAAAGAATTATATAGCTCAAGTATTCATGTGAATTTTGTGAGAATTGAGAGCTTACAAATACAGAAATTGTGATAAGTATCCATTGATCTGTTGAATTTGACACTTCTTTTGAGAATATCATTACATGGTTTGTGGTAAGATGGTGGATATACTTGGGATATGACGAAAGTCAACTTAGGATTAACGTTTGAGCCTTTCAAGTCGAGCCTTTTCATCATAGATCCCTAGCAGCCAATTTTGAGCCAATATACACATATGGCCTTTTCTTTTCATATCTACATCATCCATACCTCTCCACATTGGAGTATAGCTTATACACTATATTTTCCTACTATTTTACTTCCAAGTGTGTACTAGGTGTGAAATTATCATAAAAAAAAAAAAACCATGACAAAAATGGCATGGTGCTAGATGTGTCCATCAAATTATTCATGAAAGAGTTCATCAAATTGCGAAGACACCAGTGGCAAAAGAAGATGGAAAAGTGTACTTAGTCAAAAATCTAAAAAATTGAAAAGTACATCAAAAGGAAAGTATAGTCTACTGAAAAATTTAACAGATTCCCTTTTGTGTATACTTGGAAGTTTTTGAAATCTCTTCACCTTTTCTTCTTATGAACCCCAACCCTAAAACCACATTACAACCCTTTGTGTTGATTTTTCCAATCCTAAGTATGCTTGGGGAAAGAATGGTGGAAATCTCATTTGTTAGTATTCCTATCATAAGATCAATGTTTACTTGTTACTTATATATAATTGGCTAAATTCCATGAAAGTAAAGGTACACCTTTGTCAACTCCATAGAGAGAACCCATACATGAAACACTTCTATACCCGTGAGTTATAGAGTTGAACCTTTTTGCTTAAGATATTCTAATGTTGCATGTGTCGAAACCTCTGATTTGATAAAAATAGTTTGGAACACATACACACTCTGTGGATTGCTATATTTGAATTACTTGTGAAAGGGTTATTGAATTTCTAAGATTGTTTTGATATGTAAATTTGAAAAATGTGTCTTGATGGCCCCTATGTGTGATTTTCTTTGGTCTTTCTCATCATTTTACATGAAAATTGCTAGGGACTAGCAATGAGTAAGTTGGGGGGTGTGATGAGTGCACAAAAATGCACTCTAAATACTCTATTTAAATACTAAAAGAAATGAGAAAACAATGGATATAACTCATGTTATTAAAATTAATGGTTATTTATCTTGAGATAGATATAAGCATGATTTAATATATTGATGAGAATATAAAATGCCATATTTTCCTCTCTTAATGTTTAATACTTTATTCTTATTTGATGCCTAAATATACTCATTATTCTTATATTTTGATTTACGACACAAATAGAGGCATTAGGAGCAAATGAAGATAATTGCGGAATTTTAGACAGTTCTGACATCTTTTCGTAATATGGGCATAACTCTCTCATCCAATCTCCGATTGAGCTGATTCAAGATGATCTAGAACCTAAAGAGAAATATCTATAACTTTTATGTTTTACGTTTGAAGAGATATCCACTCAATTTAAGACAAAATCGACCATCAAGTGGACGCACCTGCACTTGACGTTCCTGGATATTTTTCAGCCACTTACATCAAATCCAAATGTCATCATAATATTTTCCAGCAAGCACTCCTACACCAACTTGGAAATTTAATGATCAATTCAGATACAAGATGAAGTGCACTCAAGTTTCTTCAAGACAAATTATTTGACTATAAGATATTAAGTCATACACGACAACTAATAGATAGAGAAGCAAAATTGAAACACTCAACCTACAAGCAAAATCCAGCTCATGCATAGTGGGAAAACAAATGATCAAAATGACAACTCACAAATCACTTGGATTCAAAAATGGCACATGGCAAAACAAGTTGAAATTGTGATGATTTTGTCATGACAACTTGCATGAAGGATGCTTATAAATAGAAATAAGGGGTGTATGTTCTAAGACCATGCTTAGTGTGCTTGGATGCCTTGGAAGATACATTGTTTTTGAGAGCTTGAGAAAAGAAAAGAAAAACCAAAGAAGAGAGAAGAAAATAATGGTTGGCTCTTCCATATTATCCCTTGAAGAATTTTTGTTACATATTTTCAATATGTGTAACTAATTTTCTAGTAGAGTTAGGGATGAATTTGTATATATGATGGTATTTGTAATTGTTTTTGATTCATATATGTGTTCTTCAAATATTAAACTCTTTTATTTAGTCATTCAAAATTTATTATAAATGTTTTCGTCACCAAATAATCTTAGAATTTATTTCATTTATAGATTCAGTCATGCTTTTTCTATTAAATGCAATAATCCTTTGATTATGTTTGGTTCAATTGGTTATCTATTTTAATTTAATTCTCTACTGCAATATTGCTCTACAAGTATATTGTCGACGTTGAATTTCTTTAATATCGATAACAATTCCTGTTCTTATATTGTGACGAATGATTTTTCGAAAGATTACATTTGATTTAAATCTGGTTATTAATGTTTTATTTTCCGATTGAAAATTTGGACATAGAATTTTAAATTGAGTTATTAATGAATCGAAAATAATTAAAATACAAATTATATACAAAGGATTCCCGATGCTTTACTTTTCGCACTCATCTAAATCTTTTTGTTAATTTCGTTACTGTTCTTCAATTTCTTAATCCATCTCCCTGTGGAATCGACACCCCAAAGCTATACTGCAAACGACCGCGTTATTCTTTGGGCGTAATCAAGTATCCTAGTTAAATCTACCTCCACACATATTCTAGCTCCCGTCACTTTTGTATGATTTAGAATTCCATTATCAATTTCAAGGTAACACCCAAATCGAGCTGCAAAAATTTGTAAAAAATTCTGTCTATATAAGCACATTGGCAAACTTGGCAAGAATATCCATTGCGGAGCCAAAGGTGAAACCTTCCTCATATCAAATTCTATGGACTGCTTGAAAAGCAGAAAATAGTTCCCTTCCATAGTTCTTCCTTCATGTGCCCAACCATGCATGAAGTCATGTTCGTTCTTCACATGGATCAAAACATGGTAGTCATCCACATAGCTAATCGTGGGAATCTCTAACAATCCCCATTTTTTCACCACTATCAAGCGTATAGCATCAATGGATGGCCGAACTCTCATGAATTTCATCACCAAAGCAAACTTGCAATCTTCGATAGCCTTCATCAACTCTCGTTCCGAGAAAATAAAACCCAACTCACCATCAATATCCACCTAAAACCGCATAGGAACCTTGAAGGAAGAAGTGTCTACTTTTTTTTATACCACATGGGCAAATGAATTAAGCATAGGAGCACTTTCTCGCCGATGGAAAGGCCACCAGTGGGGCAACAGATGCCATCGAGAATCAACTCTATCAGCCAAGAAACAAGAATCCCCCAAAAATGGCAACCCGAAAGAAACAGACTTTCCAAAACAGAACAATCAGCTAGAAGTCGACAAAATCACCCCAAACCCTCTCTCTCTAGTTTCTCTCTTTATTAGGTTGATATGCCGCTAAAACACAAATCGGCTTTCACAAGATATCCATTAGGCCTGTTCTTCATCAAAAAAAAATTTATATATAGGTCTGTTCATAAAGGGTTCAAATTAATATTTATCTATCGCGTTGGCACTAGTCGAGACTCCAGACCGTGTCAAGTGTAAACCTTTTATTTCCTAGCCTCGTCTTCTCGGAGAAGACTTCTCCCACTTCGAAGTGCGAACTCTAGCCAGTGTCATTGTTCTGCTTCACCATTCTCTATTACCATTCTCCCATATGTTTCGCAGCCCAGGTTACTCACTTACTTTCTCTCTTTTACTTTATCTTTTCCTCCACTGGGTTTGGGTTTCAGTGGTGGCTGTTTGTCTTTCCAGTCCTATAGCTTTTAGTGAAATTTAAGCACTGCTTGTAGTTAATACACAATGTTCTATTCTATCTATTTGTCATTTTTGTCTCTTTTGCGACTCCATGGTTCTTGGGAGCGAGAAGATGTGATGGAACCAAGTAGTATTAGGTTATGACCTAATCTAATGTATGAAGAATGACCAACACATGCTGTAGATCGAAAAGAGCAAGAGCAGAGAAATTGGAAGATCTCTCTAGTCAAAGTGCTTTGGAACAACCCTACTTTTCAATAAGCGACTTGAAAGTGAGAAGATGTAATGAGGGCTCACTACCCTCATTTGTTTGTAAACTAGATGTATTATTTTGTTTGAACATTGTTTTGACTAGATGAATTTATTTGAATGGTTGAATAAGATGTTTCTTTGGCTTCTTTTGTTTGTTTCAGCTAGTTCTCGTAGTGACTGATCATACCCATGAGCAGGACATGGCTCGATCTAGAAGAACCCCGCATATTTTTGTGTCGTTGGTAGCTGAATTGAGAGAGCGAAGAAAGCATAGACATAGGACCCATCTCAAGAGACAAGAACTTTTGATGGTAATGCAACTTGAAAGGATGGATAGGTATGAACGGAATTGTATAAATGTGATGGATATGGATGACAGAGGAAACCTCGTCTCAAGAAGTGTGTTACTGCATGAGGAGTGGCAACCGCGATATACTTGGAAAAAGGCAAAGACAGAGAGCAGTTGCGTAGTCTGGGCCAAGAAGCAAAATCTAGTTGCGCAGCGAAGAAGCATGTGAATAGATATGCACCTTTGGAGACTTCGAATACGTCTAAAGAATCCATTCGTTTTCAAGAAGAAGGTCAACTTATTGAGATACGAAGATGGAGATTCAACATAAGCTAAATGAGATGAGAGTCAATATGTACTATGACTCTAACTTGGGCATGATATTCTATCCATCATAGGACTCAGTGACGGAAGAGGATGACGTACCATCCTACTTCTCTTTGGAAGATTCTACAGCAGCCAGTACTAGACTTATAAGAATCTCTTTAGTTTAGAATTGTCTGTTTAAATTCTTTCATGACCGATTTCGATGACGAAATCTTCTTTTTAGAGAGGATGTGACATCCACGATTTTCATGAGGAACCTATCTATGTTTGGAATGGATAATTATTTATTTATTTTATTGTAGTGTTTGGAGTTTTAAAGAAAGCCTTTAGAGAAAATCTCAAGGTTGTTTAATTTGGATCTTTTTAATTCAAGCCCTTTTGTTTTATTAAGGTATAGGAAGATTAGGCCCAAGAGAAGAGCAATCTCATAAGATTAAATCCCTTTTCTTGAGATCCCAAATAAGCAAAGGCATATTAGGTAACTCTGGAAAGAGAACATTGGATACAAGTCAAATTTTTTTGGAAGTAGAAAACAGATGCAAGAAGGCCCAAAAGGCCCAAGTGGAGCCCAAGGGGATCCAGCCATGGTGCTAGGCACCACAAGCATTTTTTTAGCCCCTTTGGATATCTGTCAAGCTAAGGCATCATGTCTTTTGCCTTTCCAAAAAAGTGTCTTACATGGAGAAGATAAAAGGAAGGGAGATAAAAGGTTTTTGTGTGAAAAGAGAGGGGGTAAGCATATAAAAGGAAGGAAAAGAGTGTGGGAGAGGGAAAGACACATTGGGAATGACAAGCATCTTGCACACTCCACTTGTCACATGTCAAGCTAAGAATTAGGGTTTTAGCAAATGACCAAGGAGCCAAGGGAGGATGGCATTTTTGGACCTAGGCTTGAGTTGAGGGATGAAATTGGAAACAAGGGAGGATGGCATTTTTGGATTTGGTAAGTGAAATAGCTGAAAATCTTGTAGTTTTTGGTTTCCCGAATACAATCCCATCATAAGGGAGAAAATAGAGGAAATTAGCCACGCGTCACACATGCATTGGAGGTTGTTTTGAAAAGAAAAAGACAAAGAAAGGAGCTGAAAATCAAGGGGTTTTTTTCAACCATTTTGCCTCTTCAGTTTTCCTAAGGTTTCAGCCAAGAGCTTTCTCTCTAAGCTCTCTCATTTTCCTCCATTTTCTCACACGCCAAACGCCCTATAATTACTTTGCTTTCGAGTTTTCTGCCTCAATATTTTAAGGAACACAATCTACACCAAGATGAGCACCATTTCTTATTGCTTTCATTTCGCCATGTTTTCATTTCGCCATGCAAGAGTTTAAGGGTGGGGGAGGGGGAGAGATTTTCTTTTTTTTTCGGTCCTATTAGTTTTCTACACGAGTACACACTTTTACTCAAAACTAGGGTTCTTGTTTCTTTTAAAATGGAACTCTAGATGTTCTTAAGTTTTTCAAACAACGAAAATGGGAGATCTCATAGAATAGAATTAGGTTTTTTAAAAAAGAAACAAAAACTAAGATTTTATCTCTTTGAGAGATTCGGCCCTAGGATTTTGGGAAGAAGAGATTGATTGTTTGAAGCACTAAACACTTCCTATATCTTAGAGTTTCAAATTTAGAAATTTCTAGGTTAAATCTTGATTGATTTCTTTATTTTTTTAGATTTGTTTTGACTTATTATTCTTGAAAAATTTGTAAGTATACTCTTAACCTATCTTAGATATTGTTTGCATATATTGTGTGAACTTATTTGCTTATTGTTTGCTTGGTTGTTTATTTATATTTTCTCAAGAATATGTTAAGGTTTTTACCTTATGGTTTTAAGGATAAATTGATAGATTGTTGGTGGTTATTTGATGAAATATTGGAGAGAGTAAGATTTGATAATTTCAGCCTAAGTGGTTGGAGTGAGATGGATTGATTATTTGATGAAAGTTATGAGGTTTTGGGATATATATGGTTAAGCCATGATGATATTTTGGGTTTAACTTATACATGAAAGCATGATCATTGAATTACTAGATTTCGTGTATGATACATGGATTAAAGTCATTAACTATTATGGCATATGTTTCGGGTTTGGATGGTTTAAGGTCCTAGATGTAGCGTTTGATGATTTAATGAAAGGAAAACATGATAGATGACATTAGGGTTTCGGCTAAGGCCTTGGAGATAGCCTAAACATGTTGTTTTGATAATTATTAAGTGGATGCATGAGTAGGTAAGTAAGAAGGTAAAAAATGGTTTCTTGGAAGTACATGAGGTGGTTTGTCCATGACCCCTTAGGGGTTTGGTTGAATTTGTTTGTTACCTTTCCAAACTTGAATGATTAAGTTTTTCGAAATGAATCATGTTTGCATGTTCTAATGTTTTCAAGCCATGATTGAAAATGTATGCTTCACATTTTTATGATTTCATACCTTGCATAAGTAAGTCAAAGTTTGTATACAAGTCCATGTCACACGATTGCATATCTTTAGATCTAAGTTTCTGAAAGAAAATGAGTCAAACAGCTTTTATAAGAACACTGAAGGCTAGGATGGAGAAATGCTCTAGTGGAACTCCCTGTTCAATCAGGAGTGTATAAAGTCGAGTGAAATCCCTAAGTTGACAAATTACCCTCGACAAACCTCGAAATGATTCTTTAGTACCATGTGACTATGACATTATTATCATTATTTTTCCTAGACTTCTAGAAAGAATTTTTTCACTGTAATTTGTATTGTATACAACTATTAAGTTAGGTGCATTATATATTAATTGTCATGTACGAGGGTATGTTGCCTTATATTACATGTCTCTGACGCTTCAGTCACCATTAAATTTCAAGTGTGGGCTGGGGGCATCGATAGGTATTCATGGAAAGAGGATATATACTTTAGTCACTACAATATTCTCACTTTCTTGTGGAAGTTCTAATGTTAATAACGAACATAATAGGAAGAATTCTCAATTCTTCACTCTGTCTTAATATGCCTTCAAGACTTGGGTTTCTATTTTCACATTTGGGACCTACACTACTTTGGGGGTAAGGACAAACTCTTAACCCATAAATAACTTGAAACCCCAAAATATTGCATCCCAAATATCATTAAAATCGAAACAGAGTGGGTGAAAAGTGAACAAATTAACAACATTATGTGTTGTCTGTCTGGTTTGGTGCTATAAATAAGTAAAATAAATGAACCTCGTGACTCAATCCATTAGCACAAGGTCCTCCTCCATAACCAACTTCTATGGGGGAAAAAAGGTCAAGTGACCCATAATACCATAACACAATTGCAGCATCTTAATTATCACTAGAATTGCCTATCCTTTAGTGAATCTTTTTATCTTTCTTTTCAGGAAAGAACATACGTGTGTTCATATTTATAAATTTTAATAAAAAAAACCTTTGCAAGATAGAAACTATGGCGGCATATGTTGTATACAAAATCATAGTCTACATGTTTAAATTATATTACAGTATCCTAACAACTACAACAAATATGATGGGTCAACCCCCATTTTCTATTATTTTAGAAACTTGGACATAACTACATAACTTTTTGTCCAAAGGAACTTAGTTATCTTCTCACATCCTTGTTGGGTGGATTGCTCATTTGCCATTGAAGATGTTATCTTACAGCTTTCTTTTTGTTCCTCTTAAGTTGTTGTCTAGAAGATGTTTTTTTTGTTCATTCTCTTCCACAAATAAACCACAGGAGTGAGACAACTTGCTAATTGACTTTTGTTTGCAACTACCTAGATTGAAGCTAATAATTCTTAGACAAACTCCATCTTTCACTTCACTTTCCTCATTAAGTTCGTTCTTGCTACTTGCTTATTATTATGCAAACATAATTTAAGTTATTCATTTTGTAGCTCATATTTTTTAGTCTATTTACTTCTTTTAGTATTGGTACTATTGCTCTTTTGTCGATTGTGTTTTGACATATTGGCTACTATTTCTTGTTGGCAAACATGGATGTATTTGGCAGTACCTCAGTCCCTTTATGCATGTGAAAGGTTAATTACAGTCAAGCTGGCTCAATATATATTGAGGCTTAAGGCGAAATTTAAGTGACATAATTATATATAATATAATAAAATATAAATTATTATATGAAAATAAAATAAAATTTTATTTAAATCTTTACATAATTTGTTTTTAAAATTTATATTTAATAAGATAATTTATATGAAATGAAGCCTTAACAAAAGTTTTGTACTTCAATTTAGCATGATCTTAATAAAATTATTTAAAAATATAAATAATTCATTGTATTAAGGGCAATTCTATGGGATCCCGACGTTCGGTCTCGTATAACTAAATATTAAATTTAGTATTATGAGGCCTTGTATATGTTAAAAAATATATAAACTATTTAAATTTTATTTAATATGATGATTTTTTATTTTATTTTTTTAAAATAATTCAAAAGAAAAATATTTGATCAATTTTATTTTTAAGGGTCTTATATAAAATGGAGCTATAAACAATGACCTAAATGACTTTATGATTAAGCCGACCTGATTAGAGCTTTTAGATCCAGCATTAAGCCTGTTCAGATTATTAAGGTAATTAAATTATGCATTTTTATCTCATTTTATTTTACTCGAGGCATAACGCCAATTCTGTCTCTTTGTTTGATAAATAAGTTTGTTTAATGTTATAGGTAGAAAACGTGGCATATTGGTAGAAATTGGGAACTGAAAACAAAGTGATTCTAACGTCTTTTGGGAATGGCCCACCATTTTTTTCTCAATCTCTCTGTAATGATTGAGCATTGATTGAACCACAATGCCACATCATACAAAAACTTGGCAAGAAGCAACGAGAAATTGTCCCATTTTGGGAATAATTGATGGAATGTAATGGTTGTTTAGTTGTTTCTTACGAAGTCCACTGCCGATTAAAAAAAAAAAAAAAGAACAAACGAACAAATAAAATGTTGGGGTTGAGTTGGGTCGGGTCAGGCGCAAAAGCTGTACCGAAACTGGTTGAAGGCTGCCAAGAGCACACCGGAGCTCGCCGGAGCTCGTCGTTGTAGGGGTGAGGTCGCCTGAGTCCCCCGGTCCCGATGGTGTGGGCTGTATCGCCCACTACCACCGGGGGCGGCAGGGGCTACACTGTGTAGGAGGAGCAGCCCATCTGCCCCCCAAGTTTTCTCTTGATAATAGGGATGCAACGTGAGCACCAAAAGTCGGGTTTGGGCCCAATCTGTACAGGTCCGAAACGGGTTGAAGGCTGCCGAGGGCACACCGGAGCTCGCCGTTGTAGGGGTGAAGTCGCCTGAATCCGCCGGTCCCGATGGCGTGGGCGGTGTCGCCCACCGCCACCGGCGGCGGCTCCGTTTTCTCCATGGCCGAATTCCCTTAAATTCATCTTCATTTTATTTTTTTATTGTGTTTTTTATTATGTTTTTATATTTTTATTATGTTTTTTATTGTGTTTTTTATTATATTTTTTCATTTTATTTTTTTATTATATTTTTAATCTTCATTTTTTTATTTAATCATATTTTTTATTTTATTTTAATATGTTTTTCATCATAAAGCAGCCCAACTAACAGACGCTGGGGACAGCCGGACCGATCCCCAGCGTCTCCCTATTATCAATTAGACCCATAGAATTACTAATATTGGTCAGTCCATTCTAATTTCAATTAATTCTACCCAATTAAGACCGATTATAACACTTTAATCAAAAGTGATTAGTTTTTCCTTTTTTGATTGTTTTCTAAATGTCATATCTCCTTTTTATTTTTTGATTGGAGAGAAGGGTGTAACCATCTTTATAATAAAATAGTATTGAATGCAAATCGCAAGTTGAGAAGTAAAAATCTATCTGAGCAAAAAATGCTCTTATATATGGATGCGTACATATCGAGCCTAATAAGAATAAGGATTAAAGTGCAGCAAAATAAAAAGCATAAAAATAAAAGACAATAATCATAGTTAACCTCAACTCATCATACCAGGACCTATCATGCAAATATCAAATCTTTAACTTAGTACATAAACAATAACAAATAAAAGAAAACTAAGCATACTCACATTCTCTAGTTCAAATATCAATACATAATTCCAAACTTAATCATGTTTATCATGCGACCAATACAATTGAATCATGTAACAACTCAATTTGTAATCGACCTTTCTCACTACTACAAACAAAGATAGCAAAACTAGAGAGATAGATTTTATTTTTTCGAGTATATTGTTTAATACTATTTACTTTTTGTTGTCTTTAAGTTGTGACTCGCATTTTGACGTAAATACAAGCATTTGTGATGGATGCATCCGGTTATTTAACAAGTTACACATAAAATTCTTTTGCATTCTCATATTTCAAGTTGCCATTTGACGTAAAAATAAATATTGGTAACGAATACCCCTAATTACTAAGCAACTCAAAATATTAGAGTAGATAGAAGTTCGTATATATTTATAATGTATACTCGTATTTCAAGTTTCCATTTGATGTAAAGGTAAACATTAGTAATGAATACCCTAAGTTACTAAACAACTCAAAGTTTAATATTATCACTCTATTTACTTAAACCTTATTTAGGCCTAGATCGAAGGGGATAATCACAAGAAAAGTATGACACTCATCTTTATGCATAGTCATACAACTCACACAATTTTGTAAGGAACTGTGTACTTCAATAATCCTAATGAAATTAGGTATGCTTAATCTTGATTTATGAGATATTGTCTATCCTAAATAAAAAATGTAATGTGTAACACGATATTCCTAAAGGGTACAATGCAAATCAATATATAAAGTAAAATTGAGAAAGTTTCAATAGAATAGTAGTCAGATCTCAAAACTCACTTTATAGCATATTAATATCTCAAAACTTCTAGTCATTGGCTCATCAGTACTCCTTGTTTGCATTTGATAGTAACTGCACTTGCGTTCACCACACCTTCCACACTTGAACATATCTGTGAAGGCTTTTTCTGTCTCATCCATATCATGCAAACATCTTTTCATTCACTTCAACCGAATCTAAACATTTTCAAGATGCCTTTTTTGGCTTGCCATCTCTTCTGAAGTCATAGTCAGAAGCACCTCCGGTACGACCTGTCCAAGAAAAACTTATCTTCTTAAATCTAGATTTTGGGTGTCCGTTAAGTTGTACAATACAAATTGATACTTGGTATTGTCAACCCTATTACTCCAACCTATTTTCTCAAACATTACGGATTCTACAAAGGCAATACCCTATATCGGGTCACATGCATCTACATCATGTAGAATGCTCTCATCGGCTTCACTTGCAATGCCAGAGAAGTCATTTCCTAGTTCTTTATGGACCTTTTCATGATAAGCCTTAGTGGATGTCATGCCTATTATTGCAATAATAGTTAGCAAAGAAGGAGAAAGAAATACTGCAATTCAACTCTATCTAACAAGGGAGATGAAAAAAGAAAGCTAATATCTGGGAATCTATAAAACTAACATTTACAGGAAAAATATGCTAAGGAACAGTCTTACTAATTAACAAATTAATTCAACAGTAGCTTAATTTTAAAGGCGACTGCAAAACGATGATAGTTTGCAATATTCTCAATGATAGTAAAAATAAACTATGGGGAGAAGAAACCATGAGTAGGTAGAGAAGGATATGAAGAAGTAAGAAGGAAATTTAAAGAAACTTGCAAGTGTTGGTAAGGATAAAAAGGGTGCAAGGGAGAATGTTAGAAACCCTAGATTGGGAGAAGAACGTGAAGACACAAACTGATCTGGGACTTGGAACTGAAGTGTTCAAGGTTATTAAGGTGAAGAGATGCGGAAGTCCAAATGATATCATTTTGGGGGAATAACAAAGTGCGTTATTTAACTAGAGATGAAAGCTTTTGGGCCTATTTTATATTAATATTAGGCTTACATTTTTAACCACATTAACCAGAGATTGCCTACCCAAAATCCTTGTACATACAAAAACCAAACACTCTCCCATGGCTAACGCCACTAGATCTAAACACATGGCTTAACAAATGACTACGTTGGAGGAGGGTCATCTTGCCACCTAGCACCGACTCAACAACATTGATGAAAGGCTTCACTAGTTCACTGAGATGTTTCGCACCATGGTTGCTCACCAAGCGACCTTGACTAGGGACCTACAACACAATCAAGACCACGATCAACTGAACCAACTTGGAGTAAACTTAAGAGGTATTCGGTTAGACTTTTCTCACTTTAATGGTGATGACCCCATTGCTTGGATATTTAAAGCTTCCCAATAGTTTGACCATCATCAAACTACCCCTACCCAAAAATTATTAATGGCCTCTTATCACATGGAGGGAGGGGCCATGAGTTGGTATAAGGAAGCCCTAGACTCAGCTTAGTTTAAAAATTGGGATACACTTGTCCATGTTGTGTTGGTTCATTTTGGACCATCGGCTTACAACGATCCTTTGGAAGCCTTGGCTAAATTGAAACAAACAACAAATGTGGCAGCCTACACGGCTACCTTGAGACCCATTCAAACTGGGTCAGAGGTTTATCTAATGCGCATAAGTTGAGTCTCTTCCTAAGGGGTTGAAGGAGGAAATACAGCTAGCTTTATGTGTGTTTAATCCCCATAATTTGACTGTTGCATATGGTAAAGCTCACCTTCAAGAAGAGTACTAGACCACACAAAAGAGGCCCATGAAATATGGCGGTGAGAGACCCCCTTTTTACTTGGGTAGCCTCACTAATTCCTCTGCCTAGTTTCAAAAGAGTGCTTATCATGGCCAAAAAAATAACCCTACCCTTTGAAAAGTTTTCTCCACTTTAATGGATGAAAAACGGAGAAAGGGACTGTGCTTCCATTGTAAAGAAAATTGGAATTCCTCCCACATATGTAGGAGTCCTAAAGTCTATTTCCTCAAAGGGTTTGAAGATGTGGAGATGACCGAGGAAGATAAAGATGCAGCTACTACCATTGCTAATATGGTTGCTGATTTAGAACTAAAACAAAAGGGTATTTTGGTTGAACCCGAAATTTCCCCGCATGCTATTACAAAAACCCTGACTCCTAGAACTATACACCTTCTTAGGTGGATTGGATATGTGCATATGGTATTGTTGATTGATACTAGGTCCATGTACAATTTTTTCGACCCCTTTTTTGTTCAGGCTACCAAGTTAGAGGTTGATACCGATAAGAAACTTGCAGTCAAAGTGGCAAATAGGAGATGGTGCAAGGCTTGGGCTATTGCAGAGATGTCACAGCATGGGTGCAAGGTATCACACTTAACCATTCCTTTTATGTTTTGACTCTTGGTGGTTGTGATGTGGTTCTTGGGGCAAATTGGATGGAAACTCTTGGCTCAATTGTGTTGGATTTTCATGAGTTGTCCTTGAAAGTTTTTTACTATGGCAAGAATGTTAGATTGATGGGATTGAAATTGGAAGGCCTTACTCTTGAAATCAAGGGGAAGGAAATGTTGACATCAATGTAGCAAAAGAAGGGGCTATTTTTGCAGCTTCTAAACACAGAAAAAGAGGGCAAAGCCTCAGATTGGGGGGAAGATGTCCAGCAAATACTTAAAAATATCAGAAGTGTTTGAAGTACCCCTAGGGCTGCCACCCTCTAGGCCTCAAGATCATTGAATTTCCCTTAAAGAAGGAACTCAACCACTTACTACTTGATCCTATCATTATCCCCACTTCCAAAAATTTGGGATTGAAAAAATCATGGGTGAATTACTAGATTTCGGGGTGATAAGGCCTAGTACAAATCCTTTCTCTTCTCCCGTACTCCTGGTTCATAAGGCAGATGAGAGTTGACGCATGTGCGTTGACTATAAGGCCCTTAACCAAGAGACCATAAAGGAAAAGTTCCCTATACCCATGATCGACGAGCTGCTAATGAATTATATAGGTCGGTTGTAATTTCTAACTTGGACTTGAGGTTCGAATATCCCCAAATCAAGGTGGTACCCGAGGATGTGGAAAAAAACAACTTTCCGTACTCACAAGGGACACTCCCATCAACTTTGGTTGATAAATGAGATTTTCAGGCCATATTTGAGAAGGTTTGTACTAGTATTTCTTGACGATATACTAGTGTACGGCCGTTACTAGTCAGACCATTTGGGACACTTGAGAATTGTGTTGGAAGTCTTAAAAGGTAACCAGTTGTACGTAAAACTGTATAAATACCATTTTGGGGTCACGGAAGTTGAGTATTTGGGGCATATTATTAATGAGAAAAGGGTTATGGCTGACCCCCGAAAGGTTGTTGCCATGTTAGATTGACCTACACCAGCAAATGTTAAATCCTTGTGAGGATTCTTGGACTTGATGGGTTATTATCGCAAATTCATTAAAGGATATAGTACAATTGCGGCACCGTTAATTGACTTGCTTAAAAAACATGCTTTCGTATGGAATGAGACTGTTATGAAGGCATTTAATGAGCTCAAGTTCGCTATAATGCAATCCCGATTCTAAGATTGCCGGATTTTTCACAATCCTTCGCAATTGAATGCGATGTGAGTGGAAGGGGGATATGGGCAGTTTCAATGCAAGCAGGGTAGCCCCTTGCCTACATGAGTAAGGCATTGAAAGGGAAGGTACTTCTTCTTTCCACCTATGAGAAAGGGCTCATTGCCTTAGTGACGGTGGTAAGGAAATGGAGACCCTATCTCTTAAGGCAATCTTTTATTGTCAAGACGGACCAGCAGGCCCTAGAATTGTAACGACCCGACCCAAATTTAATATTTAAATTTAGTATTTTATTTATATGTTTATTTTATTATTTTTAGTAATTATCCTCGAGCACCAATTTCAAAAGTCTAAATATATTTTGATTAGGTTTCTTCTCCAACCGAATCTTCATGACCAAATCCTATTTTCAAATTAGAGTATTTCTAATTAAAATTCTCAAAAATATCTTTTTTTGTAGTTCCCTAAATCAGACCAGCCTCAAACTCTTCAAAACTCTATCTGCTCTATTTTAGTTTCCTAGTGGGACAAAATCCAAATCTCATCCATACATCCCTTCACCTCATTCCTTTTAGTATTTCTTGTTGAGTAGATTCCTAAGTTTTCGCAATTTCAAATTCAATCCTCTCTATATAAATCACGCATATTTTCATTCCTTTGCCTTTAAAATCACCCAAGACCCTTCAGAATGATCGCACCAAAAATACCCGATAGGTGAAACTCTCACTCTCGGCAGCATTGGTTAATATAGCCCAATGTAACCAGCCACTGCTGAACCATCTTAGAAGACGTAGGAGCATCATCTTGCAGTATAGAAACCACCGACAAGGATCACCATATCCCTTTGCAGCTAGCCCAGACCACCAGGACGCCGAACCTCCTCTCGGCAGCCATAGAAAGTGCCGACCAGCCATCCCCGACGAACCCATGCTGTCTTGCACCCTTCTCAGTGAAGCCTAGTGCATTGCTGGCCACCATCAACCACCAATGTCGTCGTTACTTCTTTCTTCCCTCTTGATGAGCATTGCACCTCTCTGTTATCCCCCTTTGTGTGCTTTGTTTCCGTAAGTTTCACTTAGCCGATTCGTGAAAAGTGTTTCATGCATTGGTTGTATGTTTTCTTCTTTAATGTTCGGTTTCTGCCACCCAAAAAACTCCTCACTTATTTTTATAATTATTGTTTTGAACTTTTAAATTTTTATGTTGCTGAGCCCTTCTCTGCTTTTATTCATTGTAGTTATTTTGTTTAAGCTCTCCCAAATACTCTCTTTTGTTGCCAGACCTTTGGTTGAGATTGGGCTCTAGCCTTAAGGCCATCGTCTAGAGTTTCTTAAGGGTTTTGGGCCTAGTTCTTAAATGAATTTGCTGGAGTTAATTGTTTATTAAATTGTTAGGCCCGATCCTATATGATTCCAAAAATTTCATGTGGTTTAAGTGGACCATTTTCTTATATGGGCTTAATATTGGTATTGCATAAAATGTTTTCTTATGGATTTTAAATTAGATTATAGTTTTACTTGATTAATTATGAACTCGTGCCCTTATTTCTTCAGAAAATATTAAGTGATACCAAGAACTTTGTTCTGAGTTTTTGTTTAATATTACATAATAGTCTTTGAATAATTTAATGTTTATTAAATTATTTTTATGTGATGATATCTAGAAACCCCATGACATGTTTTCTAGAAAGTTAGTAATGCTAGTACCTCGTATATGTTACGAGCTACAACTTGGAAACCAAGAAGCAGAGCTAAAAGATAATTAATATGATCATACAATTTATATGTGTACTGTAAATATTAGAATTATTAATGAAAAGGCAATGTTGTCTACACTATACTACGAGTCAAGTCGAGGTCAGATTCCTTACACAATTTTTGATAAATCATGATAATATGCTTGTATGTGTGGATTGAATGATTGATAGATTTAGTGAATATTATGTTCATGTAAAATCTAAGTCAAGTATGCTATGTAATAAAATAACTAGATTAGATATGTCATGGTCATGTAGTACTTAAACCATGCATGCCATGTTCATGTAGTAGATAGATCATGCATACCATAGAATGTTATAAAATGTTTAGATCATGTTATTTTATACCATGTTATGCTATTCCATGTACGAAAACATGTCATGCTATACCATATTATGCTATATCATGCATAAGTAGATGTTATGTCATGTATAATAGAATACCATGTTATGCTACATCATGTACAAGAACCTGCCATGTTATGCCATCTCATGCACAAGAAAATATCACGTCATGTGATACCATGCCAAGTAAAAAACATATCATGTACAAGTAAAAGTCATACTAGAAAGATTAATCAAGTTCAGTAAGTTCTCATGCATTAAGAAATATAATAAGTTTTAAGGTGATACGGACCCAAGCGTGTTCACCTCAAGTTAAGTGAAATACGGATCAAAGCATTTTCACTTCATGTTCAGATCAGGTGAAACAGACTCAAGCATATTTCACATCATGTTCTAATAAGTTAGGTGAAATATGGACTCAAGTGTATTTTACAGTGAAACATGAACGCAAACGTATTTCACAGTGAAATTGTGACTCAAGCATATTTTACTTCATATTTAGACAAGTCAAATGAAGTATGGACTCAAGTGTATTTCACAGTAAAATATGGATTCAAACATGTTTCACTTCATGTTCAGCCAAGTTAGGTGGAATATAGACTCAAGTGTATTTCACAGTGAAACACGGACTCAAGTATACTTCACTTCATATTCAGACAAGTTATGGGGTGTTACGGACTCAAGCATGATTCACCATATAATAAGTTAAAGACAAGATAAACAGATTAATCATGCATTTCATTTACATGCTTGTCATGATTATGTATGCTTCCACTCATGTTTAATGTGGAGTAAATATGCCTTGTGAGTCCATGATGATTTAATCATGTTATGTTTAGTCTTCCAAAATTAAGTCCATGTTATGCTAGGTTATATTTTCAATGTATGATGTATTATTACTGAATATTTGACTCATTTTTTGTTATTTCTTTGTCTTCTTCTATGTTTATTTGTTTCAGTTGGAGACTGTGAATTACGTCGAGCTGGATGGCCAAGATGCAGATTTAGTGCAAAAGGCTTAGAAAGTATTACATATTTTCATACGTAGAAATAGTTCAAAATTTTCACTTTATGTTTTCAGATTATGTTTTAAAAACAGTTTTGTTCAATTTAAGATTTTCAATAAATGAGTCAAGAATTGAATCTCTTTACCTAGTTTCATGTTATACAAGTTTAGTAATATCTCTATGCTATGAGAATTGAGTGTTACAATCATGTTGGAACAAAGAATGGGAACCGTAACACAAAACAAATGGGTGAGCAAGCTAATGGTATGACTTTGTGATTGCCTATAAGCAAGGAAAGGAAAATGTTGTAGCGGATGCATTGTCTCGGAAAGGGGATGAGGATGAGATGATTGGGGGCTCCTTGGCTATGCTGTCTTTTCGAACACCCAAATGGATAAAGGAACTTAAGGCCAATTACGATGAGTCTAGTGAACTTAAAGGGATCCTTGATCAGTTGAAAGATGGTACAACCACTATTAAGAGTATAAGCTACAACAAGGGGTCCTACTATTGAAGGGCAGATTAGTAATTGTGCCAGAATCATCGTTTAAAGGTAAGATTTTACAATACATACATGATAATCCATTGGGGGTACATTCGGGTTGTCTAAAAATCTATCAAAGGGCTAAGTGGGATTTCTATTGGCATGGTATGGTTTGTCTCCACCAGCTGGGTTGTTGCAGCCACTTATTGTGCCCGAACAGGGTTGGACCAATATTTTTATGGATTTCATAGAAGGATTGCCCATGTCAAGTGTGTATAATGTGATCCATCCTAGTTGCTGTGGATAGGTTCAAAACATTTGGCCATTTCATACCACTGTCTCATCCCTACACAGTAGTTGGGGTGACCAATTTGTTTGTTACTAATGTATTCAGGCTGCATGGTATGGCCCAAACTATTATCACAGAATGGGACCCTATATTTTTTTAGCTCCTGTTGGCAATCTTTTTTCTCTCTGCAAGGTTCAACCTTGAACCTTAGTGGCGGTTATCATCCTCAAACGGATGGGCAGATAAAGGCCCTAAACAAATGCCTAGAGGGTTATCTACGATGCTATATCGGGACTAATCCCCAAAGGTGGTCTCAGTGGCCACCATTCACTGAGTGGTGGTACAATACATCCTTTCACTCTGTGACAAAAATGACACCTTTCCAGGCTTTGTATGGATATCCCCCACCAACCTTGTTATCCTACATACATGGGACCTCAGCCAAGCAAACAGTGGATCTAATGATGCAGGACAAGGAGCAAATATTGAAAATACTAAAGTTAAGTTTGGAGGGTGCAAGGAACCATACGAAGTTCCAACCTGACAAGCATAGAATTGATAGATCATTTGAGGAATGAGACTGGGTGTACCTGAGGTTGCAACAATACCGCCAGAAGTCTATTGCTCATTGCCGCAACATGAGGTTGTCTCCCCCTTTTTTTGGGCCATTTCAGGTAGAGAAGAAGGTTGAAATGGTAGCTTACCATCTTAAGTTGTCCGAATAAGCCTGAATCCACCCCACCTTCCATGTTTCATGCCTCAAGAGGAAGGTGGGAAGTGCGATTTAGCCCACAACCACCTTCCACCAGTGGATTCCCATGGAGAAGTGTTACCAAAGCCTGAAATTGTGATGGATTGCCTTTTCAAAAAAGAAGGAAACCAAGCTATAACAGAGGTGCTCATCAAATGGAAGGGTTTGGGGAACGAAGAGAGCACTTAGAAGTGCCTATGGAAGCTACAACAACTTTACCTGCACCTTGTGGGTAAGGTGCTGTAAAGAGGAGGGGAATTGTTAGAAACCCTAGATCGGGAGAAGAAGCTGCAAATACTAACCAATTTGAGACTTGGAACTGAATAGTTTGAGGTTATTAAGGTGAAGAGATGCGGAACTCCAAACGGTGTCGTTTTGGGGGTATAATGAAGCGCAACGTTTAACTAGAGATGGAAGCTTTGTTTGTGGGCCCAATTCTTGGGCTTATTTCAATTACTACTTTGAGTTTATGTATACCGTGTAACACAATGTTTGGTGTTTATAAACCAAACGGTATGTTCTATCCTTTTAGGCCATCATTTACATTACTGCCAGTTATGTTGCTACTGTAGATGTTATTTTTTCATTCCCTAATAACGGTTATGCATGATGGGTATATGCTAAGCAAGGGGTCTGTGTAATGCTCATGCTGAACCTAAATGTTGTGACCTGTTTCTTGAAGAAAGGGATTCTCTCGAAGTAATCCCAACATAGCTATCAAATATCCAGTATTTCCATCATCTTCTCTACTGTGAATTAGGGTTTATTTCATACTATGCTTGTATTGCAAATGACAACAAAGAACCCTAATAGAGAATTTGACAAAAATTGATTTATTCATGAACCAAGAACTATAACATTTCTAAACCAATACTTGATGAACAAAACAATATGAAGAAACAATTTAAGAACACCTACTTAGTTAATGTGAAATCCCATGATATATATGTTTTAAAGAGAGATAGAAAGGTAGATAGTTCAAGATAGGAAAAAAAGCATTGAAACTACTTTGTTTGATAATTAAACAAGAATATGAAGGAGAAGATAAATAAATATTGATGATCACCTAGATAAGTATTCTCGAGTGTCACAGGTTTTGGAATCAGATTGCACGCCATATTTCTGGGAAGTGCTTCTTGATGCCAGTAAGGTAGTTGAGAGCACTATGTCACCACAGCTGCCAACTACAAAAGAATGTAAACCAAATTTAATCTAAATGTGAGAAAACACTCGACTTAACAAATTGCTTTATATTTTGGTAATGAACAAGAACTTAATCAGAACCTAGAAAGCAAGAACTTTAACAAAACCAAGAAAGCTAAATGACCCAAAGCTTGAAGTTGCAAGTTGAAAATGGATTCAAACCCCTTCTTCGAAGTTGCAAGTTGAAAATGGGTTTGAATCACATGAGCCGATGATTGAACAGCATAGATGTTCTCAAGGGTCGACCATATGGAATGAGAGGTTTGACACTCAAGCACTTGAGCAAGAACAGTGGCAATCAAAGAAGAGTTTAATGCCAAAACAATCAATTGGTCTTGAAGCACCCATTTTATGTATTTGGGGTTCACAGAGTCGTTGATAGTGGCGGAAGGGGAAGGGAAGATTCCATCAACATAGGAGTAAAGTTGATTTCCCTATTAAGAAAGGGACTATCTGGGCTTTTCACAGAAGGTAGTTATGTGTGGAAAGTTTGATAGTGACCGAATGGTTTGCCATAGCAACAATCTTTGTATTAAGAGAAGAAGGAACAATAGTAGTAGTAACATCTATGTTTGGTTCTGAAGTAGTCATGAAAGACGAGTAAAATCAGACTTAGACCTAGGAAGAAGAGGCGTTGGCCTTTAGAGCACTCATAGTCTCCTAGCCAAAGTTTAGCCAAATTTTGACTTAAAATTCTACTTTTACAAATTTTAGTTAGTCACTTTTTACTACACCAAATAACAGACGCAACAAATTAATAATTATTCTATTAAAATATTAATTTCTAACTTTTCAAATATTTTAATTCTAATTGTAATTTGAATATTGGTTTGTTATTATAAAATATATAATAATTTTCTAACGTTCAAATTATTCCTATTGAAATATATATTTTTTTAACGGTTATATTTTTTAATGGTAATATTTCTCTAACGATTATATTTTTTAATCGTCATTTTTTTAAACGGTCAAAGTTGTGAGTGAGTGAAAAGGATGAGGCCGAATGCAAGAAGTTGAGTGAAAAGAAAATGGGGCGCGGGAGATAAAACAAGCGGGAACTGAATATTTTAGTCCCCAAAATTAATTTAGTTTTCTGTTACCTCTACCTAAATTTGAAGAGTAAGGAGAGAGAAAATTAAATTTATTTTAATTATGTTGAGTCTATTGAAATATATTTTTAATGCTGTTTAGCCAAAATTTGACTAAACAAACCATTAGCTAGTTGGCTGTGAATACTCTTAGGTGGCTCTAGATACCATATTAAATAGAGTTCCAGAGTATACATAAGGTTTTTGACAAAATGACAATATGAGAATAAGCTTTCTATTTCTCTGGTTTGTATTATAATAGCTACTGAAATATTACATTCCTCAAAGTCAGTGTACATATATATATATATAGTAGAATTTACAAGGAGTTGTTACAAATGGATTGGTCCACGTGTCACATTCTGATATGCATCTAGAAAATTCTACAGCTATGAGGTATTGTTGTGGGAGTGAGCACTGGCCTACGGTTTCCTTCCTACATTTGCGTGCTCATTTGGAGAGGAATGGCTGCGGTGAGGTGCTTGGCCTGGGTGTTGATCAGCACTCGTTTTTGTCTTAACAGTTATCAACCACCATGTGTATAGTGATAATGCTTCAGCCAATGATAAAAACAAGCATTCCGATAAAGCTACAGATGAAGTAATGTCTAGATAGGCTTCTACTTATTTGAATATATTATGTTACAGATGAAGTAATATCTTGATAGGATTATAACTCCTATTCTAAATAGACTTCTACTCTCAGTGTATCACTACTTATGCTTATAAATAAAACAATACAATTTCGTAGTGTAACACCCAAGAATTAATTCCTCTGTTTTTACACACCCCAAAACAGATTTTTTCTTTCCTATGTGACCCACAAAGCCACTGCCAAGAAACACAAAGCAATCACAATACAGTTTAGTGAGAGGAAACTTTTGAGATGAATTTCATTTATTTCCCTTTGAGTTATAAGCCAGATTATAATGTGTCTTTGTTATAAAACTTAAAGAAAGGAACTACTATTGCAAAAGAGAAATAAGAAATTCTCTTGAAACTCTTAAGAACTGAAGCTTTCTTTCTCTCTCTATTTTTTCTTATGAATTTCATTACAACTGAAGCCCATATTTATAGGCGTTGAAATTACTATGCAAGTTACTATGCAAGTCACTATGCAGATTTAAAATAATAGTGGTGGGGTCATTCACATAATTTAGTGGTGAGCCAAGGGGGGCGGCTGCCGACTCCATTTATAATCGTTTATAACACTCCCCCTTGAATGACCACCCATAAAGAATCTGCCTCGTTAAAACCTTGCCAAGTAAAAACCCAGTGGGAAGAAAAACCAATGGCGAAGGAAAAAGAATACAGTCTTCTTATGTATCCACAAGTGCTTTAAGATTGCCTCATTAAAACCTTGCAGAGGAAAACCCAGTGGGACAAAACCTCAGCGAAGGAAAAAGAGTACAATTAGCACATTTACTCCCCCTGAAAAGTGCATAACAAAAGATCTTTGAGTCTTCGCATTCCAATGTTATGCACAATTTTCTTGAATGTGGAAGTTGGTAACGCCTTTGTGAATAAATCTGCCAGATTATCACTAGATCGTATCTGCTTGACATCAATTTCACCTTTTTCTTGAAGTTCATGAGTATAAAAGAATTTTGGTGAAATATGTTTGGTTCTGTCACCTTTGATATATCCTCCTCTGATTTGAGTGATACAAGCAGTATTATCTTCATATAAGATTGTTGGGCTATTATTGATCATGAGAAGTCCACACTTTTCCTGGATATGTTGAATAACTGATCTCAACCAAATACACTCTCGACTTGCTTCATGAATAGCAATGATTTTTGAGTGATTTGAAGAAGTAGCAGATAGTGTCTGCTTAACAGATCTCCAAAATATGGCAGTATCTCCATAAGTAAATAAATATCCAGTTTAAGATCTACCTCTATGTGGGTCTGAAAGATAACCTGCATCTGCATACCCAATCAATTCTGGACTTGAACCACGTTGATAAAATAATCCCATATCAACCGTACCATGAAGGTAACGAAGGACATGTTTAATGCCATTCCAATGCCTTCGAGTTGGTGCAGAACTAAATCTTGCAAGCAGATTAACTGAAAATGTAATATCTGGTCGAGTGCAATTTGCAAGATACATCAAAGCTCCAATTGCACTGAGATATGGTACTTCAGGACCAAGAATTTCTTCATCGTCATCACAAGGACGGAATGGATCTTTCTTCACATCAAGTGTTCGAACAATCATTGGAGTACTCAGGGGATGAGATTTGTCCATATAGAAATGCTTTAGGACTTTCTCAGTATACATGGACTGATGAATAAAAATTCCATTTGGCAAGTGCTCAAGCTGCAGGCCGAGACAAAGTTTTGTTTTGCCAAGATCTTTCATTTCAAATTCATTCTTTAAATATATAGCGGTTTTTGAGATCTCTTCAGGAGTTCCCACAATATTTAAATCATCAACATAAACCGCAATAATGACAAATCCGGATTCTGATTTCTTAATAAAAACACATGGGCATATAAGATTATTCTCAAATCCTTCTTTCAATAGATATTCGCTTAAGCAATTATACCACATGCGTCCGGATTGCTTCAACCCATTTAAAGATCTTTGTAGTCTGATTGAGTACATATTTCTAGATGTACTTGTAGATGCTTCAGGCATCTTATATCCTTCAGGGATTTTCATATATATGTCATGGTCTAAGGATCCATATAAATATGCAGTGACCACATCCATCAACCGCATTTCTAATCCTTTTGTAACAACCAGACTAATCAAAAATCTAAATGTGATTGCATCCATAACGGGAGAGTATGTTTCTTCATAATCAATCCCGGGTTTCTGTAGGAAACCTTGTGCAACAAGCCGTGCTTTGTATCGCACAATTTCATTTTTCTCATTACGTTTTCGTACAAATACCCACTTATATCCAACAGGCATTACACCCTTTGGTGTTTGGACAACAGGCCCAAATACTTCTCGTTTCGCTAGCGAATTTAATTCAGCTTCAATAGCTATTTTCCATTTTGGCCAATCATTTCTACGTCGACATTCTTCGACACTTTTTGGCTCACTTTCTTCATTACTTCTGGTAATGTCAAGGGCCATTTTATATGAAAATATGTTGTCGACAACAGTTTTATTTCTATCCAGAATTTCTCCAGTTTTCATGAAATGTATTGAGATCTCATTATTTTCAGGTACCTGTTCCTCTTCAGGGGAAAACATTTCATGACACACCTCTTCAGAAGGTCCCTTTTTAGGAGATTTATACTCTTCAAGATTTTCCTCTTCAGGAGGTTCTGGAATAGAAGATTTAAGCTCTTTAAGAGCATCAATTATATTTGTGGCCTGTATTGTGGGTACGTGTTCTTCAGGAACACCAAATTCATTTTGTATTCTTTTCCTTCTGGGAATTTTGTCTTTTGCACCAATAGGTCTTCCACGCTTCAGGCGTATTTTAGATTCACCTATTGCTGCTTTGACAATTTGTCCTTCAGGGACTTCAATCCTTGCTGGAGTATTAACAGCAGGAATATAAGATTTTACTACACCTTTAGTGTCAGTAAATACATCTGGTAACTGATTTGCAACATTTTGCAAATGAATAATCCTTTGAACTTCCCGTTTACATTCATTTGTAGGAGGATCAAAATGAGACAGGGTCTTATTATCCCAAGTAATATCTTGTCGTGCTTCAGACACCGACTTTTCTTTACCCATTAACGGAAAATTTGATTCGTCAAAATGACAATCCTCAAAACGTGCTTTAAACATATCCCCTGTAAGGGGTTCAAGGTATCTAATAATGGATGGAGAATCAAAACCAACATATATCCCAAGTCTACGTTGAGGGCCCATTTTTGTACGTTGTGGAGGTGCAATTGGAACATATACAGCACATCCAAAAGTACGAAGATGAGAAATATTTGGTTGTTGACCATATGCAAGCTGTAATGGAGAATATTTATGATATGCAGATGGTCTAATGCGAATTAGAGATGTTGCATGAAGTATAGCATGTCCCCAAACAGAAATAGGTAGTCTTGATTTCATAAGTAAAGGTCTAGCGATTAGTTGAAGCCTTTTGATCAAAGATTCAGCTAAACCGTTTTGTGTGTGTGTATGGGCAACAGGATGTTCAACATCTATTCCTATTGACATGCAATAATCATAAAAAACTTGAGATGAAAATTTACCTGCATTATCCAATCGAATGGTCTTAATTGGATACTCAGGAAATTGTGCTCGTAGTTTAATTATCTGAGCAAGAAGTCTAGCAAATGCAACATTTCTAGTGGAAAAAAGACAAACATGTGACCATCGACTAGATGCATCAATTAGAACCATAAAATATCTAAATGGTCCACTTGATGGATGAATAGGCCCACATATATCTCCGTGAATCATTTGTAAAAAGGATGGAGATTCAACAATGATTTTTGAGGGAGATGGTCTAATAATTAACTTACCTTGAGAACATGCAGAGCATGGAGATTCATTGGGTAGAAATATCTTTTGATTCTTTAAGGGATGCCCATGCGAATTTTCAATAATTCGTCTCATCATTATAGAACCCGGATGTCCAAGGCGATCATGCCAAGTCATAAATACTTTAGGGTCAATGCACTTCTGGTGCATTACCACATATGATTCAATTGTTCTCATTTTTGTATAATACAATCCAGAACATAGAGCAGGTAGTTTTTCTAATACGAGCTTCTGGCCCGATACTGTTTTAGTAATAAGAAGATGCTCTTTACTGCCTTCATTGGTCGTTTCAATATGGTAATCATTACGACGTATATCTTTGAAACTCAATAAATTTCTTCTGGATTGTGAAGAGAATAGAGCATCATCAATACAAAATTTGGTGCCATTAGGCAACACAATATAAGCTCTTCCGGAGCCCTCAATTAAATCCGATGAACCTGATATGGTATGGACATAGGCTTTACTTAGTGTTAGATTTTGAAAATATTTCTTTTCTTTGAGAATTGTGTGAGTTATAGCACTGTCAGCCAGACATATATCTTTATCATTCAACTCAGAGATAAAAAGCTCATCAATGTGATCCATGATTCTACAAAATATACAAAACTTTTATTATTGATAGAAAGAAAATACATTAATTGAGTGGAACACTTCCATCTCCAATTAAGTGTTCAATACTACCATCAGGATGATTAAAGAAATTAGATACATCAAGATGAGTAACGTCTACATCTACTGAATCTAATAAATCATCTGATGGTTCTACTAAATTTGTTTCATGCACTTTATTCTTTCCTTTAACAGAAGCTTGATATAAATCAGCTAAGTGCCTGGCCGTACGACAGGTACGTGACCAATGTCCAATCATTCCACATCTATGGCACACCTCTTCACTTTTCTTTGAAGAATTATTCTGAGGATTTTTACCCCTCTCTGAATTGTACCACTTCTGGTGATATGGTATATTATAATCCTTTTTAATGTTGTCACTCCTGGGACCAACATTTCTATAATTTCTCCTACCACGTCCACGCCTCCGATTTCTTCTAAAGGATGCACCATTCACTTATGGGAATGATGCAAACCTATTACCATTCACTTCAGGGAATGATATTGAGCCAGTAGGGCGTGTATGGTGGCTTTCTAATAAGAGCTCATTATTCTGCTCAGCTACTAGAAGACATGATATAAGTTCAGAATATTTCTTGAACTTTCTCTCTCGATACTGCTGCTGCAGGAGCACATTCGAGGCATGAAATGTAGTAAAAGTCTTCTCTAGCATATCTTCATCGGTGATTTTCTCACCGCATAATTTTAATACTGAGCTTATTTTAAAAAGTGCGGAATTATACTCACTAACACTTTGATAATCTTGCAACCTCAGGTGCATCCATTGAGAACGAGCTCTTGGGAGGATGACAGTCTTCTAGTGTTCATACCTCTCCCTTAAATTATTCCACAAAATATAGGGATCTTTTACAGTGAGATATTCAGTTTTCAATTCTTCATGAAGATGGTGGCGAAGGAAAATCATTGCTTTAGCACGTTCCTGCAAGGATGCTTGATTTCCTTCTTTAATAGTTTCTCCCAGATTCATTGCATCAAGATGTATTTCAGCATCAAGTATCCAGGATAAATAATTTTTTCCAGATATATCAAGAGCAACAAATTCCAATTTTGTAAGATTTGTCATTTTCTACACATATAAATAATAAATATGCGTATCTCAGAAAATATATTTATAAATTCACACAGATAATCATCAATAAAATATATCAAAGATTTCAAATAATATATTGAAAAACTTACAGAGGAATAAGGCCACTAGCTTCAGAATTGGCAGAACCGTCGTGCTGATAACGTGTTATAAAACTTAAAGAAAGGAACTGCTATTGCAAAAGAGAAATAAGAAATTCTCTTGAAACTCTTAAGAACTGAAACTTTATTTCTCTCTCTATTTTTTTTTATGAATTTCATTACAACTGAAGCCCATATTTATAGGCGTTGAAATTACTATGCAAGTTACTATACAAGTCACTATGCAGATTTAAAATAATAGTGGTGGGGTCATTCACATAATTTAGTGGTGGGCCAAGGGGGGCGGCTGCCGACTCCGTTTATAATCGTTTATAACAGTCTTTAAATTTTATTTTTGTTCGGTTTGTTTTTACGATGGGCATAAGTTTGATTGCAAAACATTATTGGGTTATTTTAAGTGGACTTCGTCTCGCTTTATATTTAACAAAAAAAAAATAGTTAAAGATTTAAATTAGTTTAAAATGTGGCTTTATGTGCAGGGTATTTATTCTGGGGTCATCTTAATTTAGAGTTTTGGTCCTTTGGAGACCAATTAACTGTGGGGTGACCGACTGCACTTGTCTCAAGTTGCCCTGACAATATGATTTAAAAGATTAGAGAGTTTGAATTTATATTTGGAGAATATTCAATAATTTTTTATGATTATATTTATATTAATGGAAAAAATTACATTTCTAAAATGTTGGAAATATTTTCAAAATAATATATTATACATTATATTTATTAATATAATTTTGAGTTAATTTTAGAAGTGGAAAGAGAATGTATGGAATGTTTCCAGGTTTATTAAATTTGTGATTTATATCTTAACCACAAGCCCTTGGGCAGCATGGTGGTATTGACTATTGATGTCTCGCATGGTGTCCAAGATCCTGGGTACGATCCTTAAGTAATAATTTTTAGTTTAAAAATTTTGATTATCTATAAATAGATCATTGGCCTCAATTTGTTCCAAAATTTCGAAATTCTCTCTCTTAAAATTTTTCACTTTTTCAAAACTAGTGAGAGTATGTTTATTCTTCCAAAATTTTGAATTTCTCTCTCTTAAAATTTTTCACTTTTTCAAAACTAGTAAGAGTATGTTTATTCTAGAAAAACATATTTCTAATTTTTTAGTTGAATAGTAAAATTTAAGGGTATTCTAAGTCTAATTTTGTTGGTGCACAATGCAATTAGTCAAACAAAACTTGTTCTAAACTTCATTGTATTTTTTAGGCAAATTTACTTATAACTTGTATGCATACCAATTACTATTATTGGTGAGAGCGAATATTGTCTTAAAAAAAATGGCATTGTAATGTGTTTTGAAGCAAACTTTCTTTTACAAAGCAGTTGAGACTTTTCGAATCTATCTTTCAACTAGGATTAATTGCAGTTTTTGTTTTTTTGCAATGAATATTTTTGAATGTTTCTTGAGTGATTTTTGTTTAATTTATACAAAGAGTTGGGTTAACTTCTTCTGGCTTCAAATTCTCCGCCATGGTTGGTTTCAAGTTTATGCATAGCTCGAACTAGATTATTCATCAATGTTGCAATGCTCAGGTTTCATATGTCCTAAAAGGGTTTTGCCATCAAGTTTGCTGGCAATAACGAGTCTCAAGTAATCTTCATGGTTTATAGCCTTTTAATTTGTTGTTTTCTCCTTAACAATATCTGGCACCGGACCGATCATTGTGCTTATATCTGGACTCTGAAATACTGCAATTGAAAGACGTTCCTTTGTTGGCTTCACAACAACTCTGTGCTCTATGTTCTTATATTCTCCATTGCTTATGATCTGCATTAACAGTAAGTATACTTGGACAATAAATATGATATAACAAAGGTGTTAATTTGCTGTGAAGATCAATTATTATTTTCTATTAAGTTTTGAATTAATCAGCTCAATGATGTCTCCAATGTTAACTATGAAGGCTCTGGGTATGGGTTCAATGGAACCCATTTACCATTTTTCTTGATTTGCAGACCTTGGACGTCATTCACTTGAATTGGTAGACTCAATCCTATGGCATCAGAGTGGGGGGAGCTAGCCCCATAACCTTGTTAGCCTGCATGCAAGGTGGATAATAGGTCATTCTGATCCCGAGTTCCCACCTCAAACATGCTCACGAGCTTCTCCGGTTCAAGCCCCAGGTTTCGTGTCATCAATCTCAAGAGGCAGATTGTGACTCTCTACAGCTCTGTTAAGTACTTGTCCAAAGTTGCTTTGATATAAAAGAGGCCATCAAATGGTTACATCTGGTGATATTTGTATTAGTTTATTGAGAGTTTGTGGTTAGTTTACCTGAAAGAAGTGGGAATGGAAAGCTAGAATCTCAAATTCCTTTGAGGGATTGGCTGACGAAGAATAAAGAGCATGTCACCCCAGTCAAGCTTTTGATCTTCAGACACAGCAAAGGCTTAGCCATAGCCTTCAATGTTGTTTGGTAGCTGAGAATAAGCCTTCTTTATAGCTTGATGAAGCCTCGGTATCATTCTTGGTTTGCTCAATCAGCTCTTCTTGTGCTCCATGGTTTATCAACCTGTTGTTCACAATCACAATTACTCATACTAGGTTTAATCCTTATAGAAGGACCATCTTACATAATTCATATCTCAATACATAGTTTTCAACAAAGAAAATCCTAATAGGTTTACTTTTGTGTAATTATTTTGTTGATGTAGCACTCATCTTAGAACAATTACTAATAGCATATAGATTCATGTTATCTCTTTAATTTTATGAGTATGCGCACATTACTAAAGATATATTCAAAAGTCTAAAGTTAAATATATATATATATATATATATTTAACACATTCAGAATGGATCAAGTTCATAAAAAAATCCATCAATATTCCACAAATTCATCACAATGTACAAGGGAAAATTGACTGTTATAAAGCCTATATGATATAGATCGGGAAAAGCCATATTAGCCACTAGAGATTTAATAGTGACTTAAATGTAATTAACAAAATCAGCCAAAATAGGCTAGCGAAAGAGTTCAAAGGACAAGTGGAAAAAAATGGCAAAATGACATTATAAAGTTACCAGATGATTGATTTCCCTCCCTGAAAAATGTATCACTTACATTGGCATCAAAGAAAAAGAATAAAAAAAGAAAGTGAAAAGAGACAAAGAAATCTTCTTGGGTACTGAGATGTGAAAACAGATTATAATGAGAATTTGAAAACTTTAATAATAACAAAAATAAGTGCAATTATAAAAAAACAATGATTGAGGAAAAAAAAAAGGCATAAAAACTTGTTAAGGTGCTGAAGTTGTCTATGTAGATCCTCTCCTCCACTGGACGCATACAAAGTCATCTGAACTTACATTCTATTATAAGCATAGCTGTTATCTACTGTATACATTCATAAAGGTAAATAATTTTACTAAAGGGAAAAATAAAATTAATGAAGGAGCATGCAGACTTTAGGAATGTATAAAATATGTTTTATAAATAATTTTAATCCTACTCATCACACAAGTCATAGGAAAGATTCGGATAGAGAGTTAAGATGAGATAAGATGAAAGTTAAATAAAATATTATTATAATATTATTTTTGTTTTAAGATTTGAAAAAAATTAATTATTTATTATATTTTATATAAATTTTTAAAAAAGTTGAAATGATTAGATAAGATAAGATAAGTTGAAAAGCTGTCTCAATCTAAAGAATCTCTAATGTAAAAAATTTAATCTTACAATAAGTCAAGTAATTGAGAGAGTGATATAGAGCCAATTAAAGAGAAATATAGTTTGCACCCTCAAATTATCCTGCCATTTTACGGTTTACAGTTTGCAACCCATATTACAAAAAAATTGGTATGTTGTGGCGCATCTAGCTATTGAGAACTACAAGTAGTATCTTTTTTTTTTATGTTATTTAAAAGAGAAATTTTATTTAAGAGTCGGTATGCAATATTGTAACCTTCTATTTTATTGATATTACAAGACACACCGAGTTTAAGTAAGAGAACTCTGTCATCGAGCTAAACTGCCAAACTTTTGAGCCGGTCTAAATTAATTTAATAGGGCTGCAACCGAAAACTCTCTCTTTCTGATATTCTGTAGCATAAACTGTGTAAAGAAAGAAACATACACATAATATATATATATATATATAGATTTATATATACTAAATAATATATTTATCTAGTTTAATTTCTAATAAAAATTTGAAGATAATTTATAATTAAATAAATGATAAATAATTATACGTTTCCATATATTATAAAAAAAAAGTATTAACAAAAATAATAAAATAGTCCTATAAATAAATATAACATATAGTTTTATCAAATTTGTTTGAAATAATTTTGATTGAAACTTTAATAAAAAATCCGTTCAATATATTATATTTTTTATAATTTCAAGACGATGATCTAATATTTGTGTCATTTTGCACAATTTCAAAAGAGAGGACATTAAAATACATATGTCATTAGTCTTTGAATTTTTCTAAATCTACATAAACTTGAATCAGCCACAGTTTTTTTAGTTATGTAATTGTTTTTAAGAAATAATATGATTTTTAAAAAAAATAGATAGTTTATAATTTATATAAAAGAATATTATATTATAATTTACAACATGAAATTTTAATATTAAATATGTAAATTTATTAGATCATATATATTTTAATTAAATATCAAACATATATAATATATTAATTATATTTATAGCTTATTCTTACTAATCTAATATAATTATAGTTAATTGTATCTACTGTATATTTATCATCTCAAAAAATAAATAAATAATACATTCATTTTAAAATTATAAAATAATTTTTAAAGAATGAAATTATTAATCATATAATAGGAATAAATTTTCATAAATAAAATTAAACTTTCTAACGTATAAATTAACATCTCTAAGTGAGGAGTGCATTGTTATATTGTTATATATTATTTATATACATATATATTTTATATTTTATATTATTATTATGTCATTCCATACTATTATTATTATTCTATATTTATTTTACATAAAAAAAAATTTAAATAAAAAATTTACCGCTATAGAAAATTGAAGTGGTGTAATTAAATTTAATGTGAGAGCATTATTTCGTTGATTAATGGGTTTAATGGATTGTATTTAAAATGATATTCTCATTAAATACAGTATTAATTTTAACAGAAATGGATGAAAAGTGTTAACTTTAACAGCAAAACAATAATTTCCGTTAAAATAAGATTTTCTATTAGATAGCTACTTTATATATATATATATATATATACCTGAAAGAAGCCCCAGTCCCGACAAGCCAGGTGAAGTTTTTATAAAATTTCTTCATCAATTTTAAACTGCTCTATCTACCTTGTGATTAACTGATTATATCTTGGACCACAATTCCTAAAAGCGACAATCATTCTTCAAATGACATGTTTCAATCACAATTCCAAGAAGATTTGTTGATATCTGGGAGGGCATTTATTTTCTTGATGAGTTTTTAGAATTTTCTTTCTTTTATGTTTCCAGAAAAGCAAACCAAGTTAGCTAATGGCTTGAAAAGTCTTTGGATAAAATTTGCAAAATTCAGGCACCGATGACTTTAAAGTGGCCAAAACCTAGGTAGGCAACTGTCGAGAGGTGTGTCCCATAAGAAGAAAATCAGAATATTTTGTCACCCAATATTAGTTGAAAATCCTCATTTTTTGTGCAAAATCCATCTACAAGATCATTGATGGCCGAAAAGGTTATTGGAGAGCATACACATATATAAAGGAGTTCAAAGCAATTGGTTGCATCATCCATCATGTAGCTATGATCAACTTCATATACATGTGCTTCAATATGCAAATGAAATCATCCTGT
Source organism: Platycarya strobilacea (assembly GCA_036898215.1). Lineage (NCBI taxonomy): Eukaryota > Viridiplantae > Streptophyta > Magnoliopsida > Fagales > Juglandaceae > Platycarya > Platycarya strobilacea. Next base: position 28,962,313 of record CM072549.1, on the reverse strand, counting down.
AAGTTTAGACATATGAGATAGTCTTGAGAAAAGTTGTATGTGTTGCAGAAGAAGTAATCATGACTAAACAAGAACCCAAGTTCAGCGATTACCATCACTTTCCATGCTAAGAAACATGTAGGTCCTATAGAAATTGTTGTTGTGAAATTACACAATCTCAATATCGCAGCTTCCAGATTCCATTCTTGGATCTCCTCGACAACCCCCTTCTATATTTCTTCCCTTTGCTCTTCTTCCACCTCTTTACTATTCTCTTGGATGTGAAGAATCATTCATATGGTGATTTTTCTTATTTGAATAGGGAAGAATAAAGCAATTAAGAAAGCAAGGTAATCATAACAAAGTTATTTACTTGTAGAAGTCGTAGTGCATCATATTTTTTTAACAAACTCTCAATCCCTCCCCTCTTTCTTCTTTAATCAAACTCGTTTCTACAAATAGAATTTTATAATTTGAAGGTGAACAAGGTGGATGCAGTGATAAAGAAAAAATTGGTAGAAAAATACCTAAATCAATCAAGGAAGAGCGTATTCCATTTGAGGATTAAGATGAAAAGTCCCGCTCTGGGATGTGAGCAATCTTGGGCCAATCCTCACCTCTTTTTTGTCCTCATCTTCGTAATAACATAGGGCAATGACGAATTTTCAACATTTTCAAAGAGGTTAGCCTACTCATTGCTTCAAGCAGTGATATCAAACCAAGGCACTTAGAAATTGTAAGCCGCTCAAGTGATGCCCACTTAAAAATCCACTCTGGTATAGCCATCAAGCTTGAACAATTTGAGATTTCGAGCTCTTATAGAGTAGTTACATGTTGAAGCCCCAACGATAGAGACACCAATTTTGGAATTCTATCAAACTTTAAAGAGAGAAGGCTTTTAAGCTCTTTCCATTGCATACCAGGTTTAGTGTTGTCTAGATCAAGCACGATACAATGTGAGATGTTGAGATCTTGTAGAGTGGTAACATGTTGAAGTCCCAATGGGAGAGAAACCAATTTCAGAATATTGTAAAACATCAAAGAGATTAGGCTTTTAAGCCCTTTTCATTGCATAGCGTGTTCATCGTTGCCTAGATCAAGCATAGGACAATGAATAAGGCTCAAATGGTGAAGTGTGGTGAGATATCATACACCTTGGGAGAAAGACTTTAATCTAGGACAATTAGGTATATGCAAATAGTGGAGAGATATCAGGTTTTGCAACCAATCCTCTGGAAGTGTTTCTAGATCCCCAATATTAGTTAAGGATATATGCTTCAATTTGGAGAGAGAAGTAGATGAAAAGGCAATAGGTGTAGAGGAAGCAAAGGAAGAGGCATTCGTTATTGTTTGTTGCACTGGCCTCCACCTGGCTTTAGATAGGTATAACTTTTCTTTCAGATATGGAAACATTGGCAATGAAGTCAACATAGGGCAACTCCATATTTTGAATTTTGAAAGACGAGGGAATAGTAAAGTATGGCCCTTACTCCTTTCCATTAATGGAGTTTCAAAAGAATTATCATGGTCAGTAGTATTGACATCCACATTATAAGAATCACTCCTCCTCCACCACCCTTGGGATTAAGACAATCAATGAAATCAATTGTCCCCAAAGATGGGAAGAATGATGATGATGAAGAAGAAGAAGACAAAGATAAAGATGACTCATTGTTGTCACTACAATCTGATACATACTTTGTCATTAAGTTCTTGTAGAAAAATATTCTTGAGAGAGGGTAGTCGACTCAATTGTGGAAAATATTTCAATTTCCTACATTCACATAAAATCAAGTAAACAAGATTTGTGAGTGACAAAAGCCACATCGGAACCCTGACACCCCCATAATAAAATATGTACAGCTTTTTAAGATTTGGGTGAGGTTCCAAGTCTCCCAATGTCATTCATCAAGCGTTAAGATTTTCTTTGCTCCTACTTAAAATCAAAACCTAAATATGTTCTTTATCCTTTAGATTTGCACCTTTATAGCCTAATGTCAAGTCTTCCCCGTGTCTTAAACCCATAATGGCTAATTCTCCTCTTAAGGTATTCAGCCTGTTTAGCTCGCTTAATTGGCTACTATCGTTAGGGACTGAATCAAAGTGGGCAACAAACGTAGATAACGTCTGGAGATTTTTCAATATCCCCAATCAACGTGGCATATAAGTCAAATTCTCACATCCATCATTGTAAAGATGTTTGAGGTTGACTGATTTCGTAATTCCTCTAAGCAATTCTTTCAGCCTTTCACAATTAGAGTCTTAATGTATGCAAAATTTGCAACCTAGTTTTGGAATCGAGCAGCTTCTCAATTTTAAGATTACTTGAAAGATCAAGATCTCTTAAATGCTTCAACTTACATATGGAACTCAACATAAAGTTGCCTTCCATATAAACCCAGCACTCGCAAGAACTTTAAATTTGAAAAAATTGCTTCACATGAAGTACTTGATTTTCGCAAATCCTTGAATTCACCAAGCAAAAGAAATGTTTGAATCCTACTAGCTTTAGATGGGGAAGTAGGAATTATAGAGAAAAGATCGATAACTGAAGCATGCCAAGTCTTCTCACTAATACTTTTTCCCTCAGATTCTAATGTGGTGATCAACGATCCTGTCTCTGACCTTGCAAGTTCATACATGAGGTCATGCATTTTACTCGTATTAATTACCCAGATTATCCATTTCAGCTTCTTGAAAGAATGATCTCTAAAATAAATCCATGAAATACTCATGACCAACATTTTCAAGACGTTCATTTTGATTGGATACCTTGATAAACCCTTGTGCTATCTAGAGACTTATCAATTTTGATTTTTTTCATCACGTAATCCTTCGAAAATATACTACAATAAGCAAAACATTATTTCAAAGGTGATGGAAGTTGATCATAACTCAAGTTAAGAATTGGTAAGATGTCATTTTCCTTTATTTCTGACAATTTATTGTTTTAGAAAGAATCCCACCCTTCTTCAGAATTTTTCAAGGATAGTAACCTTCCAATTATTTTGGTGACAAGAAGGACACCTGAACACCTTTTTACAATTTCCTTTCCAACTTCCACTTTTCTAGAATTCAGTGACTCTTCTCTGTTCTCAAAATCCACTTGCTTGAATAAATGACATGACTCATGTTCGTCTAAACACTGTAAGGAATATTCTGCAGTTATTTGGGTAATTTGTGCAATTTTTTTTACTTCGTGTAGTTATCAATATTCTATTGCCCCTTGCACCAACCTCTAATAGTACTTTCAAATCATCCAATTTTTTAACATCCTCATTCCAAACATCATCCAACACAAGTATTTCTTTCTACTAATTTTATTTCGAAGATTATGCACCAATGTATCCATTCCCACAATCTTTGGCTTTTTTTTTTGTTACCAACTGTAAGATTTTTCCAACAACTTTTTCGACATCAAAACTCTCAGAGACACAAGCCCACAAATTTAGTTAAAAGTGATCATCTATTTCCTCATCATTAAAGATGAATTGAGCAAGTGTAGTCCTTCCTAGTCCTTCAGTGCCAATAATTAAAAGGATTCCGACATTCTCTTTATTGTCAAAATCAAAATAAGTCTTTTTATGATCTCCTTCTTGTCATCTTTTCTACTAGTAACTTTTGCCGCAGGTACATATATAAGAATAAGTATCATCCCTCAAAGGACCCTTATTCATATCTCCACACGACGTTCCTCCAAGTAAACTTTCCTATCATTTGCGATGGCATCTAATTTATGTCTAATTGCCTTAATCTTATGACCCACTTTCAGATTATAGACAAGCTGATTTTATTTGGGGAAGGAGATTCGTACATTTTTTGCCATCTTACCACAAGTCATCATCTCTCGCAACAGACATTCAGGAAGAAACCATCCAGCAAGTCCTCTACATTATAAAAGGCATCCTTAAGCTTTTCAAGTCACTCTCTAACTTCATGGTTCATTTCCCATTGCTCCTCAACATCAAGTCGCATGGCCTGGATTGTTAAAACGACGATCCTGAGCTTCTCATGCTCATCTAGGACACCCCAAAGCAATCTGATCTCTTTGAGAGCAAGAGATCCTAAGCTCTAAATGATTCGTGTAGCAACATTGAAGAGAAGGGCTTCAGCCATTTGTTGATGGTTGGTGAAGGAATGGTAAAAAGGGATATTGAGGAACCAGCAAAGCCTTGCCAAATCTCTTCTCCCTTCAGCACACCCCCCGCTAGCCATCCCTAACCACGCTGCCACACCAACGACAACCTACTATGCCGACGAGCCCCCTCCAACAAGCCCTGCCCATGGAAACCCCTCCTTTAGTCACACGCAACCTCAACCTAAAATGGGTATCCATACACGGATCTTCACCATTTCAGCCATTGTTCACCTCTACATGCCAGCCCAGCCACCACCATCGGTCCTTCCTCTCACCAGCAACCCCCAACCACCAAACTCAACCTCCCTCCTCCCTCACCGTCGCACACACACGCAACCTAGAGATGGGTTTCACACATATGGGTTCAGTCGCACAGTGTCGCCATTTGCCGTCGTTTGGCCTCACTGCCACCACCAACCACTCTCCCTTCCACCGGTGACCTTTCACCTAACTTCCCTCCTCTAGCCGAGCTTCCCTCCTCCCTCACTGTCGCATACATGTACAACCCAAAGATCGGTTTAGCAGGCATGGGTTCAACCCCACAGAGTTGTCGTCCACTGTCCTCTTGCCTCACCGCCACCACCAACCACTCCTCATTCCATCGACGACTTCCACTCTCCCCTACCGGCCACCCATTTGCAAGTATGTTAGCTGAAATAGAATGTTTAAAAGAAAAACTGGCATGGCACTATACCACGTTAGTTTGTGAGATCTCTATGTTCCCTTTAAATTTACATAAAAAAAAACTCGGTACTTTTTCTTTTTACTTATGATTTGATGGTTGTTGTTAAGGCCTGTTTTGTAAGGACATACTAAAGAGAAAGAATGAGTCATTCTTGACTCATAGTGATGATTCAAGTCTCAATTGGTCTGAATTTGGGTGCCCGATAGTGGTTCAGAGTGGCAATATAGTGCCTATACAGACATCGGTTTGTAGTGAATTGGAGATAAAGTTCACAATTAAAGTAGTTATTAGTGTGACTACTATTAATATTCTTCATATATAGTAATAAATCATATGTGTTCCTATACGAAGGAAAATCATTTTTTTTATTTCTCAATGTCTCGAAGGGTGTGACATATTTATTCTCAAGGGCACATTATTCTGGAGCTAAGTATCTTTTAGAACATTACAATGGTTTAGGAAATGGTTCACTCATTGAGTAAAAAAGCAAATAGTGGTAATATTATGGTTAAGATTGATATATCCAAAGCTTATGATATGATTGATTGAAATTTTCTATTACACATTCTCAAGTGTTTTGGTTTTTCTCACAATTTTTGGTTTTAGTAGAAAATTGTGTTTGTTTACAATGGTTCTCTATAATGATAAATGGTTATTATAAAGGCTTTTCCCAATCAATTAGGAATCCTTGTCAAGGTAACCCTCTCCATATTTATTTATTATTATGGAAGAAGTATTATCCAAGCTTTTCAATAGGAATTCTGAAATTGGGAGAATAAAAAGTTTCTCTCATCCGATGGTGACCCCTAATTTCTTTATCTTTTCTATGCCGATATTTTTTTGATTTTTGTTAATGGTGAAAAGAGGTCTTTTGAGACGTCTTATTAAGGTTCTTGGCATTTATAGGAAGTGGTCAAGCCAGGTAATTAGTAAAGAAAAATCAACTTTGTTTTCCTCTAAACATATTAGTGGATGAAAGATTGGGTTGAAAAGGTTGTTGGGTTTTGTTGAGGCAGTTTTCGGTGATTTATTTAGAGGTTCCAATCCTTGTGGGGAGGCTTAAAATTTGGGACCTTGAGCCTTTAGTGGATAAAATAAGGAACAAAGTGACTAGTTGAAAATTTAAAATTTTGTCACAAGTTGGTCCACTTATCTTACTGCAGTATGTCCTTTCGAGCATGTCAATGTGTGCCACCCCCAACTTCTCCTTACGGAAACATGAGAAATCGAGACATCGAGATGTTGACAACTTGGATCACACACCCAACGATAAATGCAAAGTGTGTACAATGCGATAAGTGTAAAATTAAAAGGCACAGTAAATAAATTAGGTCAATCATTAAGTACTATAATTTTTATTTTTAAATTACAAACTAGTTTTATACAAATTTTCTAACAGAAGATTTAATACAGTCATCTCATATTTAAAACTTTAGAATATAGAATTATCCAAATGTGGAAAAACATTTTCCCAAGATAAAAAAATAAACCAAGTTACTCCATCAGTAGAGCCGCTTCCTCAGGCTCGACCTTTGCTTCATCTGCATCAAAATCTACGATACTAAAAATAATACCACAGGTAAATAAAATCCAAACTAATCACAAGATAAAAATACATTTATGTAACAATAAAATGTATAAACATGACACTATAAGCATGAGACTCAACAATTATCTTTCTTAAGATAAGTAGTTTCCCAAAAACCTCATTTGGCTCAAAATAAAATATATTAAAAGCAACTGCCATTTTCTCAAAAAATTGACCAAATATTCAATTGATACTGTAGGCAGGAATCACAAGTGGGACTCTACTACCATCACTGCTTACCACCATTCCTACCGCGTCACTCATTTAGAACCATTCAAACCAATCATTTCAACATATCAAACATCAAGTCACACATGAAAACTCAATTTCTAATATACACATGATCATCAAACTATGATATGACTTATGCTTACTTACACTTAACTGGTACACTCTTTTAAAAATTTACATATCATCATAAAAAAATTTCATGAAAGTGGTGCACAACTTTTCTTAACATATAAAGTATTTTTCTTGAAATTTTTATTCTTATATATCTTATTCATAATCACGACGGCAGATCGAATTGCCTACACCGTCAAGTGTCTTAACATAATGGTAAATTAAATCATCTTCACCTTCAACTTTCATATTCTCGTTAATTATATAGTAGTTACGTATCACTTTCACCATTATGACGAGTTTTATCATATTATGGCAACAGATCGAATCGTCTTCATCGCTGATCATGTCAGTCGAGCGGAAGTTACGTATCGTCTTTCCCATCGCGACACCAAAATACTTATTATGACAGCAATTATGTATCACATTCACCGCCAAATCATCACAATCATGCGAACATTACGTATCGTCGTCCCCATCATGACGTAAATATTTTTACCATAATGGGCATTACGTATTTTCATCCCCGCTAGTCATGAATTCTTATAATTTGACAGGCCTAATGTATCGACATCCCTATCAGCACGTCAATCATACGAGAGTTATGTATCGCCTTCCCTATTGTGACGTGACTTTTAAACTTCCTTATTCCTTTCTTATTTACCATTTTTATAAAAGTTCTTATCCATGCTTCTTTGAAAAAATATTATGATTTATAACATAAAAATCTTATGACGTACTTGAACATACATGTACTCTTAAACTTTTTCATATATACTACTTGTTTCATGGGACACAAGCCTTGCAAACTATGCACTTGCATTCTACTTATAATTCTTACATTACAATTCTTCTTTACTTATATCACAGACATTTCAACTAAAGGAAAACTTCAAAATTAGACTAATAAAATATATTGTTCAAGCAAATCAACAAGCAACTATTAGGCAAAATTCCTGCCTGTGTCTCGCTCGAACTAGAAGTGGAACAAAAATCAAGCAAAATATTGGGTTAGATGCTTCTCCAACATAAAATAAATCACATTTCTACACAAGTCCTATTCTTACTAACATATACTTATAAACTCTTAGGGTCCTTCATCAAAATCTCACTATATTCCACCACATCTTAAATCACAATTATTAAAATATAAATAACGTCATTTAAATACAAAATAAAATAATCTTACCTTAATTAAAAGCATAAAACCAAAACCTTATAAGTTTCACTTAATATTTTTTGTTAACCAAACTTCTTATATTAACCCTCTAAATTTCCATTCATAATTTACAAAATAAACTTTTGCTTATTTAAAAGATTTCTTCTGTATACTTTCTTACTTTTTCATAGAACAACTTACTACAGCATACATAAATTCAACCATTTTATCATTAAATAATTTTAATCCTTTCACCACTCCTTAAGAGAATTGATCCATAAAATCTTCTTTAAACACTTATCAACTTAATTTAGTCATCATATTCTTTATTAAAATATAAAACAAATACTTTTCTAAAAACTCCTTTCCAAAATAAAAAATCTCTTAAATCCGTAACATCATTCATTTATTATTATAATCTCACATACCTTCATTAAATCCTTAAACCATAATTTACTAAAGCATATCTTTACTCTTTATAACATTTTTCCTCACTTATTTCACTACTTGTCATTACCATCAACCTAATACAACATAACTAGTCTTATGAATATATTAAGCACTTAACAAAAAGATCCTTTAAATATGTTAATTCTATATACACAAATATGTTAATTCTATATACACCAATAAACACTAAAAATAAATTATAAATATATTTACACAATCTATACAACCATACACAAAAATAACTAACAATCAACAAGACCAAATATCAAACAATCACAAATAATTCCAATCTCAAATCTAATCCACCTCTGAACTCCTCAGACTTAATCTAGTATAGCCAACCAACTAAAACATATATATATTTGCTAATGCACAAAGTATTTAAATCTTAATGGTCATTTGAAAAATTCTTGCAGCGCTTTAAAGGCAATTAAAAATCTGAAAGTTGATGGCTGAAAATGCAAACCACGGCGGCATCAAAAATCACCAAGAAAACTCACAATAAAGGTCACGGCTTGGGCAAAAACAGGACACTAAAGATGAAGCTAGAATAAGGCTCGGTTTTGAAGCCAAAACACCCGAAAAATGCAAGGGTTTTGCCCACAATTAAGTACACAAAAATACTAGAGAAAAAAGAGGGAAAACCAAGCTTCAAGGCTCACGGATGGGGACCAAAACAGAGCACGATTAGGGGGATTACCAAAGGGGAAACAAGAGAAAAAGCAAGAGGCTTTTAAAAAATATGAAACAAGAGGGGGGTAAATTGAGTTGTATTTAAAAAAAATAACAATTATAAATCAAATATATAATATAAAATATAAATAAAATATGAAACAACAATAAATATAAAGAGTAAGGGTAAGAGAGAAGCAAACTCAGTATGTTAACGAGGTTCGGCCCCACTGCCTACGTCCTCGCCTCAAGCTACCTCTTGAGTATCCCTAAATCCACTATTCAATCTCCTTTAGGTGGAGATAGAAACCTATTACACCTTTGAGCAGCACCGCTCCAAAAAATCCGTGTAGAACACCCTCTACACTTCCAATCACCTTACACTTGGTGATTTAACTATTCCCCGTGTAGAACACCTTCTCTACTTCCAATCACCTCACACTTGGTGATTTAACTATTCCCCGTGTAAAACACCTTCTACACACACAAGGGTTAAACACACCCTTTTACAAATACAAGAGTTGATAGTAGGTAGACTATCAAAATACACTCCTCAATGAGTGAGATAGAAACAATACAACGCAACCTATATCTCTCTCAACAAGAACAAGAATTAAGGCTCAAAACTTTAGAAAAGAGAGAATGAGAACTTTGAAGAAATGATGCAAAACTTAGCAATAGATGTGTAAGCTCTTGTTATGTATTTTGCAAAACTCAAGTGAGCTATTTATAGGCAAATGAGTTTTCAATTTTAAATTTGTTGATATTCTCATGTCAAACATATCATCATTCACTTTTCAAAAATTTCAAATCTAATCTTTTTAATTTTGCATGTGACAAAAGGAGCACACTTTACTTTTCAAAAATTTCAAACATAATCTTTTACTTTTTGCATATGACAAAAGGAGCACACTTTATTTTTCAAAATTTTCAAATAAAGACATCTACCTTTTGCATAAGTTAAGAAAAGCATCCACCACTTTTGAAAATATTCAAATAAAACATGCACATGTGAAAGATGACAATCAATCATCTTAATATTTTCAAAGTTCAAACCTTTAATCATGTCATGCACATGTGAAAGATGACAATCAAGCATCTTAATATTTTCAAAATTTAAACCTTTAATCATGCCATGCACATGTGAAAAATGACAATCAATCATCTTTCAAAATTTTCAAAGTTTAAACATTTAATCATGTCATGCATATGTGAAAGATAACAATCAATCATCTTTCAAAATTTTCAAATTTAATTTTCAAAATATTCATGCACATGTGGAAAATATATTTTAATACTTTATGATAAAATATTAATTTTGAGCCTTAATCCTAATTTTGAATTTTTAAGAGATTTACAAAATTACTCTATGATTTTAATGTGAACTTATTCCCTTCTTGCTCATGCTTGCTTCCTTGATGTGCTTAATTCTATTGTGTGGACAACTTGAGCTTGAAACTCCTTTATTCTTTGAATTCATTTGTTATCATCAAAATCCATGTGTAGATTTATATGAAACTTGAAATCTTGAGTTCAACAATCTCCCCCTTTTTGATGATGACAAATGCTTGATAGAACTTGAAACCTGTATGAATACTTAAACTCCCCCTGAGAATGTGCGTTAGTTTTTCAAGCAAAAATATAAATATAATTCTAAGCATATATAACAAGTTTAGCAATTTAAACAATATTAATGTTCTAGTCTAAAACTTCTCCCCCTTTTGGCATCATTAAAAAGGAATCATAATTAACTCAATAAGATATATTCCTACAATAACCAATAGACAAATAAAACGCTGCGTTAGTAGAGAATGTAGAAGTTAGAACCACCCGTGTCCGACAAAACTTGCAAACGTTGAAGCCAAATTTGATCATCTCGGTGCGGAAGAAGATTTAAATCCGCTTGATGTTATTGACGAATTAGATGTTCCAGAGATTTGAAGTTGAATAATTAAAATTATTCGTGTCCGACAAAGACAGCAAAAGCTGCAGGCCTAGCTCTGGCAATGCGGTGCGGAGCCATGCATGTCCGACAAAACCTGCAAATGTTGGAAGTCTAACTCTGGCAATTCGGTGTGGAGCCACGTGTATCTGACAAAACCTGTAAAGGTTGGAGGCCTAGCTCTAGCAGTCGGCGCGAAAGCAGATCAATCGCCTGATGTTGTTGACAAACGGGTTTGAAGGCTCTGAGTTTCTATAAAAAAATCATTTTCACCTATCGGATACCAAAAAAAAAAATTGCTTCTTGACCTAAGTTCTATTTCTCCATAACGATAGAATGGCCGAACAATTCTCTTCCACTAATGTTCCAGACTTGAATCAGGAACCCTTGACGCATCAACCATCAATCTTTTCTCCTAAGGTCGTCAATGCCATGATAGGAGCAGAGAACCGTTTTTCTAGTAAGAAAACTTTTGACAATGTGTGTCCAACATATCTTATATTTCTTTTGACTAATAAGATTTGAAGAGACAATAGTTTGTCTTGTTCTTTATGCTATCTCTATAAAATCAGTTTTAAAGTTCACCCGATTTGCATCAAATCTTATTCTCATCTCTATAACTTGTCTGCATTCCTTCAATATTCTCGCTTTAAGTTTTCAATTCTTTTCTCAATGGCTCATTCTTCTAACATTCCTCTAGATGCATCAATGAGGTATTCTACATCTCAATCCCATGTCCTTTCTGCAGCTACCATTGGCGCCATGTTGCAACAAGAGAACAATAGTTTGGCTAATAAGCCAGACTCCGATGCTATCTACGACTTGGTGAGTCTCGGGACTCGCTACTCATCCTCTATTGTCGCTTTTTCCCAGCGGCTACAAGTCAAAAATCATGAGGTTGAAAAGCTTAAAGAACAAATTGTTGTACTTCAACGAATTGTTCAAGAGTCTCACACAAGGGAATGAATCATTCGGCAGAAGAATAAAAAGTTGAAATCTCTATTGGATTCTTCATTCCGCTTGCCAGTTCCCATGGATAGGGATGACATGATGTTGTATGAAGAGAATGAGCGTCTCAAACATGAGATTAAGAACCTCAAGTTATATAAAAGTATTTAAAAAAATATCTCTCTATTTTTATGAACTCTGATCTATCTTTCAAGAGATATTCATAACATGCATCATACTTATGTTCTAATCATATATAATCTATCTTCTGGTAAGGGTTTTGTGAATATATCTGCTAACTGATCGTGTGTGTTTGTGAACTCCAGTACTATATCCCCTTTCTGCACATGATCTCGAAAAAAATGATATCTTATTTCAATATGCTTAATTCTAGAATGTTGTATTGGTTTTTTTTTTTGAAAGATTTATAGCACTTGTATTATCATATTTGATTGGAATGTGATTATACATAAGTTTAAAATCCTCAAGTTGTTGCTTCATGTAAAAAACTTGAGCACAACAACTACCCGCAGCAACATATTCTGCCTCAGCAGTAGATAGTGCAACATAATTTTGTTTTTTTTTTTACTAAACCAGGAAACTAGTGCACGTCCTAAGAAATGACATGTTCTACTAAAACTTTTTCGATCATCTTTGCAATCAATATAATCGGTACCTGAATAACTAATAAGATCGAAAGAAGTGTGTTTAGGATACCATAACTCTAAGTCAATGGTACTAGCAAAATATCTAAAAATCCGTTTGACTACAATCAAATGAAATTGTTTTGGAAATGATTGAAAACGTGCACATAAACATACACTGAACATAATATCAGGTCTACTAATTATCAAATATAATAAACTACTAATCATACCTCGATATACATTTGAGTTAACTGGCTTACCACTTTCATCTTTATCAAATTTAGTGGTCGGATTCATTGATGTTCCAATTACCTTCGCACGTTCCATCTCAAATTTTGAGTAACTCTTTGATATATTTTGACTGATTAATAAATGTTCCACTTTTTGCTCGCTTGATTTGCAATCCGAGAAAGAAATTAAGTTCTCCCATCATGCTCATTTCAAATTCTTCCTGCATATTCTTAACAAAATCTTGACACATATTCATTAGTAGCACCAAATATTATATCATCTACATAAATTTGAATTAAAAGAATATCATTCTATTCATACTTGATGAAAAGAGTTATATCGATCTTTCCTCTTGAAAAACATTTTTCAATAAAAAAAAACTATTTAAGAAAACACTTTTAACATCCATTTGAAAAAGTTTGAAATCTTTATAACAATCATATGTAAGTAGTATTCGAATAGTTTCTGATCTTGCGACTGGTGCACATGTCTCATCATAATCGATTCCTTCTTTTTGACTGAAACATTGGGCCACTAGTCGAGCCTTATTTCTAGTAATGACTTAGGACTCATCTTTCTTGTTTCTAAAAACCCATTTTGTTCCAATAATAGTATGATTTTTGGGTCTAGGAATAAGTGTCCAAACATCATTTCTTTCAAATTGATTAAGCTCTTCTTGCATAGCTAGAATCCAAAATTCATCAAGAAGTACTTCATCAATATTTTTAGGTTCAATCTGAGATAGAAAAGCAGTATGATTGCAAATATTTGTAAGAAATGATCGAGTACTTACTCCTCGGGAAGGTTCTCCTAGAATTTATTCCGCTGGATGATCTTTCACATGTTTCTACTATTTGGTTGCATCTTGTACTAAGTCTTGATGATCTTTCCTTCTATTTCCATGATCTTTCATTTTGAATTATTTCCAAATATCACACATCCTTTTTCTTTAGAAGTGAAGTCAATGAATTTAGTTTTTTCTTCTGTTACGTATCTTGAGCATCCGTTGTCTAAAAATCATTTATTTTTACCTGTAGAATACTTCATGCATACCTACAAAAGCAATTAAAAACAATTCCCGGTACCCAAGCTCTTTAGGTCTTTTATTTATTAGTATTAGAAGAAACAAGATATTTAGGTACCCATATGGCCCTAATAGTCATTGTATGTTTTCTTCTAATAGGACAAGCAAGATAATTATGATCATTTCTATTACAAAAATTGCAAATAGCATGTGACATATATGAAGAACTTGAGTGATTATAATAATATCCTTTTTTAACAAAATTATTTTTATGAAAAGAATTTTGAATATTGGACTTTGATTTAGAAGGATTATCAAAGAAGTTTTTATAAGGTTTGTATTTTTGTTTTGGCATATATCCCAAACCTGCCTTATCAAAAACACATCTTTGACTACCAAGAAATTTTTCAAAATTTCTTTTTCCATTCGTAAATTTTTCAATAATATTTTCTAAATCAGTTTTCTTTTTCTTCAACTCAAAATTTTCATCTTTCAAAACAATACTTTCTTTTTTAAAACAGTATACTTGATACCCAATTTTTCAAATTCGTCATATACCTCTTCTAAAACATTTTGCAATTCTTCATATGAAGGATTTTCAATATTATCAAGATTTGTTAACTCAATGTCATCTTTAGCCATAAGACAAAGATTTGCTGATTCTCCATTGCTTGCTTCACTATCTGACCTACTTGAATCATCATCCCATATAGCTTTCATTGATTTTTTGCCTTTGTTTCGATCTTTCTTTAGCAGAGGACAATCTGACTTGATATGACCAGGTTTATTGCATTTATAACAAATTAAAGTGTCATTTTTACCTGAATCTTTCTTGGAAAACTTTTTGAAGGATTTCCTTGGAAGAGTTTTATTTTTCTTTAAGAACCTCTGAATTTTTCTTGTTATCATCGCAACTTCTTCATCTTTGTCGTCATTTTCCTCATCTTCATCACTTTCACTTTCATGTGGAACAGCTTTAAGTGCCAAGCTCTTCTTTGAATTTCCTTCTTCTTCTCCTCTTTTCAATGTGTACTCATGGGTGATAAGTGACCCGATGAGTTCATTCACTTCGAGCTTCTTGAGGTCTCTAGTTTCAAGAATCGCTGTCACTTTTGATTCCCAACGTTTTGGTAGAGAGTTGAGAATTTTTCTTACTATCTTCACTTTGGAATAAACTTTACCAAGAGCTGTCAAGCTGTTTATGATGTTAGTAAAACGAGTGTACATACTAGAAATAGATTCATCATCATTCATCTTAAACATTTCATATTCATGAGTAAGAATATAAATTTTTGATTCCTTGACTTGAGAAGTTCCTTCATAAGTAACTTCCAAGTTATCCCAAATTTCCTTTGCTGTAGCACAAGTCATTACTCTATTAAATTCATTACCATTGAGAGCATTATATAATAAATTCATAGTAGTTAAATTCAAAGTATAAAGTCTATCGTCTTCATGATTAAACTCTTCTTCTTCCTTTTTGACCTTTACTCCATCAACTACTTTTGTTAGAATATAAGGTCCATTTACAATGCATTTCCAGATTTCTCGACCTTAAGCATGAAGGAAAATTCTCATTCTAACTTTCCAGAATGAGTAATTGTCTCCGCAAAAGAGTGGAGGCCGACTGCTAGATTGACTTTCACCAAATGAAGCTGCAATGTTAGCCATAAGATCTTAACTCAAAAGATAGTTAATCTTATAATAGAGTTCTAGCTCTGATACCAATTGTTACTGACCATAGGCCGCACCTATGTCACCTAACAACTGTACCTACCAGACTAGCCGGCCACCGTCTCTACCAGTGCACCGTCACCCATGGTCGGAGAGTCTTGCTTCGGTGACACAGTCACAAGCGAGAGTTCTCATGAGTGATCTGCCTGTATGAACAGTACAGGTCAACTAGCTCTGATACCAATTGTTGCCCAGATGACTAACACAAGAGAGGGGGTGAATTGAGTTGTATTTAAAAAAAAATAACAATTATAAATCAAATATATAATATAAAATATAAATAAAATATGAAACAACAATAAATATAAAGAGTAAGGGTAAGAGAGAAGTAAACTCAGTATGTTAACGAGGTTCGGCCCCACTGCCTACGTCCTCACCTCAAGCTACCTCTTGAGGATCCCCAAATCCACTATTCAATCTCTTTTAGGTGAAGATAGAAACTTATTACACCTTTGAGCAGCACCGCTCCAAAAAATCCGTGTAGAACACCCTCTACACTTCCAATCACCTTACACTTGGTGATTTAACTATTCCCCGTGTAGAACATCTTCTCTACTTCCAATCATCTCACACTTGGTGATTTAACTATTCCCCGTGTAAAACACCTTCTACACACACAAGGGTTATACACACTCTTTTACAAATATAAGAGTTGATAGTAGGTAGACTATCAAAATACACTCCTCAATGAGTGAGATAGAAACAATACAGCGCAACCTATATCTCTCTCAACAAGAACACGAATTAAGGCTCAAAACTTTAGAAAAGAGAGAATGAGAGCTTTGAAGAAATGATGCAAAACTTAGCAATAGATGTGTAAGCTCTTGTTATGTATTTTGCAAAACTCAAGTGAGCTATTTATAGGCAAATGAGTTTTCAATTTCAAATTTGAAAAAATTCTCATGTCAAAAATATCATCATTCACTTTTCAAAAATTTCAAATCTAATCTTTTTAGTTTTTGCATGTGACAAAAGGAGCACACTTTACTTTTCAAAAATTTCAAATATAATCTTTTACTTTTTGCATATGACAAAAGGAGCACACTTTACTTTTCAAAATTTTCAAATAAAGACATCTACCTTTTGCATAAGTTAATAAAAGCATCCACCACTTTTGAAAATATTTAAATAAAACATGCACATGTGAAAGATGACAATCAATCATCTTAATATTTTCAAAATTCAAACCTTTAATCATGTCATGCACATGTGAAAGATGACAATCAAGCATCTTAATATTTTCAAAATTCAAACCTTTAATCATGTCATGCACATGTAAAAAATGACAATCAATTATCTTTCAAAATTTTCAAAGTTTAAACATTTAATCATGTCATGTACATGTGAAAAATAACAATCAATCATCTTTCAAAATTTTCAAATTTAATTTTTAAAATATTCATGCACATGTAGAAAATATATTTTAATACTTTATGATAAAATATTAATTTTGAACCTTAATCCTAATTTTAAATTTTTAAGAGATTTACAAAATTACTCTATGATTTTAATGTGAACTTATTCTCTTCTTGCTCATGCTTGCTTTCTTGATGTGTTTAATTGTATTGTGTGGACAACTTGAGCTTGAAACTCCTTTATTTTTTGAATTTATTTGTTATCATCAAAATTCATGTGTAGATTTATATGAAACTTGAAATCTTGAGTTAAACGATAAAAAGCAAGAGGCTTTTACACAAGCAAAATCATGAAATTACTAGAAGCAAATAGAGAGAAAACTAAGCTTGAAGAGCTCACTTCGGACCTGCTAAAAAAGAAGGAAAAACAGAGAAAATAAATGCCAAGAAAAATGAAAGGAAGGCACGGTTCTTCAACAAGAGGAACCCGAAATTAAAGAGCTTGAAAGGAGATACAATACTGGACGAAAATAGAGGAAGAAGCTGCGGCAACACCCAGATTTGCAGAAGAAAAAGAGAAAAACGAAAAGAAGAAGGGAAGCAGCGGCGTGGGGCAGAGAAGAAGAAAGGAAGTACAAATAGAAGGGGAAGAAAGAAGCTGGAGGCTGCTACGCATGGCGGATGCACAGGTCTCACGGATACAGCAGCTGGCAGTTGCAGAGAAGAAAAGAAAAGAAAACTACAAGAATGAAGAAGTAATCGGCGTAGAGGAGAAGAAGAAAAGATTAGGGTTTTCACCCTTGATCAAAACGCATAACATGGAGGAAAAACATTGGGCTGGGCTTCAAGACTCACGGGCTGGGCCATAAATGAAATGGGCTTGGGCCCAAAATGAAGGGAAATAAACAAAGAGAGCCTAGTCCGAAAAATAAAAAGGTCTAAGAAAAAAAAATACAATAAAATAAATAAAATTCAAATAAAAACACTACAGCCCAATATTAATAAAAATAAAATATTTAGAGCCTAACAATAAAATAAATTAAAGTAAAGAGCAATTTGAATACAAAACAATAATTAATATCAAGAAAGCACATTATTTAAATTTCACCACTTAAAAACCATTAAACACTACAATGAGAAACACATTTAATTTAAAACAAGAGAACCATTAATTATAATAATTTAAATAATTCTTCAATAAAAATACATATAAATATGGGGGTAACACACAATTATAATAAATACGGGGCTTGAATTTATGGAATTCTTTCGAGATTCAAGGATCTCTCCACATGAAGTTTGCATGGTGGCTTTTGTCTGGTGATAATTTATGGAATAATTTCTTTTGGGCCAAATACTTGAAGAGAGGTCATGTGGTGCTGGCTAGTACTACTTGCCCTGGCACTCGTTTCTAGAAATCTGTTATGGGAGTTTTACCTGAAGTACTTGACAATGTGCAGCTCAAAGTAAAGGCAGGTTAGGAGTCATTTTGATTTGATCATTGGCTTGTAAGTGGGCCTTTAGTCCTCATGCTCTTTCAAAGACTAATCATTCTTTGTGCATTAAGAAATTATGGATTGATAATGGATGAGATTTTAATTAGTTGGTGGAACTGGTGGGTGCTGATAAAGCAGATGAGAGTTTGCAGACTATCTTGGTGGCTAGAAGAGGTGATAATGTGTTGGTCTGGATGCTGATTAGGGTTCGTAGATTCACTTTGCTTCTACTTGGGACATTATACGAGTTAAATCTCCTCGTAGTCCTCAAATGTTGTGGATTTTGCATAGTTTGTTATCGAAAAGGGTCTAAGTTTGTGTTTGGAAAGTTTCGTATAATTCTTTACCAGTTGATAAAAATATTCGAGTGGCAGGTATTCCTATCATCTCCAAGTGTAACTATTATACATAGGGCCATTGTGAATCATGAGATCATGTTTTAAGCTTCATTGAATTTGCGACAAGATTGTGGGATATTGCTAAGATGGCCTCGGGCATTTCGAAGTTGCAAACATTTCACAAATGTGCTTGGTTTAATCAAGGGATAGCCTTTGTAAAGAAAGCTTCAAGACTTGATGTCATTTTCAGTTTGCTTCCGTCTATGATTACATGAAAGCTTTGGATTCGTAGGTGCAAGGCTTGGATGGAGTCTGTGGAAGCTGTGTGGTTAGCAATTAAGTCGTCTCTTAGAAGCTGCTCGAATGGTATGAGAAGAGGTTTCAGTTGATGCAATGGCAAAAATTAGTAGTAAGCAGGGTAAAGTTGAATACGGATGGTTCATCTGAGATAGTGATGGCAAGTCTATTGGCACATTTTCTAACTGTTTCGGTTTTGGAACCAACAACAAAGCTTAATTAAGGGCCTTGACGGAAGGGTTTAAGTTGTGCTTCAGAATGGGTTTTTTGCATGTGGATATTGAATGTGACTTTAGAATTGTGGTTGATTGGATACAAAAATATAGATGTATGGCTTGGTATTTTTGGGAGTAACTTATTTCCGTTTTGAATGGCTTATTATCTTTCTCTATCTCTCATCAATTTAGGAAAGGAACTATGGTTGCTCCCCATGGAAGGATGTAATAGTAGGTATGTTGTTTATGATGTGCTTCACATGGAAGTTAAAGGATTCTTGATTGGAGAGATTGGGTTTCTCGTATATCTGAGTCAACTTGTGAAAAATTTATTTCCCTCTTGTGAGAAACAGCGAGCATTGGATCTCAATGGAACATGGGTTGGTCATGTTCCAAAATCTATAAAAAGGTTATAGTTTTTAACATATCTTGATCTGTCTGGAAACTCTAATAGCATTTGCATACATTCTTGGTCTCCGATTGTATTGTTCAAGAAAAATTGCCTAAAGAAATAGAAAAATTAATCAACCTCAGGCATCTTTTTCTCGATAATTGTGACGCTTTGAGTCATCTGCCCTCTAGATTGGGTAAGTTGACTAATCTTCAAACATTATCCAGCTTTGTGGTCCCTCGGTTTCTTCTACCTCAAAGCATAGTGGTGGGCTAGGTGAGCTAAGTGAACTAAATAATTTGAGAGGAACGCTAGAAGAAATAGGTATGAGGGGTGGGAAAGATGTTGCATCAAATTATAAGGCTGCAAATTTAAAGGAGAAACATCTTCTTCAAGCTCTGTATTTACATTTGAGGGAAAAAGATGACAAGGGTGATGAAATGCTGGCATTGGAAAGCTTCCAACTTCACCCAAATCTTAAGAAGCTTTACGTAGAGTACTATGGTTGTGTGAGTAGGGCTGTAAAACTTAATATCGGCTCGAATCATATATTAAATGGGCCGATCGTGAACATAAAATTAGGGCTGTAAAACTTGAGATCGGCTCGATCGTATATTAAATAGTCCGATCGTAAACACAAAATTAGGCTCGATATTAAACAATACAACTTGTATAAAACTCGACCGACTCGTTTAATGTTCGTGAATATAAACTTGTAAATAGCTCGTTTGACTCGAGTTCAACTCGAATCGATTAATGTTCGTGAACAAACTCGGTTAAAACTCGATCGACTCGTATAAACACGTGAACTCGACTCGTATATATTTTTACATATAAAATATAAAATATATGTTTTATAACATACATAATGATGTATATAGACCAATAATATAAATTTATAAGTCGATATATAGTCTTATATACATAAGTATATATATACTACTATGCAAATATTAAATATATGAAAGAAATATTGTGATCTTATTTAATGGTATTATAATTTAAATAGGCATATGCTAAATTACCAATACTATACAATAGACTATAGAATATAAAGAATATTAGTATTAGTACCATATGGTATTAGTATTAATACTATATAGTAATAGTAAAAGTGTAAAAGTACAAGTATTGCTAATTTACTACCATAGCCTATATTATATATTATACTATATTAGTAGTATATACTATAGTTATAATATTATTGTTGAATCTAAGATTTCAAATTTCGTATCTACGTGTAGATTTTGATGATAACAAATAGATTCAAGTCTCAAGTTCAAATTATTTACATAATAGAGCAAAGCGCACATCAAGTATAAAAGAACAAGTCTACAAATGAAATTCATTGATTATTTTTGTACATCTCTTGATAAAATTCGAAATTGGATTAAAACTCCAAATTACTCTTTTTTCTCATAAAACATCAAATTATTTTTTTCACATATGCAAGACATCTTTAAATGTCTTAATTTTGAAAATTATACTTTTCACATGTGCATAACATCATCAATCAATATAATTTCGAAAATTAATTTTTTTATATAAAAATTTAAATTTGTAAGATGATTGATTATCATATTTGACATGTGCATATTTTGTTTGAAAGTCTTAAAGGGTGGTTGTTTGTTTTTTTGACAAATACAAAAGATAGATGATTTTGTTTGAAAATCTTAAAAGGTGATTGTGTGTTTTTTTGACATATGCAAAAAGAAGATGATTTGGTTTGAAAAATAAATCATACTCATTTTGTCATATATGAAAAGCAAAAGATTAGATTTGACTTTTTTGAAAAATGAATGAAGTTGTCTTTGACAAATGCAAAAAGGAAATGTTTTTATTTGAATTTTTTGAAAAATGAATAGTGCTCTTATTTGACATGTGAATATTTTCAAATTTGAATTTGAAGACTCATTCGCCTATAAATAACTCACTTGAGTTTTACAAAATTACAACAAGAATTTACACATTTATTGCTAAGTTTTGCATCATTCTTTCAAAACTCTCATTCTCTCTTTTCTAAAGTTTTGAGTCTTAATTCTTATTCTTTTTGAAAGAGATATAAGTTACGGTGTATTATTTCTATCTCACTCATTAAGGAGTGTATTTTAATAGTCTACCCACTATCAACTCTTGCATTAGTAAGAGGGTGCGTATAACTTTTGTGTGTATAGAAAGTATTCTACACAGGGAATAGTTGAACCACAACGTGTGAGGTGATTGGAAGTATAGAGGATATTCTATACTGATTCTTTGAAGCGGTGCTGCTCAAAGGTGTAATAGGTTTCTATCTCCACCTAAAGGAGATTGAATAGTGAATTTGGAATCCTGAAGGGGTAGCTTGATACGAGGATGTAGGTAGTGGCACTGAACCTCGTAAAAATACTGAGTGTGCTTCTTCTTACCCTACTCTTTACATTTCTTGCTGCTTTATATTCTGTTTATATTTTATATTATGTATTTGATTTATAAGTGTTAATTTTTATAATATAACCCAATTCACCCCCCCTCTTGTGTTAGTCATCTAGGCAACAATTGGTATCAGAGTAAGGGCTTTGTTATAAGATTAACTATCTGTTGAGTTAAGATCATATGGCTAACATTGCAGCTACTTTCGCTGAAGATCAATCCAGTAGTAGACCTCCGCTATTTTGTGGAGATAATTATACTTTCTGGAAAGTTAAAATGAGAATATTTCTTCAGTTTCAAGGTCGAGAAATCTAGAAATGTATTATAAATGGGCCTTATATTCCAACAAAAACTGTTGATGGAGTAAAGGTCAAAAAGGAAAAGGAAGAGTTTGATCTCGAAGACGATAGACTTTATACTATAAATGTAATGGTTATGAATTTTCTATATAATACTCTCGATGGTAATGAATTTAACAAAATAATGACTTTCATGACAGCAAAGAAAATTTGGAACATCTTGGAAATAACCTATGAAGGAATTTCACAAAATCAAAAAACCAAAAATTTATATTCTTACGCATGAATGTGAAATGTTCAAAATGAATGATGATGAATCTATCTCTTCTATGTATACTCGTTTTACTAATATTATAAGTAATTTGAAATCTCTTGGTAAAGTTTATTCCAGCTTGAAGATAGTAAGAAAAATTCTCAACTCCTTGCCAAAACGTTGGGAATCAAAAATAACAGCGATTCTTAAAGTTAGAGATCTTAAAAAACTCGAAATAAATGAACTCATCGGGTTACTTATTACTCATGAGTACACATTGAAAGAGGAGAAGAAGAAGGAAAGTAAAAGAAGAGCTTGTCACTCAAAGTCGTTCCTTATGAAAGTGAAAGCGATGAAGATGAAGAAAGCGATGACGAAGAGATTGTAATGATCACAAGAAGATTTAAGAGATTCTTGAAAAATAAAGCTCCTCCAAGGAAACCTTTCAAAAAATTGTCCAACAAAAATACAGGTAAAAATGATTCATTAATTTGTTATAAATGTAAAAAGTCATGACATATCAAGGTAAATTGTCCCCTACTAAAGAAAGATCGATATAAAGGTAAGAAAGTAATGAAAGTTATATGGGATGATGATTCAAGTAGTTCAGACAACGATGCAAGTAATGAAGAAATTGTAAATCTTTGTCTTATGGCTAAAGATGATCTTGAGGTAACAAATCTTGAAAATCCCTCTTATGAAGAATTGCAAAATACTTTGGAAGAGGTATATAAGGAATTTGAAAAATTGGGTATTAAGTATACCATTTTGAAAAAGAAAATTTCTTCTTTAATAAATGAAATTGATATTTTAAGAAAAGAAAATATAGTATCAAAAGATGAAAATGATGAACTGAAAAAGAAAGTAGCTGATTTGGAAAAGATTGTTGAAAATTTCATAAATGGAAAAAGAAATTTCGAAAAACTTCTTGGTAATCAAAGATGTGTTTTTGATAAGGTAGACTTGGGATACATGCCAAAAGAAAAACTCAAATCCTATAAAAATTTCTTTGATAAACCCATTAATTCAAAATCAGATTTTCCAAATTCTTTTTCTAAAAATAGATCTGTCAAAGAAAGACATTATTACAATCACTCAAGTTCTTCAAGTATGTTACATGTTATTTGTAATTTTTGCAATAGAAATGGTTATAACTATCATCATTGTCCTATTAGAAGAAAACATACAATGACTATTAGGGCCATATGGGTACCAAAAAATCTTATTTCTTCTAATACTAATAAATAAAGGATCCAAAGAACATGAGTACTAAGAAAAATTATTTTAATTATTTTTGTAAGTATGAATGAAGTCTTCCGTAAGTAAAACAAGATGGTTTTTAGATAACGGATACTTAAGACACATGACAAGAGATAAAACTAAGTTCATTGATCTCACTCCTAAAGAAAAAGGACACGTGACATTTGGAAATAATTCAAAAGGGAAGATCGTGGGAATATGTAAAATTGGTAATAAGTCTTCTCTCATAATTGAAGATGTTCTACTTGTTGAAAGTCTAAAACATAATCTTTTAACTATAAGTCAATTACGTGATAAAAGATTTACAGTTACCTTCAAAAAGAATAAGTGCATTATTTTGAATAATCATGATTGCAATGTTTGTTTTATTACTCTTAGAAACAATAATATTTATACAATTGAATTTGAAGAAATTGCCTCATAAGATACTATTTGTTTATCAGCTCAACATGAAAATAGTTGTTTATGGTGTAATAGCCCTAAAAATCTTCATCCTAATTTAATTATTTAATTAAATGCTAATACACAAGGTTAGTGGTAATTTGTAAAAGAATAAAATAGGCTTTAAAGAGATGGGCTTAGGAATGAGACTTTTGAGGAATGGATCAAGTAAATGGGCCAAGAGAGCAATGGTGAGCCCAAAAGCCCATGGAATGAGCCCATGGCCCATCAAGCCCATAGTAGAGACACATGTCACTCGGAGAAAAATCCTAGAAAATTATCCAAATACTTGTAGGAAAATCCTAGTTGGTGGAGATTGACTAGTAGGTGGATACATGCCATGTAGGATTGAGTGTAGGATCTAATGGAATGATTTTCCTACCATGGAATCTTGGAGGTACAAGACACAATTCCTTGACTTGCCAATTGAGATCATGGTGTGTAGGGAAGTGACAAATGGCATGAAGAGAAGCATGGAAGAAAGGAGCAAGGTGGTTTCGGTGGAAGCAACCCGTGGGGTATATTTGGAGAATCTCATGGGGTATGGCCACCAACAAGTTGATAGGACAAAGGGGAAGAGTGTGTAAGTGAATAAGGTACATGTGTAAGAGAGTATGGTGATGTGAAGAGAGGTATGGTGTAGGTGTAGGTGATGGAAATGACAAAAACTAGGAAAATGGACAAAGTGAGTTTTCGGTGGAGGCTTGGCTTGGCCGGATCATGCTTTGCTCAAATTCCAAAAAGCATGGTTTTGAGATCACTTGGATGGACACATGAGAGGATGAGGGAATGATGATGGAGTGAAAAGCAAGAAAATGGGTGCTAAACACTCCAAGAAGTCGCCGGCCATAGCAAGTGAGAATGAGAAAGGAGAATCCACCAAGGCATGGCCAAGATTTGATCTTGGAATGGCCTAGAGTTGTCAATCACTCAATCTATCATTGGCCATACCTAAGTATGGTAAAAAGTGTACCAAAGATCCTAGGAAAGAGAGTTGGCCGTGTGACCCCATATGCAATTCCCTTAGCTCATTTCACTTGGACACATGCAAACACTCTCCTATCTCATTCTCTTTTCACCTCTCGGCCAGAATCACTCAAGCCACTTCTACGTTTGTTTCTTCTCCTTTCACCACATAATTTGAAGAATCCTATAGTAGTGCAGCCAAAAATCAAGAGTGTTGAGGTGATAAATACATTGGAGAAGGTTAGTGACTAAATTCATGCAAGCTTAGGAAGAACACACACACACACATGTAACACTTTGTTTTGGTTAGAAGGAAATAGGGTTTCCTTTAGAATTTTGTGTTTATAGCTAATCTAATAAGAGATTTCATATGTGTATTTTCAGATTTTAATCAAAAATCTAATAGGAATATTGTAAGTATACCTTCACCTTTTCCTTAACAATTCTTGTATATAGTGAGGTGATCATGCTTGTTGGATTAATGATTGTTTTGCCATGTTTGGATTGAATTGATTTTACTTGTCTTTGATATGAATATTCTTGTGTAAATCTCTATGATGAAGTAAGTTTAGAATGTGAGTAGAGATGATGGATCAAGTATTAGTTACAAAAAGAAGTGAAAAGCATGATTATTATATAAAATGATGAAGTTGATGCATGATGGACTTTAGTGTTAAGTATTAAATTTGGTGTTGCTATGATAAAGTTTATTTGAGGAAATTAGTAATGGAATCGATTTATTCAAGGAAAATATTGTCTTGAGGAAATGAAAATGGACATGGGAATGAAATACATGATTGATATGAATTGAAATGGTATATACTTGCATATGGAAAGAAGTAACCACTTGTGTATGATGACTAGCAATGTTTAATTGGAAATTTATGATATTTAAGGTTAAGATTAGAAGATTAAATTATATTGCTTTGTGGTGGAATTATTTAGTTGAACTTATAGAAGAAACTTATAGAAAAGGAAAGTTTAAATAGATTAATGGAAGAAAATTCCCAAATTGGAAAGGTGAAGAAAGGAGGTTAGAAATAATTAAGTTTGTAAATGAAAATGCCTACTTGGGGAATACTAAGGTTTCGGTTATCCCTTTCTAAGGATGGTATATGCATTAATTTAACACTTTTAAATTGTTGGAGGATAATTGGAGTCAAATGATGAAGGAAAACCCTAGGAAATTCCCTAGGAAGATTCGGCCATGATGGGTTGGAGATGGGCCAAGTACCCCACTTCAATCCTAGGCCCAAATTTTGGATGTAGAGCATGATGACTAAGTAGGAAGTTGTAAAGTTATCCTAATGAGGGAGAAAAGAAAATGAAATGTGAATGCACTCGAACTTGTCTCGGGTTTTTCCTGAAAATAAGTAAGCATTGCATGTCCCATGCATAAGTCATAAAAAGTATGTTTTTAAAGTCCAAGATGTTTTTTTTTGAAAAAGAAAAGAAAAGATTGAATTTTTTTGAAAGAAAAGAAAAGAAGTAAAGTTTTATGAGAACCCCAAAGGCTGGGACGGGGAAGTGCCCCAGTGGAACTCCCTGTCCACTCAGGAGTGTTTAAAGTCGAGTAGAAGCTCCTGGATCGATGAAGAACAGACGGCGGACAGTGTATAGCTCCAAAAGGTGTCTGGAATGCGGTAGCACCTAACGCTGGTGGGTGCCAAGGACGGATAAGGTGTAAGGACCTGCCGTTTTATAAGTTATATGACGCACTCACTTTAAGGTGATACGGTAACCAGCAGGGAACACGCGGTGCTTAGGAGAACCGTGTTGTGTCTCATATATGCAAAGTGATAAGTCATGACAAGAAGGGCTTTCGAGCCATAAAAAAAGATCTGTTCAAGATAAATGGCGCCTAAGAAAGAATAAAAGATATGAAATGTTTTAAAGGAATGATTTGAAAGCAATGATATGAAAAGAAGTTTGAAAGAAGAAAATCCGTATGAAAGTTTTATGAAAAGAAGTCTGAAAGAAGCAAGTCTGTTTAGAAGTTTTCATGAGCATATGCATGAGTCAGTCATTCATTGCATATGCATTGGCTACTATTGTTTTGTTCACTTATCTGTATATTCGAAATGTTTTGGTTTAAGTGCTCGTATACTTGCTGAGATTTCTCTCGAAATCTCACCCACTTTTTTATTATCTCTCCTATCGCTTCCTTGGGAACGATAGAAGTTATTGCAAGACATGATGGATCCCCGGATTACGACTCTCGAGAAGATGGGTCGGACCCTCATGGGCCCGACTAAGACTGATACTGCTGGGCCAGTGACCTAGACCTGTTGGGTCAGTGGGCAGCAGAGTCGCTTCCTATGGCGACGTATTTTTTTGACAACCTCCGCCCTACGGGGTGCTGTTTGGTGCTAGGAGTTGATGGGCTCCTACACATGGGACGCCTGTTTATGTCATCCTCTGGGATGATGTGTGACGTAGGCCTAGGATTGAGTCTGGATAGTTTTCGTTATGGCCCAGACTTTAAGAAGATAAAAGAAGAACCCGCCTATTAGTATGGTTGGCGGAAAGGAGGAGTGGATGGTCATTATCTTTATTTTGTATTCGCCGATGTATTTTGAGGAAAAATCTTCCCATTGTTTTGGGAAGTACTTTTGTATAAAACTGTTTACATTGGTGACCTTAGCTTTGATATATGTATATGTACGTGATGTTTAATTTGGGTTTTATTTTCGTTTACCATGTGATGTGCGACAAGCATAACGTTTTGTCGATTATTTATGGCTTGACCTTTTTCCGCTGCAAGAAGAAGAAAAAAAAAATAATATTATAAAATAAGGCTCTCACACGTAAAGATGAGGGATGACTTCCTTGTGACGTTCGTCCCCGGCGTCGCAATTTGCGTACTAACCCAAGCGCAAGCTAAGGCGCCGACATATGGCATAGAAGATTAGGTCATGCAAACATGGAACTTATTTCCAAACTTTCAAAAAATGATCTTGTGAGAGGTTTGCCAAAAGTAAATTTTTTTAAAGACAAAATCTGTGATGCATGCCAGTTTGGTAAACAAACAAAAACTTCTTTCAAAATCAAGAAACATATTTCTACTACTAGACCTTTGCAACTAATACATATGGACCTTTTTGGACCAAACAGAGTGCGAGTCTGGAAGGAAAATATTATGCATTTGTTATTGTTGATGATTTCTCTAGATATACTTGTGTCATCTTTTTCGTTCATAAAGATGAGGTATAGAATGCCTTTACCAATTTATGCAAGAGAATTCAAAATGAAAAATGCTATACTATTTCAAACATCCGAAATGACAGGAGGAAAGAGTTTGTCAATAAAGATATTGAGTCATTTTGTGATGAAAATGATTTTCTGCATAATTTCTCTGTTCTTCGAAATCCTCAACAAAATAGGGTAGTAGAGAGGAAGAATATATCTATTCAAAAAATGACAAGAATAATACTTAATGAAAATATTTTACCTTGTTATTTTTGGGTCAAAGCGGTAAGTACTGCATGTTATGTTATAAATAAAGTTATGTTAAAGTCTAAATTAGATAAAACCCCTTATGAGTTTTGGAATGAGAAAAAACTCAACATTGGTTACTTTTATGTATTTGGATGCAAATGTTATATACTCAATGATAGAAATAATTTAGGAAAACTTGAACCAAAATCTGATGAAAGTATCTTTCTTGAGTATTCAACAAATAGTAAAGCTTATAGAATATTCAATAAAAAGATTTTGACTGTATAAGAATCTATGCATGTAGTAGTTGATGAATCTAACCCTCTACTCTCCAAGAAATCTATTGATGAAGAATCAGAAGGCACAAATAACACAAATAGTCTCAATCTCGACAAAGAAAATACAATGGAATAAGTCCAACATGGAGACATTAGGAAAAATCATCAAAATTTAGTACAAGATGCAACCAAACAGTGGAAACATGTGAAAGATCATCCAGTGGTAACAAATTCTAGGAAAACCTTCACGAGGTGTAAGTACTCGATCATCTCTTAGAAATATTTATAATCACATTGCTTTTCTATCTCAAATTGAACTCAAAAATATTGACGAAGCACTTATTGATGAGTCATGAAATCTAGCTATGCAATAAGAGATAAATCAATTTGAAAGAAATAATGTATGAACACTTGTTCCTAGACCCAAAAATCATGCTGTTATTGGAACAAAATGGGTTTTTAGAAATAAGAAAGATGAGTCTGGAATCATCACTAGAAATAAGGCTCAACTTGTAGCTCAATGTTTCATTATAGAGGAAGAAATCGATTATGATGAAACGTATGCACTTGTCGCAAGATTAGAAGTTATTCGAATGTTACTTGCATATGCATGTTATAAAATTTTTAAATTTTTTCAAATGGATGTTAAAAGTACTTTCTTAAATGGTTTTATAAATGAAGAGGTATATGTTGAGCAACCTCCAGGTTTTGAAAATTATATTTCTCCTAATCATGTTTTTAAGCTCGCAAAAGTATTATATGTACTCAAACAAACTCCTAGAGCTTGGTATGAGAAGCTTAGTAGTTTCTTGATTGAAAAAGGTTTATCAAGAGGAAAGATCGATACAACTCTTTTCATCAAATACGAACAGGATGATATTCTTCTAGTTCAAATTTATGTTGATGATATGATATTTGGTGCTATTAATGAAAATATGTGCCAAGATTTTGCTAAAAGCATGTAGGAAGAATTTGAAATGAGCATGATGAGAGAACTTAATTTCTTTCTTAAATTGCAAATCAAGCAAACAAAAAGTGAAACATTCATTAATCAGTCAAAATATATCAAAGAGTTACTCAAAAAGTTTGAGATAGAAGGTGCGAAGGTAATTGGAACACCAATGAGTCCAACCAACAAACTTGATAAAGATAAAAGCGGTAAACCAATTGACTTAAAGGTATATCGAGGTATGATTGGTAGTTTATTATATTTGATAGCTAATAGACCTGATATTATGTTCAGTGTATGTTTATGTGCACGTTTTTAATCATTTCCAAAGTAATCTCATTTAATTGCAGTCAAGCGTATTTTTAGATATCTTGCCGGTACCATTGACCTAGAGTTATGGTATCCTAAGCACACTTCTTTCGATCTTATTAGTTATTCAGATGCTGATTATACTGGTTGTAAAGTTGATCGAAAAAGTACTAATAGAACATGTCATTTTTTAGGTCATGCACTTATTTCCTAGTTTAGTAAAAAGTAAAATTTTGTTGCATTATCTACTGCTGAGGCAGAATACGTTACTGCAGGCAGTTGTTGTACTCAAGTTCTTTACATGAAACAACAACTTGAGGATTTTAAATTTATGTACAATCATATTTCTATTAAATATGATAATACTAGTGCTATAAATCTTTCAAAGAATCCAATACAACATTCTAGGACCAAGCATATTGAAATTAGATATCATTTTCTTAGAGATCATGTGCAGAAGGGCGATAATGTATTAGAATTCACTAGCACACATGATCAATTGGCAGAAATTTTTACAAAACCCCTACCAAAAGATAGACTATGCGTGATTAGAAAAGAAATAGGAATGATGCATGCCATGACTATCTACTAGATACTTTTATTCCATTATCTCAAATGACCCACTGAAACTTGAGACGTTTAGCCTCATCATTCAAATGGATTTGCTCCTCATAGATCATCATGTCATCCTTATTTAAAGGATTAGGTAATCAAAATGAAAAGGTAAGCAAGGATTTTAAATACTTATTCTGTTACTTTAAGTCTACTATTTTTCTGTTAAACTCTTGAACAAGTCGTTGAAGAACATCGATCTTCTCATTAAGCTTCTCTATCTCGTGGGTTTTGGACTGCAACCGAGCGGAAAAAGCAACAATGGACGATGAATATCGAGTTTCGAGACTCACAAGCTCGTAAATGGCATCATGATCTAATTTATTAACCAAATTTTTGTTGCTTCATGGCGCCTACTATAGATGCAGAAACAGTTTGGGACTGAGGTAAAGAATACATCATATTTTGATCATGAGGAGTATTGAAAGAATATTGATGAGCCATTAAAAATTTGGAGTACGAGAATGAAAATAAATTATAGAGATGAGAAGAAGACTTGATGCGATTTAGATAAAACTGATAGCCGCTCTTATAGAGATGGAGATAAGTACAAAACAAACTATCATTTTTTCAAATCTTACTTAGTCAAGCTTACAAGATATGCTGGATGTATATTTTCAAAAGTTAACTAGTTAAGCCAGCAATATTTATTGCAAATTCTCTTTATTTCTCTCGTGAAACGCCACCATTATCTGCTGATGTTGACTTTGTTCTTGAACTCTCACTCGTTTTGATTCCTCTATTCGAAGTTTTAGAACATGAGCTAATTCCATCAAATCTTTATTTTCTTACTTTAACCTCTTATTTTTTCTACCTTTATTTGCAAGTTTTTGATGTAGAATAGATATTTGATTGTTAAGTCGATCAACCTCATTTTTCCTCGCTAGTAATCTTTAAGACATAGTCGTAAGAGAGGCAGTATATTGAGTACTGAGAGTTCTTGATACTGCAATAACCTCAAAATCAGTCCTACTAGAAAAATGCATCTCTGCTTCTATCATGGTGTTGACAATCTCAGGAGATAAAATGACTGGTTGAGATGGTTCCTAATTCAAATTTGGAAGATTATTAGATGAAATTTTGTCCACCATTCTATCGTTTTGAATAAACAGATACTTGATCAATGAGCAATGTGAGATTTGTTTTAGCATTCGGTGGGTGAAAATTGTCATTTAAACAGAAACCGAAAACTTTCAAATCTCTACATATCTTATTTGTCAACAACATCAACCGGATTTAAATCTCCTTCCGCATTGAATTGCCAACCTTTGCAAGTTTTGTTGGACACGCGTGGTTCCGCACTGAATTGCCAACTTTTGCAGGTTTTATTGGACACGCATGGCTCCGCACCGAATTCTCTACACTCTCTACTAACGCACCGTTTTATTTGTCTATTAATTATTATAGGAAGATGTCTTATTGAGCTAATTATGATTCTTTTTTAATGATGCCAAAAATGGGAGAAGTTTTAAACGTAAATATTTAGATTTTTAACTCTGTTTTATATGCTGGAATTATGTTTATCTAATACTTAAAAAACTAACGCATATTCTCAGGCGGAGCTTAAGCATTACTGCAAGTTTCAAAATTCTACTAAGTATTTGTCATCATCAAAAAGGGAGAGATTTTTGAATCCAAGATTTCAAAATTTCGTATCTACGTGTAGATTTTGATGATAACAAATAAATTCAAGTCTCAAACTCAAGTTATTTACGCAATGGAGAGAAGTGCACATCACGTATAAAAGAACAAGTCTACAAATGAAACTCATAGATTATTTTTGTACATCTTTTGATAAAATTTGAAATTGGATTAAAACTCCAAATTACTCTTTTTTCTCATAAAAAATCAAATTACTTTTTTCACATATGCAAGACATCTTTAAATGTCTTAGTTTTAAAAATTATATTTTTTACATGTGCATAACATCATCAAACAATATAATTTCAAAAATTATTATTTTTATATAAAAATTTGAATTTGTAAGATGATTGATTATTATATTTGACATGTGCATATTTTATTTGAAAGTCGTAAAGGGTGGTTGTATGTTTTTTTGACAAATGCAAAAAGTAGATAATTTTGTTTGAAAATCTTAAAAGGTGATTGTATGTTTTTTTGACATATACAAAAAGAAAATGATTTGGTTTGAAAAATAAATCACGCTCATTTTGTCATGTATGAAAAGTAAAAGATTAGGTTTGATTTCTTTGAAAAATGAATAGAGTTGTTTTTGACAAATGCAAAAAGGAAATGCTTATATTTGAATTTTTTAAAAAGTGAATGGTGCTCTTATTTGACATGTGAATCTTTTCAAATTTAAATTTGAAGACTCATTTGCCTATAAATAGCTCACTTGAGTTTTATAAAAATCACAATAAGAGCTTACACATCTATTGCTAAGTTTTGCATTAGTTTTTCAAAACTCTCATTCCCTCTTTTCTAAAGTTTTGAGTTTTGAGTCTTAATTCTTATTCTTTTTTAAAGAGATGTAGGTTGAGTTGTATTGTTTCTATCTCAACCATTGAGGAGTATTCTTTAATAGTCTACCCACTATCAACTCTTGAATCAATAAGAGGGTGCGTATAACTCTTGTATATGTAGAAGGTATTCTACACAGGGAATAGTTGAATCACAACGTGTAAGGTGATTGGAAGTGTAGAGGATGTTCTACACAGATTCTTTGGAGTGATGCTACTCAAAGATGTAATAGATTTCTATCTCCACGTAAAGTAGATTGAATAGTAAATTTGGGATTCTCAAGGGGTAGCTTGAGGCGAGGACGTAGGCAGTGGCGCTGAACCTCGTAAAAATACTGAGTTTGCTTCTTCTTACCCTACTCTTTATATTTCTTGTTGCTTTATATTCTATTTATATATTATATTATGTATTTAATTTATAAGTGTTAATTTTTATAATATAACTCAATTCAGCCCCCTCTTGTGTTAGTCATCTGGACAACAATTATATTAATATAATATAGTTAGTTATATATATACTATATAAATTATAACATACTTATTAAGTTATTAAGCACTAACTAGTAACTACTAAGTACTAAGTAGTATAGACTTATAGTCTTAACTTATTAGTATACTTTATATATACATACTTTAATTGTGTTGAAAATATACATAATTTAAATGTATATGTATAATATTATAAATTGAGCCGATATATAATATTTATAGTATTAGTACTATATAAATATAATATAGTTAGTTATATATATATACTATATAAATTATAACATACTTATTAAGTTATTAAGCACTAACTAGTAACTACTAAGTACTAAGTAGTATAGACTTATAGTCTTAACTTATTAGTATACTCTATATATATACACACTTTAATTGTGTTGAAAATATACATAATTTAAATGTATATATATAGTATTATAAATTGAGCCGATATATAATATTTATAGTATTAGTCCTATATAAATATAATATAGTTAGTTAAATATATATATATACTATATAAATTATAACATACTTATTAAGTTATTAAGCACTAACTAGTAGCTACTAAGTAGTATAGGCTTATAGTCTTAACTTATTAGTATACTCTATATATAAACATACCTTAATTGTGTTGAAAATATACATAATTTAAATATATATATATTTATATATATAGTATTATAAATTTATAAATATATAATATTTATAGCATTAGTACTATATAAATATAATATAGTTAGTTAGTTATATGTATACTATATAAATTATATCATACTTATTAAGTTATTAAGCCCTAACTAGTAACTACTAAGTACTAAGTAATAAAGACTTATAGTCTTAACCTATTAGTATTAACTTTTTAGTATACTCTATAAATATACATACTTTAATTGTATTGAAAATATACATAATTTAAATATATATATATATATAGTATTATAAATCTATAAATATATAGTATTTATAGTATTAGTATTATATAGTAATAGACTAATAGTAGAAGTGTAAAAATATAAGTATTACTACTATAGCCTATATCATATATTATACTATATTAGTAGTATATACTATAAATTATAATATTATATTAATATATAATATTGATAGTATTAGTATATAATATAAATAGCAATATAGTATATAATATATATGGTAAGTTGTAGCACAATTTAAATTTATAAATAGTATATATATTTAAGTGTAAATGTGTAATACATTAATTTTTAGCTGTTGGATCTTCAAAAAATTAATCTCAGCTGTCGAGTCATAAAGTGGCAGCCTTAATTTGCAAGCGTTGGATCCTCTTCAAGTTAATCTCAACCGTTGAATAATAAAGTAGCAACTTCAACTTTCAGCCTTTCGATTTGTGTAATATGATTTCCGTTCATTCAAAAAGTTAATGCCCTAAATAGAAGCTGTCGAATCCATTTCATGGATAATCTAGACCAATCTTTTAAGTGTTATAAATATAGGAAATTTGGAAATGAAACCCTAGAAGGCTAGAACAAGAGTCGGCAGTGAGCTCTGAGGCGCTGGGTCTCCGTCTCCTTCCTCAATCCTCACGCAATTATGCATCCTCGAGTTCCCTTCCACTTTTCTAGGGTTTTCACCTCTTCCACTTTGTATAAGTGTTTAGTGAGTGAGTCTAGTGTGATTCGTGAATCCGCGAACGCGTGTAGTGCGAGTATGTGATTTGTGGAAATCAAAATCCTCACAGTCATAGATGGATTCCTCGGCCAGATTTGAGGGAAACCGTCATGGCCATCTTCATCTCTGTGACCTAGACGTGCATCGACTAATGCGTCATTAAATGCTAGCATTTATGACTCCCAACCAACTGTCTTCTTGTATCTATGGTTTGGGGTTCTCTAGTTTGTTATTTTGCTCATCCATGACTTTCTTTTGACTCGGTTACTAATTTACTTATATGCTATAAGTTAGTTAAAGTTTTGTGCTTTGTTTCATTTGGTTGAGATTGAGAACTGACTCTTGTCAAGTCCTATAGCCGTAGGCTGTATCATGTGACTATTCACCATGATTGATAATTTGTTTATGATTTATTAGCTATTTTATTTCATACTTGCAGTCTGCAGACAAATTAGACAACCATCCCCTGTTGTAGTCATCTGCATTACAAGTGATTTTGTGCATTTATCTATTATTTTGTTATATCCTTTTACATTTACCTCTTCCGTGACTCTATATTCCATTTCTGTTACCTATTTCACCAAAACCCTCTAAGGAGATTGAGATTGTGGATTGAGATATGTGTTTGAAGTTGAATCAACATTCAAACCCCTCTGTGAGTTGTTTATTTGTATTCTGTGTTTAATTTCTTACCACCTAATGGACTACCTTCAGCATGTTTTTTTATTCTGTAACTCTGTTTGGGCTACCTTAACATTTTTGTGTATTTAATATTTATGTTGTTAATGTTCCTTATTTATTTGTGTTCTTTGTTATTAATTTCTTATGTTAGTTGCTTGGCCTATTTTACTTAAACCCACTTTCTTTTGCTCAACCTGCAATTATTGTTCCTACATCTTTCTTGAACTATTGTTTAAATATCCTTGCTTAAATCACTTAAAGCATACTTGGCCTAAAATAATATTTAGGGTTTCTAAATTCTATGTGGCTGCC
Source organism: Platycarya strobilacea (assembly GCA_036898215.1). Classification (NCBI taxonomy): domain Eukaryota; kingdom Viridiplantae; phylum Streptophyta; class Magnoliopsida; order Fagales; family Juglandaceae; genus Platycarya; species Platycarya strobilacea. The sequence continues at coordinate 28,925,862 of CM072549.1, read as the reverse complement.
TCATTTTGATTTGTAAATATGCTTATCCTGAAACTACTTAAACCATGCTTGTCCTAAAATAACAAGCCTATTCTTGACTTCTTGCATCTGTTTAGACTATTGTTTAGGGTTTCTATGTGGCTACCTCATTCTGAATAATAAATATGTTTGTCCTAAAATTACTAATCAGAATGAGGCTGCTATAATATCCCATGTTCTTACATTTTGTTTGTGTGTTTATGTTGTTATGTGCCTTACTTTTGGAGGCATATCGAGCCAAAAAGCAGGAGCAAGAGTATGCTGAAAATGTTAGAGTTATTTTGTTTGACTCTAACTAATCAACTCAACCTTGCCTTTCAAAGGCACATTGAGCCACCAAGGCAATATTGTATAATTGTTGGATTCAAATATCTATGGATTTAACATTTTTTGGTGTCCTTACTTTTGGAGGCATCTTAAACTATCAAACAAAGTTGCGGTCTGGGGAGTCAAGTGTGAAGTGTTGATTTCCTGACTGGTTTTTTGTTTTTTGAAAGAATCATCAACCTTAGGTCCTTAGCACATGGACGATTGTGTTGAGGTGATTTTCCCAGAAGTGGTTCTTGAGGAGAATGAGAATGAAAACTCCGTTGGGATTAGTCATGTAGAGCTCATCTCTAGTGATGATGGTGGAGACACTATGAATACCTTGGCTACTAATACTATTTCTACTGAGGGACTAACAGATATCCAAACGGTAGTCCAAGATTGAACGAGATTGAACGAGATGGAAATGACAACCTCAATGTAGGTGGTGTAAACAAGTGTTCAAAACATCTCTATCTAGTTCAACGACCACACTACGTAGGCATTTAGCCACTTGTTTGCCATTTAAGGGGTCTAAAAAAATAAAAGGTGTTAGTGGTTGAGTCAAAAGAGGTGGATGGTGGCTTCACGATCTCAAATTTCACATATGATCAAACTAGGGTCCAAGAGCTTGCCTCTCATATGATACTTTATCATGAATATCTATTTTCTATAATGGAGCATACAGTCTTTAATAAGTTCATGAATGCGACCACTTTATACTGTGCTAGTACGATGAAAGAATGCTTTAGAATGTACGACACTGAAAGGATAAAATTAAAGACTTTGCTTAAACTTGTTAACAAATTTCATATCACAACTGACATGTGGATATCTTGTCAAAGACTTTCATATATAGTTGTCACATGTCATTTTATAGATACTGATTGGCACCTTCAACAGCGTGTTTTGAGCTTTTGTAATGTGCCTCCACCACACACTGGCCTTCTAATTACTGATGCATTAGGAAAGTGTTTCCAATTTTGGAGAATTGAAAATAAGATAAGTATAATTACTATTGACAATGCAACTACTAATGATGTAGCCCTTAAGATCTTAAAAGATGACTTCAGTTTGAAGAAAACGTTGTCAGTTGGAGGAAAATTGTTTCATGTGCGTTTTTGTGCACATATAACAAATTTACTTGTGTGTGATGGACTTGGGAGATAAAGATGATCATCGATTGCGTGAGAGAAGGTATCAAATATTTGGCAGCGTCAGAGGGTAGACTGAAACAGTTTAGTGAACTTTCTAAGCAGTTAGGATTGCTCTCTAAGAAATTAATCCTAGATGTGCCTACAAGATGGAATAACACTTTTTTAATGTTGGATGATGCACTTTAATTCAAAGAAGTATTTCCTAGATACGGTGTTCGAGACAGTAGTTTTGAATGGGTTCTGACGGTTGATGAGTGGGGGCAAGTTGACAATTTTTATCAGTTTTTGAGTGTTTTTAATGAAGTAACTAAGATTGTTTCAGGAAGTGATTACTCAACAGTGAACTTGTTCATTTCTGAAGTGTGGAGAATGAAGGACATCTTGAATAATAAGAGTAAAGATCTGAATGAGTACATGAAAGCAATGGTAAAGAAAATAGAACTCAAGTTTTAGAAATACTAGGAGGAGTGTAATCTCTTGATAGCCATGCGATACTGGACCCTAGATTCAAGATGGTATTGATCCAGTTTTGTTTTTCCTTAATTTATTCTGAGCCAGACGTTGCTAAGAACACTAAACATATTACTAAATTTTTGCATGAGTTATATGATGAGTATGTTAAGGACTTCAACTCTACCTTTGAGGCACAAAGGGAGCAGGAAAACACTCGTCTTTAGGTATCTAATTCTTCCTCACATGCTAAAAAAAGCATGGAGAATGGTCAGACATTGTTCAAATCTTTTGTAAGAAGTGTTGATATTGTGCAATCTATGAAATTAGAATTGGACAACTATTTAGAAGAAAGTATCTACATCTGTGAAAAGAGTTCAAATGAAAGTTTCGATGCCTTGGAATGGTAGAAAGCAAATAGTTTGAAGTTTTGAACCTTGTCAAGATTGGCCCGAAATATATTGGCTACACCCATCACCACAGTTACCTCAAAATCAACATTCAGTGCAAGTGACAGTGTGATTGATCCTCATCGAGCTTCTTTATCAACTGAAACAATTCAAATGTTGTTATATGGGGCTGATTGGGTTAGAGCAATACATGTCATTAAAAGATCATCAACTTCTTCTATAAGTTTTATATTTATTTTATAACTTAGTAATCTCATGATATTTGGACTTTTTATACAACTGACATCAATGATTGTTTTCTTGTTAATAGAAGGATGATCCATCAGAGATCTAGATTCTCTTACCATAGCCACATGATCCAATTTGGTACATTTAAATGTTTTGCTGGTTATTTTATTATCTTTTAATCTGACTAGTCTGCCAGTTGGAAGATTTAACTTGTTTGCCACAATTTAAATCTTCATTATTCTGGACAATTTCCTACTTATGATCTTTTGGATATAGTTGGGCAGTTTCCTAATTGGTTTTAAACTTCTAATGTTATTTAATTCATATTGTGAGTTATCTTTATTTTGGACCCTTTAGTTTGCTTAATATTTGGACAGTTTTTTGTTCTATCCAACTAAATTATTGGATCTGATTTGAGTAATGACATACTAGCTTCAGCCTCAAGGAAACTTCTCACCCCTCACCATCTTTCCTTACATATTTTTTAATGAAAAATTAAATTTTGCATTGAAAACATCTCTTGACTAAATTACTAAGTTGTAAGTTCTTAAATAATGATGCAAGGGATTAAAATAATTTTAATTTTTTTAGTGTAGTGTGCAGGTTACTAAATTTCATTTTTAATTAATTACTTAAATCATTATACTACCTAAGGAATGTCGTAATGGTTTATGTGGTAATTAGTTTTATTCCATTTCTGTTGGGCATCTATTTTTGTTTAGATGTCCATTTCTGTTTGGCATCTGTTTTTGTTTATATGTCCATTTCAGGTTACTATATTGTTTGTTGATGTTGAAGTGACTCATATTAGTATTGTGTGATTCTGGGCAGGCTGGTAGCAGCAACTAGGCAAGTTGGTAGTGGTACCAGCAACTGGGCAGCAAGTAGTTTTTTATTTATTGTATTTAATTATTTGTTATAAATTTGTAATTCGTTAATTTCTTATTTGAAAATTGTAATAATTTAATTTGTTAAGTTTTTATTTGTTGTAATTTGTATATCAAATAATCAGGTCCAAAATTGAGTTGTTCATATTTACTTTATTACTATATAATAATAAGTATGTTAGACTGTTGGTAGGGCTATTTACAGGTATATTTTGGATTTGAACCTATAATGTATTAAATGGATCCTATTATATTTGTATAATTGTATGTTACAGAATTTGGAATTGATTACGCCCTAAAGAATAACGCGGTCGTTTGCAGTATAGCTTTGGGGTGTCGATTCCACAGGGAGATGGATTGAGAAATTGAAGAACAGTAACGAAATTAACAAAAAGATTTAGATGAGTGCGCAAAGTAAAGCATCGGGAATCCTTTGTATATAATTGGTATTTTAATTATTTTCGATTCATTAATAACTCAATTGAAAATTCTATGTCCAAATTTTCAATCGGAAAATAAAACATTAATAACCAGATTTAAATCAAATGTAATCTTTCGAAAAATCATTCGTCACAATATAAGAACAGGAATTGTTATCGATATTAAAGAAATTCAACGTCGACAATATACTCGTAGAGCAATATTGCAGCAGAGAATTAAATTAAAATAGATAACCAATTGAACCAAATATAATCAAAGGATTATTGCATTTAATAGAAAAAGCATGACTGAATCTATAAATGAAATAAATTCTAAGATTATTTGGTGACGAAAACATTTATAATAAATTTCGAATGACTAAACAAAAGAGTTTAATATTTGAAGAACACATATATGAATCAAAAACAATTACAAATACCATTATATATACAAATTCATCCCTAGCTCTACTAGAAAATTAGTTACACATATTGAAAATATGCAACAAAAATTCTTCAAGGGATAATATGGAAGAGCCAACCATTATTTTCTTCTCTCTTCTTTGGTTTTTCTTTTCTTTTCTCAAACTCTAAAAAACAATGTATCTTCCAAGGCATCCAAGCACACTAAGCATGGTCTTAGAACACACACCCCTCCCTTCTATTTATAAGCATCCTTCATGCAAGTTGTCATGACAAAATCATCACAATTTCAACTTGTTTTGCCATGTGCCATTCTTGAATCCAAGTGATTTGTGAGTTGTCATTTTGATCAGTTGTTTTCCCACCATGCATGAGCTGGATTTTGCTTGTAGGTTGAGTGTTTCAATTTTGCTTCTCTATCTATTAGTTGTCTTGTATGACTTAATATCTTGTGGTCAAATAATTTGTCTTGAAGAAACTTGAGTGCACTTCATCTTGTATCTGAATTGATCATTGAATTTTCAAGTTGGTGTAGGAGTGCTTGCTAGAAAATATTATGATGACATTTGGATTTGATGCAAGTGGCTGAAAAATATCCAGGAACGTCAAGTGCAGGTGCGTCAACTTGATGGTCGATTTTGTCTTAGATTGAGTGGATATCTCTTCAAACACAAAAAATAAAAGTTATAGATATTTCTCTTGAGGTTCTAGATCATCTTGAATCAGCTCAATCGGAGATTGGATGAGAGAGTTATGCCCATTTTACAAAAAGATGTCAGAACTGTCTAAAATTCCGCAATTATCTTCATTTGCTCCTAATGTCTCCATTTGTGTCCTAAATCAAAATATAAGAATAATGAGTATATTTAGGCATCAAATAAGAATAAAGTTTTAAACATTAAGAGAGGAAAATATGGCATTTTATATTCTCATCAATATATTAAATCATGCTTATATCTATCTCAAGATAAATGACCATTAATTTTATTAACATGAGTTATATCCATTGTTTTCTCATTTCTTTTAGTATTTAAATAGAGTATTTAGAGTGCATTTTTGTGCACTCATCACACCCCCCAACTTACTCATTGCTAGTCCCTAGCAATTTTCATGCAAAATGATGAGAAAGACCAAAGAAAATCACACATAGGGGCCATCAAGACACATTTTTCAAATTTACATATCAAAACAATCTTAGAAATTCAATAACCCTTTCACAAGTAATTCAAATATAGCAATCCACAGAGTGTGTATGTGTTCCAAACTATTTTTATCAAATCAGAGGTTTCGACACATCCAACATTAGAATATCTTAAGCAAAAAGGTTCAACTCCATAACTCACGGGTATAGAAGTGTTTCATGTATGGGTTCTCTCTATGGAGTTGACAAAGGTGTACATTTACTCTCATGGAAATTTAGCCAATTATATATAAGTAACAAGTAAACATTGATCTTATGATAGGAATACTAACAAATGAGATTTCCACCATTCTTTCCACAAGCATACTTAGGATCGGAAAAATCAACACAAAGGGTTGTAATGTGGTTTAGGGTTGGGGTTCATAAGAAGAAAAGGTGAAGAGATTTCAAAAACTTCCAAGTATACACAAAAGGGAATCTGTTAAATTTTTCAGTAGACTATACTTTCCTTTTAATGTACTTTTCAATTTTTTAGATTTTTGACTAAGTACACTTTTCCATCTTCTTTTGCCACTGATGTCTTCGCAATTTGATGAACTCTTTCATGAATAATTTGATGGACACATCTAGCACCATGCCATTTTTGTCATGGTTTTTTTTTTTTTTTATGATAATTTCACACCTAGTACACACTTGGAAGTAAAATGGTAGGAAAATATAGTGTATAAGCTATACTCCAATGTGGAGAGGTATGGATGATGTAGATATGAAAAGAAAATGCCATATGTGTATATTGGCTCAAAATTGGCTGCTAGGGATCTATGATGAAAAGGCTCAGCTTGAAAGGCTCAAACGTTAATCCTAAGTTGACTTTCGTCATATCCCAAGTATATCCACCATCTTACCACAAACCATGTAATGATATTCTCAAAAGAAGTGTCAAATTCAACAGATCAATGGATACTTATCACAATTTCTGTATTTGTAAGCTCTCAATTCTCACAAAATTCACATGAATACTTGAGCAAAATAATTCTTTAGTTACATGTGTCAAATCACCATATTACCACAAAGTTTGGAGAAGTGCATAAATGGCTCTGTGGATGTTTTAGCAAAATGATTTAAAATGGGTTTGTTGAATTCACCAAGATGGTTATGAATGAGCATGAGTATCATTTGTCAAAAGATGCCTGTGTGAAAAAATTTGGCAATTTTTTATATATTGATTGAAATATGCCACAGAGTTTAAATAACAGATTTGTATTCCCACCCCCCAACTTAAATGAAACATTGTCCTCAATGTTTAAGAATCAGAATTGAATAACTAAATAGGGTAGAATACACCTAATGTGGGATGTGGGTGGCTTGCTTGGCATCAAAGATGGTATTTGTCAAAATAAAATTAACCTGTAACAAAATAAAGTAAACAATAAACAAAAATAAAATGAACGAAAATAAAATAAAAGAAAAACATACCTGGAGATGGTCAAGATTGATATACTGGGTCCATAAGTGGAATGTCTTCCACTTCTGGAATTTGTCTATCAATTAAGATTTTGAGGCGTTGACCATTTACTTTGAAGATACATCCATCTTTTAGATTTTCTATTTCTACCGCCCCATTTGTGAAAACGTTTTTTACTATAAAAGGGCCGGTCCATCTAGATCGAAGTTTTCCTGGATGCTTATGGAGTCTTGAATCATATAAAAATACTCGATCATTAGGCTTAAATGTTCTTCTCAAAATATTTTTATCATGAAATACTTTCATTTTAGCCTTATAGATCTTGGAGTTTTCATAAGCATCATTTCTCAATTCTTCTAATTCCGTCAATTGGAATTTTCTAAATTTTCCTGCTTTTTCCAAGTCAAAATTGAAATGTTTAATGGCCCAATATGCTCGATGCTCGAGCTCCACGGGCAAATGACAAGGTTTTCCAAAAACAAGTCTATAAGGTGACATGCCTAAGGGAGTTTTGAAAGCTGTACGGTAAGCCCAAAGCGCATCGATTAGTCTCAAAGACCAATCTTTCCGATCCGGGTTGACCGTTTTTTCTAAAATTTGTTTAATTTCCCTATTCGCAAGTTCAACCTGTCCACTTGTCTGAGGGTGATATGCAATAGAAAGCTTATGTATCACCCCATATCTTTTCATTAAAACTTCAAAAGAACGGTTACAAAAATGCGTACCTCGGTCACTAATGATAGCACGTAGGGTACCAAATCGAGATAATACATTTTCTTTGAGAAACTTAATTACCGTCCTGTTATCATTGGTCCTGCAAGGTGCTGCCTCTACCCATTTTGACACATAATCTACTGCCACAATAATATATAAATATCCAAAAGAAGGAGGAAATGGTCTCATAAAATCAATGCCCCAACAGTCAAAAATTTCAATTACCAAAATTGGGTTTAAGGGCATCATATTACGACGGGTCATAGCTCCTAACTTTTGACATCTTTCGCATGAGCGACAATAGATATTTGTATCTTTAAATAAGGTGGGCCAATAAAATCCACACTGCAGGATTTTTGCAGCGGTTTTCTTCATTGAAAAGTGGCCACCACAAGCTTGGGAATGACAAAATTCCAAAACGCTTGCAATCTCTTCATCAGGGATGCAACGCCTTAAAATTTGATCAGGGCAGTATTTGAAAAGGTAAGGGTCATCCCAGTAGAATTTTCGTACCTCAATCATGAATTTCCTTTTGTCTTGGGTGCTAAAATCCTTTGGTATTTCACCTGCAGCTAAATAGTTCACAATATGAGCAAACCATGGTAGAGAAGTAATAGAAAGTAAATGCTCATCGGGAAAATCATCTTTGATTGGTATGTGGTCAGAAGTGTCCTCGAATGTGAGTCTAGAAAGATGGTCTGCCACTACGTTCTCCACTCCTTTCTTGTCTTTGATGGTGATGTCAAATTCCTGCAAAAGCAAAATCCATCGTATTAATCGTGACTTAGCATCCTTCTTTGTAAAAAGGTACTTAAGGGCTGCATGATCTGTAAAGATAATGATAGGAGAACCAATCAAATAAGCGTGGAATTTATCCAAAACAAATACTACAGCTAACAACTCTTTTTCAGTGGTGGAGTAATTCATTTGTGCATTATTTAGAGTTCGACTAGCATAGTAAATGACAAAAGGTTTCCCTTCTTTTCGTTGTCCAAGAACAGCACCTACAGCAAAATCACTAGCATCACACATAATTTCAAAAGATAAATTCCAATCAGGTGGTTGCATTATGGGTGCTGAAGTAAGCTTGCCAATTAATGTTTTGAAAGCCTCTTGACAGGCTTGTGTCCATTCAAATGGGGCATCCTTAGCTAGGAGGTTACATAGTGGTCTAGATATGGTAGAAAATTCTGTATGAATCTCCTATAAAAACCCGCATGACCAAGAAATGATCTTATATCCTTGATTGTTCTAGGTGTAGGCAATTTAGAGATTAATTCAACTTTTGATTGATCAACCTCCATTCCTTTGGAAGAAATAATATGCCCTAAAACAATACCTGAAAGTACCATAAAGTGACATTTTTTCCAATTTAAAACCAATTCTTTTTCTTCACAACGAGTCAGTACTCTTTCTAAACTCATTAAACATGCATCAAAAGAAGATCCAAAAACAGTCAAGTCATCCATAAAAACTTCCATGCACTTTTCAACCATATCACTAAAAATACTCATCATGCAACGTTGAAAAGTAGCTGGAGCATTACACAGTCCAAATGGCATTCTGCGGAAAGCATAAGTACCGAAAGGACAAGTAAAAGTAGTTTTATCCTGATCTTCTAATGCAATTTCAATTTGATAATAACCAGAATAACCATCCAGAAAGCAATAAAAAGGATGGCTAGCCACCCGCTCAAGAATTTGATCAATAAAAGGAAGCGGAAAATGGTCTTTTCGTGTGGCGGCATTTAATTTTCTGTAATCAATGCACATCCGCCAACCAGTCACCAGTTTTGTAGGGACTAACTCTCCAAGGTCATTTTTTATCACAGTTACTCCTGATTTTTTAGGAACAACCTGCGTAGGACTTACCCATTTACTATCAGCAATAGGATATATCATTCCTGCATCTAATAGTTTCAATACTTCATTTTTCACAACTTCTTTCATTGTGGGATTAAGTCTACGCTGGGGTCTCTTCGAGGATTAGTTCATTCCTCTAAATTTATTTTATGAGTACAGATTAGGGGACTAATGCCTTTTATATCAGCAATACTCCATCCTAGGGTTGATTTATATTTGCATAAAATCTGAATTAATTTCTCACCTTGGGACTCAGATAATTCAGATGAAATAATAACAGGAAAAGTATCCCCTGGACCAAGGAAAACATGCTTTAAACCCTTAGGTAGGGATTTTAATTCAACTTTAGGGGCTTCCCTACTTGAAGGAATCTGTCTTTCTTTTTTTTCAGGCAACTTCTCAAACTTTGGTTGCCATGCCTGTGTGCTATAATCATGAGTTCTGTCAAAAATAGCACAAATGTCAAATACATCAGATGAATCACTTATAGGATTAAATTCAGAATTAACAATAAAGTATTCAAGGGGATCTGAGTCATGAGTTGTAAGAACATCCCTTTCTATAAGTGAGTCAATCATGTATGTCTGATGACACTCGACATCCTCTTCTGGCTGTTTTGCAATATGAAAAATATTTACCTCAAGAGTCATATTGCCAAAAGAGAGTTTCATCAATCCATTTCTGCAATTGATAAGAGCATTAGAAGTAGCAAGAAAAGGTCTACCTAAAATTAATAGAATTTTAGAGGTAGTTTCTACAGCAGAACTAGTGTCTAGAATTAAGAAATCAACAGGATAGTAAAATTTGTCAACTTGAATTAAAACATCCTCTACCACACCCCGTGGTGCTCTAACTAAACGATCAGCCAATTGCAATACCACAGAAGTTGGTTTGATTTCTCCCAATCCTAATTGCAAATAAATAGAATATGGCATCAAATTTACACTAGCCCCTAAATCTAGCAAGGCCTGTCCAAGCTTATGATTGCCAATGTTGCATGTGATGGTTGGACATCCAGGATCCTTGTACTTAGGGAGAATCCGCTGTTCAATTAGAGCACTAACTTGCTCTGTCAATAATGCAGTCTTCTTCACATAATGCTTCCTCTTAACTGTACACAAATCTTTGAGAATTTTTGCGTAAGTAGGAACTTGTTTAATTACATGCAAAAGAGGAAGATTAATTTTTACCTGTCTAAGATTTTCCAAAATATCATTGTTATGATCTAGAGTTTGTTTGCTTGACTTTAATGCTTGAGGAAAAGGTACCTTACCAGGATTTTTTGTTACCGCAGGTTCCTCAGGTTTTGTTACCTCAAGTTCTTTGGGAAGCTCAGGACTGCTGCTATCTTGATCTTTCTCTACATCCTTTTTTTTTGTCTATTATTGGATCACGTAGAGACTTACCACTTCGTGTCACAATGGCGTTTACGTCCTTCAGATCTCCTTGTGCCATATGTTGACCATGAGGTACAGATTGAGTTTGGGAAGGAAACTTACCTTTCTCATTAATAGTCAATGAACTCATTATTTTAGACACCTGGCTCTTGATTTCCTTATTTTCTTCGACAACCTGCATAATCAAAGATTCAAATTTTTGATTAGTCTTACCCTGTATTTCAATAAAAGTATGCAAAGTATCTTCTAAAGAATTTCTAGAAGATTGAGGTGCATGGTATGGTGCAGGATATGATCTAGAGAGTTGTGCAGGCTGCTGGTTTTCAGACTTCCAGCTGAAGTTGGGATGATTACGCCATCCTGGGTTGTAGGTTTCAGAGTAAGGTGTGAAGGGCTTTTTGTACATACCTAGAGCATTACTTTGTTCCTCATACATACCATTCATGTTAGTATGTGTAGGACACTCTTGGGAATGATGATCTATCCCACCACAGACAACACATGGCCTAAAAGATTTCGCATGATTAGCCGTGTGTTGGTTTTGAGTTTTTAGTTTTCAATAACTCTAATTCTCTGGTGAGCATTTCAACCTTAGCCTTAAGGTTATCCTCCTCCCTTAGATGGTAAATACCACCACTCAAGTTTCCTATAGGTCGTGACCTGTTTGTGCTATCAGTAGCACTAGGTCCAGTCTAAGTATGAGCTTTTTCAGCAAGCTCATTGAGGTACTCTATGGCCTCATCGGGATTTTTTTGTAAAAATTCTCCATTGCACATCATTTCCACGAATTGACATTCCCTGGGTGTAAGACCTTCATAGAAATAACTCACTAAGCGCCAATTCTCATATCCATGGTGGGGACACATACTCAGTAATTCTTTAAATCTTTCCCAAGACTGGTACAAAGTCTCACTATCCTTTTGTGCAAAGGTAGAGATTTGTCTTTTTAAAGCATTAGTCTTATGTTGGGGAAAGTATTTATTGAAAAACACTTGAGTCATCTCACTCCATGTTCCAATAGACCGTGGTCTTAGTGAGTACAACCAACTCTTAGTTTTATCTTTCAAAGAAAAAGGAAAGAACTTTGGCCTTACCGTTTCGTCAGTGGTATTTTGACTGTGAAATGTTGCAACTACTTCCTCAAATTCCCTAATATGAACATAGGGGTTTTCATTTTCTAGACCATGGAAAGTCGGAAGTAATTGTATCATTCCCGTTTTAAAATCTACATGACGAACATTAGGTGAGAACATAATACAGGATGGTGTGGCTGTTCGTGCGGGATGAAGATAATCTTGGAGGGTTCTAACAGGTTGGTCCACGTGTTCACTCATCGCGTCAGAATTGGAAGAATTATCAAACAAGCGATTAGAAAAATTAGATTCTGAATCTGATTCTAGCACGGGTTTACTAGCAAACTGTCCAAAAGCATCTCTGTACCTGCGCATGCAAAGTAAAGAAAAGCGTAATACTGAAAAAAAAAAATAATTACGAAAATAAAACTAAAATAAAATAAAGATGCAGAAAGCTAAAAAGAAAATGAACGAAGCTACCGCTCTTTTTTTTTTTTTTTTTTTAACAAACTACTAAAAAAAACTACAAATTCTTTTACCGTCTCCCCGGCAACGGCGCCAAAATTTGATTACGACCTAAAGAATAACGCGGTCGTTTGCAGTATAGCTTTGGGGTGTCGATTCCACAGGGAGATGGATTGAGAAATTGAAGAACAGTAACGAAATTAACAAAAAGATTTAGATGAGTGCGTAAAGTAAAGCATCGGGAATCCTTTGTATATAATTGGTATTTTAATTATTTTCGATTCATTAATAACTCAATTGAAAATTCTATGTCCAAATTTTCAATCGGAAAATAAAACATTAATAACCAGATTTAAATCAAATGTAATCTTTCGAAAAATCATTCGTCACAATATAAGAACAGGAATTGTTATCGATATTAAAGAAATTCAACGTCGACAATATACTCGTAGAGCAATATTGCAGCAGAGAATTAAATTAAAATAGATAACCAATTGAACCAAATATAGTCAAAGGATTATTGCATTTAATAGAAAAAGTATGACTGAATCTATAAATGAAATAAATTTTAAGATTATTTGGTGACGAAAACATTTATAATAAATTTCGAATGACTAAACAAAAGAGTTTAATATTTGAAGAACACATATATGAATCAAAAACAATTACAAATACCATCATATATACAAATTCATCCCTAGCTCTACTAGAAAATTAGTTACACATATTGAAAATATGCAACAAAAATTCTTCAAGGGATAATATGGAAGAGCCAACCATTATTTTCTTCTCTCTTCTTTGGTTTTTCTTTTCTTTTCTCAAGCTCTCAAAAACAATGTATCTTCCAAGGCATCCAAGCACACTAAACATGGTCTTAGAACACACACCCCTCCCTTCTATTTATAAGCATCCTTCATGCAAGTTGTCATGACAAAATCATCACAATTTCAACTTGTTTTGCCATGTGCCATTCTTGAATCCAAGTGATTTGTGAGTTGTCATTTTGATCAGTTGTTTTCCCACCATGCATGAGCTGGATTTTGCTTGTAGGTTGAGTGTTTCAATTTTGCTTCTCTATCTATTAGTTGTCTTGTATGACTTAATATCTTGTGGTCAAATAATTTGTCTTGAAGAAACTTGAGTGCACTTCATCTTGTATCTGAATTGATCATTGAATTTCCAAGTTGGTGTAGGAGTGCTTTCTAGAAAATATTATGATGAAATTTGGATTTGATGCAAGTGGCTGAAAAATATCCAGGAAAGTCAAGTGCAGGTGCGTCCACTTGATGGTCGATTTTGTCTTAGATTGAGTGGATATCTCTTCAAACACAAAACATAAAAGTTATAGATATTTATCTTGCGGTTCTAGATCATCTTGAATCAGCTCAATCGGAGATTGTATGAGAGAGTTATGCCCATTTTACGAAAAAGATGTCAGAACTGTCTAAAATTCCGCAATTATCTTCATTTGCTCCTAATGTCTCCATTTGTGTCCTAAATCAAAATATAAGAATAATGAGTATATTTAGGCATCAAATAAGAATAAAATTTTAAACATTAAGAGAGGAAAATATGGCATTTTATATTCTCATCAATATATTAAATCATGCTTATATCTGTCTCAAGATAAATGACCATTAATTTTATTAACATGAGTTATATCCATTGTTTTCTCATTTCTTTTAGTATTTAAATAGAGTATTTAGAGTGCATTTTTGTGCACTCATCAGGAATTAAACGGTCATATTATGTTTGGATTTGAGAATAAATGTTCCAAATTGTTCTAAGTGGATGTGAATTTAATGTGCCGAGCTTGAGTCGAGCTCGAGCTCGGCTTGAAATTGGACTCGAGCTCGACTCGAGTTCGAGCCTCCAACACGCCTAAACGAGCCGAGCTCGAACATGATTCTGAGCCCATTAACTAAATGAGCCGAGCCCAAGCTCGACTCAACTAATAAACGGGCCGAGTTCGCACAAGGACAACTCGCTCGAACTTGGCTCGTTTACAGCCCTATCAGTATGAGGTTTCCGATTTCGCTTTCTTTACTTATGAATCTTGTTAGTTTTGAACTATGGAGGTGTAAAAAATTGGGATATTTGCCACAACTGAGTCACTGCCTTCCTTTCAGCGTCTTTATCTCAAAGAACTAGATGCTTTGCAAAACATATCGGATTAGAGCGATCAAAGCTACGATTTCCTTTCTTCTTTTACTTTAGCTATAATGGCATTTTACCATCTCTAGATGAAATCCAACTCTTTCCCTACCATAATCTCAAGGGCTGGTGGGGGAAAAAGAATGTTGTTGACGTATTTCGCAGCTTGGGCTACTTAGCGATAATTCAAATAGCTCGATCCTGCTAAACAAATGAAAGAGGGAGAATGTGATTGGGGTTGGAGACCACTTCGATGATAAATCAATATTGGATGAAATGGTAGGAGAGAATATATGAAAATGAGAGATTAGAAAACGTAACCTTTCTTTGGAGATGCTATTTATAGGATTGGTTGTGCTCAATTAGAGGATGAAGACTATAGAGATTGTCCTTCATGTCTGCTTAATCATCATTCAGTTGGTAGTGTCAAAATAGGCAGGTTTGCCTTGAACCACACCATTGAGTTGGGTCAAGAGTCAACTGTCCAATCTAGGACGCATTAGCTCCATAATTCCCGATTATGTGTGAGCGTGATTTCCAGCTTGTATTTAATGCAGCATGACTCCATCCGGTTTAGCATTTAATGCGGCGTGGTGCTTGGTATAATCCATTGTTGTTAACGTATTTCATGGTCTGGACTACTCGACAATGATCCAAACGCTCGATCCTGCAAAACATATGAAAAAGGGAGAATGTGATCGGGGTTCGAGACCACTCTGATTATAAAGTCTGTATTGGATGGGATGGTAGGAAAGAATATATGAACAAGAGAGATTAGGAAACGTAACCTTTCTTTTAAAAGACTGGATGCCATTTATAGATTGGTTGTGCTCAATTGGAGGATGAAGACTGTAGAGATTGTCCTTCACATCTGCTTAATCATCATTCGGTTGGTAGTATTAGAGTGGGTAGGTTTGCCTTGAGTTGCACTACTGAGTTGGGTCAAGAGTCAACTGTCCAATCCGAGCCGCATTAGCTCCATAATTCTCAATTCTAAGTGACTGTGATTTTTGGTTTGTATTTAATGCGACATAACTCCATCTAGTTTTGCTTTTAATGCAACATGAATCCATCTGTTTTAGCATTTGATGCTGCGTGGTGCTCGATGTAATCCACTGTTGACGTATTTCGTAGCCTAGGCTACTCGGTGATGATCCAAACAGTTTAATCCTACAAAACAGATGAAATAGGGAGAATGTGATCGAAGTCCGAGATCACTCCGATGATAAAGCTAGTATTGGATGGAATGGTAGGAGAGAATATATGGAAATGAGAGAATAGAAAATGTAAAATTTCTTCTAAAAAACTAGATGCTATTTATAGATTGGTTGTGCTCAATTGGAGGATGAAGACTATAGAGATTGTCCTTCACGTTTGCTTAATCATCATTCGGTTGGTAATGTCAGAATAGGTAGGTTTGCCTTGAGCCGCACTGCTGAGTTGGATCAGAAGTCAACTGTCCAATCCGAACCACAATAGCTCCATAATTCTCGATTCTATGTGACCATGATTTCTGACTTATATTTAATGGAGTATGACTCCATCCGATTTAGCATTTAATGCAATGTCGTGCTCGGTGTAATCCAGACCTACTCGACATTTAATGCGGCGTCAGGCACCGTTCATGCTATCTTTGTTTCTGGGTCCCTTCCTCAATTTCTGCGGGTACTCAACTTCTTTTGGGCTTTCCCCTTCCACTGGGTAGGCATGCTTCTTGCAAATTGGGTTCGGATCGACCTTATGGTCATCCTGGCCTTGCCCCCTTTGAACAGGCCTGCCTCGATTGGGTTCCCCTCACAATTATAGGCCTAATATTGTAGGTTTGGCTGAGCCATTTCTATTGGAGGATAAAATTCCTAATTCCTTAGACAGTTTCAATTGTGAGTTCTTTCACTAATGTGGTGCAATCTGGTTACTATGGAACTTAGCAATATTCGTTCAATGGGTGGCTAACTCTAATTGTTTGTCACTGTAAAAATGGAGGAAAATGGACATGAATTTCTTCTCACCATAGTGTATGGCAAGTGTATTTATATGGAAATAAAATCATTGTGGGATGACTTAAAGGCGACGGGGACAAACAATCTTCTGTGGGTCTTTTGCATTGATTTTAATATTATAAAAGATGACTCGAAATGAAGAGATGGCCATCATGGGCCCTTTGCAGCCATTGAAGATTTCAATATGTGCATTCAAAGATGTAGTTTGCTAGATATGTCTTACAAAGGCCTGTCTAAGATATGGTGCAACTCAAGGTGGTTTGATGCGAAGTTGGGCAAGGTTAGATAGATATTTTATTAATTCTAATTTTCTAAACTATTTTTCTAATGTTTTCTACCATGTGATGGCTCGTATAACTTTGGATCATTCTCCTTTGGTAATTCAAATGGGCGAGGATCCTTTCAGGTATAGACCTAGCCCTTTTTGCTTTCAACAGATGCGGACTAACCATATGAAATTCTTTAGTTTTGTGGAGGGCGTGTTGAAGGATAAGGGTTCTGGTTTTGAGTGTAATTTATTTTTTAAATTGAAAATAGTCAAGGTGACTTTAAGAGAGTGGAATAAGAATGTTTTTGGTTAGACGCATACTATAAATAAGGATTTAGGTATCGTTTTAAGAGTTTGGAAAATAACCTTCAAATTTCTTTTAATGAAGAGGATGACAATGATCTTTTGGCTTCTAAATTGGAATTATCTACTTGGTTGGGTAGAGAGGATACCAGGCCTTCTCAAATGGCCAAAAAAAGTTAGCTTAAAGATGGTGATCAAAGTTCAAAATTCTATCATGCTTATTTGAACACTAAGCATCATAAGAGAATCAAGGAGATGAGGTTGACTTATGGCACTTGTTTAAATACTCATTTTGACATTCATCAAGCTGCTGTAGAATATTTTCACTAGTTTTTGGGTCGCACCTATCCTCATGATGGTGCCTGAAGGAATCTCGCATGCAGTGAGATTCATTTGCCTCATTTAAATGATTTGATTTCCCTTGTTATTACTAATGAGGACAAATTGGCTATTGGTAGTGTTCCTACTCTTGAGGAGGTCAAGGAGGCCCTTTTTAGTATTCTCATTGATAGCAACCCTTGTTCGAATGGTTTTGGTTCAGGCTTCTTTCGTTTTTGTTGGAGTTTTCTTAACTCTTATCTTCTTGAAGACATTGTTGAGTTTTTTCAAAATCATTTGCTTCCCAGATTTTGTATTGGATCTTCTATTGTTTCAATTCCTAAGGTGGATAATGCTTTGGGTTTTGATAAATTCCGGCTTATTAGTCTTTGCTCAGTGATTTGTAAGATTTGTGCTAAAATTATTATGAATCATATGACTAGATTGTTGCCTAAGATGGTTTCTCAAGAGTAGGGAGTGTTTATATATGAAACTTGCCTAGCATCTTATTAAGTTAAAGGTAAAGGTAGGGAGCATTAATATATGAAACTTGAATAAACTTTTGAGTTCCTTCTTTTGGGGTGCTTCGAAAGGAAAAAATAAAAGGAAATGGATTTCCTAGACTCATATTTGTAAACCCATTGAAGAATGGGGTTTGGGCATTAGGAATTTTAGGGATGTTCAAAGAGATTTATTTATGAACTTGTCTGGCATCTTATTAAGGGCTAGTCACTTTGAGCAGATTCTTTTAGAGGCAAGTATGTCATGGGTAGTCACTTATCTATTTCGATGCCTAACAAAGGAACTTGAAAATAATTTGTCAATTGTCTTTTGATGTTTTAAATGGTCCTAAATAGATTGTGAAAGAGGGTAATGTCTCTTTCTAGTATGATAACTGGAATGAGAGATGCTCTCTTAGTGGTCAAATCCCCGTGATTGAGCAAACTTCCCCCAAGGTCAAAGAGTGTTGTATTGAGAATGGGTGGGATATTAATCTCTTGGATAGTTTAGTGGGCTCTTAGAAAACTTCTAAGATTTATTGTGAGACCCTGAATTTTTACATTTCTATATTTGCTCATATTTTATCACTGGATATTTTAATTTATTTTAAATAAATTAAATTGTTATCTCACAAATTTTATTTCGAGTATATTTTATTCATGATTAGAGTTAGTTATTTGTGAGATTTACGATTTTAATATTTATAGTTATTTAAAGATTATTATTGGTTTTATCATTGGAATTGTTATCAATATTATTTTGATTTAGTGATTTTGATTTTATTATGGTTATAAGCTTTTGTGAGATTCTTGAATAATAATGCTTTAATTATTTTAATTAATTGTTACTATTGGTCTTTTCATCTGAAATGATATAATTAGAGTTTTTGGTTTTAAATATTATAATATATGGTTTGATTTCTCGTATTTTATTAATAAGTACTGACTCTATTTTATTTGACATTATCGCATTTATTGATCTTAAATTTATTAAATCCTTAAATCTTATTATGTTTATTCTATTTTGGTTTGGTAGCTTTTGAATAGCTCCAAAAATATTATATTATGCAGGATTATTTTATTACCTTGATTTTAGTTATTTGAAATATTGCGAGATTTTAAGCGTGCTTTAAATATCTAATTTAAATGTATGGATCTATTCCTTTTAAATCATTAAATAAGTTTCATCATTTTAATTATTGATGAAAAATGTTATGTTGAAAAATAAAGTAAGTCAAAATAATATTTTATTTAATTATTTTGAGAGTTTAAAGTTAAATTGATGTTATATGCTTTCAGATCAGTATTTTAAATTCATCAGTTATCCGTTTGAAAACCCAAAAGGTTCGGGTCTATAAATAACACGAAAAGGATCAAACCCCTCATTTTTTCCCTCTCCCTTTTCCTTTTATCTTTCTCCTCTCTCTTTTCTCTCCCACGTGCTACAGTAACCGCGGGAGGCAGTTCGGTGTCTGGCTCGTGGCGGCGCCACCCCCGGCCGCCAAACCTCACCTCCAGCCCCACCTGAACCGCCACCCTCCGGCGAGTCCAACCCCACCGATGGTGTCGACCACCGCAGTCCCACGTCCCGCCAGCAGCTCCAAACCTAAAAGGTGTTTAATCCTCTACGCCGCACCATTCGCTACCCACATCTCCGCCGTGAGCCACCGTACCACGACACTACCCCCCCTCCATTTGATCCACCACCCACAAACGATTCACCCCCAGAAATTTCAACCCCAACGAAGCACCCACCTTCTGTCTCCTCCCATGAAACTGAAATGCGTCTCCAAATGAACTTTCCGTCACCGCCCCGCCGTCCGGCCACCGTGGCTCTCACCTCCACCGCCAAAAGCTTCCCCTACCTCATATTGTTACACTCCTAAAACAGTTTTCCCATCTATGGCCGCACCTCCCTTGTACAAGGGAAAATCTAAAAATTGGTTTCCACCGTTTGGAGCCAGAGCTGCTGCCTTTCAGTGGTTTCACCGCCTCACTATCACTACCATGAGATTCTCCATCCTCTAAGGAGTATTCTCCTAAATTTTGGTATCAAATGGAGTACCCGAACCCAACCCGTCACTTTGCCATGCCCAGAGATGAATAGTACATGACTTGCTTGACATTTATTTGTGCACTGTAAGTAACAGATATTTGTTTGATGTTTGGTTGAGTGTTTGATTGTGTGCTAACCTCTGTTTTGACTATTGATGTGTTAGTTGGTTGTGATAAATAATTCGAAAGTATGTTGACTGAGTTTGAGCTTTTTAATGGAAAATAGGAATACCCGAATTAATATGACTGTAATTGATTATTGTATGGAAATTAATTGTTGATGATATAATGTTTTGGTTGGATGACTGTTATTTTAGTAATTATCAGTGATAAAATGATTTGGTTGGATAACTCGATTATTTTGGTGATTATTGGTGATAAAATGATTTGGTTGGAAGACTCAGTTATTCTAGTGATTATTGGTAATATAATGATTTAGTTGGATGACTTCATTACTTTTTCACTATGTTTTAATAAGGTGAAACACTAGGATTTTAATCGAAGAGATATTTGGAAGAACATGGTGAGAATTGAGGAGGGAACTTAATAAGTACAGTTAGGTAAAATTCAGTTAAGGGTTGAAACAATGGCATAATATCAACGATGATGAAAAGTTTATTTTTGAAAGTTCATAAGTTTTAATCCTGGTATACTTCCTTGGGAAAAACATTAGGCATTAACTCACGATATGATATATGATTATGACTTGAATCTTCGGATGAAATATCGATGTGTATTGTTAGATTCCCTTGATGTATAGAATGAGAAATGTTTGGGTTTAAAGAAAATATCATGATGATAATTGTTGAAGAGAATAACTCTACAGGTAATGGAAATGTGGTGATTAATGATTGGTTATGATATAACTATTAAGTTTTGAGAAAGTCTTAAGGAAATATGAGTGTTTTGGTAAAAAGAAAAGAGAAGAAAAGTTAGGTTTGACTCTATCATAAATTATGTTCTTAACCCCTAAAAGACAGTATTGGTGTGATTCGATGTGACTTAAGGTTTTGACTATCTCTTCATTAGGTTTGACTCTATCATAAAAGTTAGGTTTAAATCCCTATAACCCCGATAAGACATGTTTTGCATAAGAAGTCACATGTTGCATGCATGTCCCGTGCATGAGCACGAAAAGCATGTTTTGAGTCAAACATGTTTTAAAAGAAAAGAAAACCATTAAAGTTTTATAAGAACCCTAAAGGCTGGGACGGGGTAGTGCCCTAGTGGAACTCCCTGTTCACTCAGGAGTGATTAAAGTCGAATGAAAGCCCCTGAGTCAACAAAGAACCATCGGTAGACCATGTATGGTTCCAAAAGGTGTCTGGAGCGTAGTCGCACCTAAAACTAGTGGGTGCCCACAGAACGGTGTTGGTTTCGGCTTTACCGATAGAAAAGTTTGTAGTCGCTTGGAGAGTGATCAATCGCCGAGTGAGGAAGAGCGTGAAAGAGCACGAAACATAGCTACTTTAGTTTGATACAGTCGACAAGTGTTACGGTAACTAGCAGAAACATACGATGCCTAGGGGAACCGTGAGGTATCCAACAGATGTCATGACAAAAGAAAAGGGCTTTCAGGCCATAGATGATATGATATGATAAGTAGCGCCTAAGATAAGAAAATATGAAAAACATTTTTGAAAAGATGACTTTTGAAAAGAAGTTCAAACAATTTATATGAAAAAAGTCAAAGTTATATGAAAATATTTTTATGAAAAGCACGTACATGAAGCAAAGTGTTGAAAACTGTCAAGGATCATAGATGTTTTTATATGAAAGTGCATGTGCATCAGTCATGTTGCAAGTCTCATATTCATGGTATATGCACCCATTGAGTTTACTTCTATATGCTAATAATGTTATGTTGTATGACTTGGTTGTATGTTGTTTGTTGTCTGTTACTTACTGGGATTCACATCTCACGTCGGTGGATCGCGCCCACCCTACGGTCCTTATTTTACGAGATCGTAGTTTGTGATTGCAGAAATAAAGTTTGGCCCGAGATACAGACTCCACAGGGAAGAAAATTTGTTGAGAGGATGAAGATTGAGATTATGATCTCAAAAGTCGTGTTGCTTATCTTTTTTCTTTTGAAAGACTGTATAATCTCCTGTTGGAGAAATTGTATTAAATTGATTTGTTATTTTTAAAAATATCTAGTACTAGAACGACTGACTTTTACTTATTTTTCTGCTGCAAATATTTATTGTACACTTGGTACATACTTCACACACTCTTCAAATATTATTCGATGAGATGATTGATCCATGAAATGATCGTCTTGATGTTGCGGGTCCTTCTAAATCTCAGGGGGGATTCACATTTATCAGTTTTTGGCTGGTTGGAAGGATAGCCAAGATGTGCTTGTCTGGTTACATGACACTAATGGGAAGTTTAATACTAAAAGCCCCTAGGATTGTATTAGCCCCTAGGATTGTATTAGGGTCAGGGCTTAATAATTGCTTGAGTATTGAAGAGAGGATTAAAAAATTTGATAGTCTGATGGTTTCAAATTATAATTGTTGCACTAAGGGTCATGTATAGGATTGTAAATGAATTAGTATGTTCGACAGCCCGCTCAATATTCGCTCAGTTAAACTTAAATCAAATTTAACTCATGAAAAAAAAAAGCTCGCATGTAAAAACAGATATCCACTCGATTATTAAATGATACATACTCGACTCAACGAATGCTCATTAAGGCTCGCTCCTTTATGCTCAATTCGACTCATTAATTTGATTCGATTAACGTTCATTCATATATTGATAAATATATACACACATATATACATTTTTTTTTGACATTTTTCTTTAAAGTTTAATTACCACCATTTGACGAAGTTGTGGCCAGAAGTTTAATTATATATATATATATGTGTGTGTGTGTGTGTGTATGCATTGCTAATAAATAAACATGGCGTTTTTATAATTAAATATATAATATGTAATCTAATTACTTATGTCTATATATTGAATATATTTCATAGCTATATTTTATAATTTGTATAATAATTAGTATATAAAATTTAATAATTTTATATATTAGTATGTGGGAACTATGTATAAAATAGATATATGCTATTATATTATGTGTATTATTAATAATATATGTAAATATATAATATATTGTTATTATGGATAAATATTAACTAGTTAGATATTAACTATTAATTTTTTATTATATTTTTTATTTATTTAATTTTAAATTTTATTCACAAATTAAAAAAATAATAATTCGAGATCGAGCTCGAACTCGAGTTGAAAGTTTAACTTATCGAGTCAAGTTCGACGAAAAATAAATAAAAATTTTGAGTTCAAGCTCGAGTATTTTTAATCGAGCTGAGCTTGGCAAACCAAAACTCATCTCGGCTTGGCTCGATTACAGGTGATTTTGCTAGACAAATATGGCGGCTGGCAACTAATCAGTTAGGGGTTCACATGGGTGCTTTTCAAACTTGGTAGGAATAGACAAATTTTTGGTTTCGTCGTGTCGGTAAATCCTCGTTTAGGGTTATTCTTGGTCCTCTCTCGTCTATAGTCTCTTGGAAGCTCTAGGAGAGGTGTTGTAAAGCCAGGTACAAAGGGAAAGGTGATTCGGTTCAGAGTGCAATCCGTAGAATTATGGATTTTATCATGAAAACTTCTACCATCTCTACCAAGGATGTTTCTATTTTGAAGATACTTGACATCCCGATTCTAACTCCAAAGCCTAAGAAGGTTCAAGCGGCAAGATGGTCTCGGCCTCATCAGGATTTGGTCAAACTTAATATTGATGGTAGTAATTTTGGTAACCCTGGGTCCTTTGGCGTCGCGGGTGTTATTTGGGATGATTGTGGTAATTTCCTTGCAAACTATTCGGCTTATTTGGGTCAGGGTTCTAACAATTCTGCGGACCAGCATAGTTTATTGGAAGGGGTCCGTAGATGCTATCTTCTTGGCTTTTCTCGAGTTGAGATTGAGACTAATTTTTAACTTCTTTTTAACTAAATTACTAAGGGTGAGTGCAATATCTGGTATTTAGATTGTACGCAATATACTGTGAATCATCTATTTTGTTGAACTCAAGGTTTCAAATTTCGTGTAATTATAAATCTATACATGGATTTTGATAATAAGAAATAAATTCAAAGAATAAAGAAGTCTCAAGTTCAAGTTGTCCACACAATAGAATCAAGCACATCAAGGAACTAAGCATGAGTAAGAAGGGAACAAGTTCACATTAAAGTCATAGAGTAATGTTGTAAATCTCTTAAAAATTCGAAATTAGGATTAAGGCTCAAAATTAATATTTTATCATAAAACATTAAAATACATTTTCCACATGTGCATGAATATTTTGAAAATTAAATTTGAAAATTTTGAAAGATGATTAATTGTCATCTTTCACATGTGCATGACATGATTAAAGGTTTGAATTTTAAAAATATTAAGATAATTGATTGTCATCTTTCACATGTGCATGTTTTATTTGAATATTTTCAAAAGTGATGGACATTTTTCTTGACTTATACAAAAGGTAGATGTATTTGTTTGAAAATTTTGAAAAGTAAAGTGTGCTCCTTTTTTCATATGCAAAAAGTAAAAGATTACGTTTGAAATTTTTGAAAAGTAAAGTGTGCTCCTTTTGTCACATGCAAAAAGCAAAAAGTAAAAAGATTAGGTTTGAAATTTTTGAAAAGTGAATGATGATGTCTTTGATATGTGAATCTTTTTAAATTTGAATATGAAGTCTCATATGCCTATAAATAAATCATTTGAGAGCTTCACATTTACAACACCAAGAGCATACAACATTCATTCAAAGCTTTCATTCTCTCTACTTTAAGCATCAAGTCTTAACCCTTGTTCATTTTGAGAGATATAGTTTGTGTTGTATTGTTCTTATTTCACTCATTGAGGAGTGTTTTCTGATAGCCTACCCACTATCAATTCTTGTATCAGTAAAAGGGTGTGTATAACCCTTGTGCATATAGAAAGTGTTCTACACAAAAAATAGTTGAATCACCACGTGTAAGGTGATTGTAAGTGTAGCGGATGTTCTACACGGCTCCTTTGTAGTGGTGTTGTTCAAAGGTGTAATAAATTTTTATCTCCACCTGAAGGAGATTGAATAGTGAATTCGGAGATTCTCAAGGGGTAGCTTGAGGCGAGGACGTAGGCAGTGGGGCTGAACCTCGTTAACAACATACTGAATTTGCTTCTATCTTACTCTTACTTTTTATATTTATTGCTGTTTCATATTTTGTTTATATTTTATATTGTATATTTGATTTATAATTGTTATTTTTTTTAAATATAACTCAATTTATCCCCCCTTTTGTGTTAGTCATCTGGGCAACAATTGGTATCAGAGTTAGAGCTCTGTTATAAGATTAACTATCTTTTCTTATGGCTAACATTGCAGCTTCATTTGGTGAAAGTCAATCTAGCAGTCGGCCTCCACTCTTTTGCGGAGACAATTACTCATTCTGGAAAGTTAGAATGAGAATATTCTTTCAGGCTCAAGGTCGAGAAATCTGGAAATGTATTGTAAATGGACCTTATATTCCAACAAAAGTGGTTGATGGAGTATAGGTCAAAAAGAAAGAAGAAGAGTTTGATCGTGAAGACGATAGACTTTATACTTTGAATTTAACTGTTATGAATTTATTATATAATACTCTTAATAGAGTAATGACTTGGGTTACAGCAAAGGAAATTTGGGATAACTTGGAAGTTACTTATGAAGGAACTTCTCAAGTCAAGGAATCAAAAATTTATATTCTTATTCATGAATATGAAATGTTTAAGATGAATGATGATGAATCTATTTCTAGTATGCACACTCGTTTTACTAACATCATAAACAGCTTGACAGCTCTTGGCAAAGTTTATTCCAAAGTGGAGATAGTAAGAAAAATTCTCAACTCTCTACCAAAACGTTGGGAATTAAAAGTGACAGCGATTCTTGAAATTAGAGACCTCAAGAAGTGAATGAACTCATCGGGTCACTTATCACCCATGAGTATACATTGAAAAGAGGAGAAAAAGAAAGAAAGTCAAAGAAGAGCTTGACACTTAAAACTATTCCACATGAAAGTGAAAGTGATGAAGATGAGAAAAATGACGATAAAGATGAAGAAGTTGCAATGATAACATGAAGAATTCAGAGGCTCTTAAAGAAAAATAAAACTCCTCCGAGGAAATTCTTCAAAAAGTTTTCCAATAAAGATTTAGGTAAAAATAACACTTTAATTTGTTATAAATGCAATAAATCTGGTCATATCAAGTTAGATTGTCCTCTGCTAAAGAAAAATCGAAATAAAGGCAAAAAAGCAAAGAAAGCTACATAGGATGATGATTCAAGTAGCTCAGATAGTGAAGCAAGCAATGGAGAATCAGCAAATCTTTATCTTATGGCTAAAGATGACATTGAGGTAACAAATCTTGATAATATTGAAGATCTTTCATATAAAGAATTGCAAAATATTTTAGAAGAGGTATATGAGAAATTTAAAAATTTGGGTATCAAGTATACTGCTTTGAAAAAGAAAAAATTCTTCTTTAACAAATGAAATTAATATTTTAAGAAAAAAAAGTATTGTTTTGAAAGATGAAAATCTTGAATTGAAGAAAAAGAAAACTGATTTAGAAAATATTATTAAAAACTTTACAAATGGAAAAAGAAATTTTGAAAAACTTCTTGGTAGTCAAAGATATGTTTTTGACAAGACAGACTTGGGATATATGCCAAAACAAAAATACAAACCTTATAAAAACTTCTTTGATAATCCTTCTACATCAAAGTCCAATGTTCAAAATTTTTTTCATAAAAATAATTTTGTTAAAAAAGGATACTATTATAATCACTCAAGTTCTTCATATATGTCACATGCTATTTGCAATTTTTGTAATAGAAATAGTCATAATTATCATGCTTATCCTATTAGAAGAAAATATATAATGACTATTAGGGCCATATGGGTACCAAAGAATCTTTTTTTTTCTAATACTAATAAATAAAGGACCCAAAGAACTTGGGTACCAAGAATTGTTTTTAATTGCTTTTGTAGGTATGCATGAAGTATTCTACAGGTAAAAATAAATGGTTTTTAGACAACGGATGCTCAAGATACGTGACAGAAGACAAAACTAAATTCATTAACTTCACTTCTAAATAAAATGGATGCGTGATATTTGGAGATAATTCAAAAGGGAAAATCATGGAAATAGAAGGAAAGATCATCAAGACTTAATACAAGATGCAACCAAATAGTAGAAATATGTGAAAGATCATCCAGCGGAATAAATTTTAGGAGAACCTTCACGAGGTGTAAGTACTCAATCATCTCTTAGAAATATTTGTAATCACACTCTTTTTCTATCTCAAATTGAATCCAAAATATTGATGAAACACTTATTGATAAATCATGGATTCTAGTTGTGCAAGAAGAGCTAAATCATTTTGAAAGAAATAATGTATGGACACTTGTTCCTAGACCCAAAAATTATACTATTATTGGAACGAAATGAGTTTTTAGAAATAAGAAAGATGAGTCTAGAATCATCACTAGAAATAAGGCTCGACTTGTAACTCAAAGTTTCAATCAAGAGGAAGGAATCGATTATGATGAAACATATGCACCTGTCACAAGATTAGAACCTATTCGAATGTTACTTGCATTGCATGTTATAAACATTTCAAATTTTTTCAAATTGATGTTAAACGTGTTTTCTTAAATGGTTTTATAAATGAAGAAGTATATGTTGAGCAACCTCCAGGTTTTGAAAATTATATTTTTCCTAATCATATTTTTAAACTCACAAAAGTATTATATGGATTCAAACGAGCTTCTACAGTTTGGTATGCGAGGCTCAGTAGTTTTTTTTATTGAAAAAAGTTTTTCAAGAGGAAAGATCGATACAACTCTTTTCATCAAATATGAATAGAATGATATTCTTCTAGTTCAAATTTATATAGATATAATATTTGGTGCTACTAATGAAAATATGTGTCAAGATTTTGTTAAGAGTATGCAGGAAGAATTTGAAATGAGCATGATGGGAGAACTTAATTTCTTTGTCGGAATGCAAATCAAGCAAGTAAAAAGTGGAATATTTATTAATCAGTCAAAATATATCAAAGAGTTACTCAAAATTTGAGATGGAATGTGCGAAGGTAATTGAAACATCAATGAGTCCAACCACTAAACTTGATAAAGATGAAAGCGGTAAGCCAGTTGACTTAAAGGTATATCGAGATATGATTGGTAGTTTATTATATTTAATAACTAGTAGACCTGATATTATGTTCAGTGTATGTTTATGTGCACGTTTTCAATCATTTTCAAAACAATCTCATTTGATTGCAGTCAAGCGGATTTTTAGATATTTTGCCAGTACAATTGACTTAGAGTTATGGTATCCTAAACACACTTCTTTCGATCTTATTAGTTATTCAGGTACCGATTATATTGGTTGCAAAGATGATCAAAAAATTTTTAGTAAAACATGTCATTTCTTAGGTCATGCACTTGTTTCATGATTTAGTAAAAAGAAAATTCTGTTGCATTATCTATTACTAAAGTCGAGTATGTTGCTGTAGGCAGTTGTTATGCTCAAGTTCTTTACATGAAACAACAACTTGAGGATTTTAAACTTATGTACAATCACATTCCAATCAAATGTGATAATACAAGTGTTATAAATCTTTCAAAGAATCCAATACAACATTCTCGAATCAAACATATTGAAATTAGATATCATTTTCTTAGAGATCATGTGCAAAAGGGCGATATTGTATTAGAATTCACTAGTACACATGATCAATTGGCAGACTTTTTCACAAAACCCCTACCAAAAGATAAACTATGCATGATTAGAAGAGAAATAGGAATTATGCATGCCATGAATATCTGCTAGATGCTTTTATTTCATTATCTCAAATGACCTACAGAAATTTGAGACGTTTAGCCTCATCATTCAAATACATTTGCTCCTCATAAATCATCATGCCATTCTTGTCTAAAGGATTAGGCAATCGAAATGAAGAAGCAAGCAAGGATTTCAAATCCTTATTCTGTTGCTTTAACTCTACCGTTTTTTTGTTTGACTCATAAACAAGTCGTTGAAGTATAAAAATAGTCTCACTAAACTTCTCAATTTCACGAGTTTTAGACTGTAACCAAGCAGAAAACGTGACGATGGATGATGAGTATCGAGTTCCGAAACCCACAAACTCGTAATGGCGTCATGATCTGATTTATTAGCTAAATCAATCTCTTGTTACTTCATGGCACCCACGACAGATGCAGAAATAGATTGAAACTGAGGTAAAGAATACCTCAAATCTTGATCAAGAGAAGCACTGAAGGGAAATCGACGAGCCATTGAAAATTTGAAGAATGAGAATGCAAGCAAATTACAAAGATGAGAAGAAAATTTGATGTGAAATAGATAAAACTAAGGATTACTCTTATAGAAACGGAAATAAGAATAAGACAAGCTTACAAATCCTGATAATATCTCATTTTTCAGCAACATCAAGCGGATCAAATCTCTGCACCGAATTGCCAGAGCTACGCCTCCAGCCTTTGCAGGTTTTGTCGGGTACGGGTGGTTTCAATTATTCAACTCCTTACAAAATCTCCTTCCGCACTGAATTGCCAGAACTAAGCCTCCAGCCTTTGCAGGTTTTGTCGAACACATGTGGCTACACACCGAATTCTCTACAGTGTCTATTAACGCACCGTTTTTTTTAGTCTATTTACTTGCTGCCGATCCTTTTTAATGATGCCAAAAAGGAGAGAAGTTTTAGATTAGAACATTAACATTGTTTAAATTGCTAAACTTGTTATATATGCTTGGAATTGTATTTATATTTTTGCTTGAAAAACTAACGCACATTCTCAGGGAGAGCTTAAGTATTAATACAGACTTCAAGTTCTATCAAGTATTTGTCATCATCAAAAAGGGAGAGATTATTGAATCCAAGGTTTCAAGTTTCGTATCATTATAAATTTACACATGGATTTTGATGATAACAAATGAATTCAAAGAATAAAGGAGTCTCAGACTCAAGTTGTCCACACAATAGAATCAAGCACATCAAGAAACCAAGCATGAGCAAGAAGGGAACAAGTTCACATTAAAGTCATCGAGTAATGTTGTAAATCTCTTAAAAATTCGAAATTAGAATTAAGGCTCAAAATTAATATTTTATCATAAAGCATTAAAATACATTTTCCACATGTGCATGAATATTTTGAAAATTAAATTTGAAAATTTTGAAAGATGATTGATTGTCATCTTTCACATGTGCATGACATAATTAAATGTTTGAATTTTGAAAATATTAAGATGATTGATTGTCATCTTTCACATGTGTATTTTTAATTTGAATATTTTCAAAAGTGATGGATATTTTTCTTGATTTATGCAAAAGGTAGATGTCTTTGTTTAAAAATTTTGAAAAGTAAAGTGTGTTCCTTTTGTCATATGTAAAAAGTAAAAGATTACGTTTGAAATTTTTGAAAAGTAAAGTGTGCTCCTTTTGTCACATGCAAAAAGTAAAAAAATTATGTTTGAAATTTTTAAAAAGTGAATGATGATGTCTTTGACATGTGAATTTTTTTTAATTTGAATATGAAATCTCATATGCCTATAAATAGATCATTTTAAAACTTCACATTTACAATACCAAGAGCATACAACATTCATTCAAAACTTTCATTCTCTCTTCTTTAAGCATTGACCCTTAACCCTTGTTCATTTTGAGAGATATAATTTGCGTTGTATTGTTCTTATTTCACTCATTGAGGAGTATTTTCTGATAACTTGCCCACTATCAATTCTTGTATCAGTAAAAGAGTGTGTATAACCTTTATGCGTGTAGAAAATATTCTACATAGAGAATAGTTGAATTACCACGTGTAAGGTGATTGCAAGTGTAGAAGGTGTTTTACACGGATCCTTTATAGCGGTGTTGTTCAAAGGAGTAATAGATTTTTATCTCCACCTGAAGGAGATTGAATAGTGAATTCGAGGATCCTTAAGGGGAAGCTTGAGGCGAGGACGTAGGCAGTGGGGCCGAACCTCGTTAACATACTGAGTTTGTTTCTCTCTTACTCTTACTCTTTATATTTATTGTTGTTTCATATTTTGTTTATATTTTATATTGTATATTTGATTTATAATTGTTATTTTTTTAAATACAACGCAATTCACCCCCCTCTTGTGTTAGTCATCTGAGCAACATATTTCATAAAGGAAATGTTGTGGTTAATTTCTTTGCCAAGTGTCGAGCCGAAGGCTTGAATTTGAATTGGTTTGGAGATCACGTGTTGCCTAGTCCTTTGAGAGTTCTTGGAACGGATAAAGGATAAAGCTGGTTTCCCTCTCTCGAGGCTCTCGTAATATCATGCCCGGTAAGTAGTTCATGCTTTTGATTTCATTAACTTGTTATCCTAGTGTGCGGGGTTTCTTTCTTGCAAGTCTTTTGTTTGTTTTGTTTTATCTTCCTTTGTTTAATGAAAAATGATTTGGATAAACCACACTCAGCACACTCTATCTCACATGTCACTGTTCACATGAACGGTAACATGTGAGATAGAGTGTGCTGAGTGTGGTTTATCCCTAGCATAACCCATGTTTAATAGCATGTAATTGATTGAACTTTGATTTATAGTTTAACAAATTTTTGATGCCTGGGTTTTGATTTTTTCAAGTCTATTTGTATCTCTCAAGTATCTAGTTGTAACCACAAATTTTGTCTGCCATAAGTAAGGGTATATTAATGAAGTTTCGGAAGTACCGCCCTCCTTTTAATTAAAAAAGAAAAAACACATTTTAATAGGACTCACAAAACATTACTATACAAATCAACTCAATCATTTGAGATCACCTTAGCAAACGCAGCCTAAATTGCTTTCCTTGGATTTACCACTTCTGCTTAATTGTTAGCATAGGTCGCACTTTTGTTTTGATTTCTAGTTGTCCTGGTCACTTTTAGTTTTGATTTTTACTCTCCCAAAATATCAAGGTGCTTTTATTTCTAACCATGTATTCATCATAAGCAAATATTTTTAATCAAATACCGAGGAACCACTTTCTAAAAGATATGCATCGATCCAATTATAAGTAAAAACTTTTAAATGACATTTATATGAGCTCCACAAACCAATCAACTACAAATTTAACAAAACAAGACTAAACCAAAAACTATAAAAAGAGATGGATAGGCCTTTACTATTAGAACATTGGGATTGCAAAACAAAAATAGTGAGAGAAAATTAATTTTAAGGCGTTTTACAATATCGCTTTCTTTAAGACAATATTCGCCCATATCAATAATAGTAATTGGTATGTATACGAGTTACAAGTAAATTTGCCTCTAAAATACAAAAAAGTCCGGAACAAGTCCCATTTGACTAATTGCATTATGAACCAACGAAATTAGATTCCGAATACCATTAGGTTTTACTATTCAACCAAAAAATTAGAAATCTATTTTTATACAATAAATAGATTCTAACTAGTTTTGAAGAAGTGAAAAAATTGGGAGAGAGTGAATTTCGAAATTCTGGAATATCTTAAATGGCAAATCAATAAGTCTATTTATAGATAACTAAAAGGTGTGAACGCTTTTTGTAATTTCAAAACCTGTTCGAAATAGGTTCTAATAATATATTACTTAGTCCAACGGTTACCACACTTCCCTCACTTGCGGCACACCCAAATTTGAGTCTCCGGACGCCCACTTTGGAAGTTTTAGATTCCAAATACCCTTAAGTTTTACTATTCAATCAAGAAATTAGAAATCTATTTTTCTAGAATAAACAGATTCTAACTAGTTTTGAAAAAATAAAAAAATTGGAAAAGAATAAATTTCAAAATTCTGAAATATCTTAAATGGCAAGCCAGTAGATCTATTTATAGATAATTAAAAGGTATGAATGTTTTTCGACCTATTCGAAATAGGTACTAATAATATATTACTCCGTCGAATGGTTACCACACTTCCCTCACTTGCAGCACGCCTAGGTTTGAGTCTCCAGCCGCCCACTTTGAAAGTTTTATTTTCCATTTTTCCAAAGCATTGCAACGCCTCATGCGAAGCTGCCTTGCGCGCGGTGCTTGCCGCATGCCCCTTTGGTGAGTAAGGCCATAAATCAACAAATATTCCCTGGTTTGGAGGGGTTTGAATCGAACACAGGATCATGGGCACCATGTAAAGCTTCAATACCACTAGGCCGCCTACGGGCTTGTAGTTAAGATATAAATTTCAAATTTAATAAACCTAAATTTCAAATATATATTATTTTGAAAATATTTCCAACATTTACTATATACATTTACCTGTTAGTCCTATTAACTTATTGCTTGTATAATCTAAGGCAAAACTTAAATTCTGATGCAGGCTGCAACATTTGATGGTGAGGATCGCTTCTAGTAAGCTACTAGTGAGAAAGTGATAGTTGGGGGTATATCTTGAAACCAACAATCATCAACCAGATAACAATCTTGCAACCTTGCCAAAATGATTTGCGATCCCTGTTGAGAAAGAACTATAACGTTAATATATGCATGAAACGGCAAGCTCATTAAATTCTTCAAAAGTATAACTGAGCAAGTAACTTGATCTCCAAACACCATTCAGGAGTATCTTGCAAAGAATCTATTTTAACAGTTGATAAATTTTAAAATGCCAAAAGAACATAATGAAAAAGATGAAGAACAACAATGGGACATGTAATGGTAGGTCACATACTATTTGGTATTGAACTTCATCTACTGTTAATAAATCTCATGTACTGCGGCACATCTAGGGGTACTTCACAGTTCTACAAATGCAAAAGGCTCAAACAATGACTTCAGAACGTGACCATTCTTGAGTGCCAAGACTAGGCATTTCAGAATTAGTGCCGGCGAGAATCTAAAATGTATGTGCTTCCTTTCCAATAAATGATGTAATTAGTCAAATATTGTCAATCGGTGAGCAATTGGAAATAAAATCCCACATTCAAAACTCAACTAACTTATGAAATGTAACAGAGGCTGAAAATCTAGAGATAGGAAACCAAGGTAGTTAATTCAAATTCCGTCTTCACATATATCTCGAGTAATCTTTTAAAGTAATCTACAAACAGAAACGAAGTATCAAGTCTATAGTTTGAGTTGCAAATCAAGGTAGTTAATTCAATTTCCATCTTCACATATATCTGGAGTAATCTTTTAAATTAATCTAAAAACAGTAACGAAGTATCAAGTCTATAGTTTGATTTGCACATATATGAGCAATTATTCCGAAACAAACTATGCTGGAGAATGGATATCATTGGCAACAGTGGAAGGAGGCACTAGGCAGGGTCAGCTATGGGAGCAATTAGCAGCCTTTTAAAATTGTTTTCCTCTTGCTTCCTAAATATATTCTATTCCTACTATTAGCGTGTAATTAGTGTTACTCTCTTTTACCTATCAAAAGATAAAAAATAAGTTTTAAGTCTGTTTTATCAGTCTCGTTACCAACTTACTAGTTTTAGATTTGTACATTAGTTTATTTCTCTTTTATTAGTTTAGCACTTCTTGTTATATGAATAGTCTGATTGTTCAGTGAAGGGTCTACATATTTTTTTCCTTAGCATGCAATGCATTGAAATAAATATAAAAGATACTAAAGGGGAGCCCAAGAATCACCTTACAACATCAGACAAGGTGTATATAAAGAAAATCCAAACAAAGAAAGGGGATATACGCTCATAAATTGGTCCTAAACCCATCCCCATATTCCCTAGTTGACCCAAGGGGAAACTGCCCTATGGACGCTTTTAACATAGTTCAGAAAACTGAAATGACATGCTTGCAGACCATTGCTGATTGGGATGCACTGCAGTTTACCATTTTCGAGTGAGCGAGGGAAAGACCCAATCTCTGTTCCTCCAGGTCCTTGACAAAGGACTATAGATAACTATTTCTCAAGGAAAAAAGAAAAAAATATATATTTTTCTCGATAGTTGGTACAGACAACAAATAAAAAAAACAAAAATATCCACAAAATGGGATTGCCCTTTGGTCTCTTAAGAGTTTACTCTACATGTGCTGCATTTATAGGCATTTCCCATTGATTTCCTCCTGGTGATTATAAAACCATAGAACACGGCTGGATGTGACTTTGATTATTTGAAACTTATAATGATCCTGGTTGTAAGGCTTTGCTAATGCGTGTCTTTCATCATTACTTATTTTCAATAATGAACTGAGCAGTTACCTGGTATCTGCTAAGATTTGTCATTCTAACTCTCCTCGTCAGCGAAAATTTCAGGATGTACAACTGCACTATTGTAATTGATAGCCCTTTGCAGCTTCCGATGGTTTAGGACTTCAACTTCAACCAAGAAATTTGAGCTAACTGGTCGATGATCTGAGAGCCTTATTTCAGCCCTTTTGTAGGACTCTTGTTTTATACCTTTTCCTAACCACAGCACACGATCGCACCTGTATAAAAGATCAAATTCCCAATTAGCAAGTAGTCTATCTTTCGTTTACCATCCAAAAATTTGCATTCTGCCTGTCTAAAAAAAGGCTACACTGTTGAGGTCAGTATTCATTGAACTTGAATATTCTCAAACTGACTAATAAAGCCTCAAGGTTTGAGGGATCAAGCTCTATCAAATATATATGAAAAAACAGCCAATCTCATGTTAACCACTGAAGTGTTGAGTCAACTTGGTGAGAGTAACAGTGCAAGGGTGTGCAAAGAACTGTTAATACGGCCAACCAACCATACCAATGAGTTCTAATTGGTTCTTTATAGGTTGGTTAGTTTCAGAATCAGAAAACTCAACAGGAAAGGTTTTGTGTCAGGTTCAATGTCCTGACAAACTAACGAATCCGAACAAACATAACAATCACGTAACATATTTCTGGATGTAATATTTTATATCGAATGCATTTGTTCATTTTTTAGGCCCAACTGGGCATGGCTTCCAAAATCTCTTCTTAACGAAACTTTTAACAAAAAGTTTGATATAGGAGTCTTTGGGGCTTTGGCCAAAAAGAGAAACAGTGGAAATTAATGGATTAATTAGTTGAAATTAATATGGTTAAATGGAGTATTGGGATGCTTAAAGAACCAAATAATTTAACATTATGGCAGAAGTGATTCAAGCTATCGTTGAACTTAAAGGGCTGAATGGACATGATAGATTTAGCCTAAAGAAATGACCTAAACCAATCCAAACTGATCACTTGCACACCAAAACCAAACAAACCAGCACATGCACACCCATAGGCAGCATGAAAATTAGAAACTTCAAAATAAATATATAGAAAAACTAAAACAAATAAATGCAAAATTATGAATGTATGAATTAAATTATATACCGTTGCAGTGAAATAAAAAGAAACTTGTTACGAAAGGACAATCTGACCAGTCCCTTCTCATCAACACAGCTTTGTACTCTCGCTAGTCCCAAGAAAGTAGTACTTACCAGGCCGGAGATCTTTTCTCCCCTTCTTTTGGGTCCTCACCAACATATCTATCAGAGTTGGTTTCATACTTGTAAGTAGGTGGAAAGTCTATCACACCCTCGTTCCATCCATCAAATACATGTCCACTCCGGAGTTCTTTGCTTAGCTGCAGCATCAATTATGTGATTAAAATCATTTGAAAGGGATTGGGGGTGGGGAGGGGAAGGCAGCAACATTCCTGAGAAAATTGATAGAAAAAATGACTAATTGGTGTCTTGAAATGAGAATCATATTTAAGATTTTCAGCAAAACTATTTCCATTAATCTGTCTACATTGTCTTCTTGAGATGAAAGAAAAGAAAATTACATTCTTAGAAAGCAATTTTGCTTTTGGTTCAGAATAAGCTGCATGCTACAACATTGCATTATATGGTAACAAAAGAAAATGTACATGATCCAAAAGTTCTGAAAGTAAGTAGTTTCTGTTGAGGTCTAAAGATCAAATCTATATCACACTTTTAAATCTTTTGTAGATTCACATTTGGGTTTGTGTAGGAGACAGATATTTGCCACTTTAGTTAGCCTGGCAAGCTGAAGTATACGGGCAGAAATGGTCTCAATAATAAGAGCAAGGCTAACCATATCACAGTCATGCAAAATTAGAGTATTATGAGTCTCACCTGATCCTTTTTGAGAAGTTCGTCCCACCTTCTAAGAGCAACCAGTTTCCTAACTTCTGTATCCAACATATTGATACGATAGTTCAAATCCCCAAACCAGAATATCTGACTGTTTTCAATGGGATCCAATCACAAATTAACATTCAAGGTAAAAATGATAAAAGACAAAATTACCGGAGATTCTAAATGACCATACAAAACAGTTGGGCAACTACATGTTAATAAAGTCAAAATCTTTTTTACACAAACTCTACTCGAAATTTGACCATAAATGTAAAAGAATCTCTTTATCTTCAATTCATAAAAAGTCTTGGAAATAATATCATCTGGACCAGTCTGTCTTTGTAATTTTTGTAACTAAACTCTACACAAATCGAACAAGAGCACTATTTTCGCTTATACTCAAAACTGTTTGGTTGTTCAAAGTTTCTAGACATCCACTTTCTGGGGTTTGAAGTTTATATACACCTAAAACCTGTTTTTGGAAACTTGTGACAGTCTCAAACAAATGTCCTCAAATGTTCAAAGTTGTGCAGCATCCTACCTTCTTTCAATTGTTCATCTTGTAGTAAGAAGTATGTATGGTATTTCAAAAGGTAGCAATCAGTGTAAAAGATACATATATGAGAACACGTGTGCTTGAAGATAAAATTGAAAATTTGAAGCTGCAGCACCACTGTGACAGGTTTTCCAGGTTTCTGCTATTTGGCCTTAAGCACAAAAAATACATCCAGCCTATGAATTGTGGTTCCTTTTGTTTTGTCATGCCTTGGCTAGGGGTGCTCAACAGGCCAGGTAAAACCTGCCCGTTCACCATGCTACGCCCAGTCGCAAGGGTAATAGGTAACCTTTTTGCACATTACCTAGCCATGCGTAGGCAACTTTTAAAAGTCGGTACTTCGCAGGCAGATAGCAGTTTTAGGGTCGCAAGTGCAGAACCTGCCCACTCTATTTTGTAAGTTATGAGGGAAGCACATGTATTTCCACTCGAAGTCATGAACTTGTATTAATGCTTTCTGTTTCTCAAAATCAGCAAAATCAAGTCTCAGTATGAGGAAGGTTTTGAATAATGCAGAAACATAGGCATAGTACCAAATCTGAATTCTATGCTCCAACAAATTTCAGTACAAAATAAAACTCATGCGAACATATTCTTCAATGCATGAATATGGAATTTCAAATGCCAAATAATGCTTACTCATGAGAAGGAATAGTCTGTGGTTGATTTGTTTCAAAGAAAGATGAGAATCGGGTACGTCGTATTATTTCATAGACATCAGAATTACGCCGCTGCTCATCCCCATCCTTCTGACCAGATGTCAGATGAGAACAAACAAAGCACATTCTTGATTGAAACAGGGACATGCTAACAGAAACAGAGCCCTGCATCAGCAACCACTTGTTGGTTATGACATCAAGAAAAATATAAAACTAGGTTTTATTATCATCATATACAGTGATATGTCTTCTCCCCTAAAATTACTTGAATCACGAGCCTGGTACCAATCACATTGCAGCAGATCACAATATGGAGGGCACTGTTTCCGTGACATAGAAGTAAATAAATCAGGAGGATTAACCAAATAGTACTTCACATTTAGTGGTAAGGAGTCAGCAACTCTCCATAGCTTGATGCAGTTTGACGTAATTCTGTACTGACTGTTACAATGATGTAAGTCAAATAATTGTAGAGGCTATGACTCCCATTATGAACCTTCAATATTTATTCCTTTTTTTTGGGTCACCATATGTATCGGTATATTTAGATGATAAAACAATGTCAGCACAACCACAATGTGTGTGTTTTGCATATACACACTTATGTACAGGAAGAGGAACTCAAAGTTTTCAAGTTCTAGCATGAAAGTACAAGAAGTACCTTGTTTCCCATGTAGCCCATTAGACCGACTCCAACAAGAGAAACTTCCAAATTGTTGATATGCCTTCTCAACCTCTTCCGAACCCAAACTGATACATATATCCCTACCATCTGCTTGCTAACAACTCGCACATAGCTAGGACATGACTTCACACCATTTTCAGTTACTTCAAAATTATGTTGCTCCTCTGGTAATTCGAAAAAACTATCTTCCTCATCAGAATCGAGAACTTCAGGCTTCTCTTGCTGCTCCATCCACATCAAGCCTAGATCACCAGAGCTATTATGCATTCGTTTCAATCTACTACGATCTAATGCAAAAGTTTGTGGACTCCCTAGTAGAGAATTCTCTAACAAGTTATATCCAGTTCTTCCCGAACTGCTAAATACTCTCCGCAACTTCGAATTGGAGGAGATTACCTGAGGGGTTGCATCTAATGAATGCTCAGGCCAGTCTAATCTACTGGTGAAATCAATGTCATATATTCTCCTCAATTGAGAATGCATTCCAATATCAATTCCTTTATCCAGTGTCTCTTGTTCCATGTCATAACATTTTTTCTTCCTGTTGTATTCCTCGCCCATCATCACTAATGGATAAACATCAATCTCAGATGCAAGAAGATCAGCAACAGAAGAAGTCAGCACTGGGGAGGGTGGGGCACTATAACTCTTGTGTTTGTCTTTAGGTTCCAAAGATTTGTTGAGAGTTTTTCGAATTATCGCCTCCCATTTTCGAATAGGCCGGCTGTCCTCTGCTCCCAGCACATTCCCGGCATTCAAAGGGACTACCTCTTGAAAACTGGAACAGGCACAAAAATCGATATTAAATAGACTACTAAACCATCTCAGCAGCGAGAAGCTTCATCATAACTAACTAACTCAACCTTGTAGAGCGAGGTAGAGAGGCAGAGAGAGACAGACAGACAGATTTTAGCAGTGTGTTTGCAAATAAGGCAGCAAAGAATCATGAAGGACAACACAAGCTCTATTAGCTTTTCAGTTTAGATATAAATAATAAATAAGTAAATGGAAAAAATCGCAGCTTTAAGAAAACAGTAATATATGATAAGCAAACAGGAATATATGAATATGCAAGACGCTGCTTATTGAAAAGTGGGTATTTGACACCATCATTTAATCATTAGAAATCTGTTTGTTTCCAAAGTGCTCGAAGAATCTGTGACAAAATCCAATATGAACATGATTACTCTGGTTCAAATATCTTTCAAGTATTTTGGGCCAGAATTTGGAGGAATTGTCAGGGAAGTGGGTTACTATGCCGATAGAGCAGATGCATAGAGATTATTTGTTTTTATTCATATCCATGGTCGATTTTTAAGTGTAATCCATCAAGGTTTGAAACATTCCAGAACAAGCTCTCAGACCCCAGGTAAATACTTATGAGTGAACTGCCGAAATCATGGAAAGCTAGCTGGTAGCAGAACCTTCACCGGGAACAATTGAGCAAGGAAATTTAGCATGTCTATGGTTCAAACTCCAGTAACTAACAAGAAAAAGTCGACAATCTCCCTAGAATAGCATGCGTATAGGATAATCATGTAGAGAAACAATGAAGGATAATCATGAAGAGAAACAATGAAGGATAATCATGAAGAGCAACCACGAACTCCAATGGTAAAAGATTCATACAATTGTGTTCTGCATAGCCGTTCAGAGACGAAATTCTTGTTTAATGTAGAAAGAAGTCCTTAACTAGAAATTAAGCATGCATGTATTATGAGGGCTTCAGATTCTGGAACAAAATAAGCCAAGAATACAGATGATGTACAAGTGAAACGAGAAAATGTTGATTCATACTTTAAATGCAATTGGCATGTATTTGGCTTATCTGTTATCCAGTCAGGAAAAGTTTATTAAAACCTCACTAAGTATCAGGTCAAGTATCATATGGCTATGATACAACATGCAAATAGGTTCCTAGCCCAATTTCAGAGGTTTGGAAAATACATTTCTATTTAGTTTACATGTATACTTTTCTCTAATATCATATCATAGAATTTCTTTTCTCCATGTGCAGTCTTGGAAAATTAAAAATGTAAATACCCGAAATGATATGAAACAACCCAATGTAAACAATATATTATCCATTCAATCAATGTTTATGTAACATCGAAGCTGCTCATTACAGTATTGTCATTTTTATTAAGTCCATTATTCAACCGTTCTTCACATTATTCTGTGAGGTGGCCTACAATATAAACTTTTTTTATAAGCGAAGTTTATATTGAAGACCATCTCATGGAATATGGCCTTTCAATATAAACTATTCTTCGACAATAATTTCTTCAAAACACATTGTGAATGGCACTAATAGCCTTTGTAATCTAATGTATCTTAACCAACTTCTTTTAATAAACCACCAATCAAGGGGTGAGTAATCACTCACCCAATAACGTAAATATCTGCTGGATCTTCCGTACAAAGCCAGTCATCAATCTCAAGATCTTCATTTGGAAGTTTTCCAGCAACATTCCAAGTACCAATTGTCACCCTACAGTAAATTAGCTTTCATTACAAAATTGCAAGAAGAACTAAAATATTAATAGCTTTAGATGGCATACGCAGGTTAACCACAAACCTCACATCCTTTGTATTAATGTACTGCACACGCAAAGTTTCAGATTTTCTTCTCCTGTGCCTTAACCGATAATCCATGGAAGATGTACCTAAATGAGTGGAAAGCAAAACCACAGGAAATTTATCAGATGACAAGCTTAAAAAAAAAAAAAAAAAGGAAATCACGATAAATTTACTGAGCTAATTGAGTAAAAAGTTATTTTGCCTCTACTCGGATCTCAGAAAATATGAAGGAATTAGAAACAATTGCTTTAAATGCTTTAAATATAGTTTCGTTTCTGTTTTGAGCAAAGTTGATTTTTCTCCTACCTTTTTCTCGCATATTTTCCACAAACCACAAAAATGTTTTGGATCCAAGGTCACATCAATAATATAGAAAAGCAAAACAGATTTTGACCATAATTGCTTCCAAATTAGAACGAACAATTTCCATGTTCGTCTAAGAAACAAAACCAGGAACACTAAACAGATAAGAGATCCACAAGATAATATAATCAAAATCCCAAGGGTTCACTACAAATGTTCTTAGAAGAAATAAGCACACATAAATGGCAAGAAGTTCCAGTAATACTAAGTATGACAACAAGTATCCACAAGTGTAAGCAGTAAATAGAACTTAAGAAGCACTCTCATCCTAATAGGATCAATCACCCATAGAAATCAAAGTACTGCCTGAAGTTTGACTGGGCCGAGTGAAGAGTTTCCCCTGTGACCTCTGGGCATGGTCCTCAGGAACGTGCATTCCTTCAGCTTTAAGAGAGAAAGCTGTACAAAATTTGAAGAGACAATAATCAAGCAAAGAAACAAATGGATTAACATGTCATGATAAACATACTAAAACATACCATCATCTTCACTTTCAGTTTCAGTGTCAACCTCATCTTCACTAAACTCATACACCTTCGGCTTGATATTTAGCCACTTCTTCATCACAATAGAAGGCCAAAAGGCCTGCAATCAAATGTAATTGGCAAAACACATCTTCAAGAATCATATTTTGATAGATAAAATTGGGTTAAAGAAAGACTCGTTGACAGAAACATACCTCAGAGCCTTTCCCTCGCTTGGTTCTCATAGTCTCAAGATAAAAAATTTCCACCAGAGGCCAGAATCACCAATATTTTCAAATTCCAACGGACAGTTCCTTGAATATAGAAACAGTAGCAAGCTTGTAATCGCCAGTTAACTAAATAAGAGGTATTTCAGGCATAACCTGATGAGGGAGTCTAAGGATAGGCTTATTTTGACGCCCAAAAAGGAAGATTCATATCACAACCAAATAGAAAGGACAGAAAAGGTATGGACATATCAAACAGACATCTTCAACCTCAACTTGCGGAAAAAAAGAATGCATAATGGTCCTTCCTCCAAGTTGCAATTTTCTAATACATAAACATAGATGTGTGATATTGTTGAAAATTCAATAACGACCCAGATTTGCTGGAAAGCTAAAACTTCATTTTCATGACAACAAATCTATAGTCCTGAAACTATTGGCACTGCGGCTATTTCTTTCAGCAAGGCGGTGGGCATTATAGCCATTGACAGAAGAGTGAAAGGCAAAACATAATCTAATAAAACCTATTATAAAAAATTAGGGACCCCAAATGTCAAAACACAAACTTGCAGAATAACTCCAAAAATTTTGATTAGAAAAAAATAATAACTCCAAAATTTAACGAACCCAAAAGCTAATTGCATCTAAGCATTGACTCACGGTGATCAAACCCCTGGTCCACTACAGCTATCACCCACCACAAATCACCCACTTCAAAGCTAATTGCATCTAAGCATTGACTCACGGTGATCACCCACCATTATATACCTCCGGAACAGAAACACTGACTAACTAGCAACTAAAAAACAAAGCAACAGTTCATATATTAAATTATAATAACAAAAAGTTCATACCATTCCATCGCAGCCAAGAACTGCAGTGACCC
Organism: Platycarya strobilacea; assembly: GCA_036898215.1. Lineage (NCBI taxonomy): Eukaryota > Viridiplantae > Streptophyta > Magnoliopsida > Fagales > Juglandaceae > Platycarya > Platycarya strobilacea. The sequence continues at coordinate 28,882,300 of CM072549.1, read as the reverse complement.
CACCGGATAGTGTTGACACTAAAAAAATAAGAGATTAAGTCAAATGGGATAATCAAGAAGTATAAATTTAAGAAGAACATGAACGTCAAGGACAGCTGTAGAACCATTGGTAGGGCGGTCCGCCGTCCGCCTCAGTTTGTTTTTGTGTAAAAATGATGATTATATACAAATCTAACCGCATAATCTATTCAACCATTTATGTAATAACATATAGCGAGGTTGATCAGAAAATGACCCACGACCAGAAATATATTTTGGAAGTGACGCAAGGAGTGGACCCCGTGTCCCACTATATGTGAATGTGATAAACCAATGTGGTTTTTCCATTGTAAAAACCTACCCACCTTTTCGCTGGAGACCGAAGTAGGGCCAGGCAGCAGTGGCAGTGCACGCACACAACCAATGGTGAACAGAAAAAGAAAGAAAAGACCAACAACAACGTTGAAGACTTTCGACGACAGCCATGCAATTGGTCATGGAACAGCAAATCTTGCCAAACGTTTGATAGGAAGGTTGGGAATTTCGGCATAACGTGTCTACATATATAAAAGAAAATTTCAAAAGGGAAGCCACATGCATGACACTTTTAATTAATCCAAACACAACAAAAATTTTATTAAGGTTCATCGTGATTATTTGCATTACTAAATTATATATATAGGAGGTGGATTTTAATTAATTAGTTTCCTAAGTAGTTAAATAATGTCATAGGGAAAGTTATGTGCATATAAATATATAATATCTTACAACCGAAAAACATCACACACCTATATAATATAATAAAGTCATTGGACTGCATGCATATATATATATATATATTCCCTCTTTTCCGCGTAATTCATGTCGTGCGTACATGCCAAGAGCCTAATGGCCTGATGGCATATAATCCACTTCTCCCAACGAAGAATCTGAATTCGAAAATTCCCACCCGCTATATCAAAAAAGAAAAAAAAAAGTGTTGTGCGTACGTATATGGAACCAACCCAACGTGGTGTGTATATATATATATATATATGCGCCATTCATGCATGATATCATATATATATATATATAATATTTGTCGGCATGCAAATGTACCTTTTACGTCAATTGATCAAGTACCATAAATTATAATAAGTAGTACAACAAAACTACAGTAACATATAATTAGATATAAAAAAATTCTACTTGTCACACTAAATGAGATTTGTAATTTTTATTTATAATATATTTAAATAAAATAATAAAAATAAAAATTATATATTAATACATTATATGAGTATGATATATAATAGCTGCATGCATGGCAGCTAGCTAGCTTTGTTTGCAGTCACAGAAAACAAAAAGCTGGAAGATCTAGTTCTAATTAGTTCTTTGAAGAGAAATGCTAAATCATCTTCAATTATAAAAATCTTTGATTAAATTTTTTTCTATTAAAAAAATTAGTTTTTTTACTTTATGATTAAAAAAATATTTTTTAAAAATATTGTGGATTTTTTCTTTTTCAGAAAATATGTAAGGATATAAAAAAAAATAACGAAAAGAAATTGCCTTCTGGAGATCACAAACTCGTGCTACACTACTCTTCTGAGAATTACGTGCACAGTATACCAACATGCAGAGGACCGTTTACTAATCCGCTAGCTCCTTCTAAATGGCCGGCGCCGAATTAATTAACGAGTTTTGCTACAGACAAACGGGGTAGACAAGCGGGAGACAGTCGGTGGATTAAAAAAACAGATAAATGATCAAATAAATCTCTCGCTATCTCTTTCTTCTGCCGTTTCTTCTTTTCTTGGCTTTCACTTCTTTTTTAATACTTCATATTTTTATAATTCAGACAACTTGCAATATGCAGGCCGTCCTGACACTTTCTCTTTCTCACCTCCATCCATTTTTCACGTTGGATATTTTTATGTTGATATTTATCCAGTGTGACTTCTCATTTTCTGGTAGTTATCCTTTCCTGAAAGTTTTTGACTCCCACTATATTGCAGAAAAGTTTAGACAACTTCCACTATATTGCAGAAAAGTTTAGACAGACAGCAAAACATTCGACCCCTTAAATCAGAAATAAATCAAACAATGCTGATTAACACATTTTTTTTAGCAGAGATTATTGTTTTTTTTTGTTTTTTTTGGCTTTTTTTGCCTGAGAAAATGAAATAAAAAAGCAGGAAAAATGAAAGTTAAAGATCAATGACTGCATTTACAGTTTCTAAAAATCAAAGAAATCCACTCCATGGAAACAAAATCCGCATAAAATATTTTGAGAGAACTCAGTAAAATGAAAAAAAAAAAAATTACCTCTTCCATCTAACGAAGAAACTCATTTCTTTCTTAAAAAATAGATCTAGAACTTCTACAAAAATCTTCTATGTTTGTGAGGAAGTTTGGGAGATAATGCTCTGGGTGAAGGCTTTGAACATTGAATAAAAAAATAGTACGAAGATGAGAAGAAGAAGTGAAAAAGAAGAAGTGGCAAACCCTTTCTTGCGAAGATGAATGATTGGGAAGCGAAGATGAAACGATGAAGGCAGGGAGAACGAAGACACTGTTTTGACACATTATTAAATACATCATTTTTTGATTAAGAGGGTGAATGAAATAGTAGGATTTTTTGTATTTTGCCACGTCAGTCGCATTTGTCCCGCTTGCACCAGCTAGCGTTTGTCTGTATCATTTTACTTAGTTAACCGGCAAGTGATGTTAATTTGAAACTGTACGTACGTGTGTTAAGGAAGTGAGAACATTTTCTAAGGGAAAGATTTTTTTTTTTTTTTTTTTTTTGAAAAATTGGTCAAGTTTCATTCAACCTAAAAATATGTTCTACAACATGGCCTATTACAAGTCAACTAAAGACATAGAAATGTATTGAATTTTTAATTCTCTCAAATAAGGCTGAGAGATCAAATAATACTTCCAATGAAAATATTTACTAAAACTTTCCTTTAAAAGAGAAGAAAATTACAATTCTACGAGTTTAAAATTTGAGAGATTATTTCCTAAATATAAAGTTTCCTTTATACAAATAATATTCATAAAATCGAAACTAACCAAAATAAAACACACAAAATAAAAATCAAAAACTACACAAGGCTGTCTGTGGTGACTCATGAACATCACGCGCCACTCTAAGAGTGAGCCACCGTAGGATTGGGACACTCCGAAACTCTAGATCCACTCCAAACCACTATTAGCTGGAAGGAACCATCTTAAGCGAGACTTTATGAAAGTTTGCTCTCATTCGAGTCTCACATGTGAGGAGTACGCGCCTTGCCATTTATAAAAAATTCCAGTCGGCGACACGATCAGCAAAATGGGAGAACGGTAATACCGCGTGTGGTGGCCTTTAGACAACCAAATCCCACGTACCTACAAATACCACCTATAAAATCCCTAAATGCCGAAAATCACCATCATCAACAAATAAAAAATAGTGGCAGAAAAAATAAAAAATAAATAAAAGAAAGGAGGAGGAGGAGGAGGAAACAGAGCCGAAGCTCCGCTCCCCCTCATGCTAGTGAGGATTTGGAGAATCCTCGCAGACAAGATGAATATCGCGAGAGCTGAGAAGAAAGATCGCTATACGGAAAAGAAAATTATCAAACAACACACCTCATGATCCTAATGATCCTAATAATGGAATACGTAGAAATTAACGTCTTAAAAACCTACAATGTTGTCCAAAATCCGCCCTTTAACGTCTTATTCAAAATTGTTGCAGAATCTTCAAATCTTGTGTCCAAAGTAGAGAAAAACGAGACATGATGGTGAGACTCCAGTATTAGAAAGAATTAATATTTCTTTGAGTCCTCAGGAAATCATAAAAAGTATTTCTTTTAATATAATGTTTTTAATTTTCTACTACTTTTTGTTTTATAAAAAAAATATATTTCATGAGATTTTTAAAAATCTTACCTTAATTATAAGAGTAACTATTATATTCCAAGAATGTATTTCACAAATGATCCCATGCCTCTTTGGTCTATCTTTTCTTCTATTTAAGGTCTCGTCTGGTTCCGTAAATGAAATGAAAATAAAAAATCTAGAAATAATAATGAGCTAATTTGTAAATAGTGAAACAAGTTGAATTGAGATATTTCATAAAACTTTGGAAAAGGAGAAAGAAAAAATTATTAAAAAAAGATATAAAGTTAAAAAGAAGATTATAATATTATTTTTATTTTGAAATTTGAAAAAAAATATAATATTATTTTTATTTTGAAATCCGAAAAAAATTAAATTATTATTTCTATTTTCTTAAATCTAAAAAATTTGTAATATATCATATGAAAATTAAAAAATTGAAATTGAAAAACATTTATATTTTTAATGTTTGAATATTCAGATGAAATAAAATGAAATAAAATAACATCAGATGATTTAAAAATTTTGTAAAACCAAACCAGTCCTAAGCCCCCAACGGGCCCCATAAAGCCCAACACAGCACCGCATGATAAAACCTTCAAAATGTGCGGGATCCAAATTGAATCAACACAAATGCTGTTAGAAAAAAATCGTAAATTGAAGAAGCTGGAGGCTTCTAGAAGGTGAAGGTAGGCACCGTCAGTAGCAGTTGCAAGGTAGGCGCCGCCTAGAAATTCAATAATGGAGGCCGCCAGAATCTTCACCGTCATTTACACGTTCACACTATTTCTTTCTCCTATAAATACATGTAAGATTGTAATGAGGAAGAAGAGTCGGAGGTGAGGTCCGTTAGAGAGATTAGAAGCTGTGAGAGTTGAGAAAAACCATTGTAAATAATTAGTTTGTTGTTTAATACAAATTCTCCTTTTTGTATGTGTAGACGTAGGCTAAATTGGCCGAACCACGTTAAATTCTGGTCTCCATATTATTTGTGACCTTCCGCCGATCCCAACAATTGGTTTCAAAGCCGGTAGGAGGCCGGATTTGTGACTTTTCGTAAAAGACCCATTTTGAAACTTGATCGAAATCAAGTTTGGAGGATACCATCAGATTCCTCAGGTCAAGATGAAAATTCTGGTGAAAATTTCGTCTCAAACGGACACCGGACGAAGCTACACGCACCACACGCGCAGACTCGGCGCCGACCACGCGCTGGCCATGGGCCCCACGTGCCACACGCGCGCGCTAGGGAAGAATACAAACTCCGACCCGGACCCATCACCGACCCGATCCAGTAACCCATCAGGGAATGAATATTCCGTCAGCATATTCCGTCGCCAGCGGGAATATTCTGTCACCGGCGAGAATATTCCGTCACCGACAAGAATATTCTGGTGAAGAAATATTCCGGTGAATGAGAGAATATTTCGGTAACTGGAACGAATATTTCGGTAACTGGAGGGAATATTCCGGCGACGTCAGAAGAATATTTCGGTGACATCAGAAAATATTCCGTTTCAAAAAGAATATTCCGTTTGTCTTATTTTTCAGATTTTCGGCACAATTTTGATCGGTTTGGAACGAGACAAGAGTCGTTTCCAAGGTTTTCCACCATTCCGGATGCAACGGTGAGCTCCGTTTGTTGAGATTCAACTCCGAACATTGAGAAAAGGTCACTCAAATCAGAGATTAAAGCCGAACTGATGGAGAACTCAGGAGCAGGTGCAATGATCAAACTAACATCTACAAATTACACAATATGGAGACCTCGAATGGAAGATCTCCTGAATTTTAAAGATCTCTTCGATCCAATTGAAGAGAAAAGCGTAAAGCCAGCTAATGTAGCGGAAAAAGACTGGTATAAGTTGAATAAGAAAACTATTGGTCAGATCCGGCAGTGAATTGACCATAGTGTTTTTCATCATGTTACACAAGGAACGGATGCCTATCAGCTATGAAAAAAGCTGGAAAACATGTACCAGGCAAAAACTGCTCGGAACAAGGCATTACTAATGAGACGCCTTGTCAACTTGAAACTCAAAAGCGGCATCTCAGTGGCTATGGCTGTGCTCCGACTCCGAACTTGTCGGAGTTCGGAGTTTCCGACTCCGACTCCGACGATCATCGGAGTCAAAAACGTACTCCGATCGGAAGTTCGGAACTCCGAACCCCGATTGGAGTTCCGATCGGAACTCCGAATTTAGTTTCCTTCGGCGAGTTCGATATGGGCCAAATTACACTCATTCCGAAACTAAATTCTTCCAATTGGGCCATACATATTCCATATGAACTCATTTGTTCAATTGAGATGTAAAGTTTGTGAAGAAATAAGTTAACCGTGCTTAGTAGCTTACTTAACAATTAACATGTATGCTATTGCTAATGCCTATACAGCTGTACTTTTTCACATCTATTAAAATAATATTATTTTATTTTTTATTTATTATTTTTTGTCTTATTATTTGTTAAAAATTAAAATAATATACTTTCCTCACCTCTATTTTGATTCTTAACCACTTAGACTTGTCACTTGGCAACTGGCAAGTAATTAATCTATCAGTCATACAGCTTCTGACGTGCACAATCTTTGATAATGGAGCCAAATATTTTAGTTTCCCGCATAATCTCTTTGGGTTTACGGCGCGGCGCGCATGAATACTGGATAGGATATTAGGAAGTAACTTTTTTTATTTTAACTTGCATAACTGCATTTAATGGTTGAAGCTGATTTGAGATAGAATAAATTTTTTTTAATGATGAAAAAATAAATTAAGATAATAAAATAAGTTTTATGAGATTTATCTCAAATCACAAATGAATTTTAATATATTTTAATATTATAATAAATTTAGATATAGTTATAAAATTTTAAAAATTTATGAATTTCGTATATAAAGAAATATTTAATTAAAATCTCATAGTCATATAAATTTACTGATATGCGAATTGAGTATTTACTATTTAGATACTAGATTCAATTGAGTTGCCACAAAGCCCACAACTATTGATCTATTCAAGTTTCAGTTTTCACTACTAAGTACTAATTAGTCTTAAACAATTAAACAAAAAATACAAAGTACTAAGTAGTAATTACAATGCTAATGCCAGCCAATAGCGTTATAGCATAATACAAAAAATAGTAATACAAAAAAAAAGTCCAGGACTCTAGACTATGTCACTATTAATACAAAAAATAATACAAAATATAAATTAAATTTTCAGTGATAGTCTGATGACTCTGGTTCAACGGGACGGTTGAGACCCGTATCGATGTTACAAAATAATAATAATAATAATTGCTGCAGCCTTGAACTTTGTTGTTGGAACTTATACAGAATCGTACCTGAGATTAAGATAAAAATAAAATGTATTATTATATATGAAAAAAATTAAAATTAACCAAACATGAAACAAGGGTGATGGAAAATTAGAGAAAAAATATACGTAATCGATAGTTGCTCCATCAGTCATCGGCAAGTATGGTAGGGTTGATAACTAAATCTGTAAAATCATAAACAGTATAAATTTAAATTTAAATAGATTTATTAAAATGAAATTATATAAAAGAATTAATAATTATATAAAATTTTTACTTTAATCATTTAAAAAGAATTATATAAATTAATTTAAGTTTACCTGACTCAAGTCTGTAGCTCACGGCATCGATGCCAATACTCTCTAGTCCAGTAGGTACATCTCTGAGCCAGTTTTGTGTGCAAACGAGGGCCTCCACGGTTGACGGTGACAATGAACTTCGGTAGGCATCCAACACCCGACCTCCAGTGCTAAATGCCGATTCAGATGCAACCGTAGTGATAGGAACGGCTAGTACATCTCGAGCAATGCGAGAGAGAATCGGGTACTTGGGTGAATTAGCTCTCCACCAAATCAAGATCTGAAACTCCTCACTAGGCTCCTCAACCTCTGCCAGTAAATATCGTTCAACCTCATTTGTACACTGCAATGGATTTCTCGATGACCGTGCATGAAACGACGTCATGACGTTGAAGCCTCGGGATCGACTGACTACACTGGCCTGACTCGAATGAGCATCTGTGGCTGGTCCTGAGCTCGAACTCGAACGTGAGGTACCCATGGCTCGTGAGGATGAAGCAGGACTACTGGCACTGTAATGGGTGTACAACTCGTTCAAATCATCTTTGAGTGCTGTGATAAACGACTTAGCCTTCACTGCCCCGAGAACCTCTGTTGCCCACCATTCTACCACTGCCAACTTCAATCGAGGGTCGAGGATCGACGCTATGAACAATAATCTATTTATCTTCTCAACTTGCCCCCAATATTTATCATATTTGGATTGCATCTGTGATGCCATACCAGATAACAATCCACTCGGGTCAGCACAACCTTCTTTCAAGTGGTGGTGTAGCATGGAGATCTCGCTAAACCACATGTTTGCCGTCGCATATGCAGATCCAGAAACCCGCATCGTGATGTCATAAAAGATTTGTAAAAATGTGACAAACTCGGATACATGTTGCCAATCAATGTTGTCTGGCGGACCGAGCCCCCTTCCATCAGGCTCCAGTAAGGCATACCTCAAACCTCCATCCTCAATCTCTAGCCGCTCAAATGCCTTCTGGTACTTTAGTGCCACATCCAACATCAGATATGTGGAGTTCCATCGAGTGGGAACATCCAGGCACAACATCTTTGAAGACTCAATCCCAACCTGTTCTGCTATAGCCTTGAACTTTTGTAGCCTTTGGGGAGAAGCCCTCGCGTACCGCACAATGTTGCGGACTCTCTTGATAGAGTCGTCTATATTTTCCAACCCCTTAACTGTTTCATCATTGAAAAATATCTAATTATCATAATAATAAAAAATGGTACTATTTTCAAAGACTTTAATCATAAAAATATTAAAATACAAAATACAAAATTAAAACCAGAAAGACTCACCAACAATAAGGTTGATTATATGAGCAGTGCATCGAATGTGGATATACTGGTGATTTTTAATCACATCTTCTCTCGCCCTCGTATTTCGGATAAACCATTCGATTGCGGTCTCATTTGCACCGGCATTGTCAACTGTAATGCACAATATTTTTTGGATGCCCCAATCAACCAAACAATCATCCATCTCCACTCCTATCGATGCACCCTTATGGTCAACTATTTCTTTAAATCCAATAATCCTTTTTTTAAGATTCCACTCACTATCAATGTAATGTGCTGTGATACACATGTACGAGGTATTCTGTACCGACGTCCATGTGTCGGTCGTAAATGACACTCTCTGGCCAGTGGTGGAGAACATCTTCTTCATTTCTGCCTTGTCCCTCAGATGCATCTTCATACAATCTCGCATCACTGTATAACGGGATGGGATTGGAAATCTTGGTTCAAGAAGCTTCACAAAATACCGGAACCCATCCTTATCAACCGTGGTAAAGGGCATCTCATCTTTTATAATCATCATCGCAAGCGCCTCACGAAACATCTTCTCACTGTATTGAGGGACAACTAGATTCCTTGTCTGTGTCCCTGTCCCATCAGTGGCTATAGAAGTCTCGTAGCTAAGATTAGTCTGAGACCCACCTGCGTCTGTATTTGATAATTTATTACCAATATTAGTCTTAAATGAAAATTAAATGGGATTATAATCACAAAACTAATTAGCATATAAAGCAACTAGCAAGACACTAACCTCTTGATGCCATTCCCTTCGCTATTTGGTAGCGCTTGCAACCGTTCAGATGTGCTGAAAGGCAAGAAGTGCCTTGCCTTTTTGAATGACACCCAACTCGAGCGCCACAATGATTGCACTCAGCCCGTGGGTTCTGGGGATCCCCACCCTCAACCTTCTCAAAATGTTCCCATGTCCACGATCTTTTTTTATTTGACCGTGGACGGGGTGGCCTCGCAGCTGTAGGGTGTACTGGTACATCCGGATCCTGAATCGGATCGTCTCCAAGGCCCATCTCCTCCTCCTCCATAAACTGGTCGGGATCTTCCACTTCCAATTCTATGTCGATTGGAAGTGGAAATCCACTGCTAGCACACGAGGTTTGTGCTCGAGTAGAGGGTAGCCGACTACGGCTCGAAGCTGCAGCGTGGAGCGTCGAAGGAGTCCCACCATCCGGATTCGGAGCCTCATGTGGAGTCGGAGTCCCACTAGCACTACGTGAGGGATCCATCTGTTTGTAATTGTAGACCTAGAATTCAAGTATAATAATATAAAAAATATTAGTAAATTCCTAACAATTATAAATTTATAATGTTATTAGTGTAGCAAAATACAATATTAGGAAGAGGCAAGAGCCATGAAGTGCATCTATATATATATATATATGCAATAAAATTACAACACCCTATGACTATCCAAACAACAACACTCTACTCTTAATGAAATGATAAAAATCCCTACAAGGTGAAAGACAAAATCGAGTAAATGAAAGACTCTAACAACATGAAGTGCAGACTCTCCTCTAAGAAATTAAAATGAACAAACTGTCAAGCAGAGTTTATCTTACAACATTTTAGACATTTAAACAAGTTGTCAAGAATAGTTGTAAATATAACAATACAAGGTATATTACAATTTGTAAATACAAGAATCATTGTAATTTGTCCAGCGTAAACACAAAATCTCAAGTGTCAAGTCTCAGACTCTCAACATCAGCGATCAGCGACACAGTGTTGTACAATAAGTTAGTAATAGTATAATATCGATGTGGCTGTAGAGGTATAATCATTTATTAAGGTTTTGAAGTTGAGAGATAAGTAAAATCGTTAGGTATAAAAGAAGAGTTTTTATGTTTTGATTATTTTTATAGATGAATTGTAACGTTATTTTTTGGTTGTAGAGGTATAATCATTTATTAAGGTTTTGATTTTTCCAAGTTTATTGTGACTTTTGATTTTTCTAAGTGAAATCGAATCTGCAGAGTATTTAATTAGGATCCATTGTTAACGTTATTTTTTTAACAAAATGCATAATTGATTTTTTCTTTAACTTTAAGATTAATTTATTTAGTTCAGATAATTTTTTTATTTTAAATAATGAAATTTTTAATATTTGTTTAAAATTTTTCATTAAGAGGCCTTAGGCAACCATCTTAGCCGACCGCCTAATTCGCCTAATGAATGAGCCGCCCTGGGCCACCCCATTGTCAATACATGCACATATACACCACATTACCAATATTGGTCTAGACAAATATGATTGCATTTGGTTAGCATATAGTCGAGAGAGAGGGTTGCTATATAAACAGGGAGGACCTCCGTTGCTGCTTTCTATCTACGAACGACATGGCCAAGCAAATGTATATTTGAATCTCTAATGAACTTTTCATCTTCCTCTGGAGACCAAAGTCCGAGAAAAAGTTAACTTTGAAGAGAAGAGAGAAAATTAAGATATAGAGAAATACGGATGGTACTAACGCCGCTGTAACAAATTGAATACATGGATTGGGAAAACATTTATTGGAATGATATTGTGATCAGGGTTCTAGAAACTGGCAAAAAGTGTTAGTTTAATTTATAGCTCATGAGATGGATCGATGGAGCAATAAAAGAGTTTTTAGATAAAAGATGAAATATGATCAATTAATCTTATAACTTCGACAATTAATAATATTGCGGCGATTCTGTTGACTCTATTTAAATTCATTCCTTGGAAGAATTAAACAAAGCTAAGAACGTACGCATCCATATTATAAATGCATCAAACCAATAACTGAATCTTATCAGTGACTCTCATCATGACTAATTTTGGACGCTTAACGTACGGTTGCAATATTAATTTCTTCTTACATAAATGCATGCAGAATATATAGGGAATATTATTCTATAATATATCTCTTTATTCATCATTGTGTTCTCTCGGAAAAGCATTGTTGTGGGGCAGTATTCATGCATATATAACACAATTATGATTCTTTTTATTTTTATTTTTCCATCGCTTTAGTTTATCTTATTTTTTTCTCTAACAAAAGACGTTGGGGCCGGTGACTAAAATTTTAAACGTCGCACACTGCACCTAAGATTACTTTCAAAGCCACGCTGCACCTCAACTCGTGATCTCTCCTAAAATTTCAAACCCAAGATCTAGCTACCACCGTCTACAGATCGACCTTTTACGAGGATCAAAATTGCTACATGCAAAAAGTACAAGTTGTCTTCAAAAATAAATAATAATTCTTCAAATTTAAAGAATTTTAAAGTTTTACTATTCATTTTTAAAGACAACTTGTATTTTTATTTCCTTCTCCTATTTTTATTTTCTCGTATTTGATTAAATATGACAAAAAAAATTTGATATGTATGCAAACTTATATTTTTAAAAAATATATATATATTGACTAATCTAATGCTAGTATTCTTAGTTAAATAAAGATCAGCTATATTAGTATTTGACTAATTCAATGCCAATGTTTTTATCATTTGAAAACTTAGTCTTGCGGCCAACACCTTGTGCTAGAAAAAGAACTAAATCAGAAAACTAAAGTCTAATACCATATTCAGTGATTCACAAATACAACAAATTTACAACAACAAAAATTAAAATGAACAAAAATTAATGAGTAATGAGTATGTAAATACCAAATAGTAAATTGCAACAACAACAACAAGTCAACAACAACAACAAATATAGGGTTTACCGGTTTACTGAGAAATTGCAAATCATAAATAAATTTACAAATCGTGGCTACTGGCTCTGAGGCTCATGTGAATCCGATGAGGTAAATAAATGCGATGGAGAGAGAGGAAAAGAAAATACCTTGGGCAGCCGGCAGTGGGTCCGTGAGAAATGCGTGAAGGGGCGACGGTGAGAGGGTGTGGACTCAGGCTGAGGGGGGACGGCTAGATGTGAGGGTCTGTTTGTGTGCAACGGCGTGAGACAGTGATCAGGGCTGAGGGCTGAGGGCTGAGAGCTGAGGGGCCGAGGGCTGAGGGCTGAGAGCTGAGGGCTGAGGGTGACTCGAGACCGAAGGGCGAAGAAGAACTGAAGAACAGAAGAAGAAAGAAAGAAGAAGAAGGAAGAAGAAATAGCTGGGGGCCCCAGGCGTTGCCATTTACATACCCTAGCCTAAACGACGCCGTTTCCATATAAATGGAACGGCGTAGTTTAGCTAAGTTTTAAAAAAAAATTAAGATACAAAACGACGTCGTTTTGCATCTTAATTTTTTTTTTTAAAAACTTCGGAGTTTCGGAGTCGGAGTTCGGTATAAACCCTGACTCCGACTCCGAAATCTGACTCCGAATCTGGAGTCGAAAATTTTCGACTCCGAATTCCGAACTCCGATTTCCGACACCGATCGGAGTCGGAATCGGAGCGGAGTTCGGACGGAATTCGGAATTCGAAAATTTTGCCCACCCCTATCAGTGGCCGCACATACCAACCAGTTTCAGAATCTTGTAAATTAACTTGCATCCGTAGATTTTAAGCTCGGAGATGAAGAGCAGTCTCTACAACTTCTCAGTTCCCTACCAGATAGCTGGGTGTTAAACTCAAGGTTTCAAGTTTCATATAAATCTACACATGGATTTTGATGATAACAAATGAATTCAAAGAATAAAGGAGTTTCAAGCTCAAGTTGTCCACACAATAGAATCAAGCACATCAAGGAAGCAAGCATGAGCAAGAAGGGAATAAGTTCACATTAAAATCATAGAGTAATTTTGTAAATCTCTTAAAAATTCAAAATTAGGATTAAGGCTCAAAATTAATATTTTATCATAAAGCATTAAAATATATTTTCCACATGTGCATGAATATTTTGAAAATTAAATTTGAAAATTTTGAAAGATGATTGATTGTCATCTTTCACATGTGCATGACATGATTAAATGTTTGAATTTTGAAAATATTGAAAGATGATTGATTGTCATCTTTCACATGTGCATGACATGATTAAAGGTTTGAACTTTGAAAATATTAAGATGATTGATTGTCATCTTTCACATGTGCATGTTTTATTTGAATATTTTTAAAAGTAGTGGATGCTTTTCTTGACTTATGCAAAAGGTAGATGTCTTTATTTGAAAATTTTGAAAAGTAAAGTATGCTCCTTTTGTCACATGCAAAAAGTAAAAAGATTAGTTTTGAAATTTTTGAAAAGTGAATGATGATGTTTTTGACATGAGAATCTTTTCAAATTTGAAATTGAAAACTCATTTGCCTATAAATAGCTCACTTGAGTTTTGTAAAAAACACAATAAGAGCTTACACATCTATTGCTAAGTTTTGCATCATTTCTTCAAAGCTCTCATTCTCTCTTTTCTAAAGTTTTGAGCCTTAATTCTTATTCTTGTTGAGAGAGATATATGTTGCGCTGTATTGTTTCTATCTCACTCATTGATGAGTGTATTTTGATAGTCTACCTACTATCAACTCTTGTATTTGTAAAAGGGTGTGTATAACCCTTGTGTGTGTAGAAAGTGTTCTACACGGGAAATAGTTAAATCACCAAGTGTGAGGTGATTGGAAGTGTAGAAGGTGTTCTACACGGGGAATAGTTAAATCACCAAGTGTAAGGTGATTGGAAGTGTAGAGGGTGTTCTACACGGATTCTTTGGAGCGGTGCTGCTCAAAGGTGTAATAGGTTTCTATCTCCACCTAAAGGAGATTGAATAGTGGATTTGGGGATCCTCAAGAGGTAGCTTGAGGCGAGGACGTAGGCAGTGGGACCGAACCTCGTTAACATACTGAGTTTGCTTCTCTCTTACCCTTACTCTTTATATTTATTGTTGTTTCATATTTTATTTATATTTTATATTATATATTTGATTTATAATTGTTATTTTTTTTAAATACAATTCAATTCACCCCCCCTCTTGTGTTAGTCATCTGGGCAACAATTGGTATGAGAGCTAGAACTCTATTATAAGATTAACTATCTTTTGAGTTAAGATCTTATGGCTAACATTGCAGCTTCATTTGGTGAAGGTCAATCTAGCAGTCGGCCTCCACTCTTTTTCAGAGACAATTACTCATTCTGGAAAGTTAGAATGAGAATATTCCTTCACGCTCAAGGTCGAGAAATCTGGAAATGCATTGTAAATGGACCTTATATTCCAACAAAAGTAGTTGATGGAGTAAAGGTCAAAAAGGAAGAAGAAGAGTTTAATCGTGAAGACGATAGACTTTATACTTTGAATTTAACTGCTATGAATTTATTATATAATGCTCTCAATGGTAATGAATTTAATAGAGTAATGACTTGTGCTACGGCAAAGGAAATTTGGGATAACTTGGAAATTACTTATGAAGGAACTTCTTAAGTCAAGGAATCAAAAATTTATATTCTTACTCATGAATATGAAATGTTTAAGATGAATGATGATGAATCTATTTCTAGTATGCACACTCGTTTTACTAACATCATAAACAGCTTGGCAGCTCTTGGCAAAGTTTATTCTAAAGTGGAAATAGTAAGAAAAATTCTCAACTCTCTACCAAAACGTTGGGAGTCAAAAGTGACAGCGATTCTTGAAACTAAAGACCTCAAGAAGCTCGAAGTGAATGAACTCATCGGGTCACTTATCACCCATGAGTACACATTGAAAAGAGGAGAAGAAGAAGGAAATTCAAAGAAGAGTTTGGCACTTAAAGCTATTCCACATGAAAGTGAAAGTGATGAAGATGAGGAAAATGAGGACAAAGATGAAGAAGTTGCGATGATAATAAGAAGAATTCAGAGGTTCTTAAAGAAAAATAAAACTCCTCCAAGGAAATCTTTTAATAAGTTTTCCAAGAAAGATTCAGGTAAAAATTTCACTTTAATTTGTTATAAATGCAATAAACCTGGTCATATCAAGCTAGATTGTCCTCTGCTAAAGAAAGATCGAAACAAAGGCAAAAAAGTAATGAAAACTACGTGGAATGATGATTCAAATAGCTCAGATAGTGAAGCAAGCAATGGAGAATCGGCAAATCTTTGTCTTATGGCTAAAGATGACATTGAGGTAACAAATTTTGATAATATTGAAGATCCTTCATATGAAGAATTGCAAAATGTTTTATAAGAAGTATATGAGGAATTTGAAAAATTGAGTATCAAGTATACTGTTTTGAAAAAGAAAAATTCTTCTTTAACAAACGAAATTGATATTTTAAGAAAAGAAAGTATTGTTTTGAAAGATGAAAATCTTCAGTTGAAGAAAAAGAAAACTGATTTAGAAAATATTATTGAAAACTTTACGAATGGAAAAAGAAATTTTGAAAAACTTCTTGGTAGTCAAAGATGTGTTTTTGATAAGGTAGGCTTGGGATATAAGCCAAAACAAAAATACAAATCTTATAAAAACTTCTTTGATAATCCTTCTACATCAAAATCCAATATTCAAAATTCTTTTCATAAAAATAATTTTGTTAAAAAAAGATACTATTATAATCACTCAAGTTCTTCATATATGTCACATGCTATTTGCAATTTTTGTAATAGAAATGGTCATAATTATTTTGCTTGTCCTATTAGAAGAAAATATACAATGATTATTAGGGCCATATGGGTACTTAAAAATCTTATTTCTTCTAATACTAATAAATAAAGGACCCAAAGAACTTGGGTACCAGGAATTGTTTTTAATTGCTTTTGTAGGTATGCATGAAGTATTGTACAGGTAAAAATAAATGATTTTTAGATAACGGATGCTCAAAATATGTGATAGAAGAGAAAACTAAATTCATTGACTTCACTTCTAAAGAAAAAGGATGTGTGATATTTGGAGACAATTCAAAATGAAAGATCATGGAAATAGAAGGAAAGATCATCAAGACTTAGTACAAGATGCAACCAAATAGTGGAAACATGTGAAAGATCATCCAGCGGAATAAATTCTAGGAGAACCTTCACGAGGTGTAAGTACTCGATCATCTTTTAGAAATATTTGCAATCATACTGCTTTTCTATCTCAGATTGAACCTAAAAATATTGATGAAGCACTTCTTGATGAATCTTAGATTCTAGCTATGCAAGAAGAGCTTAATCAATTTGAAAAAAAAAATGATGTTTGAACACTTGCTCCTAAACCCAAAAATCATACTATTATTGGAACAAAATGGGTTTTTAGAAACAAGAAAGATGAGTCCGGAGTCATTACTAGAAATAAGGCTCGACTAGTGGTCCAAGGTTTCAATCAAGAAGAATGAATCAATTATGATGAGACATATGCACCAGTCGCAAGATTAGAAGCTATTCGAATGCTACTTACATATGCTTGTTATAAAGATTTCAAACTTTTTTAAATGGATGTTAAAAGTGTTTTCTTAAACGGTTTTATAAATGAAGAAGTATATGCTGAGCAACCTCCAGGTTTTGAAAATCATATTTCTCTAAATCATGTTTTCAAACTCACAAAAGTACTATTTGGACTCAAACAAGCTCCTAAAGCGCGGTACGAGAGATTCAGTAGTTTCTTGATTGAAAAAGGCTTTTTAGAGGAAAAATTGATACAACTCTTTTCATTATATACGAAAATGATGATATTCTTTTGATTCAAATTTATGTTGATGATATAATATTCGGTGCTACTAATGAAAATATGTGCCAAGTTTTTGCCAAGACTATGCATGAAGAATTTGAAATGAGCATGATGGGAGAGCTTATATTCTTTCTCGGATTGCAAATTAAGCAAGCAAAAAGTGGGATATTCATCAATCAATAAAAATATATTAAAAAATTGCTGAAGAAATTTGGGATGGAAGGTGCTAAGGAATCTGGAACACCAATGAGCCCATCCACTAAACTTGATAAAGATGAATCCGGTAAACTAGTTGATTCGAAGGTATATCGAGGTATGATTGGTAGCTTATTATATTTGACAGCCGGTAGACCAGATATTATGTTTAGTGTATGTTTATGTGCACGTTTTCAATCATTTCCAAAATAATCTCATTTGATTGCAGTCAAGCAGATTTTTAGATATTTTGCCAATACCATTGACTTAGAGTTATGGTATCCTAAACACACTTCTTTCGATCTTATTAGTTATTCAGGTACCGATTATACTGGTTGCAAAGATGATCGAAAAAGTTTTAGTAGAACATGTCATTTCTTAGGTCGTGCACTAGTTCCCTGGTTTAGTAAAAAAAAAACAAAATTATGTTGCACTATCTACTGCTGAGGCAGAATATGTTGCTGCGGGTAATTGTTGTGCTCAAGTTCTTTACATGAAGCAACAACTTGAGGATTTTAAACTTATGTATAATCACATTCCAATCAAATGTGATAATACAAGTGCTATAAATCTTAAAAAAAAAAACCCAATACAACATTCTAGAATTAAGCATATTGAAATAAGATATCATTTTTTTTAGATCATGTGCAGAAAAGGCGATATAATACTGGAGTTCACAAACACACACGATCAGTTAGCAAATATATTCACAAAACCCTTACCAGAAGATAGATGATTTATGATTAGAAGAGAAATAGGTATGATGCATGTTATGAATATCTCTTGAAAGATAGATCAGAGTTCATAAAAATAGAGAGATATTTTTTTAAATACTTTTACATAAACTTGAGGTTCTTAGCCTCATGTTTGAGACGCTCATTCTCTTCATATAATATCATGTCATCCCTATCCATGGGAACTGGCAAGCGGAATGAAGAATCCAATAGAGATTTCAACTTTTTATTCTTCTGCCGAAGGATTCCTTCCCTTGTGTGAGACTCTTGAACAATTCGTTGAAGTACAACAATTTGTTCTTTAAGCTTTTCAACCTCATAATTTTTGACTTGTAGCCGCTGGGAAAAAGCGACAATAGAGGATGAGTAGCGAGTCCCGAGACTCACCAAGTCGTAGATAGCATTGGAGTCTGGCTTATTAGCCAAACTGTTGTTCTCTTGCTGCAACATGGCGCCAATGGTAGCTGCAGAAAGGACATGAGATCGAGATGTAGAATACCTCATGGATGCATCTAGAGGAATGTTAGAAGAATGAGCCATTGAGAAAAGAATTGAAAACTTAAAGCGAGAATATTGAAGGAATGCAGATGAGTTATAGAGATGAGAATAAGATTTGATGCAAATCGGATGAACTTTAAAACTGATTTTATAGAGATAGCATAAAGAACAAGACAAACTATTGTCTCTTCAAATCTTATTAGTCAAAAGAAATATAAGATATGCTGAACACACATTGTCAAAAGTTTTCTTACTAGAAAAACGGTTCTCTGCTCCTATCATGGCATTGACGGCCTTAGGAGAGAAGATTGATGGTTGATGCGTCAAGGGTTCCTGATTCAAATCTGGAACATTAGTGGAAGAGAATTTTTCGGCCATTCTATCGTTATGGAGAAATAGAACTTAGGTCAAGAAGCAATATTTTTTTTTTTGGTATCCGATTGGTGAAAATGATTTTTTTTTTTTTTTTAGAAACTCAGAGCCTTCAAACCCGTTTGTCAACAACATCAGGCGATTGATTTGCTTTCGCACCGACTGCTAGAGCTAGGCCTCCAACCTTTACAGGTTTTGTCAGATACGCGTGGCTCCGCACCGAATTGCCAGAGTTAGACTTCCAACATTTGCAGGTTTTGTCGGACATGCATGGCTCCGCACTGCATTGCCAGAGCTAGGCCTGCAGCTTTTGCTGTCTCTGTCAAACACGAATAATTTTAATTATTCAACTTCAAATCTCTGGAACATCTAATTCGTCAATAACATCAGGCGGATTTAAATCTTCTTCCGCACCGAGATGATAAAATTCGGCTTCAACCTTTGCAGGTTTTGTCGGACACGGGTGGTTCTAACTTCTACAGTCTCTACTAACGCAGCGTTTTATTTGTCTGTTAGTAATTGTAGGAATATATCTTATTGAGATAATTATGATTCCTTTTCAATGATGCCAAAAGGGGGAGAAGTTTTAGACTAGAACATTAACATTGTTTAAATTGCAACTTGTTGTATATGCTTGGAATTATATTTAAATTTTTGCTTGAAAAACTAACGCACATTCTCAGGGGGAGCTTAAGTATTTATACAGGTTTCAAGTTCTATCAAGCATTTGTCATCATCAAAAAGGGGGAGATTGTTAAACTCAAGGTTTCAAGTTTCATATCAATCTACACATGGATTTTGATGATAACAAATGAATTCAAAGAATAAAGGAGTTTCAAACTCAAGTTGTCCATACAATAAAATCAAGCACATCAAGGAAGCAAGCATGAGCAAGAAGGGAATAAGTTCACATTAAAATCATAGAGTAATTTTGTAAATCTCTTAAAAATTCAAAATTAGGATTAAGGCTCAAAATTAATATTTTATCATAAAGCATTAAAATATATTTTCCACATGTGCATGAATATTTTGAAAATTAAATTTGAAAATTTTGAAAGATGATTGATTGTTATCTTTCACATGTGCATGACATGATTAAATGTTTGAACTTTGAAAATTTTGAAAGATGATTGATTGTCATTTTTCACATGTGCATGACATGATTAAAGGTTTGAATTTTGAAAATATTAAGATGCTTGATTGTCATCTTTCACATGTGCATGACATGATTAAAGGTTTGAACTTTGAAAATATTAAGATGATTGATTGTCATCTTTCACATGTGCATGTTTTATTTGAATATTTTTAAAAGTAGTGGATGCTTTTCTTGACTTATGCAAAAGGTAGATGTCTTTATTTGAAAATTTTGAAAAGTAAAGTGTGCTCCTTTTGTCACATGCAAAAAGTAAAAAGATTAGTTTTGAAATTTTTGAAAAGTGAATGATGATGTTTTTGACATGAGAATCTTTTCAAATTTGAAATTGAAAACCCATTTGCCTATAAATAGCTCACTTGAGTTTTGCAAAAAACACAACAAGAGCTTACACATCTATTGCTAAGTTTTGCATCATTTCTTCAAAGCTCTCATTCTCTCTTTTCTAAAGTTTTGAGCCTTAATTCTTGTTCTTGTTGAGAGAGATATAGGTTGCGCTGTATTGTTTCTATCTCACTCATTGAGGAGTGTATTTTGATAGTCTACCTACTATCAACTCTTGTATTTGTAAAAGGGTGTGTATGACCCTTGTGTGTGTAGAAAGTGTTTTACATGGGGAATAGTTAAATCACCAAGTGTGGGGTGATTGGAAGTGTAGAAGGTGTTCTATACGGGGAATAGTTAAATCACCAAGTGTAAGGTGATTGGAAGTGTAGAGGGTGTTCTACACGGATTCTTTGGAGCGGTGCTGCTCAAAGGTGTAATAGGTTTCTATCTCCACCTAAAGGAGATTGAATAGTAGATTTGGGGATCCTCAAGAGGTAGCTTGAGGCGAGGACGTAGGCAGTGGGACCGAACCTCGTTAACATACTGAGTTTGCTTCTCTCTTACCCTTACTCTTTATATTTATTGTTGTTTCATATTTTATTTATATTTTATATTATATATTTGATTTATAATTGTTATTTTTTTTAAATACAACTCAATTCACCCCCCCTCTTGTGTTAGTCATCTGGGCAACACTGGGAAACGCTAGTGGTCTCACTTAGTAATTCAGCTCCAGATGGAAAGCTCGCCATGTCAATGGTGTTAGACGCCTTGTTTAATGAAGAGGCTAGACGAAAGGAGATTGGAGGAGACGAGACAGATGTCTTTGTAACAGAAGGAAGGCATCAGAGAAATAGTAGAGGTAGAAGTCGAGAAAGGAACAGAAGTCAAAACAAAGGGAGATCCCAAAGTCGCGGTAAACAGCGAAAGAAGGGAAAATGCTTTTATTGTGGTATTGAAGGCCACTATTAAAGAGAATGCTGAAAGCTGCAGAAGGAGCAAAATCAGCCAAGCAATTAGTCAAAGCACGAAGAAGGCGAAACTGCAGTGACGCTTTCTGGAGATTGTGTAATCCTTTTCGCTGGTGAAGAATCTTGCTTGCACGTTTCAAGCGAGGAAGCCGAGTGGGTAATAGATACAGCATCATCCTATCATGCCACTCCTTGTAAGGATTTCTTCAGTACTTACAAGGCAGGAGACTTCGGTACAGTCAAGATGGGAAATTCGAGTTTCTCAAAGATCGTGGGCATTGGAGATGTCAGAATAAAAACCAATGTTGGCTATACTATAGTGCTAAATGACGTTCGACACGTACCCGATCTTCGACTCAACCTAATTTCTATAAGAACCCTTGATCAACAGGGTTACGAGAGCATCTTCAGCAACAATGCTTGGAAATTGAAGAAAGGAGCAATGGTCGTTGCACGGGGACATGTCTGTGGCACTTTGTACAAATCAAGTGCTAAGATATGTGCAAACAGTCTCAATGTAGCTGAAGATGATACATCACCAAACTTGTGGCATCGGAGACTTGGCCACATGGGAGAAAAATGGGTGTTTATGCTTGCAAAGAAAGCATTGATTACAGTAAACAAAGGTATTGCTCTCAATCCTTGTGAATACTGTTTATTTGGTAAACAGCATAGAGTTTCATTCCAGACATCTGCTGGAAAAAGATCAGAGTTATTGAGCTTGGTATACTCTGATATTTGCGGTCCTTTTGAAGTTGAATCACTTAGAGGTAACAAATATTTTGTTACTTTTATTGATGATGCTTCACGAAAAGTGTGGGTGTATTTCCTAAAAATGAAAGATCAAGTTTTTGAGCAATTCAAAAACTTCCATGCCATGGTAGAAAGAGAAACAGGCAAGAAGCTGAAATGCCTTCGGATAGACAATGGAGGTGAATACACTTCTCGAGAGTTCAGAGAATACTACTCCAGACATGGCATCAGACATGAGAAGACTGTCCCCTACACCCCACAACACAATGGTGTAGCAGAATGGATGAACCGGACCATTGTGGAACGAACCAGATGCATGCTGAGTATGGCAAAGTTGCCTAAGCCATTCTGCGGTGAAGCAGTAAAAGCAGCCTGTTACCTGATCAACAGAACACCGTCAGTTCCACTGCAGTTTGAAGTCCCAGAGATGGTGTGGTCAGGCCACAAGATTTCATACTCTCATCTAAGAGTATTTGGGTGCAAAGCATTTGCACATGTATTAAAGGAGAAAAGACAGAAACTTGATGAAAAGTCCACTCCATGTTTTTTCATCGGCTATGGAGATGAAGAGTTTGGATACAGATTATAGGATCCAAAAGCGAAGAAAGTCATCAAAAGCAGGGACGTAGTGTTCCATGAAGACCAGATGTTTGGATCAGAACAAATAACTCCAAGTGCTTCAGAACCAGCTCCGAGTTCACTACCACTTCAGTCTGTTTCAAACACTAAAGATAGACAAGAAGTTTCCCCAGAAGAAGAAGAGGATACTGACAACGGAGAAACCAATACTGAGCAAGGGGAGCAGTTGCCTTCTCCATCAGAAACTGCAGAGTTTCCACAGTTGTCAGGTGATCAACCTCAGCAGGACAGATCCTCTAGAGGGCGATTGTTGATTCCGTCATGAAGATATCCGGAATCAGATTATATTCTTCTTACAGATGAGGGAGAGCCAGAAAACTTCCAGGAGGCAATATCTCATCCAGATAGCAACAAATGGATGCAGGCTATGCAGGATGAGATGAACTCATTACAGAAGAATCAGACTTATGAGCTGATAGAACTTCCAAACGATAAGAGAGCACTGAGAAACAAATGGATGTTCAAGCTGAAAAATGATGGCAAGCAGGTGAAGCACAAAGCTCGCTTGGTCGTCAAAGGATTCCAGCAGAAGAAAGGAATCGACTTTGATGAGGTATTTTCACCTGTTGTGAATATGACTTCAATTCGAGTGGTACTCGGATTGGTGGCAAGTCTTGACTTGGAGCTTGAACAGATGGATGTGAAGACAGCATTTCTTCACGGCAACCTTGATGAGGAAATTTACATGGAGCAGCCAGAAGGTTTCCAAGTTCCTGGAAAGGAACATTTGGTCTACAAGTTGGAAAAGAGCCTTTACGGTTTGAAGCAGGCTCCCAGATAGTGGTATAAGAAATTTGACTCATTCATGATGAGTCATGACTACAAGAAAACTGCTGCAGATTAGTGCGTTTACATCCGGAGATTTTCAGAAGGTGACTTCGTGATATTACTGATTTATGTTGACGACATGCTGATTATTGGAAAAGATCCATCCATTATCAGGAAGCTAAAGAAGGATCTCTCCAAAGTCTTTGAGATGAAAGACTTAGGGCCTGCCCAACAGATTTTGGGTATGAGGATCACTCGTGACAGGAAGAAAAATAAGCTATGGCTGTCACAGGAAAAGTATGTTGAACAAATACTTAGAAGGTTCAATATGGAGAAAGCAAAGCCAGTCAGTACTCCACTGGCTAATCACTTCAAATTGAGCAAAAGCTCATGTCCCTCATCACCAGAAAATGTTCAAGAAGTGGCTACAGTACCGTACTCCTCAGCAGTAGGAAGTTTAATGTACGCTATGGTTTGTACCAGACCTGACATCGCTCACGCTGTTGGAGTTATGAGCCGTTTTCTTTCAAATCTAGGGAAAGAATACTGGAAAGCAGTACAGTGGATTCTCAGGTACCTTAAGGGTACATCAAAATTGTGCTTATGCTACGGGGGAGCTAACCCAGTCTTGGATGGCTATACAGATGCTGATATGGCAGGTAATCTTGATGGGAGAAAATCTACATCAGGATATGTTTACACATTTGCAGGTGGAGCTGTATCATGGCAGTCCATATTGCAGAAATGTATGGATTTATCTACAACCGAAGTAGAGTATATTGCTATAGCAGAAGCGGTTCCTCCAAGAAATGGGAGTCAGTAAAAAAGAATACAGAATCTATTGTGATAGTCAAAGTGCTCTTGATCTGAGTAAAAACTAGATGTACCACTCCCGAACAAAGCACATCGATATTCGGTATCACTGAATACGTGAAGTAATGGAGCAACAACTGTTGAAGCTTGTAAAGATTCATACAAAGGAGAATCCAGCGGACATGTAACGAAGGTAGTCACATACGAAAAACTTGAGCTATGTAGAAACATAGCCAGGTTAAGTACCTTGAACTAAAATATGTCAGGATATCTTCCATTTGGTGTTGAGGAGAAGATTGTTAGAAATCAACACACGCAAATTGAAGAAGTTAGAGGCTTCTGGAAGGTGAAGGTAGGCACCGTCAGTAGCAGCTGGAAGGTAAGTACCGCCTGGAAATTTAAGAATGGAGGCCGCCGGAATCTTCACCGTCATTTACACGTTCACACTATTTCTTTCTCCTATAAATACATGTAAGATTGTAATGAGGAAAAAGAGTCGGAGGTGAGGTCCGTTGGAGAGATTAGAAGCTGTGAGAGTTGAGAGAAACCATTGTAAATAATTAGTTTATTGTTTAAAACAAATTCTCCTCTTTGTGTGTGTGGACGTAGGCTAAATTGGCCGAACCACGTTAAATTCTGATCTCCATATTATTTGTGAGCTTCCGCCGATCCCAACAAATGCATGCTGCCGATCATACAATTTGTTGAACAATGCATAACGACCTGCAGATTCAGATTAATGAACTTGGTAGAAACTATTCAATATTCCATTAATGAGATTTTGTTCATCAACAACTCAATAAGAAAAACTTACTATGGCAGCACAAGTTTTAGACACCAGACGGTAATGCATCTGACAAGAAGAAAAAAAATATCATAACAGCAGATCTAAAAGGTTGGAACTTGGGAAAGAAGAAAGATACTGAAAAATGTTTATTATGCCCAAGCTCAACAGAAAGAAAAGTTCAGCTCTGGAGAGAGTGAAATTACAACACAATTGTCCAGGACAGATCTCTTCAGAAACCAACATAACAAAATTTATTAACTCATTACATGTTGCTGCAGAGGCCCCTTTCCTCCGCTGGCTGGGTGGCAGCTTTGCTGGAATCCGCATGACTCGAATGGGTTGTAGGTGAACTCTGAAGTATCGAGCCCATACTGGTTTATATAGAGTTAAACGGTAAAGCGGTGGCATTAGCTATGCAACAGGTAGTCATTACGAGAAAGAATCAACGACAACGAATAAAATCGTGCATAGAACCTGTAACGCCCCAGTCTCGTGGGGAGTCGGAGAGTTACTTCTTATTACAAAACTCACATTTCAACAGAATAATTAAACACTTAAAATTCCTTAATATTATATAAAACTTTATTCCAAAATCACTTTCCTCAATATCATCAATTCTATAAATACTATGTCACAAAAATACAATAATACTTCCTTACTAAATCTTGTCAATACTCATTTAAACTCTTTATGATTCATCTATCATTCCTAAAATCATCTCACCCAATACTTCATAATCTAATCCTTCACTAAAATATCTAAATTCATCTGAAAAATATTCAGAGATAAGTGGTGAGTTTAACCACAACTCAATAAGCGAAAGACATATACAAGAGTGCAAACATGAGCATTTTCAAAAAAAACTTCATATACATAAACCAGAAATATTTTATTTTCATACACAGATTTTTTTAAAAATATATTATCAATAAAATAGAGTGACTTTTCAATCATTTTACATTTAGAAAATCACTATTTATTATCAAAAACGTTTTGGCACAAGTAACTGTACAATCTCATCTGCTCATCATATCAGAACATGTACCATGTTTAACCCTCGTGGTAGGATTGTGCTATTCCCGGTGGCCAAACCAGGCGATATCATATTGTGATACTTTCTCTTATTCGTTCTCGAAATCCGGAGTGTGCACATAGGAAAGAAACACATATAAGACCATTTTGTTTCCAAAGTGGTTGCACTCCTATCATATCATATCATGGTGGTACCAATCATATCACGTGAATCCATATCATCATATCAGAACTATATTCCAAAGCAGAATAAACAGATAAGAATGCCAAAAGTTTTTATATCCATATCATATTATGTCATGTCATATCAAATCATGTACCAAACTTGTTCATATCATTTTTCGATAACCAACAACAACTCTAAATTCTTTCTCATCACATAAATAAAATAACAATTTTCATACTCGCTCTTTTATGTATTTTCGAAACATGTCAACATTGATCATATCTACACTATGCATGACAGAAACATTTTTCTCTTTATCACATAAATTTCATGAGTAATGCAAATAATTCTCTGAGATTGGTTTTTCTTAAGTTTTCATTTCATAACAAAATATGCATAATTTTTTAGAAAATCAACCTCAGACTATATTTGGTATAAAATTAAGCATATGAACTCCGCTTACCTAGACTTCTTAGCTTTTCAGAAATATCTTCAATAAAGCTGAACACAGATCAATTGTCACCTATAAAAATAATCATGTAACCTGTGTAAATTTCTGAATGATCACGAACCTCGAAAATAGAACCTGCTATATAAAATCCAATATCTTTCCTTAAAATCGAAACAACCTCGAAACCATATATATCCACTCTCCCCCAAAATGCTTGAAACTAAATTCTTCTAAAATTCTAAAATATTATAAATCCTCCAAATCCTTGCTTAGTGATTACTTAATCCAAATTTTCTAATCCAAACCAAATCTCCTTCAGAAAATCACAAATTCTACCTATTGAGGTTTTGCAACACCCAAGATCCGAACCAAAAGGATTTTTAATTCAAACCTAAATTAATTTAGAAAGCAACCCAAAAGATTTAAAACCCAAGCCTATAATAAATCCCAACCCAAAACATTTTAACAGAACTAAAAGAAAAGCAAGCAGGTTATCGGTTAAAAAAAAAAACACACCATAAACACTAGCCCAAAACAACATGCATACCTCAAACCCAACACCTAAACCTTTAACTATTATAAAATATCATAACAACACACTCAAAATAACAAAACCTAGGAGAAATAAAAACTTTAAAACTCACTGTTTGCTTCTAGGCCAAGGGGACCAAATTATAAAATCCAATACACCCATACGAAGCTTACGGAAGAAACAAGAGAATGTTTTCTATCTTTCAAAACAAGGCAAGACCAGAGGGGGAATTCGCGCGGTTGAAACTTACCAAGAGGAGATCGAGAAGCAACGGGGTGAACCGCTGGCATTTCTGGGTGGTTCGTTCGTCTAGCAACGCCTTTAGAGAGGCAAAAACAAAGGCCACAGTGTGAGCAGGATTGCTCTGTTTTCAGAGATTAAAAATAGGGGACCTTTTTCATTCGGTTTCATGCGGTGGTGCAAGGTGGGCGGTGATTAGACAACGGTGGTGTGAAGGGCAGCGTTGTTGAGAGGTGCAGAGGCTTGGTGGCCTTTGGGTTGGTAAAAGGAGGGCTGGTGATGTGCGGTTGTTGCGAGGAATGAAACGAGGCCATGGACTGGAGTAACTACGTGGTTTTCCTTTTGGTTCTGGTGCAATTGGTTGTTGGCTCTGAGCATGAAGTATTTCGTGGCGGACTGTGCGACAGGATCCACTTAGATGCAGTCGCTGGTCTCGGTGATACTGGGCTGAGGCTTGGGCTACGAGTTCGATATCTAGTCTCTCAATTTGTTTAGGCGCTGTCTGTGCAGGTGGGGAACGACGGGATGGGGTAGCGACGTGGCTCAAGATGGGATATCCTTACCCTGTTTCGGTGGTGCAAAAACAGAGCACCAGTCCAGATTTTTGGATGGTTGAATGCAAAGGGGATCAAGAGTTACAGTGGTGATATTTTTCTCAAGTGGGGATGACTGCAGTGGTTGCTACTTAGGAGGACTGAAAGGCTGGCAATGGCTGGTTTCGGTTTAAGGAATGTTTCTCAGAAATTTGATGTGGCTGCTCGCGGTGGAGGTGGTGAGAGGAAATCATGCTACGAACGTATTTCAAGAATATCACGGCCGTTCTTGGTGCATGGCAGTGGGAAAGTGAGGGAGGGCTTGAGCAGGGGTGTTGTGCGAGGGATGAACAAGGAGGAAACATTGCTGTAGAGGAGCAGTAGTAGGCTAGGAGAAGGCTGCGGCATCTTTTGTTAAGAGGGATAAAGTGTATTTATAGGTGATTTAAAACAAGAATCCTAGAGGGAGAAAGCGAGACGTCCGGGAATGGAAATTATAACTATAAATTAGAACTACAAAATTCTAGAAAAAATAAAGGAAGAGATGAAGGAAATACAAATATAAATATATACAGTTGCCGTGAAAATAGTGGCGTGGGATTTGGGAACATGCATGGAAGTGGGATTTGATTAATGTATATATGGTAAACTATGATGAGGACAGTTAGAAAGTTTTGAAACAAAACTTTCCAACAACGTGCTGCGATATTTATATATATATATATATACACACATAAACGTAAATCATAAAAATATGAGTTTTATAAATTTAAAGAGAAAAGTACTAAAGAGTAAAATAACTAATATCTCTAGCCATATGAAATAGGTAACAAATATTTAAAACTAAAGATAAGTAAGTAAATAAATAAATAAAATAACTTAGGAAATGTAGTGAAATAAATAAATAAATAAATACTATTTGAAAAACTCCAATAACTTTTTGAACATGTTTAACCAGTTATTGAACATATTAAACCAATAATATAATAAAGCAAAATTTGGTCGGAGCGAGATGTTACGTGCTCATTTGGATTCATAATTAGATCTCAACTAATCTCATCTAATCATTACAACTTATCAAAATTCCACACAAAAAATAATAAATAATTCAACTTTACAAATCTTAAAACAACAATAATATTATAAAATGATATTCTCTAACAATATTTTATTCAGTTTTCAACTTTTATCTCAGTACACTATCCAAACCTACCTTAAAAGGCAGGACAACTCAATTAAGTCATCCCTTTACCTTTCTTTTATTTCTTCTTCCATCTATTGATTAGATTTGTACCATAAACTATCCGTGCTTTATCCTCGGTTTACTACTGGATGATAGGTCAAAATAATTATATCAGAGAAGGAATTTGACAGGAGAAGCATATCAGGAAAAAAAAAAAAGACTAACGGCAAAAGAAGGAATTATATGGAAGAAAGCAAGAATCAGACAGAACGAGAAAAAATTTCAGAACCATCAATGAGATTGACTCCCAACTACTTCATGATAATCAGCTATCATTTAAAAATTTACATTTTATGATGGCTCAGTGAGGTGCGACATGTCCAACTCTATTGCATACTTAATAGATGGGACGAGGGGAATTGTTCTAAGGTGCAGTATTGTTGAAGAAAGATCGACCACGACCATTGTTGTAATGACGTCCTCTACCAAGTCCATTACGACCACCACGAGTAGACCCACGACCCCTTTGGTCACGCAGCGGAGCAGAGCTGTAATTAGCAGACATTTCTCCAGAGAAAATGTTTTAACATTGTGAGAAATGCGAGTTTCATGAATGAGTAGTAAATGATATAACTCATGAGAATTAAGCAGAGTGGGTCTTGTGGTGATAGAGGTGACAAAGGTTTCATAGACAGGACCTAATCCATTTAGCATATAGGTAACTAGCTCTTTGTCAGATAAATTGCTTCTAGTCGCAGCTAAAGAATCAGCAAGCAGCATACCTTGCCAAAGTATTCAAAAATTGTTTGAGCACCACGTGAGAGATTGGTGAGTTGAAAATGCACCTGAAATTCCTTAGCTTGGGAGTGGGAGGAAAACATTGAGGCAAGATTGTTCTAGAGTTCATATGCCGTAGTTGATGAAAGTACATGACTGAGAATGGACTCAGATAGAGAGGAGAAAAGGATGTTGAGAACCATTTGATCTATACGTCTCCATGTGAGATAGGCTGGGTTGGGTTTAGGTGCAGCATTAGCTTCAATGAGGAACTTAAGAGGTGGGGAGCAGTGCCGTCTACAAAGGAATATAACTCTTGACCCCTTAGGTAAGCAGATGTTTGAACCATCCATAGAAGGTAATTTTCTGTGGTTAATTTAGTAGAGATAAGATGAGAGAAAGAGGAGGGAGGTAAAGGAGGTGAAGGAGTAGGAGGGTTAGATGAAGAAGACGAGGCCATGGATCACGATGGACAGCAAGTCAAATGGCTCTGATACCATGTTTGACAGAATGCCCAAGAGAGAAAAAGGTTTTTTCAATGAATATATTAATGCTCATTTACAGTGTCTATATATAGACCTTTACAACAAATAAAAGGAATATTTGCCTAACAACTCACAATAGGCAATAACAAACTACAATTGTACCTACAGTACATTCTAGAAGAAAAGGAAATAAATCTAGTGCTACGTAACTCCATGTATCTGTTGTGAGCCTAATCTGGAGTTTGTGATATCATCAAGGCTAATAGGTAAATCCTAATAAAGGATCCAGTTGTCCATCACAAGAAATGAACGATTATACTAACTAGTGATTTTCACATGTGTGTGTGCGTGAGAGAGAGAGATTCAAATCAGATAGCAAAAATACTTCCATCTCAATGTTTCTTTGTTAATCGAACCCAACAACACAGTTTGTCTTCCTCAAGTCATGGTAGAGGCTAAGGGAATAGATCAAGATGGCATGCAAGTCCACAATGGAACTTCAAACCAGATAGAGAATGTTACAATCACAACTCTACCAGCACATCATCAGGCGTTGGTCGGTGTTGTTAAAAGTGCCGATCCCCTTAAGGACAAAGGCTTCATGGGGCCTAAGTGCAAATCAGAAAGCGTGTGCCTCATTGAAGTACAGCATAAATTTCTAAAATGTATGTCAAACTGTTTCTGTTGTTCATGTCCACTAGACAGGTAACTACCATGCATATTAAAAAAAAAAAACAAAGAAAGTAATAAATTAATGACAGGTACATCTAGGACTGCAAACAAACCGATCAAAGACGAGTTCGAGTCGAATCGAGTCGAACTGAACTAGTTCGAGTTAGAGTCAAGCTGAGAGTTTGCCGAGTCGAGTCGAATTCAAGCCGATAAAAAACGAGTTCGAGTCGAATTGAATTATTTATCGGTCTTTATTTTTAATCTCTAACAATCCGTACGAACAGAGCCGAACTTAGTCAAGTAATTACTCGAGTTTCTTACTCTTTATAAATATTTGACTAAATATTTTTTTTGTGAACTTAATATATTATTATTGTAAAGAAACAAAATGTTACTTCTACATAAAGTAAAAAAATATATTACTTATATAAAATATTAAAAATAATATATATAACATATAAATTATATATAATAAAAGAATATATGTAAGAATATATGCAATATTATATATATATATAGAAATATTACGAGTATTGTTACGAGCCCAAAACAAGTCAAGTCGAGATTATACGAGTTTAACTCGTTTAATATTTGAACCAATATTAATGCTCACTAATAACTCATTTATTAAACGAATCGAATTCGAATCGAGTTCATATAAGTCAAGCTCAAATTGTTCACAAACAGCTCTCTTCGTTTGCAGCCCTAAGTACATCTGGTGAAAAAATACTGAATGTTTTAGTAAACCTAAGGGCATGTTTGGTTAGTGAAAAATTACTGTATTGTTTTAGATTTATAAATAATAATTTTGAGATATGTGTTGTATGGGGCATTGTGAAAGGGGAAAGACAGAATGAGAAATAGTTTGTATAAAATTGTAAGATATATTTTGTATTGGAATTTGTGAAAGTTAGTATGCTGAACGAGAAGTCGTTTGGATAAAATTGTCTTTTGGGGGGCGCCGGAGAAGGGGGAGGGGGGGGGGGGGGGAGCACACACCTAAAACCAAGGTTTTTAGGCGTTAAAAGTGCCTTGATCTTTATAACCTTTCTTGGGTCAACTTCTGTACACTAAAAGAATGAAACAACTCGAATAAGGTTTTCAACGTAGTTAACAAATGTCCAGCATATTTATTTTACTCCTTTTCTTTTCAAACCTGAACCAAAGATCCAAAAAAATTTTCCCCAATAATATCTATCCTAAGAAAATAAAATGACATATAATACCAAGGTTAACTTCAATATACTACGAAATCTTCCAACTTTACAGTGAAAAAAAAAAAAAAAAGAATCTGAAGCCCCAATAGATAAGAACCCTGGCCCTAGATTTTCCAGATGTGCACTCAAATTTACACTTGAGCAAGGAAAAAATAGAAAAGGAAAATTGCTTGAATTTCGAAAATATAAATATTGCTCCCAAAACTCTTCACATGTTTATGTTAAAGTGACAATGTTGTGCTTACCTCCAAAACAACAGCACCAAGAGCAACCCATTTTATAATTGTCCAGTGCTCTTTCAGAAAAGTAAATATCATATCAAAATCTCCAGTTTTGTCTGTTGGAATTTCCTATAAACAAACTTATACAACTAATTAGGCGACTAGACATCTTAGATTTCGAGAAATTAATTAAACCAGCACTTGCTTCTTGCCAGCTTTTGTCAAAAAATATGAAGGCCGCACATCCCAACTCTACCAAGATTAAGAGGATCACCAACACTGAGTACTATCTCGGTTTAAGGAAACCAATAACTACCATGAAGAAAAGAAGCATGACACAATAGCAATCTATCAACCATCCAATATTTATGACGTTTCATGATTCATGACATTACTAGTATGCATGGCTGTGGTGCACACAATAATTCCATTGTAGTTATCCTTTGAAGGAAAAGTTAATATAAATAATATTTTTTCTTCAGATCGATGAATACTATCAATTTTAAGAGAAATGCATCAGTTTTTAGGATACACAACTCAAGCAGCACCCATTCCGTGTTATAACTCCAATACAACCAAAACAAGAGATGACAAAGAGAATCACTCCTATAACAATAAATAAGTATATGAACCTGAAAATACATGATGCAAATAACTTCAGTCAATCGGTTTGATGCATCAAGATGGACTTTTTTTATTAACAAGTTAAAGGCATATGAATATGCATATATCAAGGACTTGGTACTAGTTCTTTCAACAAAATATATACATATGATAAGAAAAAGCATATACCTAATGATTGAAGAGAAATACTTTTGAATATATTAGAGAGAAAAAACAAGGAACAATAAATACTACCACCCAATGCTTAATAGCAAGTTCACTCAGTATGATGAGTTTCTTTTCACTTTACTAGAAAACAATTCAAGGACCCCACAAGACAAAGCTATGACCATGCTGACCATTCATAATTAATGGGACTAGAGATGCCATTTGAGCAAGTGGCCATCGACTCTTGACCTGGGAAACACACGATGGTGTAGAGATAAGCCAAATCCAATGCTTTCAGCTAAGGAGTCTTTTGAAGCAATTGACTTGATTTGGAGTTTTTTATTCAGATGTGTCATGGCCACAAAAAGGAGTCAAGACAAGGAGAAAAGACATAACAGGCCATAGCTATTCAAAGAAAAAAAAAACCCAGCAGAAATCAACTAGTTCACAAATACCAAGCAGTTAAGAGTACCGGTTTTGTTAAATTCAGTGTTGGTAAAAACGCTAGGCACACTTAAATTCAGTTGAGAGTACCTCTTATGTCTAAGAAAAGACATAACAGGCCATAGCTATTCAATAAAATAAAAATAAAAAAATAAATTAAGTGTTGGTAAAAATGCTAGGCACACTTAACCGCAAATGCTGTCTAGAGGTTAAAGCCTAGGCACAAAGTGCAAGCGTGCACCTGACTAAAGTAAAGCACGCATTTTAAAAAAGAAAAATGCTACAAAGCACAAACACTAGATGCACAAAAGAGCACAAAATTACGTGTCAGCACTTTAGTTTCCTTCTCTCCCGATTTCTCTCTCTCTCATCCCATATCTCTCCCTCTCTTCGAAGTCCTCTCCATCTCTCTCAGCTTCGGTTAGTTGCCGCTATCCTGATAGCCTCTTCATCTCTTCCTTTTGGCTACTGTGACAGTTGTCTTGCACCTCATGCCCATGTCCTATTGACAGAGAGAAATTTATCTCTTTTTCTTGCAATCCAATCAAAAAAATAGCTTTTACATCTCGGAAGATCAACCAAGTCATCACATCCTGGCAATTGGAGTGGAGCTTTTCTGGTCAGCACCTCAAGGAGGTTAACACTGACGCCATACATGTTTGCTTTATGAGTGTGCTTTCGGGATTTGATCACCTCTGAAGCATGATAGCCGGTACCCTAGGAAGAAGCGGTGGAAACATTCATGAGAGGGGCTAAACCATAATCAGAAATGCATCCCTTGAAATCTATGTACACCTGAATGGCGCCGCAAACCATGATCTTCACTTGAACTCACAAGTCTGTCAAAAATATATTTTTGCCTTTTCTAATTTTGGATAATATCTCATTCAGTGCTGAAAAATTACTACTCGAGTCACTGCTAGTATTTGGAGTTAATTTATTAAGACAACCCTAGTGGTATTATCAACATCCTACGGTCAGTTTTGATGTGTTTTAAGGTCTTGCAATCCAGCTTTGTACAAACGGAGATGAACTAGCGATAGAGAAATGAACCAGGAAGAGAGTTGAACTAGCTAGAGAAAGATCAGAGGAGGGAGAAAAGCAAAGTAGAGGGAGATATATATTTTTATTTTTATTTTGCACTTATCCACCTAGGCAATTCGTGTGTTTTGTGCAATATAAGGGACTTCTCTCTAGCACTCATCTTTAAAAAATAGTGTAATAATAAAAAATCAACTGCTTGAGTCGGTAGTACAATTGAGTATTGTGTCTAGGGGTAGTGTTGTTCTCTTGGTTTCTCTTCTTCCGATAAACAATATAGCAGGTTCACCATTGAATTGGGTCTATATAAGGTTAAAACTCACATGAAGGATGTGAAAATCAATTTAAAGCATTACTCACTACAATTGAAGCAAGTCACACGGGTGATACCAAATCAAGCTTTAATAAAGCAAGGGGTTAAAGTGTCATTCTTGGGCAATCAACTATGACCCTAAGGGCGGTAGCTCAAGTCCAGGGCAGACTAAAGAGAGGGCATTGTGAAGAGGTTCTCATAGAGGATGTTTACGATGGAGTATTAGTCTTATAGGAAACAATGGATTGGGTTGGGCAAGTGTGGTTTGGGTAGTTTGCTCTTGATGTATTTTGGATAGTTTTTCATGAACTTTTTGGGTCATTACGAGCTTCAAGTCGAGGGAATAATAAAGGGACGGCATTGTGAAGAAGTTCTCATAGAGGATGTTTCAGGTGGAGTATGTCTTATGGGAAACAATGGTTTGGGTTAGGCAAGTGTGTTTTTGGGTAGTTTGGTCTTTGATGTATTTTGGATGGTTTTTCATGGGTTTTTTGAGTCATTAGGATCTCTTTAGTATAAATAATGTGTTTTCTTGTATACATCCAGTGTATTTGATTACTATTGATATATAATATTTTTACTTATAAAAATAAAAATACCAAAACAAGCTTTAGAAACAAAAATGGTATTTTAGCCTATTAACTCAATGCATTAGAATATTATGCAAATAAATCAAGTATTATTTTTTATATATATAATTATATAATTACAAAAAAAGATTACAAAAGCACACTTTTCTGCACTTATTTTTTAGTCTACTTTCATGTTCCAAAGGTATCTCAGGGTCAAAAACCAACTTGGCTAAGTCAAAATTAGTACTGGTTCGAGAGGTGGACAAGATTGGCAGTTTCGCACGCATCCTTGGACGTAGGTTCTTTTCTATCAATGAAGTATATGGTCTTCCATCAAGTATATGATCTTCCATTTGGGATGGTATCATAGAAAATATGACTGTTCAGAACAACTCCCAATTTTCCAACCTATTCTGTTTTACGGATTTTTGCTCTTTTCCATCTTCTTGTTTGTTGGGTATATACATACATATACTTGGATCTTGCCCCTCTGCACTTGGATAGGATTTTCATTACTAAAAAAATAAAATAAAATAAAAAATAAAAGCATAAAACTATGGCCAACAAATTATCAACATCTCCAAAAGCTTAAATTTGCCATCAGTCAATATGAAACTTGACTAAACAAACATGACTGCAAAATGCTTTTCAAAAAGCCTCAATATATTCATTTAGGGGTGTAATCGGTCCAGGCCGATCGATCTTGGAGGAGAATTTTGGAGCTAACCAAATTGCTTGGTCCACCAAAAGTCCGGATCAAACCAGACCACTTTGGTTCAGTCTGGTCAGTCTTATTGGGGTGTTTCAGTCTAGGTCCAGCTTTTTTCTTTTTCTTTTTTCCAAGTTTTTTACCAAAATAAAAATTATATAAAAGAAAAAAATAATTAAGTGCATGATTTAATCTATGTTGTATAACTAAAGGAATATTTGGTAAGGTTTTTCATCTCATCCCATCTCATTTCTTTTCCAAACATTACTCACACACAAATACTTTCAAACTAAACATTACATTTTTTTCAAAAAAATCATTACAACTTTTTCAAACTTTTAAACAAAATACAAAAATAATTCAACTTTTTTAAAATCTCAAAAAAATATAATATTAAAAATTATATTCTCACCTGACTAAAGTAAAGCACACATTTTAAAAAATGGTGTAATAATAAAAAATAAACTACTTGGGTCGATAGTGCAATCGAGTACTGTGTCTACGGATAGTGTTGTTCTCTTGGTTTCTCTTTCTCCAACAAATAATATAGCGGGTTCATCATTGGATTGGGTCTACATAAGGTTAATGAGATTCAATATATTGTGAGATTCTCACATGGAGGATGTGAAAACCAATTTAAAGTATTACTCACTATAATTGAGGCGAGCCACACGCTAGATACCAAATCAAGCTTTAAGAAAAGAAAGGGGTTAAAGTGTCTTTCTTGGGCAATCAACTATGACCCTAAGGGTGGTAGCTCAAGTCGAGGGAAGACTAAAGGGAGGGCATTGTAAAGAGGTTCTCATAGAGGATGTTTCGGGTGGAGTATTAATCTTACAAAAAATAACAGTTTGGGTTGAGCAAGTGTGTTTTAGGTAGTTTGGTTTTGAAGTATTTTGGATAGTTTTTCACGGGCTTTTTGAGTCATTAGGAACTCTCTAATATGGGCAAACTGTTTTTTTTATGCATTCAGTGTACATGGTTACTATTGATTTATAATATTTTTGCTTAAAAAAAATCAAAAAATTACCAAAACAAGCTTTAGAAACAAAAGTGGTATTTTAGCCTATTAACTCAATGAATTAGAGTATTATCAAATAAATCAAGTATTTTTTTTTAATTTTATATAATTATATAATTGTCTTTTTTTTAAAAAAAACACAGATTACAAAAGCACATTTTTCTACAGTGTTTTTTTTTTCTCTATTTTCATGTTCCAAAGGTATCTCAGGGTAAAAATCAAATATCAACTTGGCTAAGTCAAAATTTGTACTGGTTCAAGAGGCAGCCAAGATTGGCAGTTTGGCACGCATCCTTGGCGGTAGGATCTTGGGAGATGCTGGGGGCGGTCGAGCTGCCCCCAAGCCAAAAACAACCCACTATTAAAATAAAATAAAAAATATTTAAAATACAATAAAAAATATAAATAAAAAATACAATAAAAAATAAAATAAAATAAAATAAACATAATAAAAAACATAATAAAAATATAAAAATATAATAAAAACACAATAAAAAAATAAAATGAAGACGAATTTAAGAAAAGATTTGGCCTAAACCCAGACAGCAGCGGCTTTGGCGGCGGCGGGCGACACCGCCCATACCATTGTGACCGCCAGCATCCGGTGACCTCACCCCTGCGATGGCGACCACTGGCAACCTTCGGTGTGCCCCACGCAGCCTTAAACTCGTTTCGTCCGTTGAAACTGTCGGCGTCCGTTTTTTAAGAGGATCGGACAGACCGATCCCCAGATATTCTCTAGGATCTTTTCTACCAATGAAGTATATGGTGTTCCATTTAGTATATGGTCTTCCATTTGGGATGGTGTTGTAGAAAAGATGATTGTTCAGAACAGCTCCCAATTTTCCAGCCTATTTTGTTTTAAGGATTTTTGTTGTTTTCCATCTTCTTATTTGTTGGGTATATCCATATACTTGGATCTTGCCCCTCTGCACTTGGATAGGATTTTCATTATTAAAAATAAATAAAAAAAATAAAAGCATACAACTATGGCCAACAAATTATCAACATCCTCGAAAGCTTAAATTTGCCACCAGTCAATATGAAACTTGACTATACAAACATGACTGCATCAAGAACCTTATTGCAAAATGCTTTTCAGGAAGCCTCAATACATTCATCTAGGGGCGCAATCGGTCAGGCCGATCGATCTTGGAGGATAATTTTGGAATAGGTCGAATTTCTTGGTCCACCAAAAGTCCGGATCAAACCAAACCACTTTGGTTGGATCCGGTTGGTCTTATTGGGGTGTTTCAGTCCGAGTCCAGTTTTTCTTTTTCTCTTTTCCAAGTTTTTTACCAAAAAAAAAAATTATATAAAAGAAAAAAATAATTAAGTGCATGATTTAATCTATGTTGTCTGACTAATGAGATGTTTGGTAAAGATTTTTTATCTCATCCCATCTCATATCATCCCTCCTCATTTCTTTTCCAAACATTATTCGAACACAAACACTTTCAAACTAATCATTATAGCTTTTTCAACTTAATCATGACAACTTTCTCAAACTTTCAAACAAAATATAAAAAATAATTCAACTTTTTCCAAATTCTCAAAAAGATATGATATTAAAATTCTCATAATATTTTAACTTTATAATATTTTTATTTAATTTTTTCTCACTCCTTTTTAAAACTCCATAAAGCATCAAAAATCAAACCATTTTATTACTATTGACAAACCATTTTATGATTACTGAGATTCTTATCACATCTCATCTCATTTCCAAAGTATCTCCTAATTATATACTTAACTAATAAGTATTTTAATTAAGTAAAATAGATTAATAATGTTAATAGCATGTGTATTATTAATAATTAACAGTTAATACCCTATCTTAAAATTCTTAACCTTTAATATTTTATAGAATCTAAGCATAAATAATTAGTTTAGAAAAAAAAAATTACATAATTACTTATAATTAGTTGGAAGAAAATTATATAATTACTTTTTTCAATTGAATAAATACTTTAAAATTATAAAATATCATATAAAAAGTATTCAAAAGTCTGAATAATAAATTCAATCAGTCCAAATTTGTATAAGTCTTTTCCCTACCTTCTAGACTGTAGTAGGTATAATCTCCTTTTTATACATTATGTGTACTTAGGCTTTGCCTATTTTTGGTAATAAAATATCTTATTAATTATAAAATAATAATAATAATAATAATAATTGCTCAGTCTGGGGTGAAAAAAGGGCATCCTGAGACCAGACCAAAAACTAAACTTCCCTACTCTCTTGGATTGAGACAGGACAATTCCTTAATCAGTCTGGTCGGTTTTTTCAGTTTTTTCGGTCAGGACTGAGCAATTTCTTACACCCCTACCTATCCAGTAACCAAAGAGAACTTTGCAGCCCAATGAAACTTCGGCATAGAGCAGCCCATGTATATTTTTAGTAGGCGTTGGAATTTCTTAAACTGATGGTAAGGATATCTAACATCTCATGCCAGGATCAAGAGTTGCTTCCAGGAATTAAATGTGACCACAAATTTTAAGCATGATAAAACAGAACAGTAGAGTATCTATGTGTTACAGACCCTGTGTAATAAACAACTTTTAAGCACTTGTAAGGTAGATTTTGCAACAGGCTATCACCAAGCAATGTAAGAGAAAATTAAAATAAGAGTATTGCTATCATTTCTATTAAAAAAAATATGGCATGTTAATGACAAGCAAGGACTACATAGTACATACTACATTAATAAAAAAAAAAAAAGAAGTAAACCCATTCATAGATATTCCTCCTATTTTTTTCCTTTGCTTTGAAAGCATGATGAAAGAGAAAGGATCTCAAACGTGGCTTTCCTTCATGACCATAGTTATTTATCTTTCTTCAGCTTTCCTTATTCCCTCCAGGCTCTAAATATCAAATGAAACTCAAGAAATATGAGATATTAAAATATATGTTCAATTGTAAGAGTGTATTGTTTCAAAGGAAATGGAATGGGATCAAACCACCATGGCTACACTTTGATGCTTCAATTTACTTAAAAAAAAATATATGTTCAATGGAACAGGCACAAAATCTTAGGGCATGTTCAATTGAGCATTGGAGAATTGTGAGAACTTGTTTGAAATTAGGTTTTGGGAAAGGAGAGAGAAAAAGTGGAATAATTTTAAAAAAAAAAAATAAGTATTGTATTGAGTTTGAGAAAGTGAATCAATAAAGTTAAAAAGTTGTCATAATAATATTGGTACTTTAAAGTTTGAAAAAGTTGTATTGATTTTGATGTTTGAGTAATAATTAGGTAATGATTAGATGAAAGTTTAAATTTGAAATAGAAAAATATTTTGTATTTAAGTGATGTTTGCAAATTTTGGTGTTACCCAAACATGCCATTAGTTTGGCATTTTCTGTGAAGTCAAATTTTGAAATCAACAGATAAGACCGTTATTCAAAAGTTCAACAACGCCAAAAGTATCAACAAATCAGAAACCCATAACAAATTTAGCCAAAATGCTCAGCAGCCATACCAAGCTTTCGACAGGTCATCAAAAATACTACAAGACAGATTAACACCCATGAGCAGGGGTCGGCCAAGCTGTATCAAACTATCATCGCCTCTCACGGGTGATGCCACAAGGGTGTCACTTGTATATCTTTGGTACTCAACCAGCAAGTAGATACCATAGCCAACCATAGCAAGACCCACAAGACTCAACAAGAAGTTAAGAAGCTTCAACAGCCACTCCAAGCAACCTTTGATGTCATTCTCCACAATACTTCCAATTCTTTCTCTTAAAGTCCAAATGGGTCACTACTATTCAATCCAATTGCCAATATCTATTAAATATACACTAAATTTACGCAAAAGATCACTAAATTAAACGTATCACTTTTTATCATTAAAAATCGGTTAACAAATTGGCAATGAATCAATACATCAGAAATTAAGCTCCAATTGCTTTAAATTTAGCCTTGGAAAGAAGATGGACTAAACTTCAGCAACTTCATAGTAACCAATGAAACGAATTTAACTTCGTCTTGGCCATAATTCCTGAAGTAACCATTTGGCTTCGATGAGTTTCAATCATAAGCAGCCAAAACAAAACATTTGGTTTCAACTCCCAAAAACTACATTCAATTTCAATATCCTTTTGGGTTATTTTTATTGCTTTTACCTTTCCCCACTTTTTGCAAATACTTTTTAATTTATCTATAAAAAAAAAAACCTTTTGCAAAAACTTTTGGAACTTCACCAACCCATGCAAATCAAATATCGTTGAATGAAAGTTCTGACTCCAAAAGACCATGATCATCCAGCTCACGATACAATGCATGCGAATTCCCAATTTAATAACCCATTTACCGAAAAAGAAATCATAGAGTACAACTAAAATAATAAATAATGAGAATTTTTAAGGGATAATCTAGCTTTGATCTTCTTAATCAAACCAGATAAATACAAATAAAGAATAGAGAGGCGTTGGAAATCTGAAAACATACAAATACAACCGCCAGTTCCATAGAGATATAGGATTGCGAGCTCTTCTATTTTTCCCTTCCACTTCTGAAAACACAGGGGAGAGAGAGAGAGAGAGAGAGAGAGAGAGAGAGAGAGAGAGAGAGAGAGAGAGAGTAGAAATTTGAAGGTGGAACAAAAAGAGGCACCCACATTGTTATGAACAGCTGGCATAGCTTTGATCTTCTTAACCAAACCAGATAAACACAAATAAAGAATAGAGAGGCGTTGGAAATCTGAAAACATACAAATACAACCGCCAGTTCCATAGAGATATAGGATTGCGAGCTCTTCTATTTTTCCCTTCCACTTCTGAAAACACAGGAGAGAGAGAGAGAGAGAGAGAGAGAGTAGAAATTTGAAGGTGGAACAAAAAGAGGCACCCACATTGTTATGACCAGCTGGCAATTTTTCTAGGTGCACTCATTTATTTTTTAGTAAAGACACCTTAAATTTAGAAAAAAATATAGGCAACAGCCCGGCTGCCGCGCAAGGTTCATTTATGCGCTCTAAATCGTATTTGGCAGTTAATGTTGTCCATTTTGCATTTTCACGGTTTCACAATTTGGGGGCGGGGCGCTCGGATCACTTCTAGCCACGTACTAAACGACGGCGTGTTAGATTTGTTCTTTTCTTACTTTATGTAAGTCTCGATATGTACAAATAAAAAAATCATTTTTTATTTATATTCTTAAATATATAAATAAAGAAAAAGTTCCAACATTATTAAAAAACATACTTCTTTAATCACTAAAGAAACAAAATTTAAAACTAAATGGTTTCAAGAGAAATATTCGGTAGATTTTTTTTGGGTGAAATAATAATATTTCTCTTTATCTAATCTAGATTCAAAAGTTGGCAGTGGTTTCCCACACATCTTGTTGTCTTGCTCTGGTTTGTCTTGTCTCTATATCACATGGGGGGACATGCAACCCCACTTCTCCTATGCAAAGGCATGTCTTAAATATTTAAAAAAAAATCAGAATATTATTAAAAAAATACTTCTTTAATCACTAAGTAAAAAAAATTTAAAAAAATGGTTTCAAGAGAAATATTCGATAGGTTTTTTTTTGGGTGAAATAGTATATCTATTTATGTAATCTAAATTCAAAAGTTGGTAGTCATTCTCTGCACATTGTTACTCCACTCTAGTTCGTCTTGTCTGTATATAGCATGGACAGGATATGCAACCCCACTTCTCTTATACAAGAGCATGTACCCTTCTCCTACATGGCAAGATAGTGGCAAGGTGAAGGGCAGTGGGGGTGCTACCCACACCATACGATGTAGAGGCAACCTCCACCATCCCCCACCCGATATGGGATAAGAAGTTCACTTTTAAACCTCGTCTCCCTCCCCTATGTGTAGGCTGCAGGGTTGGGAGGGCATCCGTATGCCAACTTCCCCTCCTCCGACGCACAACGATGATGGACACAAGTTGATACCTTCGACGATGATGATACAAGTTGAATACCTATTACGATGATGACACAAGTTGATGGAGATGATGACAACGACGACAATGTACATAAGAAACACAACAGCAAACGACAATGGGTGATGAGTGGAAGTTGAAGACGTCGTAGTTCGTAATTCGCATTGCATAGAGAGGGAGAGAGAGAGAGAGAATGTGATGACCCAATATTTTCTCCATTTGATTGTGTTATTTGGGGTAGTTAAATTTTATTTTAGAATTATTCTAAACATTTTATTGAAACTTTTTAGAAATATATGTTGTTAATGATACTTTTGAGTCCACCAAAGTAGGTAAGATTTTATTTTATTTTTAAGGAATAGAGAAGAATATAAACAAAAGAATTCTTTTGAGAATTTCGGTCATGAGAGATATGTATTCGAAATTCTAGTACCTAAATACTTGAAATTGGATGATAACATATGGCATCAAACTAAGTAAGTGTTTAGGAGTTGGAGTTAGGTAAAAATGTAATTTGTCTCTAACTAAGGAAGTGTAACATCCCGTACTCGTAGGGGGTCACGAAGTTCCACCTGTTTGGTATATTCCATCCTCAACTACAAATAATAATAGGTCTCCGACCATATTCAAAATAAAAAATATATATATATATATTTTCCACGAACCCATCCAAATAACAATGTCCACCAAGTCATAAATAAAAGAATATGAATAAATCATAACTGAGAGGGTTCACATCCTCCCAAAAAAATTCTTAACGATGAAGAATAACTAACATTTCATAAATCCAATGAACTAGAACCCAAATAATAAATAAATAAATTAAATTTTGTTTTCTCCCATCTAGCCTAAGGCCCTAGCAGCTTAAAACTTGGTCAAGACTCTACTCTTGGTCCTCTGATGGAACATCCAGATCATCTGAAAAATATATGAGATAAGAGGGGTGAGTTTTTCCACAACTCAGTAAGCGAAGAACCTATACAAGCATGTAAACATGAGCATTTACCAAGTAATAAAATATGAAACAAAACATAAAATTGCATAAAAGAAACAAATGATTTTCAAGATAATTTAAATCATCAAGTACTTTGGCATAAACAAACTGAGTATTATCACTATATCAATCGGAGCATCTCACAAAGCAAAGACCATGTTTAACCCCCGTGATAGGGTTGTGCTAATCCCGGTGGCCAAACCAGGCAGAGACAGAGGTGGAACTTTCCCTTATTCGTTCTCGGAGCCCCGAGTGTGCACATAGGAAAGCCCACAATAAACCACTTTGTTTCCAAAGTGGGTGCACTCAGAGATAGGAAGTTGGTACCAAATCCAAACAGAGCAAATACAGA
Organism: Platycarya strobilacea; assembly: GCA_036898215.1. NCBI lineage: Eukaryota > Viridiplantae > Streptophyta > Magnoliopsida > Fagales > Juglandaceae > Platycarya > Platycarya strobilacea. The sequence goes on along the minus strand of CM072549.1, from coordinate 28,837,356 downwards.
GCAGAGCAGAGCCAAGCAGAGATAAAGTCAAATACTAACCAGAATACTATGCCAAAGATTTTCAGAGTTATTAAAGACACATAAATCCAAACTATTTTCAGAATAAAGCTTATGTAAATAAAAACATAGTCAACTCAATCAAGGCATAATTTTTCTCAGATAGACAAAAATGTTGTTTCCACATTTCAGAAAATAACACGACAAAAAGAACAGCTCATGTCTACACAATGCATGCCTAAAATATTTTTCCTTCTTTTATATAAGCTTAATGAATAATGCAAACAATCGACTGAGGTTGATTTTTCTCAAGTTTTTCATTTCGTAACCAACAAAAGCACAAATTTTTAAAAGTCAACCTCAGTCCCCTTTTGGTATAAAACCGAGCATACGAACCCCGCTTACCTGACTGCTGTAGCGAAAAGTCAAAACTTTGAGTCTCAACGCTAAAAGTTTCGTCACCTATACATGAAAATAATTCCCTATATATTAATGACCACTCCAAAGGTCTAAAATCATAAATTATAAATTAACTACAATGTCTGTCTAAAAATTTACAATTTCCAGCAACCCAACAAATATAGTATCGAAAACGCTCAACGACTATTTTCCAAACCCATGAAATTTCAGAAACTATTCATCATTCCAGCTTACCATGTATTTTTCTCAAAACCCCAAAATACCATAAAAACGATTTCTTCAAAACATACCGTTAGCCACCAAACCGAGTATTATTATATGCGTTTCAACAGCACTTCACAAACTACAAAATTTCAACACCCAAAAAAAATTGTATAGTCTCCCATACGTTCAAAACTACCAAACCCAACCATTTACATCACTCAAACATCCCAAACAACCCATCGGCAACACCAATCAGCAAAAGAAATTAACAAAGAAAATCCTCGAACATCCCCCCAAAATCCCTTCGAAACAATGGATTCGAAAGCTGGAGAAAATTTCCATAAATATCACGAGAAGAAAAATCTATCCAGTAATTTATCAAATCCAAACATCATAAATTTATTTGCTGACCTCCCCAACCTTCCAGCAACAACCGAAACACTCTTGGCAACAAAAATTTCGGACATAGAAATCAGAAAATACCACAAACAAAATATATATATATATATCACGGAGAGACCCAGAATTTGAAGAAAATATCTAAACTAAAAAATCTGAGATGAGCATACAAGAGGAAAATCCATAAATCTTACCTCGAATGGAAACAATCACACGAAACGGGCGGTGACAACACGCGGACAGTGGCCGAATTTTCGCCTCCTATGCTCTGTTTCACCCATCGGAAAACCCACGAAAATAACAGTGATTTAAAACCCAAAAATCAATCCTTGCATGAAAAGTAAAACGCAAGAGAAGGGGGAAAATTTTAGATGAACTTACCGGTGTGAAAAATAGGGTGAAGGAAAACAGGGGAGCCGGCGGTGAGGACCCAAACAGAGTTGCAAACTGCCAAAAGAGAGAGGGAGAGAAAATAAGTATTTCTGTTGAGCTTTCTAGTGGAATCGGGATTGCCGAGGACGTGGGGGTGGGTGTGAGAAAAAGGGAATGGAGATGCAGAGGGAAACCGTTGCCCAGGGGAAGAGAAGGAAAAGAAGAAGAAAGAAAGGAAAGAAAAGAAAGAAAGAAGGAAAGAAAGGGGGGGTTTAAAAATACCTGGGGCAAAAACGGCGACGTTTTGGGGCTGGGGCTGGGCTGGGGCTGGGGCTGGGGCTGGGCTGGGGCTGGACCGGGCCTGACATCCTCTCCCCCTTAGACAAATTTCCGTTCTCGGAAATTACTACAAGAGCTCAAAATCTTCATTGAAGAGGTGTGGGTATTTCTCTCGCATTTCCTCCTCGAGTTCCCAGGAAGCTTCACTGCTAGTATGATTACTCCATAAAACCTTAACCATGGGAATGCTATGATTCCGCAGCATGTGTGCTTTCTTTTCCAAGATCCGCACTGATTCTTCAATATATGTCATATCTTCCTGAATCTGCAACGGCTCATAATGAATGATGTGAGTTGGGTCGGGAATATACTTTCTCAACATGGACACATGAACTACATTATGCACTCCCGCAAGATTTGGAGGAAGTGCTAACTTATATGCCAAAGGTCCAACTCGTTCTAGAATCTCAAAGGGTCCAATATATCTAAGGCTCAACTTGCCCTTACTTCCAAATCTCATAACTCCTTTCATTGGTGCTATTTTCAGGAATACTTCATTTCCAACCTCAAATTCTAGTGGACGGCGTCGGTTATCAGCATAGCTCTTTTGTCGACCCTGAGCCGCTTTAATTCTAGCTCTAATGATGTCAATCTTCTCTGTGGTTTTCTGAATGATCTCTGGTCCCAATATTTTTCTTTCACCAACCTCATCCCAATATAAAGAGGACCTACACCTTCTGCCAGACAAAGCCTCATACGGTGCCATCCCAATACTAGTCTGGAAACTGTTATTATAAGCAAATTCCACCAATGGTAAGTGTCGTATCCAAGTTCCTTTAAAGTCCATCACACATACCCTCAACATATCTTCTAAAATCTGAATAGTCCTTTCCGATTGCCCATCTGTCTGAGGGTGATAAGCCGTACTGAAGTTTAACCTAGTACCCATTGCCTCTTGTAAACTTTTCCAGAATCTAGAAGTGAAACGAGGGTCTCTATCTGACACAATAGACACTGGTACCCCATGCAATCTCACGATCTCTTGTATGTACAGTTCAGCTAGTTTCTCCAGTTTATAAGAAACTTTAATGGGTACAAAACGTGCAGTTTTCGTTAAGCGATCCACAATTACCCAAATTGCATCCTGTCTGTTTAAAACCCTCGGTAGACCTGTCACAAAATCCATGGATATATGCTCCCACTTCCATTCTGGAATCTGCAATGGCTGTAACAATCCTGCTGGTCTCTGATGCTCTGCTTTCACCTGTTGACATGTTAGGCATTGTTCTACAAACTTAGCAATTTCTCTCTTCATACAGTTCCACCAAAAAGACTCTCTCAAGTCCCGATACATCTTGGTACTCCCTGGATGGACTGTGTATAAAGAGCGGTGTGCCTCCTCAAAAATTATTTTCTTCAATGAATCATCTGCCGACACGCACAATCTGTCTCTAAACCTTAAAACTCCATCCTCAGAAATGTTAAAGTCAGCCTTGTCCCCATTTTTAACTTCTTCAACTAGTTTTGTCAATGCTGAATCCACTTTCTGAGCTACTTTAATTCTCTCTAACAAATCTGGTTGCACTATTAAACTGGCCACGAAAGTGCTTGTATCAGTTGTGATAACCTCAATACCGGCCCTCTCTAAGTCCATTAACAACTGGGGCTGGGTGGTAAGGGTTGCCATTGTTGAACTCAAAGATTTCCTACTTAAGGCGTCAGCCACAACATTCGCTTTGCCTGGGTGGTAATTTATAGTACAGTCATAATCCTTTATTAACTCGAGCCATCTCCTCTGTCTCATGTTTAATTCTTTATGGGTGAAGAAATATTGCAGACTCTTATGATCTGTGTAGATTTCGCACTTTTCTCCATAGAGATAATGCCTCCAAATCTTGAGTGCGAATACCACCGCTGCCAACTCTAGATCATGTGTGGGGTAGTTTTGTTCATAAGTTTTCAGTTGTCGAGAAGCATAAGCTATAACCTTTCCGTGTTGCATTAATACTCACCCCAAACCCAATCTTGAAGCATCACTATACACCACAAAACCTCCTCTCGCAGTGGGAACTGTTAAAACTGGGGCGGTCACAAGTCTTTGTTTCAAGGTCTGAAAACTTTCTTCACATTTTTCTGTCCACTCAAACTTGTTATTCTTCCTGGTAAGAGCGGTGAGAGGAACTGCTATTTTGGAGAAACCCTCAATGAATCGACGATAGTATCCCGCCAATCCCAAGAAACTCCTAACCTCACGAACATTCTTCGGTGCCAGCCAGTTAACTACTGCTTCTACTTTCCCTGGGTCTACTGAAATACCTTCTTTTGAAACCACATGCCCCAAAAATATAATTGAATCCAGCCAGAACTCACATTTCTTTAGTTTAGCAAACAACCTTTCCTCCCTAAGTGTTCTGAGTACTAGTCTCAAATGTTCCTCATGCTCCTTCTTACTTTTAGAATAGATCAAGATGTCATCAATGAAGACGACCACAAATTTATCCAGGAATTCATGAAATACTCTATTCATTAAATCCATGAATACCGCAGGAGCATTAGTCAAGCCGAAAGGCATGACCAAAAACTCATAGTGACCGTATCTGGTTCTGAAAGCGGTCTTAGATACGTCTTCTGCCTTGATCTTCAATTGGTGATACCCTGACCGAAGGTCAATCTTAGAGAAAACTTGTGCACCCTGTAGTTGATCAAAGAGGTCTTCTATACGGGGTAAAGGATATCTGTTCTTGATAGTTACTCGGTTGAGTTCCCTATAATCGATGCACATTCTCATTGTCCCGTCTTTCTTTTTAACAAATAAAACTGGTGCACCCCATGGGGACACGCTGGGTCGGATAAAACCCTTGTCCAATAAGTCTTGCAACTGCTCTTTGAGTTCGATGAGCTCTGATGGCGCCATTCTATAAGGAGCCTTGGACAACGGTGCCGTGCCGGGAGTAAGATCAATCGCAAATTCTACTTCCCGGTCGGGTGGTAACCCGGACAAATCTTCAGGAAACACTTCTGGGTAATCTCTCACAACAGGAATCTCTTCTAAACTCAACTCTTCCTTTGGTGCATCTATCACACAAGCCAAAAATCCTTGACACCCATCTCGCAATAATTTTCCAACCTGAACTGCTGATATGACTGATGGATGTGATCGCACTTTCGACCCCACAAATCTAATTCCACCCCCCTCAGGAGGCTTGAAGGTTACATCCGTTTTGAAGCAGTCAATACTGGCATGGTATGAAGCTAGCCAGTTCATCCCCAAAATTACATCGAATCCAAACATATCAAAAATTATAAGGTCAGCTGGCATTAATCTTCCTTCAACAATTATGGGGCAGCCACGGAGGATTTTATGACAAGATACTGAATTTCCTGTCGGTGTCGCGACTACTATGCTATACTCCAACCTTTCACCTTCCCAAGTGCAAAACTTAGCATAATTCAAAGAAATAAACGAATGCGTTGCCCCAGAATCAAATAATACAGTAGCATCATTAGAAAACAATGAAAGAATGCCTGTGATCACAAAATTAAAAAAAATAAAGACATGCTCCTTCTAGTAACGATCCGCATTGAATACCAAGTTAATCCTAAAAGAAAACGAGAACCGAAAATACCTGTGATCACATCATCCCTGCCTTCAGCTTCTCCTGGTGTCAATGCAAAGACTCGAGCAGGTGCAGTAGGACGCTGATTACTACCTCGTCTTGTAACTTCATTTCTCTGGGGTGGCAACATGCTCGGGTTATTGTTGTCCGGTTGCAGAGGGCAATTCCTGATGTAGTGTCCTGACTTGCCACAACGGAAACATAGTCTTGCCTCCCTTCTGCATTCTCCAGAATGCACTTGGTTACATGTCTTACACTGGTAGGGCTGCCGGTTACTCTGGCCTGGTCTATTGCTTGAGCTACCCCCTTCATTTTTCTTCTTCCACGATCCTTGATTGACGCTTGCATGGTATCCAGATGAGGTAGATCTCTTCCTTTGATCAGATAAAATTATACTTCTTTAAAGGCTTCTTTCAAACACTATAGCCTTATTCACCAATTCTGTGAATTTTTTTACTTGGAAGCCCACTACTCGCTCAAAAAGCTTCTCATTCAGCCCTTGTTCAAATTTGCGACACTTCTTCTCTTCATCTGGAATCAGGTATGCCGCAAAACGTGCCAGCTCGGTAAATTTTGCTGCATATTGATGTACTGACATCGCTCCCTGAACTAAGGTGGCAAATTCCATAGCTTAACTGAGACTGGGAAGAAACGCTCTAGGAAAACTTCCTTGAACAGCGACCAACTTTTTATTTCCGTCTTTTCAGCTTCCCTGATAGTCCTTTCAGAGATCCACCACCTTTTAGCCTCCCCGGTCAGCTTGAATGTAGCAAACGCCACCTTTTGCTCATCCGTGCAAGGCAAGACACGAAATATCTCCTCAATATCCTGTACCCAATCCTCTGCTAGTATCGGGTCGCCTCTTCCATCAAAAGACGTGGGATGCAACTCGTTGAAATCTTCCACAGTGCAACCCCTTTCACTTGTGGTGCGGTGACGGCCCGAAGAATTTTGTGCGAGATCATCAATCAGCTGATGCGCTACTGTTCGAAGTACTTCAGAAGCTCTTGGATTCGCTTCCCTTTCATCTCTGGCCACATTCAAGTCCGACACACTTCGCTCACGTCGAGGAGGCATCCTAAGAACACTTGGACCATTAAACACATCGGTCACTAAAGCATAGAACCAACTAGCAAAAAAAATAAAAAATAAACAACTACAAGTAACCTTAGTAGTCAAAACAAAGTATATAATAATCCCCAAACAAAGAAAGTACCCACCACAAACAAGATCACATGATACCAAAAATAAAAGACATAAATATATAACCCTTAATTCTCCAACAATATCAAATCAGCTCACAAGCCTATATAATTCTACACCTCAAATAATTCCTAAAGTTGGCAATTTCTAGAACCTCAAATTCCTAAAACCTCAAATTCCTAAAGTTGACAATTTCTAGAACCTCAAATTCCTAAAACCTTAATGCATAAGTCTGCAGAATCTAAAACCTTCGCTCTGATACCAACTGTAACATCCCGTACTCGTAGGGGGTCACGAAGCTCCACCTGTTTGGTATATTCCATCCTCAACTACAAATAATAATAGGTCTCCGACCATATTCAAAATAAATATATATATATATATATAATTTCCACGAACCCATCCAAATAACAATGTCCACCAAGTCATAAATAAGAATATGAATAAATCGTAACTGAGAGGGTTCACATCCTCCCAGAAAAATTCTTAACGATGAAGAATAACTAACATTTCATAAATCCAATGAACTAGAACCCAAATAATAAATAAATAAATTAAATTTTGTTTTCTCCCATCTAGCCTAAGGCCCTAGCAGCTTAAAACTTGGTCAAGACTCTACTCTTGGTCCTCTGATGGAACATCCAGATCATCTGAAAAATATATGAGATAAGAGGGATGAGTTTTTCCACAACTCAGTAAGCGAAGAACCTATACAAGCATGTAAACATGAGCATTTACCAAGTAATAAAATACGAAACAAAACATAAAATTGCATAAAAGAAACAAATGATTTTCAAGATAATTTAAATCATCAAGTACTTTGGCATAAACAAACTGAGTATTATCACTATATCAATCGGAGCATCTCACAAAACAAAGACCATGTTTAACCCCCGTGGTAGGGTTGTGCTAATCCCGGTGGCCAAACCAGGCAGAGACAGAGGTGGAACTTTCCCTTATTCGTTCTCAGAGCCCCGAGTGTGCACATAGGAAAGCCCACAATAAACCACTTTGTTTCCAAAGTGGGTGCACTCAGAGATAGGAAGTTGGTACCAAATCCAAACAGAGCAAATACAGAGCAGAGCAGAGCCAAACAGAGATAAAGTCAAATACTAACCAGAATACTATGCCAAAGATTTTCAGAGTTATTAAAGACACATAAATCCAAACTATTTTCAGAATAAAGCTTATGTAAATAAAAACATAGTCAACTCAATCAAGGCATAATTTTTCTCAGATAGACAAAAATGTTGTTTCCACATTTCAGAAAATAACACGACAAAAAGAACAGCTCATGTTTACACAATGCATGCCTGAAATATTTTTCCTTCTTTTATATAAGCTTAATGAATAATGCAAACAATCGACTGAGGTTGATTTTTCTCAAGTTTTTCATTTCGTAACCAACAAAAGCACAAATTTTTAAAAGTCAACCTCAGTCCCTTTTTGGTATAAAACCGAGCATACGAACCCCGCTTACCTGACTGCTGTAGCGAAAAGTCAAAACTTTGAGTCTCAACGCTAAAAGTTTCGTTACCTATACATGAAAATAATTCCCTATATATTAATGACCACTCCAAAGGCCTAAAATCATAAATTATAAATTAACTACAATGTCTGTCTAAAAATTTACAATTTCCAGCAACCCAACAAATATAGTATCGAAAACGCTCAACGACTATTTTCCAAACCCACGAAATTTCAGAAACTATTCATCATTCCAGCTTACCATGTATTTTTCTCAAAACCCCAAAATACCATAAAAATGATTTCTTCAAAACATACCGTTAGCTACCAAACCGAGTATTATTATATGCGTTTCAACAGTACTTCACAAACTACAAAATTTCAACACCCAAAAAAAATTGTATAGTCTCCCATACGTTCAAAACTACCAAACCCAACCATTTACATCACTCAAACATCCCAAACAACCCATCGGCAACACCAATCAGCAAAAGAAATTAACAAAGAAAATTCTCGAACATCCCCCCAAAATCGCTTCAAAACAATGGATTCGAAAGCTGGAGAAAATTTCCATAAATATCACGGGAAGAAAAATCTATCCAGTAATTTATCAAATCCAAACATCATAAATTTATTTGCTGACCTCCCCAACCTTCCAGCAACAACCGAAACACCCTTGGCAACAAAAATTTCGGACATAGAAATCAGAAAATACCACAAACAAAATATATATATATATCACGGAGAGACCCAGAATTTGAAGAAAATATCTAAACTAAAAAATCTGAGATGAGCATACAAGAGGAAAATCCATAAATCTTACCTCGAATGGAAACAATCACACGAAACGGGCGGTGACAACACGCGGACAGTGGCCGGATTTTCGCCTCCTATGCTCTGTTTCACCCATCGGAAAACCCACGAAAATAACAGTGATTTAAAACCCAAAAATCAATCCTTGCATGAAAAGTAAAACGCAAGAGAAGGGGGAAAATTTTAGATGAACTTACCGGTGCGAAAAATAGGGTGAAGGAAAACAGGGGAGCAGGCGGTGAGGACCCAAACAGAGCTGCAAACTGCCGAAAGAGAGAGGGAGAGAAAATAAGTATTTCTGTTGAGCTTTCTAGTGGAATCGGGATTGCCGAGGACGTGGGGGTGGGTGCGAGAAAAAGGGAATGGAGATGCAGAGGGAAACCGTCGCCCAGGGGAAGAGAAGGAAAAGAAGAAGAAAGAAAGGAAAAGAAAGAAAGAAGGAAAGAAAGGGGGGCGGGGGTTTAAAAATACCTGGGGCAAAAACGGCGACGGTTTGGGGCTGGGGCTGGGGCTGGACCGGGCCTGACAGGAAGGCCATGGTTTGGTTTTGGGAGACAAAGACATTTATCCATTTTACTTTATCTTACTTGGTAAACAAGAAGTCATAGGTGGCAAGTGATGATTAGAAGAAGAGAAAACCAAAACATTTAAAAATATGTCTTGGATGAATTCGGCTATGTTGAGTTGACTGGAAATTCTATTTAGTTCAAAGTTAAGGGAGGACACATGACATGAAGTAAACTTGTCTAGAACTAAGTAAGCATAAGGAAAAGATATTTTGCACCTAGCTAATGTGATCAACGAAAATGGAAATAAAACAAAATGCTAACCGACTTAGACATAGGATGCACCAACTTTGATCCCTTGAAACCGACTTAGTGTTTTAGTTTGTTTAAAATATTTTTGTAACATATGACAACATGACATGTGTGAGGAAAAGTGACACCACTTAGCTTAAGATAAGCCTAGGTCATTTCAAATGTCAACTAAGTCTAAAGGAGAGGAAATGAGTATACTTAGGCCTAAGGGAGAGATATGTGGCATGGCATGGGATAATCCAAGTATTTTTGGTATTTTTGGAGATTTAACCGACTTATTAGTTGACATGTGCATGGACACATGGCATTTTAGGAACTTAGGCTTAAAGATGATTTTCGGATGATAGCAAAGGGAATTGGAGGTTATCAAATCCAATTCTTGTCCTATCTTAAATTTGTTGTTTAAAAAATAAGACGACATGTATATCCAAGATTTGGCATTTTCTCTTATGTGTCACAAGATTAGCCATTGATCTTTGTTTGCCAACCAAGCCTAAGATGAAATGGGATAATTACCCTAAACCTAAGAGAGACAAGTGGCCCACGGCAAGTGGTTGTGTATATGTTTCTAGATTTGTCTTTCCTACTCATATATATATGGTGGTCAACCAAGCTATTAGGAAATTTCCTTCCTTTTTTCCATTTGAAGCTCACGGCAAAGACAAGAACAAAAACTCTATCAACTTCCTTACACTCACTTACCTTACCAAATAATCTTCAAGGCTTTTAGGTGTGGTTTCAAAGGGATTCCAAGGCAGAGCTATTCCACAAGTAAAATTCCTTGGAGAAAGTTGTTAGTGCACATATAACTTAATTTTAGCATTTAATTGTATATATAGATGTAATATGTTACTAGTTACTCTCTTTGAGTGAATTTCATGCCTATTGAATGATTAATTCCACCTATGATTGTGATTAGTCATTCTATAGAAAAATAAGGAAATGTTTAGAAGAAATCTTTTGTAAAATAAGGATTTATTTTAGAGAATTATGGATGGAAGTTGAGAGAATTGATAGGTGAAGTTGGTTAACAAAAAGAAGTTTAGAGTTGAGACTTGCAAGGGTTTGGCTTTAGTTGGACACCTAGAGGTGTTTTGAGTTTTTAAATTTATGAATGATTTGTATGGTAAATTATTTAAATTCTTGAGTAATTGAGGAAATTATTATTAAATTTCTTGGAGAATAGTGGAAGACATATTAGTGATAAAATAGTTAAATTTAGATTTACCATATGGGAAAACTCACCCTGCCTTTGCCTCTCACCCACTAAAGAGGGATACCCCTCCCCTAAGATGCAAAGGCAAGGTGTAGGGAGGGGGCTATCCTGCACCGTTTGGTAGATAATACCCCTAATTTAAAAAGTCCTATCAAAAGTAATTGCCTTTGAATGTATTTTCCTAATCAATTTAAGCTAAAAAAAAATTTAGGAACACCCCGCACCATATGATAGGACAAGAAACAACCGACAATCGATATTTAACAATAGATATTAGGACTTTGGGATGTTGTCCTTTTTCATGTCGAATAATTACAGCATTACCACTCTTTACTACCTTTCTACCACTCTTTTTTATATTTTTTTTAATTTTCTTTTACCTACTGGTTAAGGAAGTGACTATTAGTAAAAACTGTATATTTAAATTTTTTTTAAAAAGATTAAAAATGTTAAAAAAATACTTAAACAAAAATAAGAAAAAAAACAAATACACTATAAGTGGTAAAATAGTGGTAAAAAAATTATAAGCCTATCATTATCATTTAGTGTTACCAATCAATAGATATTTTTAAACTAAAGACAAAAAAAAAAAAAAGAGAATCAATTTTATAGTTAGAAAATAACATTATAATTATTAATGGACATAGCAAAAAATAAATTTCAAGCTGTCACAATAATATCAAACAGGTTTATAACCTTATATATGTGTATAAAAGAAAAACAAATAGTCAATAATTAAAAAAAAAAAGTCAATTCCATTATATAATCAGAAAATAGAGATAAAATAATTAAAAAAAGAAAGAAATAGAAAATACTAAATAATCATCTATAGTGTTGAGGTGTGTCTTAAATTGTTGAAAGTACATCTTCAATATGCTCACTCGACTCTCACTAGAGCGAGACTCAATCTAGTAAATTCGCTCAACCTTTATACTTCATCTTTGTTTTCTAGTGAATTCATTGAAACCGACCTAGTGAGGAGCTCATTTTGTTCTTGTTTTAGATTTCTATGGTTGAGAGCTTTTGTAAGAAAGGTTGAGAGTGTGTGAGAGAGCTTTGCAACTTTTAAGTGAGATTGAGTGATTTCTAGTGTAAGAATCTTGTGATTCAATTTTTATACTTCATCTTTGTTTTATAGTGAATTCATTGAAACCGACCCAACAGTGGACGTAGACTTGTGTTAAATTGAACCATTTTAAATCTTGGTATCCAAAGTGTTCTGTGTAATTATCGTTTTTTCTCTTTTTTATATTTTCGCTGCGTTTACTTCCTATTTGTTGTTTGTTAATCAATCTATTCCCAACATATAGAAATAATAATGATGATGATGATAGTGGTGATGAAGAAGAAGAATTCAGCAAATGATAAGTTTCAATATGTCACTATGATATGGACAAGTTTCATAACCAAATAAAAAATATAGTAAATACTAATCTATTCTAAAAATTATTGAAATTACTCAATTAGTTATTACGTTTGCCGTATTTTAAGAACTCGTATTCTTCGTATCACACACTATACTTTTTTTTTACATTTTTTTCATTTTTAAGTGTTTTTATTCTTCTTAAATTAAGTAAATTCTTTTATTCATAATCCATACACCAAATATTTATAAAATAAAAATAAACAAATAAATAAAAAACCATGTGTAGTGTATAATGTGAGAATGATAAATAAGATTTTTCTCTTTTAAATATTTTAAAATCATATTTTAAATATTTTAAAATGAAATCCATCTCATTTTTTAAAACTATTTTCAAAGAGGAAAGTCACATAAATTGCGATTTCACTATTTCCAGGGTGGGGTTGTTAC